>JBAPLH010000188.1:10000-1248750 GCA_037897445.1 Ceriops zippeliana | reverse complement strand
TTTTTCCTCCTTATTCCTCTCTCTCTATATATATTTTTTCTCCCACAGCTTTTTCAGCCTTTTTTTAATCATGTTTTCTAACAAAGCTGCAATATTTGTAAAGTTATTTGCTCATTCATTGACTGTGGTTGGTGTGTAAACATCTGTTGTCTTGTTTATTATTTCATTGCTTTCAGATTCAAGGAGAAGCAGTATGGAAGCAGTGGTGCTACCTCAGGCCTGACTTCAAGTTTGGCATTCACTCCTGTGCAGGTCTGCGTTTACTTCTTGCCAGTTGGTTCTGCCAATGTCACTTTGTACGTTATTGCTAATGTGGTGATGCATGATTCTTACATTTTCAAACTTTCAAAAGGAGTGAATTTGGGCCATCTAACAGAACTGTGCATCTCATATTTGGATTTTATGTGTTTAGGGAGATTATACTCTTTGAATAGGGATCTAGTGCTTGCTCCTATGTCATGGATTTAGTAGTCGTGGGTGGGGTGGAGGTGGGGTTGAGATAAATTATGAAGTCTTATCATATGGGATTCTAAAAGAAACCCAAGTCTATTTGATGGTGCAAATCGACAGCAGCCTTTTTCATATGGAGAGCTCATTTTGCACTTTCTTTGCCAATCTTTTGCCTTTGTGAAATTACTAGTTATAAACAAAATAGGCTGTACATTTGCCGATGACACTTTTTATTTCCCCTCTCCTGGTAACAATGCTTCTCTGTTTAACAGGGGATTGAGCTCACAAATCCACAAGCTCAAGCACACCAACTTGGCAGTGGAACCCAAAGTACATACTTCTCCGAGACTGGAACGTTTTCGAAGATAAAGAGAACCTAAATGAATCCCGTAAAACTTGACTTACACTGCTCCCTTTTAGCGGACTGTTGTCTGGTGCAAAAACTGGATGATTATCGGACTCCATAGCTTTTTTACCTTGCGCATTCGCGTTGTAGCCCTTAAAAGAAGGACCAGGTTCTTTGAGTTGTTTTTCCCTGTGGGGTTGTCAGACTCGGGATGCTATTGCTCCTGTGATTCGTGTAATTTCTTCGGGAACTTACTGGCTCTGCTGACATGCCTCGCATGGCTGTCCATTTTTGTGGACATTTTTTCCTACTTCCACGTATCAAGTATGAATATTTAGATGTGGAGGCTATCCGACGAAAGAAAAATTCATGGTTTCGTGGTCAGACTAATCGGCGCACGCGGGGAGGTCGACGCCGGCGACTCTGTCAAAAGCAGATTGGTGGCAACATCGAGTACGCACCTGAAAAGGTGCCTCTGATTGGAACGATGTGCCTTTGATATGGCAATGCTCGTTGCTTGAATGGGAAAAAGGGGGCTTGCGGACCCGGAAGGATTTTTCGGTGTTGCAAATGGCATCTCCTGGAGGGGTAAACGGATTGAAAAGTGAGAAATGAGTGCTTTTTGTACTTTTTCGTGCTAGGTGTTTTTCGGTCAATTCCAAATATCTGGCACTTTGGCGGATGTTCCGGTTGGACATGTGTTTGGACAACTGATCAAAGGTGATCTCTGCAGAAATCAAGTTTTAAACATAAAATTAAAAATGTTGGAGGATTCTTTTATAAAATATTGTTATTAGTGGTACAGTTATATATTCTTTGTCGCAATCTTAAAATAAATATTAAACCAAATTGCCCGAGAAATCTAAATGGAACGGTCCATTTTCAAACCTGATTTTTCGGCCTGTCTTGTCATTTCATCCTTTTGGTTCGTAACTACTGTTTACGTGTTTTCGTAGCATATTTCAATATCTAAAAATTTAAAATTTTATCTTTAAAGGTTTGAGTTCTATTTTATCATTGAAATTTTATTTTATTTTTTATTCTGAAGACGAGAATAAGATTTATTGGGAACAAAGATAATCTCATGAGCTAATATTTGGTAGGATTTCATTAATATTAATATTAATTATTCAAGAATTTGCGGGTTCGGTATGATTACGAGTTGATTTGCTTCCTCGTTAAATCGTGTTCTTAAGTATATGTAAATTTGCGCTCTTTTTTTTTTGGTAATATTCTTTCATTTAATCACTGACCTTTCATCTTCTCCGATTATATACAAAAGAAAAAAAAAAAGAAGCAAAAATAAGGATAAAGCTGATGATCAATTTTGGGGATCCATCAATAATAATACTATTGATTTCTCATAATGAATCAGTCTAAAAATTTTAAAAAACTTTCAATTGTATTTAATTGCTTAAATTAAAAATTCATACGGTTATAGGTTTATAATCCGTTGATAAAAACATATCAACTCATAATCTCGCCAATTTCACAAAATATCCAGTAATTAGTAACAATATTCTAATCAATGTTGGACAGTTGGGTGGAATATAAGTTACCCCTCTTGTAATCTAGAAGTTACAAGTTTTTGTTCACCCTAACGCTAAAAGCCTGCGTTGCCCAAATATAAATTGTGGTTTCGAAGAGTTTGTGCTTTAAGAAGACATGTTCAATTCTGAATTATACAATAAATTAATTCTTTTTCCTTATTATTTTTTTAAAAAAATCTTGCATCTTTAATAAGCATTCGAGATTATGGGACTTAAAATTCCAACTAATTTAACGAATTAAATGCCTTGAACGAAGGATTAAAATACCCTTTTCTCGGTAATCTGTGAAGTCATGAAGTCAAAATTGTTATAAACGTAGGAGGTGGGGGGAAGGTAGTGCATGCGTCTGTCACCATCGAGTGAATTCCATAAAAGTAGGCCATCGAGAACAGTAGTTTTCATTCAAGGTTGTTGCGTGGGTGGGAGATACGTGCATATCCAAATAGATAAGAATTTAGTCTCGTCAGCGTCCAATCCAATACGGGAAAAATATAAAGAAAGTTCTACATATGTTTGTCAACTGCAAAGTCACAGAAGCAAAGCAAACGCCTATAAAAACAACAGGGTTACAAGAAGCCGTGACTAGACAGCCGCATAGAGACAGAGAGAGATAGAGGGGAATAAAGAGAAATTTGGGGTTTGATAACAATGGCTGCTGCAATGAAGATAACACGATTGGTGTCTCGCTCTTCCACCATTGGCTCTTCTCTTGCTGCTCGTTTGTTGAAAGGTTTAAGACTACTTGTCTTTTTTTTTTTTTCACATGAAGATGGCGATGACAATGACTTGAAGACGATGAATGACTCAACTTTCATGTTTTTGTTTCGTTTCATTTTTCATTTTTGTTCAGAGATTTTCAGATTTCAAATAACGATTTGCTTTGTTTCCTACGTTTGGTTGCCAAGAAATCTATTTAGTGATTTGTTATAAATATGTCTTTTCAATTTTTTTTGTCTTTTCTCGATGGGCTCAAAACCAATGAATTAAATGTCTCTTCTTCGTTGCAATTTGATTGAACTATTCCTTTTTTTTTTTTTTTTTTTTGTAAAAACATTTACCAGTTTGAGTTCGAATTTGTAATTTACTTTTTATTAAAATATGTAAAAACAACCAATAATAACTTAAACTTGTGTGTACGAAACTATTTTCATCGTGTAAATAGTCTCTCATCTTTTAGATACCATGCTTTGCTTTACGTGGTTTTCATTCTATTCTCATGAATCTCTTTTACTTTTCGTATGTGTTCGGTAAACCTGAAAATGACACCTCAAAATTATTGATTCTTGACTATGACAGTGTCTTCTGAATATAAATACCCAAAACACTTTTTGTTCTGATCTGCATTAATTTTTGAACAATTGAAGTATACATATAAATAGATATCAATTATATGCACATGAAAAACTTTTGTATGGTTGTATAGTTGTATAGTTGTTCTCAAAAAAAAAAAAAAAAAAACAGTGATAGCAATGCGGGGTCCACGCGCTCTCCCTCGTCCTCCGAACCCCGTCCTCCCATCTTTTTCGTAATGTAAGTATTCTTACAAAGCTGCTAACATTGCTTACCAGCCGCACATGGGGCTCAGGAGATTACAAAAACACAATGGTTTGGTTCCGAACTGTTGGGGATTGCGCTGCGCGTAAAATAGTGCGTGTACATTCATGTGTGATGCAATGTACCATTAACAAATGCTGTGGCATGTCGACTTGACCAATAAACCGACACTGTTACTGCTTGATGCTTTTCCAAGTTTTTCCTAGTATGCATGGCATTACTTGATTGGCTGCCAGTGATTAATATTTCCTGAAGATTTATTATTTAACTAAGACTATTTATGTTTTTTCAGGGAGGATTTGTGGGGTAGGCAGTATAGTGTCTAGATATAGCACTGCTGCTGCCGTTGACGAACCAATTTCACCACCAGTTGAAACAGTTTATTCTCAGCTTTTCATTAATGGGAAGTTTGTGGACGCGGCCTCAGGTGTGAATTGATAAATCTTAAGTTAGTTTGGTTCTCCAGGCATGAAAATGAACTCTTTCGTATGTGTGCAACTGCGATAGATATTGTTATTTTGATATACTCTATGCTGCATTTGATCTCATCTTGGTTCTAATTAAGGGGCAAGTGTACGATTCTGATCGTTTTGAATGTAGGCAATAGAGTAAAAGTCACTTTTCAAGTTTTAGTACATGTATGCTTGATTTTATCATGCCTTAAAATTTTGCGTTCATATTGCTGCTGTTTACTGTACAAACAGGCAAGACTTTTCCAACGCATGACCCCAGAACAGGGGATGTGATTGCCCATGTTGCCGAAGGCGATGCTGAAGATATAAACCGAGCAGTCAGTGCTGCTCGGAAAGCATTTGATGAAGGACCATGGCCAAAGATGCCTGCCTATGTGACTATTTCCTATTCTATTTTTCACTTGTTTTGTTGTCTGATTTATTCAGCATCTAGGTTGATTGGAGAGTTTTCTCTTCTGTGTTCTAGGAAAGGCAAAAGATTCTTTTGCGCTTTGCTGATTTGGTTGAAAGGCATAATGATGAACTTGCAGCACTTGAGACATGGGACAATGGGAAACCTTATCAGCAAGCTGCCGCAATTGAAGTACCAATGTTCACACGTCTCATTCGCTACTATGCCGGTGGGAGGAACAAAAGAATATGCCTAGTTCTTATTTTAATAAAGATTGTTATCTGCTTTTATACCTTGAATCTCTGTGCAAAGCTGAAGATTATTTTCTTTGACATGATTTATTAGGTTGGGCCGATAAGATCCATGGACTCACAATTCCAGCTGATGGACCGTATCATGTGCAGTCCTTACACGAAGCTATTGGTGTTGCAGGCCTGATTATTCCATGGAATTTTCCCCTTCTCATGTATTGTTGGAAGATTGGCGCAGCATTAGCGTGTGGCAACACGGTGGTCCTTAAAACAGCTGAGCAGACGCCATTATCGGCTCTCTATGTGACCAAGCTGCTTCATGAGGTAGCTTTTGAGTATATTTTGCCTTGTTTTCTGTTATTTCCAGAATCAGATTGCCCTTCCTGCGTGTCTTAGTTCCTACGATTACCACGGTCAATATATTCTTTTCGGAAGTCAACTCTGAAGCATGGAAATTAATTTATCCCGATATACTGGGACACACTGTAAGCACTCTTAAAGATGACAATTACATGGTGAGACCATTTATGGATCACACAAGAACCATACCTGTCAATCGAAGAAAGTTTATGCCGAGATTACAATCAACTACAGCTTGTGTTACTGGATATGATTAGCTACCTTTGCTTTTTCTGATGGTGGATATGAATTAGTTACTTTTACCAACAGATAGTTTTTGCATTTCTTTGGTCCATTAGGACATCTGACAACTCAATGTCTGAGATTAATGTGATTTTAATCTTCATTAAATAATTCTTGTGCTAGGCTGGACTTCCAGATGGTGTTGTCAATGTTGTTTCTGGCCATGGTTCAAATGCTGGTGCAGCTCTTGCCGGCCATATGCATGTGGATAAGGTACTTACAAGAATAAAAATCCCATCTCAAGTCCTGCATAAACTCGCACATGCAGCGCCTTAAGCTGAAGTTCTGCGAATAATTGATTGTTGCAGCAATTACTATGACCTAAAAACTTTAGATGTTCTGCTCAATATTTGTCTATTGCTGAAAGAGATTTTAAAATTTAATTGATTTTGCAGAAGTCGATGGGAGTCATGAAACACACTCGAATATGATTTCTAGCTCCATGCTCCATGAATGATTATTTCTGATCTAAATGCCTATAATAGAGATTACTTATTGTGGATGATAGACCATGTGAATGTTTGGTTAGAATGCTGTCATATATAAATTCTGAAAGTTGGGGTGACAGAAATGTCCTTCCACTACCCGGTTTTATTAGCTTCTTCCTTTTAAGTTGTTACCAATCTTTTGCAGCTTGCTTTTACTGGATCGACTAACACAGGAAAAACCATTCTGGAGTTGGCGGCTAAAAGCAACCTTAAGCCGGTAACCCTAGAGCTTGGAGGGAAATCCCCTTTTATTGTTTGTGAGGATGCTGATGTAGATAAGGCTGTTGAGCAGGCTCACGCTGCTCTATTCTTCAATCAGGTATGTCCTAGAGGATGTCACTTGAGTACGAGAATTCTCTTTCATGCAAACTAGATTTTTCGTCTCAGATTTGTGTGCTCTCCAGGGCCAATGCTGCTGTGCTGGCTCTCGCACCTATGTGCACGAACGGGTCTATGATGAGTTCGTAGAGAAAGCAGGGGTGCGAGCTAAGAATCGTGCTGTTGGTGACCCATTCCAGACTGGTATTGAGCAAGGCCCTCAGGTGAATCAACAAAATTTTAATGAAATACTCAAGTTACGTGTTTTTGTGCTGTTCGGACTAATCCATGAACTTTACTGTTGAAAAATTTGCTGAAATTGACATCTTTTTTGTGTAAAATGTGCAAGTCGATCTCTTGGCATACTTTTGCCCATATAATTACCAAATTCAATCTGGTTTGCATAAAATTTGTTAAAACAAGAGCTTCAATTTAACTTGAAAGTTTCTGTGACCGCATTTGAGCATTGCAGATATTTAAATTAGCTAGCATGATTCTGAAATGAAACATCCTTCAACAAAACAGGTTGATTCAAAACAATTTCAGAAGATATTAGGCTTCATAAGAGCCGGCGTTGAAAGTGGAGCCACTCTTGAAACTGGAGGTGAGAGGCTTGGCAACAAGGGCTATTATATCCAACCCACCGTTTTCTCAAATGTTAAGGTATATAGCCAATCCAACCGTTTATATAAAAGATAGAAATGAGATGCAGAAACTAACAACAAAAATAATTCTTTGTATTAGGATGATATGCTTATCGCGAGAGAGGAGATATTTGGTCCTGTCCAGTCCATCTTGAAATTCAAGTAAGAAGGGATCTTTCTCAGGCAGACCAGACAATTTGCTTTTACTTGCATTAATGTTTCAAAAAATTGTAGGGACATTGATGAGGTTATAAGAAGATCAAACAACTCACCCTTCGGGTTGGCTGCTGGAATCTTCACGCAGAACATTGATGTTGCTAACACCCTAAGCCGTGCATTGCGGGCTGGGACAGTATGGATAAATTGCTTTAATGTATTTGATGCTGCGATTCCTTTTGGTGGGTATAAGATGAGTGCATGGCAGAGAAAAGGGTATTTACGGACTCCATGATTACTTGCAAATAAAGGCTGTGGTTACACCTTTGAAGAATCCAGCGTGGCTATAGAAGGCTGTCTGTGGTAGTAAAATAACCTCAAAAATGTTTTTCATATTCCTAAATTCTCTAAAATTCTGGTTTTTCATTACAATTATTATGTATTTTGGGACAAGGATCTTGGAAAGATGATTGGACATATTAAAGACGCATAGGAAACTAATTTAGTTGAACATTAATAAAGATAAATTACCTCATTAATTTATTTCAAGTTTTTTTATCTAATAAATAGAGAGTTTGACTTTACCATAATTGACTTGAACACTCATCTTTCGTGTTATTAAATTCTATTTTCTTCTTTGTTAAAAAATTTA
This sequence comes from Ceriops zippeliana, assembly GCA_037897445.1. NCBI lineage: Eukaryota > Viridiplantae > Streptophyta > Magnoliopsida > Malpighiales > Rhizophoraceae > Ceriops > Ceriops zippeliana. Next base: position 1,240,835 of record JBAPLH010000188.1, on the reverse strand, counting down.
AATGTTGAAAATCTTCATTGAGAGATGTATAAACTTGTTAAATATAAGCTTATACCATTTGCAGTTAGTAACAAAAGGAGCTATATTCCTTTTTATCTTCCTCATAATAATATTTATAGTCTTACTTCTGTTCATAATATTTTTAGAGTAAGATAGTTTATTTCATTTATTAATGACTATGCTTAAGTTACTTGAATTTTCTAGTAAGTAGAAATTTGATGTTAGTATGGTTCTTCCAAATTTTTGTTTCATGGTTAAAAATCAATTTGGCCTTAACAACGAAAGGTTAAGTTTGGATAATGTTAAAAAGTATTTCAATCAAATCTGAACTCTATACTTATAAAAAGAAAGAATAGTACATGAATTATCTTGTATCAGTACCTTACAACAAAATAGATTAGCTAAAAAAAAAAAGGTTATCTCCTTAAAACAACTCAAACCTTTATATTTCAAAACAATGTACTTAAAATTTTTTTATAAGGGAAAGCAATTTTTATCACTGTCCATTTTATAAATTTTTTGCCTTTTAAAATTTTGAGATTTAAGAGTTTAATGAAAATACTCTTAACATTTTACTCTAATCGACAAATTACAAATAACTTTATTCTTAAGATATTTAGGTATTATTTGTTTATATCTATTGTCCAATTAAAGAGAAACTAGATTTAAGGGCGATAAAATGTGTCATTATGAGATATTCCTTGATTAAGAAAAGGTATAAGTGCCACTTACTTCCATTAGAGAAGTTTTACTTTTTATTATATGTCACTTTTAATGAATAAGAGTTTTACTTCACCAACCTTTATTTTTAAAAGGAGAATTCAACAATGAAAAGTAAGAATAAGAATTTTTTACTTGGTAAGGAAAAGAATTTTTTACTTGATTTATGAACACTTTTTGTATATAAATTACCTTATTCATCTTATTCCATTATACCAAACTATATGCTTAGCAATCCTTTTAAACTTGTGTTTAACCTTAAACCTAATCATATGCCTAAAAATCCTCATAAATTTGTGTTCAAACTAGAACTTGTATCTAAAAATCTTAAAGAAAAAACATATATTGCTCTTGAGAATGTGAGATATGGTAAGGACAAGGTGTTCATAAAGAAAAAGATGATTGTTCCTAAATTTATATAGGTTTAAGAGTCTAATCTAAATCTTAAGATGAGGTGATAATTTCTAATCTTATATTGCAAAATGTAGTGATGACCAAGACCTTCCTATTATTATTAGGAAACTAAAGAATGTACAAAAAGGAAACCAATGGAGATGCAATTGCCAAAGACTTCAAAATATCTTGATGACATCATAGATGATGTCCCAATTTGTGGCATAAGATTCTTGTTTGAACTCTATAAAAGAAATAATGTTACTATATTTGAACTTGTAAAATTCAAAAAAGCTAAAAAGGATAACAAATGAATTGAAGCTATGAGAAATGAGCTTTAAATGATTAAAAAGTATGACACTTGGAAATTGGTGAACAAAGCTCAAAACAGAAAGATCATTGAAATGAAATGGGTTTATAGAATCAAACTTAATGCAAATGGTTTTATGAATAAATACAAAGTCAAATTAGTTGTGAAGAGGTACAACCAAGTTTTTAAGATAAATTTTTTTAGAAACATTCACTCTAGTAGCATGTTTAGACATAATTAGGTTATTGCTTTGTGCTAGTAAAGTGCATTTTTTAGTTGTCAAATAGATTTTAAGATTTGTTAAGGGCACAAGAGATTATGGTATTAAATATTCTTACTATGAATTTTTCAATTTGGTGGCTATTCTAACAAGGATTGGGCAGGTCTTGTTTATGATATAAGAAGTACAACTAGTTTTTATTTCAATTTTAGCTCACGTGTTGTCTCTTGGAGTTTAAAAAAAGCAAGATATGATAACTCAAAGTACAACAAAAGTATAGTTTATTGCAACAAATTCTTACAGCTTTACACATGAAGTAGAAGGAGTCAACATAGATTCTTATGGATAATCAAATTTTTATTACAATTTCACATGATTACGTTTTCCACGGGAGAACAAAGCAATTCAACAATAAGTTGTTTCACTTAAGAAAAGAATAGAAGGTTGGTGAAGTCAAGTTGGTTTTTTGCAAGATAGAAGATCAAGTTGCAGATATATTGAACAAGGCTTTTTCAAAAGTTAGATTTGAAATTTTAAGAAGTTAAGTTAAGGAGGAAATTGTTAAAGATGTGTCTCAGTTTAGTTTATGACATAATTTAAGAAATTAATTTAAATATTACTTTTGTTTAAAAATTAATTATAATTTAGTTATTAATTTATAAAAATCAATTTAAACTTGTTTGTTATATTTTTATCTATATAATTAGAAATATAGAAGTTGTTAAATAGAGAGATTTCCAAGAAAAAGAGTTCTCAGATCTCTTTCTTCTCCGTATTTCAAAACTAAAACAACAATTCCCTAAGGGCCTCAGCAACTCTGGCAGAGAAACACGAGGGAACAAAAGCAATGCTTTGTCGTCACGCTTTGCCTTCATTGTGGGGACTTCGGTTTCCTCTGCTTCAAGGGCAACCAAGGAGCATTGTTTTTCTTTGTTGCTGGCTTTGTGCATCAAAGGTGGTGCAGATGTGATCTTTACGTTGATAAACAGTATGACTCTCATGGGACCCTTGTACTCCCTCTGACTCAAGGCGCGTCCAGAGCAAGCAACAAAGCAAGTGCTCTCATCAGGATCCTGCATGATTCCATGACAGATGCTTCAGGAGTTTCTTTTCTTTCATTTTGTTTTCAAAATGAAACCATGTAAAAAAAAAATGCCATCATGTATAGTCTTTTTATTTCTTTTCAGGATTGATGCCAATAATGCTGTACTGTATTACTGTGTAAAGCAATTGCAGAGAAGTATCCACATAAACAAGTGTGCTATCTTCCAATATTTGTTCTTTCCATTTGGTGATCCATCGTCGATGCCTGTCAATGTGACACTGAATTTAACGGTGTTGAGATGTCAAGTGCTTCCTCTAATCTCGATACCACTTGCTCCATGTGTGGCCTATCCGGCTTCAGTAGTGTGCATGACAAAGCTATTCTGAGCACAAGGTCAAAGGCTTCCACTGAATACTCCCCGTTAAGTTTAGGGTCAGCAAATTCATTCACATTGCCGCTTCTTGCAAGAACTTTTGCCTGAGAAATGAACGCATGCATAAGGGATGGTTTCTGAGTTTCAGTATGAAGACAGTCAACTGACAGTGTCTCGGTTCTTACCAATTTATTTAGCTGCATAGGTCCAGTCGCATTCAAATTTATCACCTTCTGACCCGAGAGCAGTTGTAGTAGCACAATCCCAAAACTGTAGACATCACCTTTAGCATCTACATGACGGTTTCTTTGATAATCAGGATCAACATAACCAAATGTTCCCCTCACTTCCGAGCTTACAAATGATTGATCCACGTTCATAACCTTTGACAATCCAAAGTCTGAGAGCTTTGCGTGGAAGTCTGCAGTGAGGAGAATGTTGGTTGGCTGCCAATGTAGCATGTGTTTAAGAAATTCAGACAAAAGAAATGTCAGATCGGAAAGGAAAAGGAGATGAGGAAACAAACATGATGCTCAGCCCCTGGAATACACTACCTTGATATCGCGGTGAACAATGCAGCCTTCAGGATAAGTATGAAGAAACCAGATACCTCTGGCACTATCAATCGCAATTTTAAGTCTTTGTATCCATGATAGAGTTTTATCTCTACCTGTTATCAATTTGATTATTATGAATTGGCTCACATTTTTCCAAGATAACGAAAGAAAAGGTTTGAGAGTGAACGTAAGTAATACCATATAACCACTCTGATAGGTTGCCATTGCGGCACAACTCGTAAACTAGGAAACACTGATGTTTGCGTTGGCAAAAGCCAAGCAAAGCTACAAGATTTGGATGTCTGACATGCGATAAGCTCATAATTTCCCTGACAAATGTCTCTGCATGTCTGTCGTTGATAATATGCTTAACTGCGACTTGCTTTCCATTTGATAGCATCCCTTTGTAAACCTTTCCTGTGGAGCAGAAGAATGACTTCAAAATTTTAATTTCCAATGCACTATATCTATGTTTATGCATTGTTTCTATTTCAACATTAGACTCATAGTTTCAAGAGAGAAATTCAACACAGACAGCAACCATTTTTGCACATAAGAATGTGTAAACAAGCTGTTCTACCACCGTGCTCCTTGGCTAATCATACAAAGTATAGTGACTACTTACGGCAGGTTTTCTGATGTCATCGATGAGAATTCTAAGTTTTCAGTCTATTAAGTTTCCTCCTCCTTTTTTCTTGGTTAATTATCAATCATTAATAACAAAAAGTTTTCCTAGTCACCACTAGATCTAGATCGTAATTAGCTTCTCACCGGCTATGCCTTCGCCAATGAACTGTGAAGCATCAAGGTTATTTGTTGCCCAGAAAATTTCCGCAAGTGATATCTTTACACTACCAGACTCCTCAGAATATGGATCAAAAAAAGCTGCCCAATAAAGCCAGAGCTTCAAGAAGTTATAACTGCAACCTGGCTTAATTTATAGTACTAATAAAAAAAAAACTTCTGTAACTCTTACCTTTTCTCCCTGCTGAACAACTTTTTTGAGCCCTTTTCGTATGCAGTAATATCCATGCAACTGTGGAAATAATTGTGATGATTGCCACTAGGCTGATGACTAAAATTAATATTCCTGAAATCATCAGAAGAGTCATTTAAGTATTCATAAACATGATCACATCAAGCGGCTTCTCTCCGGGATAGCAGAGAGGCACAAGGCATTGTATCTTTAAGTAATTTAAGGACTCATAATTCAATCAGAATAATGAATCTTGTGGGCAAAATTCACCTGTACTTCCTTTGGTATCCCTGCCAGCTCTGTCTGGTCGATTATTTTCTGGAGTACAAAAAGGGAGAAGTTAAATCAATTTTGACGTTGTGGGGTTCATGAACAGAGCCATAGACGAAAATGGACTTTTAATTTGTTATCATTGCATTACCTACATAACCATTCTGCAGGGAAAGGCATTGATAAACGTCTTGGACCCTTTTTTTATCATCAATCCGATCGCTGGTCAATGTCACCAAAATTGCAAACCTGCAGATATAGGCTTCAAAGTTTGAGTCTTTCCCATTTCCTAATGGCTCGCCGATTTCTTTCCATCCTCTCACACAATTGCTGCAAACCTGATCCGTTGTGCCAACTGAATCCCTGAACTGACACTCACTATCTAAATTTTTCAATCCATCGCTTAGCTTATTACTGACATCCACTGTGGTATAGCTGGAGCAGGCACGAGCTCCACTGGTTAGCCTCTGAATACCGCAGTCAAAAATATCATCCTTAATACGCTTGATCGAAATCAAGCAGCTCTCCTGCTCTGCAGAATCCAAGAATATATGGCCAGTTTGGTTGGCCCACTTTCCCAATGCATATAGGTACTTATCAAAAACTGCTGCACAACAGTTATCATCAAGGAAGCCACCCCAGTTGCCTCCTCCACAGTTGGAGCCATTTGTAGATGAAGAAGAGACTTGATCCGTTTGAATATCAAGGACACAGTTGCTCTGAGAACTTTGTGGAGAATCAAAACCAAGAGTGGTAATGAAAACAAAACCAAAGAGGATGGAGGGGAGAACAGCTATATACTTCATTCCTTCACCCATGTAGTCCGAGATACTTTGAATTCAAGGATGAAGAGAATATATATTTACACAAAGGCTTCATTGTAGTTGCTACAATTTGTGATGTCCACGAGGCATTTGGCACACTCATGTACTTTGAAAACTTCAAATTGCTCGAAAACCTGTTGCAATAAAATCAATTAAATATGCAATAACACGCTATTATATTTTTTGACAATTCATTACACATCTAATCGATCTTGTTGCACAATTTGTATTTTTTTAAGCAAAAAACTTGTATTTCCCACCCCCCCTCCCAAAATAAAAAAGAGAGAGAGAGACACAGATGACTGACCATAATGCCATCTGTGTCCTTCTCCTCAGTCCATGCATTTCTTTTTTTGGGGAATTCCATTCAACAAGAATGAGAATATATTTACTTGGGTGTCATATGGAATTATAGAAAGAGACGGCCTGCGTTAAATATGCCACCGGTCAGACAAAGTTTGCATACCGACTCTGTCAAAAGCCGGCATATGATCCAACCAAAAAAAAAAAAAAAAAAAGATCTTTAGACGATCCCCATATTCCCCCCAAATAATAATATTTAGACGATACATCATCCACTGCCCGACTCGGCAATGTATAAAATTGGACAGTGAGGCCGGCTCGCCTGCTGATAACTTTGCCACAAAACAAACTAAAATAGACTTCTTTTACCTTTTTCCGAGCGTCCTCGATTGGACGAGTTTTAAAATATAAATATAAATTGTATTATTATTAAATGCATATTTATAATATTTAAATATTAATTATTATGGAAGGACTACAAATTTGTACGCGAGAGTATGGTGAATGAATTCGTGCGATTCATTCAATGCATGCATGCAATTTTTCACCGCTTTTTTTTTTTTTTTAATAACATTGCCTTCTCAAGGTACTGATCCTTGTCCCTAAATTAGAAAGACAAAAAGGAAAAGATAATTTTTCATCTCTCCCCGCATCATTAAGCAAGGTCTCTAATTCCGGCCGGGGGCGGCGAGCGGTATGTAACAGAATCCTACGTGGAAAAAAGAGGAACGGATCCTAATTCTTATAAAGGCGTTACCTGCCAAATTGCCTTGGAGAAATTAATGGTTGGGTAAAAAGTCATATTAGGGTTGGTTCAATTTAAATCTAATCGTTGACATTAAATTTTCTAAGCGAGGAAGCAGGCAGTAGACTAATACGCGACGAGAGCGTTGCTGAATTGGATTACATTATAAAAGAAAATAATATCTTAAATCTTATCACAAAATATAAATATAAAATACATTAATTATATATATATATATATATATTTAATATGATTATTAGAATAAAAAATATTTTTATTATTTATTATTTATTATTTATTATAAAATTTTTGGACTATTGAGTTTGATGGGGGTTGTATCCTCTAATCCTAATATATATAAACTCCAAAAAAAAAAAAAGTAGGATTTTTAAAATTCATCCAAAAATTGAAAAAATGTAAAATAAATTTACATTGTCACGAGGAGGAGGGAAATGTTATTCACACAATATAGAAGCACAAACAAGAAAGAAAAAGGTGAGATTGCGTATATAATATATTATTTTTTTTAAATGTGAATGGTGTCCTTCAAATTATAGAATACAATTTGATAAAGAAATGGACCAAAGATCGAAGAAGTCAAACCAGTTTTTACTTCTTCTTCTTTTTTTCGATTTTTTTATCAAGTTTCTTTTTATATTATTATAATAATTTTGATATTATTATAATAATTTTATTCAACTTAATCTATTAATAAATTTTTATTTATTATAAAACTAATAATAATTAAATATTAAAAATCAAATTAATATTAAAAAATATATCAAACTATCAATCAAAGAGTAATTTTAATTATTCTCTTTTAGTCTCATTTGTTATTTTTTTTTTTTTTTAAAAAGACTGGTTTTCCTCTTGTGCCACGGTTCTTACGGCGATGATGGGCCAGCTCAACATCAGTCGGTTGCCTTGGAACGTGCGGGCCTTACCAATAAAAATATTAATCATAATGATTTCTTTTTAATTGAATTCATTGGTTGACGTAATACAATTAAATTGTCAAATTTATACATTAATTTAATAAATAAAACATGTATTTTAAAAAAATACATAAGTTTTTTTTTTTTTTTGGGTCCAACGTGCGTGTGATGCAAATTATGATAAAAATACGGAAAGAAAAAGATTAAAAGAAATAAAAGCTACGTCGTTTTAGTCTAGCTGCCCAGTCGCACCAACCCAAAAATACCAACCAACTAGAAACAAGTGTATCCGTCCCGGAGATTCTGCATTTATTTCTTCGACCTACCAATGGGTGTCGCCGACCAGCCCACCACCGATCAATGGGGAACAGATTCCGAAGCCTCCCTCCTCTTAGCCACCGCTGGCGATGGCGGCCGCACCACGACGGAAAACTCATCTGTCTCCGAACAACGCCCAAAAGACGCGTTCCATTTAGCCTACATAATCTACTTTACTCTCGGCCTCGGCTATCTCCTCCCATGGAACGCCTTCATCACCGCCGTCGATTACTTCTCTTACATATACCCCTACGTCTCCGTTGACCGCGTCTTCTCCGTCGCTTACATGGTGGTGGGCTTAGTCGGGCTGGTAATCATCGTTTTGTACGCTCATAAATCTGATGCTTACGTCAGGATCAACGTGGGCCTCGGCCTGTTTGTCGTGTCTCTGTTGGTGGTGCCGGTTATCGATGCGGTGTATATAAAGGGCCGGGTCGGGCTGTATGACGGGTTTTATGTGACGGTCATTGCGACGGCGATGTGCGGCGTGGCGGATGCGTTGGTCCAAGGTAGCCTTGTTGGGGCTGCTGGGAAGTTGCCTGAGCGGTACATGCAGTCTGTCGTTGCTGGTACTGCTGGTTCCGGTAAATTATCAAAAAAAAAAAAAAAAACTTTTTTTGTTTTAGAAATTTTAGCTTTGTTTATATTTTTATTTTTAAATATTGATTAAGCTAACGTTTAATTGTTTGAAAAGTGAGTCCTGATGTAGTGGTAAAGATTACTCGATTGTGACCTTTAGGTCATAGGCTTGATTTACGAAAACAAGTCTTTTGTGAAAAATAAAGTCAAATGAACAAAGTTCAGGAGTCTCGTGTAGTGAAAATGCCCATTTTGTTTTCGTTTATAAGCATACCCATGTTTCCCCCTTGGTTGAATAACTTGTTCTAGAGTCATTTTAAGCATGCCATGATCTGTTTTTGTAGTCATTCTCACTTGAAGAGTTTTTTAAAGGCTTGATGGTTGCCTAGCCTACATAATTGAAGAATGTTATTGATGGAAAAGACTAGAATGAAATCTTTTTGTTTCAAGTGCAAATTCAATGCATTTTGAAGCATGACAATTGAATAGTATTGGAAAGTTAGTGTTATTGTAGAAGAGGTTATAAGCAAGCTCCTAATTAAGTGTAGTATACAAGGCATTCATGCATTGGATTTCTCTTCTAAGCGATTATACTTTATTTTCATGAAAAGGTCTCCCAACTGCTCACCTTAATCCCCATTTAAGGTCATGAGGCGACCATGAAGCTAAATCTTGAGCGTTTATGTGTTAGACTACTACATGAAGAAATTATCAGTAAAAAAAAAAAAAGTTGTTGACTTTTAGAGCTCCTATGTATGCTTCTAAGAGCAATTTTATATTCCAAATTGTGCAATGCAAGTGCAATCAGTCAAGGAATGAATTTTAACTTGTGAAATGGTTGATTGCAGGGGTCCTTGTTTCATTTCTAAGAATCATAACCAAGGCAGTATATACACAGGATGAGGATGGCTTGAGAAAAAGTGCTAACCTTTACTTTGCTGTTGGAATTGTGGTCATGGCTATATGCCTTGTCTTTTACAATGTGGTACATAGACTTCCAGTAATTAAGTACCACACAGAAATGAAAACTCTGGCTGTCAATGTGGAAAAAGGGAGAAAGGTTCACTAACAGGGGCTCGGTGGAGGTCAACCTTATGGGAGATTATGGGGAGCGTCAAGTGGTATGGAATTGGAATGTCTCTTATCTATGTGGTAACGTTGGCTATATTTCCAGGGTACATAACTGAAGATGTGCACTCTTACTTGCTGAAGGACTGGTATTCCATCCTCCTCATTACTGCATACAATGTTTTTGACCTGGTTGGCAAGTCTTTGACTGCAGCTTATCTTCTTGAGAATGCAAACATTTCCATTGGTGGTTGTTTTGCACGATTGCTATTTTTTCCTCTCTTCTATGGTTGCTTGCACGGTCCCAAATTCTTCCGAACAGAAATTCCAGTGACAATACTGACTTGTCTTCTGGGACTCACTAACGGCTACTTGACCAGTGTTTTGATGATTTTGGCTCCAAAATCTGTCCAACTACAGCATTCGGAGACTGCTGGGATTGTCATGGTATTGTTCCTAGTTGTTGGTTTGGCAATTGGTTCAGTTGTAAGTTGGTTTTGGGTCATTTGATGTCAAGACAATCTGCATGGAATCGGACTTCTTGTCCAGTTCCTAGTTCCCATTGGGCTGGTTGCTCCAATGAAGACTTCAACTTGTAAATCTATTTAAACTTGTTACATTATATAAGTCGTGTCGCATTTCTGTTGAATCAAAATTTGCAAAAAATAAAAAATAAAAAATAAAAAAATCTCCCATTTGGTTGTGCTTTAGTATGATGCCAATTTATTCCAGGTTTGGTGCACCACTTACATATCCTTGGCCAGTTCCGTGAAAAAATTTCCGTGTCTTTTGAGTATACCGAAAATTGTATCCAATTATATTGCGTTTGAAAAAAAAAAAAAATGATAGACCAAGTCTAGAACTCTTGAGCGTTACAATGCTACAGGTTAAATTAAGTTAAAATACATCATTTGATATTGAATTGAATGTAAAATTGATGTGAAACAGAATATATATATATATATATATATATATATATATATATGACATAAAACTGATGTGAGTAGATTTAGTGGGCATGTAATCACCTGGGGCAAGACTTTGTGTTTTGGGGGTCAAAAGACCAAAATTTTTAATTTTTGGCTTACTTTAACTCATAAGGATTTAACTATAATCCTCTTTTTCATTATTATTGTGTTGACAGAAAATTTCAATTAGTATATTACATAATCATCAAATATCTAATAACTATTAAATATAAAATTCAGTATAAAATCTGAATCGTCAATCATTAAATTCTCTCTTTTTTTTTTTTGTGTAATTGGACCAAAGAAACGTGAGTATGCATATTAAAGTTGTAGATTAATTCTGGTTGTCATTTTCAATATGCATATTAAATTGCCATAAAATTCTTAATCCCCTTGATTATTATTACCATTAATTTTACATTTTCAATAATTAAATATAATAAAGATTACTATTGTAATTCAAAATCCTTGTATAATTAACTCACGTCCATATAATAAAATTTTTCGTACTAAAAAAAAAAAAAAAAAAGCACGGGCTTCTTTCTTTTAATTGCTCGAAGAATTGAGTCTAAGAATGCAAAAATGTGATATCGCCAGACCCGATCCCCTGCACCCACAACCAACAATTTTCCTCGCAACGGTTCCGATTCTTTCCCGAAGTGTTGAGAACGGTGCCGTTTATTCCGTTAATTCGCCATTCTGCCACCAGAGGACAAAAAGCCTCAGTTTCGATTCTGCACATTCAACGGATGAGTTTGAAAAAAAAAAAAATATTCAACCTGGGCACACACGAACACGAACACAAAGAGGCCTCCAAATTCATCTCAATCTCTCTCTCTCTCTCTCTCTCTCTCTCTCTCTCTCTCTCAGTCTCTTGCTCTGTGGCATTCCGGCTGGTTGGATCGTCGTTATTGAGCTGAAACTGAAACATTGATCGGTTATGGATTTCAAATTCGGAGCTCTACTTCTACCAACCGTGTAATGTTCCTGTCAGGCTTTGGGATGGAGTAGGAGGGAGGAAGATAAAAACTTTTTAAACAAACATTTAATTTGACCAATTGGCAAGGTGGAAACTTGCTAACACTTTAAAGTATTAAAAAATTAAAAGAAAGCATCACGAATATTTTTAACTTTGAAGATGACCAAGCAGCAACATATTTTCTTGCATCATGTTTGTCTATTGCTTTGAATGCACAAGTTTTGTAAGACAGTTACAATTTCTCTTACTTTCAGATGGTTCAAGCTACAATTGTCTTTGGAAACATGATCAGATCTGAGTACTTGAGGAATGAGTGGTGGTATTGGTCATCACTTTCTGCTGCAGCGAGGATTGCTACTCTCTCCTCTCTTGCCCTGCAAGTATACACCCTGGATGCTGCCATCGTATACAAGAGAATGTTTGCATCTCCTTCTCCCAAAGTAGGTGCAGATGATCTTCCTATCAAGTCAGAAAATGATAGTTTGTTCCATACTGATCTCACATCTAATCAACAAAGGCAAAGTGCCAAGACAGATTCAAGGACTCCTAGACTTTATCCAAGTGACTCAAGAAAACATCAAAGCAAATCAATTAAGGAAAAAAAAAAAAAAAGGTTCTGGAGGATGAAATTGAAGCAGATGTGTCTGCTACGTATTAGTTTGTTCAACAGAAGAGTGCCTCAATCTGAAATGGAAGGCGATATCTAAACTGTCTGTGAACTTGTTCATCATGGGCTTGAGGATCATTGGCCAGGTTTGGATCCTCTTCTCCTTGTATTTTGTGTCTGTATCAAGTAAGGTTTGAAACTAACCAAGGTGTTGGATCAAAAGGTAAAGGCTGTTTAGTTAGGTGTACAGTTGGACTCAGACCGGTTTCTCAAAAAATTTAGCATTAGAGTTGAATCTTCTGAAGAGTGAAGTCCTCATCCATACACAAATCCATCAATGCGAGGACCCTCCGAATGCAAGGAGCCAAAATTATGTAATGAAGATTTTGGAAGCAGCACAACAGTTTTCATTCATGGGTTATGTGTATCGGTTTTCACCCTTAATTTGGATTTGCTAGAAAGAAATTAATTCCATTTCCATCCTCGTTTCTGATTCTTCTGAATTGCTGCAGTATCACAAAAGGCAGGGAGTTATGTCCCCGCTTCACCTCCAACAAACTTTTAATGTAAAACTTCTTGAACCAGCAAATCGACGGAGATAACTGGGGTTTATAATTTAATGAAGTTCTGCAATTATTGTCCGTTCATCTTGTAATACGGATGAGCAAAATCTTATAGGACCATGAGGTGAATGCATAGGGCCACCAATGGTTTCCGCGAGTAGTGTAGTAACTGCAGTTTCTTGTCCTGAACTAGGGCATCTAGATAACTGACATTTCCGATCAAAAGCATGTTCCATGTCATATTGGTATTGAGCCTGCCCCCTGAACAATATGCTCACACTGATATCGATATACACAGAATTTTCCAACTAGGCCTCCATGCATTAACACACCTTTTATAGTTTGACAATTTCACGTGTTCCTTATAGTTTTTAGTGCTATAGATTACTGTACTTTGTAACTTGCTAACTTTTGCAATCTAACTCATCCATTAGATGTCCATTCCATTTTTCAGTTGTGAACTCCAGGATGATGATAATGAGTTTATTCTTGACACTAAATTGGAACTATAGCATTAGGCTAATGAAATAATCATTGATAAGTTTCTGGTTTATTGGTGCATGTTTCTCCTGGGCTATCAAACTAGTCCCTTAATTTAGTAGTAGAATTGTTGGATTATTAATTTTAGGAAATTAAATTCTAACATTGATAAACAAGAAACAAGCTCCCCACCTTTTCTTTTGTCAATCGGTTAAATGATCTTATTTTTTTTTGAACAGCTTCTGCTAGAACTATTCTAATAGGAACTACTTGTAATTCTAATATTTTTTTCTCTCTTATGTGACCCAAAAGGTAGGGGGGGGGGAGATCCTATGCCATTTGATATTAATAAAACTAACATAGGTATAAATTTAATATGTAAAACCATATTATGTCTTTAAAAGTTTATATGATTTAACTTTTCTGAAATTTAGAGAATTTATTATAATGCCATTAGTCGGATTATCAATGTTGGTAAAAAAAATCTCTGCCTTTACGAACCCAAAGTTTTTCCATTCTATAAATTTTCTCGTCATATACTACAGGACAGGCTATATTGATTCAAGCAACTGGGTTGGGAGTGTAAGCTAGCAAGAAAAGGGTAGAAAAAGTAGAATGAAATATAGCAGCTCGCATGGAACAGAGAATGAATGAAAAAGACGATTGAATTTCCTGAAAGTCAACAAATCTTATTCTAATGCAAATCAAATTGAAGGCCAATGATGCACAACTAGTTTTGTGTTCTATGGTAGTGGGTAAAGCCACCAAGAAAATTTATAATAAAACAAGAACAATTGTGTTCGGGGATACCGGCACAAGGATTGTTACAAGCCCCATCATGCTTTTGGCCTTAAAGAAAGACCCGTCTCCACCTTCTTAATTTCAAAGATAAGCATCCTCCACATCTTGAGCACGAACATCTCCGCCTCCTCATCCAATATAGCCTGAAGCATCTCCAGCATCTGGGAAGCCTTTACATGTTCTTGGGTGCTGGTTACGATATAATCTACCAGCGTAGTTTCTTCCTCTCCCAGAAACTCGGTGATCTTCTTTGAAATCCAAGGTCTCATTCTCTCGTGGAGCCCATGCTGTAAAAGTGCACAGTAAGGTGAATTGAGGAGCAAAACTGAAAAACAAATAAATTCCAACCACCACAAATTCAGGCATGTGATCGAATCTTTTGCCAACTTAACCAGTCTAAGGCATCAAATACTCGGTTAACAGGAACCAGAAGAAATCCAAATAATACAGAGGTTTGGCAAAAGGTAATGCAGATGTTATGACCAAAGTGTTTTTAACTTTTCCAATGCAAGTACCATACAATGCATCAATGAAGAAGAGAGTGAATATGAGATTAAACCAGGACATTGAATTCTCATTAAAATCAATGAGATAACAGTCAATGAAACAGAACACACTAATGAACCAAGAGCAACATTAGGCTTATTGGTGAAAATAGTCAAAATTCAAAAGAATATGCATAAAAGAATGTTCAAAGAATCAGGGTAACTTAAAAAAAAAGAGTGGGAGACACAGGAGGGTGGTCCTCCCAGTATTTGCACATCAATCATCTGGATTTGATTTTAAAGGGAAGCAAAATCATAATTTTAAACAGAATAGTGAAAAACTGAGAAGTATGAAATAGGCATACCTTGTCATATACAGCCCAATTTATCTCGAATGAGAAAAGCTCATCTTTTGTCCTTGGGATCATATCAATCAACTGCTTTGCATCCAAAAGCTTCTGTTTATCTGGCGTCTTCACTTTATCAAGCCCATGACCCCGGTCCCTGTCCCGTTCAAGAATTCTCTCCTTGTTCTCATCTCTGGTCCTATTAGTTTCCTCTTCGTTCCGGTCTCTATCCCTTGACCTATCATGAGAACGCCTACTTCTCTCTTTTTCTGCATCAGATCTCTCTTCCTTTGGCACCACATTTGATATTCTCTTTGCAAATTCAGCAGCAGCAACCAGATTTGGTGGTTGTGCTCCTGAAGCAGGTTGAATAGAATGCAACTCCTCAGTTGAATAATCGATGGGAACAAGAGGCCTCATCTTTTTATCCTTGTGTGCTTCATCATCATCCTCTTCATGGAAAACAGATGGCACAGCAGCTCTTTTTCCAGAGCCAACTAAACCAAATCCCAGCTTTCTTGAAGGAGCATTACCACTCTGCTGTGCATCTGATTCAGCCACTGAGTTGCTAATTCCATTTTGTAAAATCCCATCATCTGTCATGTAATATCATAATTCATTCTAAGGATGATACAAAAAGGCCAAGGAAAAGAAAAGTAAGTAAGAAAATGGGGTAGGAGGAGGGTCAGGGCATACCTATTCGGTTTTCAGTACCACAATTGCCCTCATAATCCTGTTCAACAGCCTTATCTTTGTTTTCAACAGTGGAATCTGCAGCCAATACAGACTTTTCAGTTCCATCATTCACTGCATGACCCAATGACAGCTTTATTGCATCTCTCTGTTGCTGCTGTAACTTTTCCTCCTCAGCTTTCCTCTTGGCCTCTGCAATTTCTTCCTGCTCCTTTAGTCTGTCAGCCATATCTTCCTCTTTCTCCCACAGCCTCTTTCTTCTCTTGTCTTCTAAGACACTCTTGCGCCACCTTTTTCTGGAGTCATCATCTTCATCTTCTTCATCGCGAAGAATCTCCTTCCTCCGTTTATGTTCTCTTTCTTTCTCCTTTTCCTTATCATACTGTCGCTGTTTCTCCTTCTCTCTCTCTCTATACTCCCAATCTTTTAGGCGCTCTTCATACTCACGCTCAGCCTCTGCAATCCTCCTTTTATGCTCCCTCTCTTTCCTCTCTCGCTCTCGCTCTGCATCCCTCTCATATCTTTCAATTTCTCTCTCCTTCTCCCGTTTTAGATCTCTTTCTTTGTCTCTGCTCCTCCTGTCATACCTTTTACTCCTATCAGGTGAGCTTGCTTGAGGCCCATCCTGTTCACTCATGGCCTTGTTGTCACTAGTTGTCTCATCATCATCTTTATCCTCTGCTGCATCTGCAGAATTAAGAACAAGAAAAAATTTCACATTAAGAAAATTGAGTACCTGCTGCCAATAATGAAGTCACAGATTTAAAATAGTACAATATGTGATTCATGAATCTGCTACAAAACTGACCATCTTTAGTGATATCAGCATTAGAGTCCCCATCCCTTGATTTAGCTGGTACTTCAGCACCTAAATTCCCAGCACCATCTGCAGGTGGAGGAGGAGGTGGCGGAGGAAGCGGTTTGGTCTTTAATCTCTCTTCTATCATGCTAGTAAGCTTTTCTAAGGCCTCTTTGTCAACTTCCATGTCATCATCAGTCACAATTCCAAAATTGGCAGTGTCATGATTTTCTTTATTCCTCTTTTCATCATCATTACTTGATTCCTCTGCCAAGGATTTTGAAGGGCCATCCTTTTCAACATTTAGGGCAGTTCCATCATCCTTAGCCCCTGCATCTTGAGTTTCCTTGAGATTCTTTGAGTTTTCTGTTTTCTTTTCAACATAACGCTCCAGATATTCTCTTGTTGCTTGATTCACATTCAACTTTTAATCACATGGATCATAGACATGCACGTTCAGATACAGCAACCATTGACAAAAAAAAAAAAAACAGTTTCAATAGAATCTAAAAAGAGAAACACGTGCAGAACTGCAGACAATAGAAAGATAAAAGAAATACACTCAAAACCCAAGTCCTAGGACAACTATGGATACCAAGTATACAATCCTGTTAGAAATACATCAAGAAGCAACAATGCACTTTGCTCTTCCTTAGCACCCTTTTCCCAGAAGAACAGGTCACTTAATCTCAACTTTCAATATGCACCAATGACCATCTCATCTTTCCTAACCTTGCCCAAGAGCCTGAACAAGCCATTTCAGGTGCTGGAGTTTTTCCACTGATTTTAAGTTTGTATTATCAATATAATCAGCCTCTCACATGCAATTTACAAGCTTTGTAAAGCTGCCTATACTACTCATCTTTCTCGAGAAACATCAAACATCAAATAGCCATCCAAAATTTGAAGATTTGATCATTATCATTGAAATCAACAGCATAAGAACCCCAAAAGCAAACAATAATAATATAACACTAATTAACATATTCTCACATACCACCAGTTCTTGCCCATCAATATTGAATTTACTCAGCAGGCGTAAGGCACGGAGAACCCCCTCAGCAGATTCAAATTCACAAAAACCAAAGCCTCTTGCAGTCCCAGTGGGGTCTTGTGCACGTTTCCAACTCTTTACAGGTCCACAAAACTTCATAAAGGGCAAAAGATCAGATTTCACAAGGCCAAGGCTTCAAGCACAAGATTTAATCAAGAATAAACACAAAAACCTAGCATCACAAAATATATACAATAATAATAATAAAAAATTATTTAACAAACCTGAAGGAGAGATAGCATGAAATCATTTTCTACTGTTGGAGCTATCTTGCCAACATAAACAGTAGTTTGTGGTTTTTCAGCTGTCACAGAAGGACCACCTGGGCGGGGAACAGTGGGGATAATTGGGCGAACACCAGGAAGGCCTGGAATAGGAGGACGGGATGTCACGGGAAGTACCCCTACTGGTCCAGGTGGACGTGGTGGAAACACTGGGCGAAGCAGAGGAGCATATGAAGCAGGATAACGAGGAACTCCTGTAAAGATGGAAAACAAACATCTATGCAAACATATCAGAACAGGTCTACAAACTTAACAAAGCAGTAACAGATTTCAACCACCACCAAAATAATATTTAAACAATAATTGAAAAGAATAATTAAATGATGTTACCACAAACAAAAGCATATTAGAGATGGCACCATACGTCAACTATCACCAGCTGAACAGAAAACCTGAGGGAAACATAAAGATAAATAGGTTCGAGCTTAAAACAGGGATATCTGAAGAGAGCTTACCTCGTGCATCCATTTGAAAAGCCTTATCATACTATCCAATGCACCAATTGTGGAATTTTCAAATTAAATAACACAAGATAGAGTACCATATTTTCCATCGTAACTTATTTCAAATGTTAGTGATCTAAGTGCAAAAAGAGAACAGCACAAAGAAAAAGGAAGATTGACTGGAATTGGAAAAGTTGTGATACCTTAGCATACAAGCGAACGAGCACTCACTTGCTAACATGGTCTGCTGCTGGAAAATCATGGACCCAAAAGGGAAAGGATCCTTATAACTAGCAGAAAGTAGCCTACTAAAATGAACATGACATAGAGCAAATGTGATGGTAAGCTTGTGCTGTCTCCTTTAAACTCTAAACTCCAGATGCTAGTTTTTTAGTTTAACAAAACAAATTCCTCATTTGTGCTAATCATTCTTAAGACAAGCAAAGGAAACCAGACAAATATGTGCATACCAAAACAGGAGTTGTAGAAGAGGATGGTCTCTTAAGCAATATGAAGCCCTTCAAACCTTTCTCACCACATTCAATCAAGACACTGTAGGAGAAAACATCCCGTCATCGATGCCCTCTTTTCTAAATCTCTCCATAACCCCTATTTAAACACTCTTCCCCACTAAAGCATGCCATTAATCGGAGTTTTCATTGCTAGCCATCTTACAAGTAGATAGGCAAAACGCAGCACACAAAGTAAATAAGTATCATACATAAAGTTCTACTAATCCCATGTCATTTCAGTGGAACATCCAAAATGGTATTCAATCCAAAATAAAAACTCACAGCAACAATTCATGTAGATAACTAATAAAGATAGCAAAATTTGATGAATTGACAAATGACTAGAGACCAAAAAAAAAAAAAAACCCACCAGGCAGTGGAATAGTCCCTTGAGGGGCGGCAGCACCAGGGATGACAGGATAACCATTCGGCAACGGAGCGTACGGTCTCAAAGCCGGATTGGCGGCACCTGTCGGAGCTTGATACGCCATCATGGGCGGCGGTGCGGGACCCGGGCCCGCACTGACTCCAGGAGGCTGCACGCCAGCGCTAGGGTTTGGATAACTCGGTAATGGAGAGAATTGGGGAACCGGGCGAAACGACGGGACAACGGGAGGTACCGCGGCAGCAGCTCCGGGTATCTGTGGCGGCTGGGGCGGGTAAGAAGGGGCTGTAGAGGGAGGTTGAGAAACCGGAATCAAGTTAGCGTTTGGGTTTGGTGGGAGAGGAGCCGATGACTGCTGTTGCTGTGACGGCGTTGGCGCCGACGTCGGCGGTGGATCGGGTTGCGCCAATGGAGGAGTCTGGTTATTGGATTCAGGTCGTTGAGAATTTAGGTCGAGAATGGCAGGAATCGAGGGAGGGTCCGCCATGGAGACGGCTGCAGAGAGGGCGGAGTTCGGCAGCGAGTTTGAGTCCAGAATCTCGCGGCTTTTTCTTCAACTTTTGCCCTAGAAGTGACATTTTGAAGTTTAATATATGACCAACTCAAAGAAACGAACCGGTCACACGGTTGGACTGATGCGGCACCCTCTGAGCCGACCCTTGGTCGTGGACGTGGCTGACAAGTCACTAAAACGTGGGCCCGAATCATAGGTGTAAAGAGTCTTCTTCCTATATTAAAATAATTTGTAACTCAAGAAAACAAAAGATAATAATCAATAATTAAATTAAATTAACATATATTTCATTTTTAATAAATTTTTATTATTATTTTAATATTATTAAATTAAAATAAAAAATATTATTACATTTGTGTTTTATTTTTTATTTTTTTGGGTATTCGAACTTGAACTCGAGAGTCAATGTAGAACATACTAGAATACCACCACTATATTATCATTTTTGGGTAAATATTTTTATTTTCCTAAATTTTTATATCCTTCGGTAAAAATAAGTAAAAATCTGGGACCCGCAATCACACTACATAAAATTCTCTTCTTGCATTCTTGCATTCTTATTTTATTTCCGGTCTCAATCATCAGTTTAGAACACAATCACAAAAAGAAAGAGGGAAAAAAAAAAATGCAGGAAAATGAGGATTCAACCAGGAAAACGTGCATGGAGGAAGATTCGAAGAAGAGACCGCTGGCGCTTGACTGGGACAAGATAGTGGGCCAAAACGACGACGACGACGACGACGACGAGCCACCGGCGATAGTGATTATAAAGGAGGCGGCGGAGCGGCCACCACAACCGTCGTCGCCGGCTGATCAATTTCCGAAAGAGGAATTTGTTTCGCTGGACGATCACCAGCTGGAGGAAACAATTAGAAGGCAGAAGGCTAATCTTGGAAAGCTGAGCCGAAATTTGCCTGACAACGGCGGGAAGCTCCAGGCTAATATTAAGGCCCTCGAGGAAGAGCGTGAGCGTCGGAAGCTCCGCCGCCTCCAAACGGTTTGGCCTCTTTTGCTTGGTTTCATCGGAAAATCGTGCAATTTTTTTTCGTTAATTTTCTTTTTAAATTAGTAGCTTTTTCACTTCAATGATTAATTAGTGTGGGAAATGTTTTGGATTTTTTTTTTTTTTTTTGTTTTTGTTCCGTTCCCTGTGGGATTTAACTGGCTGTTTGGCTTATTATTATTTTTTTTGGTTGTTGTTTGGGTTCTAAATTTCTAGTTCAATGTGGTTTAATTGGGGGTTTTGAAAAGCTAGAGACATCAAGTTTTAGTATTATAAGTGTGGGTTTTTTGTCGGAACACTTCCTCGGATATCAAGTAAGACATTTGATTACTTAGAACTTGGATGAACGTGTGTTCCAGAGTTATTCCCTTTGTTTCCTTATTTGGGGAATGATTGTGTTTTGTTTACAAGATGTTCCTTGGCAGAGAATGATGTGATTGGAAAGTCGTTTTGAAGTTGGAGCAATTTTTGCCATGAAATATATATTTCTGATGACACTTTACATTTTTTTCGTACTTTCTTTTTGATTAATTTACTTTACATTTTGATTATCAATTTAACAAAAGTCACGGGATCATACATCCTTAAGAGTTCCTAAGCATTTTTTTTATGCTATAACTGTGTGCATAAGTTTTTGGCATTAGTGGCTTCAATTTTTGTCGGACAGGATGTTGATGAATGTGCGGAGCCCATACATTCAACTGGTAAAATCATGATTGGTAAGTTCAATCTACTGATCTTTCCTTTTCTTCCTTGCTTGTCCTTAAAAAAAGCTGAAATGCAGCGAGCATTTCTATTTTGAATGATTACACTACTTGCCAATGCTTCTTTTGTCATCTGTGATCAGGCATGAGCAGTTGATTGTGTAGTACAATAGTTGACGATACTGGTTTCATTTATAGGCCACCTAAATGCATTTTCCTGTCTTTTTTTTTTTTCCTCAGATGTCTCCCCACATGATTGTGCATCATCCACACAGTCTCAATTTGCCTCCATCTTCAGCAGAAAGATTGAAGAAAGTGTATGGCGCTTGATTCTGCGTTTTGATATAACTCATTGCAATTATCTTTGTCACCAAAATACATAATTGCTACCTTATTTCAATCTCTCTAACAGATAGATGATAGAGCCAACAATGCATTTAGAAAAGAATTGTCCACTTTAAACCATAGCAACCACCAGAAAACTAATATCTAATGGAGGCTTATCACCAAAAGGAAGACATAAAGGTCGGTCATCATCAATGCAGTGGCCTTTTCAATATGCTAGCCATCCTTATCAGAGTGGAGATAGACGCGGTACCTCAAGCGACCACAAGGGTAAATTTCATTCCATCCGTTCTTTTTATGACAATGGGGAGAGCTTGGCTACTGGTTCTATCAAGAAGTAAGCATTTCTTCTTTTAATTTACTCAAATTTTCTTCACTTTATGTGTGTCTGCATAGTTAATGCATCTGCCTGTGTTTATGCACGTACATTTATGTCTACAGGACATGGTTTCATTCCTGGTCAAGTAATTTTGTATATTTTATGATTCCAAATGATTCAGTACCAAATTGATATTTTGATCTAAGTACTGGTTAAGTTCAGATGCCAAGGTTGGATATTTTTGGTTGAAAAGTGCGGAGATGCTACTTTATTTTTCCAATTTGAAGCTGTGGAATTGGAAATATTATGTTATAGCACGGGGTCTTTTTGGTTTTCCATGGTGATTTAGTAATGATTACATTCAGGGACCATTTATGATATCTGGAAAAATTATTCAATGCATTTGTTCCTTTTCATGTTTTTTTCTTTTTTCATTTTTCTTTTTTTCACTTCATTGGGGTTGGGAGTGGAGGGTGGGTGTTGGGGCATGAAGCTGGCCTGAGGGTTCAAGTGTTGAGCTACTTCACAGGATGGCAGTGGTATATCCCTCCTGAAACCTTGCAAAGACCATTGGTTTCCAGTGGCAGTTGCAGGATACTAAGCAGCCAAGTAATAACAAATGTGCCTTTTTTTCCTCTCTCTCTCTCTCTCTCTTTTTTCCATAGTTTTCAGTTTAGTTGTTCTTTGTCAACTTCTCAAGTTTCTTAGCCTGGTTGTAGTTACTTGAACAATGTTAGTATATTCTTTTGCCTCTTTTAATTATTCTTCTTGATTTTAACTTCTAGGAAGGATGATCACCAGCTCCCATCTTCATCACTTCAAGGTCCAAGAAGGTATCTCTATCTGTCTCCTTTGTAGATTGGTCATCTAACACTACCCAGACCAATTTTACATAACTGGGATGGTGTTGGAGCTTCATTTTTGACTGGATTTTAGCTGCACATTGAAACTTTATGACTTTCAGAGCTATATTCAAAGAGGCTCCAGAACTGTCATACAGAACTTATTGTATATGTCTATCATTTGCTTGCAATTAAAGCCTCTTGTCTGATTGAAAATATATCCTCTAAGCAATCTAGAGTTTTGATGTTGTTGAGGGACTTTAATTAGGAATGCTGATATTCTTGAAGTAGGTAAAGTTATTGCCATTGTAAATGCTGCAATGGAGGGAATAATGGAGAGAGAGTTTTGATGTTAGGGGACTTGCCATCTTATCCTTTTCTTGAGGGAAAATTGTATCCATGTCTTGAAGAATCCTTGGTTGTAACTTGGATGGACTCTAATGCTAGCTTCATGCTTTTTATAGGTTTTTGGACAGTATTTCCAGTGACTTTATGTCTGGGTGCTCATGCCGATCATGTTTTATGTAATAACCAAGCAGAATTTAAAATTTTATGAGATGGAAAAGTGGAAAAATGATATCATGAATGAATTGTTACCTCAATCTGTGTGACATTTATTCTGCAGCAGTCTGGCCTTCCTTTAAATTTCCAATGTGACTTTGTATTCTTCTTCTTCTTTTTTGGTGGCTGACGAGATCCATGGTATATTTTTTAAATAGGAGCAAAGAGTTGTTCTTTTAGATGAGGATGAAACTGAGCCCAACAAGAAAATAGAATCAGTAGACAAACTTGCTGAGTGGTAATGTGAACTACCAGTTCTTTCTTTTCACTTCGCCCCTCCTTTCTCAACCTCCAAATATGTTGTTATATATAATCTCATTCTTTTGTTTTTTCCAGTTTGAAGGATGCAAAGATCTACTACCCTTCAAGGTACACCAATTCTGTCACTGAGATGAACGAGTTCTTTGGAAATCATTTTGTTAAAATGTTAACTTTTTCCAGGGATTGTCCAGAATCTGCTAATATCTTGTTCTGCATCTGTTACCCAGAGATGATCCAGAATCTGTTGAAATTTGTTACACAGATATCTCATGCCTTCAGGCTAAAGAATTTCTAACTTCACCTATTATGAACTTTTACATCAGGTATTTTCAATAAGATATAGTTTGGGTTCCATATACTGGAGATGGATGTAGTGTGTAGGATTTTTTTTTTTTTTTTTTGAAAAAACTTTGACATTACCAATTTTGGACATTTTTCCTGTTTAGAGAAATTTCCTTTGCTGATTCTATTCTTGGATTTGCTTGTTTATTCTTCTACTGTTGTGGTGGTAGTTTTCAGTAAGGCCCTGATAGTCAGTTGCTTCACTGTTGTCTTCTTTGAAATGTTCTGCATATGCTATTTTGCAGAGCTTCTTATGCTTGAGATAGATGGTGGTACTTGTTTTGTGCTAGTGTGTATACTTAAGGTTAGTGATCTGTTTGAAATTCAACATATTCTCACTTGCTGTTTGTATTTTGTAGGTATCTACGTCTCAAAGCATCTCCAACAAATAGGGCCATCGCTGACTATCACTTTTTCAATACATTCTTTTACAAGAAGCTGAAACAGGCAGTTTCCTGCAAGGTAGCTTCCATTTTTTATATCACTAATCGGAAAGGAAAACATTCTTTATGTGAGCACTTTTCACTCATTGACTTAGATGAATAGACTTGATGTGCATGAACTAATTTGTTTCAGAGGTTGTAAGCACAGAACAGCATGATTCCAAAACAGTGAAATAAAAATTGACAGTGTCAACCGAATCTACTTGATATTGGGATTTGACCTTGAGAGATCAGGAACCCTATATCTTGCTAGTTGCTGTTTCAAAAGCTTATTTCCTCTAAACAATGCCTTTTTTTTTTTTTTTGAATTTGCTTTGGTGTGTATAAGCTTCTGGTTGCAGATGCTTCTGCCTCAAAGTTCATTCTTGGACATAATATCTAATGGTCAAGTTTAACATCGTGTCTACCTTCCCCAATTAACTTTCATTGCTTTTCTAGGGAAGTTACAAGGAATCTTCTTTTGTAACATTCAGAAGGTGGTGGAAGGGTGTCAATATATTTCAGAAGGCCTATGTGTTTATTCCCATACATGATGAGTAAGTTTTTTCTGTTTGTTTTGACTCCCTTCCCCTGTTTTGGATTGTTGATTGATAATGGATGTGTAGTCTGTGACTTGCAAAATATTGCCCATGTGATTTTCAAGCATGAGAAAGTAGTTTGTAGTTCAATTATGCATGTTCTTGGGGATAGGATGGTATGATGAGTTACCAAGATTTGGAGTTCAGCACCAGTAAGATACTATAGTAATGTGGTCCATCCCTAGAATATGCTTTTTGGTATTCTACACCGTGGCCAAATGAAAATGGCCTTTCTAAATGACTCGGAGCCATTGTCATGTAATTTATAGTCTCAAAATGATGCATCACTTGTCCGGTGTCTGTACCTTTATATGTGTAAATGAGCAAAGTAGCTCAAACATACTTGTTTTTTGTGTGGGGGCATGCAATGCATGGCATGCTGCTACACTTTCTTTGGAGTGCAGTAGCTTTGTAGTAGGAAATGAAGGCAAAGGAATGTCAGTTACTGTTTGAGTTAGTTCCATGCCTTGCTTCATTGGTTGTTTACTGGTACCTGATCTCATGTATTGTACATTGAGATATTTCTGTGGTTCATTTTCCAAATAAGAAAGAAATTGAAAGTGGTATAGAGATGAGCTCTGTCCCCTTTCATCTCTAACAGCCAGCTATATTGCTCTCATCTGTTTTTCCCTTGTTTTTGGTGTTTCTGCAGTCTTCACTGGAGTTTAGTGATTATTTGCATCCCAGACAAGGAAGATGAATCAGGACCAATTATTCTTCATCTGGATTCATTGGGACTTCATAGTAGCAAATCAGTTTTTAGTGATATTAGAAGGTAAGGTAGAATAAAAGCCCCTCCAAACAACAAGGCATGTAATCATAGTTATGATCTTGCAAAAGTAATATTGCTGTGTACATCTTATTGTCACAGACATCCTTTATTCCTTTCTTTCAACAACAATGGTGCTAAGTATGTGTCAAACTTTACAACACCATCAGTAGGTTTTTGGGAGAAACAGTATTTTTTGGGTATATAATTATCATTCAATTATTTCAGTCTTATGCAATCTGCTTCTTGTTTTTAGGTCGAAGATGTTGGTTTTAGGCACAGTTTTCTTTAAAATGTTTACATTGTCATATTGTCAAACAGTCAATTTCTACTGTGGATATATGTCGTGTCTGTGCTCTTAAGTAGTCATCCCACTGCCTTGCCCCCCCCTAAAAAAAAAGGTATTAAGATGCCCCAATTCATGACTTTTCCACGCCGTGGGATTTGGGAAAGGGTGAGATGATGATTATGAATACTAAAGAATCTGCATAATTTTTTTCTTTTTTGAGCTGCAGCTATCTGAGAGAGGAATGGAACTACATAAATCAAAAAGCTTCTCCCTCAGATCTTCCGATTTTGGACAAAATATGGGAGGATCTACCTTGTAGAATTGATGAGAGAAGAATTCCGGTAATAGCTTATATCAAATGCCAACATATTACCAACATATGATAGATGTTTTTTGACCTTTAAGCTGCCTACTTAACCCTTTTTTTTAACCCATCATAGTTGATATTTTATGCCTCAATTTATTGAGAGAAGCATTGGTATCTTTCCATTTATGTTTCTACTGACCTGTGAACTATTTCAGTTTTTGGTTTACAAGAATAACCTTTCACCGTAATATTTATTTGTTTCTTCAGTTGGGTATCGTGGTATTTTAAACACTGCTATTTACCTTTGATTTGGATTTGTGGTTTTTTTGTTCCATTGTTGAGATTGGCACATTGTTTAGTCCTTGGGTACTTTGAATTCTAATTCCGTAGCGATGTGTTATATTCACTTCCAGGTGCCCCAACAGAAGAATGATTATGATTGTGGTCTCTTTGTACTCTTTTTCATGGAGCGCTTCATTGAAGAGGCTCCTGAAAGGCTGAAAAGGAAAGACTTGGCAATGGTATTTCCTCCAACTGACCTGCCAAATCCATGAAGTTGCTTAGTTCCTTGCAATTTTTTCTCATTTAACATGTTTCAATTTCCAGTTTGGGAAGCGGTGGTTCAGACCCGAAGAGGCCTCTGGATTGAGGGTGAAAATCCAGAAGATACTTGTGGGTGAGTTTCAAACTGCAAGCAAGGGTAGCCATTGTCCAAACTCGGTTTCTGTTACCTTACAATAATTCACCCTGAATATGGACAAGATTGCGACATTCCTGGCGGACTATAACCACTGCACTTCCATGTCATGTATAGCACACACCTGAATTCCAATTAAACTAGATGTACCAAAAGATGGTGAATACTTCTGTACAGACTCAGATGGTGGATTGGTCCAGATGCCCCTTGGCACGAATAGAACAAGTTGTGAAGATCCTTACTGGGCAGTTTTGGCGAGTGGAAAGCCCATTTAGTTGCAACAAAAATTTGATATGAACCTTGAGAGAACCCAAAGTCTACGTAAGTTTCACATTAAAGTGTTATACTTTCGATGCGGTACTTGAGCCTCATATTTTGCAATTATATCAGAATTGTACAGAGAAGAGTTGGAATGGTGCTGTGTTTCACTGGTCACGGAGATAATGAAGCCAAATTTCACATTTGTTGCAATAGTTCTTTAATTTCAATCCTACATTATTGAAGTGTGTAAGTAAATTCGGTTCAATTGGCCCTAATATGAACTGCGGATGGCTATTGTTGTCTTCCTTATTGCAATAAGATCATAATTGTATGTAGACATCCATTCAAGAAAGAACAGATAAACCAGAAAATTAGAACTTTAAGTCTCGTTCTGGTCATATTGCCCTACACTAGAAAACTTACACAACCAAATTTGTGCTGTTTAAACAGAGAGAGAGAGAGAGTGACAGAGAGATAGAAATCCAAAGTTATGTAATCCCCTGAACTTATAACAGTTAAAGCAATGAATAGAATCAAAGTGAATATAGATGCTACACCGAGAAAAAGATAATGTAGCCACAATGACTTGAAATAATGTGACTGCCAGCAAGAGTCTCGCTCCGACTTCTGCAACACTGCCCCTCCATGACCAATAACAGGCTGGGCAGACCATCCAATCATCAGTCTCACAACAGAATGCATCCAAGCTTGGCCTCAATACTACGCAATACCACAAACTAAAACTAAGCAATTATAGTTAAGAATTTACAGCTATTTGGAATTGCTCTGGAACACGAAGTAGTGGAGCTTGCACTGCCCCAGGCTTCCCAAGCTGTCCACAAGCAGCCATCTGGTCGTCTCCTCTACTTTCTCGTAAGAAAACGGTGACATTGGCTTCTGCCAAGATATTCCGAAAGTTAATCATATTCTCTTTACTGGTTGGTCTAAATAGGGAGCCACAATGAGGATTAAATTGGATAAGATTGATCTTGCATGGAATGCCTCGAATGAGATCAATAAGCCTCTTTGCATCCTGAGAGCTGAAAAAAGAGAAAAATTGCTAATGGTGTGACTAAAAGGAGGAGGGTCCCAATGCATGAGACTCCCATATTGAGAAAATCATAAATTGGATCTTTTAAATCAAAAGGTATACTTCACATCAACCTAGAGCAATGCACTGCACATTTCCATCATCAAAAGCTAAATGAATCAATGCATGTCCATAAATGTCACCCATATTAAATCAGCATGAAAAAAATAAAAGGATTATCTAACCTGTCATTTACTCCAGCAAGTAACACATACTCAAATAAAACTTTGTAGTTATGTTTGAAGCAAAGTTCCTCCCGAAGAGTGACAAGAAGCAAATCTATATTATACTTCCGGTTGATCGGCATAATCCAGTTTCTAACCTACAAAGTACATTGGTGAAAGAGATTGCCATACCATGTGTGTGTTTTCCAGTAAATCAAGAGAAAGAAATATGTCATGTACCTCATCAGTGGTAGCATTCAAACTAACAGCTAAAGCACAATTGGATTCATTAAGGAAATGTTTCAGCTGCGGAACAAGACCGCTTGTAGAAACAGTGACCTTTCGGGGACTCAAGTGGAGGCCCTGTTCGTCCACCATAATCTCTGCAGCTTTAATTACATTGTCAATGTTCTGAAGTGGCTCTCCCATCCCCTGTATACAGATGTTTTTATGCCCATAATTAGAAATTACTGGGGGTATAAAGAATTATTTCTTCTCTTTAAAACCATGAAAAGAAAAACAAAGGCAATACTGTCATTCATTTGTTCTGCAGATGTGGATATGGAAAATCTACTTCAGACTGAAACAAAAATGGAAAACTTCAACTTCCTAATTACAAAGATAACCACAACTACCAGCATCTAAGTATCTCTTAACCAAGTAGGTTTTGTAAATGGATAATCCCTGTGCACATACCATAAATACAACATTTGTGATTGAACCAACTTCACTCGTAAATTGCCGCTGTGCAAACACAACCTGCTCTACTATCTCTGCCACAGTCAGATGTCTCTTCAAACCCATCCTGCAAAATGGATAGAATCATTGTCACAAGATGAACCTTGTAGGCAAATATGCATGAATAATATATGCCTTAATTGGTGCAAGGCAGGAGGAATCTTGCCTGCCAGTGTAGCAGAACTGACAATTCATGGCACAACCAACTTGGCTTGAAACGCAAACTGTTGTTCTACCTCTATCACAAGGTATGACTACTGTTTCTATTACCATTCCATCAACCAACCTAAATAAAATCTGCAAGCTCCTGTGAGTTTCAAGATCAATGAGAAGAATCCCATAAAAACAACACATAAACCTAAACATGCTGATATTGAGTTTTAGAACCATGCTCAAGAAAATAAAGTGGCACAAGGAGAACTGTAAAAGATCACAACAATTAGAGCAATAACACAATGGACAACAATCATAGTTACCTTCCTAGTTCCATCTGATGCTGTGAGAATATCTTCCACAGATAATGCCTTAAATTTAGCATGTTCGCTCAGCATTTTCTTAAAATCTTTGTTCAAACCTACCAAAAGGTAAACAGAAATCTAGAACTCATTAACATCCAACACCCTCCCGTTGTGAGAAGAGCAGTTCAACAAAGCAACAAAAACACATATAAATTCTTCCAATAATAGTGAAACCATTAAATGGCGTTCCTAGTGCAGGAGGCTCCCACACTGGTAAGTGTGGCGAAGAGACAAATGCATACGCAGCCTTATCCAAACCCGTGACCTCCAGGTCACAATGTGAGTACCTTTTCCGCCACACCCTTGCCCTTCAAACAGCGACGCCTTTGAAGATAATCAAACGTCTCCCATACAGTACAGGAGAGGGCAGAACAAGAAGATTACCTTCCAGTTCCTCAGCACTATGCGCCCAAATGTTGTTCCCATACATGCGCTTCCATAGCATCAAGGCCTGACCAGGTCTGAAACCATGAGACTGAACCCATCTCTGTCAAATTAAGAAAAAAGAAAACTTGCAGTTACTTTCCCCCCCACCAAAAAATAATAAATAAACACATTTTAATATGCAAAATCAAACCATGTAAACAGTAAAAGCCTTGAAACGCATACTTCAAGTTCAGAGTATATCATTCCTTTGAGAAGCACCCTTGAGCCCTCCTGTGAAGTAGAGGTAATCCAACCACCTCCTCCTACAAAAATAAATAGAATTGATAAGAAAGACTGAATCTTGAATTTAATATTTAGGATATATCACATATGGGTGGGTGCTGACCAAACTCAGACCAACTTTGGTGGGTGGAATCCACAGATAGCTGGACCGGCGGCGGCGAAGAAGCGATGGTGGAGAAGAAACGAGTGCTGGAAAAGAGAAGGGAAGAAGGGAGAATGGGAGGTTGTGCTGATTCAAGAAAGGGGAAGGAGAGGCGAGTGCGGTGGTTGTTGTGGTGGTGGTGGCCGGCGGTTGGAAAGTTGGCACTGGGGTAAGCCATTGAAGAAATACTCGCAAGTGGAGCAGAATTGGCCACGCGCCTCATCCATATACTGCTACTACTAATCTCCATTCTATTTTTTTAACACAATCACTATCGCTGTCTGAAGTGTTATATGCTGAGGTCTGGGGATGCGAAGGGTTCTGGTGAAGAGAAGTGCCGTGCTAGGGTCCAAAAGAAAGCCCAAATTAGTCCAAAATTGTTATTTCTCCTTTGGATTCAGCTCAACTTAAAGTTGCGTATAGAGTCTTTAAATGAGATAGAATTTAGATTTTATTTTTTAAACAAGTTTTAATTCTGACTAAAACAAGAATAAAGGACAAGAAATTTAGAAAAATAGAAATAACTATCTCTAAGCTGAGTTAATCCACCATAGAGCTGGAAAAAAAAAAAAACAAACTCTTTAATTTCTGCTTCTTTGTAGTATCATGGATGATAAAGTATAAAGATGTGCTAAATTCTACATATTTTAGACATTATACTAATATTGTTCAATTATAAATATTTTTTTATGTATTTTTAACATTTTGATATATATTTACTGTTAAGATAAAAATATATAAATTATTATAATTATAATGGAGTGATATTTAAAACAAATATTCATGTCAATTACTAAATAATATTTAAAAAAATTTAAATTTTATAAATATAAATACTATATGTCTCAATAAATCATTTTTAAAAAAAAAAAAGATAATTATCCATGACAATTAGTTAACTTGACATATCTCCAATGTTCGCCGCGACAATCCTGCAAATGTGGAGCTGGATTTGAGTTGTGTTCTACACGCAGGTGATTTTTCCATACATGCATTGAGATCCCATGGTTGAAAAAGACACCCCGGATCATTAAAGCTTCGCTATTCATTTCTACAAAGGAAGAACCATGTCTATGGGAACGAACACATCTTAGTATGAACCATCCCCTAATAATAGCATTTGAGATGCTAGAAACTTTGCAACTCTTCCAGTCATAAATGGACAAGAGGAAGTCTTAAACAAACAAGCACCATCATACCAGGCTGAAATATATACGCAAATATTATTCCGTTTCAGATTGACGAGTGAACAGATTTTGCGTAGGCATGTTTTAACTAGTCACTGAAACTGATCCAAAATCATGTCAAGTCACAAGATCATGTTGCATCCTATCGGGCATAGATAAGTGGACTGTGAGCCATCTTCTAACTTTTACATGCACGCCGAACTGATCTTTCTTTAGATTACCGTAGGATGTGGACAACTGTCAAGCAAAGTTGTTACCTATCATTCAGAAAACTTGAGTAGAAAAGAAATTCCAAGAAAGACGATCCCACAGATTAATTCCACTAATTGGCTAACCATTTCAAGAAAAACTCGCATGCAATGAATAACAGATTGCTAAATGGATCGAATAACCATTTCCCTTTTTCAAGTTACATCCACCAAGAAACATCAGTGACACATAATCTCCTGCTGCAGATAGTGTTGCTGGTGGTTACAACAAGAGTTTGTGGTCCATGTTATAGAGGAGTTGCAAATCCTGTTTAGAAAGCGAATAAACAGGTCAGGTTGCTAGAATATTTGAAGACCTCATTCTTAACAGCATGGAAAACACAGAAAAATTTGAAAGACAAAGCGACAACCATGTTTCTTAAACTTAAATACGAATGAAGTCCAGCTTATCTCCTAAAAGATTTGGGGTTGGCTTGTTCCAATTTAGTGAGCTTCATTTGGAAGTGAGTAAACCATAAGAATCTTGTGACTTCTATCATTAAATTCAACAAGCTTCCTATGTTTTAGCTTTTGCAGTTAAGTACTTTCTGGGGAAAATGCTGTGTACTTACAGCTCTTACAAGCAAATGTTATGGATACATGGTATTTAATAAATTATGCCATGTCGCAGTTGGTCTCATGTATGTTGTTAATATGAAATTATTGCATTCATACACTATGCATGTTCGTGAGTTTTTTTTTTTTTTTGCAACAGAATTGCATCACAATGTTCTTATTTTAGATCCTAGCATGCAATAGAGGCTAACTGATGAAACAAAATGAATGAACATGTAAAGAGCTTGGCAAAACCTAAAAGAAGGGTTAGCTCATAAAGACTTGACACCCTTTTTTACTACCCTTTCTTGATATTTCTTACGATAGAATGATTGCTAGGACTCCAGAACGATAAGGAAACACCACCCTTGTACAGATAAATTAGACTCCTGCCACAGCACAACACTTTGTAAGGTGAGCTTGCTCGTAAAAAATTTGATAATGTTGGATTTTGGGATGGTTCGTATATTGATGGGTAGAATCTTTGTTTGCAAAACAGCCGTACAAGTTAAAATTGACGGACTAAACTATACTTTGAACCATAGTCTACATCTTCAGATAACAAAAATACCTCCAAAGAAGACTTCAGCCATAAGTCTGCTAATATGACAGAAAAAATCAACCAAGAGCTCAATAGCCTTCTAACTCTTTTTACAACAAAAAATGCACTCAGGATATCAAAAACTACTTTCAAGAGAACACTTCCATGTCAATTTCAAACTATCTGATTGAAAAGGCAATTTTCCCCCCCAGAAGATAATAATTGTTCAGGCCCCATTATAATATAATAGACCACAAAATAATAATAGACAACAAGAGACTACACTGTTTAACTTCTTGAATGATTAAAAAGAGAGGTCAAGGCATAATAAAAAATGCCTTTCTGTTTTTTTTCAACACTAAGTTCTGGAAGTCTAACATCTTGGCAATCATACCTATGCTTTGAAGATAAGGCATCTATTTCATCTCCTGACAGTCCATGACACTGGCACATTAGATTCTCATAATAGTAGTTTATGTAAGCTCTGCCAATTACATGATAAAAAAAAATAAAAAAAGAAAAAAAAAGAAAAGAAAGAGTGAAAGAAACAAAGGAAGAGTTTGTGAAAAAGTACCCTCTGATAGACACCCCCAGTTGTCATTGTGCAGTGATAGCAATGATGCGAACAAGGCAGAGGCAGTAACACTATGCAATGGCATCAAAGACATTGCACCACCCAACTCAACGGGAAGCCTAAAATAGCCATCCAATTAATCTGGTCAGAATCATAATGAACAATTCAATAATATCCCCAAGACTGGTTTAAACCAACAAAAACATAAATAGTCAGACAAGCAAAACTCAGAAAACAAACAAAGAAGATCAATGTTCCAAAAACCGAGTCCGAAATGCAGTAAGATGAGCATCAGAAAAGAACATGACAGATTTACGGCTACACCACTTCCAATCCAAAGGGCAAGAAATAAACAATTTGAGCTTCAAAAAACCAAAGTTCTCAGTGCATGAGACTCCCACAGTATGGGTCTAAAGAATTGTCAGATGCACACGGTTTTATCCTTATTTTCGTAGAGAAACTGTTTTTGCGACAAGTGTGACCTAGAGGTGATACTGGACTAACCTTATAGCAAGAGCTTGCACTTAGCATAAACATAAAAGAAACCAAAAACTCAAGTGTCCAGATGAGGATTCAGAGGTTTATTTAACCCCCTAACATTCATCACCATTACTTGCACATAACCCAATTGTAAAACAAGATTCTCTATCCGAGTAGAATGTCCTTATGGAAATAGTTGAAATTAAACCAAATGAATTACCAACTTAACAAAAGACAAAATCTTTATGCGTTGAAATGCACATTTTATGAAAGCGAACCTGGAGAAGGTAAGATTTTGGAGAGATGAACGAGAAAAAGGGATGGGTTTGGAAGGGGACATTCCACTCAAGTTAGCAGATTTTGAAGCCAAAGGTGAAGTCTTTGTCGCTCTTACTGTTGTCGCTGTTGCTGTTGTCGATGAACGAGTGAGAAGGGATTTAGCAGAAGCTGAGGAAAACTGGAGGGTTCTTCTTGCACCATTGGCCGCCATCCTTCTGTGTCTAGGAAAAACCCCAAACCCCCGCCATCCCCTTTGCCATTGCAAATAATTTGTTGCTACTGGGCTGGACCTACAACATTTGTTATTACGCATGGGCGTTCGAAGAACCAATCTAAACTCTGCTCCGTTCATTATTTCTTACAAAGCCCAACACCCCATGACAGTCCCAAACCTAACTCAGTCAAACCGGCTGATACAACTAGCGAGTAATGATTCAGTCACATTTGCTTCTTTCAACCAATTTTCAGCTGGTTATATGGAAGTGTGGCATCCGAGTTGCCATTGATGGGCTTGTGGATCTTTTGTAGCCCACACTTCCACATTCAACCCGCAACATCTGTATGTCCCACAGAATGTGATAACCGAGGCCCATCAAACAATCAACGCGTCGTCGTACATCGGATAAGCTGGAAGCCACGACGCCACGACAGGTTCCCAAACGATTTTTGACAAGAGCACGTGGGGAAGGCAATCACATGTAATTGTAAGTTTGTAACCCGTGAACTTCACCCCATAAGAATTAAGATATTGCGAACAAAATGTACCATTTTGATGGAAACGACATGGAACGTCTGTTTTGTGCATTTTCTAACAAGATCCGCGTGGCAACGTTGGAAAGGTCTCCCAAATGTTCTATAGGGTTTTTTTTTTTTTTCAGCGATTTTAGAGAGCGCAGAATAGGTTCCAAACGCTGACGATACAACCCCAGCTGCGATGATCACAGCACAAAATGTAAACTACAAAGGGAGCAGCGGCAATCATGAAAAAGGCACCTCAAGCAAATTAAATAACTAATTATAAAATAGATTTAGTTAACCAAAAAATTAATTCGATTTGATTTTATTAGTTAACCAAAATCCTTGGCTTTTTTTTTTTTTTTTTACTTACTATGCTAAGTTATTGAAAAAAATATAAGTTCCTGCTAATATGCTTGTCCCAAGAGGTGTACATACTGACTGAGTTTGAAGCTTTGAAAAGATCTCGTTTAGCTTCTAAAGGTTATAGTTCAGTTTTGTTCAACCAAGTGAGGGCTGTATGAGAGTCGAACTCCAAGATGAAAGTCATGCTCTTACCAAGTTTTTATTTGATATTGTCGGCTCAATAGTCTTGAGAATTGCTAACATCTCCTTGTAATTGGAATCAATTTCATCCACTGAGCAAGAGAACATTCTAATAAAGTGCCCCTGAGAATTTCCAAGGAACCCTCCTATCTCTTTGTTTCCACATTTTTTATCTTATAAAGGATCTTGTCTCGCCTGTCATGACAAATTGGCAGTGATCAATCTCTTCTTTACCATCTCAGTTTCTGATAAATTTATGTGAGAATTGAACAGAGTTGCTGGCCAGCTCTTTTAGTTTAAACTACATATAAGGCAGCAGGCAGAGGCAGTTGGCAGGCATGGCTACTACCTAGCTTACAACACATGCATGTTTCCAAGAGTAGGATACAATTTCAATGGCGACGGAACTGCCAAATTTATGGCAAGGGATGGTCTAAGATCATTTGCGTCGGTGGTCCAACTAGTTGGTTGAGAGAATCCCAGCTGTTTACACCATGCGGACTCATTTCTTAACGGCCTCGTTTCCTTTCACAACTGCGATGGATCCGATGAGTGGCATTTTTAGCAACATGTGTTTTCTCGGTGATAAAAAGGAATACGAGATTAATTTGTCTTACATTATAGTTTTTGATTCATGAAGAGGTTCATTTAGAGGAGAGTTCATCGACTAAGATATTTAAAACAATTCTACCAAGACATTTTTTTGTGTTCCAAGACACAGACACAAAAAGGGTTAACAGAGACACAAATAAATGGACGTGATTAGACGTAAGCGTAGAATCATGTCTTTTGAAACATTAACAATCAATTTTAGAGTTAAGTAATGCGAATCTGTGTCCATGGCCATTCGCTTATGTCTCAATAATAAAGCTCACGAAAGGCCCTAAAACCCATAATTAACAATTTAAAGTTTATAATATAATTATTTTTATAAAATATATTTATTTTATAAATTTTATTTTAATTATTTATTAATAATTAAATTATTTATAAAATAAGATTAAAAATAAAAATTATTTTATTAATAAAATTACATGTATAAAATATATAATAAGTGTTTAAATAATAATCAATTTATTATCTATTAAAGCACACCCCAACACACTCAAATCTCGCCTTCATACTTTCACAAGTTGACGGCAATTTTGCATTGATTAAGTGCTCACATCAGCCAACGTGCATTCCATTAATTTCTTTGGCAGCAATAACGACATTGAATGCCATCGTCATCAACAGAGGCAACGACGCGTCTATTCTGCAATTTTCTCCCAAGAGTTTGATCATCTGACCACCCGTCCAAGTGCTGCTGACAACAATGTACGTAAAATGACAAATATGAGTTGCCAGGTATTTCAGGTTACTGCAGATTCAACTTCCTCGATTGACCATTTCATGTTGCTGCTCTGCCACGGGTCAGCAGATAAATTAAATTAGTGTCAACTAACTTTTAAAATTTTTCCCTAGCTCGTTCCACGTTTACTCAACAATATATATATATATATATATTCAACTAAAATACAGAAAGGTTTTTATCACATGGATATAGCTGTTTCTTAAAATGAGTCAGACCAGGTGATATGCGATTATGTATTAAATAATTATAAATATTCAATCAAAAATCATTTCTTAGATTTTGGCATCAATCTTATGTCACTTTGGCTGCATCTGTGCAATCTTTACCAATGAAAAAATTCAGAGGAGCAGCACATCCATTATTCATATTGGTTTCAGCCACTTTGTCCTGTGGGTGCCTTATATGTTGATTGGACATCTATGGCTATTAAATTCATGACGCATGACATATATGGTGATTGAAATCCTTCAGGTTTTCATTTATTATTTCTGAGAAGTGGCCAGGCGGGTGCAGGCTGAGACAGAATGGGCCACTTCGTCAATGATGCAGCACAGCCCTTTCAATGCAACTACTATTTTCGACTGAAAATTAGCTAATTAGGATTGAATTATGCTCCACCTATTAGACAAAAGATTGAATTATGCTGCTTATTGAACCAAAATTACTTCAATTATCATCCAGAGTTCCATAAAATAATTGAAGGGTCTCGATGATGTCAAAAGCTGAAACAGCTAACAACAACCACTTTCATTAACAACAATTTATTATTGCATTCATATTTTATAGATAAATTATTGCTCTACTTATATTATTATCGACCTTTTAGAGTACTATTATGTGGGCTAGCAAAGCCCTTGGTGATAATTATTTTGATATAATTATCGATATTTAATGGTTATATTATTAAATTTATTGATATAATATTCGTAATTATTTTTTAAAAAAATTTAATAAGATATAATATATTTTAAAATATTATAAAAAAGAAAAATTATAATACTTATTATTTATTTTTAAAAATATTAAAATCATATTACATCAATACATTTAATAATAATAATAATAATATATCTACTGCATAACACGTAAATAATTATTACGTGACTATATTTAACAAAAAAAAAGGTTTAATATAAATTATATTTAATTGATGAAGTTCACATGTTAGATAAATTTATAATACTGTTCCTCATGAATCCTGTATGAGCAGCACAAACAGAATGGCCCATATATGGATGGCTATGGACCGCCTCACTGAATTGATAACCTGACCTGGATGGACCACATCAGCAACCCGAGTCGGTGCTCCGAGGAGCAGAACAGTTGGGTTCGCATACATAAACTGTAGCTGATGAAACCAAGGACACCACCATTGTTGCCATTATCCCATTTCTAAAAAGTTAAAAAGCCATCAAAGTAGAAATAATTATAACAAATCGATGTTGATTTTATGTTCATTGATGATATCAGCTAATAGAACTTTATCCTATTTACGGTCGTCTGGTTTATGAGTGTTGCGGTGCTTGAAACTGGAATGTATTCTTTGCCCCAGTGGCACTCTCATCTCCCATATGCTGGCACAGATGCGGCTACACCCCAAAGCTCAAGAGCCGTGACGACCTGAGTTGAGAGATTTTGATGGTAAGCTTTGGTGCAGCCTCTCACACTAAGTTGAGACTCGAATCCTTGCACATTATTGACTCCCCTTCTTTACATAGGAACCAGAATGGCTGGGCAGCGTACGAGATTTAAGCTTGATAATAGTTGTGCCTTAACGTGAAGAAAACCCAATTATAATGTTGGGATAATTAATTATTATTATTATTATTATTATTATTATATAAGAAAAGTTAAATTAGGATGTTAGTAAATAAATCACGACATAAATTTACAAGAATCATGAATTATATTTTTAAAAAATAATAATAAAACTCAAGAGGCAATTCCAAAATAGATTGAGGTAAATTTTTCAACACAATAATTGATAATTGCATTAAAAACAATATTTGTTGGCTTCAACAAGTCCACAAAGTAAGTCAACTCAAGTTAGACATTGCCCTTACCGCTCCGTGGGTAATTTTTTTTTTTTTTTTTTGGGTGAAAAACCAGTTGAAAGAGACCGTTGATTGTGATTCATGGAACCATGACATGGAAACTAATTTCTTATGGACTGTTGGGATCTAGCAAATTGAATAAAGGTAAAATAAATTGGAACTCAACATAAATTGTCTTCTAAACTAAATAAATGAACTTAATATCTCTTAGTATAATATTATCATCGAAGTTAGTGGGGGCGATAATTACGACCCCTGTGGGATTTGTCTTTGATACAATTGTAGAATATTGTACACAGAAATGGAAAATTTTATAATTAATAACACTTTTTTAAGGAAAAAAAAAAAAAAGGGAAATGGAAGACCATCAGTGGTACACTTGATTTAGAAGGATTTTTTTTTTTTAAGCAGAACTATTATAAATGGGAGGTTTATAATTTGATAATTATAACAATGATGACACCAATAAGGCATCCTATCATACTAAGCAACATCATCCTATCTTAAAAAAAAAAAAAAAAATGAAACCCCGTAATTAACTTAATTTAAAAGTCTTAAAAAAGAAGGAAAAAAAAAAACCTTAAAACAAATAGACCAATTTTGTAAAACGACGTGAGCTCGAGCCAGAAGCTAAGTTTGCTTAGCTGAAGGGGTCGAGCTCAAATTATTGCAGAAAACGGCGTCGCTTTACGCATCAGCAATAGTCCAATTCATGTCGTTCTCGAAGATCCAGTGGCAGACCTCGATCCGACCCGGACCGTAACCCAGAGCCAAGAAAGCACCGTGGGCGGGGCTCCAAGAAGACGTGTCCAAGTGACAGATGGCAACACCGTGATTGATCTTGGTCTTGCTTTTCGGGTCAAGTATATCCGCTTCGTAGACCCGAACCTTGGGGACAGCGTGGCAGTAATACAGTAAGTAAGGGTACAAGCTCTGGTGACATGAGACTGCCTTGGTGACTTTCCCGCCGTTGATCCCGTTGACTTCACCGACCATGATGTTCTTCTTGGACCCGTTGACGTTCTCCGTCGTGCGAACCACGACGTTCCGGCCTAGGATTGAGGTGGCGAAGTCGATCAAGTCCTCGGCAGAGCCTACGCAGCGCTTGGTCTCCCCGGGGCTCGGAGGTCTCTCGCACTCGTTCAGAGCGTCCAAAATGATGCTCTCCATGCTAGAATTGTCACCGGCGCCGAACATCTCTTTCAGCTGCGAAATCTTGGAGGTCGAAAACGGTAATTTCGAGGTAATCGTGCGGGGCAAAAACGACCTTTCGGGCATTTTATCTCTAATATCCGGCATTGGCATTACAGTCCCTCTTTTCAGCAAAGACTCCCGGAAGAATTTGCCCGGTTCGACCCACCTATTTACCAGACTGCCACTGACCCTGACGGAATCGGCAGAGCT
Organism: Ceriops zippeliana; assembly: GCA_037897445.1. Classification (NCBI taxonomy): domain Eukaryota; kingdom Viridiplantae; phylum Streptophyta; class Magnoliopsida; order Malpighiales; family Rhizophoraceae; genus Ceriops; species Ceriops zippeliana. The sequence goes on along the minus strand of JBAPLH010000188.1, from coordinate 1,200,286 downwards.
GACATTGGTGTATTTGGTAAAAGTGACGCCGTTTTTGGCGTAGTCTTTGAACGTATTGTTGACTCCGTAGGTCTGGAACCCAATCTGGTGGCCCTTGGCGCCCCGGCCGTACCCAGTAAACTTGTCAGTGCCTTCATTGAAGGATTTCCCGTAATTGACGAAATTGACCTTCTCTGCATTCGAATTTTTCGCGTAAGAAGCAAAATTGTCGTCGCCCACGTTAGCTTGGTCTCTGTAGTTTGAAAAACGGTGGCTGCCGGAATTTCCCCCGGCGGCATAGTTCTTGAAAGTATTCTCAGGCACGTTCCCGTTTGTTCCGTATGTCTTGAATGTGTCGTTGGCGCCTCTGGCTGTCTCGCCGTAACTCGAGAAACCCGACCCGATCACGTTCGAGTCTTTCCCGTAAGCCGTGAACTCGTTCGGGACTCGGTTACCGTTTTTTCCGTAACTGGCGAAGTTTTCGCTGCCGGAATTTGCTTCGTCTGTGTAACTCGAGAACGTGTGGGCCCTACCACTGGCGTCGTCGGCGTAGGTTGTGAACCGGAGATTTGGGGTGTTTACTTGCTCATTGTACCTCTGGAAGTCGCCGGTGCCGCCGGTGGCTCCGGAGCCGTATGTGTTGAATCTCTGGTCGACGACGTTGGATTCGGGGGCGTAATTGGCAAACTGATCGCTGTGGCCGGCGGCGTCGCGGCTGTATCTGCGGAATGAGTCGACAGGGAGATTATCACCGTCGGAGTAGTTCTTGAATGAGCTGTGCCCGCCTGCTGCATCGGTGCCATAATTGGTAAAGTTCTTGTTGAGATATACAGCAAAGCTGGAGTCTTTGTCGTGCTTCTCCAGGCTGGGGGCCAAGTCCGGGAAGCAGAAGAGCTTGGCCGAGGAACAAAAGGCGGGAAGCTGTGCTTTCAGCGCGTTGCGGGCGGCGAGTTTAGCGAATGCGGCGGCGTCCACGGCGGTCATCGGAGAGGCCTTGGAGAGAAAGAAATGAGATTTTGGCAAAGTGATGCGGATCTCCTTGTTCCAGTACCGAATTAGGGACGCTTTTGGGGTAAATGGATTCTCACCCGCTGTTGACTCGCTGACTTTGCCAAAACTCACCTGCATTGCAGACGACACATATAAACGATCAATGAAAGATAAGAAATTGAAACACCCATCCCTCCCACAAAAATTAAAAAAAAAACAATAGTTTTTACACTTACATTGAACAAAGAGAGGAAGCACAAGGAGTTGAAGAGGAGGAAGATAAAAGGGCGAATTTGCATTTTCTTTAAGAAGCAGTGAGTGAGACGTTTGGCTGGCTTGGTTTGCAAGAGTTCTGTGAATGAAATTGAAATATATAAAAATAAAAAGGGTTCAGAGACACGGAGTGGTTTTGGAAGTTTTTGGATTTTCAACACTGGGATTGAGGTTAAATGACAAAATAATGTAAAATAGTGACTGAGGAGGAGGAGGGGGAGGAGGAGGAGGAGAGAGGAGGGAGAGTGTGGTAAGTGCTGGTTAGGCAATTTACTGGCAGCTGGTTGATGAAAAACAACATGCGGAAGCAAGAAGGAATTAAAGAGCATATATATATAGATGCACCAAAAGAACTTAATGGTGAGTTTCTGGTTTTTCTAAAATGAGAAATGGGGCTAAGAAAGATTCATGTTCCATAGATTTATCTGACTTGATTAAAATTAACCAAAATCAGTGAATGGGCATTAACGAAAGTGGGATTTGTGACTTAATTCATTCTCTCTAGAGATAGAGAGAGAGAGAGTACAAATTTCTTATTTTATTTTATATTGAAAAAAAAAAACAAAATAGACGATATTCCATAATTTTATTAGAAAGAATGATGCCTACACATGACATAATAAATTTACTCTGAATTAAACTCGCTGGAGCTGTGCATTAGTCTTGAATCGAATACATAAAAGAATGAAAAGAATAGAAGTTTGGTAACCGAATTGGAAACGAATTAGAAGTCAAGTACCAAAGGCAGAAATTATAGAAAAACTCAACAAATTTATGTTTAAAGAGAAAAATTCGTTTGTAACATTTATTGAGATACATGAAGAATACAAAAACAAATAAAAAATATTGATTAATTATATGTTGTTTTTTTTTGGGGGGGGGGGGCACTACAAATAGATTAAGTTATGAGTAAAAACAAAAATTATTTTACTATCCTCCGAATAAACGATTTTACACAGAGTGGTACTCAAGTTTTAATACAGAAAATAGGTTCGATTCTGGTGGATATGTCGCCATAAAAATTATTAAAAACCTTCATGCACACTTTCCTCAAGTCTACGTCGTTTTATTTATCGTTATTATTGGAAACCCAATTATTGTGTATAAATCATATGTCGCAAATCGAAACATGAACCAAAAAATAAACGAATGTAAGAAAAACAAACTCCTCAAACACTTGGGTCCACGAGTTCTACATTCCAAGAAACTGTAGGCCACAAATAACAAGTAAATAACTGGACCGATGTGCATATTCAAATATTAATATTATATTTATTAAAAACATTCAAGAGAATAAAAAAAAAAGTATATTTCGGTGAATACAAATAAATTTTATGTTACACTAATGCTTTTTTTATATGTAATATAAGATTTAATCGAACTTTCATGGCATATGCAAGCGAGCTTTACGGTCCAATCTCACTGTCGAGTGAAATGAGAGCATGGAAGTTTGGGATGCGGATGGAGCACAAAAAAGTGCAAACAAAAAGGCACGCACACACGGAGTCTGCAAAATAAATAATAAATAAAAATAAAAATAAATAAAATTGTGGTATTATATTATTGAAAAATGATTGTCAGATAAGATGGGATTTGCTGTCTTTACGTGGCACGTGTATGGCCTCCATTGGCCGGGAGTCCTAGAATTAGATATTGACGCGTTTAGCCGATCATGGTTTTTGGTTTGTTGCCAACGCACCGCACTGCAGAGAATTTTGGGAGCTTTTGAGAAAACTTTTCGTGACACACCCAGCTCTTTGGCTTGGAATGGTTTCGGGGCATATAGTTCCAATCCATGGACAGTTCCCAGGCTCGTGAGTGAAAATGGCACGATTCGCAATTTTGGCTTAAATATTGGCTCCTATTTCGGTTTAGATTCGGTTTGATTATTGTTTTGGTTTTGAGTCAATTGGGTCCGGTGTAATTCATTGTATTCAATATATATATATATATTAAAATATAAATCACATAGTATATTTTAACATACCTTTTTGTATAAATTTAATAAAATAAAAATATTATTAAAAATTAATTAATAAAAACAAACTTACTATATGGTAAAAATAGCGTAATCGGAGTATAACACCATTCAACTATATTATAAAAATAGTGTGATTCGAATAGGAGATTATGTAATTATAAAAACTCTAATACAATGTTAAAAAATTATTTTATTTAAAAATTTAAATTATTAAATAAAACTGAGAATATAGAAAATATATTATATTTTGAGAATAATACAGTGTAACTGTTGATAGAAGATTAGAATCGATGGAGTCGAATATGGCAGAGTAGTAGTAGTGGTTCAAGGAATTGCACACATTGCTACCAAATTGTGGGCCTCGTGCTCACCTTCTTGCTCTGCTATAACGACTATTGTGGGGTTTGTGCTTCGAGTGAGTCTCAAGATATCTCTCATTGCTCCTCCATTAGCATCATGGAGTGTCTTGTCCATTTGGCAAATACAATTTACAGCCACACTTGATCCTACCTTCACACGAAGCATCCACAACCTCACATCTTCTAATCGATCCACGACAGGATGGAACTCGGAAGGTAGGTTCAATGTCTCAGCAAGCCTGTCTCCCGTCTCGTTTAATTCCTCCTTGGACTCACCTATACCTGTGATTCTTACACGCCTCCTGAAGGCCAAACTCTGAAACAAACCAGGCCATTGAAGCCCTTGCTTAATGTCAAAGTCTTAAAATGTGAACCCTTTCTTTCCCTTCAAAGGCTCTCAACAATATCTCATTTGCCGTGAGGCGAAGAAACTTGGGAATAGGATTGACCTGGTTCAGAAGCCTCAATGCAGCCCTGGAATCATCATCAACCGGATCAAGCTCGAGGCATTGTAACTCTAAGACCCCCCATGGTCTAAACGGTTGATCGCTGCAATGTTCTTTGGTCCAATAGTCAACACATGCCGTAAGAAAGCCAACCAGTTCAAATCCCTTGTTCTGCTCTTGGTGGTTACAATGTAACAATACTACAATCATATATTGAAATGATACTCATCTTTAATATGAGTAACTTCAAAACAAACTAGAATTATTAATATTCTTACAATTTAATTATTCTTCTTTGAAAAAATCAGCATGGACTGATGTTGAGTTCTTTTTATCTCCCAAAAATCAACTCTAATTTCAATTATTGAAAAGAAATTTGAACAAAGAATAATTGAAAATAATAAAAGTAAGGCACATATGGTATATGTATCCAAGCTAGTTTATCCAACGAGAGTTTGCTAGCTAAATAATAAAAATGACAGTTTACTCTAAAACAAAAAAAGATTTAAATTAAAATCTTGAAAAGAATAGATAAAGAAAAAAAATATTATTTAAATCTAAGTTATGACTTATTATTTTCTTTTGTTTCCTTTGATATTCTTTTATTAGCAAGAATTTATGAAAAGCTAGCACATAATTAAAAGAGAATAAAATGAATTTTCTTTCATCCTCAATAATATTAATATAAAATATAAATATAGATATAGCTTTTATTAGAGTTAACCGTGCAAAAAAGAGAGAAGAAGATGAAGCTAATTCAATATTATAAAAAGATATCATAATATACGTCGTCTAATTATTAATAATTAATATATCAATTGCTTTATTTTTATACGTTTTGAAATTAATGTATAATTTGTTTTTGTCCATCTTTTAATAGCTTAAACTTTGACATTGATTGATTTCTTAATATAGTATCGAGATGTTTTTAGTCAAAATTCTGTGCTTTGTTCTGCTCTCAACCTCGCAAGTTTGTGCAGCCGATGGTTTCAGCTTCAAACTTTGAATAGGATTATACAATATCAACGGTTTCTATAAACAATCTGCTTGCTGAAGTAGAAAATAAGCCCTAGGCTAGTGGTGCTGTCTCTTGAATGGCACGTCAAAAGGGTTATTTTGCACACCATCTCTCGAGCATTTCCGGATGGTCAAGTATTTGATAGCTCATGGTAAAGGCATGAAAATATCCTTGGCCTCATTCTTGCATGAAATGAACTCCAATAAGCATGTTTCTCTATTTTGTCTATCTCTACCCTTCGGGGAGGCAAACCTTTGATGACTGCAAGTAAATCGAGAGAGAGACAGAGGTGGGGGGGTGGAGAGTAGGACCAGGTCTGCACATGCATGGTCCTACCTTAATTCTATCAATGCAATAAACATGAGGTGACTCAAGTCACTTGATTCGATACGGGTGACTTGATGCATCTGTGCCAATGAATGGACTGATATCCATCAAATTCAAGGTATTCATCCTCGTGAATAAAGATAAGGTTTTCTCATCTTCACTGCATATGCAGACATTAGAAGCGGAAATTGATTATCTGACTTTATTAACTACAGGCTTTGGCCCTTGACTTATGTTAACATGTCTTCATTGATTCTGAAATTACATCTGTGTTTGCCACGAGCAAAAGCATAACCTGTTAGATTTGACTTCACGAGTCCATTTCTCCACCCATATCTAAGGTTAGCATTTAGCAGTTTGTGATATCTGTCTACGTGGTTAATGGACTTTACGAAGAATCAGATGTACCTAATGTTACCCTTCATTGTTATATGGATACTGTTTCGCAACTTGAACTTAATCATATGATCTTCCTGTCATAATTGAATAACTTTACTCGTAAAGCAAGGCTGATCCTTCAAACCAAACTAATTAATTACTTTCTTTATATAAAAAAAAGTGCATAAAAGATTTTTCTTCCTATCATCGTGAAAATTACAAAAAAGAAACACACAAATTAAACGCCTCCCCGTAATAGTAAAAGTAGAGGGCATGTGCTCTAAATTATTACCACTATTTAATATAATAGTTACACACTACTCAACTTCTATATTGTAAAAAAAGAGAGAAATTTTGAGTGATATAAACGATGAATATTATAATCTCTAATATGTTACTTTTTGAAAAGAAGATAATGACTATATGACAAGTGGTATTAGAACTTAATCTTATCTATTGTAGGACCTTTGATTTGACAACCTTTGATTTTATCGACTCAGTGCATGCCAAAAAATATACGATGAGAATATTGATAAATTCAGTGTAAAAAAATGTAACATGTATACATTGCCTAATTCCTCTGTTATTGAGTAAAAGGAAAATTTTAGTTACTATACGTTCTAATAAGTTATCTTTTAAAAAAAATTAATGACCCTTAACATTAAACTACCTTGAAGTAGTAATGCTAAGTTTGGCTTTCCATAAAGTAGATAGAATAATCTGGCATTATTTCTTCACTGGATGGCATATTCTAAATTAGCGAGAGATTTGAAACAAGAAAATACCAGTAAGGAGCCATTTGGCTTCAGTTCCCTAATTAGACTGCTACTACCTTGTGGCCAGGGACCCTTTTTAGTTTCTCTAAGGCTGAAACCGAAACGCATAAATCGTAATTCAATTTTCAGTTGTAAAAGTTATATTCTTCATGTCTTTCTTTTTTTAAAAAAAAAAAAAAAGAAGAAGAGGAAAATACATCTAATAAACAAAAATTATGTCATTTAAGTACGTAAGTAACATCCCAATAGTTCTGAATTCAGATATATTTTTTGAGGTTTTCAGGTTTTAATTCTAAAACGTAAATGTGAGATTGATAAAGATAGTAAAGAAAATAATTTTTAAAGGAACTTCTAATGGATAAAAAAAAAAAAAAAAGATATTATTTCTCGCCAATCTCCAATTCCAGTCTACGTGGCCTATTTTGACTGAGTTGGAGAGCTCGATTAGAAACTAGACTATAGTGGAGTCCACTAAATTACATAAAGATGTACTGCTTAGCTAATTGAACCAAGCATGTAGTAAACTGAATGGGGTTGTCCAGTCTGCTAATGTTCACAATAAATAGCATAAATACAATCTATTCCCCTCCAAACTTTGCAGCCAAGCTGCGTGGTATTTGGCGCAAAAACAATCCTTATGTGACAATGGTAATGATTTTCCACTTTTAACATAAAGATGAGAGAAACGTTACAGATCGAAATGAGAAAAATTATTAAACTCTGATGTGGTTTTTGCTTGTACTGACGTTAATTGTTTAATGGACAGCCTGACTTGAATTCAAGACTATTAATTTGACGATAAAGTTTATGATATTATATCTAAGTAACTATTGTGGATAAACTAGAGTAGGATTCCTGTCCTTTCTCCGCACGAATGGACAATTGCGATTGAGTAGCCAATTTCTAGGGAATTAAGGCTTCAGTTGTCGCTGTCAGATAATGGGGTTCTGCGTCTAGATCGCAATGCTTCTCATGGCTTGTAAATAAAACTCATGTACTCCCACACGCTCTCCTGCCATTTATTGCAAAATAATAAATGCATTTTTATACTAAAACATTTAAGGAAAATTTCAGAGATTCTAGCAACTGTGTCTTGCCTCAGAGTATCCCACTTGGCTGTTGTCGTTTGTAATTAAAAGAAACGGGATTTACAGAGACAGGCAGAGCCACCAGCACGTTGTTGTTTTCAGGGCTATGTATTCCTTGTTTTTAACATTATAGCCTTACAGTCTCAGGGCAAAGATTCAAAAGCACCAACCTGGAAACAGAAATCAGTCATTATTCTTCCTAAACGATGCCGCCTTTTTTACTTTGATCAACTTGTATTTCCGTCACGGTGTTTTTTTTTTTTTTAATCAGAAAATGGGATGTTACAGCTTCTGGGTATAGGAGGTGGGCATGATAAAGAGTGTATTTATTTTGGATTATCTTCAAACTTTCTTGGATGGTTTTTCAGGCCGGGACTGACATGACATCATCCAACGACCAGGGAAAATAAATTGACATGCTGCCAGAATATATTTGCTTATGTAGAATTAGTTCAATAAAGACGGATCATTTCAATTAATTTACATAAAGATCATGAGGCTTGAGAGACACATGTAAGCCAGTCTTTCATATGAATGACTGAATTGTATTTATGTGTACGTCAAGAAAAGTAACTTAAAACACTTGTGCTCTTCGGGTATGAATCCATAGAAGTAAGGGTACTTTACCATTCTAATAACCATCTATAGAACTCTTATGTTGTGTCTGAATATTGGTGCTCACAATTCAAATATAGATGTTCGTGGATAGCAATAAGAAAAGGGTGTAAAGAATTCAAGCATCTGTTGTGGAAAGTGGTTCACATGAGACCGACCAATCTGATCAGTTAATTCTGAAATTTCCAAAATATTTACACTAATGATCAAAAGAAGTGTAGGGGAAGGCATCAACAATACCCAAAATCTCAGTGTGAATTGAAGGCATAAGCATGTGAAAAACCATACGACGATAAACCAACTTGTGGGGCAAATATCCAAGGAAAATGATAGCCGGACACAAGGAAAATGCCACGGCACCGACGCAGGGCCTACTCGGGTGACGTCAGCATATGATGTCACTGGCAATAAGTGTCGTGGTCTCGTTTCTGCGTCCCAGTTATATGGGACTCAAATATCAAAAGCCAGCATGAAATAAACCATGGTGCAGAGGACTGCAAAAATTGGCAAGAACAATAATTCAGGCCATGGTTGTAAGGATTCAAGACATTGCATCAATCAAACACATGGAAAGTAAAGCAAGCAGAAAGCATGTGCCAAACTTTTCTCCCATTTTCACCTACGTATAATTAGCTAGAAGAACATGAAATTAAACAACGAAAAAAACTTTAAAAGAAGGTTATTTGAGACTGTCAATGTCCATTACTGCCAATATGCTATAGGGGTATTAATGCTAGGATTATGGAAGTCGAGCACTTTACTTATCAGAAGGGGAAAAGGAAAAAAAAAAAAACTCAACTCTCCCTGCCTTCCCACAAACTCTGCTGGGCCAAAAAGAAGCTGATTCTCACACTCATTTTGCCTATAACATGGATAAACAAAAAAAATGCTATAATCACACGGCTTCTCACGAGTGAATTATTGCATTATTTTCTGTGTTCACGGCGCTGGACCCCTTTTCATGCCAGCAATCCCCGTGAAAAAACCCCACAGTTGACACTTCTTTTAATATATAATTGACTAATTATGTTTAACAGTTAAAATTAAGCAATCCGAATTCTTTTCAACCTTGACTCCTAAATAATAAAACTTGTAATAAAAATTAGAAAACTCGAATTGTAAACTACTGTGCTAAGATGACGAGAGCTCTTTTGCTAAACTCCCCCCAGTTAAAACAATATAATAATTATATTGCATTGCTGAAATAGCTGTGACTCATAATCCGTTTGCTACTCCTCAATAGCTTCTTTCTTTAACGAAATAAAAATTTAGAACAGAAGCTTATGCATGGTACAGTTGAGAGTTTGCTGACATTTGTCATGTTAACAACACTAGCAAAGAAAGACGACTCTCTTCAAGAAACAATCAGATTTCAGATCAAATTGCCCGAAGATGGAAAAGCAGACAGAAATATGACCTGTGCTTAAAATCTCCTGTTGGTGACATGTCTCGGTGGAATCTAATTCCTAAAATGAACTTGTAGACGAGGGTTTAATAAAGATGTTTCAGAAAGTTATTTTCTTTAATTAGTCTGAGAAAAAAGCTCCACCGACTTGAAGATAAAAGAGCGTATCAATCGTCTTGCTTTTTGCTCAAATAATTCACTAGGGGACCTCATAAACTTTGAATTTTGTAAAGCTGAATGTTCAAGCACTTGGATGCAATGCCTTGTATTCAACTTTAGCAGTCAGCCAATTCAATGATTCAAGTCTATTAAAAATCCGTTACTGCATAAAGGTGTTATCTATGCACGGCACTCTTACATTATAGAGTTCTAAAAATACATCAGACATTCGCAGGTTTACCTCCGAATAATGAAAATAATAATAACAATAATAACTCAAAAGCATTCTGGTTCTGTCAAAAACGTGAAACATTCTGTAGTAAGGGCCCGACAAGTTTTCTTTGCTCACTTTTATCATTTCAGCATTAGATTCAGAGAACTCTGAAATTACACGACAGCTATTTCATTATCAATATAGCAAGTTGAAAGTGTAGAAAAAAGATGAAGGCCATGAACGTGATGACCATACTAGAGAAATTTCATGGGAATCACAACATGATCATGAGAAATTAATCAGCTAAAAGGCTCAGAACGTGTACCAGACCACTAGACTAGGCGAAGCATGCATCGGTGGTAAAGCCACTAAAGCAGGAATTTTCAGGAAAGGAGCAATTCGGTCTATGTACTATGGCCCTCCTATTATTGTACTAGGACCGATTTAACACCAGACCATTCTTTTGCACATGTCAATCAAACTAAGCAGCAAAAGGAATTCAAACTTCAAATTACGGAAGTCCTTTTGAACCATCCAAATTCTAACAGCCACTCAGCTGACGGTAAGGTTACTCTGGCCTGAAGGTCAGAGATGCAAGTCATAGAAACATCTGTTGCGTACATTTAACCTTCTCCAGATTCCTAGTGTGGGAATTTCGTGCATTTTAACCTGGCTTCGATTTCTGGTGTCTTTATATGGTACATCTCTGATTATTAAACGCGTAGAAATGTCTGTAAAAAAGAGAATTTGCACAATTCTCATTATTTCCAGCAGTATAAGATCAACTGAATGTGTGCACGCCAGTCACCGCAACAAGAGAAGAAAATTTAGAGCTCGAGGACGAAATTAACCAAAACAGAACAGAAAAGGTAATACAGCTCCAGAAGGAACAACACGGGCATCAAGCACATGGTAGCGGAGAGAATGATAAAAATCGGAGTGTCCCGTTCTGAAGGACTACAAAAGAAAAGGTTGGGGTCTCTAGCATGTTACGTTATGTGATGACCTTATTATCGAACTACTTGTTAGGTGCACCTAACAATGACATTTCCTGTTTAGGATAAACCCATTGTGACGTCAATCAGCTGCAATAGCTAACATGACCCATTTCCATTGCATCTTTGTGCGAGCCAAAATATCCCTTTGCTTTTGGTCTCTCTTCTTTTGATCAATTGTTTGTTTTTTGTTTAATCATTCACATGAGTGATTCTTTCACCGTGGCTTTTTGTAGGCGACGACAGTTGAATGGAGCCAAATTCCAACTAGGACCGGGACAAATGGGGTGGTGTGAGCAGTTCCAGTACTTTGTGGCTATGGCTGTGAGGCAGGTAAACGACTGACTAATGATCAAGAAAGTAGCATACGAGAAGAGCCGGTGTTTTCTTTTTCCCTCACTTCTGGGTTCTTTTTTTCGTTAATTGTCTTATAACAACACAAACATTCATGTGTGATTGTTTTTGTGTTATAATCAATAGCTAATAAGTACCCAGTTCCCAACGTCAAAACAATCACAGGCTAACCCCTATCCACCTACTTCTAAATCCACAAGCCAAGTCAGGTCCCATCTAACTGTGTTAAGTCTGAAGCAAAGCCAGTTTGCTGACCTTTGGGGCACAAGAGATTGAATAAACCCCGCAAGTCATTGTCATAGCAATGAGTGCAGCCTTCAGAACATAAAGTGCGGCAATCAAAGATGAGACCAGAAGGTGATCTAGATCCCGGTCTCCACCATCGAGTAGCGCGAAGCCAGTTCATTGTATGCAGAATTTTCTTATGAATTATCAGACATCAGCTAATCATTTGCGCAATGATTGAACACCATGCAAATCGAAGTAGATTACTGCGTTTAAAACCTCTAACGGCTATGACTGAAGGATGCGAAATGTTCCCACTACTTTATAGTGCGCCACTCCAAATGTGAAAACTCATGTCGCTATCAGTCTAAAATCCAATCCCACATCAACTCAACATTAAATCAAATCCCCATTCAATCTAAGATAAAAATAACACCCTTGATGATTTCATAGACCATAAATATGAGACCCCGCCATTGACAGGAGCGACACCCCACTTAATTAAGCTCTCACTAATCATTAACTAGATCCTCAAAGTTGCCCAACTAATGGAGCAACAGCTGTTCCTAAAAACTAACACAATGGCACCAAGATAACTCTATCCATCCTGATAAAAGACTATCATTAAGAACTCCACATAAAAAAACTCAGATTATTGCACACAAGATAACAGCAAAACACGCTCGGAGTTCTTCAAAAGAGTATTTTATTTTTTATACAAGTAAATATAAAAAACATATCATGACTTGTGAGTAGAAAAATTTAAAGAATAACCATAATTTTAAATTTTTAACTTTTTTTTATTTTTTTAATATATTTATAAATGTTGTGAGAATTTCAATATAGTTTCTTTTTTTAAAAATTACAGTTTATTTTTATTGAATCCAAATGTTGACAAAAAATAATTTAATTATCAAATAAATAATTTTATTTAATTTAAAAATAAAATAATTATGAAAAAAAATATCTTAACTAAAGAATAGGATATTATTGTTTAAATTTTGCTGTTAAATACCTTATTTTTATGTATTTTAAATTTTTTTACAATTTTTCCGATTCAATCCATGCAAGAGAATAACAGTAAAATTGTCTTCTACCAATAATTAGAAAATCATAATATTAGAACTAAATTGAATCGAAACAAATATTTAGAACTACATTAAAAAAAATTGTAAAATTTTGGACTAAGAATATGCTTATCCTGAACGATTAAACATTGGATAAAGACCCAAATAGATTATAGCGAGTGCAACACGATAAGTTGTCAACTTTCTTTTTCCTCAATGTCACGTAATTCAATATTACTGTCCATAATAAAAGAGGTAGAAAGCAAACTAGAACCAAGTTCAAAAAAGCAGTTGCTTTAAGCTATCAATTTACAGCCGTTACCATCTGTTTGGAAGTCCAATCAAAGGGTTATGCTGGATCCGCTGCAAAGGAAAAAGCAACTTGTGCGGTACTAGCTTGCAGATTTCTTCCTCCTAAAGATAACTTTTACAAGCGCTTCAGACGTATGCCCCATAATTGTAATTTGCTTTGCTCAAGATGTGTTTTCTTATTCTCCGGTCACCATCTCGTAGGGTAGCAATACTGTCAGGGAGATTCACTCTTCAACAACGTTTACAAGTTCATATTCAATCAGTGATAGGTTGTTATCTTCCTTCACAGTAAAAGAAGCAGGATCTGTGACTTCAACACGGCCCCACTTGTCCACAGCAAGCCTCATTGACCCTTTAAACATGTCAATCTTTGCATTACGAAGGATTACCGTGGAGCCCTCCTTCATCAAGTCCACTAGTCGATGAGAAATTTAAGGATGTCATACAAAATCATCCATACAACAAAAGCTCAAAATAGCAATGTACAATTTAGTGGTACTTACAAGATAAAACTAATATTGATTACCTATCCTCTCTGCCCATTACAAAGGTCACATTATAAATTTCTTATTGGCAGATGCACGGATTATAGTAAAACATTGTCCAGCTTCAATATATGAGCACAAAGGCTAAAGAGTACATTTAAAGATGATAAAGTTAATATGAAATGCTTAGACTTATGATGACTCAATAACCAGCAAACTACAATAACCTACTCAAGGTCAAAGGCCATTCAACAATTTCATGTTCTGACTGTTAATAAAACACAGTTACTAGCATATAAGGGAAAGGTAGTAAAACAACAAACACTTACCCTCCCCTAAAAAGAATGCAAAATAAGCAATGAGAATGCAGAGAAATCAAAATAAATAATCTAAAAACAGGAGAAAAAGTGGATTTCTTGACAGCACTTTACATCACAAGTGCTGATAGAATGCAAGTGAAACTCAATGCAAAGGTAATAACGTACCTTGATCATTCCTAGCTGTAAAGACAATCATTCCTGTCTCATCTCCCACCGAACATTCAGCAATCCGCATTTGGCGCATTTGAGGACCATCAGGGCGACCCTTCTGCAACACCATCTTTGCACTAACAACCTTAACAGTGAGGGTGTGCCCGCTCGTGCCTGGACGGAGCTGGTCAACCTTAGTGAAAACAGGTTTTCTCAATCCTGGCTTTGATTCTGACATTTTCTAGAATTCTACAAAATCAAATTTAATATAAAAAAAACTGTCAAACAGAGGAACAAATCAATTAAAAAGATTTGATTTTCATGATAAATTTATCAAAACCAATACACACACAGAAACAAGAGGCAGGCTGTAAACAGGCAAACAGAAAATGGATTCATAACAATAAGATTATTAGAAACTCCGTTCCATCTTCCCTCGCATGAACTCACCATCAACTACAGGTCAATGCAAGTACTTTTTTTAAATATTTTTTTTTTTTGGTTAAAAAACAACGTAAGAAGAGCAACAACAGAAATTGCGGGCTTAATTATGTAGCCAGGCGACACACAATCTAAGGGCCCATATGTTTTTTTTTTTATTTAAATCAATAAATCTTTCACCAGATAAACTTCACATCAGCGCACGCCCACCACCAGGCTGCTCCCACCTCACTGCCACCAAGTTTTTCCCTTTCTTCATATCTTAATCAAGTTTTCAGGTGATCCAGACAATATGTGACAAAATGTCCCATGCACATAAATTTCAATAAAAAAGTTCATAAATCTTATCGGAATGGTCCAAAGTACGCAGTTTTAACCTTACTTCCACAAAGTGACCGTACCCGATAGGCTCGATTCATATGTATAACAACATCGAAACAAAAATTAAGAAAAAGAAATTCACAAATCAAAGTGGTTTTAATTCAGATCACATGGACATTTCAATAAATAAATATAGCAGTTTCAAATCAGAGAGAATTGAGAAGCAAAGGAACAATCTTTACGAGAACCAATAGTTACCTTTGAGAGCCCAGTTGAGGATCGACGCGAGAGAGTGCACAAGACAGAAAGAGAGGGAGAGATCTGAAATGAGGGATAAGAGGCAAGCGCCATGGTCGGCTCTCCACGGGAGATGGGTAGAGTAAATTCAGACCGTTGATCAGTGTGCATTTGGAGATTTGTCTGATCCTGGTTGTACACGTGGTCTTGGCTTTTGCGTCAGAAAGTGTTTGACTTTTTCGTAACAAGAAATAAATCACCATTAGCAGAATGGGGGGTGTCCTCTCCAAAGCCACACGAACTTAGAGATGACCATCAGCCCAAAATTTATGTTTTGTATTTTGTGCGGTGTTTGGCGGCGACATCATCGTTGGGAACTGGGGCTCCCTGTTTACTGCATGTAGCGAGTCAATTTTAATATTAATTATTACAAGTTATTATTTTTTATAAAAAAATAATAATTTATTAAAGTGTCTCTTACCTATATTTATAAATTTTGATCGACGTAAAATATCCTTAAACCTTGCCTATTTGCTTATGTCATTTGTCACGAACTTAATCTTGATCAACCAATAATTCCCGCGAAATTAGCAATTCACTTTGTTAAAATTCTACTAGAAAACGTGGCAGGTAACACATTGTATAATAATAAAAGAAGAAAATGGGCTGAGATCGCCGACTTCACTTAATTTGGGCCAACTTCTTAGGATCCATTAGTGCATTGAGATAGAACCTGTTGTTATTAGAATCGTTTTTGAAATCAGAAGTTTTAAATTTAAATTTCAATGAAGAAGAAAAAAAAAAAAAGAAAAAGGAAAAAAGGAGGAAGCAAAATCCGGTGTCCAAACATGAGTGCTTGTTCCTGTTCACGTGTGTACAACGCATCTTTAAAAGGGCGTCTCGGTGCCTTCATGGTTGGAAGGATGAGACTGCCACGCCAGAATCCGGGCCCCAGTACATCCCCCTTGAACGGATTAGAAAGGCACCATCGTATTACACCGTGTTTGGATGCTACAATGACAGAAAAATGAGCACCAGGAAAAAGAGAGAAAGAGAGAGAGAGAGAGAGAACTTTCACTTTGTTTCCAGAACTCATAAAATTGCCTGCCGAATGTTACAAAATGACTCTTTAACACCATCGTGACAGAAATCAATGCAAAGGGAGCTAAAATTTACCCTAATTTTCATTAACAATCCTTGGTGATTGGTGATTGTTGAACTGAAACTCACTCATTCCTTTTGACCAATAATGAAAATTGAACAAATAGATATAATGGACTGTAGTGAAAAAAGCTTGGCGTAATGCAAGTGCAGCATAAGATGAACATGAAAAAAAAGAGAGAATAAAGTATAAAAACAGTTGAAATGACATGTATATTGAAAAGAAAAAAAAAATTATAGTTTAATACTTAAATAAAATTATCTTGTAAATATGATCAGATCTTTAATCATATTTAAAAGTTATTTATTAATTTTTTTCTTTTTTTTTAACTAATACTTATAAAATACTTTAAGTTTATTTTAATTTCTTGCTTATTACTATTTTTAATTGTTTTAGATAATTTGTTTGTAAAAATAACTCTTAAAATTCTTCAATGTTTAATTAAAAAAATATATTTAATTTACTTTTTTAAACCTATTATAACAAGATTATAATTATTTGTTTACTTATTAATTTAGTTTCTCTTATTTTAATTTTATAGTTAGCATTTTAATTTTTATTTTATAATTTAAACTGTCATGTTAGAAAATAATAAACTTTAATTGAATTAAAATTTATTTTAAATTATATTTTTGAACAATTATTTCAATTATAAATTTTTTTCTTTTTGTTAGGAAAATGAGAATGTTTGTTAGAATCTTTTCCAGAAAAATTATGTTGAATTCATATTATATAATAAGTTATGTCATTATATTGAATTTACAAAAAAAAAAAATAAACTCAATAATATTTAGTAAAAGGCATAAATTAACGGTTTAATTTTATTAAATATTTAAACAAAACTCTATGGTTTCATGACATGAACAAAATTCTCTAACTACAAAAACTATAAGAAATTCAAGTTATACTGATTATGCATCATTATTTAAAACATTCTCTTCAAATTAGGGAGAAAAAAGGAATTGCGTCAAACTCTCCCTAATTTTATCCATCCAAAGAATGAAAGTATTCTTTGCGAGTCCAAACAAGGCATTAGATCCACCTAACGATGCCGGAGCAGTTGACCACTTGATTCCCGCCAACTTTCCCACACACAACAGTCACATCAACACCAATAAGACACGTCGCCAGTCCGCTGTTTCCTTTTTACTTACTTGTCCAACAACCTCATAAAATCCTTTTGTTCGTCTCTTTTGTCTTCTGTCTTTTTTTTTTTTCTTTTTCTTTTTCCTTTTTTTCAAGAACACCTCCCGTCGTTTCGTTCCAGTTCCTGACCTTCTTTCCAACTTTTCAGGTACGATGCTGTTTTTGTTTCTGATATTTTCCCGATACCCTTTTGATCATTATTGATTGTTGTCCTGTCTGAATCAGATGGTTATATCTCACTGTCTGTGCCGCAGACAAAAATGATTTCCGTTTGTGGTGTTTAATTTATGTTTTTTTTTCGAAGTTAGATAATAATCTGATATTACAATTAATGATCAAAGTGTATATGACAATTCATACACTGATGTTTTGTTGGATTTGTTTGTTGCGGATTAAAAGCTGTAGTTTAACAGTTAGTTGGCTGCGTTTCTTAAACACTATTTGTTTCG
Organism: Ceriops zippeliana; assembly: GCA_037897445.1. Lineage (NCBI taxonomy): Eukaryota > Viridiplantae > Streptophyta > Magnoliopsida > Malpighiales > Rhizophoraceae > Ceriops > Ceriops zippeliana. The sequence continues at coordinate 1,182,614 of JBAPLH010000188.1, read as the reverse complement.
TAGGGAGTACCCCTGGCTGTTAGTCATCAACTATCAGCTAATCAAACGGGCCCTTGAGCCCTTCATGACTTTATTATTATTATTATTATTATTATTATTGGCTAATTGGCTCCTATTGGGACTCAAATATGAGACATTCAGTACTGGAAACGACTCCAGTACCAATTGTGCTATAGCTTATTTGTTGACTTCTATGTTTTTCATGACAAAGAGTCCCTTTCCGGATTATCCAGGATTGCTAGCATAGCCCTCCCTTAATCCTATTTTGGGGTTATTGTTTCTAATACATCTGTTTGACTGGAGTGTGTAGTAAATCTTAGGAACCTTGATGTTATGGGAACAAGAGATAAATCTTCTCGTGCCTTCTTCATGCAGACGATTATATCTGTGAATATCTGAAAGCAAGATATTTTTCATTTTGCATGATACACTCTGTCTTCATTTGCAGATTAGACATTATCAATGAAGAGGAAGCTGAGCTAGCACTTTCCCTGCTTTGGATTTTGCACCTTTTGTACATGCTTGATTCCTCATGCTAAATTCAGATGGGCACCCAATGCCGGCAGATTACTGTTTATACAGTTACACAATCATCTCCTTCACCCATACTCTCATGTGTAGAGAAGGTAGCCAAAAATGGTCATGTTTCGCTCTTAGCAGTTGGTGATTCAGATACAAAATCATGCAATCGGCCAGGAGCCTCTAATATCCTGCACGATGTGCATATAGTAAGAGCTTATGAACTGTAATCCTTTATGCTTCTGTCTCTCTTTGTGGTTATTGTACCATTGTTTCTGTCATAAGATTCAGTGTCACCCTGTGTTGTAGATAAGCCTGAAGGTTCTACCTTTGTAGTTTGACAGTTCTACGCATTATGTTCCAGAATTGGATTATTATGGAGCTATTTGTGTTTGACTGACAAGTCAATGATGTGGTTCCTGTTTTAGTCAGTGCAGTTGATGGAGGATTTCCTTGAACTTGCTAGAGAAAACACGAAGGAAAATCTTGAAACCTGTGGGGTCCTTGGTGCTTTCCTTGTAAGATTCTCATACTTGCCAAATTTATTCCAGAACTGAGATTGATTATTTTATCATACCACCATTGCCTCCAGCCCTTTGTGCTTCCGATACGGTTAATTGTCTGAGTATGGCCTTATGACTGCCAGGGGAGGGACTTATTCCTGGTTGACATGAAGGTGACCTGGGGTCACGCTTAGCATAAGGATGGAAAAAAATTATTAATTTTTCATGTAGTTTGTTGTTACCTTTGTTCTTCTCTTAAGTAGGCTCCAAAATGCATCTCCAGATTTCATACCCTTCATTAGCTTTCCCTTTACAGAGATAAAGTTCTACCAGTCTTGCCACATTTTATTCTCAACTATAATGCTTTGGAACTCTCTCTCTCTCTCTCCCCCCAGTGCCCCTAAAAATTTGCATGATGCTTTCCTCATGGATTTTTATCTCGGCCTAAAGTAGTCTCCACTCACCAGAAGGATGTTTAACACTGTTGGTGAATCAGATAACAGACAAGCGATTCTGGATATTTGACTACATTTTGCTAATTTTAATTACTTGCATTGATTCTCTTATTCATCATTCAGTCCTTCATTTTCTTATCGCAATGCTTCTATGCAACAGACAAAACGAACATTACATTAATAATCTCATTAACTATTGGCCTCTAGGTAGCAGTTATAATTTTCTCCATTAGGTTGTGCCACACCTATTTCATCTATATTTTTCACCTGGATGTTAAGTAGAAGTTATCTTGAGATAAGAGTTTATGCAAATGAGGCTTATGTGCCTACTTTCTTCCTTTGTGCAATCAGGAAAGAGGGACCTACTATGTGACAACTTTGATAATACCCAAGCAAGAATCAACATCTAACTCCGTGAATCCCTGCAGACCTTTTCTTTGCTTTTTTTTTTTTCTTTTTCCCATTTAATGGAACTTAACATGTCAAAAGTCCTCCTGGGCCTAATTAAACTAATGTCTTGTGGATGGCAGTGTGATGCTATTAAAGAGGAAGAATTTTTTGCCATACAGAATGAGCAAGCCCTATTCCCAGTTGGGTGGATTCATGTATGTTTTTCCTTTCTGTGTATTTTGCTTCAATTTTTTGACTTCATGAACTCTTTTTCTCTGTCTGTTGTCTTTGTTTTCTTCTATGAGCTTTTTAAATTTGTAAATCATGCATTTAATATGTTGAAAGCTGAAAATTTGTCAATGTATTGTTTTCATTTCAGACCCATCCTTCTCAAAGCTGTTTCATGTCATCAATTGATTTGCACACGCACTCATACCAGGTAATGGCCCATATATGGAATCTATTGAATGATGTACTGAAGTTTGTATAAGCTTTTTACATGATTCATAATGATGGGCACTCAACATTAGTTGTGAAATTTTCACTGTTGCAACTTTTGAGGGTCATCATTCACTATCATATTGTCAAATGAATTATAATGCACACACAAGAGGTAAATTCACTAACAGTGACATGACAAATCACAATATTAGCTCGCAAAAGAGACTATAAAATTGATTGAAGGAAATTATTGAAAACAGTTATAAGTTCTTATTCATGATAATTCTACTTGAAAGAGGCAAAAATCTTGCAATTTCACTTGTACTGGTTCTTGTGCTTACTTTTGTTTTCAGGTAATGCTACCAGAGGCCTTTGCTATTGTGATGGCTCCAACTGATACCTCAAGGTGTGAAACTTTTGGTGATTCCGAACAAGCTGTAACTCTGAGTTTAGAATTCATTGGTGCCTTTTTCCTCCCGATGAATCCCAAAATTCCTACTCCTTGAACCTCAACCCAATGAGAACCAGATAAATCCTTATTGGCCTTGACACTTAATATAAGTTACATAAGGATTTGTGTCCATCACTCCTTTTATTTTGTTGGTGTCATCTCATAACTGTGTTGATATGATATCCAGAGTACTTGCCTCACAAATCTTTCACCTCATCATGGTTTGATTGTTTGAGCATTTCTTGTTTCCTGGTTTACATTGAATTGCTGTTGCATAAAGTATTCATGACATCATCATATTTCAAATTTCTAGTGTATTCACTCGCATGGTTGAGCAAAACAGGGCCTTGATCATTGGCTAATTAATTTTAACTGACTAGTTGTTTTGAAGCATTGCTCAACCCAAATCTCATTTTTATGAGAACCAAATTATTTGGTGACGATCTGGAGCCTTAGTTTACAGCATTGTGCTTAAGGACATCAGAAGCTAATAACATCGATAGCAATATTAGACATCTGAATCAATTGCATGCGTGCAACTCTATTGAGAGGAAAGCAGATGGTTGACGTGGAATTTTTGGTCCCTTCCATGCTTATCTGTTAAAAATGCAGGAGCTATGGAATATTCCGGCTATCTGATCCGGGTGGGATGCGTATTCTGAGAGAGTGTCAAGAGGCAGGATTTCATTCTCACGGAGAACCAGCAGATGGGGGCCCTATTTATGAGCATTGCTCCAATGTATACACCAATTCTAATTTGAGGTTCGAAATTTTTGACTTGCGCTAAAAGTAGCCGATGCCTGTGCGGCTGGCAACTGCATTTGGACGACCATTTCCCACGACAAATTTTTGCGAGGTATTGTGTATTTGTAATGTTCATATACATGAACTGATGTTTTTGAGCGCTAGTGTAGATGATATCCAGCTATGACCAGGATGGCTGTAACATATATGTATATATATACGTGTGTGTGATATATTTCTCCATTTGTAGATTACTTTGCAATTAAAATGACTTAAGATTAAACTGACCTACTTGTGTTCTAATCTTGTCAAACGCATTTTTGCAATGTATTTTTTTTGGGGACATTGTTAAAAAAAAAAAGTGAAAAATGATATAACAGCTTTATTGCGAGCAAAATTGGATATGCAATTCGAACTCAAAAATTACCGGGTAACAGTGATCTTAATCAGCAATGTGCAGGCATTGGCGTGGAGTGATACCGCTGCTCTTCTTCCGCAAAATGCCGAAGCATATGGTGTCAAGTGTCTGCGTTTGGATTCACGTCGTGTACGAGAATTCTTTTCTATGAAAAGTGGTGGGGTCTGTGTTGTCGTCGATGCCAAGTAGTCCATAAAAGATTAAATAGATCACAGATGAACTGGAACATTGAATGTTCCACCACACAACAGACATTCCATTACATCGAAGATTTCAATGTATTTTACTTTCATTGGGTTCCAGAGTCGGTCTGTTGCTCGCTTTCTTCGCCCTCAAACAAGAATTCGGAGTTGTCTGAAAGCGTAGTTTGACAAGAGCCTTGTGTAGGGTTAAGGGCATGAGTTGATAAATGTTGGATTATTTTGGAATTGCAATTTTCGATCCCCAGAATTTACATTTACGAGTATCATCCATATGATCAAATCTTCAAAAACCCAAACCCACCAACAAAATGGTTGAATTAAATTCCAACCCTTCTTCAAACCCTAATTAACTTTACATAATGACAAGGGTTATAAGTTTAATAATGAATATACATAAAAAAAAATTACAAAATCTAATTTACTAAAACCAGAGTGATTGGCATTTTCATTAGATGGGATGGACGTTCCTGCTCAGGCCGTTAACGTTTGTGAAAATTCCAACGATGTCCGGCCTGTACGGCAGATAAGATTTCCGTTTTCCTTCCTCCTTTACCTTCCGGTTGGCCACGTAGTGTTGCTCGTGCGCCGACGACGCCGCTGAGCTGCCATTCTTCGCCGCCGTCGACTTCTTCTTCTTCGCCTTCTCCGGGGGGGCTTTCGCATTTTTCTCCGCCTTCTTACTTTTATGTTTAGGATTTTTTAAGAAAACAAACGCGTCCTTGCCGTCGCTGTTGCTCCTTGGAACGAGCTCCCGGAACTTCCACAGCTTCGAGAACCCCGTGGAATTGCTCTTGTTGCAGACCCCCCGCGACGCCTCGACGGCCTCTCCCGTCCAGACACAGTACGGCCCCTCCGGCTCGTGGGACTCGTTGTCGCGATAGTGGCTCTCCTCGACGAAGACCTTCCTCAACGGCGGCCAGAAAGCATGGGAGCTTTCGGTTTTGGAGTCTTCGTCGTCGGGAAAGAAGAGCTGCTGGCCAAACAAAGGGAATGACGGCGTGATTATGCCGTTCTGGAAGATAACATCGGCGGAAACCGGCGATGATCGGTCGTTATTCACGCAAACGAAACTGAACTCCTCCTCCTCCTCCTCATTTTCCTCTTCTTCTGCATCTTGTTTTCGATCATTTTGAGGTAATTTCTCGTTCTGGGCGGCGATCACTTTTAATTTAACACCCAACTCTTCGCTCAATTTACCATCGATTTCATCAAATTTGCTGTCCGAATCCGAACTTAAACTCCTCGTATCTACGCTACCCATTTTTGCAAAACAAAGAAATAACCCAATTCAGCTCCTCTCTTGTCTTCTCCAATTCGGATTTGTTGAGGTTGCAACAGAGATGAAAAGGGTCTGCTGTCTTTGTTTTTTCCTTTTTCTCTCTCTCTCCTTAGAAGCGGTTGGTGTTTGGGGACCGGATTAACAGAATGGCCAGTTTTCATGGGATAACGAGGGGGAACAGAAGTACGAAGTTAAAGATTGAACGTTGATTGTTAGAGGCTTATATATATATATTCAGTAAATGGAGGACCAAAAAGGCGCGTAAAATAGCGAACCGATTTGCAGGCGGGCAATTTTAGAATGGGCTAAAGGTGACCAGAGACGCGTTTTTAGCAATTCGCGGACGCTGACCATATTCCGCTGACTCCACCGTCATATGTTCATTTTGCCACGAGTCCATACGCAAACCTATTAAAATTATTATTTTACTACTCTCTCCTCGTTTGTGTCTTGTGTGAACCAAGATATAGTTAAACGAGATAAATGAAAATAAAACGTATTATTAATAATTATAATCTTCTAATATTACTTATTCATCCTGTTTACTAATTTTGGATCCACCTAATAAGACCCCATTATTCTACGGTCTTAGTACATCTTTATTTACACCCTATACGGGTTAGACGAAAAAAAGAGTATTTTATACTATATAAATATTTTTTTAAAAAAATTAATAATTTGTAACAAATAAAGTATTTGTTATAGGATCATTATTTTCTTTTTAAAAAGACTAATTTATTAAAGTGTGTAATACCCACTTTTATAAAATATAAAGATTTTCTCTAACTTTTCGAAATAAAATTTTATCATAAATTTTCTTACTAAATTCATGGATATTTTTGTCATAAAAGAGTATTTGATGGTAAAAATTGAATTTAGATCGAATTGATTTTAATATTATTTGTCATAAAATTATTTTAAAAAAAAAATTAACATGTTGCATAGTATCATATTTATAATTCCTAAATACGCCCTTTACCTTTCTCGAAAAGAGAAGTTGATGATGCATGAGTTTCACGTTGTGTGTGCTTACACGAGTTTGCAGCGTTTTAATTGATATTTGAATGCCGGTTTTATCACGCGCTGTGATGAATTAGAGAGCCTGCAAAAGATGAAACTTTGAATTTCTGTGGACAGACGTATAAGATTTATTAAGAACCAGAGAGGAGGAGAAGTAATGACTCGACTTAATCGAGTCAGCTTCCAGATGCAAGAAGCTGGGAAGAATCTCTCTCCAGGAGACACCCACATCAGCACTCTTCAATTTGAAAATTACTACAAAACTTAAAAGTTTGTAACATAAATAAATAAATAAATAAATAAATATTTTTTTAATATAAAATATTTTATATATAATGTCAAGTTTACATTTATTTATATTTATGACATTTGTATTTGTAAAAAACTTTTCCTTTCCTTTCCTTTTTTCAAAAAAACAAAAAGAAGAAGAAGGTGATTTAAACATTGTTTTCTTCAAAGCAACACCTATTGTGTGCAGAACTAGGAAAATTTATGGCTTAATAAACTTCAAATGAGAAAAAAAAAAAAAAGAAGAAAAGAAAGAAGCAAAAATGTTTTCTAAGGCCCCTCCTGCGCGAAGAAGATAATTATATTATTGATTAACTGTTTAAGGTCAAGCCAAAAGGCTCGAGATAACTTGAATTCTTTTGTTTGATTATATCGAACGTGTCTCAAAATTTGAGCACAAAGCAAAGTATGCCGCTGTTTCTTTGATTGTCCAAAGCTCTTACAGCCTAATGCTTGAACTTCGCTTTCATTTTTTCATGTTTGTATTTGGCAAAGAATTGTTTTATTACAAAGAGATTGAGCGATTTATGGTTATTTTTAACTATATTCAATTTTATTAACAAATTGTGGAATTTTAGTTTTCACGCATGAAAAGAAAAAAAAAAAAAAAAAAAGAAGAAGAAAAAGAAAAGAATCTGTACTCACCAAGAGAGCCTCACCTGGGGGGCCGGTGGACAGATGAAAAGAATGAGACATAGCAGCAGAATTGACTCGTGCAAAAACCAATCGGTGGTTTTAGCGAGAGCGAGTTCGATCGTTACATTGTCTGGATTAAAAAAACAAAAAACAAAGTAAAGAACGAGAAAAATAGGAAAGAAAAAAAAAGAAGAGGAGAGAAAAATTAAGGAAGGAAATGAAGAGTTTTTTGTTTGAGCAAAGATTAAAAAAAAAAGTAAGAAAGAAGAAAATAATACATATGAGAATATCAATTTTATTTTTAATAATAAAATTGCTTTATATATAAATAAAGACAATAAAATATTTTAATAAGAATAATAAAAAAGTCAGTAAGTTTTCTCTTAATTTTTTGAGAGTGATGAATTTGGCGGATAAAGGAAGAAAATTAAATTTCCTCTCCCTATTTTCATTTTTCCTAAAACCATTTCTTAGATATAAATATTAATCTTTTTCTATCTATTTTCCTCTCTTTTTTGTTTTTTTCAAAAAAAAAAAAAACAATGACGCGGCGCAAAAGACCCATACCCGAAAACGAATCCGCCTATTCTATTTTAGTTTGCGCGGTAACCCGAAACTCTAGGAGGAGGAGGTAGAATTGAAAATAACAGAAAAGAAAAAAAAAAAAAAAAGGGGAACAGAACAGACAAGACATATGCAACGGACAGCTAAAAAACAGACAGTTTTTCTGGGTTGGTTAGTTATTATGTTCGCTTTTGTTCCCGGGAAACAAAGCCACACACACATACCTCCATAACACTGGGTTAGGAAAAAAGACGGAAGAACCTCTTTGTTGATTATATTTATATATATAGGCTTGGTCTTGCATGTTTTTGGTTTTTGTGTTTTTTTTAATGTTCTTCTGTTCTGTGTATGCTCTCTATCTTGAATGCAGCTTCAGAATATGTTTGATATGGAAAAGGAAGTGAGGAAAGAGAAGGAGAAGGAAGAGGAATAGAAGAGAAGGATAATGTCAAATGAGTCTTCTCCATCTCCTCCGACGGCTGGCTTATCGCCACCGCCTGGAGGAGAATCAAGCAAATCGTTTCCTCCACCTCCTCCTAATGAGGGTGACGATTCCCCACCATCATCATCGCCCCCGCCGCCGCAGCCGTCACCCGGTTCTCCTCCTCCTGCACCACTACAATCACCACCTCCCCCAAGTTCCAAATCTTCTCCACCTCCTAGAACCCCACCACCCTCCAAAAGTCCCCCTTCGCATTCAGAGCCTCCCACAACATCACCGCCAAAACCATCAACAGCTCCACCCAATTCATCTTCACCACCACCCCCACCTTCTTCTTCTTCTGTTTCTCCTTCCCCCGCGGTGTTCCTTCCACCGCCTATATCTCCTCCTCCTCCTCCTGAAACGCCCTTTACAACCCCACCACCTGCCGGTGTATCTCTTTCTCCTCCTCCTCCACCTGGGCCCGCAATCCTATCTCCACCTCCACCAGGTGCAGCATTTATACTACCTCCACCTCCACCATCTGCGATCCCCTTAACGCCATCTAGATCGGCTAGTTCTCCCGTTCCCAGTCCACCGGCTCGCCATTCGACAACGACCTCTAGTGATGCAAAAAGTTCAAACATTTCCAGCACTTCCCCTGGAGGAGGGAATGATGCTGGTGAAACTACCTCAACCAAGGTTGTGGTTGGTGGCATTGTAGCAGCTGCTGTACTCCTTGGAGTAATTGCGCTGTTTTTTGTTGTTGAAATGAGGAGGAAAAAAAAGGCTTATGCTTCCCACAACATGCCACCCACTAGTTTTGCCGTAAATACAGGTAAAGTTTTGTTTTTATCATTTCAGGCTTCACATTGTCGGATATCTAATTGTGGAACTTGGGCTCATTGTTTGCTTTGATGGTTACTATTGTGGTCCAGCAAATCACTCCTATGGCTCGCAAACACCACATTCGGGGGGTGTTGGAGACAGTTTTGGGAGTCAAAGAGGGAATATGTGCGTTGGAGGGGAGCCAGAATCTGGTGTTATGGGTGGTTCTAAAAGCTCATTTGCTTACGACGAAGTGATGGAAATGACTAATGGATTTGCTCGTCAAAACATTATTGGTGAGGGTGGATTTGGATGCGTTTACAAAGGGTGGACTTCGGATGGGAGAGAGGTGGCCGTGAAGCAGCTCAAGGCAGGTAGTGGACAAGGGGACCGGGAATTTAAGGCCGAAGTTGAGATAATCAGTCGTGTTCATCATCGACATTTGGTCTCTTTGGTGGGCTATTCCATGTCAGACCATCAACGAATGCTCATCTATGAATTTGTTCCCAATAAAACGTTGGAGCATCATTTGCACGGTAGGTGAATCTTGTTTTCTGTTATTGCATATAGAAAAGTCCGCCTTATTTCATGAACTGACTATGAAGCCACATTTTTGCCAACAGCAAAGGGATTGCAAGTGTTGGATTGGCCCAAGAGGCTCAAAATTGCTATAGGATCTGCAAAGGGTTTGGCATATTTACATGAAGATTGTACGTATTTCTTTGTCTTCTTACTAGAAAGGTGTCCACAATGTGTGCATTTGTCAATACATTGTTCAGAAGTTACTCAGCTAGATAAAATCTTTTGAATTCTCTGATTTCTTTTCTTCTTGTTATATTATCTTTCTGGCATGCATCTGATTTCAATGTCCATGTTGATTATCAGTCAAATACGTAAATGGGGTGCCGCCCTGATTTGTTTTGCTTTTCATGAACTATTTTTAGGTCATCCAAAAATTATTCACAGAGACATCAAGTCAGCAAACATTTTGTTGGACGATGATTTTGAAGCTCAGGCAAGTATTTCATTTCCTCTGTTGACAACTTCTGCTTCTTGTTGCACACCAACGTAAGTGCAAAATGTCTAAGCCAGATGTTTAGTAGACTGTAATGAATGTAATGCAATGCAATGGAATCAAAAGGATTTTCTTAACAATTTTTAGTCCAGTGTGGTCTATCAGACATATTAAACCTAGTGTAGTGCTGCCTTATGATTACTAATACTGCTTTCACTGCAGGTTGCAGACTTTGGACTTGCCAGACTGTACGATACTACTCAGACCCATGTATCAACTCGAGTCATGGGCACATTCGGGTGGGTTTGAATGTTGTAGTACTAAGATTGGATGTCTTATCTTATACTTGTATTCCCTTGCTTGGTAACTCTTTTATTGTTTTCTGGCCCACCAAGTTTCTGAAGCAAATTCCTCAGTTGGAATTTTCCCTCTGGATTTTCCATGTAGCTTATTCAAATGATTAATTGTCATGTACTTGTTACGATCCAGTCGTTGAAAAACAATAACAAGAACAATGCCTTAATCTCAAATTTAATGAGGTTAGATTACTCAAATATTCTTTGACACTTCCTTTTATTATGAACTAAGTATTGTGTAAAATCTAATTGTTCTAAATTTTGTCGAATTAAAAATTTTCAAGTCAACTTAGGTCACCTTCTCCCTCTCATTCCGCCATCTATCTAGATTTCGTTGCTTCTCTTAATTGAAGTGTTTGGTAGTCTACCTTGAAACCAACACAAACACGAAACCCACAGCTTGTTTTTAATTGATGCTGCGTTAACTTTGCTATTACCCCCATTTCTTATTTGAATTAACGTATGTTTTTTGACTGCCCAACATTCACTATTGTACATGACTCGTCTAATTGTTGTTTGATATAATTTATTTAACTCAATGGAAATTTTGCAGTCATGTAAAACTCCAGTCATACATCTTCATTTTAGTCATTCAACCCTCTCGTATGAAGTAACATATTTGTATAATGCACTGCCTAGAGTTTAATTTCGAAAGAACTAGGTCTTTGCAGTTCTGGCATGTGCAGTTAGCCTTTTACTAATGTTCACTTTTTAATTCAGGTACCTGGCACCAGAGTATGCGTCAAGTGGCAAACTAACAGATAGATCTGACGTGTTTTCATTTGGAGTTGTTCTTCTAGAACTAATAACTGGCCGCAAACCAGTTGATCCAACCCAGCCACTGGGAGATGAAAGCTTGGTTGAATGGGTATGAATTAGTGTTTGAAGCACATATGTTTGTTAATTTCTGTTTATCAATCATGCTTATTGTTCAAAAAGCATCTGGAAATAACACTTAAGAAAGAAAGACTGGTTTCTATCAATGTCCTCATGCCAGGAATAGCTGAATACATTTCTTTTTGGCTTGGTTATTGTTGTTGGGGGCCAGCCTATATTTTAGGCAATTTGCATGTTTTCCATGGAAGCCTCTTTGTGAAAATATGAGATGTTAATTAAAGAGGTATAATTTTTAGCGAGCCATCATCTGCTCAACTTGATGTTAAGCCTGCTTCTAGTTAAGAACTGTGTTGATACATAAATCGATTGTGCTTTTCCCATTTTAGCATCTCATTTCAGAAATGGACAAAAATAATGCTTGCATATTTTATATGTTCAAGCTCATTCACTTTGAACCATTTGTTTATGATTCTGGTAGGCTCGTCCACACCTTGTTCGTGCCGTTGAAACCGGTGATCTTAGTGAATTAGTTGATCCACAGCTTAAGAAGCACGATGTGGAGAGTGAAATGTTCAGAATGGTTGAGACAGCTGCTGCTTGCATTCGCCATTCTGCTCCAAAGAGGCCACGCATGGTGCAGGTGATGTTGAACCACTGTCAATTATCTATTCTTGTATTTCAGCGAATCCTACCATACTTTTTGAATTAATTTGAGAATAAATAAACTGCCTTGTATAATCGTAGAAAAGTATAGTTTGTAGTCATTTTTTTCTGATAAGTACAGTAAACAGCCTATGGTGGACAATAATTTTAGCCCGAAAATAACACTTTTATTTTCCCTCCTGGTTTAGGTGGTCAGAGCATTGGACTGTGAATGCGAAATGTGAAATGTCTGATCTCTCAAATGGCATGAAATATGGTCAGAGCACAGCATATGATTCTGGTCAGTACAATCAAGAAATTATGAATTTTAGAAGGATGGCACTGGGCAGCAAAGAAGACTCAGAATTCAACACTTACAGTGGAGAATACACCTCAAGAGATGTACCCCGAGGACCATTGAGTTCTAGTGGCTATACAAGCAGCGACTCAGAAACTCAAGCCATGAACAAAGATGCTGTTGGTCACAGATAAAGTGGGGCACTAAGCAACTGGGATGATCTTCATTTTAACGAAGATGAGATAGTCGCACTAAAGATGTTATTGAAGTTGTTGGGAAAATGCAGCAATTACATGTCCTGTAAAAAGACGCTCTGCACTTGGAATGATTTGAGCTGATCAGCATAAAGCATTCTGTTCCTTTTGCCGAGAAAATCAACTGGAGTGTGCAGTTAACTCTGATGAGCAGTTGGAGGAAGCCTGTCAAATGTGACTCACTCGGGTTGCTGAAGGTTCATTTGTTGTCTCCTTTCTTGGCATGGTAAAAATCAACAATCAGGTCTCTGGTAATGTTAGGGAAACATGGATACAATTTTGAATGCATATACTTCTTTTGAGAAGCCCCTAATTATGATGCCAATTTGAATCTATCCAATGCCTGTATTGGTTACCTGCATACCTAGAGATTTCATCCTCATACAGTTTTTGCTAGTAAAGGATTGCTTTGGCTACCACTTTCTTATACCTTTAGCACAAATTACGACTGTGCTTGATATGCTAATAGATGAAATGGAGGTTGTTAACTGGAGACTGTCGATTGCTTTGTTAGGAACAGAAAAGACCATATAGAGACCTTAATCTTGTTTTCGTATGCAAAGGGACACAAAAAAAAAAAAAATCATAGTTTATGAAAATTCCGCACATAAAAGAAGCCGCGGTAAACGTGGGAAAACTTTTAAGTTTTCAACTTGATAGAAAGCGTCTGTCTTTTGACACTTGATCTTTTGAGCCTGAATTGGCATAATGCAATGACATAAAGGAAAATTGATGAATGGAGAAGTTTCAAGTTTCTGTAATCAGATAAAATCCCCTGGAACCTGTCTTAGCATTGGACCATGGACAGTCCGAATTTTTTATTCCATGTGAGCTCGATCAATGACTCTCTCGATCTCTTTAGTTGAGCATCCTTCTCTGGTCTGGTTCGAAACACCAACAAGCATAAATTAGGACAAAATAGTAAAACGGATGCATGTAGGAAGCTTGTGTAGTGGAAAGGAAGAGTGACACTGAAAGCCCTGTGCATTCATAGAGATAGAGTGTCCGGCAGGACTTCCCAGATGGTGCTTATGCTTCATAAAGGAGTTGCTGTTTATGTATACAGAAACTTTCACTGTTGAACCCAAATGGAGCTTGTTTAATGATATAAAGCAAACCAAAATAAACTGAATTTCCAAGGGACTCGGAGCCAAACTCAATTTCTAATCGACGAGTTGGTTCACAAAATAAAATCTTACCTCCACTTTGAGAACGTTGAGGGCTTGTCCATTAAATGCGTCGATATTTGCATCAAGATGATTCGAGGCGTGAAACTAGTGATCCGGTTGACTTTGTAGAACATCCTGACTATATAATAGGTTGTGATGTCTCTGATTTGCTCGCTTTAGCCTTTCATATGAGTTGGCTTTGTATGGGCCATAGATAGAATGAATTATCCATGGCCCAATTTGAACATACTATTTGTTGAGAATTTTCTTAAAAAATAAATTAACTTTCTTTGTCTTATACAGTGGAATTCATCGTCTTTAACCATGGGTAGAAGGAACATAAATAGACATTGTTGAGAAGATAAATAGACATTATTTTTTAAAATTTATTAAACATAATTTTGTTATATTTTATTGTGGTATAGATATATATGTATGAAGTAAAGAAAAAGCTTTGACAAAATTTTTGTTTTCTTCTCATTGTCATCAACAAAATGGTGACAAAGTCATTTATTTATCTTTTTTGCTTACGTTGTTTAAATTCATTGACAAACCTTTGATAAAGAGGGAGAAAGAGATACACATAGAAAGAGAAAGAGATAAACACACAGAGCAAAAGATACACACAAAGTGAGGAAGAAATATACATAGAGAGAAAAAGAGAAAGAGAAAGAGGTATACTGTGTTTTTGATCTGGTTTATAATTTTTTTTTGTAAGGATCACAATTTTTCAGAATCGAAATAATTTTTGAAATTATTGTCGTCATTGCCGTCTTCATCGAACTGGTCAGATTCGTGGAAGCTAAGTCGGGACGTGGCAACATTAGTTTGGTCTTAATCATTTCGAGGAAACTGAGATCCTTGTCATCACCGACGTCTGCATTTGCTTCTATCACATTGTCTTTTTCAGGAATAGAGCCGTTTCGATATTTTGCGACTGTGCCATCAATTATGGACAATATGAGAGCTTAGGTAGGATGATAACCAAAATAAATATTACCTTTCAATACCCACAATTAATCAAAATAAACTATGATTAATAGATACTATACATAAGCTCCTAGGGGACATGGGATATTATTGAAAAGAAATATGAAGATCTCACTGAGAAGGATATTGCAACCATGGTTAAATTAAAAGTATGATAGCAAGAAAAAAAAAATTAAGGCACACTCTTAATTATTCACCATGATGACATGTAAGATTAAGGTGTACTCTTAATTATTCACCAAGGGTTAGATGATGACATGTTTGAGAAGATAGTCAATGCGACAAGAATAAAGGATGTATGAGAAATTTTAAAGAATTTTGTAGTCAAAGTTGATAAAGTGAGGAAGGTATGACTTCAAACTCTAAAGGCTGAGTTTAAGACAATTTTGATGAAGGAAAATAAGTTCATAACAAATTATTTTACTCAAGTATTGGTGATGGTGAATGAAATAAAATGGCTCGATGAAATGATTAAAGATGTAAGAGTAGTAGAGAAGATTTTGCGCTCTCTCAACGTGAAAATTCAATCATGTAGTAATGGTAATTGAAGAATCGAAAGACATAGAGTCTATGGCCATCGATGAGTTAAATGAATCGTTGTTAGCTCATGAAGAAAGAATGAAAAGAACTTGAAAGGAACTTGTGGAGCAAGTTTTCCAAACAAAATTTTCCTTTAATCCTAAGGGAAATGGCTAAGAAAAAAGAGGTAGAGGTCATGGTAGAGGCTGAAGTTATGGATGAAGTCATGGTCGCAATCAAGGAAAAGGCAAGCAAAATTCATTTCAAGAAGGTAGAATAAAAATTTTCAAAAAAATTGTGGACAAAGGAGAAATAATAATTAAAGAAAGGATAAAAGCTAAGTAAAGTGCTATGATGTGGAAAGAAAAGTCATTATTCTTGGGAATGTCAAACTAAAAGTTATAAAGAAAATAGTGTTTGATGTCCTATGATAGTTCTAAGAGCATTACAACAAAATAGGGTCGCTAAAAAAAAAGAATAACATAATTCTTAATATGACGAGATTAATGCTAAAGGTAAGAATATGCCTAAGGAGTTTTAGATTGAGGTTGTTACATGTGCCATTTATTTTTCAAATTATTCACCTACGAGGAGTTTATAGAAAATAATCCTTCAAGAAGTATGAAGTGGATAGAAGTCAAGTGTGAGACACTTAAGAGTTTTCAAATCTATTAGTTATGTTCATGTATTCAAATATAAAAAGATAAAACTTAATGATAGAAGCAAGAAGATGGTGTTTATTGGCTATGCCAAGAACTCTAAAGGGTGAATGTTTCAATCCCATTTCCAAATAAGTTATAATTAGTATAGATATAGAATTTGAGAAAGATGTTTTATGAGATTAGAGTATTCAAGAATAAGACACATAATTTTCTTCTTTATTCGAAAGAAGACAAGAATGAGGATCAAGAGACTGAAAGCGAAAGTTCAACTTCTTCCTTAACAAGTTCAAATGAATAACCTCAAAGATTTCGAGGTATAAGAGATCTCTATGATGCTATCGAAAGAATAGACAATGAGAATCTTTTTTTTTTCTATTTACAAATAATAAACCTTTAATTTTTGAAGAGGCTGTTAAAGACAAGAAATGAGTTCAAGCTATGAAGGAAGAAATTCATTCCATTAAGAAGAATGATACTTGGGAGTTTGTCATACTACCAAGTGGTAATCAAACAATTGGAGTTAAATAAGTTTATAAGTTAAAGAACAATGTAAAAGGAGAAATTAAGAGGTATAAGGTGAGATTAGTTGCAAAGGGATATAAACAAAAGCATAATGTCGATTATGAAAAAGTATTTGCTCTCATTACTCGTTTAGAATCAATATGGTTATTAGTTGCTTTTACGGCGCAAAATTGGTGGACAATTCATCAAATAGATATGAAATCAATCTTTCTAAATGGTGTTTTTGAAAAAGATGTATATGTGAAATAATCAAAAAGATTTATGATTAAAGGTTATCAAGATAAGGTGTAAAAATTGAAGAAGGCGTTATATGGTCTTAAATAAGTACCACAAGCTTGGTATAGTCGCCTCAACAAATATATTCATGAGAATGATTTTTCAAGGTGAGTCTATAAATATTCACTTTATGTTAAAAAAGAGAAAATTGATATTTTGTATGTATGCATTTAAATGGATAACTTCATTCTTACGAAAAATAATCTACAAGTTTATGAAGATTTTAAAAAGGTAATGATACGAGAATTTGAGATGAGTGATATAAGATTTATGTCATATTATTTAGGGATAGAAGTAAAATAATGGAGTAGTTAAATATTTATCTCTCAAGACTTATATACAAGAGAGATTCTGAGGAAATTTAAGATGATATATTGCAATTTTGTGAATATTCCGATAGAGTATCGGGTAAAACTTTCCGAGAAGGATAGATTAAGGAAAGCCGATTCAACTGTATTTCAAAGTCTTATGGGAAGCCTAAGGTACTTGACATGTATTAGACCTAACATATTATTTATTGTGGGATCAATGAATCATTTTATGAAGAATCTAAGTGAATAACACATACAAGTTGTAAAGAGAATTCTTTGATATTTAAAAGGTATTCTTGATTACAATATTTTTTATACTTCTTCAGGTAAGGTTCACTTAAAAAGATATTGTGATAGTGATTATGTCAGAGATATTAATGATCAAAAGAATACTAATGAGTTTATATTTTTCTTTGGAAAAATTGCAATTTTATGATGTTTAAAGAAACAACTAGTTGTAATACTTTCAATATGTGAATCGGAGTATATTGCCATAACTATTGGTACGTGTTATGCAATATGACTAAGGAAATTGCTATGTCAACTTCATTTTGCATAAAGAAGGGCTATTAGAATTATAGTAGATAATAAATTGGTCATTGCTCTTATGAAAAATCCAATGTTTCATGATCGGAATAAGCATGTAGATGTAAGTTTTCATTTTATTTGAAATTGCATTACTAATAACGAGATTGAGGTGAAGTATATCAAAATTCTTGATTAAATAGCTGATATATTTACAAAACTTGTCAAGAAAAATAGATTTCAACAACTTAGAGAAATGGTTAGAGTTGTGAAGAAGTCAAATTTATGAGAGTGTGTTGAAAATTTTTTTAAAAAATAAATTGTACTAGGGAAAACAAAAAATAAACAGACTTTATTTTTTAAAGCTTATTAAGTATAATTTTATCATATTTTATATAGTATAAATATATATATACTTCGACAAAATGTTCATCTTTCTCCCGTTGCCATAAAACACTATTAACCTCTATGTGAACCATTACAGTGAAAGTGAAACGAGGCTAATGATATTATAATTACAGCTATTTATTATGATTATATATTTATGCTTATGGCTAGCTCAACTTTCTCCATTTACCCATGTTACCATAACTTTTTCCTTGTCCTAATTGGCCAGCCCATTGGCTCGCCAACATTTAGCCTACATGAGGAACATTTTCAAACGACAGCTTGTGTGCTCTGGCATCTACATGGCCCGCGGCTCGGCCGCTGGGAATCCCTTCTGGGCCCCGAACTCGATGTCCCTTTCTTCCCTTTCCCTTTCCCAGTGGCGGAAATTGTGGTTCTGGTGGCTCTGCTTACAGGATCTCCGCTTGTTTTCTCGACCCCTTTTGCATAGCCTGCCCAGGCAGCAAAGCAACTGCGGATATCACAGCAATCACGGTGAGAATTAGATGCACAATCCCAAAAGAACCATTTGAGTGAGGAGGAGAAGGTGGTGGCTGCATTGTGACAGTAGTGTTTGAGCAAACAAATAAACATATTTTTCTTGTTTGTTTAATGAGAAAACTGATGGGAGTTTGCGCTTTATACTATATGAGTTTGCATCCTGCAGACCTTCTTTGAGTGGAGAATGAGGGAGACTTAGGCGGAGTACTGTAACTTGCAATAAGAGTGCCTGTCCATGCGGTTATGCATGATTCGATTCCTAACATGTCTGCAGCCTCTTTTTTTTGAGGAGAAAAAAACCAAAAAACAAAAAAACAAAAAAGCGCGCGCGCACGCGCGCACACACAAAGCAAGAGATGGAGGGGCCGTGAGTTTTGCTTTGATATTAAACGAAAATGTTACATGAATGTGGTTATGCAGATATCCTGTCACGGGTTAAAAAAACAACATTCTGTTTAGTCATGGTTGGTCTCACCAAATGCAATTTACGAACGTAAGCCATGGAAAGAGTGTTTTTCTTTTCCTTTGGTTTTGTCAAGTCATGGTATATTGGTGTTCAACGTAAAAAATACTCAGCAAATAAACCCTATTATAACCCAACAAATTAAATTGTATTATCTCTGCTGAAAAATGGTACGATAATCGGAATCAGTTTGAAACCATAATCAGAACCAAACTGTTTAATCATAGTTTGGTCCTAGTCTATTTACGGTTGGCCTATTGGCGATTGAATAGAAGAAACAGCAACTTCCTACCAGTATCAAAACTAAGTCAGATCTACCTTGCACCAATCAATTCCCCCGGGAATCTACTCTATACCGTCCATTTAAAACAATTAATACAAAGTTTGTCAATAAATCTCTAGCAATATGGGAACTCCTTCTCTTGCATCACAATATTGGGTCCAATATCCAAGATGAAAATGAAAATGAGATTAAGCTGCCAGCACCTGACTCTCTATCTGTTTCCAGCCTTCCTTTTCTTCCTTTTTCCATGTTCAATTGGTACCCATGTCCCCTTTCTTACTTTAATTTTTCAGATTGTTTATAAAGTTTCTTTCTTTTGTATTTTAACGTCCAATTTTGGTTGACAATTGTAGCAGTTGCTTCACCGGTTGGAATATGCTATGGCCGTGTTGCAAACAACCTGCCACCACCTTCCGCCGTGGTAAACATCCTGAAATCCAATGGCATCACCAATGTTCGCATCTTTGACACCGATGCCACCACGCTGCAATCATTCTCCGGCACGGGAATCAGCCTCATGATTGGCGTCCCCAACGAGGAACTAGCTTCCCTTGCTGCCGGTGCCCTGGCCTACTCTCTTGATTGGCTCCAATCCAACATCTTTTCTCACATTCCAGCTAACCAAGTCAGGTACATTGCCGTTGGCAATGAAGTGTTTCTCAAAGATCCATTCTACGCTCCCTATGTAGTCCCTGCCATTATGAACCTTTATCAAGCGCTAAAAGTCCTTAATCTAGCGGACAGCATTAAATTGTCTTCTCCACAGGCTGCTTCCATCCTTTCTAATTCCCACCCTCCATCTTCCGGAACGTTTGATCCTTCAACCCTTTCCACGATGATTCCTCTCTTGCAGTTCTTGTCTGACTCTAGATCACCTTTCATGGTCAATGTGTATCCTTACTTTAGCTACACCAGCAATTTGGAATATGTCCCATTAGACTATGCCTTGTTTAGAAGCCAAGATAACGTTCAAGACGATAAATTGTCGTATGATAATCTCTTCGAGGCGAGCATCGACGCTTTTGTGTCTGCTATTGAGAAAGAAGGGTTTGCTGGAGTTAAGGTTGTTGTGACGGAGACAGGGTGGCCCACGGCAGGCGGCGAGGCTGCCGGAGTGGCCAATGCGTTGACTTACAATGAGAATGTGGTGACGTGGGTGGTGAATAATTTTGGGACTCCTAAAAGGCCAGGGGAGGAGCTGGAGGTTTACTTGTTTGCAGCTTTTGATGAGAATGAGAAAGGGGGGGAGGAATCTGAGAAACATTTTGGGATCTTCAGGCTTGATGGGGCCAAAGTTTATGACATGGGTTTCAGCTGAACAAGATTGTTGCCATGATTGCATTGAATTTCAATATTCATTTTGATCAATCACTGCTGAAAATTATGTATGCGAAAATATGCTATAAATTTCGTAGCGACCATCAAGTTTATTGCTAAACTGAACTAAAAGACGCTTACCATAAAATATTGGTGATAAAACAATTTGCTTTGTTTTTTTTTTTTGTTGAAGAATGGGATGCTAACAGTCGAAATCTGCAAATATCTTGAAGGATTGTCTTTAGATGTTTATGAAAATTTTAAAAGAGATAAATTCGTTAATAATTTTTATTTAATTAATGTATAATTTTTAATTATTTAACTGTTTTTTATTTAAAAATTGATTTTAAATAATTTTAAAACACATATGATTTAAATAAAAAAAATTTAAAAATTTAAATTTAATTATAAAAATTAAAATCTAAATCTTTAGGTATTCCCATCGTGTGTTAAATAAATATTAGTCATTTGAAAAGCATAATTTCTGTTCTAAATTAGTAGATTTGATAGCCAATTTCCACAAGGCTTGTCAGTCACCCATATATTATCCTATCGAAAAAGGTGAAAAAGGTGTTGACCGCAACCCCAGCACCGCCTGGCACTTTACACGCCGAATTTGGACACGTTTTTTTTTCCTGACAAAAAAAAAAAAAGTTTCATGGGCAAATGATTTAGGCGACAAATTGAAGAGTGAATCCTACAAAAATTTTCACTTAAAAAAAAAAAAAAAAAAGAGATCCTTCTTTTAGCTACTTTAGTGTCACAAATAAATTTTCTTTATATTTTATTTTTATAAATTTTATACATTTTTTAAGATTGATAACCGACATCTAAAACAAACATGAGCTCGACTGTTCCTTAACCGCGAAGAAAGACAAGTACTTTATAAACTTGGCGTGATTAGCGGCTCAGTCATTCCAATCCACAGCACAAACCCAGCAAGCAGAGAGATTAAGGTTGAAAGAAGGCGTACCCGCAAATCATAAACGATGAGTAACGGCAGCGAGTCTCATGATGTTGTAGCTCTTCTCTCTTCTTCAGACAGAGATTTCCTAGTTCGAAACAACGGCGATCAGGTTCCTTCTTGTTCTCTTCTTCCCTTGTTTTTTTTTTGGTTCACTTATTTTGTGTCTGGTCGGCTAATTATTGTTCTTAGCTAACCTCGTAATGATGAGATTGACAGACAGACAGACACAGATGAAAATGATGACTATGAGGGGGTTTTTTGTTTACTTTTTAGTCAGTTTAATGAAGGGTTTTGCTTTCGTTTTTAGTAGGAATTTCATTAATTGACGCATTTCTGTATGTGGGTTTTAGAGACTTTACAGTTGGATTGGCTTGACTGCTGTTGGGACGGAAGATTTTTTTTTTTTTTCCTGGTCATCTTACTTAACTGAAATCGCTTGCGAGTTTTACGCTCTACGCCAACGTACCTCTACCCTGGGACTTCTTGTTGTTACTTTAACTGAAATCGAAAAAGAAAATGAAAGGGTTTGTTTAGCTCGTGAAATTGGGATCTGAGACTGTAATCCTTTGATAATTTGTTTACCTAATATGCATTTTGATCGTCTGAACATTGTTTGTTTATTGTGGCTTTATCTATTCTTTCTTCGTGTGCACTGCAACTGGTGCGGCTTTCTTGCTTGAGTTTTTTTTTTTTTTTCCAAATTGATTTATCTAAGAAAAAGGTTGGAACCCAGAAGTGCTCTGATGGTTGTTCATCGCAAAAATGCATATTTGATGTGGGATTCTTAGCAAAACCATCATCTAATGCCAATTTTGCAGGTTAAGATTGACAGCTTGAAGGGGAAGAAACTTGGGTTGTATTTCTCGGCCTCACGGTGTGGTGTAAGTCGGCGTTTCACCCCAACTTTGGTGGAAGTTTACAACGAACTTGCCCCAAACGGTGACTTTGAGATTGTTTTTGTCAGTGCCGATGTGGATGATATATCGTTTAAAAGCTATTCTCGTTGATGCCATGGCTGGCAATTCCATTTTCTGATTCGGGCAAGCGTGAGCATTTGAAGGGGTTCTTCAAAGTGAGTGGAATACCCCATCTTGTGATCATTGGTGAAAGTGGGGAGGTTGTGAGTGAAGATGGAACTGAGATCATTCAGGAGCATGGGGTTGAAGGTTACCCATTTACATTAGAAAGGATCAAGGAGCTGCAAGAGCAAGAGGAAGAAGCAAGAAGGAATCAGTCTCTGAGATCTATCTTGGTCTCTCAATCTCGTGACTATGTAATATCCTCAGATGGGAGGCAGGTAGGCACTGCGGTTACGTTTTTCCTTATTAGTCATGTATGACCACACAATTATTGCTATCCTTTTGTGATTCTTTTTTTTTCCTTTTCCGGCTGACAAAGTTTTCTGCTTATGGACACAAAAGGTACCTGTATCTGAACTTGAAGGGGGAACTGTAGGTCTGTATTTCTCTATATCTTCTTTCAGACCATGTGTTGCTTTTACTGCAAAGCTTGTTGAAGTATACGAGAAATTGAAAGCAAGGGGTGAGAAGTTTGACATTGTGTTGATATCTCTTGACAATGAAGAAGATACTTTCCAGTGTTCCTTTCAAGGCATGCCTTGGTTGGCTTTGCCTTTTAAGGACAAGAGCTGCGGCAAATTGGCCCGGTACTTTGATCTCTCAACTGTGCCCACTCTTGTTGTTATTGGCCCAGATGGGAAAACTCTCCATCAGAATGTTGCTGAAGCAATTGAAGATCATGGAGTTCAGGCATATCCCTTCACTCCAGAAAAGTTTGCAGAGCTTGCTGAGATAGAAAGGGCACGAGAAGAAGCTCAAACCCTGGAATCAGTCCTGTGTCTAGAGGATCGCGACTTTGTCATTGGGAAGGATGGAGCCAAGGTAGCTTTCTCTTCCTTTAATGCCTTACCACCCTGTTAACCATCTAGCATGCTTTTGCTATTGATTGTGCTACCTGATTTGGGTCATCAATTTTCAACATTTGTTTTGTGATCACTTACATCAGTTGCACTCTTATATCAGCTTCTGGTGTCTGAGCTTGCTGGAAAGAACGTTCTCCTTTATTTCTCAGCACACTGGTGTGGCCCTTGCCGTGCCTTTTTGCCTAAACTTGTTGAAGCATACCACAAGATTAAGGCAAAGGATGATGCCTTTGAAGTAATTTTCATCTCTAGCGACAGGGACGAGTCTTCTTTTGATGAATTCTTTTCTAAAATGCCATGGCTAGCACTTCCCTTTGGAGATAAGAGGAAAGCATCAGTGAGTCGCAAATTCAAGGTCTATGGTATACCTATGGTTGTAGCCCTTGGATCAACTGGCCGAACTGTCACAAAAGAAGCCAGAGAGTTGATTATGCTTTATGGGGCTGATGCTTATCCTTTCACTCGTGAGCGTCTGAAAGAGTTCGAAGAAGAATTCAACAAGATGGCGGAGAAGTGGCCACAGAAGGTGAAGCATGCACTCCATGAGAAGCATGAGCTGGTGCTTGCTCGTCGTATGGTTTACACCTGTGATGGATGCAATGAGACAGGCAATATATGGTCTTTCTACTGCAAAGAGTGTGATTTTGATCTCCATCCTAAATGTGCTATAGAAGAAAACAAGGGGACAACCCAAGGTGATGAAGAGGAGGAACAAGAAATCAAAGAAGGATGGATATGTGATGGCGAGGTCTGTCGCAAAGCCTAAGCAATGGTAGCTTCATCGGTGGTTACATGCCCAATCATTAGTTAGCATAGCTTTGTATCACAAGAAAATAGTTATTGCTATGCGAGGATGGATGATATTTGGGGTTTAACCGCTTTTCTATATCATGAAACTATGTTTACCTATATAATATGTAAGAAAATGTAAGAAAAACATTTGGTCAAGCATTTCACATATGCATTTGGAGTTTTAAGTGACCAGAAATTTATCCAACATGGGCGCTTGACGAAGGACGGGCCTACTGTAAATCCATGCGCACAGATATGGAGGCATTTGCATTTTCAAGTGCAAACAGCAAATATTTTGACAGGATAGCTTATTTGGTAGAAATTTATCGACTGGTGCAGGAATTTTTGAACCTTAGTACACATTTGAAGAAATGGGTGGCTAATATAAATTGGAATTCTTTCTTTTCTTCTTACGAAAAGAGGGATAAATTTGGGGCCTTTTTTTTTATTTTACTTCTAAATTTTCTTCATGAGATGTTTTTTTTTTTCATTTTTCATGAGTTGCGGGTCTTAATATTATATTCTCAATATATATGTATATGTATATTTTCTAAGTTTAACAGTATGAGTCTCGTGTTAATGAGAATTCCATCTTTCTAAATTCTCCTTTTATCAATCTTGTTCATGTTTCACTATTGATCATTGCCTCTCGTTTGCTTTTGAATCATTTCCTTTTCTCTACTCTGTTTGGCTAGTGTTTGAAAAACGCAACATGTCTTCGGATACTTCGAAGACAATCGGACAAAAAAAAGGCATTGCAATAAACTTCATAGTGTATATATGCATTTGAACAGCCAGACCTTAACACAGATTCTATAATTGATACACAGAAGGAGAAAGGATTGGGAGGGAGACACGGCCAGGGCAACATTCAATAACGTTTCTCACTACTTGTCCTCACTTCTCTCCTCGGAGGAGAGAGACTTTATCGTCCACAAGAATGGCGATCAGGCGCCAACTCTTTGTTTACGTCAACAGGCAATCACTAGCCAACGGCGCAAATGATTATATACCTATCAATAACCAACAACTATTAGAGACTAATATAGAAAACGTTCTTGGATCTCATCTGATAGTTTAAATTTTGGATTCAATGGATGAACAAATCATAGGTGCTATGATTTTATGAGCTATGAATTTCGTCTGGCAAGAAGAGCCTGTGAGATGTTATAAAGAGAAGCACTAGAAACTATTTTTAGGCTTTATTCAACAGCTTGAACTTTTTGGTACTTAATATCACCTGTGATCATTACAAAGTTTTGAATATTTGGTAAGTTACCATTAACATAGCAGAAATTGTTGTTTATCTGCACGTTTTGGTTTCACACATGCTAAAACCGTTGCATTAGGCATTAAAACCTTTGCCTAAGGTAACTAAGGCAACGGTGTTGTGTGTATGCGGGGCCAGTAAATGGCAATTCCCTAACATAAAATGGCATATTGGATACAAATAACTAGATTGCTTTCTTCTTTCACTTTAGTTTAGAACTTGGAGGGTAAGAAAATTTGAGCCGGTGCCCTTCTCTTTAGTTTTTACACAGCACCTAGTTCTTGCTGAGCTGCTACTTTGCATTGGACTCATAGGATTTGTTCACATATTTTTCATAGGTTAAGGCAACGCATTTGACTGGAAAGACTTTGGGACTATATTTCTCTGCCCTACGGTGAGTTGTTAGTATTTATCAAATCTGTTCCTACCTAATTGGACGCTATTGAATCAAATGGCAAGGGCATTGTCAAGAAAAAGATGGCTTTTCCCGGATGAAATGAAAATTGGATTCATGTAATAGGAGAAAGGTTTCCCATTCATTAGATCAATATTTCTTGATCCGCTGCTGAACTTACTCTAAGATCTCTTATTGAATTGCTCATTCAATAAGCATTCTCAATATTATGCCTTATTATGCCTTAAAGAGGATTCGAACCTCCACGCCCTTTAGCACTCTCCCTGCGGTTGTTTCACTTCAGAATTTGTAGAAGTCTACGAAGAGCTCACGCCAAAAGGCTACTTCAAGGTTGTTTTCATTTCTTCTCATAAAGATGATGATGCATTCAGTGAATACTTTTCCAGTGTGCCATGGCTTGCCATTTCAGATAGGCAACCCAAAAATGCCTCATGGAGTTGTTCAAGGTGAGCAGCTTCCCTAATCTTGTCTTTCTTGACAAGATCGGGAAGGCTACTAGTGATCAAGAGGTCAAGTTTATAAAGGACTACGGTGTGGAAGCAAATCCATTTAGCACAGATAAACTTGATTTCTACAGAGAGGAATAAGAGAATGCCAGGCAGCATCAGACCTTAAGTTCTCTTTTGGTTTCAAAAACATGGAATTATGTGATTTCAGATGTCCATGGAACTCAGGTATAACATTAATCGTCCTCATCTTATTGTGTTATAATTGTTGTTACTAGTCAATGATCATGGTAACAGTTTCATGGGCAGGTTCCTGTATCCAAGCTTGAAGGGAAGATAATTGGCTTGTATCTCTCAGTACATTCTCATCCACTATGCCTTGAATTAACTCCCAAACTTGTGGAGTTCTACACAAAGCTCAAAGCAAAAACAGTGAAATTTGAGGTGGTGTTAGTATCTCTAAGGTATGAAGATCAGGAATTCAAAAAGGATTTTGATTCAATGCCTTGGTTGGCATTGCATTGCCATTTGAGGATAAGCACTGCCAAAACTAGCACGTTACTTCACCCTGAGAAGGCTTCCTGGTTTGGTCATTATTGGGCCAGATGCGAAGACTCTGGACTCCGATGTGGCTGGCCTTATCGCAGATCATGGTGTTGAGTCCGTTCTGGTTCACGGGGAAAAGGACTTTGTGATTTAAAAAGGCGGCTCCAAGGCGAAGATACTTGATTTCCTGACCCCCATTAATTTCCACCAACTTATAGAATGTTAGAATTATGAGTCACAGGTCAAGAGGTGGCTGAGCTATTAAATTGTTTGCTGATATAGTCATGTTCTGCTAATCATGGTCTTGGTGAATTCCTGGCCAGGTCCTGGTGTCAGAGCTAGTTGGGAAAACAATACTTACTGTACTACTCAGCTCAATGGTGGGCCTGTCGTGCATTTTTGCCTAAGCTAATGGAATCATATCATGAGACCCAGGCAAAGGACGATGCTTTTGAGGTGGTCCTCATTTCATGTGACAAGGATCAGGATTCCTTCGGAGAATACTACTCAGGGATGCCTTGGCTCGCAATTCCGTTTGATGAGGCGAGGATAATGATCCTGCTACCCGATTCAAAGTTGAAGGCATTCCTGCAATCGTTGTCCCCAGTGGCAGGACGATCAGCACAGAAGCCAAAAAGTAGTTGGCAGTTCATGGGGCAGACACTTATCCATTCACGAAGGAGCATTTCAAGCAATTGGATGAGAAGCTCGAGGAAACAGCAAAAGGGTGGCCTGACAAAATGAAGTATGATGTTCATCCGGAGCATGAGCTTCTGGTCATTAAAGGCAATGACTATTTTTGCGTTCGTTGTCATGAATTGGGATACTTTTGGTCTTTCTCTTGTCAGCAATGTAAATTTGATCTCCACCTCAAATGTGGTTTGAAGAAAGGAGACACTGATGAAGATAGTGGAAAGGGAAGGAAGGATGGATCTGCGATGGAGACTTGTGCCGCAAAGCTTGATTGATAGAGAGCAGCGACCATATGCAGATTCTGTCTGATCTTGTTTCTGCGCCAATACTTTGATGAACTTGCATTTGTCTTTTAAGGGAAAAGAGAGTGTGATTTTGTGCACTTTACTTGAAAATATAACCGTGGGTTGGGGGTGGGGTAGACAAGAAGATACTCTTCATTATGTGATGACCAAAGATATTAAGAAAAATTTAGCAATATTAAAAAGTATAAATTTAAGTAAATAAAATTAATTTTTATATCACATATTTATTATTTTATATTAAATTAAATGTATATATAATATAAAATAAAAATAATTATATTTGTTTAAATCTAATACTTGTGAATTCACTTGATGAGCCTTGCGATATTAAGTGCATTGCTATTTCACAATTGCTCCAAAGCTTCCTACGTATCATAAGTCTGTTTGACTGAAATTATCCTTTATTACATGAATATAATTAACTTAATACATTATATGTAAATTCATATTATATTATTATAATTATATATTTAAAAATTTATAAATATGCAATTAGTGATGATAATAATGTAATATAGGTGTAAATTTTCCGTCAAAAACAATCCACTCATCCCATTCATGCCAGAATTGACAAGAAATCACCGTCTTTTTGCCTGATTCCCATGATTCAAACCAACATCAATGAGTCGGACAGGGACTCAATCTGTTAAATAAGCAAAGATTTACGATTAATTTCTTTAGAAGTTTAAAGTAGTATTAGAGTTGCTTATACTTTTATCATAAATCATTATGTCTACATAATTGCCAAATAGCTTTTCAACACAATTTGAATTCCATTTCATACAATGCACAGAAGCCACAAATATAAATCACTCGAGGGAAGAAAAAAAAAAGCGTGCATATTAATAACACATTGGATGCATTTAATTTCCTTTTTTCTTTTTCTTTTTTTTCAGAAGTAAGCAGTATAATCTTCCACTTTGTTAAAAGAAGTGTGAAGTATACAAAATACACTAATCTAGTGTAATTACGATTCAGCTGACAAAGAATTGCTCCAGGTGGAATATGATGTATAGCAAGTAGACGACCCTTGAATCAGAAAAACAGTTCATCGAAGGCATACCATCCATCGTATCAGCAAAATTTGTTCCCCAAACTGGCAGGTTGCATGCTTTTGTCAACCGTTCATAGCTATCTGTTCAAAGGCTCTAATTGAACTTCCATTCGTCCAGCTTGTTGAGAATCCTTTTGTGCAGATGCCCTGCTTGGGCTTAACAGATCAGTAGAGTCGTCTTCTTCATCATTACCCAAGACCCAATTGCTTCTTCCTAATGCTTTGTCTCTCCTTTCATGTCTTTCTCGGTATTCCAAATACATGACAATGACTGCAACAGACAAGAACCACAATATTAATGCCAAGATGTATCCATGAACATTTTCACTTCCATATCTCTCTCCCAAATGCTTCATTCCACTGAAAATTGCGGCAAAGCCAACAATTATAGCACATCGGCCAACAATAACATGCAAATACTCCCAAAGAAGCCTTTTCAAGCAAGCCTCCTCTCCATGAGCAGGTTTCTTAGGCCTCATGGAAGCATTCACCGGTTGCACACAAGCCAAAACTATTGCAAATAGCCCAAGCTTAACATGTAATGAGCTGACATATAATCCTCCAAGCTCGGCCACAGCAAAAAGAAGGCCAAGAAGAACAATTGCCAAACCTGAGTACTGCAAATAAACATGAATTTGGTACCAGCCATCCCCTTTGCCCACGTGCTTCAAATATCTGGCTGCTAAGATTCCACCAGGAAGTAAAATGCCCCAGGCAAGGAACATCATGAACCCATGTACAGCTAATACAGGTCGTAAATCTTGCTCAGCCTCTGCAGAACCACGCATCAACAACACACGAATGGGCCTTTGACTAGCAGCAGAATGCATGTTTCTCTCACTCAAATGCTCACTAGACCATTTAGTACCCATTGCCCAAACCACCTTAAGAGGGGTTGTGGGATCAATGATGTTTTTACACTCAATCTGATCACTGTGACTGCACAATGGTTTGAAGGGCCTCGTAAGCTCAAAGGTAATGACACCATTTTCTGACTTACACCTTACATATGTCAAGTTCTCCTTTGTTGGATGTATACCTGAGGGATCCTTTCCATCAATCCAGTATGTGCTTACATGTCCTACACCACTGCCATCAACCCAGCCAACATAGGCATAGCTGTTCACCATTCCAGAACCAAATCCAATAGCAATGTAACCACTCTTTTTCTCACCACGAGCTGCAATAGATATAGAATTCTTTGACAACGTCCAAAAGAATGTTACTTGTTGGTCATCCAAAAAAACACTGTTGTTGTACATATCAGATAAACCCCCATCAACCACCTGAACTCTCCATCCCATCTTCTGCTGATACAAGGACTGATAGTAGACTTGATCAGGAGTATTCCTATCAGGTTCCCAGACCACCTCCATTGGACTAGCTACAACACCCTCAGCCTCAGGCCCTCCTGCATAAATAGTCTCTGTTCTATTCCTCAAAGTTGCATTCCCACCAAGCAGATCTGATGTAATGTACAATGCAACATCATGACCAGCTTGCACTGACAGTTTCACTGGCACACCCCTTTCAACTCTCAAAACTGGAGCCTCCTTCTTATTGATGTACAAAACCTTGGAAGGATTGGGTGGATTAGGGTAATGCAATGAAGGGCCGCTTGTTACAACAAGTGCAACTTTTGCATCAGCAATAATTACATCCCGATCCTCCTTGTCTGCAGCATCCAAAGGCCCCAAGCAGTCATTAAGCTGCTGAGATAAGTTAAGCCCCAGATGGCCATATGTTACTGATTTTGGCCCTCCATGATTTTCTGGCAGATGGTATGAATGAAGAGAATCAGGTGGCCTCAGCAACCCCAAAGCCCAAATCACCGTCATGTTCTCTGTATAATTCACTGGCAAATCATAACTTTTATCAACTGAAACTAAAGGCCTTTTATACCTAACAAACGTCACCCCATCCTTCCTATGCCCATAAATCAATTCTGTATTGTTCACCAGTCCAACTGGATTCGTCCCTTTTGCATATATGCTGTCAGGGCAAACACCCCGAGCAGAGCCATCCTTGTTTATCTTACACTCGCTGTACTCTGTAATGTAGAAGTCATCAACAAAGGTCAAACCCTCCTCTGTTAAACCCGTCACAGCCACATCTGCACCAATCATTAGATCAGAATTGGAGGATGGGCTCGCCCAACCAAATGCCAAGTAATTCATAACACCAGTAGCAGCCTCTAGTCCTATCTCAACAAAACCCTCATCCACATTCAAACTCCATCTTAACCTATAATCTTTAGACAACACCTTGCAGTTATCAAACATCGTTACCACCACTGAACTTGAACTCGCATTCATCCCATCCCCATGGCCACCAGACGCAGATGCCGAAACATTCGCTATAACAACGTGACCAAAATCGGACGCAGTGGGTAGGTCCCACACGGAGAGGACTGGGATCGAATCCCAAGTCACATTTTTCCTTAAACGAACCACGAAAGTTCCGTTCTTATAAGACGTGTCATTGAGGATGAGATCAGAGACTATGAATCCGCCGGTCATGTTAGAGAAATCGAGCCCAATGGCGCCCCACCAGTGGACATCGGACCCCGAAAGCATGTCAAATTCGGAAACCTTAAAGGAGCAATCGTCGATAATGGCCAGCTTCCCGCGGAGCTGGTGCTGGACCATCGTGAACTCAGATTCGAACCCGACGTAGGAGCTCGTTCTCGGGCATGATCGACCCGGATCCGCATGGCATCTCAAAATCAGAAAATTTACAAAAACCAAACTTAAACCTAACGTCAGTATCAAATGCTTGTCGCAGTACATGGGGGAGAAGAGATCCGATACGGATCGGATCTAAAGCGGGTCGATATTGAGCTCGCCGTTCGATGAGAAGGAAAAGAGATAGAGAGAGAGCGCGAGAGAAAGAGACTAACCCGATAGAGATTTCCGGCGGCCGAAGCGACGAAGAGGGCGGGAGAACGCGAGTTGACTCAGAGTCACGGTTGCCGGCGGGAGCAAGTTGCAGGGCCTTGTCTGGCTTTCGGCAGGAGCAAGCGAGAGGAAAAAAATGGGCCTAGAACGGGGCAGGTGAAAAGTGAAGAAATATACACGTTGTCCATGTGGGAGACCATCAGATTTCCACGTGGTGGACAGATCACTGACCATTGGATCGATTCGAGTCTATGCTAACCAGATGCAACTTCTAACGAGGCAACGCAAATGTACACGTACAAACGAGGACATCCGAATCCAACGGGCATTTATATTATTTAATTTTAATTATTAATAATAATTAGATAAGACAGCGGGCGTATAATTTTATGAATGTTAAATGACATTGATGCCCTGTAATTCGCGTGTTCAATACGTAATGGAAGTCTAACCAAATTTCCGACAAGAAAACGCACTTTTAAGGAAGCTTCTTGTTAAATGGCTTCCTTGGATTTTGTCAATCTAACAAGTGACGTACGTGCCACTTCGGATTGTGAAAGGAGAAGAGAAGTAAGACCCGGCTGAGAAAAGAAGGAAGTCGCAATTTGCTACCAGATGCCATCAATGTTCCATTATCAACCAAAGCACAACAGATAGATTCACTGCTTTGTAACTGAGAATCTGTAGTGCAAAAGGAATATTCTTTCTTTTCAGATCTGCTTTGTAGGTAAATGGGGTTGTGGATCCACTCACTTTCTTATCTGGGCTTTCCTCCTTTCTTTTCCTTTTTTTTTTTTTTTTGAGCAAGTTCGATTTTTTCTTTTTCTCTTTTGAGTTGCTGAGCTTTGTGCAGTTCTAGTAGTTGTTGAGTTACCTGTTTTTTGGGCAGGTGATGGGTATGCTTATAATTATATCTCCCAATTAAGACGGTTGATTAAATTCAAGTGAATGGGGGAGAGGAGAGAAAGAGGAAGATCTAAATTAACCTAAAATCTTTAGTTAGTGAGGATTTATAGAAATTAGGTCTGATTGTTAACTTAGTGCATGATAGAGCGCAAAAAAAATTTATGTAATTTACTTCAATTGAATTTGAGATTAAGATCTTATTGTTGATATTGTTTACATTTTCTTCTCTCTCTCTCTCTCTCTCTTTTTATTTTTTAGATATGTATATTCAATCTTATCTATATATATATGTATGTATGTTTTTTTGGTAGTGACTACATATACGAAAGTACGTTGCCGTTTTAGGTTTTAATGGGGGAGACAGAAGTGAAAAGTGGAAGCAAATTAATTCCCAATAACAAGGGAAATGAAAGCCAGAAGACAGTTGATTCATCTCTCTTTGCACAGCTTCGGCAGAAGCTTCAGATTTCTGTTAAGGTTAGCCTTTTATGAGAAGACTAGTTTTCTTAATATATATATATATATATTAAGTTATTGAATTTTTTATGAGAAGAGTTTGAGATGACAAGGGTGGTTCTTAGAATTTGATTTTTGGTACAGTCACAGCTCAAAAAGTTAGCGAAACTCAATCGAGTGAATTCGGTGGAGAAGAAAAGGGAATCATCTGCTGCACTGGCAATTGGCCTTGAGAAGCAAATGCAAGCTTGGAGAGAAAACCCTTCCTGGGTAGATCGACCTCCAGAAATAAAGGTAAAGAGAGTCATGTGGAAAGAGGTTCTTCCATGTAGAAAAGATGATAGTTTGATTGAATAGGAAATGAATGACATGTTTAACCTTTAAAGTCAGATTGCCAAACGATTTCAAGACCCATTGCTTTTTGGTATTCAACAATCATAGCCCTACCACCCTTTCAATTTCATTCCTTCCATTCCACATATAGGCTTAGATGGGAGCTGAAATGTGATGTACATTTGGATCAAGTGATCAGCATATGCTTCTGTACTTCCTGGATTATCTTCCGGGGTTAATTAGTTTGTTAATGCACAACCTAAAGTCTGATGTTGTTGGCAGGTCAGTGTGCCAAAAGGTTCTCTCTGCAATCTCTGTGTGCAATTCGATCTTGGGTTGCCCCCAGATGCAGTTTACAATATTGTGACTGATCCTGATAATAGGAGGGTGTTCAAAAATATCCAGGTAAGCTGAATGTTGCCATCCCCTCCTTTATTTTCCTTGGGATAACCCATCTATCTACAACTACTTGGATTTTCAAAATTAGATATGTAATCTCCTTCCTAGTTAGGGTTGTTCCTAAACTATGCTTTATTTATTATTATTTTTTTAATGTGACAGGAATAATCCTTTTGACTACTAGATTTTAGTTGAAAGGTTACAAGCATTTCATTGAAATCATATTTGATTTGAGTAAACAGCAAATTGATTTGCCAGGAAGTGATATCACGTAAAGTGTGGCTCGATGAAGGTAAGAGGCAAGTGGTTGAATTAGAGCAGGCAGCTATATGGAAATTCCTTTGGTGGTCAGGGACCATTTCTGTACATGTTTTAGTTGACCAAAACAGAGAAGATTATTCTGTAAGACTTTGAATCTCTTTCTGTATTATTGCTGTTGATAATGTGATCCATGCATTTCCTGTGGCTAGAGTCATGTTCCTGTAAGTTTTATTGTAGCAGTCAGAACTTACTAAGTTTATCTCATGCTGCCTTGATGGTAAATGAAAAAAAGAAAAAATTAATTGTTTGCTTACATATGGTGATTGCCAAACAGATGAAATTCAAGCAACTGAAAACAGGGTTCATGAAGAGATTCGAAGGTGCATGGAAGGTAGAACCTGTATTTGTTGATGAAAATGTCTGCTATCCATTCAAACCAAAAACATGGGAAGATTATTATTCATGTACAAAAGGCAAAGGGAGGCTTGGATCAAAGGTGAGCTTGGAGCAGTTAATTCAGCCATCGGTGGTTCCTCCTCCACCCATCTCCTGGTATCTAAGAGGAATCACTGCCAGGACTTCTGAAATGATAGCAAATGATCTGCTTGCTGAGGGTGCAAGAATTAGAGATCTCAGTACCGAAAATTCCAATGAATGCAAGACATATCAGACAACATATGATGAACACCAAAATTCCAAGACATCTGACATTAAAGCAAGATGGGCACTGCATAAAAGAAACGCAAACAAGCATCAGAGACGGTTATTAACTTCTAAGTGATCTTCTGAAGTATCCAACATGCGTTGGACTAAGATTTCTGTCAACATTGTTTATTCATCGAAGTTTGGAGATTGGTAATTGGTTAGACTTCTACACAGTACAGTTGCTAGAGCTAAACCCAAATTTGTCTTCATCCACTCTATTTCATGTGGTTTTGGGCAGTAATCTATCAACGTCCGTCTTTAGCAATCCTGTTGCAATTTGATTCTTGAAACGATGTTGGTTGAGTTAATATTTAAAGGGATCCGTAACATACCAGGAAACCAGCTATAAACTTATCCAAAAGTGGCACGAAGCTTTTTGTTACCTTGTTGCCTACGAATTTTTGAAGTACAAATGATTTTCTTCATATTACAGTGCGAAAACTTATTACACTAAAGTTGTTTTTTTTTTTTTGGGGGGGGGGGGTGGGATTTGTTTTAACTTTTAGGTCAAAATGCTATTACAGCTTACTAATGTTTGCCTAGTCCTTTTTTCTCCAGGCACTGGCTCAAGTAAATCCGTCTGAAAAGGCATTTCGAGCTCCAATGCTAGGGCACAAAGGGACTGGGGTCGTGTGTGATGAGATATGAAGGTGACTGAAAATGTAGTCAGCTCAGCCCTTCTGCATTCTGAGAGGAACCAATTATGATATACAAACACTTAAAAAAATTACAAAGACATGTTCCCTTAAATTACAAGAGAACCTAAGCAAACGTGTTAAATGGACATATTTAATACAAACCTAAGCATTCTCTCTTTCTCATCTTCGGTGGCACCTCAGTACTGAAGTTTCAAAAACTTTTCTGAGGTACTTAGTGGTCCTAACAAGTTAAAAAAAAAAAGTTACGAAAAGAACTTCTCAATACACGAGTTCCCGCACTGTGTTGTCTCAGGAAGGATCAGATTATGACGGATATTATGCTTGCTTCTTTGATCTTCAAGAGGAGCCACACCCAAGCACAAAAGGGAATCCCCTGCAAATGCCTGCCTCAGTAGTTGAAATTCCTATCTTCAACCTATAGGATGCACCCACAGGATGATGCGTGGGTTGATTAGCTGCCAAGTGATCAATGTTATGCTTTTCGTAGCTCATCAATGCTCCAAGAATCCCTGCGTGTCGCAGAAACATTGCTTTTGCCTCTCCTTTATACCTTTATAAGTAGAAGAAAAGCAGGGATACAATCTAATTGAGAGCCCTCAACACTGTTGTAGGGGCCGGTTTCATGGCAGGTATAATTTCAATCGTGCATGTCTAGGTAAGCGTTTCCAGAAGGAAAAAGGCACCGCAAACAGCTATTGATGCAACCAGCTTCTGGTCTTGGCGAAAAAGTGCTGCCTACGGTACTGAAAGTTGAACTGTTTTATGTTGACCCTGTGT
The DNA here is from genome assembly GCA_037897445.1 of Ceriops zippeliana. Taxonomy (NCBI): domain Eukaryota; kingdom Viridiplantae; phylum Streptophyta; class Magnoliopsida; order Malpighiales; family Rhizophoraceae; genus Ceriops; species Ceriops zippeliana. Next base: position 1,146,304 of record JBAPLH010000188.1, on the reverse strand, counting down.
TTCCCTTTCCCAGAAAGTGCTGACAAGAATGGTATGCAGACAAATCACTTAAAAACCTGAGCTCTGTTCCTACCGAAACTTAACCTGTCCAATATTATCTGAAATCATACTTGGGAGGGAGCGTGAAATATCCTCATGTTTGCAAGCTTCGTGCTCTTTGTTGTCCGAAATTGCTTTCCCCTTCCTCAGAGCTGGGACCAATGAATGTCGAGGACAGACCAAGTTATCGTCCAAAACCAAAAAATAAAAACAAATCAGACTCACTTGAATATAAAATATAAATAAATTAAAAATTGATAATTAAATATAAAAATATCGTGATTGTAATTCATAATTATTTAATTATAAAAATTTTAATTTACATGTAAACAAATTATTATACGTATTAAATTACGTCACATCAATAAGCATCCTTCTTCTCATGTTGTTATGTTGTTTTCATCGCGTTGCTATCAAATTTTCAGTTCCTCTAATTAAAAAGTTTTTGTTTGGTTTGCGTTAAAATTCTCGCGGAAATCGGTCGGTGGGGAACCGAGTAAAACGACTTCGTTTCATATCCACTTCGAAATTTTAAAATCTTAAATTGCACTTTTGGGTAAGGCAGCTGTGCGCGGGAGTTTAAGCAAAAATCATCTTTGATTTCTTCAAATCTGCCAACTAAATTCTCTGCGAAAATGGAAGTCTCTTCGATTCCGATTCTTTGTTTAGAAGTGAGTCCCGAAACATGGCCGATACTTTCATTCTCTTCTTCTTCTTCATCATCATCATCTTTAAGTTTTTACTTTTTATTTTGTTTTGAAGTAACGAAAATAACTGTCACTTTGATTGCAGTTAATTTATTCCTCATTTCAAAGATGTCGTGTATCCGATGATCTCTGTAGACTTTCAGTCGTTCTCAAATCATCTCCGGCTTACGATGCTCCCGCCTTTCAAGTTTCCGGTAGCGTATCCCTTCCAGTTTCACCAGATTTTTTTTTTCTCTAAAATATTGTTGTTTCTAGTTTCGAATTTTCTCGTATTTTAATCAAAATTTTCGGTAAACTTAAAGAACATTAGGATTTTTATGCTCCGAGGTGTTGTTCTTGTGATGATTGTTATGTGTTTTCGATTGTGCGGCAGTCTCTGACACGGGCATTGGCAGCTCTTTGGACGAGTTTCAGGAACTGAAGTGCCCTAGGGATGGCATTTCTGCTGAAAAGTGGGGTAAGATGAGTATTCATTTTTAATTTTTGAGTTGATTTTGGTTTTTTGGGGAACAATAGATCAGGTTAATTTTGAAATGAGTGCAAAATTGGATGCCATATTGCATTTATGTTGTGCGGATTGTTTGAATTCTGGCTTTGTTTTTATGCAGATGGTTTGCTCTCTATTAGAACTACCCGTAAGTTCTCATCGTCTCTCAATATTCTTGCTTTAAATTTGGTGTCCAATTTAGTCAAAAATTAACCTTCTGCCTTTGGTTGTGCAATGGGGCGACGGTGACTATAATGTGTGTGCTTCATGATCCGTCCATGGTCCAGTAGCGATATGGATGTTATCGTCACAGTTGGATCATTTCCAACGTGGTAGACTAGAGAGTAGTCTGATATGGTTTTAAGGATGTTTTTCATCTTTAAGTGTATGTAATATTATCTTGGTTTCTTTTGGTTTGTACGCAGGCATTTGTGATGATGAGGTCTACCATTATAGCTTAAACTTAAGAGAGAGCTATTCTAGTAGAAGGCTGATTCGGCTACCTTCAAGCCTGAAGAACAATGCGAAATTCAGGCATGAGATTTTTTTCTATCATTTATTTTTTGATTCTCTCAACCAAACTATGCTCTTTTTTTTTTTTCTTCTGCAGTGGAACTGAAGTATCCTTCTCCATTTACGAGGATCCCGATGTTCTAGTGTCAGAGATCAATCACTTCTTTCAAAAGGTTTGTTGCCTTATTCCTGGGGCTCTGTGCATTGTGTGCCTTGCCTTTTTTTCCTGCATAAGTCGCCCTTTTTCAATTTCCATGCAAACATTAATGGAAGTTATTGAGATAATAGTGGTTTAATGCTTCCGATGAGCATTAAAATCTCATCATTTGTTGGGGAATCTGCATATTTTGATTGTACAATTCTCAGATTTACTCGCAACGAACAACTATCTCTTTGTACTGCATCAATTTACCTTTTTCATGAAGACTCCATCAGTGCTTTGCAAATCTCAGCAAGCTACTTCTAGTGCCAACAAGATAGTATGATATAGTACAGATTAAGAATGATCCTTCTAGAGCATTATCGATTTTTCTGCAACTAAAATAACATTTGTAATTTTCACCCTTCCAAACGAAGAAGTTGTTTGCCATATTTCTGTATAAAGCAATTACTAGGTCAGGCTCTTTTCAATTCTTTCCTTAAATAAACAAGTTTGCTGTTATGTCTTTTTTGCAGATACTCATTCTAAAGATCCCTGTAAGTTCCGCATGTTACTGTAATGCTTTACATATCAATCTCATTCTATCATATCTCAAAGAGACTATTAATAGAGCTGAAAACTTCATGTGGATTATTAGAAGAATGAAAGAAGCAATGGGCACTTGGGCTGTGCTAAATGCTAAAGCAAGCTTTTTTATTTTAAATCAATTCAAGGACTTCCTTCCTTCCTTCTGTTTATACAATCCAAAAGTGAGCCTGGAAGAACTTTTAATGACCTATAGGATAGGGATTTCACCATCATACTGCATGCTATCTGCTGGTTTTGTGATTGTAACCATATTGAGACTCAATAATTAGTTGCAACCCCATATTTTGTCATATGATATTGTCTAAAAAGGGTTAAGGGAGTAAGAGCGCACAGATTTTGTATGGTATGACCATAAAATACCTATGCCGTGGGAAGTGAAACATTGGTTATATGGTTCAGCTCAAAGTTAGAATGGCACAATTTTTACGTCGTACTTGTCCCTGCCATGTAGTTTAGTTATCCGACTGTCGCAATAACTTGTGCTGTAGATAAATTGACAGGTTTTGTTTTTCCCCTTTTCCCAGAATGTTGCAATAGAACTGGTGGCTGAATGCGGGGATATTCCAGGATCTAAGTTTCACAATGTCTTCCTAGCAAATGAAAGCAATTCATTACCTTTTTCAACATCAAACATTGAACGTCTGAAGGCAGGTCTTGTAGATTATGTTCTAAAGCACGGAAATAGACTGAGGCAAATGTGCCTATCATGCTTTCCAACTTTGTAAGTTAAAAAAGCGTTTGTTACGCTTTCTTTTTTCTCCCTGTTTACAGCCAGACTCATTGCATTCACTCAGGTGATAGTTCACAACCCATTATTTAGTGCTTGGGATCAAACTTTTCTTGTTCAATATTTGCATACGCATCGACAGATGGCGTGCTCCAAGTTAAGCACACCAGGCTTATCATATGGATTGTTAATATTACCTATACTATCACCAAAGTGGACGACTAGGGAGCATTCGCTTCACCAATTACCAATTAATAATGTTTCAATATTCCTCAGCATAAATCCATATTCATAGCTTCATGTCTCAAACTTTTAAGACCCTACCAGATTTGTAGCCATCTGAAGCATTCAATCATATTTTTCTTTAGGATGATCAGAGATTTTGAACATGCATCTTGAACTATTGCATCAGGGCTGCTGACATAATAAATTCTATTGGAAAAATCAAATATACAACTCCTATTTAGTTGTCAAATTAGACTGCTTAGCTTGTTCTGGGATAGCAAAGATTATTGAAATTCCACTACTAGTTTCATGTGCATGCATAGAGTCGTAAGTTTCAAGAACTTGAGAAACATTTCAAAGGACCTTAAATGTCTATTTGACACGTTGAAGTTTCCTTTCTCCATCTCTCTCTAGGGGGCATCTTAAGGTTGGACACGGAACAGCTTACAGCAGTGAAAGCAATAGAAATTCTGGACTGACGATGGATGTGGTGATTATAATAAGTGATTCGGAGGAAAGCTGTCCTTGGTTCAGGGCTTGCAATTCTAAATCAGAGGTCTCTGCCATTTTCTTCGCCGCTTTCATTCATTAGTTGTCTGCGAAGACAGTGCTGACATATGCCAGCTAGATGGGACTGCATGCATAGAGTTGAATGCAATTAGTCATATCATGTGAATTCTCATGCTAACTACAGAGGCATTCTTTTTTATTTGCAGGTATTGTATTTTAAAGATTTCAAACCTCACTCAGTTCCCCAATCATCAATAAATGCATTGGCTAGCATTGATTGGAAAAGTTATGGATTGAATTTGAAGAGTGTTGTGAATCAAGGGGGTTACCTACTAGAATGGGAAAACTTACTGCCTCATGTCCATATCACTATGGTCCTCCACTGTTACCATAATCAATATCCAAATAATAACATGCTTTTTTTTCCCATTTTTGTCTTTACATTTAGATTATCTTTTCACAGTGGTTCCTACGATTTCTTGCCATATCAAGAGACCATGCTTTCCTTTACTTGTTGTTAAGGTCATGATACAGTCAGCAAAGCACAAGAATCTTCCGGGTCAGTATCTTTTAAAAAAAGCAGTCAAACTTGCGTTGAGTGATTTGAAGGAGAAACATGCAGGAATGCTTCTGAGTGCCCATGCCTTGAAGGTAAATTTTGGCTGTTCCTCATTTCTCCCTAATATATTTTCTTCGTACATTTCAATGAGGAAACAGGCCAAACATGCTAAGCTTATTACACAGGTAAAAAAAATGTGCTCATTATTAAAATTATATCGGCTTTGAGCATTGCATTTTGAACAGGATATGTACTTTCTAAACTACAAAGTGATACGGTAGTTTCATTAACATGGGTCAGAAAAGAGAAAAAAAAAAGAAGTTTCCTATATTGAATATCCAGTTTCACAGAAATCTGTGGGCAATATGCTAATTATGAAATCTTAATCGTACAACGACTGTGTTTTCGTACTGGAGAACAAACTTGAAACTGTCTATATGCTCAGATTTCCAGCTATGCACCGGACCTGGCAAGATCTATTGCAGGCCTAATTTTGTCGTCTGACGATCCTGACTTTCAAGGAGAATGCTTCTCTCTCCTTGGCTTCCAAACTAGAGAAGTTGCAGAGGAAAATGTTGAAGATTGTATCAAAGAAAAGATCATATCGGTTATAGGGATGAATGACAGAAAATCCCAGAGAAGCAAAGAGGTTGCAACTTTTCTTTCTGACGATGATGGTCTGCAGGATTCAAACCTTGAAGAAATGGAATGCGAAGAAGATGACTTTAACCGAAATTGCACAAATTTCTCTGGCATTGGTACATTTCTGGATTGAGCCATTTAAAATTGTCACAAATTAGCCTGATATGACTAGAGTGCCGCAGCTTGGAACTTGGAAGACATAAAGACAAAAAATGTTGCAACTGTTTAAAGTAAATCACAGTTCATTTGTAGACGAGTTATACATTCTTTTGCCTGGATGAATTCGTGTGAACGAGCTCTTAAAACACAGTGATTGCTTAATATGCATACCATTTTCAAGCAGCAGAGAGTGCAGGCATGTAGGACATGGTAGGCTCAGGCATCGAACCAAGGATTGAAGTTCTCGAGAATGTTTCTTCTGCTGGAGCTGTGCTTTCAGCCTTTACATCCAATGACTCGTCGTTGTATACATCCCACCATTTCGCTACAAGCATCTTGACTTCCTCTCTGTCCATATTAGCTATCTTTCCAGTGTATCTCCATGGTTTTCAACCCTATATTTTGCCATAGAAGACATTTTTTTGTGAGGCCTAAATTGATAGAAAAAATAGCTTAGAGTTTCGCGAGCTTGGGGGGAGAATCTCCACTAACATACCGCAGCACAGAAGTGAGCAGCCTTAAAGTTTCCGAGCTCCACGTTCCCAGGATGGCGCAATAGCACAGCTCCATTAGTTTTTCATAAGTCAAGCGGCTCAGCTCGAAGACGAACATCCCGGCGTTGAAGTTCAATGGAGGAGGAGAACCCATCTCCGCTGGTCATTTCACTTTGTCTGGGCACTGTTTGCAGTAGCCGATGGAGTCAATGGTTCCACATGCGATCGCGAATTCACGTCGGATTGCTATAAACGCACGTTTGTCGTTCGTATGCTACTTGCAAAGCGAAAAATTATCTAACATTATTTGTCCTTAATTCAAGTTTTTGATTGCTGAAAAGTTTTGATTACTAGAGAATACAAAAATTAGAAAAATTAACCTAATTCTTTGTTTTTCAGATTTATAGCATCATCGAATTTAAAACTTTATTCAAACCATATATAATCCCTTTATAAAATCATGTACTCACATCATATTTAATGATATTGTAAGTTTGTAATTTTATTTATTTTTTTATGAGGGTAACGCTAAGTTTAATTAATTCAAAAATTGCCAGTCACAAAATTTTTAATATTATACCAAGAAATTATTTTGACAAAAATGTCCTGGCTCAGCTACCTGGCACGGCCCTCTCAACGTGTCTAGTTAACTCCTCTCTCGAATTATCACGTCACTCTAACGCACAGGACACGCGCTACGCACGTGTCATCCTCGCCATTGCACCAGAACGAACGCCACCAACGTCCACAATGCCCGTCCGACCCAATATCCCTCAATTAACCCGAAGACATGTTGGAAGCATGCCTGCACTATCCACTAAAGATACCTGATTGATGTGCCAACTAACCATACTCACCAATCAATGAAAACTCTAAGGACCCTATCAATACTCTGCACATCGGCTAACCTAAGGTAACTCTTTGTTTTATATTAAGCCTCCATTCTCAGAGTCTTTATTGAATTAAGGATCAGAATACTGACACTCAGAGTCCATGTCGGCTGATGCAAGAAGACATTACCCACAAGGCTGGACCTCCCAAACTCGATCATTATTGGTTAAAGATGCCAGCCTTTCATGTTAACATAGTGTGGATCTCAATTGGGTGTCCAGCTTCGGAAGAGTACAAGGATTAAGATATGCATGAAAGCCAAAAATTTGACGCTCAGCCTCTCATCATAGTGTTAATATCAGTCATGCATCCTTCTTTGAAAACTCATACTCACCAATCAATGAAAACTCTAAGGACCTTATCAATACTCTGCACATCGGCTAACCTAAGGTAACTCTTTGTTTTATATTAAGCCTCCATTCTCATTCTGTCTTTATTGAATTACGCATCAGAATACTGACACTCGACTCCATGTCGGCTGATGCAAGACGACGTTACTCACAAGGCTGGACCTCCCGAACTCGATCATTATTGGTTAAAGACGCCAGCCTTTCATGCTAACATAGTGTGGATCTCAATTGGGTGTCCAGTTTCGGAAGAGTACAGGGATTAAGATATGCATGCAAGCAGAAAATTTGACACTCAGCCTCTCATCATAGTGTTAATATCAGTCACGCATCCTTCTTTGGATACAGCCATCCAGGATTCCCCCTTTTGTGATTCCAACTTTTTTGGGTCATGTGCCACTTGGCCCTGCAATTTGCACCACTTTCTTTCTTAAAATTCCCCCATCATAGGCCGCAATATATACCTCCATAACCAAATGGTTAGGCGATACCACCAGTAGCAGACCTTTCTTTCTCAAATTTGCTTTAACACACAACTTCACTCTTCATTTTCAAATCACTAAGCAGCAGATCAACACTACTACGTCACCTATCCACAGAAGAGAGTCATGCCACATGTAATTTGTGCTTTACCGAAAAAAAGGCCCAGAGAACAATGACAAGAGCAATGGGGATGGCGTGCAAAATAAGTTCAATTACAATGAGAAGCACGGCAGCCAAAATCTCAGATAAATGCTCAAAGCATATCCAGACATATTCTGCTACAATATAATCATCCAAGGTCTTGGAAGAAAAGATCATACTCGAGAGGGAAAAAAGGCATACACACAATCCAAATTGTCTCAAAAGATTAAAAAAAAAAAATTAAAACACCAGATAATATTCACCCCTGCATCCAGAATTGCCAATCCACAAAATGTCTCTTCAATTGATCTATGCCTGTCATGTAAATGAAAGAAACAAAAAGAGAACCTTCAAATGTTTCTGTCCCAATCTCTGGTCAAACCCAACCAGAATTAAACAGATGTAAGATGAGAGGGATTATGACCATGATCCAAGACAACAAGTGTCCTAAGCTGCCAATACTGTATTAATGAATAGTTTACCAACATCTACAACATAGTGCACCATGCAATCTTACTCTAACATAGCTCACAACATTACATTTACCATGCATGGCACATATCCAACAAGTCCAATTGTTCATTGAAAAGAGTAAAAAGTATGTATATTACCTTGTTAGCAATATTGTTGGACAGCAATCCAAACCTTCATAAAGCCCCTCACCTGAGGTTGCACAGGTACTCTGGATGTACCTGAAAGACCACAAGGTACATTAGACCCGCCAGAGGATAATACAAAAGATAACAAAAGAAGAAAGCTTACCAGTGACGCTGGCGTAGGGAATGGAGGCCAAGCCTATCAGTGATCTCAGCAGCATTCATTGCATTTGGAAGATCCTGCTTGTTTGCAAATACAAGCAACACTGCATCTCGAAGCTCATCCTGTAAACATTGAACATTAAATTTCAATTATTTGGTCCCTCTTAAGCCTTGCTCATCACAAAAGTTTAGACTCTGATGCATCCCATGACTTACCAACAAAACTACTTAGCTGGGCTTGGGTTAGAGAATGGGGATAAAAGAAAATTAGGAAAAGCAATAAACAAGAAGAGGATGAAATAGACAACTTGAGAATAAACATCAAGCACAGTTTGTGTAATATTTTCAGTTAGCCGAGCACGTGGTAATTACATAGGGAGCAAATCTTGAACATAAAAGTTATTAAACATCATTAGCCATAAACAGTAACTAAACCACACTTTATCACTAACAAAATGACCCACACACACACATACCTCGTTCAACATCCTGTGTAACTCATCCCTGGCCTCAACAACACGGTCTCTATCATTGCTATCCACCACGAATATGAGACCCTGAGTGTTTTGGAAGTAGTGCCTCCACAAGGGACGAATCTGAATAACAAGAGAACTCTGCATTAGTCCATAACGAAGTGTTTAAATTCAACATTAACCTCAGCACAATGGCTCAATTAAAGAAGTGTTACTGTACAGAATCTAAATGAAATGAAATGATAAAAATCAGATCTAAGGGTAGGGAAGGAATGCATCCCAAATGTTCTTAACCTTGTCTTGGCCTCCAACATCCCAGACAGTGAAACTAATGTTTTTGTATTCCACAGTCTCCACGTTAAAACCTGTAAACAACAATAATGACTTAATTACAAAGTAGCAGGTAGAAAAAAGGACACAGCAAAACTTCCTTTTCTTCAAATTAGAAACTATTTTCCTTGGCCAGCCAGCATAAGTCTATGGAAATGTTCTCACCAATCCTAAAACTCAAAACTAATCTGAAATTAGGCAAACAAACAAGCTTTATAAATCCATGTCAATATGATCCAAGGAAAACACAAAATCCCAATAAGAAAGACATGGGCAGTGACCAATTCAAGTAGACAATTCGCCAAATCCTAAGGCACAGTGAAAACAGATACTAATCTTGTAAACCAGAAAATTCATATGGAAAAAACCTCAAGATTGCAGAAACAACTTACCAATTGTAGGAATGGTGGTGACGATCTCACCGAGCTTGAGTTTGTAAAGGATAGTGGTCTTACCAGCAGCATCAAGACCTACCATCAGAATTCGCATCTCCTTCTTGGCAAAAAGCCGGCTGAAAAGCTTAGTGAACGTCAACCCCATTTGTTCCTCACTGTTGATCCCTACACACACAACATATATCAACCACAAAGACAGAGCATCAACATCGACGGCAAAGATTCCAATCTAGCAAACCTTAAAAACTAAGATTTCGAACCGGAACATCAGCAAATGGAATAAACATTATGGTTACACGAGACTTTCAAAACAATGACAACAAAACATCAACTCAGAACCAGACGACTAAGAAAACAAAAAAAAAAAAAGGGAAAATATTCGAGATCCATTATAGAATCACATCGAAATTCTACGCATTACCAAAAAGAAAAACGCACCAGATCCGGACCACGAATAACAATTTACCACAATCTCACGATTCAAACCTTAAAGAGAAAAAACAAAACGGCAAAAGGCAGTTGTCAAACGTTATCCAAATCAAAAGCACACTCGCAAATTTCGTAATGATTTGTCCGAATAACATTATTCCTAACAAATTACAGCCAAAACATAAAAAAGAATCCCAGAAAAAGAAAAAAAGGTTGTAACTTCTCGTGCTAATGGATCGAAAATAAAAATTGAGATTTAAATGCTTTGAATTTAAATTTACCTTATGGAGATTTTTGCTCAGAGGGATCGCTTGAGACCAACGCGTCGGAATTTCTAGGGCGAGAAATGGAAACGAGAAACATTTATAAAAGGCAAAGGAAAATTAAACCGAATTGACTGAAATGCCCTTGATTACTACAGAGGTAAGAAACAGTCCAGGCTTAGCGGCTGCGTACGAGCAACTAAGGCAATTGCACCCACTGTCGGAATTCAGGTTTAAATTAATTTGTTTTTCTTACATTTAAATATTAATATTAATGAATTTAAAATTTAATATTATATTTTAATATAAATTTTAAATACAAATTAATATATATATATTATCAAAAAAAAAAAAAACACCAAATGGCTTACTAAATTATAATCTTGATTTCTTTTATGTTAGAGGAATGGACGCCATAAATTAAATACAGATGATTATAAATTTAAATTTTGTTGTTCTCATATTTAAATTGTGAGTTAATTATGAATTTATAATTTGTTCATATGATTCATATCCTCAAGTGCACGTGACACAGATACACTATCAATAAATTTTCTATGTGACGTGCGATAAGGTTAAATGTCACAATTTAAGTATATATATAATAAAAAAAAAAAAAACTGTATTTACAAGGCCAAAAAGGCTATTTACAGTGATCTAAGTTCTGGTTCCCCCATCCCTTGAAACTGTGACCAAGGCCAGAAAGTTGTCTTTCATCTTCTAATAACGAGTTCCAATCCAAGAAAAGGAGCCCCCCAAAAAAAAAAAAAAAAAAAAGATGGGGGTGGGAATAAGAAAACCATTTAGAGCATGTATGTTTGGCATGGAGCAGCCTCTCTTACGTCTGCAACCCCAACACAAAACAGGAATGCCTGACTATGAATACAATGGTCAGTAGGCGGACACCCTTCACGAGCCACGGTGCTCGAATTCCAACGACTTGGACGTAGTAGACCCAGTCACAGTCGACCACAGACAGCCACTTTTCACAAATTTTCAGGAATGATAGTTTTGCTCAGATATGGCAAAGAGGGTGAAAAGAGCGAATCTCATGTTATTACTTATGATGCTAAGCTGCAGAACAAAATGTTCGAATTGTTCAATTTGCTGTTTACTTGAAACAATGGAGCGTAGAGACTGATTAATGAGCTATCAAATCTGGTCGCCCGTCAAACTGTGTCTGCAAATGTGACAAATGATTCAATATGCATAAACTAGCATACGTGCACAAGTTTTGTGGGTTGTGGGGAAAAGAGAGAAATAGAAAGCAAACAAGCCAAATAAAAAAAAAAAACACACACACACACACACACACACACACACACACACACATATATATACCTTGTTATTCACAGAAACATGGACCCCAACGACCAGGGGTCAGCGCCAGTACTGAGCCCAGCGATGAATGGTTTCAACCATTTGCGGGAACAGTGCACTCACGCTCTCGTTTATAAGATCTTGGAAAAAATGTATGCTGGCCTCATCATCTAAGTCCAGCCGAAACTTCTCTTGTAGCTGTAAACAAAAACAGGTTTCCCATAAATAAGTACCATACAATTCTTCTGGCCCACATCACCATACCAGAAACATAAAAGAATTTACCTTAAGAATGCCCTTTTCAGGATCCGAAGCTATGTCAGGAATGTTAGAGCCGGCCATCAGATGGAAAAGATTTAAAATGAGGTTACTAGATTTCCTTAGGATGTTATACGCTTCACAACAATAGGATTTGAACCTGGTATAGTATTGACTGCAGGAGGAAAAGAGCAGTCAAAACGTTTCCTTACGTCTACACCACCACATGCTAACTGTCCAAATTGTCTTAGCATGTGATGTACAATGGTCTCAACTAGCACAATAGAGCATAAAACATCATGTAGAACCTATAGGGGGCAAAATGGAAATGAAGACATAAATAACCACCTTTCAGCACCCCCCATGGCCTCTACCATTTCTTTGCACAGCTTCATTGGCGGTGGAAATGGCTTGGGATCTCGGCCAAGAATAAAACCAAAGTCAACATGGAAAAGCCTGCCATCATCCCTAAGTAAAAGATTGTCAAGGTGCCTGCAGCCAAACAAAACAAATTTTTTAAAGCTCAATTGTTGAAAGTCCAAAATTAACAGGAAATTAATAGCTTTTATGCACATTCAAGGTCAAAGTTGAGTGAATATTCATTCAGCAGGGGAAAGTCCAGATATTTCGGAGTCATGGCAATCTGATGCACTTTTTATTCCTTTTCACCTCCAAATTTCAGCTCCTTGCAAGACTTATCATGCATTCAAGCATAATGCATGTAACCTACTTCATGAGCACGTTACCAAAATTTGAAAAGAAACATGCCAACCAAAACAAGTAAATAATTACCTGTCTCCAATGCCCAGTATATATGTGATGACAGAGTAGCCAGCACAGCTTTTTATGAATGTTTCAAGACAAGTGGCTGTAACACCGAAAGGTCCATGCTCATCAGGATGAAACTTGTGCAGATAGCTTATAATGCTACGGTGCTCAGAGAGTATCTGGATTTTGAAGACAGTCATTTTAGTAACCCATGGGAAAACATGACACGATTACAAAAAAATAAATTTCTGCGGTATGCTACATGGCAAGAAATTGGTAACTAATGAGGCTACCACATATAGGAGCTTAAGGCCAACAATGAAAGTCCTTTTTATGTTGTGAGGCAAGGAAAATCCACAACGAAATAGTCTGTTTCTAATGCAACTTATTGATAGTCCCTCCCACATCTTCCTCATATGTCCATGGAACCAGAAATAGTGAAGTGACATGATGTGCTTTGCAAGTCACTAAGGAACTCATTAAAACAAACAGTTGAAAGCTTGCAACAAATTCATGTTTTGCAGGATATTCAGGGGCCACAATCCCTACTTCATTTCCAACTCCTAGACAAAAATATGTAACATAATAACCTCATTTTATCTTCAACTCCACTTTTTAAAATTTTTTTCATTTCTATGCATCAAAATGCATCTTAGTGCACGAGGTTTCCACACTTTGGGATATGGGAAAGGATCAAATACGTGCACTATTGCTCTTGCGTTCACAAAAAGGCCATTTCCATGGCTTGAACTTGTGACCTCCATGCCACATGGACTAACTTTATTGTTACAACAAGGCTCGCCCTTCTTCACCTCTACTTTATAAACAGATAAATTTTGACCACAAAAAAAAAGAAAGAAAAAAGCATCAATGAGGATGAGGAAAGGGCATCCAAGAGTAAGGAAGAGAGATATCAGTCAATCAAGTTTACAAGGTAATGGCCTCACCATTCACCATATACCACCCATCATCCAAATACAACAGGTGCTTCAAAACTACATGATATCATGAATATATTAACATAGGTATATGCTGCATGCACTAAAGTCGAGTACCTGAGCCAAAGAGCGCGATGGTATGAATTCCAGCATGCCTTCATCTTGTCCGGTAGCAAGTACCTTATATGGAGTTAAGTGCAGATCCAGGTTTTCCAGCTTAAGCAGTCGATCCATTAGAGAAACCATTTGAACAACCTATGGCAATAAAACTCAAAGACATAAATGTCAAAAAATCTTCAAAAATTCCCTCTCCTAGGCCCCATCCCATATTACTTCCTCTAAGTGCACCTATCCAGAAACACACGGCATTTATATAAATTAAAGAAAGGTGGACAGAGTGTGAGAAAGAAAACAAACATCCATTAGAAGACCGATTAAGAATTCTTAAAAAGTGCTAAGCATTTACCAATTGGTCTTGCCGAATATCATCTCCCTTCTTAAATATGACCTTGCAAGTTCCACCACTTAGTGTTCGGAAAGTCAAACGCAAAGGGTGTAGTGCACTTTTGAATATTGAGGACTCTGATGGAACAATGCCAGTGATGAGGGTGCCTGGAGCCAATGGTGAACGTATTGGCTGGAAACACAATGGGCCAAAAATCATGTGGAGCAAGAACTAAATTGTAGCAACAATTTGTGGTAGATTCTGCATAGTAATCTTTCAAGCAGGCCATAGAAGCTTATAATTGATGTGATCATAGAGAAAGAAACTTCCAATTAGAAAGTACCACCTCAAAATAGGTAAGCTCGCTAAGAAGACCAGAAAGAAGTTGTCTAAGCTTTTCAATCTTCTTTTGAGTATTGCCTCTCACGTTTCTTACTTCTCTCATTACAGAACACAACTGGGCCATCAATTCTGTCTGACGCACCAAATTCTGCCACAACTTCAATCCATCTTCTTCATCATTTGGACCAGCTGCCAACTGTCAGCATGGACATGGTCACTTCACAAACTTACAATAAAGTATTTTACCAACCTGTAAGCTGAATGAGCCACTCGATAATGTAATATAATCTAGCACCTAATCATCTTTCAGAAAAATTAAGAATGCAGGGCACAGAAATGCTGAAAGACAAAAACTAAAGAAATCACACCTTCATCATATTCTCTTCGAGCATATCATAGGTACAGTAAAAACGTTTGAAATAGGAGGGATCATAAAGTTCCACAGCTACAAACCAACGCAGAAAGCTGGCCAACTCAATGTTGTTTAATGCTGTTCAAAGACAAAGAAATGTACCATAAATGGTTAACTAATTGCACAGTTAAAGGCATCATGCACAAGCACGTGATCTTAATGCAGAGAACAGTGCATACATCGTTGCACAAGAAATTGAGAAAGGCGGGATTTATCTGAGCGCTCAAACCGAAGAGCCTGAACTAGTTGGAGTAAGTAACACTGAAGTTCATCATCATCAGCTCTTTCAAGAACACTGACAGCATATGCACGAACCTGTTGTAAATGTCAAAATAAGAAATTATTCAGCCTGGAAGCACTTCCTCAGGTTCTGATTCTCCATCTGTGGAAGATTTCTTGCATAGGATCTCATGTACCTTGGAGGCCTTATGTGCTATAAAAAATGACTCAATTTGCAACTTGTTCAAATTCATTTGAAAAATTTGTATGGATCATTTTAAAGCTCCCAAATGCTATCATTTTGTTGTGGCCGCACAAAAGTAGGTCACCAAAAGAAAAATTTATAGAAAATTTCTGAGTGGTGTTTCCACTTCCCGCACAATCTATGTTCTTGCAAGCAACTCTCCCCAACAACCACAACTCCCCAAAAGGGGGCTACTGTGAGTTACTGTTTCAATGTAGTTACATATAGCATCATAATCAAGCATTAACCTACCTCTTCACTCTCAAAAACAGGTGACAGAAGCTCCAGCGCATCAGAAACATCAATCATTTGCCACTTATTCATCAATTCTAGTGCCTGCTTTGCTTCCTGAAAAGTGCCAGCCCAATAATCTTTGGAAATAAATCATTTATCATCAATAACTTTAAACAAAAGGAAAAAAGAAGAAGAAGAAAGGACTAATTAAACAATAGGTAGTTCAAAAAGTTGAAGTCCCGCGTTATATGCCAAAAAGGGGGCACCTGTGACATGTGAAGATGAGATTTTATGTGACACTCATCCCCAACAAAATCTATGGGAGAGTAGATTTGTAAGTTAACTGCATTTTCTCTAATTTTAGCACAAATTTGAGCTCACATTCCAGAGTAAAAAACACAAATACCATTGATATCACTAAATAACTGAATGCTATTTCTCAGTTGACTTGTCATTTATTCAAAAAAAAAATTCTGATAAGTTTAAAACTAAATAGATAAGATCATAAAGGTATGTCCTAGAGATCATTTGTGTCAATCTTCTTTAAAGTTTTTAATGAGGAAAAGATTGTTCATACTTGTGTTCCAGATTGCAAACTGTTGGGTATATTGGACCCACCCTGCACTGGTTAAACCTTAGGCTTTTTTTCCCTATGACACTTGGATTATTAATGATGCGGCATTTGAAAAGATTATGATTTCCAAACATTGTTAAATAGCAGGAAAAGTTTTGAAGAAAAGAACATTAAAAAGCAAAACCTGAGTTAAGGATTATCTCAAGTTGGGATTTCAGCACTTCAACCTGATCCTAAGGCAATTTTGGAACAGGTTCAAGAGCCAGGTTGGCCATGGCAATATTGCAGTGCAAAACTACACTTTTGTCCTAACCAACTCAACCTCAATTGCCAACCCCAATGTGTCATCTCATTTTCCACCTCATCATAGACATTCATACATGTTATAGCATAAGGTGCCTTTAAAGCAAGCCACCTAACAGTTATACAGCAGAAAACTGTCCACCACCACACTGCCCACCCCTACCACACGTGCACAAAAAAGCAAACCCAATGTGCCAGAAGAGCAAAAAAGTTAAAATTTTACAAGTTTGCTTGAGTATTTCTCACAGTTGGTCCACATCCTAAACGAAGATAGAACAAGCCTTTAAAAGAAAATAAAGATAGAATGATAGAATGCAGTATTTCCCACAGTTAGCACATACCTGAGATCATGAGGAATAGGAAAGAAAATAAATAAACCTAACCTGAACATCACTCCATTCAACACATCGTAGAAACTTTGTGAGAGCCCTCTTCTCAGACATTAATGAGAAACGGAACTTCCACAGAAGCTGTCTTTCATCTCCACTTAGAATTCTAGTTGGCGGGTACTTAAGTATTCTTTGTATTGACCTTACAAACAAGAAGCAAGCAAAACATACACCTTTTAGTCTTGAAAATCAACCTCTTGACAGAACTAATTGAAGCAAAGTAACAAATATCATGGTTCAACATTACTAATGAAACTTCAATCTCTCCATGTAGGCTCCTTTAACATGAGAAAAATAGTCCAGACCAACTGAAGAGACTGAGCGGATGAATATAATAATTTATTAAAGGTTCAAAAACAATGATTTTAGTTTTTGTTGCAGGATTTTTTAACTTACTTTCTCTCATTAGAGCTTGGCTTCAGATCCCTGTCAATAATACCACGTGTTAGGCTCCTTGCCAGCTTTAGTTGCTTGTGCTCAGAGGGATTGATTTTTCCCACTTCAGGGTCCCACACAATAACAAGTTCATTTGTTGAACCAATAGGAGAAGGCAGTAAGAAATTTGCCCCCGACTCCTACATGTTGAAAGTAAAAATAACAACCCTATAATCAGTTTGAAAAGAATCACAAAGGCAAATACATATGCTTCTAATGCTGTGTCATTTGAGAATTTGCATTTACAAGTGAAACCCAGATCCTATGAAGGGAAAAACATACTTTTGATACAGTAACCTTTATAGTATTTGCTTTCCTTGTTTTATAGCTAGTGAAATTCATAGATGAAAATGCATAAGCAACTCTTAATGTACAATCTAGTTGGATTGGTGGCAAAAGGGGGTATCAAGAAAAAGAAATAAAACCTGAAAAAGAACCTATTCATTGTGATCAAGTTAAAAACCATGTTAGGCATTAGAAATGCTTTGGGAAAACTTTTCATGGATTTCATGAGCTTTAGCATTAAAGAGTAAAGAGTGCAGAGTGCCATGTAACTCCCAGGATCAGATCTTCTTGAAGCAAATAATGGCATGTCATCACTCAAGGATGATTGGAAAATGGAGATTTTTTGGTAAACTACAAGTCATTATACTACAATATGGGACCTTGACTTGCTCTTTTTAGGTACCAGTGCAGATACAACCTATTACCTATTCAGCCAAAGCTTATGTAATGACTCTGTGTGGGTGCTACCTGAAAAACAACACGGTGATCAAAGCCGCTGAAATCGACAACCAGATACAGACATGAACTTCCAGTTTTGCAGCTTTCCCGTTCCTTTATTTTCTCAACAGCTCTAAATGTAAGTTGGTCAAGCCAATCAATACGCTGAATCTGTCCCCTCTCATATTTATTTACAAGCTTCTCCAAACGTTCCAACTCTCCACGTTCCTGCCTAGGGACCTAAAACCGTGGCAAACAGATAAGAACTATGAACAGAAATGTCCCAAATACATATGCCCAATAAAATGACAATCTGTAACCTTTCCAGGAGTAGTTGTTGGAAATGACCCATCAGCTTCCCTTCCCAGCCAAAGCCTAAGCTTTTGCTTCCCTGTCTTCAATTGCAACTTATTGTTAAAGAGAAGTATGGTAGCACCACCAATCAATCCCTCATCTTTCCCACGCGAAACATCCCAAACCTAAATTTTCAAGTATGTTAATCAGTAAACAAAAAGAAAAATCTGATATAATGTCACTGAAAAAGGCAAGAGACCCAAAAAGTTGCACAACAAGGCTTATCTTATGATATATATTTCTATTTGTAAACAAGAAGCAGCCCAACACCGAGAATAAAATTTCAGGGGAATATCTGTAAGTGTGTCAACAAGTGCAGTGGCAAGTACAGTCAGTTGTAAATAAAGTTCAACAATAGCTAACAAGAAGTGACACTGTCCCATGAAGGCCGACTGATATAGAAATCATTGGTATTAGCTATGAAGTTGCCACATGATAACTGGAGTTCATATATGCAAAGGAATAGAATCATACAATCATGTAAATAAAGCTACTCTTACTGTGAAAGCAAGCTGGGAGTGTGCAGTCAAGTCCCGATATTTAGTATTCAACGTGATAAACTCATTCCAGCAATAAGATGGTCCGGCTGATTCCAGCCTGCACCAAAAAGAATTGCAGCCCATAAAGCCACACAAAACCAGCAAAGAGCTTGTTCAAATCAAAAATTAAAAAAAAAAGGAAAAAAAATGGAACCTTGTTCTAACGGGCAGACCAAATGGAGCACCATCAATGTACAACGCACACTCAACGAACAACTCCGCCCTTCCATCCTCTGCCGCCACAGTTGAATCCACTCCTGCAAAGAAAAATATAATTAAAAAAAATTAACCAGAGAAATAGCAGATTCGACAAGAACTGAAAATTCAGGCTTTTATTTATTTATTTATTTATTTTACAACGATGAGCTCTTTCAGGCAAATTCCGAGGTTGTTAGCATGACATCCTACCGCGCGTCCCTACTTAAAGCATAAGATACAATCTTAAGACCGTGCACTTAATTCACATAATCTCATATTCGCCGCAGTTAAAATTCAGACAATTTTATTTCTGTAATTTTGAAATTTCAATTGGAAAGAGAGGGGATCAGAGGCGAACCTGAATTGGGAGATTTGGAGGAAGGAAGACAACCTTCGAGTCTCTCGACGCGGAAGGTGACGGGGAGATTGATGTCGCAGGACAAGAAGAAGCGAAACTCGTTTCCACTCATGTTGTTTTGTCTTTAGGAGGACTTGGAGGATCCAATTCCTTGTTTCCCGATTTCGAGGAACTTTGCCCCCCAAACCAGTTCCAGCTTGCGTAGAAGCCAAAGAGTTGCATATCGCCCACTCGCCCCCCCACAACGCCTCTTTTTCCTTTTTCCTGTTTCCTTTTCATATATCTCTGTTTGATTAATATGTTATTTCTAACAAATTTTAATATTATTTTAAACATATAATGTAATATTTAATTTTATATAAATATAATTTAATATTACACAAATTTTATATAAAATTTTTTAATATTTTTATATAATATAATGATATAAAATATTATTTATGTATTATAATTACATTATAATTATCAAATAGTGTGTTTATTTAATTTTTTATTTATATATTTATATAATCATATCTGTATATAAAATAAAAAAGTTTAATAATTAAACTGTAGGTAACTATTCAATTTCGATTAAAATTTAAGAACAAGTGCAAAAAAAATTATTTTTGAATAAAAATATATATTTTAAATAATTAATTAATATGTATGAATTAATTTAATTTTTTAAGAGAATCAAATTAAAAAATTTTATTTTTTATTTATGTGGAGGCAAAGTAATGGCAACATGACATAACCGGCCAGGTCCTCTGGCCAGCTATTGTTTTCGTTTAAAGAAAACAGTAAAGTAACATTACACCGAACATAATTAATGATTCATACTTGTATTATAATAATTAATGATTTTAATGATATGATAGCGGATCGTCAGTACATTGTGCGCCTGCATTTGGACCACTTTAAAATTGACGCTAGAAGCGATTTCCAGGTACTCAAAAAATTTCCAGCTACGAAGAACTTGTATATCTTGAGAAGCAAACAATCAATTGTAGCAAACAACACTACATCAATACTAAAACTATGCTGTGCTGAGGATGATGCCTGTATACTGTTATAACAGTAGAATCTAATATAGCCCACCTAATAAGAATTCCTATAAAGGGCTTCCTAAAAAGAAGGGAAAAAATGACAATCCTTTGCTTTATAAGCTAATGGTGTGATGGGGGTTTGGATATCATTCCAACCTCACAATTCAAAACACCATCTATTGACTGGGTGAAGTTCAGCATACATCTTTTTCTGTCTGAGGTCGGCCGCTTGATGGTTTGCCCGTCTGTAAACATTCGATCGAAGGGGTGGTTGGAGTTTTCAACTCTCCAAATGCCTGCCAGCAGAAGGGGTCATACATGTGGTGGCTTTCCTTCAGTGGTGACAATTCTATGGCAGTTAAACTTATGTCCATGCATGGCATGGTGTCGCTGCAGGCAAAATGTAAGGGTTTTTTTGGTACGTTCCTCGTATTCTCTCATAGTTGATTCCTGTCACAGACACTGCTGATGTTTGGTTTTTGCATTTGTGTTTGTCGCAATAGTATTGGTTAATTATGATTGGTACTTTGACCTCAGAAACTTGAATGTTGGAGAACAACACTCCCTTCACAGATCCTGACCCGCCCTGATGTAAGAAACAATATGGGTAAGTAGTAAATTTGCTGCGCTGAAAGACTATGATCAAGTTGGCTAGGGACCATGCAATTATTCTAAATTTACTAATGTCTGGATCAAAGTATCAACTTGGTGATGATGCTAGAAATGCCTTCAGTTGGCAGAAAATATCGGACTGTTCCCCCAAAACTGTTTAACCAGAATGGCTGTTCTGTTTCTAAGAAGGTTTTTATCTTTGAGATTTATGAGACGCTCAAACATGAAACATTTGATTAAATAGAATTTGTCTATTAACTACAACTGCTTGCATAATAAATGTAATTGTTGGAAGACCTCTAAATCCAGTGAGATTGCCATTGTATGTTATTCTTTGCCTGTAATTCATGGCTCTGATTGCACTTTGGCTGGTAAGACCAGATTTCCCACAAAATTCACCTAGACTTTTGGTTGCATTGATTTCAAATTTAACTCAAGTGCCGGTGGGAAAAATACCTGCCAGGTTTTAATTCTGACACCAGTCATTGTTTTGTGCATCATGACATCTCGAACTGTGATGTTTGAGACACAGGCTTTTGTATTATGCTTTCCCAGGCTGCCGATGCTGATTCCATGTCCTGGCCCACATTTCACATCGTGAATATATACATTTTTGCATCCAGTTTGTATGGAAACGCAGTCATCCCCTGCATAAATCATTAAAAGCTGATTTCAGCATCAACATTTGATATGAACCCCCTTCAATGCTTGTGAGCTATTTCCACATTTAAAGTTCAATATGTGCTCCATTGCACGCTTGCAGTCAGCATAAATTTAACCTATGGTTTGACGTGATGTGCTCTTATGTTGATGCAGTGATTTCTAGATTTAAACGGCTGATTGTTTCATTTACTCTTGCTTATGACCCTTCTAGATGTTTGTTCTTATGATATGCAATTCTTGTCAGGCCTTTGTTTGGAGAGGTGGGTAGCATAATAGGGATAGGGACAGCAGAAGCACTAGTCAAGTGTGAAGACAACAGAGAAGTCGATGGAAAGCAGCAAACAGCTATCTAAGTTATGTGGCCTCTTTTTGTTGGCTAGTATGTCAGTGGCAAGGGTTCGCAAGCTTCATTTTTTTGGTCGCGACAGTAACTTCCCTTCTGGCTCTGCCAGTCTTATTTGTTTTCTGTGAGATTGAAGTTCAATTGTGTTCACACTGTCAAATTGAATTTGTAATGCACTATTGTCTTATCTGCAAGCAATAAATTACCGCAAGCAAGATTGCTGCTGTGGATCAGGACATTCTTGGAATTCTGCAGATGGATTCCATCTGTGTTAGGACTGTCACCTGGAGAAGAGGTGCTTATATCATGTACTACAACTCCCATGCAGTTGTCAAATTTAAGGTGGCACTGAGGACTATTTTGAATTGCTATGCCCGTGACTGATACATTGAAACTTCCATAAAATCTTAGTGCCTGGGAAAAGAAAGAAAGTTAAATAGGCTTTGGGAAAGCATGTTTCTGAAATATGATGGGAATTTTCACATTTTTCTGCAATGGTCCTTACGGTTGGTTTGATGTGTGGCATTCTGCGGATCCGTCTATCACTTATCTACACAGCATTTATGGGAGAGACACAATCAGATGCAGACAACATAAAAAGTAATTGATGTTTGGGTGAAATTTAACCAGGGTAATTACCGGCATTGGAGGGCGCTCTTCTACTGTGTCATTTGGTGGGATGATGAATTTTGTTTCGGCGTCCACAGGATCAACAATGGGTTCATCTTGCCACCAAACCGAGCCACTACCATCAATGTTACCTTTCCCCTTCATTGAAATTCCAACAAGCTTTTTGAATTCAAGCCAATGTAAAAGGCCTTGGCCCCAGGCATGGGAGTTTGTTGGAGCCACAATTGTGCCATCCAGCTGGGGGAAATTCAACTCATCAGCCATAAATTTTCACATCTTATCGGTATATCGATAGTAATCATTTTTAAAAAATAATAATAAAAAAAATCAATCTATGATGACATTTACTTGAAATACAATATTCGCTTGACATTTTCGACCTAAGAAGGAAATGGGTCCCACGAGGAAGACGTATCCTTCTGGAATGAGCATCATTGATGCGCGGACTTTACAAGCTGCTGCCCAAGCACTTCGGAACGCCTGCATTTCACATGAACACCATGGCTTTACTAGGTAACAGAAAATACATGCAGTGAATTGCTGTTCATGTTGGCTTGTGCAGAACTGCATTCAATTATTGTTGGAATCGTGACCAAACAGTCGTAACCAGAATCATTTTTGCGTATGTGGGACCCACCTTGGACAGTTTTCGCTACCCCCCCCCCCCCGGGCGGAGGGGCGCCCTGTTGCTATGTGCTCTTTTTATAATTCCAACTTTTTGGTGTCCTTTCTGCCACTATATAGTTAAAAGCTGGGAAATATATTTTATTTTAAGAGGAGATTCACGGGATTGCCAGTTTTGGCTTTTTGTTGTTAGCACTACGTGACGTTGATGCTCGTGGAATTAATGTGAAAATGTTGGAGCTATGATATGTTGACAAGCTTTAAATCGCTATCGAAAATATTGGTGACAAGACTTGTGAATTGCATTTACTTCATTCTATGTGCATTGAAATCATGACTACAGAAAATTATGAAAATTGAGACATGGTGTTTTAATTCACGTACTTCTATAAAGCCATACGAATGTGACGAGCCGCATACTTTTTCATTGTAAGGTCTGGGGAAGGTTCCAATGATATGTTTGATATATATATATATATATATATCTGTTAACTTCCATCAACCCAAATTCTGATGACTTGAGATTTTTGAAGCTGTTCAAATTGTAAACCACATTTGACACATTTAAGCAAAAGCAAAGATGAGAATTAGAGAGGAACCTTGGTGTCATCAGCCTTTCCATTCCCCTTGGCGCCAAAATCAAGGACGTTAAAAATGTCGGATGCTTTCACGGGTGGGCTTGGAGTGGGTGAACGTGGCGGAGCTTTGTGAGATGGAGGTTTTGGTTTGGATCTTTTGGAATGGTGGTGGTTGGAACTATGGCCACCATGACTTTTGCCTTTCTTCTTGGATAGAGAACTTGAGTCAGCTCTGCCTTGCCCCCAATGCCTACTTCTTCTGGCAATGCAAGTCTGCAAGCCCGAAGACCATACTAGAAAGGCAACGAACACCATAAATATGAAGCTTCTGCAGCCAAAGCCACCCATGTTTAGCTTATTTATGGCTGAGGAAGAACCACAGAGAGGGAGAGAGAGAGAGGAGTTAAAAAATAAGTGATGCTTCAGGTTTATATAGGAGAAGCAGTCCAAAGCCATTAAACTATTTGCAGGCATAAGAAAATTTTACTTGGAATCTTTTTGATAATGCCAGGCATTAACGTTCATTCTCTTTTCTTTTCTTGCTTCATTTAATTATTCTTCTTTCTTTTGTATGGATTTTTGTTGGGACTAGTTCCGCTCAGCAAAAGGGTCTTTTTATGCCACGTTCCAATTATGATGGTGCGTGTGAGTCACCGTTCGTACGTGCAAACACTTCCAACATCAATTATTGTCAATAAATGCCAAGGTATAACAGGGCAAACGAATCGAAAGCAAAATGCAATAATACCTGTAGCCTTACAATTCTAACGTCTTCTTCCTTTTGCACGCTTCTGTGCAATGCAGTTTAATTCTTGATTTGACAATTAAAGGTACAATAGTAATTTTTCAGCACTGTTTAATTGTTTCCTCAATGGATTAGATGTACGATCCCCATTGCTCTTCTTGTTATTGCTATGAAAGCTGCACATTTTGTACAATGGCTGGCTGCCCTTTAGCACCTCGTCCTCGTTTATCAAAATTTCTTTTGATGGGCATGGCATGGTTCTTTTTTTTTTTTTTTTTTGAAAGAGGATTTTGTTGCGTAAACACAATATTAGTAGACAGGATAAACCAAATAAAATTTGAACAATCAATTGTAAATGCAAAAATTAAGCAATGATGATAATTAATTATAACTAATAATCTAAATTTCATTCTATTTACTCTGTCTATGATTCTCATGTTCTCCTATCTTGTTAGTTTTGCAAATTTAAAAGGAACACACAAATTCATGGAAATACCAAGAGGCACACGTGAGTGGGTCAAGGGGGCACTGAATATAAGAACTCTTTATGGTCACATGCCACGTTCACGGGCCATGGTTTTGGTTCCCTTGTCCTCTTGAGCCTCTCAGGCAATGACTAGAATCCTGATCGATGCCTGCAAGCAACGACCTTTCTTTCTTCATTTTATGGAATAATTCCAATTTTCTAATGAGTCCCGACAGGGTTAAAATGTAAACAGAAACTTTAACCGTCTCAAAAAGGAGACCCAAAGGCCTGGTATAGTATCTGACTTCCACGATGTGCAGAGACTTCACAGGGAAAGGGAAAACACCAAGAAAAAAAAAAAAAAAACCACCTTCGCCGCCGATGGTTTTGCTTCATAATTTTATAGTACAGACGCTGTTAGCTTCCGTATAACAGTAGACCCACAGATTCCCAAGGACGCAACAGATCATATGATTTCAAACAGTGAATAATGATAAAAGCTCACTTTCTTCAAGTCACATGTTTGATACTGTACACATACAGACACAGACATTGTACATTCGATTTTTTTTTTTTCAACCAAAACAGAGTGAAGTTAAATATAACTTAAGTTGAAGGTTCGAATTCTAGATATGAGTGAGCATCAAGCTTAATACTTGGTAGCTACAATATTATACCTAGCGGTTACATGTAAGATTTTGTTTTTTTTTTGTTTTTTAAATCTTAGAGTGTAAAAATATATGTGTCGAGGTACTTTTTGTATTCATATTAAGTATAATTTAGAGCATTTTTTTATGATGAATTAGTGTAACTTAGAATTGTCATTTCAATGAATGAACTCCAAATTGAGGTTTGTTTCTTAAAGGCAGAATTAGATTCTGATAGATCATCAGAATTGTTGTTTTTCGACCGAATGTGTCTTGATGCACTCTGTTTTTCTCGTACACTAATGATATTAGTTTATAATATTAGTATGCTTGCGTTGATTTGGTGCAAGAGTGCAAGACTGCAAAAGCTGCAAGAGTCCAAGTCTGCAATTGAACGGTTATCATGAACTTTGCCATCACGACAGAGAAGCTGAGGAACACCATCAACAACAAGAAATGCTTTCTTAATTTCAAAGGAAAATGCTATCTCGCAAAATCTTCACATAACTTAATATTATCGTTATCATCCATCGCTTATTTATGATTTCGACTATTAATTATTAATTATAACCATATGTCAAACGACTATAATTATATATAAAACGACATAATTCTTTCCGTTAGCTCGAATTTAACTTGCGTCGAAAGAGTCAAAAGACCCGGATCAATACAACTAATAAATAGATAACTTCTATATCATACCGAAACCATTTGGTGGTTATTTCAGTTGGTTCCCGTTCGTTGCCCAGAGCTTGGAGATTCTTTTATAAAGACACGTGGCAATCACTGTACTAGTGGCCACAAGTTGACGACAACACTGTTTGTCGGAAACGCAACCTCTCATTGTCATCCCCCGACAAGTTTTAACGACGTGCCTTTGACCTTTCCTTTGGTCCCTTTCCTCTGTCCGCTCAAGCAGGCTCTCCGTCTCTCTCTCTCTCCCCGTATGTGTTATGATAATTTTATTCTGAGGTCAGTTTCTTCGTTAACTAAGATTAAATCTCTCTCGATCAAGTCCAAATGGTGCATACTTAGCTAAACATTCGGCCTAAGTCCCGAATTTATGATAGACAATCTAGACAAGTAATTGTAGACAATTATATGTGTATAAATAAACACATACATCATGGTCGAATAATCGGAGCATTGAGTTCTGTTGCTTAAATCTCCTCAATACTCCTTCGATGCGTAAAGCATGATTTAGATTATTGCGTGCTTGGTCAAGTCATGAATTTCATTGCATCAGGAATTTTTGTTGGAACATTGGAATATATATATATATATTATGTTTTAGCGATATAAAGTTATATATTTTTAACAAATTTTTTTGATACATATTAAATCTGATTAACATGTGATATGATAGAATTAAGTTGAATGAATTAATTTAAGTATTACCCCACATTGGTACTGAAATAGTTTAATTAGACTAAAGTTATGAAAAGGATCAAATTATCCAATAACAAATACAAAAAGTAGAATAAATTAAATTTTAATATGATATCAAATTATACATTAAAATTTCAAATCTATCTAAAAACTTATATTTATGGTTAAAAAAAACTCATAAATATTGTAATTTATATCAAAATTGTATGCTTAGTAATAGGAGAATTTAGATTCTTAATGTGTACATATTCGTGTGTGTAGTTCAATAATTGGTTAGTATTTAATTATCTATCTGAATTTTGTATTTGAGAAGGGAAATATGGTAGATGAATATATATATTTTGGCTACCATTGTAGTCCAATTGCGTGTACATATCAGGGTGGAGGTATATGTTGACCTAACAAAGTGATCCCTTCTTCCTTTCTTTTTTTTTTTTTTTTTTTTTTAGGGTTTTGGGTATACAAGGGGATCGTTTTTGTGTATGCATCCGAACTCATTCTAGAGTTAAATGACTCGAGTTTGCCTATAAACGACTTCTTTGGCATTGTGTTGTATGGCAGCCGCATGTATTTGGTTGTTCGGCTGAAAGAAAATGGCTGGGCGAGGGCCATCCCTAGCCGTCCTTTTGGGCATTTATGCTCGTTGACACTTTATGGGCTTCCCCTAGTTTTGTGGAGATTATTTTAAGTACCATCCAAAATAGTTTATTTGAGTTATTTTATTTTGTATTGATTTTAATTTAAATTTTTATATCTACATTTATTTTAATAAAAATTAGTTTAAAAGTGTAGGCACAAAAAGGTGAAATTTTATATTCTTTAATATTCAAATTAAATATTAAAAAAATATTTAAGTCTAATAATAATGTTTGACTGATAAATTACTTTTGCAAAAACATTATAAATCACTCCTAATCTCACCCCACGAGTCTAAATCACTCCCATTCTAACATTAATAAAATTTTAAAAAGTATTTCATATCAAAAAAATTCTGAGAGGTATTCTCTAAAAAATAATAAGCCAACAACATTGCTTGGGGTTGACCACTCTACTAGTGTAATGTCCGCATGAACCAATTCGTTTTAGGTAATTAAGTATTTATTTAATGTGGATAATTAAGCTATTTTCGGGCCAAAAAAGCAAAAAAAAAAAAAAAAGCACAAAGGGTGACAGATATTTTCCAGAATATGAAGAAGTGACGCATAACAAAACAGAAAATGACTATATCTTAAGAGTTCTTAGGTCTACTCATCCGAAAGATTAAAATACGTATTAGAGGCCGATGAAGTTGTTTTAATGTGAAATGTGAATATAAAGAGAACCACAAATTTTCCTGATGCGTGGAAGCAATGAATCTCTTCATCTCTTTCTTTCCTGTGATTCTTAATTTTATAAAGACAGCTTATTTTAAGAACCGTGAAAGACAAAACTGAGTTTTGTTCCCCACCCACTTTTTGTTTTTTTTTTTAATTATTATTTGTTTCAAATTCATGGACAAAACGAGCCTACCAGCCATCCAAAGCAAATGTCACGGATTACTCTAACCCCCTTAAGTTTTGCCTTATGAATACTTCGTTGCCATACATACATTTCATTAATGTTTTTTTTTTTTTTTTTCCAGACGACTGAGAAGAAATCCCACTTCAAGTGGGCAAAATCCTGAATTCAATGGAAGCGTTTGAATGCATGGACGTGGCTTTTGCGTTGCATTTTACATCTAGTTTGATGTGATCCTGACGTAAACTACATTAATTTTTTTATTAAAATTATTAAATGTACCCAAAAAAGGAAAAATCAATCTCGTTTCATCTGGAACCAAAGTCTTTGTCTTCAAACTCTTACCGAGTCGTGAGAACTATTTCATCGACTTGTTTCAAAGAAACAAAGGTCATTTTTATCTAAACCATTTATATTATCATTGTTAAAGTTAAAATATTCGACCCTTTCTTCCTTTTTTCAGGGTTAAATGATTTCTTAGCATTAATATTAATATTAGATTCTTTATTAGTAATAGGTAAAGATCTCAAATTAAGTTGTCATCATTCTTCTGTTATATTTTGTTTAGGGGGTAGAATGTATCTAAGTTTAATTTTAAAATGTATTGGCATTAGTCTCATATATTACACTTGTTTGATATTCTTACAATATATATCAAATACTTTACAACATATTTAATAAAAACTTAGATATATGTGTTGAATACTTTTAATTCAAGTATTGATATTTTTAATTTGCATGTCGAATATTTTTAATAAATATGTTGGATATTAATATGTTAACTGTATATTAAATACATATAAAATTAATCTTAAAATTCCTAAAGATAATACACAAAATAATTTGATGATTAAAGATATATCTTTTGTTCTATTAATCATTTTAAATTATAATTTCATAAATATTATATTATCTGTATAATATATATATAACAAAATACTAATTACAGAATAAAATTATATATATATATATATATATATATATATAATTAAAAATATTTAAATTACATACATACATATATATAATATATTTAATATATATTTCACAGTCGTAGTATTTAGGTCGTGCCTATATATATATATATATATTTTTTTTTTTTTTCAAGATTGATGTGGAGCGATATCTATATTGTGCTGTATCCGTATCATCATTTTTGTTTCTTTATTTTTTAGTTTAATATGTAATTATTTTTTAATCTTAACCAATAATTTCTTGACAGCCATGAGCATTTTAACTCAAAATCATGTACACCTAAATTGCGGAATTTAAGAGTTATTTTCGCGAACGAGTCAGAGGCTTCGTTGGTAGGTTCTTTTTCAGCGTAACTTGGAATGCAATGCAAGCTGTGTTTCTTGGCACAGATTTGTGGCAGAAGCTCATCCTGTCACGGCACAAGCTCATCATACTGGGGAAGGAAGAATTATTTATAAAAAAAAAAAAAAAAAAGAACGTTTCTGCAAAATCGGATTTTCGAATGCGATGTATATTATTTTTACACTCTGCATACGCATGCAATTATAATTCTTGCAAGTTGGAATGCTCGGCTGTTATTATGGGATGGATGGGACCCCCTGATTTTACATGTTTTTGGCGAATAAAACGAAAACCTTACTGTAATTTGCTAGGCATCGTTCGATATAATTAATGATGGCGAAAACAAAGTTGGCTACATAGTTTACATATTACCAGACATACACTCGCCAGTTATAATATCATGTTGTCAGTGTCAAATTGATCCAAAGTCATTCCCCCTGTAATATGTAGTGTGCACATATCACCCTCTCCCATTCTCCTGTTCATCTCACTCTAAGTGAATCGCATTTCTGCAAAAAAAAAAAAAAAAAATTCTTAAACCTAAGCCGGCGGTGGGTTTCTGCCAAAATCACATTTGCTAGAATAAGGTTCATGCCTTTTTTTTTCCTTCTTTTTTTCCTTCTAACAAGGTAGTGAAAAATACGCACTTAATACTCACGCCCAAACTCAAATTAAGGTAGGTTTGCATTTTAAAACGAACTAAGAAAAATGAAGCCATTTTCTTTAAATATGCTACAGCTTGTTCTTATTTATGGACCAGAAGCTGGTGCAACGCATAAAATGGCTTGCTCACTTGTCACTTGTTACTTCACCAACGTTTCAACAGAACAAGTACGACTGGCAGACTCCTCTTTGTTATATCCAGGGAGCAGTACATTGATTTGATTATGGGTCTGCAATAAATTAATGAACTTTGGACCGACTGGCTTAGCTCCATGGCCCCTAATTGTCTTACCGCAAATTAATTTCTGTCTGTCAACTCAATTCTCGGTAACCAAAACTAGTGAATGTTGATGTCCTTTTTTCTCCACTCTGCTAATCTAACCGGAAATTGTAGCCTGGGAATTGAGAACCTGAACTTCTAAATTGGAGGTATCATGTTTGAAACCGAGGGGAGGAGATTTATGAAATAACAGAAAACTATCTTATTTAGGGTATCATCCCTGCCTTTCCATTTTACTTAACAAAACATAGAAAAAATTATCCTCTTTACTGTACTTTATGTCTCAATAAGCTTCGTAGTGAAACAACGTAAAAAAGATAGGACTGACCAAATTCAGGTGGTTATCAAATTCAAGTGGATGACGGGAAGAAAAGGAGAGAAAAATATAGTTGAATTTGACAATCTTGTGTTGGGTAAAATTTAGAATAATCATATCACATTTCTTATTTACTTCATAATAGAACAAAATAACAACAAAAAAAAAAATATGTTGTTGTAGTCAACACCAATAAATTTGAAACCATTATGTTGTTGCTGTTGTTGTTGTTCCACTTGAGGTTAGTGGCAGAACTTAAAGAAGAAGAAAGAAATCGTGTGACAGCAAAGCAAATAATAACAATCAATCTCATTAATTGCAGATATTTTTCCTCGTTGTCTAAGATCAT
Organism: Ceriops zippeliana; assembly: GCA_037897445.1. NCBI lineage: Eukaryota > Viridiplantae > Streptophyta > Magnoliopsida > Malpighiales > Rhizophoraceae > Ceriops > Ceriops zippeliana. The sequence continues at coordinate 1,114,787 of JBAPLH010000188.1, read as the reverse complement.
TCCTTTCGTCTGTATTTTGTGGGTTTATCCATATACCGCCAGTAAACTCCCATAAAAATTTATCAATGGCACCTCAAACCCACATTCCTCATTTTCCATACTCATTTTAGTCTACTATTACTTAATGGTTATTTCATTATCTGTAGTCTGCAGGGTAGGGAGACCAAGTTAAAGCTCAGTGTGAACAATACCCTCACTGCTGGTTTCTGCAAGTTCAGCAATTTCTGCTTGGTCCACAACATTGTAGTCTTTGGCACTTCCCATCGGACCCGGAACAATGGATTCTTTGTCTTGGGAAGCTAGGCAGTCAACTGAAGGATGGACATTACCATATCCAAAACCTTGGGCAGAATTGCAGTAAGTCTCCGCTGCCATTCATATTGTCTAGGTTGATGTCGTTCAGGACTATGCTGGTGCAGGGAACGGTGTCGCTGCAGGCAAATTTCATGGCCTCTGCACTCTTTGTTGTCCCGCTAATGTTACGGTAAATGATCTCGCTTACTTGTACGGCTGAAGTCTAACAAGAAAAAGCACAGGCAATGTGCAATTAATAGCCCAGATTATGATTAAGTGGAGTAGATTGTTTAAAGCACAAACTAGGAGTCATGAACATTGGAACCTGCCTGGCCTGTTCCTCCCTGTCTAGGAGGGCTTGGGCCAAGATTTCTAATTTGGACTAAGCCGGACCATGCTGACTTGGATATTCATTATGGACACTACAGAGTTGGGAAAGCATAATTTGGAGAAATCATGAAAGAGGACCTGGATAATGTACCTGGTTTTGGCAGACTATAGGGGAATCACAGTAGAATTGATCAATGATAATGGGGTTTGCAACATTGTCCATTCTCACATTCTCGTACAGAACAGCCCGAACATAACCGCTACCTCCCTGAGCAGAGGAGAGAATCAGAATGAAAGTGAATTGTGTTTTCAGATGCACCCTTTTCATGTCATATGGGAGCAGCCTATAACCTCATAATGCGTAGCATTTACCTGCCAAGTTTTGATCCTGAGGCCATTGGTTGTCTCTCTAAAGAATGCTGTATGCAATACCACTTTTGTGACTATGCCAGTGGAGTTGTCCTTCCCAAGGCTTCCGATGCTAGGACAAAGCAGATTATGCACAACATGATTAAATTATTGAAATAAATTACAGTTATTTAAAAAAAAAACATGGAGCCAAGGAAATGCTCAAGTTGAACTTGGAATATTGGTCTTAGTATGGATGATATTGTTCCGAATTTTTATACCTGATTCCATGTCCTGGCCCACAAAAGATTCTCTTCATCTTGATATCAGAGCTGCCATTGACTATTGAGACACAATCATCACCTGTAGAATCATCACAATGACCAGTTATTCTGTCCGTCTACGACGATGCAATTGTGTTGCTGACAGCCTATCATGGTAGGAATTTAACTATGAATGCTGAGGCTTCACTAGTTATTTCCATTTAGTGTGTATGGATGATCATTGAAGTCTGATTTTGACTTCTTATCATTTCAAGATCAGCGCTTATAAAATTAAAACTCAGGTAAACGTGCAGTCGTTCTGTTTCCTGTGATTAGAAAGAGCTTAAAAACTGAAATGAGACTTGGGAACCTGTTCCAATTTTGCTGTCCTGAAGAACGACATTTGTTGACTCCGTAATATGGACCCCATCAGTGTTGGGACTATTTTCTGGGGCTGAAATCAACACTTGGGATATTCGCACAGTAACACATTTTGAAATTATAAAGTGCATCTGTTGACTGTTTTGGATGGTGAGGCCTTTTACCTTCACTGCTGAGCTTGAATCAATAGTCAATGCCTGCAAAAATGCTGTCTTTTAGTCCTGAAATAGCCTACGTTTAGTACTACCAGTCCTAAATGGGTTATATTGTTGCCCAAATAATAGGCGATGCAATGAAAGGAAAAGATCCTTACGGTCGGTGCCCCTCTGCAAGGCTGCAAAGTAAAGAGAAAAAGTGTGTTAGACCTCTTACAAAATACAGGTACTCAGTACTCACTAATAGATTTTGTGAAGACAATATGAAGAGAATTACATTTGACTTATTCCTTTTGCAAGATGCCGCCCACCATTTGCTGCCAGAGCCATCAATAACTCCATTCCCTTGGAAGAACACACCGTTGAGTTTGGAGAAATCAAGCCAGGTTCGTGGAAGCTTGGGATCCCAGATCTTCGGCTCGTCAGGTGCTATTACTGTTCCTTCTATCTGTGTGCCAAAATGAGAAACTCGGGTTCCATAAAACACGCAGCATGAATCTTGAATGAGTTTCCTTTTTTTTCTTTTTTTTTTTTTGGAAACATCATTTCAGATTACCTGGATGACCAACTTGCCTGCACAAGGCCCTTTAAATCTCGTGGCACTGACTAAATAGCGGCGACCTGGAGGAACAAAGAAAACTGATCGCGGCGTAGGACAGGCTGTACCCCAAGCATTTACAAAGGCCTGATAATGAAATCACAGAAAACTAAGAAATCAGGGCAACAGAACCAAAAGTAAATGAAGTGAACAATGCTTCCTTTGTTTCTCCTTTTTCTCAAAAAACGGATATACTAATACCAATCAAGGAAGTGGTCACATTCTGGAAATCATTTTTCAAATGCTTTAAGAATTGACATATGCACCTGCGTGTCATCAGAGATGCCATCTCCAACAGCGCCAAAGCCATCCACATTCACCAGGACCTTATTGCCACGTTCACTTGTCCATGATGGTACATCGATGAGTTCCTCCTCATCTTCTTCTACGTCGAAGCTTTCAAATTCCTCAAGTATGCCAATTTTATTGTAGACCATGTTTCCTGCAACTCCATGTGCCACTATCAATAAAGCAAGGAAGGAAATCACAAGCAAACTATCCATGATTTTGTCTGTTCTGGCTGTTTTCAAGACAGATTAGTTTGCATAAATCCCTGCAAACTCAGAGTTTTAATTTATATGTACAGATTAAGTAGGAAATGAAGGGTTTCATTGACTATATGGCTTGGCTTACAAGGATATAAAGAGGCCACACTTAAAGTGCAAGGGAAATATTTTTTATGTTCTTTGCTTTACTCTTCAAACAATAAACAGAAATTATCCACTAGAAGAGTTCATTGGTTTTGCCTTGGCCTCTTTGTCTCTCCGAGAGAAATAGATGAAGTATTTTCCACAAAAATTCTTGTTCCACATTTGATTTCCGTTAGCCTACAATAAAATATTACAGTCATGTACTGTGTACAACTGTACCAATAATGCAAAAAAAGGATAAAAGACTTTCAATAGCGCTGTTGGACCTAACAGGGGAATAAGAAAGCATTATCTCCACTGTCTGTTGCATGCACACCAAATTCTTCAAGCCAAAGCAACCAATTCACGGAAGGTCTATCTAATACTTTAAACCATCTAAAGCTCCAGTATTGATAACTAGTTTGCTGTACGTGCAGAATTTCCATCTCAATGGCTATTCTTAACCTCAACAGAACTATGACCCATCCCTGTTGTTATCCTCCTTGCTATGGTAATCTCTCTTACCTGCATTGAGGCTTCAAATTCCCCACTTTCAGCATACAATCTTGATGCCTGCAAATACACAGCAACGTGTTCATGATTGAGATCCAATAATATTCTCGCTGCTCTTCTTCCAATCATTTCATTTTTGTGTTCGCTGGAACTTTGCAGCAATGAGCTCCACATCATGCAGTCACCCCCTACCTTGTGCCCTTTGCAGCGACTCTTCAGCTTCATCCAGCAAACCTGCTTGACCCAAAAGATCAACCACACAGGAAAAATGCGCCCTATCTGGAGAAGTCACATGTAGAGTCTTCACATGAGTCAAAAATCAATCTGCCTTCTTCAACTGGTCCAGAATGGCTGCAGTAAATTAGAGCACACAAGAACATCACTATATCAGGTTTCAAACCTTTTTGGATCATAGCTTGAAGCATATCAAAGCATTTTCTTCCCAATCCATTCTGAGTAAATCCATCGATGATTGACCTGAAATAGACAACATTGGGTGAAAGAAGTTGATCAAAAATCTGCTGAGAAAGCTGAACATCACCACATCTTGAGCATGCTTCAATCAAGGAAAATGAGATTGCAATATCAGGTTCAAAAACCTGATTTTATTGGACAAAGTGCGACCAAGCCACAGCTGGATAAAGCTTGCTAAAGCCGACACTGACAATGCTTTCCAAATTTGTGGAAAAGGTAACATCATCAAGTATCAAACCAAACATCTACAATGCCACAATGTAAAAAAAGAGGTCATTAAGAGTTACACCACCCCCGGCGTTCTCTTATAAACGGTGCCTTATGAAGACACTGAACTCTTGATGTCCTTGCATTTAGCACACATGTCAATCAATGCAGACAGTAGGTGGACAGTGCCATGGTCAAAACCCGTCTTCAAGATACTACAATGTATTTAATTCTCAAGTAAATTATTCCCGGTCCTACTTGATAATTTCAAGAAATCCAGAAACCAGCCAACCGATGGCCTCTTCCCCTCAAATTAGCATCGTATGAAACTACTCAAGTGAATCAAGCAGCAAACCACTATGTGCATATACTGTCACCATCGAATTCCATGAGAATACATCCTCCACTGGAACGGGAATGAATGATTTTTTTTTTTTGCATCAATTAAACTCGAACGAGCAGAATAAAAGTCCAGCAAAGCAATAGCGACAAAATATATGAATCAGCCCATCAAATCTTAGTTACATTGCAATGCAGCAGCTTCCCTTCACTATGAAACACCCCACAACGACATCCGAGAATCAAATAGCTGAAAATAAGCTCATTTCCCTCCACACCATCTAATTTCATTTCACAATACAATCTCCAATAAGTCATCAAACGCACCCAATTCAGAAAACCCTTGTGAAACCAAATTCCAGGTCGCCAATTTTCTGTCAGGCAATTCATTAGACAAACGACTCATTCCTTTTGAATTATGAATGCTTTCTTGAGGTTCCAATATAGGTCATCCTGGGTATTCAATTATAGTTTTATCGATAATTGAGAGCATCCATTTGAATATTATAATTGTATAATTAATGATTATGACAATGTAATATGTGAACACATATCTGAAACCGACACTTTTCCTTGGTCTATGTTCTTAGCATTTGGAGGTGACAATAATGCCGCCAGGCTATTTTGAACCGTGCATTGGGGTTAAATATTGCGGCAACTGTGCTTGAAGGTAACTCCAAGCCGATGCCCACGAAACATAATGGGCCATTTCTGGTATGAAACTTGCCTCTCAGCTTGTGTCGTGATGCCTTGTTTTTAGTTCTTTACTTGCGGGAAATGTCTTCTGAATTGCATCATTATGCTCCAGCCATTTACGCTCCCTTGGTCCCAAATTATAACGACGGGGTAGCAAAATGCGAATTTAAATTAAGATTTCAGATAATACTGCTATTCAACCTTATTACAAAATTTATATGAACAAAATATACATCATGTACAGACACAAATATATTAGTGAAATTCATAAACATCTTATAATAATTATTAGTCTGCAGTTTTTACATAATTTAATACATAATAATCACTCGTTACAATTATTATATATTAAATCAGTGAGCGAATAGGTGATAAAATTATCACCAATTTCTTCTTCTTATTATTAGTATTTGTGTCTTTACAAAATTTTATTTTTATTGAAATACCAGAAAAAAAAAAAAAAGCAGATGTTATTGGGGAGGATAAACACTAGATTGTTGTCTTTGATTTGGACCAGCTTCCGGAAACTGGTTTCCCATTTTTCCTCGAAAGCTCAATGAAAAAAGTGATAGGAATTAGGTTTAGACTTAACCAGAAGTTTGAACTTGTGGATTCCCCATTTGGAATTTACGCTCGAACTTTTAGCTGGGAGTTGAACTGACAATATGTTGGGCCGCAGCTTTGGATAAATCTGAAACCAGTTGACGCAGCCTATGGGTCCAGGATTGAGGCAAATAATTGCAAAACTTTTGATAGGATTGAGATTGAGTTATTGTTGCTCAAACAACTCCACGTACCCTGGACTCCGCTGTATGCTGCAAGAGGGACCACAATTCGCACCCCCACATTGAATATTCGTCTTTTCCTTTTTCCTTTTTCTTATCACACTCATTCTCTTTGCAATCTTTGCTCGTGTATTCGATGAAATTTATTTTTAACTTGCACATGAATTTGACGATTATTTTTTCATTCATTAAATCAAACTAAAAAAATTTCTAATGCAATTTCTCTCTTTTTAATTCCCCTACAACAAAGAACCTACTTTCGTCCAATGCCTATTTATAATACTCATGACTCGATAGGTAACATCATATAATTATGTGTGTTACAAACAATCCAAGCTTCAAACCACCGACACAACAACCATCAATCGATATAAAAACTAGGAAAGATAGCGACGAACACAGATCTCCTTGAATTTGTTTCAAAAAGGTAAACCCGTCATGGAAGGGAGTACTCGAAAGGCAAGAAGCGAGAGAGAAAGGAGCAAAGAGTGAAAGAGAAGCACAATTTGCGAAAACGCAACAACGCGAAAACACAAGAGACTAACGATGTCATCAGCACAATTTGCGAAATGTTTTTGGGCACAACACATTATATAAGCATCCTATCCACAGTTGAGGCATGCCCCTTGAGAATTGGAAAGGAAATGCTTCTTGTCAATAGCAAAACAGAAACACATAAACCAGTAGCCAACACAGTCATGTTACCCAACTATAATGGATTGTTCCATCATCACCTAATAGTTTGCTGTTCTGGTCCAATTACCCAACCATATGATCTAGCCTGAGGAGTCCTCGTTCTAAACTATTTTCACCGTGTTCAACAAATTCATCAAAACATAGCAACTCAAACAGTAACGATTCAGTTAATTCAAGTAGCTGGCAATTAAAAGGAATTTTTGGAAACAGATTCAATACTTTAAAGTAACAATTCAATAAAAAAGTATAATACAGCATTGATACTAGTAGTAATTCAAATATAAAGAGTCTAATCGCCACCGGCTTTATTGTAAACATAAGTAAGGCCACACTTGCCACAATAGTGCCTATCGAAATGGTTGGCCATGAAGGTGCCAGCCCCGCAATCGGCGTTCGGGCACTCCTTCCTGAGCCTATGAACCTTTCCGGAATCATCCACCTTGTAGAACTGAAGCAAGGCGAGCTTAACCTTCTTCCTCTTGTGCTTGATCTTCTTCGGCTTGGTGTAAGTCTTCTTCTTCCTCTTCTTGGCGCCACCGCGGAGGCGGAGGACCAGGTGGAGAGTGGACTCCTTCTGGATGTTGTAATCGGCGAGGGTCCGGCCGTCCTCCAGCTGCTTGCCGGCGAAGATCAACCGCTGCTGGTCTGGCGGAATGCCTTCCTTATCCTGGATCTTGGCCTTGACATTGTCAATCGTGTCCGACGACTCGACGTCTAGGGTTATCGTCTTCCCCGTCAGGGTTTTCACGAAGATCTGCATCGTTGCGAGCGGTGGTTTGGCTCGGAGGTGGGTTATGGGTTAAGGCGGGGCCGCCCAAAAGGCTGTTTAGAGTTTGCGGGGCAGTGATTCGGTGTGTTGCATGTTCACAGTAGTTGATGCTGCTGCAACCATCGGGTGGGTGATCTTCTGGGCCTCGATTAGTCAAGGGGCGAACTTGATGGGCTGGCCCAATTATCAGTTCGATTAAAAGAACGACGTCGTTGTCCTGTATTGTTTGACTTCTTACAATGTAATTACTCCTCTTCGCGAGGGAAGGTGGCTGAACTCCTGTACCATTATGGGAGCTACAATTTTCTTCAAAATAAATTCTAGGGTTGGACATTATCGAATTTGAACGAAAAAGGAAGGCCCACAAAATTATATGTCGAATATGTTGAAATAATTATATTTAAGTGGATCGATTCTCAAATTACATGATAAATTTTCATAAATTACAATCTGGGTTTCATGTTTTTTAAAAAAAATCATACCGTATTTCTTTCTCTCATGACATATCAGTCTATAGCTCAAATTTTGAAACGCAAACACAACATCTGTCCCAAAACTCTACTGGTCGTTAAGTTGGCGGTTGGGGGTTGGGGGTTGGGGGGGGGGGGGTGGGTTAAGTTCGTGTTTTTTTTTTTTTTAGTGATTGACCTCCCAATTGATTAATGTCATAATCAGATGGGGGACTAATGGATTTGGGGCTCAATCCATTTAATTAAAGAAGTTAGTGATTCTCCGTCACTACCTTACTTAAAATCCACAAAGTCATCGTCCTTAACGTTGGCATGTTGGACATTAATGCGAACAATTTCTTTGAGTCTGGGGAATTCAAAATTTTATGCTGATCAGGGGAAGAATAGAGAAAGAGTAAATGAAGCAGGGCGGCTGTTGCAAAAAATGAATGTTTCTGAATAGGAATACTAACAAGTGGTGCGTAAACTAACTTTGAGCCTGGATTTAAGTTGCGAACTCAAAAATTGGGCATTTTGTGAGAGTTTCTTCGGGAATTGAGACCATTGTCAAAATTTTAAAATACGAATACTGGTGGTGGTGGTGGTCGTCGTCAAATATTATATATACCCTTTTTTTTTTTAAGTGCATTGGGTAAAGTGCGGTAGCTGTGACAATGGCTGCGTGGGAATTGCTGCAAAAGTCACAAAGTCACACTCTGTTCGGTACCCACAAACTCAAATTCTGGCAGGAGTCGTTATTTTATTATCTTTTTGGTTGGTGGATAAATGTGACCAACCCCCATGTTGGACAGAAGTAATGTGACCATTAGGCCATTAGAAGCAACCTCCGTGACAGCATACCCTATTCCCACACAAGCAATAACAGACCAAAATCAATGAAACCAAAGGTAAAAAGGCAAATCACTGAATTCTCCTGTTTGTAGAAATTTCCTTGGATTTTTTTGTTTTTTTTTTCTTTTTGGGGAGGTTGGGGATAGATTGGAATTGTCTGGCTAAAATGGGAATTGTAAACGAAGCTCAAAATGATCCATATGTTAAAATCTATCATGTAATCGAACGTGTAAGTGTATTTGACTAAAAATATAAATAAAACGCAAAATTTATATATTTTTAATACTGAATTCACAAATTTAATTTAAAAATATAAATTAATTAGTCGAGTACATAAAATATTCTTTTTTTTTTTTTTTAAAGACATTTACTTTAAATTTTTTTGATTCAAGTGCTCATAAAAATGATATTAATAAATTATTCAACTTCAAAGCTTACTCCTAGGCGAGGCTTAGTGTGAGTAGCCACTCCTCATCCTATAAAGTTGAGGTGAAGAGATTAAATTCTCAAACTCATATTTAAATCTAATATTTGTTAGCAATTTGTGATGTTTGTCTAAATATTTAATGGACTCACATGTATTATTATTATTATTATTATTATTTTACCTTCAATTAACTTATTAATCAGTGATAAAATTATTTGGCTAGTAAAAAAATGATGCTTAATTTTGTCTAATATATATATATATATATATATATTTAAGATTTAAATTTTTAACTGTCAAAATATTTTTTTAAAAAATTCTAAAAACTTATTTTTATGTTAAATTTGGTTGTATTTGCACTTTAGTAGGATATGCTTGAACTTTTTATCTCGGTAAACATTTTACACCTTATAACAATCAATTGTTCACAAATCAATTTTACTTTACTATTTTTTTCATCAAAATTTAAGAATATATATATATAAAATACAATTTTCCCGAGAAAAAATGTCAACGGTTGAAACGCTGGTCGTCCAACAGAGGTAGTTGCTCGCACGTGGCTGCGAATTAGATGCTTCATCTAATAGGTTCCCGCGAACCAGCATGATCTGAATCTCGTTTGCAAGCAGGCAAAAGCCGTACAAAACCAACCACCTTTAATTAATTAATTAATTAATTAATATTATTATTATTAATAAAGAAAAAAACACTTGAAATTTCCACGATAAATGGAAGTTCCCCGTCTCTGTGGCTCTCCACCTAAGCTCATATATTCTACAGAAGTTATCAGTTTGTGTTTTTCATTCTGGTAATCTTGATTGGTTTCTCTCAATTTTCATACAGTTTTGTCTTTTCTTTACAAATCTATGTCTGCTTAAGACATTGTTGTCAGTTTTGAGGTTAAAGCTATTGTTTTGTGTTTTGTTTTCAATTGGGTGTACGTGCGTGTTCCCGTTTTATTCAAATTCTTACATTTTAAACATCGGGTTCTGTTTGAGTTCGGATCTGGCGTTGTTGGATCTGTAGGGGATTGGAAATTGATGCCTTTTTGGTTTGTGCGTGTGTTTGGTTATGGTTAGGTAAGTGAGAAATGGCACGCAAGAAGATCAGAGAGTATGATTCCAAGAGACTGTTGAAGGAGCACTTCAAGAGGCTTGCTGGGTATGAATTACCCATAAAATCTGCACAGGTTTGCTCCTTTTTTTTTTTTTCGTCGATTCCATTATCAAGTTCTTGAATCTTTGTCTGTTTCTCGTTTGAGGTCCTGGCTAGTTTTGTTTCAATATGCACATGGCAATTCTAATTTAGATCCGAGTGAGTTTGTTGCTAATGCTCATTGGAATAATAAGATCTTGATAGTGTTGGCTTCTCGATCAGTAGATTTGTTGTAATTCCTTGATTTATGGGACAAAATGGCAAGAATAGATTTATGCAGCCCGACCCATGTTAAATTTGGGATTAAGTCTTTGTTGTTGTGGTAGGAGTAGTAGTAATAGTATTACAGTACGTCTCTTCATCATGAACTTTGGCGCACACCGTCTTTTCATTATGGACTTGGGAGGCCTGAATAGTTTAGAATTTTGGTGGGGGCTGGAATTAATCTGTTAGTATGAATCCTGAAAATGATATTGATTTGTCTGTTTAGTAATGCATATGCAGAATATTTGAATTGTAAATCTTGATGTTATACTGAAAGTTATTCTACCTCCGTAGCTGTTTCTACAGTGTAAGCACTAGATCTCTTGATCTGCTGTGTTAGCCATGTGATAGAAGTTGTAGTTTGAAAGTCTGTCTTGCATCTATTCTGTAGGTTACTCAAGAAACTGATTTCAATGAGCTAGCAAAGAAAGAACCCTGGCTTTTAAGGGGGAAGCTAGTGGTGAAGCCTGACATGTTATTTGGAAAGCGTGGGAAGAGTGGTCTTGTGGCCTTGAATCTAGATCTTGCTCAAGTTGCTGTGTTTGTGAAGGAACGCCTCGGCAAAGTGGTAGACCTTTCAGTTTTTAAGTTTATGCTTTTCTTTCCCGAGTGTTATCTATTCTTATGGAAAAGTAGCTTTGTTGTTTTAGCTTTTAGTTGAATTTATCCTTTTTGATTAACAGGTAGAGATGGGAGGGTGTAAAGGACCCATATCAACATTCATTGTCGAGCCATTCATCCCCCATGACGAAGAGTTTTACCTTAACATTGTATCAGATCGACTTGGGTCCAGCATAAGCTTTTCAGAATGTGGAGGAATTGAAATTGAAGAGAATTGGGATAAGGTAGTGTTTAAGCTTATGTTTTCACTTATAAATTGCTAGTGAGTAGCTGTTTCTAATGTTAAATCTCTTCTATTTTATGTTGTCTTGACCTATCATTTGACTATTGACAGTGATATTTTTGGTCCTTTATCTAGGTGAAAACAATTTTCCTCCCTACAGGGGTATCATTTACATCAGAGTTATGTGCTCCCCTTGTTGCAACCCTTTCCTTGGAGGTAATTTCTGCTGAATTAAGGATGATGGATGGATTTGCGCTTTTGTTATGGCTTATCTATTTTCCTTGCTGAATTAAGGATGATGATGGATTTGCCACTTTAAGCCCTTCATCTGGTGAACCTTTACAGCACATTGAATTAAAACAGAAAGAAATAAACTTCTGACCAAACTTTGCCTAAGGCAGTCTGAGAAGGATGCTATACAAATTATCAATCATGCGATTGGTTTTGTTGCATTTGATTTTCATAATTATGCACATTTTTGTTAGTTTTTCTTGTAGACTTGAAATGATTTCCATGGAGTGTTTTTTTTTTAATGATCCAGGTAAGAACAGAAATTGAGGAATTTATTAAAGTGGTTTATGCGCTTTTTCAAGGTATGCTAATGCCCCTGACCAATTTGTGGCATATTGGCGTGCTGATGTAGCTTTTTGGCTATGAGAATTTTCTGTTAACTTTGGAAGTTTGTATGAACCAGATCTTGACTTCACATTCCTAGAGATGAATCCGTTCACATTAATTGATGGAAAACCCTATCCATTGGATATGAGAGGCGAGCTAGATGACACTGCTGCTTTCAAGAACTTTAAGAAGTAAATTTCATTTACCTACATGGTCTTCCATTTTTGCTTAGTTATTTAATTGTTCTAGTAAAACCAGAATTTGCCCTAGTTCACCAATTTTGTACCATTTCTTCTTCAGTATTTCCTTAATAGCTTTCTACTTATAGGTGGGGCAACATTGAATTCCCACTGCCATTTGGAAGAGTAATGAGCGCTAGTGAAAGCTATATTCATGGACTAGATGAAAAGGTACACTTTGCGTTGATAGCCTATAACAGAGGTGTACTTTTGCATACTAGTGCAGTCCATTCCTTTCCAGATCTCTAATTCCATAAATATACAATATGAAAGTCTTCTGATGGGATGGATTTGAATGTCAAAGGTTTGCTACTCCGTGAGGCTTGAGAACATAGTTGCATCATGTTTAATATTGAAGTAGCAATTTAAGTTTTTGCTCGGATGATTGACATCCATGATTTTGTGAAAATGCCTGGTAAACTACATTTAAATAGTTTTGACTGGTAAGAATCATACAAATTTTTCTTTTTCACATTTATTTGTAGACAAGTGCATCCTTGAAGTTCACAGTTCTAAATCCAAAGGGACGAATTTGGACCATGGTGGCTGGTGGAGGTGCAAGCGTCATTTATGCTGATACGGTATGTAGTTCTTTGTTTCCGTGCAGAATTTGCATTGGATTGGAAACCTGACTTTCTTTACTTGTCTTTGTCTCCATTTTTTCCCGGGATTATAATCTGTTGATTATTGCCTGACAGGTTGGAGATCTTGGGTATGCATCTGAGCTTGGGAACTATGCAGAGTATAGTGGGGCTCCCAATGAAGAAGAAGTGTTGCAGTATGCCAGAGTTGTAATTGATGTAAGGAACCTTTTTGGCCTAGTGTCATGTAGCCATTTTGCATATCTTTATTATCATTCCTAGAAAATATGACACTTGTAAAATGCTCCCCAGTGGGACTTGTTTTGTGCTATTTTTTTCTTTTTGAAAAAAAGGAGAGAGAGAGAACAACATGGCACTTAACAATTATTAAAAAAAAAGAGAGAAAAGAAAAACACGAGTAATGGTTTTGGCACCAACATTGTCTCTAAAATTTAGCCATGGATTTATTCTCATCTCTGTGACTAATTCTGATGTGTTTTCCAGTGTGCAACTTCTGATCCTGACGGTCAAAAGAGAGCACTTTTAATTGGAGGAGGAATCGCTAACTTCACTGATGTTGCTGCTACATTTAATGGCATCATTCGAGCCCTGAAGGAGAAGGTGAATCTAACACGATCAGGCCTTTTGCTTTCTGTAGTCCTCTTAGCTTTATGATAAGAACTTTATTTCTATGCAAAGTTACCCCTTCTCGGTCTAGCTGTGATGCCCACTCCATGGAGAAGTCCTTGGTGGGAGCTTGACAGGGGCTTTAATCCTGATAACATCAAATTGAAAAATCCTGCAAAATGGAGGCCCCATCGAGTTCATCTGGTTAGTTGGGTTTGCTTCTCGATCTAACTATTCAGGGATCAGATTTTGTACCAAACACCCTAGAGTTTAAACTCTGGAATGCACCGGGCCAAGTCAAGGGGTGTGCTCTTAAGGTCACCTGGGAAGAGACTTGGTCTCAGTTGATGTGTAAGATGACCGAGGACACACTGAATGCCAATACCAGAAAACGTTGGTTGTCCCAGTTTTCTAAGTTTCCATCTCTATGCACAACATCCACTCGATTCAAAGAAATGACGGAAGAGTAGAAAGATGTGCTGTTTTGTAACCTACATAGATAGGTGGTGAACCAAACTGATGCAATTTATATTCCAGGAATCCAAGCTTAAAGCGGCAAGGATGCACATATATGTTAGGAGAGGGGGTCCCAACTACCAGAAAGGCCTCGCAAAAATGAGGACAATTGGGGAGGAAATTGGGATCCCGATTGAGGTATGTCATTTCTCCCAAACTTTTTCACAGATTGCTTATAAGCTGTAACTACCTGTAAGAAAGATTTTGGTGTAACTACCTGCTGCACTTCGAGAAAGGGTCCGAACTGAAATTTCTTGTCGGTCTTTGGTGTTGCTTTACAGGTGTATGGGCCTGAAGCGACAATGACTGGAATATGCAAACAGGCAATTGATCATATCACTGTAGCCGCATAGGCTCATTGACTCCCGACCGAAGATCAAACTGCGTGCATGCGTTATCTTTCCCTTCCCCATTACTTACGGAATTACGAAGGGTTCATTAGATTAGTATCCTTTGCATTGTACTTTGAACTTCTACGCAAAAGTAGATTTGTTGCTGGTTTGCCATTAATAATCGTTACTCAATGAAATACAAAAGTGTAACCGCGTTTCTTAGAGCCGTTTTTCCACATTTAGCAGTAATTGCATTGCCTATTACAATGCAATGTGGTTTCCTGAAACACAGCCACCAGGAAACCACATGGCAGAAAACCACAATGCTTTTTGTTTTCCTTTTTCGGTTCGTTGGGAGGCCCATTGGAGCTAAGGTTAATTCTCCGTTTTCTCATAATATCACGCCCTTCAATATGTAAATTGAATATGAATTTCTAAATTATTTATCACTAGAATGTCGTTTAACACACAAAACCTAATGTTATCGTTGTGTAAATAAATCAAATGCCATTTGTAGTCAATGAAATATGTCCATTGACATTGTTATTATTAGGTTAAACCTGTTTTTAAATTTACCTATATTACGAACAAGGTGCCTTTAAGATGTTGTAATTTGACTATCTTCTTTTATTATTATTACGGTCTTATGAAATCAAGGTCTTAGATACATGTTGGACGTACAATGTATATGTTTATAAGATATAAGATTTTTTTCTCTTTTTGTCACATTATTATATTTGGATCAAGTTATTTCTGATAACACTTGTTATGAAATTATTATTATTTTTTTAAATAATTTATTAATATGTATATCGTCTATATTTATAAAGTTCAATAATCTTTTTTTTTTTTTTTAACGTGAAACTTCGTCGCAATGCCTTCACTTTTGTTATAATTTAATATGTAATTTACTAATTATTTTTGCATGTTATAATTACTGTCATTTTTTTATTATTATTCATTTACAAATTTTTACGGGTAAACGTGTGATTGTATTTTTATTGAACATTATTTTTAGGTCATGGACGCGTCACAAGCAAGGGCAATGCGTGGCAAAAAAGGCCATTGCAGAAGCGAATTTACTGGTTGCTCTCATTTTCCTGCGGGCCCACAAATACGGTATTCCACCGAATGTGAAAAGAAAACTGTTTGCCCCTCAGAAAATTTTGTACATAAACATTCATATCCTTTAATAAATTCTCAAAACTATAACCACATCTCCGAATGCTAGTCTTTTCAGCCCGTGTATTTTTTTTTCTTTGACCGAATTCCTAATAATCTTTTCGGCTTCACGAGCTTTATGCTGACATGGATATTTTTAGAAAAGAATAATAATAATAATAATAATTTTTTATAATGTAACGTGACACAATTTTACTTAAAAAAATAATTTTAAATTTTATAAATATAAATATTGTACATCTTTTTTTTTTTTTCACTCTCTCTCAATTTTCATCTTTAAGTAGGCAAGTCGGGAATCTTGGTCCTTCTTCAGAATGGGGCCATCGTCGTCCATTGCAGCCAAGCCATTTTAGTCAAAAGCAGCACCCCCCCCCCCCCAAAAGGCTAAAAGTGGGTTTCCTGTGGAAAGTGATTTTCATCCTGTAAAGTAATTAAAGTAACGGCATCTATCTTCAGAATTTTGGAATTCTAATTTTGTGAAAGGATTGTTGGGTTTATAATTTTTTTTTTAAAAAAATTATGTTTATTAAATGATTTATAGTTCAACAAATCTCTTAATAATAAAATAATTAAAGTAAAGCAATTTTCAATTAAATAAGATTTTTTTAAAAAAAAAAAAAAAGAAGAAGAGAAAAGAGAAAAAGAAAAGGAGAGTAAGCCATCGCCCTCAAGAAGGAAGTCACCGGTACGTCCATTGGCTCTCTAGGATTAGCTAGAAGGACATCATGACAAATTAACAAAGACATAAACTAAGACCTTGAAAGTGGAATAACCCACAGTTTGGTCCCGGCAGTTGGCCCACCAAGCGAATCATGACTTGGAAAAGGACCCACCAGCCCAACAAAATATCTCATGTCATCCATGGTGGGCCCAATGGGAAAATGATTTTGCTATTCAATAATCTAAAAATTAAAAAAAAAAAAAAACCCAAACACCAGCCTTGATTTCCGTGTTTTCTCTCTCTCTCTCTCTCTCTCAAAAAAAAAAAAAAAAACAACAGTCAGGTAATCATAAAAGAATTAATATACACAAAGAGGAATGAAATGAAGTATGTTAAATAAAAATAAAAATAACAACTAGAGAAACAATAATGTATTGTATCGTATCGAAAAATTCTGCTATTTACTATACATTCATACACACATATATATTAATAAAAAAATATATCCCAATAAACAATTGTGAAGCTTAAAAAAATATTATATTGTAAAAAATTATATTTATGCATTCTCTCAAAAATATATTTTCTGAAATATTTTATTATATTTCTACAACAAAGAAAAAGAAGAAGAAAAAAAAAAGAGGCAGGCAGCATAAGTAACTGTTCTTCTTGGTGTGGGATCAGCCCTTCGCTCAAATTGGTATTCTCTATTTTGTTTTTTTTTTTTTTTTTGGGGGGGGGGGCAACAAAAGGGGAAAGTTCTCAAGATTGAAATTGTTGATCACTGAAGCATTTCAGCAGCAGAAAATTTCCCACACACGAGCAATTCAAAATTGTTTTTATTTAATCCAAAGCAAATAATCCAAGGGCATGGGGGGCAAAGAAGAGGCAAATATTCGGAAGCTGAAGGGGCAGAATAGTAAGTGAAGGTCACATTTTCACAGCAACCAAAAATACCCGGAGGGCTTGTGGGAGTTAGGGAGGCGGGGGGGGGGGGGGGAAGGGGCGCAGTAAATAAGACAGAATTATTTGTGGGGGCGAGCCATGGGCATCATCTGAACGAATATTATGAATTAACAAACAATATATAAATAATTACAGATTGGGGGGGGGGGGGAATATTCAGTTTTCCCAATGCGACAAAAATGCTCTTGGACTTGGCGTTCTAAATTACAGCACATCAAGGCATCCTCTCTCTCTCTCTGGCTCTCTCTCTCTCTGAGATGTACGTACGCAGCAGCACCACCACCACCACCCCCCCTGCCTTTTTTTTAATTTTTTAATTTTTTAACCGCAAAGCATCTGGCTTTTCCAGTTTTCCCCCTTGTTTTGAGTGTCTTTTGGTACCCCAAAACTGGTGCTGCTTTTTTTTTTTTTTAATTTAGTGCAAAGTATTATCTTTATTAAGATGAATAAAATTTTGAACATTTTGTTAATTAATTTTATTAATAAAAATTATTTACTTCGAAAAAAATAATATTTGACTTTATTTTTTTATTTTCTTAATCATGATCTCTCAATATTACATAAAAGGTAATTTAGACCTTGAAATAACATGAGAAACACAATTTTAATATTAGGGCAGGATGTGTAACAACATTTTGTTTTTTTTTTTTTAAACATACAAAAATTTCAAAATCATAACGTGACTATGATTGAGAATAGAATTCGGCATTTCTATGGTTAATTTCTTATGGCTTTGAAATACTTTATATATAATATAATATATATATAATCATTTTTTTTCAAAATAATTTACCAAAAAAGAGAGAGTCACATTTCCGTCAATGCCCATTGCGGGCCAGGGCATCGCAGCATTTGTCTCGGTGAGCGCATGTTAGAGATTTTCCCACACGGTCCAACCGAGACTCAGGAAGAGTAGTACAACTTTGCACGCAGCGCAACTCCACCAATGCCGTAATTTAGTTTTTTTCGGTAGAATAATAATAATAATAATAATAATAATAATAATAATAATAATAATAATAATAATAATAATAATAATATTTATATATCATTAATGTATTTATTTTTAAATTTCAAAAAGTTGTAAAATATTTATAACATATATACATATATATACACCTCACAATATTAATTATATGGAAACAAAAATTCTAAACAAAAAGTGAAAAAAATAAATACACAACCACATCTCTTAATTTACTTGAAAATTATATATATATATCATAAGGATAATCATAAAATTAGTAAAAATAAATATAAAAATTTGAGATATAGAAAATTGGCTTAGCTATATATTTGGATTAATAATATAGATAAAATTGAGATAATAAAGAAAGAAATCGAATTGTGTATATAATATATCCACATGTAGCGCATTTTAGCAAAGTGGGCCATAGTCTTCAGAACTTTTGACAGAACTGATTATTAAATTGAAATTCTTTTTTTTTTTTTTTCATCCAATTGCAAGTATGAATTGAAAGACAAAAGTGGCCAATGGACAAGACAATCCAAGCACGTGACCTGCCAAAAGCAACCTTACCTTTTACCAAACACTTTTCCTTTTACAATTTTTTAATTTGTTTATTTTTCAAACAAGAAAGAAAAAAAAAAAGAACAGAACAAGACAGCAGTATTACCGTGTACTGTCACAGTAAACAACCCATTGTTCTCGGACATAGCTTCTCTCCGCTCAATCCTTCGCATCCTTTCAGTCCACTCACTGAATTTTACCACAAAAAACCAAAAAAAAAAAAAAAAAAAAAAACGGTCAATTTGAACTTACATTAACATTCGAACGTATTGATAAATTTTCAATTTAGAATCTGATAGAAATTATTATTGTAAAATTAGTGAATCTTTTTTTCTTTTAATTTGAACGTATAGAAAAAGGTAATTAATGTTTTTATGATATTTTTTATTGCAAAAAATGTAAATATGTAATATAATAATACATGAATTTCTACCTCACGTTTGCATTTTCAGCGCAAAGGATGAGCATGTATAGAAGATATTGTTTATTTGATATTCAACTTGTTTTTAGAAAGGTAGAAAGAAGAGGCCTTTTTGTTACTGCTGGACGTGCCTCTGCATCTGTGTACACCTTGGCATTTTGTCCTGTGGCCTTTGTTTCATTGGGTCCTTTCTTTATCTCTGAGTGTAACTTTCACTGATCCAATCCTGTTGTTGAGCTTGTTTGTGTGTTGAAGAAGATACTTGGTAAGTGGAATCACAGGGTAAGGCAGGACGAAAAAACCCACTTGGGAATTTGCGGGGATCAAACCCATACCTTGGCAGAATCATACACAAGCATTCTCAGATCTCTAGGATTTCGAAATTTCGGGCTTGAATTCTTTGCTTTTTCCCCAGAGAAAATTTATCTTCTTTGTTGCTGCTCTTCTCAGCTCATATTCTATGGAAACGGTGGGGCTTTTTACTTTAAGGTGATTGAACATCATGGTATGGAAATAAGACTCGTGGGATTGCTGGATACGGCGGTTTTGATCAGAGGATAATGAGTTTTCAAAGAAAGTAAAAGTGTTAGTGAACTGAGCATAGAAGAATATGGAAGGTAGGTGCTTCAGGCTGTGGAAAGTTGGGATTTTGATTTTGGCATTGATGGAGTTTTCTTCTGCTACCCTTTCCCCCAGTGGCGTAAACTATGAAGGTTAATTCACTTTCTCTTCTGTTCTCTCTCTCTCTCTCTCTCTATCTCTCTCTCTCTCTCTCAGTAATTCTTTCTGTATGGCATAGTGAGCTTCATTTGATATTTAGTTCTACACCACGCATATCCAGCTGAAAGCAAATGTTTTGCATATTTGAATTGTTGATATTTTTCTAACCTGCTAAGAAGTGATTCTGGTAACTCTTTTTCAGTCTCTCCCGTGGTACAAAAGCACTGCGGCCTTAGATTCTTTTATTGGATATTCTTTGATGCTTTTTGTCTGCTTGGACAATCAACTTCATAGCCCTGACCCTTGTTGCTTCTGTTATTAATTACAATTTGAGCAGTGGTAGCTTTAATGGCCATAAAAAATGGCTTGCACGACCCCTACAATGTTCTGGAGAATTGGGAATTCCGTGGATCCTTGTAGCTGGAGGATGGTTACATGCTCCCCAGATGGATTTGTTTCTGCTCTGTAAGCTCCTCCCATTTGTTTATACATTTGCATGTGTTTGGATGTCTGCTTGGTTCTTTATATCTTCTGGTAAAGGACTTGGAAGAAGGACAAATGGTGTTATAGCATCGATTAATTTCCTCTTTATGCTGCACATCTTTACTATTGAGTTCTTTCTTCAAGGGGACTTCCTAGCCAGAGCTTGTCAGGGACCTTATCTCCTTCAATTGGGAACCTCAGTAACTTGCAATCAGTGTAAGTTGTTTTATCCACTGTTGCTGAGTACTAAATGTATGACATCTTGATAACATTTCACATCTTTTGCAAATTTGTTTCATCACTGTGGTGTTTCTGTTGTTTGAGTGCTTTTGTTTCTTAATTTTTGATCATATAATGCATGAGTACTATGTTGCCATCATAGTTGAATTCCAATTCATGTCTACACTAATATGTAGGTTGCTGCAGAATAATGCCTTCATGGGTCCTATACCTGTAACCATTGGGAAGTTGGAGAAGCTTCAGACACTTGATCTCTCTAACAATTCTTTTAGTGGACAAATACCTACATCGCTGGGGGATCTCAGGAATCTTAATTACTTGTAAGTGCTAGAGTTCCCCCTTGGGTTCTTTGCTAATGCTTGTTTTTAACTTAGAATATGAATTGATTCAAGTTTTTATTACTCCTATCTTCTTCTCGGAGCAATTCAGACGTCTGAACAACAACAGCCTTACAGGACCTTGCCCCCAGTCTTTGTACAATATTGATGGTCTCACTCTTGTGTACGTCCTTGCACCTTTATGCCTAAGAATTGCCTTTTTCAGCTGCAATCATATTGATGATTTCATGGAAATTGGTAATTGTTATGTTGGGAATATGCCTATTCACTGTTAAAAGTAATGCTTCCCTGTAGGGACCTCTCATTTAACAATTTGAGCGGCTCCTTGCCCAAAATATCAGCAAGAACTTTCAAGTGAGTTGATATTCATTCGTCTTACAAGTATTTATATTCTGTTGAAGTTGTAACTTCTGTCCTATTGAATCTCTTTGGGTTCTTCTCTTCAATTTCAGGGTTACCGGTAACCCTTTGATATGTGGACCAAAGGCTGACAGCAACTGCTCTGCTGTTTTCCCAGAGCCTCTTTCTCTTCCACCAGAGGGTCTAAAAGGTGGCTACCATATGCTTATAGTTGCATGAATTTTTCTCCCCCTTCAGAAATATGAATAATTACATAATTCCTAAAACTCTTTGGTTTTTGCAGCTCAATCAGACTCTGACTCAAATAGTCACCGTGTGGCAATTGCTTTTGGTGCAAGCTTTGGTGCTGCTTTTGTCCTCATAATTTCCATTGGCTTATTTGTTTGGTGGCGATACCGATGGAATCGGCAAATTTTCTTTGACGTCAATGGTTAGTTTTGGTAACTTGTCATTTAGTTTTTTCACAAGCTCAATTTTTGTAAAAGAGAAAGACATGCATCCCTTCTAGTCAATGCAATAATTGAGTTCCATAGTTAGGTTGTCATGTTCCGAGCTCTTGGCTGCTTCCTTAGCCATCATGAAGGCTCAAGCCATGAATTATTGGCAATTATAGGCCATAAAATTACTCTACTGTTTCTACAGGGAACAGATAAGGGATCAGTATATCCACTCTCACAAAAGTAACCAATTACATACACATCCTCACAAAAGTAACCAATTACATACACATCCTAAGGAGTGGCCCTGCCGACCCAATGTTGTTATGAGGAAGAAAGATAAATGGAAGTCTTGGCAACAAAATGATGTAGATAATGAATCTGATTGTTAATCATGATTTATAAGTTAGAACCCAAGTAATAAGTAAATCTGTACCAAGTCACTCAAGCCATAGCTTGATTATGCCTCACTGCTTTTTCAGATACTTATGATTGTTTTTCCTCTTCATCATCCATTGCACCTGGATTCTGAGCTATTACGTGTTGCTTGGCAGAGCAATATGACCCAGAAGTGTGTCTGGGCCATTTGAAAAGGTATACATTCAAGGAGCTCCGGGCAGCAACCGACCATTTCAGTTCAAAAAACATTCTAGGAAAAGGGGGTTTTGGGATTGTGTACAAGGGATGCTTGAATGACGGGACCCTGGTGGCTGTCAAAAGGCTGAGGGACTATAATGCAGCTGGTGGTGAAATCCAATTTCAGACAGAGGTTGAGACAATAGGATTGGCTGTCCATCGAAATCTTCTTAGACTCTGCGGTTTCTGCACAACTGAGAATGAAGGGCTTCTTGTTTATCCCTATATGCCAAATGGAAGTGTAGCATCTCGACTAAAAGGTCTGTTGTTTGAACTTTTGTTTTGTAGTGTGTTTTTTTCTTTAAAAGTTTGTTTCTGCTAAGTTTCAAGTCTAATCTGGTTTTCTCACCTTCTCAAAATTTCAATGACCTAGCAAATCTACAGCCAAGTCTAGCGATTAGAAAGCAGGCATCTTGGCTACTGCCATGTCACCACCTTCACAACAATGCTTCCAACAGTAAAATCATTCTTCCACTTTAGAGGCAGCCATCACATTAGCATCATCTTATTCATCGCTTAGGTAGCAGAACTTGCAACTGGCAGGACCGTGGCAACCTCTGCCATCAACAAGAACCTTATGGCAGTTACTGCTGCAACCAAGGATTCCTTATTCCTCCTTGGCTTTCAAGTTTCATTTGTCACTGTTTGGAACTCTTCATGCTGTGACCATCACAATTATGGCTGTCTGCTGCCGGTGAACTGATTTTATTCCCCAACTTGTTACAGAAAAAAAACTGCTATTTTGATTCTGCCCAAAATATGGAATCTACAACAATGAAGAAAGAAAATGCCAGGTTTCTAGGTTCACATAATGACATTTGCTCACTAGCATTCTAAGTGTGGCCTTCATAGAATGATGCATTTCAAAAGCTCTTTTTTGGTTCAGCTAAAAGTCTGGCATCCTTCATTACTTTTTCACATGCCTTTTTCT
Source organism: Ceriops zippeliana (assembly GCA_037897445.1). Lineage (NCBI taxonomy): Eukaryota > Viridiplantae > Streptophyta > Magnoliopsida > Malpighiales > Rhizophoraceae > Ceriops > Ceriops zippeliana. The sequence continues at coordinate 1,091,500 of JBAPLH010000188.1, read as the reverse complement.
GAGCTTCCTTAACAATAGGACTAAACCTATTAAATGTCTATTTGTTGTGTCAGCTTACTTGAAAATTTGGAATTTTCTAAAGTGGCTGCTGTTGTATTTGTATTGCTTGTGAAGGAAACAAAGATCCTGTACATTTTCTTCTGCTTTACCATCATATTAGCTACAAAATATAGTTTTACAATCTATCCTCTGCAGAATCTAAATAATATCAACTGGGATTTATTAGCAGATTATATTCATGGCCGGCCAGCTTTGGACTGGGCAAGGCGAAAAAAGATAGCTTTAGGAACAGCCAGGGGACTAGTTTATTTGCACGAGCAGTGTGATCCAAAAATTATCCACCGTGATGTCAAAGCAGCCAACATTTTGTTGGATGAAGACTTTGAGGCAGTTGTTGGAGATTTTGGTTTGGCAAAGCTTTTGGATCACAGAGATTCTCATGTGACCACTGCCGTGCGAGGCACTGTTGGTCACATTGCTCCAGAGTACTTATCAACAGGTCAGTCATCTGAGAAGACTGATGTATTTGGTTATGGAATCTTACTCCTTGAGCTGATCACGGGCCAGAAAGCAATGGATTTTGGGAGAGCAGTGAAGCAGAAGGGTGTCATACTTGATTGGGTACTCTCTCTTTCAATCAAAATATTTTTCACTCCACGGCTGCATGATCTGTACTCTGCATATGCTGGTAGAGGACAATGGAACGTAACTAATGTAATAGAATGTATTTTTCCAATTTGTTTTACAGGTGAAAAACTCCATCAGGATGGAAAGCTAAGTCTAATGGTAGATAAAGATCTAAAGGGAAACTATGACAGGATTGAATTGGAAGAAATGGTTCGGGTTGCTCTTTTATGTACACAGTTTAATCCTGCGCGCCGTCCAAAGATGTCTGAAATATTGAAGATGTTAGAAGGTGATGGATTAGCCGAGAAATGGGAGGCCTCAGAGAGGGTTGAGACCCCGAGGTTCGGATCATATGATTACCATTGTCAAAGATATGCAGAGTATATAGAAGAATCGTCTCTTGTTATGGAAGCAATGGAACTCTCCGGTCCTCGGTGACAGCTATCCTATTCTTCTACTTCATCTTACGTGATCGACATTGAGTTGCAGATCTTTAAAATGTGAAATTGGTGTTCATAGCTGTTGAATGCATGTATTCATCTGTAAAAAAAAAAAAAAAAGGAAAAGAAAATCATGGATAACCCACCGTGTTCCTTGCTGGGAAATCAGTCTTGAGTCGATGGCTTTCTCGCAAACTTTGGAGATGGATCAGATTTTGTCTGTTTAGTGCATACCTTAACCTCAAAGTTGTCTTGATGGTCACAAAATTTCACTCCCTCCAGAAAAAGAGGGTACGCTCACAAAGGAAATGCAGTTCTAGTCACATTATGGCGTTCGCACGAGGGGCCCAAGGGGCAAACGTTGACTCATTTACAAAGAAAGTTTCCTTCTTTCTTGGCAGCCAATCACAATTTTAGTTCTCAATTTTTCAGTTTTTTTTTTTTTTTTTTAGCCAAATGTCGACCCTAATATTACCCAACTTTAGATAACAAGTTATTTTATAGCCAATGAATTGAATTTTTTTTTGGGTGGAAGGGGGGGTTTGGTTGAGTCAATTTAGAGAGAGAATTTAATTACGAGTCCCAAATCTTATAATGGTGATCATTTGGTTATGTCTATTAACTCCATAGAGTTGTTGAGATATGGGTTTAAATTTTAGATATGATTCCTAATTAAAAATCTCTTCTCCTAAATGAAAAAAAAAAATGAACAGAAGATTTGCATTATTCCCATGTACGAAAAATGCATATTTCAACATTATTTGCTGCAAGGAATGTGGGCTTGGCCTCAAGGAAGCTGCCAACCCGTCCCCGCCCGGTAGCATCCACTTTGATTTAACATTTAAGGGCAGATGGAAATTTTTTTATTTTTTATTTAAAAAAAAAAAAAAAACATTCGAGGTCAGTGCTACAGCGTTATGGTAGTACGGATTCTCTGTTCTCATCCGTCATTCATCTACGTGTCCATCAAGGAACAAACATGATTTACGGTGCAAAGCAGTCGGAGACTTCCAAGTAAACAGGGGAACTGGCGGCAACATATTTTTAAAAATCAATAAATTTATTTGATAAATGTTAATATTTTTTAATTCAAGAAAAAAATATTATTTTGTAATAAATTTTAAATTTTTACTACATTTAATATTATTTTTTATGAACGTGAATGGAGGAGATAACACAGTAAAGTAAGATTGTTGGAAAAAGAAAAATTTTGGTATAATTGATTGAAATAAATCTCAAAACAATTAGCTGAATTAATATGAAATTGACCCTTTTATATATATGTAATCTGATTATGTTTTTTATTTGTAAAAAAAGGTAGTTAACTTGATTTAACCCAAGTAGTATTATATATATATATATATCCCTTTTAATATTTTTATTAAATATCGAATCTTAGTACAATAATAAAATTATGTTATTGTTAATAAAAAATTATAAATTTAATTTATAACTTTTTAAATAAGAATAAAATAAAATTATTTACATATAATTAAATTCAAGTTAAATATTTTTTTCTTATTTTTTCTTTGTATTGACACAAATAAGTAATATTTAAATGAAGAATTTAAATATTGTAAAACTTGGAAAAATTATTTTGTTTGGGTTTTTAATTAGCAAGATACTCTTTGTAATCATAAGATGGACTAAAATTTAAAAATTATTAACAAAAATAAACTGATATCTTTAATATTTTTGTTAGTCCTTTTTCTATAAATATTGTATTCTTTTTGCTAAAAAAAGAAATTAAATTTTGATGCATAATTTTTGATAAATTGTATTTTTATTAACTATTGTTATATTAATTCAAATAATAAAGTACAAAAAATTTGAATAAATTTTTATTTTAAAAATATATAAAATAAATGTAAAATTAAACATAATTATAATTGTTAATTATTTTTATATATAATATTGACCAGAGTTAAATGTATTTAGATTTTATATAATTTACTATTTTTTATTTTATTCTCTTATGGTTTAATAATTTTTTATTTTAACAATTGAAACTTTCAATTATGTTTTCATCAAAATTTAAATTTTTATTTAATTTTTAAAAATTTTATAAATTCAAATATTTTGAGAATTATTTTTTGTGTCATTTTACTTTTTTTTTTCTTTTTTTGAAAATTTTAAATTTTATTATAATTACAGAAATTATACTCATTAAAATTAAAAAAGTATATATAAATTATAAAAGGTTTTTATAGTAAAAACAAATTGACTACAGTGATTTAAAAAATTAAATGCAGTAATATTTAAAATAATTTACAAATGAAAATTTTAATATCGATAATTTTTTAAAAATTAATTATCAAAATTAAAAATTAAAAATAAAATTAAAACATAAATAAAAATGATACGAACAATAAGTTATAATAATTAACTGTAGGCTTAAAACTCCTAAATCCCGCTAAGTAGGAAGATCGAAAGATCTGGAAAGTACGGAAACGTGAGAATTACCGGTGACCGGGCTGTTTTGTAATTCCGTGGCACACAACGGAGCTCGTCACGTTCTACCTGTCATCGCCTCGTCTTCCTTAAAACCTTTTATCAATAAAAACTCCAAAAAAAGAAAAAAAAGTCCTTTTTGGGAGCATTGTTCCTAACGCCTTCTCCGCTAAGTCCATCCAAAATCGACAGAAGTCTCCCCAACACAACAGCAGTACTTTTTTGAGTGTTTTATGAATGAATGTGTAAAAAAGTGCGAGTTATTGTGATTTTTTGTTGTCTGGTCTTTGTTTTTTTTAGGGGGGAGGGGAAGTTTGTGGTTTGCTCATGGATTCCAAAAAAAACTGGCAATGCCGGACACAATTCCGTCGATGAGAAGAAAGATAGTTTCTGGGCTCGGTTTGTGGTTCTGTGCTTCGCTTGTTTTGCTCTCGTTGTTTCTGCTTTGCCATCCCAGTACCTTGACAACGCCTTTGTTCAATGGTTTTAATAGTGTTACCGTGAGTGTTAATTCTTCTCTTATTTCATGGCCGTATGTGTTTTCTAGTGTTCATTTTCCTTCACCGGGTAAGAATGACAGCAAGAGCAGTGAAGCAAGTGTGTTAGGAGCAGCTTTGGATGGAACCCCATTGGGTAAGTTTACTAATAGAAGCTTCAGTGCTGAAAGAGAAGCGATCCAACAGAAACCCCATGATGCAAGAAGTGGAAATATCTCGGACTCTAGTGGGGATCAAAGAGTTTTAGAGAAAACCCATTTGGGTAATTTTTCTGATTTGGTAAACAACCAAAGCCTTCTTATTGGGAATTTTAGCCTTCCTGGAAGTATGGAAATGAATGCCAACAATTCAGTAAAGGAAAGCAACAAAGCTTACAATTTGTCATATACTGTAGAACCGGGCATATTGCCTCGTGGGGATGGAAAGAGAGGAGATAATGAAAATGAAAATTCAAATCTGTATGAGATTTGTGATATGTATGATGGTAAGTGGGTAAGGGATGATTCAAAGCCGTATTATCCTGCGGGCTCTTGTCCTCATATTGATAGGGACTTTGATTGTCACCTTAATGGGAGGCCAGACGATGGGTTTGTCAGGTGGAAATGGCAGCCATATGGGTGTGACATGCCAAGGTTAGGTTCTATCCCAATTTCGATAAATTTTATCTTTTCATTGATCATTTGGATTTCTAATCTGTAGCATGCTATCTCGGGGTTTGATTTCTGGGTGGTGTTGTTCATTTAACTGCTTAACTTATCATGAATTGACAGTTCATTGGGAAGAAAAATGAAAAGTAAAGTGCTAGATTTGGTGAAAAACCTTTCGTTGTTGGGTCTATTTTTAACCTCTGAACAGATGCTGCAAAATTGTAGTGGGGTTGCTAGGTTTTGGTCATTGATGCCTATGTAATTTGGTTGTGGTTGCATGCATGATTCAATTGACGAAAAGGGGGAAATATGAACAAATATAAAAAGCAGAAGACAAAGTCATGCAACTGGGCTCCCCAGTTGCTCATCAGAATACTTTTCTCAACTTGCCTATAAAAATGATTGGCTCGTTGTTGGTTAAACACATTTATTGACTTATTATGGACTAGTAAGGGTCAACTTTGGAAGTTCATTTATCATCTACAAAATATTAGACCTATTTGGAATGTTGTATTTTGGATTTCGGTGTAAGCATAAATGTTATGTCTCATACCTCAAGGTTTTTTGTGTCATCCAGGTTCAATGCAACTGACTTTCTGGAGAGGTTGAGAGGGAAGAAGCTGGTTTTTGTTGGGGACTCCCTGAACAGGAACATGTGGGAGTCTCTTGTATGTATCCTTCGCCATAGTGTCAGAAACAAGAAAAGAGTTTATGAGATATCAGGAAGGACAGAGTTCAAAAAGAAGGGTTTCTATGCATTTAGATTTCAGGCAAGTTGTCAGCTTATGCATTATGGCCTATCAAGAAATTTTATTCTGTGCAAATCTCTTTGAAGTTCTCAATTTTGCTGTGTTTGTAGGACTATGAATGCACTGTGGATTTTGTTAATTCTCCATTCCTAGTTCGTGAATCGTCCTTCAAAGGTAGAAATGGAACATTTGACACACTTAGATTGGATTTGATGGACAAAACAACCTCTATGTATCATGATGCTGATATCATAGTTTTCAACACAGGCCACTGGTGGACCCATGAGAAAACCTCAAGAGGGTGAGTACCATCTCATGTTTTATTGGTATCAGCTCAAGGAATCAATAGCTAATGATGTAATTGTTAGACTATGATTTATGTATGCATGCAACAATGCATATAGAACTATTCATATTTAGATAGTTTAAGCCTGTCAAAGAAAACTTTATATTACATTTATTATGGCCTTTTGCCATTTATTTGTGTTTTACTAGTGATAATTACCTTTTTGATCAAGGAATTGACAAGTTTGTAAATCTATGGTTTTCCAGAGAAGACTATTATCAAGAAGGAAATCATGTACACCAAAGGCTCAAGGTTCTGGAAGCATATAAAAGGGCCCTTTCCACTTGGGCCAGATGGATTGACAACAACATAGACAGCAACCGAACCCAGGTTTTCTTTAGAGGATATTCAGTTACCCATTTCAGGTTTGAAACTGTTTTATCTCCTCTTTGTTGATTCCAAGTCTGTTATCAATACCATGTTGTTAGTTTTATCTGCTGAGAAGCTTTGGAGGTGATGTTGCTATGTTGTGTTTGATGCGATTGCAGAGGAGGCCAATGGAACTCAGGAGGGCAATGCCACAAAGAAACTGAGCCAATTTTCAATTCCACTTACCTACGAAAGTACCCTTCTAAAATGCGAGTTCTAGAGCACGTGCTTCAGAAGATAAAAACCCCAGTTGTATACCTAAACATAAGTAGGCTCACGGATTACCGGAGAGATGGTCACCCTTCTATTTACAGAATACGATATGACACAGCAGAGGAACGAATTGCTGCCGTGCATTCTCAAGATTGCAGTCATTGGTGCTTACCGGGAGTGCCAGATACTTGGAATGAGTTACTATTTGCTTCTCTCTTGAAGGCTGGCAGGGGATCTTGGAGACCCTGAATAGGGTCGTGTAAAACACATGCCAGCTTATAATTAGCTATTCTTGGGATTTTTTATGCGTAGCCTGTGTGTATTTTAAGTTCTAAATATAGCTGGTTGGTGCAATTGACAAGGTCAAGCGATTAGGTCCTAGCTCACGTCTTTCTTCAGTTCTTTGCTCGTGCTCAACATGTCCGTGCAGATTACAGATGCAAGTGTTGAGTTTTTTTGCCTGCACAACAGGCAGATAGGGATTCTTATATCACAATGTACACTTTACCTGTCAGGGTTACTGGCAATAAAGATGAGTATCTTCATTTAGCTTCAATTTCCACGGAAATCATGAATTTTGTTGTAAATTTCATCAACTATTTTCAGCGGCATATTAGCTAGTTGAGAGTAAAGATGTCACCTGGCTGAAGCTCCACCATGTATGGAGTGTCAATACAAAGTGGTCTTGCAAGCAATGAAATATTGGTTGACCCGAATTGCAGTACTGATAATAACTGATCTCTGTGGAATGAGGCAATTGGAATCATAGATTGCGAGAAATAGATTGATTATATCAGGTTATCGGACAGGCCATAAGGAGGTGGTGGTCATGCTCATTATGGGGAGATGCGAGTGCGATCCTTCCTCCTTTAGAATACAAAATCAGGGCAACTTACTGTATTCTTCCTTAAATTGACATTTCCCTTGGATTATTTTTCTCTGTAGTGATTTCATTAACATATCTGCAATCAGGCTACTTATTGGTACTTATTCTATATAACAGTTAATATCTGTGCCGTAATAGACTGTTACAATTTGCATGATCTTTTAAAGAAACGCAGACATCCACACATGCTGATATGTTTACAGGAACACATAAACACATAACATACACTGAGTGTACAAGAGTGAAATAGAAGATCACATTATTAGTAAAGATTAGACTGCTGAAACTAATCAGCGGTCAATTGCGATTCGATTATCCAACAACAAAAAACTCAAGGTGATATCTGGCTGAAGTTCTGCTTAAGACACGTACAATTTTATTACATTCCCATGCAAGAACTACAACACAAGAAAGAAAGTAGAAAAAACAAGATTCATGAAAGACTCATGAAGGAGCCCGTTGCCGTTCTGTGACTTGCCGGTTTTGCCAGGAATCAGCCAAAACAACCGTGCTGGATTCATGATAGCACAGCGCCCAAGGCTAAGCCTAAGCAAACTGTCGAATTTTGGAGAAGGGTGAGGAGGGATCCCTCCTTCACTCCAACTCTCCCAGATGCTTTTTTAAGAACCATGAATGGATTCTTGAGAAAAGACTTCCATTTGCCTATCAGATATCAGAAACTGAAAGGGCTGTGGAATGGCATCCAATTGGGTTCTTACAAAAGCAAGTGGGGTAAGTTAACTCTATTGCTAGAGTCTTTAAATAGTGGCGATGGCAGGTGGTGAACTGAATAGAAAGGATGGATCGTTCATTTTATCATTTACCTAAACAACCCTTACTTTTTCCTAGAAAATTTTGGCCACCAAAATGTTGCTATCGATAGGAAAAGATCCCAACTTTGCACATACCACAATTTTTATTGTCTTAGTTTTATACTGCTTTTGGCACATTGGTAAGCTGAACGACTATGTACCCTTAAACACCGTTTACATTCTTGTAGATTTCACCGAGGTCATCGAGTCATTCTTAACCAATATCTAGATCACTTTTGATTGACAAGATCTCTTGAAAGCATAAAAATTTTGGAGAAAGGATATTCATGTCAGTACAGCACCCACCCAGACTGCTTTTCCTTGGTGCATCAGTTTTAGATTATTTGGACTTTGGAGGCTTCTAGCTTTTGGGTTGCATCAATATCCACTAAGTCATGCTCATCTGCAAATCTTCCGATTGTCCACTAATTTGTCTATTCATGTAGTGGACAGGCCAGCTTATTCTTGGTGAGTCATCGACAACTTGTTGACTCACAGCGCAAACCCAACTAACTCTATAGTCCACAACGCAGCACGCTTATTCTAAAAGTTCAAACTGACCAATGACATGAGACTGGAGAATGATGCAGACAAGTTTTTTTTTTTTTTTTTAATCTATTTATTTGTATTCTATTTCTGTATTTTTAATAACAAACAAAGGGCACTTCATTGTTCCACTGTCAGCTCTATCGTGATAGGGAGAAAAACTAGTTAGTAGATTAATTTAAGAAAAAATATAGTAAATACAAGAAATGAAAATTAACCTTACCTCTTTATTGGTTACAAATAAATAAAATTATCCTTAAAAATAAAAAAATTACTTAAATATCTTCCTCAGCAAGCAATGCACCCAATAATAACATTTGGACCAATGCTTTTCTTTTGCCTTTTACTTTTACCAGAAGCAAACAAATTAGTATCACTTTTACGCCTTTCTTATCCACAGAATCTCACTTTCCATTTTCCAAAGGTAAAATTGAATTCATTAAAGTAGCATTTAAATTAAGTTCTTTCACACATCAAATGAGGCGAACCTCCTTCATTCACTTAGAAAGACAAAGTAGTTTAACTCATAGATAGCATACATGTTAGCTAACTTAAAGAAAGTTTAGTTGACTAACCACCTGAAGTCACTGAGAAAAAAAAAAAACAAAATAAAAGAGATGTAACACATGTATTTTCAAAAAAAAAGTTCAAAAATATTAAAATTGATTGAGTGATATTTAACATAAAATTTTAAAAATATATTATAAATATTTTATTTTTCACTCTTAAATCTCTATAAATTTTTTATTGCAATACTCTTATGCTTTTATTTTTGTTCCATTTGAGTCTATTTTCGGACAGAATTCAATCAATAAGTTAAAAAAAAAAAAAACTCAAATGGAATAACAAGTAAAAATGGGCTTGGAAGATCCACTTGGGCTTAAGACGGCTGGTGTGGGCTCCGTGCAACAAATTCAGGATATAAATGGGCCACTCTTGGGCTCTATGTGCCCAAACTATAACAGCTTTGCCTATTCAGTTAGTTTTCTGAAGTTTGAAAAAAAAAAAAAAAAAAAAAAAACTCTCAGACTGGCGCCGATGGCTTCTTTTCAGCTCGCCTTCACGTCTCCTCGACCCGTTTCACGATCCAGATTCCCTCCGGTTCGATCCTCGACCGGACGTCAGGCACTCTTTAACCGTATTGCTCCGGTCTACGATAATGTGCGGCCCTCCTTTTTCGCTGCAATTTTTTTTTAATCTAAAAGATGGATAAATAGATTATAGATAGTAGTGGAAAAAAATTAATGTCTTTTTGTTCAATTCTTTTTTTGGTTTATTTTTTTTATTGTCGATTGCAAATTACAGTTGAATGATTTGTTGAGCTTGGGTCAGCATCGGATATGGAAACGCATGGCGGTATCTTGGGCTGAGTATACTTTTTTCACTTTTTTTTTTATACAAAAGACAATGCTTTTTTTGGGGGGGAGGATTTTTTTGGAGATTTTTGTATTAAAAAAATTTGTGGAATATTGTGGACAGAGCCAAAATGGGAGACAGCGTGTTGGATTTGTGCTGTGGGAGTGGGGATTTGGCATTTCTTTTGTCAGAGAAAGTTGGCGCCAATGGCAAGGTTTATTTTTTTCTTAATTTTTTCTCCTTCTGTTACTTTGCTTTATTATAATTTTCAGGCTTTTTCGTTTTTGGGTTTTTGTTGCAACATTAAAAGTTCTTCTCTTTTAATTTATTGAGAACAAAACATAATTTGTTTGAAGTTGTTTTTCTATTTAATGGGATAGCTTCTTTTTAATTAAGGAGACCAGTCCATTTACTTCTTTGATGTTTGAAAAAAAAAAAAAGTGTCCCAGTAAACGAGATTCTATTAAAACAGTATAATTTTACTGCTTGAACCTGCAACTTACCGGATGATAACATTAACGTCACGATCATAGCAAGACTTGCCTTTCAACGATACGATAGTTAAATTTGTTAATGATCTCTTGGAAGTCAAACAGTGTTATGGGGTTGAATTACTGCATAATTAATCTGCTAATGAAGATAAAAAAAAAATACTGATGGTTGTTTATTTGTCCCAAAGTGCGGGCAAGCCTTGGGAGAAATTTCATATTTTGCTACATTGGGGTGTCATGCTCAATGTTAGAAATCACGGTCGTGTTTTTATTTGCAGTCTATGTTGGGCTGAGCTTGTGTTCGTATATTATATGCATGGTTGAAGAGTGTTGTTAAACTTCTGTTTGTGGAGTTTAATCTTTTGTGACAATCTGCAGGTGGCTGGTCTTGATTTTTCAAAGGAGCAGCTATCTATTGCTTCATCTCGGCAACAATTGCTTGGAAAGTCTTGTTACAAGAATATCGAGTGAGCATTGGTATATATCAGTCAGAAAATATATGAAATTGCCTATCTTGCCTGCTGATTTTGTTGGATGTGCAACCACAAGATGAACATTGCAAAGTGATAAGTCTGTCTGTCCAATAATATTTACATAATGCTTTGTGAATTGTGATTCATCAAGTAACATTTATGGAAGCTTATTGCCTAATGATGGTAACAGTATGGTTTATCCACTCTATAAGGCTGTTGTTTCTTGCATGGGTTGCAGGTGGGTCGAGGGTGATGCAACTGATTTGCCATACCCTAATTGTTATTTTGATGCCATTACAATGGGTTATGGACTGCGAAATGTGGTGGATAAGCATAAAGCTGTGGAAGAGATGCTCCGAGTTCTGAAACCAGGTATCATATTCTCTTCCTTTGGTGAAATTTTTAGATTCAATACAGTCAAATAAGTTATCATCATCCTTGGTTCTGTTTGCAGGTGCAAAGCTATCTGTTCTTGACTTCAATAAGAGCACTCAACCATTTGTTGTTTCATTTCAGGTACTTAGTAATGGAAGCCTATTCGTCCTTCTCAACTTGAACTTAAGTCCATATCACGTGTTTAAGTTGTCGACAGTGAGTGAAAATTGGTCCAAACCAGTGCCCGTGGTTGCATTAAAATTGTCCTATAATTTCCTGATAATTTGTATCTTACAGCGTGTATGGTGCTGCATTCTAAGAATCCTGAGCTGTAGGCAGAAAGTTGATATGCCTTATGATTAGGCAAAGTGTTAGTTTTTAATACATCTCTTAGCTTGTATGACAAAACCAAACCTTTGGCATGTTTCTTGTCATAAGGAATGGATGCTAGACAATGTTGTTGTTCCTGTGGCAACTGCTTATGGCCTTGCAAATGAGTACCGGTATTTGAAAAGCTCGATTAGAGAATTTTTAACAGGTTTGTTCTTTCCACCGTGTAACTTTTGGTGCATTGCCATTTGGCCGTTGAATTTGATTTGTGTATGGCCCTATTTTATGAATAATGAAATCCAATATCTAACTGCATATCTGCATTGAGAAGCACCTACGTACCCTGAAGGTCATATCTGAGGTCATTCAAACATTGTTCTTTGGAGCTTCTTTCCATCTGATTGGATGACATACATCATGTGTTCTTGGTATAGGTAAGGAATTGGAGGAACTGGCTCTGGAGGCAGGATTCTCTACGGCCAAACACTATGAGATTGGCGGAGGCCTAATGGGGAACCTAGTTGCAACACGATAATAGGGTGTTGGTGCTTGGCATTTGACCATGTTTTCTATGATAATTCCGTGACGGCCATTGACCCACCATACGCCGACTGCATAAACATTCTGTCTGGGATGCTTGGTTGAATGCAGTTCAATATTTGAGAAATATTTTGTTGTTCACAGTTAAAATCTTAAATTATGATCCATTTTTGCTTCACTTGATTTTTCCTTCCCCCAATGGGGCTGCTATATTTGTTTTACACCATTGATTTGAAAGATAAGTTTGCCTATCAGTGAAGCAGTTGATTTCCTCAAATCAATCACAGAGAAATCGGACCTTTAAATTTGGAGTTATATTCACGCTTTCAAAATCCAGATTCTTGCCTAAATATAAATACATGGATTGCCCGTCGCCGACACCAGCATCAGACAAATGCAGGCAGGTGTGCACATTGCCAAGTTCCCCCCTCACGACCTCTGCCCAAACGGTACCATGTCCAAAATTGTTGCTATTATAGACAGTCAATACTGGCTCAATTTGAAGTGCAAGAAAAGAACTGATCTCCACCGTCATCATGCCATCTCGGTGATAAAGGACTCAGAAGCACTCCAAGAAGTCGAAAGCTTAGGTGTCAATCCACTTCGTGCCAGCGTTAACTAATTCGCGCAACTCGTTGGACATGTTTGCACGAGTGTAGAGTTCAATCATGCAGGTATAATGTTCATGGATAGGAGTAATACCATACCGTTTTCTCATATGTGTGAAATACCTATTGCCCTCTTTTACATCGTTGGTCCGTACACAAGCACATAAAACACCAACAAAAGTGATTGCATCTGGCTCTACCTTTGCCTCCTCCATTTGTGCAAAAAGCGCAAGGGCCTCATTGCCACACCCATGAACCCCCAAGCTAGTGATCATTACATTCCAAGTGGCCAAGGTCTTCATCTCCATCTTATCAAACACTTCTTTTGCATCACTCAAGCTGCCACACTTGCTGTACATGTCAATAAGCGCGGTTCCAAGGTAAGGCCCGAGTAAAGATCCATTCTTTATAGCACAGTCATGAATCCGACGACCAAGATTGAGACTACCCAATTGAGTTGAGGCTTTCAACAAGCTCACCAACGTAAGCTCATTGGGTTTGACATTGTAAAGCTGCATTCTGGAGAAGAGTTCAAATGCTTCTTCAGCTCGGTGGTTTCTAACGTAACCGTTGATCATGGCTGTCCATGAAATAACATTTCTTGTTGACATACGGTCAAATGCTCGTCGAGCTGCATCCAATTCCCCGTAAGCAACAAGACCGTTGACAAAAGTGGTCCACGAGACGACGGTTCGAACGCGCATTTTCTCGAACACCTTCGTACCAGAAGCAACATCGCCGCTCTTGAAATAGAGATCCATCAGAGTGTTAAGCAGAAAGGTATCTTTCGAAAATCCGGCCTTAATAGCAAGGCCATGGACCTCTCTAGCTTTGTGAATGGCGGAAGCCGCCAAGCAAGATTTGACAATGAAGGGAAAGGTGAACTTATCAGGAGGGGGGAAGCCTCGACAGACGATGAGGTTATATAGAATAAGAGCTTGTAGAGGATAGCCATGTTTGGTATAGACCCTAATCATGAAATTCCACGTAAATGAATCTATATCTACACACCCATTACCACTACGACTGTAAGGATGACTATGGCTATGCGTGCCGACAAGGATTTGATGGAAAAGTATTCGAGTGGCATGGTCCATCCTTCCGAAGGAGAAGCAAAGGTGAAGCAATTTTCTAAGGAGCATATAAAAGTGAGCTAGATGGTCAGGAGAAGAGAATGATTGAGGTAAGATACCATTGCGAATGATCTTGGCGTGGATGATCCTGAGCTGGGTGAAATTGGTGCACTTCTGGAGGAAGAAAATTGCTTCCCTCTGGGACGACCCGGAGGGAGACCAAAACCTCCTCCCCAGCTGCCTATGTCTGGCAATAACTACAAGTCTAGTAGTGTGTGATTGTGAGCCTAGAATTGGGTTCCTTTCGGACAGAACATGAACATGAACACGAACATGCAAATGGGGATTACATGACAGGGATGCAACCATCATCCCTAGCACTTCTTCAGCTATAACAACAACTAATGGGAAAAAGGATAATAAGCAGAAGAAAAAGAACCAAGTGACATTGGCAGGGGAATGACTGAATTAACTACAGCCTACCCTGCCGGGCTTCGGATATTTTTCAGGGATTTTTCTTTTGGCGATAGATTGATTCCTTGAGCTGATTTCTGTGGTAAGCAGTGACCACAGGCGTCCTGTTTAGCCAGAGCCCCTAATAACGGGGCGGGATTTCTTATATATATATACTTTTTATTTTTTTATTTTTTTTTTCAAATAATTGTCTGGACATTCTACTTTGTTTGCACATTTTATTTTAATTATATATACGTTACATGTTTCTAAAAACCAAAAAAAAAACACATAGAATCTGCTGCACGAGACTTATGCCCGCCACATCACCGCATCTCAAACCTCGTCCGAATCCCCCGTCTGCCTAGTTTGTCCCCTTCACAAGAGTTCTTGTTCACCAATCAATTGGCTGGCAAGGTGTCCGATGAAAACATACCATTATTATCATCGTTGTAAGCAAAAGTTCCAAATTAAGCCGTCAATTACAATTCTCTGGCAATTAAGATCGCATATGCAGCCAATTAGATAGATTGCGTAAAAGGTAAAAAAAAAAAAAAAAAAAAAGATAGAGAGCTATAAGCCTATAATCAAGGGAAACCCCACAAAACAAGCTATCTTAAACCTGTCAAAAATTAAAGCAGTAATGGGTTAGCGATATAGGATGTGAAGTTGAAAATCACCTTAAAAGTTCACTAAAAATAGACTGAACAAACCTAACGGCCTCGTTCAAAATGGTATATTAGTTCCCATTGTCCACAAAAAAATGGCCCAATAAAGGCCTATCCTGAATGCGGAGGGACGTGAAAATGGCTGTCATCCGCCGCAGCTTCTTCTCACAGTTCTTTCTCGCAATGGCCATCGCCACCTTTCTTGCCGATCAAGCCACTGCGACCGTGGACTTGTGCGAACCTGCGTATTACAAGGGTCTTTGCAGGGCTGCCGTGAAGGGAATCACCGACCCGACAGCAGCGACAGAATCGGCTATCAACCTCGCAATCGCGAAAACCAGGCACGCGACGGCCCTGTCCAAGATGCTTGGAAAGAGCGAAATTAACTCTCTTTGCACTGAGGTGTACGAGACTGCATTGGCAAGCCTCCTGGATTCACTCAAGAACATCAAGGATGGCGACGTCGGTGCTTTCAACACCAACTTGTCGGCAGCCATAAGTAACTATGCAACCTGCGGGGATGCCTTCGTAGAAAAAAACCAGACGTCTCCTCTTGTTACGGTTAGTCAAGTGTTGTCGCACATGGTTGACAATTGCTTGGCATTGGGCCCTTCCTACCAGATATAATGGGTTTATTGTGGGGGTGTCCTAATTTGTGTGGTCTTGTATGGATTTTTTGACGTCTGATGAATAAGAGGAATGTGATCTTATTCTATCTATTCTTTAACATAGTTTCTCAAATTTAATTGAATCTATCTACCTTAACAAATTTTTAATTTGGTTTGAAATCAAGATCCTGAATTGACTTGCAACTCTTATTGTTTTCCCACAATGATACATCACTTGGTGACCACTTCACCCATTTGAGAGAATTAACAATTCAAACCCCCACCAATGATCTGGAGCGAACCTCATTGACCACCCCTCCAAGCGTCAGTGATTTTTTCGTTTATGTATTTCTAATTGTTGTTATTATTAGTTATTGCTGATGAATTGAAAGTATCGTAGCGTTTGTGTAGTTATAATGACATTGTCTATTCCAGATAATTAGTCAAAGAACTAATTGGTGAATAAAGTCTTGATTGAAATAGAGTTTGAAATAAAAGAATAAGAATAAATTTATCAATAAAATTCAACTAGCAATCGGTTTATTGAAACTGCTGTTAGGTACCCTTATCAGCAAATCGCTTGGCATAAACAAATTTGCTGAACACTCTTCAATAACAATCATCCAGCTCGAAACGCCAAACCAAATACCCTGAAATGAGTTGTAGACCCCACTTTTAAACCGTAGTAGACAAAGCTACTAACTTAATCAACTAAGGGAATTCTCTGGGCCCAGGATTAATGTTTCTCGCTGCAGTCGGAAAAAAAAAAGAAAAAAGAAAAAAGGAAAAAGTAAAAAAGGAATGCTCCTCAATGAAATAACCTTCTCCTGGGATGATTGATGAACAGTGCATAAACCCTTCCCCGTTCCAATTTCCGAACGACCTCAATTTGTGACTGTTAAAACTGCGGTGTATTAGGTTTTTGCATGTTCTCAAAGTGCGAACATGGCCGGCCTGTAACCGAAGATCGTGGCTACAGCGATAATTGGATTTCATGAACCTGGAGCTTCCGAATTGACCCACTTTGGAGGTGACATTCAAGCGCCCTCCTGAATTATCATGTCCCTTGAGGAATGGCCAGTTTAGAATTTAAATTATTATTTTTGAGGTCTCGTATCCAATTTTGGAGAGAAGGATAAATTTTATAAAAATGTGAAAGGATATATGATTGTGTAATTTATGTCCAATGGATTTCTTGAAAAATAATATATATATATATATATCTTAAATTTCAGTAAATTTTAAAATTATGCATTATCACTCCACTTGAAATTTTTAAAGATATAATTAGTCATTTCCTTCCTCGTGAAATAGCAGCCCGTTGTTGTTTATACTCATCTCTTGCCAAATAATTAACTCATTGACTCTCATATCACTTATTACAAAAAAGCAAGTCCAAAATTAGGAGAAATCTAAGTGAAATTCAAGTAAAAAATATATTTATGGATTTGAGATTATATTTTAATTCAAAAAAGACAAAATAAATAATATCTAAGTGAAAAAAAAATTATAAATTAAATATTTTAAAATTTTACATTAAAATATAGTATATAACTCATAAATTTATCACTTACTATTCAAATTTCTTCCCACAAACTAAGTTATCCCTTAACAGTGGCTATACAATACAATCTCATGACATACCAAAATCTCATTAATGAATTTTGCAAAAGGAGAACATTGTAGCAAAAGATACAAATGATTGGTGGATCCTCGCATAGCACGTCAGAAGCAGCAGTACGATGGCGTACTCGAGTGATATAACTTCTCCAGGAATACGAACAATAAGATATGTGGTGCTCAGCTTCTGATTTGAGCATCACTAGCAGCAGTCGCAGCACATTGATGGGTGTGAGTAGAAGTGACTTCAGCAGTGGCGCGCACGAGAGATTCCTGCGGGAGGATGTCTTGTTTGCCGTGCAAATCGCATTATCTAATGCTTTGAAAGACGTCTTCTAAAGAGACTTGCTCCTTCTGGGAGACAACTTGTGGTGATCATTTGTAGATTGTTAGGCAGACATGGGCGTTCAAGCTCTGATCCGATGATATTATTCCATTAATAAAGTCATTAGTGATCGTTAGGCTCCCACTAATTTCAGGGTCTGGCTTTGTCTACAATAGTTTTCAATAGCTTAAGTTCTAGTTATGCCCACCTTGAAATGACAGAATTTATGAAGAGAGAAGAACAAAATCGTTAGATGAACATAGGGAGTAGCACTGATTTACAGGAAATACAAATCATAATCTTTGAGTTGCACATTTATAATTTTATTATGCAATAAATTATATTTTTTATTAACCATCCTCGTTTTCTAGTCAAAAACTCAAAAATTTGCATCCAAGCAATAGAACTCAGAAAAAAGGGCATCAAATTGAAGTTCCACGAGCCAAATATTGGGTCGTCGAACCAATTATATGACTTTCACTTGGCCTTTTACTAAGGGGTTAGCCTCTCAACGCCATTCTTGTTGAAATTGCTAAAGTCTTTCTACTTAATTGGATTGGATTCCATTCCATTTTGATAGTAATAGAATAGAATGACGAAGAACAAAAAGATTCATATAAACAATTGCAATTTAAGTTGAGATTAAAATTTTGTTGGTGTCATCGCTGTCTAGTTAATCATAGCCCAATGACTTGGTTTATATTTTAGTCAACTTTTTTTGATAAGTTCACATAAGCAATTTCTCAATTGGGCCGAACTGTCCTCTTCACCACTCAGTGTTTCAGAATGGGTGGCACCAGTCCATGAAATATGGGACTAGACTGACATTTCTGGTCCTAAGACGTTTAATTGTGGCATGTTCCATTGGAAGCATGGAGGGGTCGATTGGTGAAAATTTCTGAAAACTGGGCTCAAGCCCAAAAGGTATCATTGCACTAGTTAGGCATCTCGGATCAGTCGCATGCATAATAATTGTTACAGCCGAATCACTCAATTTACATACATGGCCAACATAAAAAGAAATGATCTAAAAGCTGGAGTGTGTTTGAACTCACGTCACATTT
This sequence comes from Ceriops zippeliana, assembly GCA_037897445.1. NCBI lineage: Eukaryota > Viridiplantae > Streptophyta > Magnoliopsida > Malpighiales > Rhizophoraceae > Ceriops > Ceriops zippeliana. The sequence continues at coordinate 1,072,933 of JBAPLH010000188.1, read as the reverse complement.
GACTGACATGTTCCAACTACTTGTGTAATGTGCAGCATGGCAGGTTAACGAACCAATCTTTTTTCTTGTTCATCTTGCTTAACGAATGAATCAGAATTTACTTCCATGATTAGGCATCATAATATGTCCTCTCCATGGTAAGCAGTGCGAGGAAGCCTTGCCTTTCAGTTGTACTTGATTAGAGCAACATCATCATGAGGCACATCACGATGCATATAAGGGGAGGACCATGCAAGAATTATAGCTTAGTATGCTGTGAGAGTTTGTTACAAATTGAAAACACCTCCCTTTTTAGCATTCCCCACTCTCTCAAATAATGCTTTTTTTTTTTTTTTAAGACTTCATTATATGGATGTGAATTATCTTAACGTAGTATATATGCAAGTGAAGTAATATTGTTAGGACTGTTCATAGCACTTTTGTGACATTTATTTATTATTAATATCATCATACATTGAATAATTATAAATGTATAACTAATAATTACGATAATAACAAAAAAATTCTTTTTGGAACTCGTATCCACATCTATATATCATTCACTTTTTTTTTAATCCAATCAAAGGCATTCAGCATCCAAGAGACCGAAAAAAATCTATCTTGTTGTGACCTAATTAGAGGACTTATTCCAAACTCAGTTGAGTAAAATTATCGTTAATTTAGGTATATATGCGCTTGCGAGGAGAGAAAAAACTAATGAAAAAGGGATGGTCAGCGACATTGATTCGATGCCTATGTCTCTTGGCAAGTCCCCTTAATTTTGGGGATTTTCTTATACTTGGATTTAGGTTGAAAAGCTGCCCATGCCTCTTTGGACAAAATGATTGCTTAACATGACTATTCCATGGCTGCAAGCTTTTGCTACCTTCCTTTCTTTTGCACCTTTCAAGGGCCTTTCTGCATTAAATATGCTGCACAAATACATGAAAGATTAAAGAATGGACCATACTTCAAGGAATTGGAGCCATGTATTTGCCAAACTAGAGATAAAGGTGGTGAACAATGGCATATACAAAAGAATGGCGTTCAGTACGGCTCCGAAATTCATCATTTAAACCCTACGCTATTACCATACTTTGTCAGGATTTTATTCTCTTCTTTTTATGTGGGTCTAAGTTGGAATTCACTTTATTATTATTATTCGACCCTTTCATCTACAATTCAAAAGCCAGATGCCTCGATCCTCTTCTCCCGAGGATAAACATGCAGGAAGTAACATTGACATCGATCGATACCGGATAACTGGTATTTTACTTTGTTCTGAGTTGATGGAGGAAAAAGAAAAGAAATTTTAGTCCCCAAAAAATATTTTAATTTCCATAAAGTTAATACTACTCTTACTAGAAAGCTGTTACAAATAAATTATGTACAATTTTGAAAATTTACCAGATGTCGCATTTTAAAAGATTTATTTATAGATAATAAATCGACTTAACACAAATAGACTTCTTTTATTGGTAGATGGGAAATTAAAGAAGATTAATGACTACTTTGACTTCGGAAATCTTCCTACAAGGGCCAACTCAAGCAGCTTTCCCTGGTGGGGTTATCATAAAGATTGTGAAAGGGGCCGTTTAAATTGAAACTACCAAAGGGGCTTGACCCATACGAGCGGCTCCTATAAATCAAAGTCAAGGAATTGCAACTTCTGTTATCATTACAAAAGTACCGAAGGATGAAGGTGAGATAAGAGCCAGCCCACATGAGAGGTATTGCTAAGCCCTACTGTTACCTGTCACACTGTGTGTGGATGTATACCCAGCATTTTTCATTTCAGAATTATCAGTCTTTAGAGGCTGACATTTGATTCTTTAGTGGAGCAATGGGATTAAGGGAAGAAATGGGACCTAGTGATGCAGTCCCCGTGCCATTACAGTGAGAGAAGACATTATATTCTGCTGATCTTTTGAGGTTTCCAGGAATATCAGAATCCTAAAAAGACCACCTTTGGTTTTTAGTGGGGTTGAATCAGAGTCCACCAGAAAGTTTGGGTTTCCTAAGATGAAGCTTCATTCATTATTAAAAACTTAAATTTTAATGAATTGGGTGAGTTCCAAACATGGGCAACATATTATTACTATTCATAGTACATTTTTTGCCTTTACATACATGATTTTAATTAGTGATAAAAAAACCAGATACACGCATCAAATAGTATAATATGTATTTATGTTTTAAATACGTCAAATTGGTTGTGATCATACGTTGAAGTCCAATTTCATATTAGGAATCTCTGAATCAAGTGGAGTAGATGGCAGAAGATGTTATTTATTAAAAAGCAGTCTCTCGTTTTATGGCACAGGACTGAATAAAATTTCATTTTCTAGTAGAGCATAAAGAAAAATTCGGACTTATTAGTGATGCCTCTCGAATCCATTATAACGAAGGGAAAGTAGGTCTTGGTCAATGGATCCTTCAGCTTCTGTTGGGGAATAGGAAAGTGGAAGGACCATGTTGGTACATGGACTGGTCATCGAAACGTGCATAGTGGGCCGCATGGTTCTGCTGTCAAAATCTTCCCAAATTTGTCTAGGAATGGTACTGAATTATGACATTAGATCGAGAAAACTGAGAAATGAACTATTGAACAAAGAGAAATCTGAAGTGACCTTACATGTCATTCAAGTTGTCTTCTAGAGTCAATGCACCCTTCAACCATTTGAAGAGTCAGAAAAAAAGGGCATCTTTGGCTCCCACTAGCCACTACTAACACTCAAAGCATTGCTGGCCTTGATGAATACTAAAAACATTCTTCTTTATTATATATATATATTATTTTTTTTAATTTTTTTTTGTCGTTGCCTCAAGCTTATCTAATAGGGTCAAGTTGGGAACACCATGATTAAACCTATGTATATATAAATTCAATCACAAGTATTTGACAAATTGAAATTAGTACGATTTGTACATTCGAAGAATAAGGTCATGAATGTTAATAATTAGCTCTAGCATTTCTTTGCTTATCAGAGTCAGAAATAAGGGAATTCTACGTCACATGTGATCAAGTGTTAAAAAACAGTTGATTAGGAAATATTGTAGTTCGAAGCTTCACAATGTTTTTATTGGGTCTGTAAGGGAGGGTCGGAGCCCGTGAGGAGGGGGCGGAGGTTCGAATTCCTGCCACCCCACGAGGCATTTGTGCTAACCTAAGCTTTATAATATTTGTCTACTGAATCGTACCAGGGTAGCAGAGATATGGTATGGCTTAATTCGGATACTGATACTGAATTGGTCTGCGAAAGTCGTTTTTTTTTTTTTTCAAGAATGAAATGCCATTAAAAAAAACACATGAAAATTCCGAAGGGATGAAGAAAAATGAATTCATTTTGCTTCATAGCATCTTGTAGTAGACAACTACCACTTGACTATAAAAACCTTCAATCAGCCTTGGATTCAAAATATTTGCATTTTATAAATTCTCTTAAGCTATTGTCGTTTAGATGCACTTCCAGGAATTTACAGTAACTCTCAGCTTTTCTTCACTGAAGATGATGAAAATGGAACACGTCTTAAATCCTGCCGATCATCACATGGTTTCTCCCAGTCCTTTATACGTAGCCCCCCTCTTCTTTCCCAAAGACAGCAATCATCCCCCTTGTGCTAATGTAAGTTCACACTTGTTGCTTATTATATGTACGAAGTCTTGTTGAAATAGAATGAAAAATAATGTTTGAAAAATGTCGTGAAAAAAAAAAAAAATATATATATATATATATATATATATATATATATCAAATTAAGTACATTTAATTTTTTTTCTAAATTTTAGAGAGCGATATTTTGTGTATTGAGGATACTCTTTTTAATGTACGAGGTAGAAAAGGCTAGTGAAAAACCTTGAATCGGACCTATAACTGAAATTATTACCTTCCCTTCCTTTTTTAAACCTTGTGAAACGTAAGATGGTGCATATGTTTAGTTAGTTCTGTCCGAAGATCAGCCTGTCTGTGTTCGGACTTAGGAGACCAACCCCCGAGGTTGCTGCTTTCATGTTGGGGTTTCACAGCGTGTAAATTTTATGGCCGACTGACACTCAAGACTCACAACTAAAATGAGACCATTTCGGTGAATTTGGGGGCCACGCCAGCCCCGAATTGTGCTTTTAAAGCCTGGGGCCGCGCCAGGCAGTTAAGACTTCACGCCACCTAAAACTTGTTACCTTTCTTTTTTACTCGTTTTCTCCCGAGTGTTGAAATTAAGGAAAATAGTTCGTAAAATTTGAAGAAGATCCAATGCTTCCCCCCCCCCCCCCCCACCTCCTCTTTTTTTTTTTTTTTTTGTCGTAAATTGCAATCAGCTGATATCACATGGCAGCTTTCAATCATGCGTTGAGTCCATAAATTGCCTCCTTACTTCAAGATTGTAGCGCTAATAAAATTTAACAAGTTTCACATAGATATATACTTGTAAACTTTTTCAACCATAGCAATAAAATTTACCACTATAATAAATTTAATAATAAAATATCTTATTGTCAATTGGCTCAAAGATGTTGGCAGTGACACAATGGGGGCTAACATTATTTATATCAGTACATTGCATCGTTTAACTTCTAGCGGCGGGCTGCGAGATTCCAATACTGGGCTTAATTGGGATATAAAGGAGAGTGAGGCAAAGAGAGAAAATGAGAAATGAACGCAAAACTAACACGGGTTTTTCATAATAAATAAAATGATTTTTGAAAAAATTTAAAAACAAAACAAAGAGGATGATCGTGGGTGGGGGTGGTAGGCATCATTGCCAGAGAGCCCTTCAAAAAAGGGTACTGGGTGTGGGTAAGTGCTGGAAAAGGCAAATTCCAGCATCGGTTCTCTCGCATTCCTTAAGGCCAATTTTTTTTTTTTTTCTTGAAAGCTAAATCGAACTTATGGTCATCATAAAACACTGGAGCCAGAATCATCCTTAATTTGTGGCCTTGATAAACCAGCTATTTTGCATACCATGGCATTGCACTCCTTTTTTTCTTTTTTTCTTTTTTTTTTTTTTGTGAGAGGGGGTGGGGGTACTTGCTATGATTTCTTCTTTTTTATAAAAAAATAAAGGAAAGATTTAAAAAAAAAAAACAGAGAGAGAGAGAGAGAGAGAGAGAGAGAGGAGAGAATTGAAGTGGGAGAATCGTAAGACTAGGCAGTGCACTTTATGTACTATGAAGTGATGGGTGATGTCATTTTTTCCCGACCATTACCTCACTGCCAGTGTCTGTCTTCTCCTTTTACCTCATTTTTAGTTTGGACCGGCTCTTCCAGACCTCGTGGACATTCAGATTCGGCCCTTAGATAGACAGGGACGGTACTACATTGAATTATTGTTTTTATTTTTCTACAATAATCAAAGAAAAAAACAAACTACAAAATATTTAGAGAGTTCACGTCTAAAGAATTCAAACCTTCGTCAAGTGCATTGAAATACGCTAAATTGCTAATAAGTTCTGATTTATAAAATTGGAGAAGAATAACTCTCTTTGGTTATGTAAACCAATCAACAATATTTGACTCTTTTAAAATGGATTATCTAAATGCTCAGTCATGTAAAGGTGCCCCCTTTTTTATTTTTATTTATTTTTTGGTTATTTACTGTACTGCATATATGCATGCAACAACAACACAGAACGACACGAGAGAGTTGTAGGTTAAACATGGAGATGCCTGCCAATGGGTGCTGTCCCTCAACGAAAGGAAACTGATGGATCGATGAGCCCCCCCCCCCCCCCCCCAAAAAAAAAATAATTAATTAGCAGCAAAAAGCATGGCCATGCACGCGTATGTCTATTCTATATAAGCATGCAGATTGTACATAAACAGGTACGCGTGCCCACTCACAGCAGGCCCAACACAATAAGAAATTGGGTTCACCGACGGGCAGACGACACCTTTAGAAAGGTGCAGTGATGCTTTGGAGAGAAATTATGTTAAGCAGACGCAAAATTGAGAAATGGTTTTTTTTTTTTTTTTTTTTTTTTGATGATGATGATGAAAAATTCTTTTCAGATAAATTCCGAGATTATTACCATAACATTCAACTAATGCGACTTTCAATTTGAAATATGCAATTATAATTTGAAGTTTGTTCTTACTACTAAATTAATTATAGGTAATTAAAAAGAAAGAAATGTTACATCCTTATTTTTTTATATATGTAAGTGATGTAAATTTAACAATCATATAAGCCATTTAATGACTATGAATTTGAACAAAGGGCTCCGAAAATATTATTGTTCTGCTATAAATTTGAAATACTTACTAAAATATATAAATAGCAATGATAGTTATAAAACTAAGTTTGCATATATATATATATATATGCACCTATATAAATTTTTAAGAAAAATTTGAAAATTATCCAATATAAAATGTGCAAAAAATGATTAAAAAATGAATAATATTTCACCTGTATTAATAACAGCATGTTGAATTCCACTCTCGATTTAATGGAGTTAAAAAATTCCCATCATAGGCTATGATTTCTTGTGTCCTTTGGACCTTGTACATTTCGTCAGATGGACGTTCATCCGGACCCCACGACATGGAATCGATCAAATAGGGATTAAAAAAAGAAAAGAAAAGAAAAGTCTCATCATAGGCGACGTTTTCATTAGATGGCACTTCATATGGACAAATCTCAAGTCAAACTATTAGTTCAGCTACTGTAGTATTGGAGGAAAACAATCCAAAAAATTTTATGCCCAAATTATCCACATATCCAAGAAACTGATAACAAAATAATAATAATAATAATAATAAATTAGGGTGAACTAAAGTGGGTTAGCTTTAGTATGATGAAAAATGATAGTTAAATACAATGGAGGATCATAAAAACCAGAGAAACTGACACAAGGAACATCTAGGGAAGTGAGAAAGAGAAGCCCCTCAAAGCAAAGAACTTTGGAAGCCCGGAGAGAATCGAGTGCAATTCCTATCTGTCCTCATAAGCCGAAGTAAAGAATAACAGAAATCAATTCCATTTTGCCCTATGAAATACAAAAAAGCTAAAGTTTCAGTCTTTGTATAGAAGACTGGAAACATACCTTCTCATAACCCCACCCCCACCCCCCACATTCTCTCTCTACATTTTCCCTTTACTTTTTTTTTTTTTTTAATTCACAGCATGATTTCATCACTACCCAGTGTTTAAAATTGCACACACCCACATGGCCAATTAAGACTCTGAGATAACCCCGGCCCAATAGTGCCTATTTTAATCAGCTCCGTGCCTAGAAGTTGAAGTTGTCGGAAAAAAACAAAAAACGAAGCAGAAGTGGTATTGGAAGCTTTGAAGGAATAAAGAGAGAGAGAAGCTAAGATTTGGTTATTTTTGGGCTTCCAGAGTTATTGAAAATGGTGAGAAATTGAATTAGGGTGGCTGAGAATGGTGACTCCGTGCTGGATGGATGCAAAGGCAAGGAATAAATGGAGTTATTTTGTTCACACAAGAAGACAACAACAACACCAATGTACACAACAAACAAGTACAGACTTGGCAAGAGTAGAAACAGAGGGAAATTTCTCAAACATGGCTTCTAGTTGGCGTTGTAAGATTAAGATCTCACCATCCATTACCATTTTTTTATGCTTTCTGCTTTTTGTTTCCCCGATTTGTCCTGTCCATTCGTCCGAAACCGGCACCGGCCATGCAACCAACCAGACTTTCAGGCCGGGAGACGAGTTGAAAAGGTTGAAGATCATAAAGGAACATCTCAAGAAGATTAACAAGCCAGCTGTGGAGACAATTCAGGCATTTTGACTCTTGTTCCCCTGTTTTTGTCCTGTCTTTATGTCTGTTCTGTCTTTCTTTCTTTTTTTTTTTCTCTGTTCCTTCCTTTGCCTTTTGGAGGCTTAACATGTTGGGCTTGTTTCTTATTGCTTCAGAGTCCTGATGGTGATCTTATAGACTGTGTTTTGTCTCATCATCAACCAGCTTTTGATCATCCTCAATTGAAAGGACAGAAGCCATTGGTATGTATGTGAATTATAGAACATCCAATCCTTGGGAATTTTATGTTATGTTTGTTGAAGTCTTTGTTCTTTTGCACGAATTCGCAGGAGCCACCTGAAAGACCAAAATTAAATAACCCAACAAGCACGACTGATTCGGAGAATTTCCAGCTGTGGAGTTTGTCCGGGGAATCATGTCCAGATGGGACAATCCCAATTAGAAGAACAACTGAGCAAGACATGTTCAGAGCTAGTTCTGTAAGAAGTTTTGGTAGGAAAGTAAGAAGGCATGTTAGAAGAGACACCAACAGCAATGGCCATGAGGTGAATTTTCTTTCTTGGCTTCTTCTCTTTTCTTTTATTTATTTATTTTTTTTCCTTTTTGTGATGGATCACAGCCTTAATCAACTGAAACAGAAAAGAAAGTGGCCAAAGAAAATGGTGGAGGAGGTCTTAAAAAGCGGCAACTATTGCATTAAAAATATAAAGAAAGATTAAAAGAGTAATGATACAAAAAACAGCTTTTTTCAAAGTTTTTATTGTTTAAGATTTTGATTTGTTGAACAGGAAGCAGTGGTTTCCTTTCTCCTTTTCTTTGGATTTGACATGCAATTTCATCAAAATAAACAAGAAATTTTAGTTTTTTTTTTATTTTTCCTTAATAGACATAACTTTCCATCCAATTCCACAGGTCTACCACTGTTTATTTAAACTTTAAATAGAACTTTTTCCGTCTAATTTCGCAGGAGGGACGAGGGTTAGTCCCCATCGGATTGCATCATAATTAAATCTCCTTTTTTTTTTCCCTCCCTTTTTTAGAGAATTAAATTTTGTAAGTAAAAGGTGAAAATAAGATGGTGTAAGAAGCATCATGTGTGGTGTTGTTTCCTTGCGGAGGAAACAAGGATTTCAGGCAACTGAGTTTTCCTTTTATTTCAAGTAATTGCTGACTTTCATGCTTTCTTGATAGTGAATTATACCATAGTTCTATACAAGTCTCTCACATAGCCCAAAGAATTTCTGATCATGAAGTTGACAGTCGCTTTTTCTTTGGTTTGATAACAAAGGGTTTTACTTTGGGTGGATAAATTTCAAATTTATGGAAAATTTTAAAACCCGAATGGGTGGTCTTAAAGGACAGAAGATATAATTATTTGCGCAAACTGCTGTGTAATTCGAGAGCCAAGTGCCTAGTTTAAACACCCTAAGGCCTAAACTACATCCCTTTGCCAAGGGACTCAATTCTTACAGTCTCTTTAATTTTAATGAAAAGGAGAGAGAAAGAAAAAAAAAATGGAAAAGCAAATAAAGCAAAAGAAGAGATAAGGACACCAGACACCGACACATCTATGCTCATGTATTGTGTACCATCGAGAGTATAAGGCGGGAAAACCTCGTTGCATGCTACTAACATCTTGAAGAGGATAGTGGGCTAGCAATATTCCACTAGTTTTCAGTTTATATTTATTTTTCTTTAATTTCGAACTGTTGGGTTACAGCATGCAGTTGGGTTTGTGACTGGAGATCAATATTATGGAGCAAAAGCTAGCATTAATGTGTGGGCACCCCAGGTTGCTAATCTCAATGAATTCAGCCTGTCACAGATGTGGGTCATTTCTGGTTCATTTGGTGATGACCTTAACACCATTGAATCTGGTTGGCAGGTATTTAATTAATTGTTTCCCCCTTAAAAATCCCCGTTATGAAAAGATAAATTTCTGGATTTGCAGCATTAAGAATTTAGTTTATCTCTTTGACCATACTTTAGCTGTACCTAATTGACTATTAGTAAAATGAAGAAAATGAAAACAAAATATTGCACCTTTTACTTCAGCAGGTTTCAAACAGGCGAGTTGGGAGTTGAAAGAGAAGCATAGATTAAAAAGAAGAAAAAAGCATTAATTTCCTTTCGATCCACCCATAAATAATAAAAAATGTTCAATCAATATCATGGAAACGACGAATTTCAATCTTCAAAACATTAAATTACTTTGTTTTCACATTTAAAGCAATCAAAGAGCTCAACTACCTCACTTTTATCAGTTTTGTACTGTAGCTATAGATGTTAAACCATATTCTTCTTCTTCTTCTTTCAGGTTAGCCCAGAGATGTACGGGGACAGTCATCCCAGGTTCTTCACCTACTGGACTGTGAGTATTATGACACAAAACGGGGCCTGTTCTGGTCAAATTTTACAAATATGGAGTTCCAATATTTTACTGAGATGCACGCGCACAAACGAGTCTTTTGAAATATTGTATGACTGATTTCATGATGGCTAGTTCATCTAACTCGACCTAATTTGTATTGATTAGAAAATAATAATAATAATAATTCATAATCCAAAATATTTGAAATTAAAATTATTTAGAACCTAATTAATTCGAAAGTCAAACCCCAAACCAAAGAGTCAAACTTAACATATTTGAAATCAACGAGCCCAAAATTTAGAGACTCGAAACAACAGTCTGAATCTAATCCAACTTGCTGTTTGCCACCTCCATTTGCATATGCGAATGTCGACACAATATTTGTGATACTTTCGATTGTAATGTGTAGGATAAATCATCATTATCTAGCTAATACCTTGTAATCCAACATGTACAGACGGACTCCTATCAGGCGACGGGGTGCTATAATTTACTGTGCTCGGGCTTCGTTCAAACAAATAGTAGGATTGCAATTGGGGCTGCCATCTCTCCAACATCATCTTACGGCGGGGGTCAATTCGACATTAGTTTGTTGATTTGGAAGGTAAATCAAAATTCTAACATTAACAATAATGATGATGATGACAATGATGATGTAGCTCTCTTATATAGTGGGCCAAATGGGTGTGATTAACAACTTCAAATGGCTTCTGCAATTCTTGTACTCTTTTGTGCTTTACAAGATTCTCTTCTTTAACGAGTAAAAGGGCCTCCTGCAGGGCCCTGAACCGTCCGCGCCATTTTTCATTTTTATTCCACTTCTCCAATCACTCAGTATGTCAACTAAATTTCCTAACATGACATGTATTTGGACTTGTAGTGTACAACATAATTTAGCCTCAAAATATTAATAACTTTTAGTATGCCTATTATTATTACTCTTGTCTAAAATTTTTCCAGTAGAAAAATCATAATCTTTTTATCGCCAGGTAACCCATTTTGGCTTGTTGCATCTTTTTATATTCAGTAAAAAGAAACAATAATAACAAACTTCACTTTTTATGCAGGACCCAAAGCACGGCAACTGGTGGCTACAATTTGGATCTGGGGTTCTAGTAGGTTACTGGCCATCATTTTTGTTCACTCGTCTGAGGGATTATGCCACAATGGTCCAATTTGGCGGAGAAATTGTGAATACAAGTCCATCAGGATCTCACACTTCTACACAAATGGGCAGTGGACATTTTGCAGGAGAAGGCTTTGGAAAGGCCTCATATTTTCGAAATTTGCAAGTGGTTGATTGGGACAATAACCTAATCCCCCCATCAAATATCAAGGTACTGGCTGACCGTCCGAATTGCTATGATATACAAGGAGGGATAAATAGAGTTTGGGGTAATTATTTTTACTATGGAGGACCTGGAAGAAATGTGAGATGTCCCTAAGGGAATTGGTATAGGGCGTTTCTTCAAAAAAAATTTTTTGGGGTGAAATGGTTTTCTAATTTAGATCAGTGAGGTGGGGTTATTTTTATATTGGTTTTCTTTTTCATCCATTTTTGTTTTCCTTTTCTTCTTCTCATCTCTTTCTTGACTAACAGGTGCTTTAGTAATATACCTTCTTTATTAGGGACTGATGTAAATGTGGAAAAAGGAAACATCAATGAATATACTATCCTTGTGTAATTGTATGGAAGAAATTCAAGAGCGACCTGGTACCTTTTATTATTATTATTATTATTGCAAGATTAAGGAAGAAAATGAGTAGGACATTCAATAATGGGACCCCTGCAAAAGGCCAACATTTAACGACTATCTTAATGGGTCGGTTCGTTAACCCTGCACATGCCTTCCCTGCTCTGAATGCCATGGGTCCCTGAAAATAGCATGGCCATTTCACACCTAATTATGGGGTTTTCTTTTTTTCTTTTTTTTTCTTTTTTCTTTTTTCTTTTAGTGCATAATTAGTGGTCACCAATATCAGACACGTTCCTATAACTTTTTATTGCCCATGGCAGCGCAACCCAATTGTGGTGTTGAAAAAGGAGCACGACCCATTTATGGTGTCGTCAACTTTTGTGCAAAAATGTTCATAATGAGCCGTAAAACCAAAAAATAGGGCCATGGAAACCGATTCGTACAAAGGAAGACTGAGAGATAACAATAATTTCTTCTTACAGCAAACCAATTATAGTGTCATTTCACATATCATAACAATAAACGACGCATCTTTCCTTAAGCCTATTGCCTGAAACATTAATGGAATGCAATGAAGTGTAATAATACGTGATGAAGTAGAATTTTTCAATAATTCTCTTCAGAAAATTGAGATTGATTGCATTTCATTAGACTCTTCTCGGTATAATCATGGCCTTTCCTCATGCAATCTTTCCACCAATTCTTGTGTTTCGTTCCCACATGAATGTGATCGGTATTGGATGTGTATTTGAACAATTTGCCAAGTGCCTTTCTCTTGAAGTTTACGTTATTACTGGGACTCATTATTCAGCTTTACCCCAAAGAAATGATACGCCAACATGATGATGGGAACACAGGATGGGGTTTGTATTTGATAGGTATCTATAAAAAGCTGCTCGTTCATTAGTGTAAGGTTCTTTTATAACAGCCCAAAAGACGAACACGGTTCCACACCATTCTCTGCTTAAACTAGACGGCAATTCAAAGAAAAATTATCATGAGGAGAAAAGGTGGACTAACTAGCTAGGAAGACACCCAATAATAGACACTTAAGTATTTGGTATTCCTAATTGTCCTTTCAGTTAGTGGTAGATATTGCTATTTATCATTGCTTCTTCAATTTCCTGCTCTCTCTTCAGCCTCTTTTCAAAGTCTCGGGGGAGTCCACCGACTCTCACAAAAGGTGGCCGACGATGACCCACGAACATACGAAAGCATGACTTGGGCGCAAACATAAACAAAGGAGTGGCCTGCGGCCTTCTTGTTGCCAATTCCACAATACAGCACTCGTTAAGGTTGCGACGGGCCTCCTGTCCCTTTGACTAAATATATTATGTATTCTCTGATGCTTTTCTCACGTAGGTGCTGCACGCTCTGTGATAATCACGCATCATTCATCTACACGCTCTGCTTATCCTAGGCTAGGCTAGGCCAGGCCAGGCCGACCACAAGAAGTGGGGGAGTTGGGGGGTGGGGGGAGGCCCATGAAATTGAATTTTTGTGGGTCCTGATTTTTTATAACACCCGCTGACTGAGTTTAAAACCCTGATGTTTTGTTCAATTTTTGGGCAGGGAAAGAGAAGTGGTAGGGGTAGGGCAAGACCGAGGGAGAGGGAGGACTTCTGAGGCCCATTGATATATATTTATTGGGTCTTTTTGGGTGGCGGACTTCTTCTGGGCTCACAAACTAAAAGCCCTTACACAAATTGCTTTAGGGTTTTTTTTTTTTAACACAATTGACGATATGGAGAACTAAATTGACGATAACACAATGAGATGATGAAATTTTTAACACAATTTTCTATATGACTGACTAATTTTTGTTTTTCCCCCCCACCCTTGTTGACACTGACCCCTATTTTCTAGAATATGCAACTCTAGATTCATTCCGTGGTCGTCAACAGTTTCACCCTAACAAAGAAAGAATTAAGTTAATGATGAATTTAAATCTTACAAGACACATGGCCAGTCCAAATTTTGATGATGATGATATTCGTTGATTTATTTAATCTATTTCATGAAGTTTCCGGTGCCCCTAAGTTGATTTCATACTTTTCCTCAAAATGACTTGGACCGTTGGTTTTTGCCCGTAAATTGGCAAGTCGATCAAATTGACTAAAACGTTAACACTTGGGTTGACCCCACTTCCCTACGCATTCCTCGCACCCCGGCCCATGTTCCATTCCTTTAAATAATGGATTTTATTCATGTGGAAAAATATTGAATTTAATATTGGAAAATGGATTGACTTTTCGGCTTTCTCGAGAAAACCTGCTAGCCTTTTGATCCAGCGCATCGGCTCCCCCGCCAACCCCGCCGCACCCCCACCCCAAAAAAAAAAAAAAAACAAGAACAAGACATAATCGTAGATGTTCCCATTTGGTTCCAGCGTCCTCAATATACCATATTGGCACCTTCATGGGCGCTGGATCAACTGATTGTAATTATATACATTTTTAGCAAAAATAAATAAAGAAAACTTATCATTACTACTGAGTAAAAGCAAAAAAAAAAAAAAAAAAAAGATCCGTCGAGTAACTCCACATAATTCCATAAAATCAAAACTTAATATCATTCCATGAACTTGAAATGGGTAACTCGATGAATCTAAAAAATTTATAATATCAAACTCCGTTAATAACCAAAGATCCCAAAACATAACGTGACCATATTGTTGTGGTAGTTTCGAGGTATTTTGACATACTTTTTTTTTTTTTGTATTGGTTTGGTTTTTTTTTTTTTGTCATCATTTTTTTTAATTTTTAAATATTGTTGGTAATAAATTTTTAAATATTATATATATAATGTTTTCTTTGAATTAAATAATATTAAAGAAAACATTTTAAAAAAAAAAAAAAAAAAAGGTGAAAAACCTACTTTCGGACTACTAAAGTAATCACCATCAAACTTACAATGTTTATTTCTGGCTAAAAAGAAAGAAAAAAAAAAAAAAACAGAGTGTGACCTGACCCCTATCCGGTCATTTCCTGCCTGCGTTCGCATCCAAATTTCTGGTTCCTTTTGCTGTCCGCAAGCATTTTGCTTCCAGGATTAAGTTCCTTATATTTTTAGCGGTTCCCACCGGGATTTTGTTCACAAATTGTGCCAGCGATAATTGCCAAGACACGTGGCACCAATCCTTACCGAACTTTTGTTCATTTTTGGCCTCAGGCATGCTCCCTGGCTCGGACAGAGGGAAGAAAACATGGAAAGAAATGAAGAAAACAGAACATATGAAAGGCCTTTGAATTGGTTGGTCGGTTGGTCAGAAGATCTTTGTTTTGCTTGAGGTGGGAAGGAAACGAGAAAAACGTGCAAAACTGCCCCATCTTCAGAGTTCCAAGCCACCCCACGCAAACCAAACAGGAGAAGTGAATTGCACAACAGAAGAGGAGTCGTTTTATCAGTTTTGTTTCCCTTCTATGCTTTGATCATAGAGTGGGGGTGTTTTTTTTTCTGGGATTCTGTAGAAGAGAATTTAAGGCCTTTTCCAGAGCCTTCCTTTTGTGGGCTTTTGGTTTCGGAGGAAGGCTCTGTTTTTGGATATATATTGATTTCTTTAATTGGGGTGGAGGAGGCTTGATTTTGATGAAAATGGTAAGATGGTGGATATCTGCACTTCAATTGACAGAGCTGTTTCTGAGCACTATGGTGCACATGCTTTATGGGCTATACGTATTTAGCACGGCAGTGGCCGGGGATCTCTCTTGGGCTTTGAATGAATTCCTTTCCAAGCCTAATCTCAATTTTTCAGTGGCGAAAGAGGAGGAGCCATCATCAATAAAAACTACTACCAGTGTTGCTGACCTGCCTCCTATCGTGCTGGTTCACGGTATCTTTGGATTTGGCAAAGGGGTATGCCTTTTTTATTTTCCCTCTATTTCCTATTGTCTCAAAGATATCAATCTCATTGTTTTCTCCATTTGGGGTTCTGATTTTTTTTTTTTCCCTTTGTTTCAGAGATTAGGAGGTTTGTCGTACTTTGCTGGGGCAGAGAAGAAGGATGAGAGGGTTCTGGTTCCTGATTTGGGGTCTCTAACCAGCATATATGACAGGTGGGTGCTTACTCCTTTAAAATTTAGCAATCATAGGTCCATTCATTCATTGGGTGGCCTTTTCTTCTTCTTCTTCTTCTTTTTTCTCTATTTGTTGCCCTTCTCTATATTTGCATTTTATGTTTCATTTTTTGAAGAGTTTATGGGTCTCAGGGCACGCGAATTGTTCTATTATTTGAAAGGGGGCAGGTTGATTACGGGGAAGAACACAGCAAGGCCTTCTGTCACTCTCAATTTGGAAGGATTTATGAACAAGGTTTTGGCTTTGCCCCGTGTCAGTCTGTTTTACGGGTAATTGTTTCTTAGTTTTGGCATGATCTTAAATTTGGAGTGCCTTTGTCTGCTGTGATTGGAATGCAGGGCACTACTCAGAATGGGATGAGGATCACCCTATTCACTTTGTTGGGCATTCGGCCGGATTACAGGTTGCTCGTGTGCTGCAGCAAATGCTTGCCGACAAGGTTAGTCTAATATCTGCATGTTGCAAGAGGAGAGAACCAAATACTAGTAAGATTCTGTTTGTGATGACTGTTTGCTTTTTTATGGTTTCCTAGGCATTTAAGGGGCATGAAAACACTTCTGAGAACTGGGTTTTAAGCATCACTTCTTTATCTGGAGCATTCAATGGGACTACAAGAACCTATCTAGATGGAATGCAGTGAGCATTTTCTTGAGTTTGGCCTTTTATTTGGACAATTCAATCTAGATATCTATGTTACTATAACTATATTGCCTTTACTGAAAAATTCAAAAGCCAGACAAGAAGAATTAGAACTTACTTGCAACAGTATAATAAATAGATAATCAGTTGTTATCTACAGATTTTCCTAAGTTATGCTGTGTTTTAAATTGACGAACCATTGATTCCCACTCAGTAAATAAAGAATAAATTTTGATGTGCATCCGTGAATTTTGAATATTCTAGGCCAGAGGATGGTAGGACCATGAAGCCAGTATCTCTTCTTCAGATCTGCCGATTAGGTGTGTTAGTTTATGATTGGCTTGACATCCCCTGGCTGAAGTCATATTACAATTTTGGATTTGATCACTTCAACATGTCATGGAAGAAAATGGGAGTTTGGGGTCTGGTTGATTGCCTCTTGGGGAATGCGGGTCCATTTGCATCAGGAGATTGGATACTTCCTGATCTTACAATTCAAGGGTCTATGCAGCTAAACTGCCACCTGCAAACTTTTCCTAATACATACTATTTCAGCTATGCTACAAAGCGTACCAGAAGAATCATGGGTGTCACTGTTCCTTCAGGGATCCTTGGAATCCACCCTTTGCTTTTCATGAGGGTGTTGCAGATGAGCCAGTGGCGCCACCCTCCAGATGTCCCAACCCCATATAAAGGATACAGGTTTGTTTCTAAGCACCCTTGTTATCTCATCAATTCATTTATGCGTAATGCCAAAGCTTTTCTCTCCGATTGCTTGACCGTCTATATCTTTGTGTGGATAATTTGTACTGGGAAATGATTTTGCGTGCACGTAATGCCACATGCTTAAAGTTCAGTAAAGGCTAGTTTTGGGGTGAGTTGTAGTTGCTCTATTTGGACCTTGACAATACAAGTTAGATTGCGCACACTTGACCTTTCCTCGTACTCGTTGCGTTCTCGGGAACGTTCTTTATATGCTTGAAGTACAGTCAAATTTGAGCGGTGGGATTATCTCAATGACACTTTTTAATAGCGAACAACAGTAACTAAAAGTGAAATTGTATTTTTACTCAGTTCTTGAATGAATGAATGAATGAATGAATGTGCAGAGATGAGGATTGGCAAGACAATGACGGAGCACTCAACACAATATCCATGACTCACCCACGTCTACCGATAGAGCATCCAAGCCAGTTTGTTGTGAATGATGGCGAATGCCGCCCATTGAGGCCAGGAATATGGTTAGCAATGGCAACGTTACTGTTTTGGTCATTTAAAAAATTGCTGCTCCATAAGCTAATGTAGTTGGTTGTCTGCATGATTTAATGCAGGTATTACAAGATCGTGGAAGCTGATCACATATTTTTTATTGTGAACCGGGAGAGAGCGGGAGTCCAATTTGATTTGGTATACGATAGCATTTTTGAACGTTGCAGAAAATATGTATTCAGGAAGACACCACAAACAAATACCAAATGAAACTCACCGCCTCCTCTTTTCCTCCACACCGATTACAACCCCGGAAACAGAAGCAAAAAGCCAAGAACGTTCGTTGCCTTGGTACAATTTTCTTCACACCCCTTTTTATCCTTTTCCTTCTAAAGTTTAGATCTAGATTTCTAGATTTGACCAAATTCAAGAGTGATGAGATGAGACAAGCATCTTGTCCGGTTTCTGGGTTTGTAAAAAAATAAAATAAAATAAAATGCAAAATTGCACATGGGAGACCCAGCCAGCTGTTTCTTTTTATTGGACCAAAGTACACGTTTTCTTCTTTTTTTTTTTTTAAGAATTTTTTTTGGGGTCAATTTTATAGGGAATTTTTTTTTTTTTTTAATATTGTCCTATGCGCTGCCCCCCACACAAAAAGGATAGAAAAGCAGAATTCGTAGCGCGTGTGCGCTAAGCGTTGCCCCCAGAAAAAGGATAGGCAAAGCAGGATTCGGAGCGTGCGCGCGTTCGCGAAGAAAATCCTTCTTTTTGTGTGTTCTTTGATGGTGGGGCGGGGGGGGGGGGGGGGCGCGCGCGGCGCTGCGGTAGGTCTTGGGGAATGTCCACGGCGTCTCCTCCGGTATAATGGCAAAATATATTCACAAACAACCGTGAAAGAAAAGGAAAATCTATTCGGTGTTACGTTTGTATAATTAGTTACTTTTATTTAATTATTATTATTATTATTTTGGGGTTCAACATTTATAATAAACTTTTATCTGAGATATCACCAAGTATATAATTTGTTACCATAATTAAATCTCATTTCTTCACTCCGATTGGACTAGAAAAGCATCTCTAAATTTTTATGTGATTATAATGTATGAGATTATTTGGTATAAAAATTTAATTACCTTTTCTTTTTAAGCCCTCGTGGTGGGTTGATTTTGTAAAAATAATCAATCTTAAGTAGTTTACTTAATTAAACGTAATCACCGTTGCAAACAACATTTGTGGATCTCAAAAAGGTAAAAAGTAGGAGCAGAAAAGAGAGTAATGCCAAAAAGTTCATCTTCCTTTTAACATGCCAGTGAAGACCTTGTTGCTTTCTCCTAGGGATGCTTCATATTCCATGGAGGACGTGACGATATGAGATAGCGGCGTTACGATGTCGCGCATGTGTGGCCTGCCGTTCGGGTCTTCACTTAAACACCAGTCTGCAATTTCTGCCATCTGCCAGGTATCATATACAATGTTAATTTGGATTTAATTAACTTAATTGTTTTGATTAATCAGAAATTGAAAAACAATTAAGTAAAGTGTACGACATGTTAATTCAAGTAGATATATATATGCAGTTGTTGATCAATGGGCTAAAGGGCTAACCTTGAAGACATTCCTCAAGTGGTAACGTCCTTGAAGATTTCCATCTATGATCTTTTGCAAGGCAATCTCTGGATCCTCATGTTCGAAAACAATGTGGATCTGGCAGTGAAAATGTTATTAAAAACAAGTCACATCAGTTGCGAAATTATGATGTGACGTGAGACATGATAATGAAGAAATTGTAATATCCCCAACATTACTATCATTGTTAGTTTACTTACAACTGTGATTAGTGATTTCAGCCTGGTCGGCTCTCGGCTGTCGCGAATAAGTGCACGTTGACCGGTTAGCAACTCAGCCAAAACCACTCCGAATGCAAATACGTCCATCTTGGGTGTCACTTGTAGTTCCTTCACAGATCTTTTCAGAAAAACACACACACACACAAATTCAGGCTGACCAGATTTTGTTTTCTTTTTCGGTTCTCCTTGTGCAATGCATTTCAGTGTAGGAATGGCAGAAATGGAACGAACATGAACAGCTTACTCTGGGGCAAGGTAGCCTGGTGTCCCAACAAGTCTAGTTGCTATTAATTCTTCCTCATAGTTGCTTCTTTCAACAAGCTTTGCCATTCCAAAATCAGCAACCTATAAAAAAATGGATCCCGAGTCAAGTGAAATTGAACCAACACTGAAGTGGTTCTTGTTCTAATTGTATTTGAAGGCTTAGCCTCAGTAGTTCCCACATGGTGATATTGCTTAGGGTGTACCTTTGCACGTAGTTTCTCATCGAGTAGGATGTTGCTGCTCTTTATATCCCGGTGTACGTATCGTGCTTTCGTGTGGTCGTGTATGTATTCAATTCCTTTCGCAGCATCCAGAGCAATTCGTGTTCTTGCAGTCCAGGAGAGGGGCTGGTGACCTGATTCAATAGTACCCATTATACCAGGTTCTACGTTTCCAAAGGGTGTATAACAATTTGCATGAACTAGTCGGCGTTACGATTAAATTTACCACAGCCTTACCCTCTTTTTTTTTTTTTTAATCGCAAAGAGAATGTTTCCGCAATTTGTATAAACCAGCAATGTTAAAAAATGAATCCCCTTAAAATTGACAAATCGTCTTGCCAATTACCAATTCAAAGCTTCGTGTGACCTAGTACAACATTTGTTGAAATGATCGGGATACCTTTAAGCCATGGGTCGTGAAGGTGATCGCTAAGCGATCCGTTCTGAATGTACTCGTAAACCAAGTAGAAATGTTCATCACTACTGGCATATCCTAGAAGCTCCACCTGTGGCATGAATAGCCCTCAACAAATATATGCAAAGCTCATGTTTTATTAAAAGTACTGGAGATTTGTTTATTATTGTTGACCTACTCACCACATTTATGTGATGGATCTTGCACAAGACCTTGAGTTCTGCAAAGAACTCTTTGGACTTGTTTGATCTCATCTTCTTTATAGCAACCTCCTGCACTTTAAAAGACATTTAAAAGTTGTAATTAGCTATAATCGAAACTCAATCTCTGAACTTTCTTTCTGTCTTTAATCACGATTCCAGTACCATTGAGTTAAAAGCTCCCAGAGATAAAATTTTTGGCTTACCATGGACACATGAATAACATAGGACTATATAAATGTACCTGCCCTGCCAACACTCCAAAGTACACTTCGCCATAGCCTCCCTCTCCAATTTTCTTCCTTTGATCAAAGTTACGTGTGGCATCCTCAACCTGCTGCAGACTAAATGTAACTGGTCTTTCTGATTCAAAAACTGCCCCGTCTGTAAGATAAGAATTCATTGTGAGGCCCCCTCTCTGTGCTGAAACTATGTATTTTAAGCGAACCTTTTTTTTTTTTTTTACAATTTTTTTCCTTTTTTATTTTCTTCAGATTTTTGTGAGTTGGTTTATCTGACCTCCCCTGTTTTCCTTGTACAGATTCTTCAGTGACGACGTTGTGCGGGTCAAGCTGTTGGAAACGGCATTTGGAGTGGCTTTTGAAGTGGATTTTGGAGATTCTTGGTCACTACTTCTTGATCTATTTCTCCTAATAAGGATAATTATCACTGTAATTATCAAAATCAGTGTCACGGTGGCCATTATGCCAATGATTAGTTGCCAAAGCCTTCTCTTCCTTGATGGTCCTGGACGGAAAAAGCAAGACAAGAAAAGTTCAGTCCTCCAAAAAAAAAAAAAAAAAACCCCTTTTTTTCTATGCATTTTGCCATTGCAAGTTAATTAAACGTGAGAACCAATGAACCGTGGAATTCTACGCAATCCTTGAATAGTAGATATCCATATTGTCCAATGAATTCAACTGAATTCCCTTCTAAAATTTGTGGTTAGGGGACGGGGTCTTTGAACATAGACTAGACGTGACTGTCATCATGTTGATCATACTGACGCCGGCATGATGTCAACTACGTCTAATTCTCTATGTAATTAAACCCTTAAAGAAAGTAAGCTGTTTATTTGATATTAATTAGTAATCTATTTAAGGAAAGGACGAGAGAAAATTTTTCACAAGAAATGGACGAAATTATTTCTGCACATTGAAACATAGAAAACCTGAGACAGCGCTAAAAAATTGATATTGTGAAAATTTTATGAAAAAAGGAAAAAACAAGTTCATGTGAGTTTCAGTTGGTTCCATGATTATGTAATTGTATCAATTTCACCGAAGAAACACATCATTTTTTCGGATAAACATCTACGCTGACTCCTGGTATGAAACAAAAGTGAGTCACATCTTTGGAGAAGATGTAACAAAAGCAGAACAACTTGAACCAATAATGAAAATTCAGGACAGAGCCACTCACCTTTGGCTCCAGCAGGTACTGGAATATTACCATCAGGATCTGTAGGCACAAACAACACCCAACCCGGAATTATTAAACTCGGATTTGCCACAATGGGGTTAATGCTCTGGATTTCACTAATACTGGATGATAGTAATACAGCAATATCCGATAACGTGTCTTTATCCTCAACAGTGTAGGTGACCAGAACCTTGGAAGCACCTTGTAAACATCCACATAAAATATGAAGGGGAACCTCGTGTCCAGGAATAAACAGCTTTGCTTCATCCCCAGTTGGCCAAGCTTGGCCGCCATATTTCTGAACGTTTACATCAAAAGTGTCTTTTGGCCTCACGTTATAAGGAACAATATAGAAGTATGCTTTGGTGCCATTGATGGTCATGCAATTACAAGGTACTGATACGAGATAGTCCGTTCTGCCGGCACGAGGGAAAGGGCTGATCTGGGTTGGGCTGACGTTGTAAAATGAAGCAATTTTTTCTTGCTGCCGCAGGCCTTTGTTGGCGCAGTACAAAGAAGCATTGCAGGAATTGACCTGTGGAGAGCAATTAAAAGGGTCTGTACCACTTACTGAAGAGCTTTCTATGGCGAGAACCCCGAGTAATAGACCCGCCACGAGAGGGACGAAACAGGAAAGGATGTGATTGTCAGCCATTGTTGCAAACCATGAGTTTCTTCTTCATTCCTTGTTTCTTTTCTATTTCTTGTCAAGTTAACAATACGGAAGGCAAATGAAACCAGGACAGTGGTGGAGTTGACAATGAAATTGTCCTCACAGGAGTTCTTATGGTTTTGTATGCTTCGTGGGGATTTTATTTTATTTTTATTTTACTTTTTCTTTTTTTTTCTATTTTTTTTGTAATGAACGAAGTTTCTTCCATGTGGTTCCACGTGGCGCACCGACGATACATTGTCGACGTTTACAACTTGTTTTCGGGATGAGGCTATGCCTTTACCATTCACCAATGGTTTCCGGATGCATCTTTCTAGCACCCAAGGTTTCCATGCATAAAGAACAACTTGTGTAAATATTCTGCCTTCGTCGACCAGGATTCTTGGCTTTTCAACAACATGCGTACACTTTGTTTTACTCTTCTTGTCTTCTTTTAAGTGGGACTAACAGATCTGCTATTGAAAGCCGTCGTGTTTTCTTTTCCAGTTGAATACATCATTCATCCAAACATTGGTGTTATCGTTACCCAGTGAGGAAAAGGAAAATTATTAAACGATATTAAGTCTACAACACATAGCTATAAACTATTAATCCATATTTTTAAGCATAAAACGGAGATGGTACTTGAAAATAACAGAGCATTTTATTATTACAGCTCCCCATGAAGACATACCAAAACACACAAGAATTGCATTGTTTGAAGAGCCGGACGAGAGCAAGAAGGAAATGCATCTAACAGAAAAGTCGACTACACATGGTTGTCTTTCTCTATGGCTATGCATCTTTTGGATTTGGATTCCATTCAAGACTAAGTGCTACCCAGAATTAACAAAGGAAGTAAACTTTCTACAGGAAGGCACCAGAAATCGACAGCATCAAGTCATCTTCAATTTCACTAATAACTCTCCCCACTTTCATTAACATATCTGGCAATGACGGAAAGATGATGACACATAAGCCAAATCATCCTGAGTATTTTTATTTATTTATTTATAAATCTATGGTGGCATCGTAATGAGCCAGTATCCAAATTCACTAGCTTTTCCATAGTATCAGCACTAAAATAACAGAAAGTAGGAAAAATTTGAAATTGCAAATATCCAAGTGAAAAATCAATACCTTGGAAGGAGGAATCCTGCATGCATCTCTGCAAAATGCAAAACAATAAATAAAGCCGAATCATTGTTTTAGAAGTAAATCTCAAGGAGTGGAAAATCTGGGGTTTCAGAACAATGTCCAACGATCCATGCAATATAAAAAACGTATTGCCGGCATGCAATTTCAATCTCTGGAATATTATTATCGTTAATTAAAAATTAAGTATACCGCAATTTGGGATTTGATGTCCATTTCTTTTGCTACACTTGGCTGGGCTGCAGCTATACCGTTTCAAGCAAGAGAGAGTGTCACTAGTACAGTGTATGGGAGAGAAATTTGCAATTCGTTGGTGCTGCAACCCATGTACCTTGTTTGACCTCAGAAGAACAGCACTTGTTCAGTAGTGACGTGAAGCTGGGAGGGAGTGCTTGAGAAATACCCATGTAGTCCTGATTCAGCATTGCTTCCTTGGTAGATGGCTCTTGCTCAACCTCGTAATTTAAGCACAATGGAAGTTGAGGAGAATACAGTTGAACAGGAGTCATATTGCTCGAATCCTCCAAACAATCTCTGCAAGCACATCATCATTAAAGTCAGTGTTTCACTTTGGTATCCAGTCCAGCATAAATATCTACAATGCTTTCAGCCAAGGTGAATCTTCTGCAAGGTTAATCAACAATGTAATACAAATGATGGATATTTCTTTTTAACCTAGATGGCCTTGCGTTAGAAGACATGAAGGCAAATGATGACGATGCTTCAGACTGATAGTGATTCATAGTTTCAGTTTCAGCTGCATCCTTCGAGATTTCCTGAAATACATATACACACACGTATATATAAAGACTATCATACTTGCCTGCAGGAAGAATTGACCATGGGCTTCAACAATGTTAATGATGGCTTAAGTTATGTTAATCAATCAGTATGATTTCAGTAGTTGCTGACCTTCAAAGCCTTTATGAATGTCTCTGTTTCATAAGCAGCTGAAAATCGCAGGGCAAACTTCTGGATCTGCAAATAAGAAGATATGAATCAATTAGTTGGCAGCAATGAAACAGAGAAAAAAAAAGGCCTGCTGAGACATAGTTAAAATCCACTAGCTTAAGCTATAGAACTCAGTGAGCAGAATTGAAACGAGAAGTGGCTACAGTTACTAACTTCACAAATATACAAGATGAATAAAGTTAGCCCTCATTATTTGCAGATCCACCTTGACAAAAAAAACAAAAAAATCCATTCAACCCAAAGGCTTTAGCTGTTACGCACTTTAAACTAACTTGATTGTATTCCTATCCAGAAAAGGAACATCCCAGCAGAAAAATTAACTCCGTCAAAGATTATGAGAGCTTACTTCACCAAAAGAATCATTATAGCTGACAAATACAGTTCGGCTGCCCCTGGCAGGAAATCCGGCAACACATGCCATTTGAGGCCAAGAGAAATGCAGCTTGGAAACATAGTGCTGTTCCTGCACAATATGGACACGAAGATCTTCAATTCTCCTCAGTTTTCTAAATTCCAAGCGGAACCAGATTCTGAGAATCTGAAATTCTCAAAGCTCATCGACTCTCCAAGAAAAAAAAAAAAAAACAGTGATTCCTAATATTTTTCGAAGCCTAAACAGCACGGGACACTTTTTACTTTTCTAATTGATTTCTCTGATTTTCTCAGCAACCTAACAGGTTCGATCGATTTAATTATCAGTAATATATTCAAATATCTTCCAAATAGAAAAAAAAAAGTCTCAATCACAAAAATGAGAACGAGGCTTCTAGAGCACGCCAGAATCAAACGAATCCTGAGGATCACATCATGTTCCTCCGTTTTCTCGGCAGGCAACCAAACAGAAAGGGTGAATTTCAAAATTATCGAGCCCAGACTAATAATCCTTATTGACAAAAGGAGAAAGTCATCTACTCACCAGGACACGGCCTTGGAAACAGACGGAGAGGACGGGGGCGTCGGATTCCGAGTGGTGGTGGCGGAGGAGTTGCAGAGAAGCGGTAGGGGAGGCGGAGGAGATCCAGGTGCCTCCGGTCCGACGGTGGCGCCGCTTGCGAGGAGGAACCAGAGACGGACACGTGGAAGGGAGAGAAGGAAAATTGACGAAGCGAGAGAAGAAGACCGGCCACTGATCCTTAGTGGCGGTCACCGTTTCCTGTGGCTGCTCGCAGCAGATTACGGCCAGAGATCCCACCATTTTTGTCAATCTTCTCCTCTTCTCGGAACGTTTGAAAATTGGACTTTAAATTAAAAACTCCACGAGGCCCGACATCAATTGGACCCGGTGGACGGGGTCCAGAACTACAGTGGTCCACAACAGAAATCAGTTATGGGCCTTGGGCTTCTGTGTAGCCTCCTTTTTTTTTTTTTTTTGTTTTTTTGACCTATAAGCTTTGTTGGGTGAACACGATCAATTCTCAATTCTTATTGTAACGTCAAAAAATTAAGAATATATCATCTACAATAATAATTAAAAAAAAATATGATTACATTTAAAATTCATTTAATTAAATATAAATTCTGTTTATCTTTTTATGTTTATTGAATCATAAATTATATGATAAAATGTAATTATACTAAGAACATTTTTCTATCTATTTTTGAATATGCCTAAATAAAGGGGGAGAATAAATCTCCACGTGTCATCTACCCATTAAAGTCTAGAAAACCAAAAAATCATGCATCCACAACTCAGAGAATTATTCTTAAATTGTTTGTTTTCAATTAAAAAAAAAAACAAAACAAAACTTGATCTGTTGTTATTTGCTGAGGATTAAAAATTGCCATGCACAATTGTACATGATTACAAATTGTGAAGCCAGAGAACAAAGGGTATTAGTGTTCTACATCCATGGTACCTTGTGTTTCCGGCAATCATCTCTTAAATCTCCTCTTCTCCACACAGGAAAGGATAAAAAAAAAAAAAAAAAGCATGCAACCTACCTACAAATTTCAGCTTCCTCGAAGCTCCTCATCTTAAAATTTCTCCATGCAAGGGAACACCAAAGTCAGGATGATCCAACGCTTGAATCAGTCAGACTTGCAGAGCAGCTGCTATCGAACCAGCAAGGCTAAGAATTTCAAAGGGCGGTTTATTCACCACCTCCTTCACCGTCAGAGGGCATGAGTCTGTGATCCAGAAGTAGGTTAGCCCGGTTCCCGGACTCCCTGTGCAAATGAAGGCAATCACAATTAAGGACAGATAACTGAAAACGAGAAGATGAAATGATCAAATCTCTGTGCAGAATTGCAATTTCAGATGGTTCTGTCTAAAAAACAAAGGGAAAGGTATACAAGACATCCTTAGTTGCAAAGCTCGAATATAGAAATGGAATTTTCCTGCTATAAATGCAACTTAAGCAAATACCTCCATTGTCAAATCTGAAGCGTTCCCATGACATATTAGGAAAAATCCCGTGAGTCACATAGGCACTCACTCTTGCTGCTCCATGATTGGCCAATACTCTCTGGAAGTGGTAAGACAGGCAGGTCACAATTCATAACTAACAGAAACTTATTAGAAAAGAACCAACCAAACTACTTAGTTGCATGGCCAGAGCATGAACACCAGGGGTTGGTTGCTCATAGTTAAGCTATATATACATAGGCTGAAATTATGCTATATTTGCTGCAAATACATCTTTCACACACAAAAGAAATTATGCTATAAACTCGGCCACAGCTTGTTAAAATCAAAATTCTAAACATGAAGGTGCATGTTGGTGACATGAAAAGTCCTCGAGGAATAAGTTGACATCGATATTTTAGCCTGAAACAGCAATTCCAAAGTATAAAGTCTATTGAAATCAATAAGCTAGACAAGGGAACTCTGCGCTGGTATACCTGACATTCAATCAGAGTGCCACCTGACTGGACCAGATCATCAACAATCACAACATGCCTTCCTTGAGGGTCTCCTTCTTTAATACGGACAATTCTTTTGTCACCTTCACGAACTTTAGCACAAATAATCTGCATACCAATGGCATGAAAAATTATACAAGCAGCCATTCATGCAATAAAAGAAAGCTATTTTGCAAATGCAAAAGATACAAGAAATTGTGTCAAACATGGTAGTGCATTTGAATAAACTATGAGGAGATAACCCTTAAGTGGATTGAACATATCATTAAGAGTAAAAGGATAGCAAGAATTAGAGGTAAGAACTAGAAACAAGGAGCCCATGCCATTAAACATCCCACTTGAGAGTGATTTACCCAGCGTCATCTTTACTTTTGTGATATATTCTTCTCTCTACACAACAAATTGACTAGCTGCTATAGATGTCAACAATCCCATGTTCATACACTTTTAGGTACAAAAAGGAAAACCAAGTTTCCTAAAATTATTCCTGTGTGTAACAAAAAGATAAAGTAAATAAAAATAACAACTATGACTTGAAAAATAACTTAAGAGTCTAAGGTTCAAGTCTATGAAAAAAGACAGGATAACAACTGCACAAGCACCTGGTCAAACACTATGAGTGTATACATTAACAGTGTTTTTGAGTTCACAGGAGCACAGCAATCACAATATGAGAGTATTGTCCCTGCTATGGAGAAAATATAGTACCGTAGGAAAATGATGCAGCTGCTTATGAAATCGTTTCCATGCGCCATCATCAGGAAAAGCAATTGCTACCTGTAAAATAAAAAAAGGGATTTTCTCTCAACATCAGAATCCTTGAAACCAACGAATGCCATATTTCATGCATAAAATCTCCATTGAACACCTTCAGTTAACACAAAGTTCAGAGCAGTTCAAGTACACATCGTAGGTGACAAAAGATTCTGGAGTCTGGTGACAAGACAAATATTCACTTCTCAGCATGAAGAGTTATTAAAATCAATGTTCTAAATAACTAGTTAATTACGAATGCTTGAAAATGGTACATGTCACTAAAAGCAAGTGAACAAGGCTATAGAATGAGACACTATCAGGCTAAAGAGCCAGGATCTCTGAGATATTTCTAGGATAATAACTGCTGCCACTTTGGAGTGGCTAAATTTCTGATCAGTTGTGGATTGGATTGATTATAACAGGCTTCTCCATTGTGTTTTTAATTTCTAAGTCATCTGTTTACATCTTTTGGAACAACAAACTCTTACATTTTCAGAATCAGGGAGCTGCTGCAGCCGATTTTTAAGCAAAGGTATTCCACTTTCAAAGCTTGGTAAAATATTATCACCGAAGTAGAATCTCTCCTGAGGTGCAAATAAAAAAAAAAAGGCCTTTTAACCAAGGCAGGGAAAAGGTTAACAACAAAATACAAAGAAACACAAAGCATTGTAGACCTGCAAAGCATGAATATCAAAAGTGACTAAGCTAGTGGGCCCTCCTTTTGAAGTCGGTATATTGGAGAGGATCCTAGCGAGAGTGAAAGCTGTGGCAACATCTCCTTCATCCTCCATACGCTCGGATGTGCCCGTGGGAAAAAATGGAAGGACCAGAGTAAAGGAAGAGATGAACAACTTTGGCAATGCATAGATGATTGAAAGTTGCTCAAAGATCACGTTTGGAGAACTAAATGAAGCCAGGAAAGCTACGTGTTGTCCCCTAATTGCTTGAGCATTAGGTATGAATAAGTTGGGAAATCCATCATCAAAAGTCCTGCACATGAATTTGACTTACTAACAAGATTAACCCAGACAATTACTTGTATTCCAAGAAAAAAAAAATTATTTGGTTACTTATCTTTAGTTACCTCCAAATTTAATATAAAAAAATCTTTTGGTCCACTAAAATCTGATTTTAGTTAAATCTGACCGTTTTTAGGCCTCAAGGCACAGAGAGCCTCGTACACCACCAGGATGTCCTAAAACCTAATGATATAATACACTTTTACATTTGATTCACATTATGCATTGGTCCCTGAGTTTGATTTGCATTACAATTTTTAGAGAAGGTGGAAGGCCTAAAACAAAATTTTTGGCACCAAAATGCTAATCATATCAAACTGCTTTCACACCAAATTTCATAATTCCAAGACCCATTTCCTGTAGAAATGGCAAGAAAATGCAAATGGGAAGCGATAAAATCACCTCCAGGTGATGGAACGGAGCTCGATGGCATCAGATTCCGCGGCAACTCGCTCG
The DNA here is from genome assembly GCA_037897445.1 of Ceriops zippeliana. Taxonomy (NCBI): domain Eukaryota; kingdom Viridiplantae; phylum Streptophyta; class Magnoliopsida; order Malpighiales; family Rhizophoraceae; genus Ceriops; species Ceriops zippeliana. The sequence continues at coordinate 1,042,986 of JBAPLH010000188.1, read as the reverse complement.
GCCAAAGCCTTGGTCTCGGCACAGTAGAAAAGGCACACCCTTTTCACAGTCGCCGCCGCCGCCATGGAATTGGAAATCGAGGAGGACGACGGAGAAGGGCTACCGTGCGTCAAGTGGAAGTGGTCGGTCGTCCCAGAGAGAAACCCGACACCCAAGTCCGGCGACCAATTCTCAAAGCTTTTGATCTCGCACTGAATAGTCCGGTCAACTTGGCAGGCCGTAGGAGGCCGTTTTACCGAGTGGAAGGGAGCGAGTTTGGTAGCGGGAGAAAGGTCGGGGAAGGGAGGGTTTTTGAGTGAGGATTGGAGCGGCGAAGGATGCGCCGCCATTTGCTGCGGTCGTTTCTGGAGGTTGGTGTGGCAGGCCGACACCGTTGTGTTGATTGCGCGTGATCGCAGACAAAGATTTACCGGGTACTTATTGATTCGGTTGCTGTTGGCGTTGGCCTGGTCCGAAGAGAAAACGACAGCTGCTGTCTGTCTCTGACACAAACACCCCTCAAAATCCCTGGAAAACGAGGATACTTAACTATATCAACCATAAAATAAAATAAAAAAATAATTATTATTTTGCTTCCTCAATTTGAAGTTCAAATCTTTAAAATGTAATTATGCCCCTTATTAAGTCTCCCCACACATTAATTTAGGTGTATTGTGCAAAATAGGATTTTTATATAAAAATTAAATCACAATTATATTAATTATTAAATTTATAAATGAATATTAAAAATCACTCAAATTAATGTCTTTATTTAATCTTTAAATAAATAAATTCATAATCTTAAATAATGTTATATTTAAATAATTTTTAATATTTAATTTATTTTTAAAGAATTTAAATTTATTAAAAATATAAATCTCTATTTCTTAAAAATAAACGACAATAAAAAATTAATTTTAATATATATATATATATATATATATATATATATATATATATATATATTAAATTGTCAATTTAATTATTAGTCTAAATAATATGTATAAAATATATATATCTAAAAAGAATTATTCTTACATTTTACATTTTACATTTTGGGGATGGGGGGGGTGGGGGAGAGGTGCATTTAGAAGAAAGGGTCCAGTGTTAGCGCTGGCCCAAACCCAACAAGGCTCGTTACAACGACAATTTCGCTGCTGGGTTGAAGTATCTTTTTCAGTTGGAATAAGGGCCCCCGGTGTGATTTTCTGCGCAAATTGTAACGAGCGAGTCGAAGAACTGAGAGAATGTCGTGGAAGTTGCAAAGCTATTTATTAATGCTTAAGAATCATCCTTATATTGTTGTGAATCTATCGGTACATTAATCTTGGCATAAAAACAATCACGTTTTTGGGCATTTTGACCAGAGCTCTTTGTTGGTGTATCCAGCAGCAGCCAATGGTGAGCTGAAGTCAAAAACATATGCCAGACGGTCCCGTTATGGTTCGATGACCAGCCGATGAACATCCCCTTGAAATCTGAATGCCCATGTAAGTTCATGGTCTCAAAAGTTGCGATCTTGGGGGGGAGGGGGGTCTACTTGCTGCTGCTCACTGGGCGACATCAATGGGGTTCCAATCATGGCTCAAGACCTTAAATTACAGATGAGCTCAACATCACCGCACAGCGGAATTGACATGAGATTTCCCACATCTACGTATTGGACCCACAACATGATCTAATACCAAATAGGTGGATCTCGTCAAAGACAATAAATATTATCCACTTTACTTTTTAACTTCACATCATCAATTTGTGACATGGTACTTGCAATCATAATGATGCAAATATAAACATAAATTCTAAAGGCGTCAAATTAATCACATCCATTTAATTCAACCTCTATGCTCCCCTTTGACTTTATATTCTAACAGTTAGATCCCAGATGACAACTCACACTTCAGTAGACAAATAAAGAGGATCTTGTGCCAGGTTAGAGCCCCCGGACCATTAGAGTTTCGTGCGTTAGAGGCTGGTCAGATATTAGATTTCCTCCTGTTTGAAGGGGTAAAAATTTTCTCCGGACTCGGCATAATCCACAACAAGCATTGGCTCGCATTATGATTCAATCTCCAGCCTTCGTCCAGAGGAAAACATTACGTGGGTGGCAAACAGCCGGAAAGAGAAAACGCAAATTGCATAGCTGATATAGGACTTGTTTGAGTCTCATTTGCCTTTTCGCGTTTTTTTTTTTTAATCTAAAAAATATATGAATGTACAAATAAATAAGGTAGAATGTACGTGAAGAATTAAAAATTAGGAATATAATTATCAAAATGTGTTATATACATAAAATAAATATTTATTTTTGCATTTTATTTTATTTTAATTACATATAGATTATAAATTTAAAAAATAAATGAATAATTAAAAAGCATGCAAGAACCAGACAAGATTACGTCCACCACGTCAGTGGCATCTCCTCTCCTTTCCTTATTTGAAGTCTCCATCCGGGTAATAATAATATCTTCTTCCAAATATTTGCATTTCTCACATGCCCTGTCAGTCTATCGCTAGCGAGTAGAGACCCATTAATGAAAACTGAGGTTCTCAACACATCCCAAAAAGAGAAAAAAAAAAAAAAAAGCAGCATAACATAAAAATATGATATAAAGAGAGAATTTCCAAGGACTAATGTTGCACTTGTCGAACGCTAGATATATTATTATAAAATCCAAGAGCGAAGAAGACAACATATCGCGTTCAGGAGAAAAGCAAAAAACATATCGACCAAGAGCTCGTAGTTTGAAGCTAGACCACACTTCCTGTATCATGAACATTATCCCCTTTTGTCCAAAAAAAAAAAAAAAAAAAAAAAACAAAGACTCAATTCACTTGTAATCCATCTAAAAATTCATTCCAGTGGCTCTGGAGGTGCCATTGTGTGGCAAAATATTCTTACTCCAGATTTAGTGACTGACACAGCACATTCACTTGACTCGGTTCTAAGTTCTGACAGATGTGAGCCTCCCAGGGAACTCCAAGCTGATTCCCTGGTATCCATCTTATGTCTGAACTCCCCATGATCTTAGGTTTAATCTTAAATGTCTTTGGTAAAGCAATCGGATTCCAGTTTAAATGCAATTGGTCAAATGTGTGTGAGCGTGCGTGCTTGTGTGCTTTGACTGAGATTAGTTTTCATGAAATAAGCCTTTGATTATTGATCTTACAGGTAGACGTCCTTTGCCGTTTGCTCACTTCATTTGCAGTTTGTTTTTTCGTGGTCTGAGGTCCCTTTCCTTTGCCAAATCTTTTCCGATGATCAATGTTCGACATGAGTGACGTGCAGAGTCCCTGAACTCTTGTTACTGCACAGTCATTTCCCTTTGTTACTCTTTTCCTTAGTTTTCAGATACGATGTAGTGTGGTTGTCTTGCTTCTGCCTATTTTGGAATGTTTCTCACCAAAATTTGATGTGTTTTTTTTTTTTTAATTTGTCGGATTGTTGAGCCCTGTCACTTATATCTGCGCGCGATATTGATTTTAGAGGTCTTGTGCCATCTTCGCTTTATTCGTTCCCAAAGAAGCAATTTTCGAGGCTTTAACCTAGGAGCAACATGCCATAATTGAGTAACTTTGCCGTGTTTTAACTTCCAGGATTGGAACTTATTAATTAACTGTTTTCTTGGTTTTACTGATAGGTAATAGTCATTTGGAAGGCTAAATTGCACATTCATGGCACCTAAAGCTCTAGTCTATGAATCATTGAATGAAAACGTGAAGAAAGTTCAATATGCTGTTAGAGGAGAGTTGTACCTTCGAGCTTCTGAGCTTCAGAAGGAAGGGAAGAAGGTATGCATAATTTGCTGCCTTGAATTTTCCCAGCATTATGGTTTTTGCCCTGTCTAACTTGTCTGTGTGTAAGCTCCTTGGAAGACTTGATTAACTACGTTATTTGGAAGCTTTTTATCAATTCATTGAGTGAATATTCCAGTTTCTATATTGGAGAATTGGAGCTTCTGATACGATAATCATCCTGCTTTTCCTGTATTCTGTAGGGCTTATAAGTCGCGTGCCTTTTTTCCTGCAAACTTGCATGATTGTTTGCAATTTGTGTTTCTGGCTCAATGCCTTTTAAGTATTCAGTCACTTGGCACACCTTCATTGGATGTGTTGGCCAAACATATGCTTGATGTAAAAGAAATATGGATAGTTCTCAATTATCTCGCATTGATAATCTAGAAAAGTTTTGAATTTAACCAAATTTCTGATTATTAACTCAGTTCCATGAGAAGGTACTCTGTATCCCTCGTAGTTCCTCATAAAACTGTGCAAAGACAACTCTAAGTTTCAAGTTTTATATGTGTTCATGCTTTTATAACACCTCAATATCTACAAGACTGCATCACATCGTTTTTTTTTTTTTTTTTGTGACTGATTGGTTCAACTTTACATCCATAGATCATTTTCACAAATGTTGGCAATCCTCATGCTCTTGGACAGAAGCCACTGACCTTTCCTCGCCAGGTAAAGTAGCAATAGCTCCAAACTTCCACATGTTTTGGGTAATCTAGATCTTCTAGATGAGGCTTTTGTGTTAATTGATAACTTTTGTTTGGGTAGTCCAGGACTAAGAAATGTTGTATTGCAGGTCATTGCTCTCTGCCAAGCTCCACTTCTTCTAGAAGATCCTAATGTAGGACTTCTATTCCCTGCAGATGCGATTGCCAGAGCTAAACATTATCTTGCACTTACTTCTGGGGGCCTAGGTATCCTTTTGATACACATTTTCCACACATCATCTTAGGGAATAGACCAAAATGTTTGTATGCACAACTGTCAGGGACCCTGTGGTGTCACTTGTCTGTCTGTATCTATTCGTGTCTTGTAACAGCTAGTTTGACCTGTTCTAATCATTCTTAGATTTTTAGCTGATGTCAAGGAGTGTTTTCTTTAATTTGTTTATTTTCTGATTTTGATCTCGTTGATCTTCCACTTGTCTCACGTTGACATCATATTTCGGACAGTGTCAGATTTCTGTCATTGTTTCCGGATTTTAGGTCCCATTGTAGCCTATATTCTTGTCTCAAACCAACTTAGATTTTGCACATAGATGGTTTCCCATATAATATGCAATAAGTGCTCAACTATAATTGACAATTAAGTGTATCCAAGTGAGAAGTTCCAATGAAACTAATAATGAACTGTGAGACATGTAGGTGCTTACAGTGACTCCCGAGGCATTCTAGGAATCAGGAAGGAGGTGGCAGAGTTCATTGGAAGGCGTGATGGATATCCAAGGTGGTAACGCTAGACATCCTAGTAGCTTTCTTGAATATGTTTCAGGTTGTAAGCTGAAGCTGTTACTACTATTTGCATCATGGCAGTGACCCAGAACTTATATTTCTAACCGATGGTGCAAGCAAAGGCGTGATGCAGATCTTAAATACAATTATCCGTGGCGCAGGTGATGGGGTAATATATTTATTTACGATGAGTGATTGTGCCCAGTTCAAAGGAGAAAATAATTTTCTTCTACATTTTTCATTTTATCTTATTCATTACAGTTCAGCAGGAATTTTCGTTGATCACAATGCAATTTGCAGATGTATTATTTTACTGAACTTGTGCTCTTGGCAGGTTCTGGTGCCTGTCCCACAATACCCCCTTTACTCTGCTACAATAGCTCTGTATGGGGGTTCCCTTGTACCATATTATCTGGAAGAGACAGCTAATTGGGGTCTTGATATCAATGACCTGCAGCGTGCAGTTGCAGAAGCTCGCTCTAAAGGAATCACGGTTAGTATGCCTTCAATTGTTTTCATATGTACAGGTACGATCCGAAAAAAGAATTGAGATTTAGATTGAAGTTGCATTCAGTAGCTCTTTAAAAACAATTCTCTTTTGAACATCATTTCATGCCTCATGTAGATTTTTCTTTTATTTTTTTCTTCGGCTTGACTAGGATATAATAAACTCAAAGTTCCTTTAGTTATGCACTTTTGTTAACTGATTGCCTGGCCCGACATTGCCACAATTAAATATCTTAGGTAAGAGCGATGGTGATTATAAACCCTGGAAACCCCACTGGCCAATGCCTTAGTGAAGCTAATTTGAGAGAAATACTGCGGTTCTGCTACCAGGAGAACTTGGTCCTACTCGGTGATGAGGTTTATCAGCAGAACATATACCAGGATGAGCGTCCTTTTGTTAGTGCCAGAAAGGTAAACATTTTCTCGATATCTGACTGCTTTTGTGTTGAAGTTTCAGCTGGTATTAACTTTCCAATTCTTCTCTCAATCTGCGAAGGTTTTGATGGATATGGGACCGGCCTTAAGCAGGGAAATTCAGCTTTTTTCTTTCCACACTGTGTCGAAAGGATACTGGGGCGAATGTGGGCAGCGTGGTGGCTACTTTGAGATGACCAACATCCCTCCGCAGGTTCGACATTTTTTTTTTTTTTAATCCAGTCAACTACTTGGCCATGTATATTCACATGGATACAAAACACAATTTTGGTTGATGAAAGTCCTTCCAATGAGTTGCAATTGGTTAGATCTTATACTAAAAAGTAATAATCTCATTATATATACCACTGATCATTCTATTTAAACAGTGATTAATCCACAGAGATTCATTCTTTTACTATTTGTAATGACTAATGTTACAGGTAGTTGATGAGATTTATAAAGTGGCATCGGTATCACTCAGCCCAAATGTCCCTGCTCAGATACTTGTAAGTCGTATTTGAATGATTTGTGTTGTGCACTTACAAGTAACTGAGTCTTGTACGATGTGTTCTCTGTTATAACTAATTCTTAACATTTTACTCTTTCTGGTTACAGATGGGACTGATGGTCAATCCACCCAAACCCGGAGACATTTCATACGAGCAGTTTGTTAGGGAAAGGTTTGCCTTCTAAAATTTGTTCCTTTGGAGTATACGGTTTGCGGCTGCATTGGTTACTGACAAACATCACACTCTTATTGTCAAAACATGCAGCAAAGGTATCCTCGAATCACTGAGGAGAAGAGCAAGGATAATGACTGATGGATTCAACAGCTGCAGAAATGTGGTTTGCAATTTCACAGAGGGTGAATACATTCTCTCTTGGATGCTTCAGTTTTTTGTTTTTCCATTTTGAGATTACTCTAATGTGTTATTGTTGATTGTTACATGCACATCATAAATTTGGTTACAGGTGCCATGTACTCGTTTCCCCAAATACTGTTGCCAACTAGAGCGATAGAGGCTGCTAAAAAGGCTGGAAAAGTTGCTGATGTTTTTTATTGCCTCAAGCTTTTGGAGGCGACTGGCATTTCCACAGTCCCCGGTTCAGGATTTGGACAAAAAGAAGGGTAAAATGATATCAGATTTATGTGGTTGCTATTTTGACTGACCACAAAAAAATAGAACAATTCATATTTTTTTACTTTTTGCATTGAATTATTTTGATTCGCTCAAAAAGAGAGAGAGAGAGGGGGGGGGGGAGGAGGGAGAGAGTCAAATTAGACTTCCCCTCAAAAATTTATTCCATCACATAAGTTGTTCTCATCCGAAGTGCCTCTGTCTAATGGCTGCCTTTGCTTCTAGGGTCTTCCACTTGAGGACAACTATTTTACCGGCCGAGGAAGACATGCCAGCAATTATGGCTAGTTTCAAGAGGTTCAATGATGAGTTCATGGAGCAATATGAAGACAATAGGGGTTACTCAAGGATGTAATCAATGCCCGAAATCAACAAAATTGTATCATATTTTTCCAACAATCATAGTGTATTTGATACTTGCTCCTTGAATTTGCCTACCGTGTATTTAACCATACATAAACTTCGTTCTGTTTGAAGAATTCTTTAGAAGGCAGGTGCTGTCACCCTTTCTTCCCTGAATGTCTATGAATATCATACTTCATAGCTGCATAAAACTTTTTGGTTGAAAATAATACACCAACATAGTTAAACCCTACCAATCAACTTTTAGTTTGAGTGGTACAGGAGTATGAGAATGAATTTGATTCTCAGTGTCGGACCATCAAAAACGGAAAAAAAGAATAAGGAAAAATCTTGACTATAAATTCAACCAAAAGATTTGTGTTGTGTCTGCAAAAACGTTGACATGAATTGGAAAATAATAATAATATAATGAAACTCAAAATAGATTTGCCAACGTTTTGTTTGTTGGTTTTACAGTTACGTGATATATGGTGTTCACTTGATCTCCAGTAAAGCTGAATGCTGTGAAATAGGCCATAGGAATTTGGGTTGACTCAGTTATTCCTGCTAAAACAATCTACCGTCATCCTGAATCTCCAAGTTGGCTGATTTATCTCACCTCACCCACATGTCAAGATCCTAGTTCCATGTACAGCAGGGTAGCTAAATTGTTACCCTCCCCGAGGGGAATTTGCAACCTGCAACAAAAGAATGAAAAGTGCTGACGATCACAACTCGGAAGGTACCGAAATTGGAAAACGCACCAAAGGCTTTTACGGAGATGTGACATCTGTAGAGGTGCCTTTTGAAATCAACTGATGGATTGGGAATACAACGACTTGTCTTTAGTGGAATGTTAAAGTGCAGGACATCAAGAATATAACACAGAAGGCAATGATAAACACCAAAGAATAAAAAATAGGAAAATGATACTGGGACGCGGCCGCAGTTTCAAACGTTGCTGAAACCCGCGTCCCAGTCCTCTATGAAATAAATATAAAGAGGGGGGGGGGGTGCCTTTTAGCCTGGCTTTCCAGGTAGATAGGGAAATTGCCAGGCACCGGCCAATGGAGAGCAGAATAGCCATGATAAAAGCTAGACTTACATTCTATCCCAATGGAGAGCATATGCCGATTCACATCCCACCAAAGCAACTTTTTGATGCATCATTATGATCTCACAGATGAGGAAATTGAAACTTTGAAGAACATTCAAATTGCCAAAAAACTAATTCCTTATTTTCCGGGAGAGTTTAATCCAAACCTCGTAAATAAAGAAATTATGCTAGATTTAATCCTTAAATTTTAAATTTGGTGACTACAAAACCATGTTTAGTGATTGCATGACTAGTGACATGCATGCATCGAATTTTTAACCAATAGATTTAATAAATAGTAAATTGAATGCATCCAACGTATTTCCTGGATCCAAAAATGTTAGAGATTAGATGCATCCACCTCGTCGTTAAATGAGGTTGGATGCACCAGGCACTAGACACGGAGAATGCATTTCAATAAAGAAAGGAATATTGCGCACTGTCCATTATAAATTACAATAATCAATCTTATAATTAAACGTTAATGCATAAATACACACACCGAGGAGACAGGGACTGTTGGTGATCCCCATGCCCCAAAATCCAAGTGAATTCCTTGCTGCTGCCCACAGTCTTTTTCTGGGGCTCCCCCTCTCTCCCAATCTCCACTCGTTTAAAAGATTTCCTGAAGAGTTTTGTCACAACCGAAATATAGAACACACTTAATAAAAAATAAAATTTTCTAAAATAATTATTTTCACAATTAGGACGAGTGAAACCAAAAGCACAAATTATGCAACTAAATATTATTAGATAATTTCATAATTCGTGTTATATCTTATCTTATTCATCGAATATTTTAATATTATAATTGCAAATAAACTAATTTTCTTGGTAAAAAAATTGAAATTTTAAAAATAAGACTACTCTTTTTAAAAAAAAAAAAAAAAAATAGAACGGCCCACTTTCTGGTTGCTTTTTAGCCAAATCTTCTGACTACCTATTAAAACCCAAAAGATTTTGATAAGCACACCGTTGTCTTTTTCCTTGACTTTTTCCTTGTGGACTTTAAAAAGAGTTATACGGATATAGATTTAGTGATACATATTCATAAAGTATAGCGTCCCATTATTAGAACTGTATTTTTATAATATTTCGAATGTATTATAATCAATTATAATAGTATTTCCTCACCCCGCTTCTCTCTCTCTCTCTCTCTCTCTCGATCCACCGATGAAGCTCTTTCGGGTTTGAATTAGCTTGTACGTCTGTGTCACGAGCTTCCTCGGGTTCCTTTTTCCCTGTCAAAGCCTCTCCATCTTATTGGTGTAAACAGAACCTTGAACATTATTACTCTTCTACATTTAAAGCTGGCTTTTATTTTCTATCTGTAAAAGAAATTAAAAAAATAAAAGGCTTCCTTTTTATCTCATGTCCCCTCGTCTCCAAGCTACTTCTTTAAAACTCTTTTTCTCTGAAACAACCACCATTGGTCTCCCTTTTCATTTCCTTTACAGCCTTTACTCTAAAAAACAATCTTTCTTCTTCTTCTTCTTTTTCTTTCTTTGCCCACTTTCGTCCTGGTTTCATTTGGTTCTCTGACCAATCCTAATACGATCAATAAAAAAATATTCCATCTTCACATTATTCTTTCCCTACCTTTATTCCTTGTTCTATAGTTATACAACTTGAAAGGAGTCGGTTTGTGCGAGTTTAAGATCGAAAAAAGATGGGGTTATCAGAGAATTCTCAGGCGGATGGTTGCTTGGAATTTGATGGCGAGAAATGGGTTATCGCTGGAATTTCTTTAAGAGCTCCGTTGAAGCCCATATATACAAAACCTGTGGAGGAAGACGGCGACAAAGACGAGTGTTCAACGACGCCGACTGGTCAAGCAACAAGAATTCCACCGGGATTGACATGCCCGCCGGCTCCGAGGAAGCGAAAAGCCACCTTGAAATGCAATTACAGTAGTGCAAGGGAGTTCTTCACTCCTCCGGACTTGGAAACTGTTTTCATACGCCACCACGTTGAAAGGGCTAATTAATTGACTCATCGTCAAGTTTTGGGGGCTCATTTTTGTCTCCTCTGCCTTGTGCTTTCTTTTGTTAGTCCCTTTAATTTGTCTTGTCGTACAAGTAATTATGTTTGCAATTATTCAGGTCGTTTACTTCAGAGATTCTTAGGTTAAAGTTGCAATTATTCAGCTTGATCCGCGTGAACATTAAATTTGCTTATATTTGACTCTTCCACGGAAGACTTGTGCAACGGCGTGCCCTTTACTTTATCTTCTTACTCCCGATTCTTTACGTTTCACGCGTTATTGCACAGGAGTTTTGTGTTTAAACCTAATGAATTTTCCTGCTAATTCTGCTGCAAGCCTCAACTTTCAAAGAAGAAGCCGACCGTGGGTTATTAAGAAACATGGTACCCAATTGTCTCAGTTCTTACTATTTGGATTCATTTGGTGGATCTGTACTTGCGAAGGCGCCCAAGATCATCTCATCATTTGCCTTGGGAGACTAGGGCACCATTGGCTTCAGACGATTCTACATCTTTGCCCCTCGTTCAGTACAGTTACAATGTATTGTTCAAACAGTCCCCTTCAAATTTTTCAAGAGCCCCAATTTGCGTCATGCGATGTGACTCGTATTAAAATATTTTTTTTTTCAAATTTAACTTAATTTTTTAAAATAAAACAAAATTCAAAATAATTTTTTTTTAATGACGTAATCCAGTAAACTTGTGTTCGGGACGGCGGATCATATTTACGTGCCTGAGTATTGTTTTCCACTTTTCAATTCCTCTCTCTCTTTATACTGTTCATGTTCATGCGTAGATCAAGACGACACATGCAAGTCGACATCAATCCAGGTGACTGGCAATAAAAGTTGCCAGAGATGGATTAACGGGTTCCAAAATTGGTTTCGCGCTGATATAACTGTTAGTTGAATATTTTTGTAATTAACAATAGAAATCATAAGCATACAATTATGAAAAGTAATAGTAAAATATGTATTCGTTTCTGAAAAAAGTATAATCTAGCGGGTTCATATAACGAAGGAAAATTAACGATTGTGCCTGGATGTTTCATGGCTTGGCGATTGACTGCAATATTATAAATATAGCCCCGAAAAACACTTTGGCTACGCATCCCCTACCCACTTCGTGGACTCTTGCAATCATCCCACTTTAGACTTGACTTCCAGTCTTTCTGTGTCCCAGTTCACATGGACCCCCACCCCTCTCTCGGACTCTTGTGAAAGTGGGAAGGTTCTCTGTACTTCTTTTGTTTGCTTGTTCTTTGGAGCTGGCTACGTTCCTAACCTTTTGACAGTTAGTGACTAAAGCCAACCCGCAAGCTAGAAGATGGGTTGTTTTTTTTGTTTTTTTAAGGAGATGAGGTGGTTCTCTGCGCTTCATTTGTGAAAACACATAAAAAAAAATACAAAAAACATGTGGATTGGTAAGATTAGAATCCTATGCTGGCTGAATGGACCCCATTTTTGTTCTGAGGAATGGAAGATATTGGAATGCCTATCACAAAGGTATAAAAATTAGACTAGTCGTTGACGACTTAGTCTACTAGTGTAACTTATAAGAGGCACGAGATCCCAAATTTTGAACTTATATTTCAATGCAAACAATTCATGTATGACCCTTAGACTTTAATTCTCGTTCACTCAATAAATATTGGTAAGGCAATTTGCATGTAGTCGGAATTTAGTCACTTCAGAAGATCTTCGTCTTTTTTCTAGCAGTGATGTTCATTTTCATTGAGGGCAAACTTTAGTATAAAATAAAATTACTTCATTGCGCCTTTAAAATCAGAAGTTTAAATCATAAAAAACAATTTTATTTTTTATATATAAAAATATGAATAAAATTACTCAATTGTTGAAGCGTTGTGTATTTGAAACGTTCATATTCATTGAACTTGTAAAAAAGGGTTGGGGGAGGGGGGAATTGAATAAACCCCATTTGTTAATGTGCACCACGATCGAGCCAGCATACGTAATATGCCGCAAAGAGTGGCAATGGGTTGTTCAACCAATCTGGTGGGTTTATTTTATACAATAAACTAAAGGCTTTTCGGGATCGGAACCATCATTGATGCAGCGGTGTTGCTCCGCTCCCGAGGAAGGCTGAGAATCTCAATTGGCCCGTGGTGGCCATTTTTTGGTTCGATTTTAATTGCCTAAGTGCTACCATTATTGGAGTTGGAGACCACATGAGACGGCTCGCATGGACTCTGTAATTAGTGTATGTACACGGTATATTTAATAGCAAGAAATGGAACATTTTCTATTATTAACTGAGGAAGGCATCGGAACAAGAAATATTTTTGAGGTACAGATCAATGATGCAAAGAATATGCCGAGGATTGCATTTGGATTGGGCGTTGGTTCCTTTTATGGACGCATACTAATCTTATATTCTTCAAATATCTGTACTAGAGAGGAGTAAGTGTTTGCAAAAGCTAGCATCGATTCCAATAATAAAAAAACTCGTCAAATTCCATAAAAAAAACTCATAAGAGGAATGGGAAGTGCATTCAAGAAATTTGACCTAGTGTTTTATTTTATTATTGGAATCAATACAATTACATATGAATGTATTTAATTTGACACCTTTCAGGCATTATTTTACTATTACGTGAGTTGTTAATTAACCTATCTGTTTAGTTGTTAATTCAATTCAAGTTATCTGCTCCAGAGGAGTTTAATTAGGAGTAAAAAAAAAAAGACATTTCAAAGAATTTTAAGGCCCCATTAAATCTAATATGCTACGATGTGTCACATATCATTACTTTCTTTTCAAAAAATAAAAAATAAAATTTAGAACTTCTCTTCGTATTAAATTAATTTTAATATCAACTGTTATAAGGTAATTATTTATCTTAAAAAAAAAAAGTAATTAGGTCGTGACAGGTGACTAAAGACGAAGGGGGGCACTTGGGGGAAATGGTGGATTACATCTGTAGTTTGTTTTGTTTCGGCCCCCATTACCGAAGTGTATTTGGACCAGATGGCATGGCGTTTGCAGTACAATGCCATGCGCCCCCCCCCCCCCCCCACCACCCCTCCTCCTGCTAACAACGAAGCCCACCATCATTGAGGAACCATTTGAAATGAGCGTAAGAAATTCATCATCTTAAATAATTCATCTGTTTTTTTTTTTTTCTTCTTCTTCTTCTTTTTATTTGACTTAAATTTTATTTAAAATTTTTATTTATATTTAATATATAATATTAAATTGATTTGATTTACTTTTTAAAATTTTAAATTAGAAATCTCCTGGTCCTGAATTTTATTGTAAGGGAAGAGATTATCGTTATTTCAATGAACTAAAAATATTTTTAACAAAACAATTTGTCTATGGGACGCCTAATATAACAGAAGGTAAGTTACATTTGATTTTGTTTTTTTTCATATATTGATATCGTTAATAAGTTTCTTTGCATATATTCATCCACACAAGACACACAAAAAAAAAAAAAAACCTTGCTGATATTAGAAAAAAAATTAAATTATCTTCAAATTTTAGATTATTATTACTACAAAATTATTTTTAAAATTAAAAATCTTGAATTTAGAAGTATAAATTGATGTGACACATAAAAAGTACTCAGGGTATTCGCTCGATAGTTTATATATATATTTAATTTTTTTTTATCGAATTAGGCTATATCAATAAATATTTACTGCGTTAATTTTACTCAGCCGTTGCCAGAATTTGAATAATAATGGCATCGATTCTAATGATTTTCGGACAGTAACTGGGATGTGCTGTCGGTTGGGCGACAAATCGTAGCCACAGGTTCTCGGTTTTAGTCAATCACTCCGTAAGCCCTATTTCAATTCAGAGCTCCTTCTTTAACTCTCTGTGTGTCTTTTGTGGCCATGAAGCAGCAACCGGGAACGCGGCAGGATAGATCTGACGGAGACGGCACACGATTGAGGGCCATGCCTCTAACTGACATCAGCAGCAAAAAGGGAATCGAATCATCCCATCACCGATCCGGTAAGCACATGCCTAGATTCCCTTCATCATCATCACCATCATCGAGCGGTCGTGATTTCTCGGCGCTTCCGTTTGATATCCTGACGAATATTGCGGCGTCGTTCACTCTGCCGAACCTGCAATCGGTGTCGCTGGTTTGTCGGACGTGGAGGGACGCGCTTCGGCCGCTGAGGGAGGCGATGCTGTTTTTGAGATGGGGGAAGCGGTTCAAGCACGGCCTAGGCGGCGTGAAGGCTAATTTGGAGAAGGCTCTCGACTCTTTCTTGAAAGGTGCGGCTCTCGGGTCCACATTGGCTATGGTCGACGCCGGCCTTCTTTATTGGGAACTGGGTAATCAAGAAAAAGCGATGTTTTTCTATCTTAAAGCTGCTGAGCTTGGAGACCCTTCTGGCCAGTGTAATCTCGGCATCTATTACTTGCAAGGTAGCCCCTTTTGAAATTTACTAGGTCAGTAGTTGTTGGAAATTGAATTAGGCTTCATGGTATGAAGTACTTTTTTTTTATTTGAAAATAGTTAGGATTAGTGGTTATTATTGAGTGATGTGAGTTCGCATCAAACCCGTGTCCATTTATCCTTGTCTCCGCAATAAAGCTCTTTTGTCTTTTTGGGTTAATTGGGTCTGACTGAGAGTTGAACTAGAGACTTATTGCCCTCGAGATGACTCCAGTATTATTAAGGTAAAGCTCATTGGTTTATGGTATTAAGTTTCTTGATCGCATCCTTATGAACATTGTTTTTGTGTCTGCAGTTGAACCTGCAAAACCAGAGGAATCCATAAAATGGTTGTGGAGAGCTTCCATTGCTGGTCATGTTCGTGCTCAATACCAGCTTGCACTTTGTCTGCACCATGGTCGTGGGGTTGGTCCAAATTTGCAGGAGGCGGTAGGAAATGCTCTCTTTCTTCTCATCATCCAATTTGGTTTTTGAAAAGTCTATAAATTGCTCTTTGTCTCATATTTGCTGTTTCATCCTTTGGATTGGTTTCTATATGTTCAATAAACTTTCCTATTACAAGCTGTGTATGAATTGGATGACTTTTGCTTTCAAAATTTTTGTTTTTAAGACTCTTCATTTGGGATGGAGGTTACACAGAAGTTGTTGCAATATTCTAATTGGTGGAGCTGAAATTTGGTGGTGATTAGCTTCTCCTTGAAGCAGGCTAGATTTTATCTTAAAGCAGCTACAGGTGGGCATGTGCGTGCTATGTACAATGTTGCAATATGTTATTCCATTGGAGAAGGATTGACTCGGAGTCATCAACAAGCGAAAAAATGGATGAAGAGAGCAGCTGATCGAGGTCACGGTAAAGCTCAATTTGAGCATGGACTTAGCCTTTTTACGGTATGTAACATGGTAATTAATCTTCATCTTTTGAATATCTAGGAGATGCTGTAGATCAAGCATTGGTAAAATAAATTTGCACTTCAGGAACAATGA
Organism: Ceriops zippeliana; assembly: GCA_037897445.1. NCBI lineage: Eukaryota > Viridiplantae > Streptophyta > Magnoliopsida > Malpighiales > Rhizophoraceae > Ceriops > Ceriops zippeliana. The sequence goes on along the minus strand of JBAPLH010000188.1, from coordinate 1,026,858 downwards.
TAAAGTAAAGGTTGAATTGGGGTGCATGAAGAATTACATAGGTGGGGAAGAGGGTTACATTGGGTTACATGTTTGCAAGTTTTTAGTCTTTCATGTGATCACTAGTTGGGTTTGTGTTTCTTTCCTTATTGCTGTCCCTCTTTTTCTCCAAGAGAGACCAAAAGTATGGTCACAAGCTCATGTGGCACTATGGTCTCATGAAATTATAGAGGTTGAGTTGGTGACATATTTGATGTGTTTTCTTTATTGGTATTAAAGGCTAGGTGTAAAAGTTTAGAACTACAGTTCAATGGAGGCCCTGATGGGGAAATTTTGGCAGGAAGGACAGATGTTGAAAGCTGTAGTTTACCTGGAACTTGCCACTCGAGCTGGTGAGGGAGCAGCATTGCATGTCAAGAATGTAATTCTTCAGGAATTATCAGCTCCTTCACGTGATCGTGCCATGTATCTTGCTGAAAATTGGCGTGCTTTGCCTTCAACTCGGTGACATGCATATCATGGTTTGTAAATTTTCAGAAGACAATTGTCTTGTTTGCATTTTGCCACTTTTCTGGGGTGCACTCAATTGAGGCCACATGCATGAATTCCAAATATGTCTTGGCTATTTTGTTCAATTAATGCATCCCCCTACACTTGAACTAAACGGCTGACCATTTATTTGATTGCCAATTTTTGTTCAGGATTACAATGCTGGACCAGTCTTGGTCGACAATCAACTTTTAAGATCCACAATCAGAGCAATTGTCAGGAGTTAAAATTTTGTTAGTCCGAGAGAGATGCAATGACAAATTATTCAGTGCTTCTGCCTTCTCTTGCAATGGCCCACAACTTAATTACATGTTGCAGGCTTCCAAATAGTGGTTATGATGAGCAATGTTCGCTTGTACATTTCCTCATCATGTAATGCTAATGATAAACTACCAGGCCATTGCAGAGATCCTCAGTGCTGCTATTCTCTTAATATTCATTGAGCTTGAGATTTTATTGCTCGTTGTTAGTGCTTAGATGCCAAGTTGTGCTTGATCTCACTGGACACTGGTTGTGGCTATGATGAGAGTGGAGAAATTTGCCACTGATTTTTCGTCGTGGTGTATGACAGTGTTCAGGATGTTGGTCAGCTGCTATCTGATATGCCATGGAGTTGTGGCTGGTAGCAGTAGCGTGCAACAGTGTCAAATTGGTAGCCATGACAGGATTTGGGTTCTGGAGTAACCATAAAATCTTTCATGTACCCATTACTGGTTTGACCCTTATAATCTAATATTGCCTGTCTTGTTGAGTTTCAGTTAAACATGTACAATAGCAGTTTTGATATTGGCATCATATCCCATGTGTATACTGTAAATGTTTGCCTGTATTTGAATTGTTCAATCTGAATTAGGACCTTTTCTTTTTCAATACGATTCATTATGAGGGCATCAATTTGAACTTGCTTGCAAAGATAGTGGCTTTTTATTGCAGAATTGTCAAAGTTCATGCTAGTTGTACGCTATGCTAAAACGCTTTGGAGTCAAGACCGGAAAGCCTAGAAGCAGTGTTTGTTGTTATCATTCTAATTGGCTGAAAAGTGGCTCATCTGCATTATTCGTTAGATAAATTGAATGGTAATAATCACCCTTTCTGAAGATTACGAAAATTGAATTGTTTTTGTAATTTTAAAAAAAAGAACTGATGCTATATTTTCAGAGTTGTAAAAACAGCATCTTTGCAAAAAATATAAGGTTGCAGAGCGGCAAATCGTCACCCCTTGCAGAACAGAGCATAGAGGAAACCAGAATTTAAGGCACCCTCTGCGTACTCGGTATTAAGGTAAAATTGTACGTGGGTGTTGCTCACATGCAATGAGAGATTGATTGCCAAGAAAACAGCCGTATGTTGTTTTTAGCCACACCGTAACAATCACGAGCTTTGCGGCAGATTTTCAGGGCGTGCTTATTTCATTCTTCTTATGAACTCTTTCTTGTGGCTGCATCAATCTATGTTCATTTTCAGCTAAATTACATGATGACTAATCGTGGTTGCTCCCAATACCAACCCTGGCCACTCCTCGCTCAAAAAGTGAAAGAGAGAAAAGGATGCCTTGTGATAATGACCTTACTAGACAATTCAGCAAATTATGGGAGGAAATGCAAAGGAAAGTTAATGGTTGAACTTTGCGTGCTCAACGCCTAAAAGCATGATACCAGGGCACATCACAGAAGCACGACACGCTTTAACAATTATTTACACACACTATTCTTAGTTAAAATCAGAAAGACATTGCTAGAAATTTTGCTGATGGCTCAATTATTTGTGGAAGTCCATATGAATATCACAGCAACTGGGGATAGTTTCATCAGTTTCATGGAGTTATATGAAAGAGGATTGCCCGTTGAATCTGGATTGCCAAACTTTTCGTAAACAAAGGACACTCTTTCCATCTCCATTTAAGATAAACACGAATTGTGAGGAATCAAAAACAACAGAATAAAGCCATTTTGTGAAATCATCGCCAACTAAAAACCAATCTCAAATGAATGCCAAAAATTCAAAATAAATTGATCTCTCAAATATAGCTTCCAAGTATTTAATTACTATGTTCTATCATTCATCAAAATTTAAGCAAGATGATAAACAATAATATACCATATTTATATGATCAAACAAAATGGTATGTCCTCTTACCCTGATTAATCATGAACAGGTAGCAATGCTTCCTTTATATCCACAAAAAATACTATCTCCTCTTCTTAGTGTATATCATATCATCACCGACACGATTACCTTCCTTATTCCAACACAGCTTCCTCTTCTTTCCCCTGCACACCTGATTCCCCATTTCCAACCTTGTAACCCCTATTGCTCTGCTCGCCACATTTCCTATCTTAAACCTTATCCTCTTCCTTTCCATTGGCAAGTTGCTACCCACACCACTACCAGCCTTTCTGTTTCCTTTTGGCATTGCATTGCTAATGCCGCTGCTTTGGACCAAATCAGAGTTCTCCCACAGTACCATATCTCCCCTCCTCCTATCGCACACATTCTCCTCACATTTCTTGTATGTACTCTTGTCAGGGAACCCTGGCAGCCACATGGGAATGTGCAAATCCCTTGAATTCAAAACCAAGGAATCCAGATTTCGTGGCAGAGGCGTTGGATTCTTTCTGGGAATAGGCTTGGCAAACGGGATTTCATCAGTGGAATCAACAAAAACACAGAGATCCTTTAGCACACTAGATGTTAAGAGACAATTATTTTCAATATCATGAAGCAGTGGAGCTCCCACAAAGCCTCGGATAGAGTCAAGGTCATGGAGGGCATTGATAAGGTCGAAGAGGTTGGATTGAGCACGGTTGGATGCATTGCAATACAACACAGCTGTCTTTGCTAGGGTTTTCAGGTAGAGAGTAGCAACGTGGGTGAGAACCTCAAGGGCATAGAGCTGTGAGGATTTGAACCCAACCGATCGGGATATCTGAGAGACAGCAGTTTTGGTTATTTGGAAAGTAAACTCAGATGGGTTTGCACTTATTTGGCATTGGTTTTCCTGGTTTTTGTGTTTTTTCCTTGATTTGGGTTTTTGGTAGGGTTTTAGCTTTGGTTCCATTCTGCTACTGCAGAGGCCAAAAACAATGAAGCTTCTACAAACCGAACCATACAAGTTGCCTAAATCAACTTCAGCTAACCAAACCACAGGTGCAGCTTAGTGGATCTCCCTCGCCATTCTAACTTGACTTAAAAAACAAACTTCAACTAAGAAACCAGGTTCAACAGCAACCCAATATTCCCACTAAATTTTCCCCCTCCTCATTTTTCTAGGCATCTAAACAGCCAAAACCCTTTATTCAGATTCCCGTCTCATGTCCAAACAGCTAATTAGGACGATCAGAGCACAAAATCCCACCTCCCAAATATAGAACTCTTTTTTTTTATATATATATTTAATTTCATCCAAATATTCGACTTCAAATAAAAGGGCAAAAAAGAAAAGAAAAACTGATAAGGAGCAATCAAGCAAGCAAAGTTAAAAGGGCCTTCAATTCCAATTCAAATACCCCAATTGTTGCCGTCCCAGCCGCGCAGCAATCACGGTGGCGCTGCGGAGATTTACAGCCAGAGGGAGAAAATTATAGGGGCGAAGCTGCTTATCGAGGGGGCGGAAGCGGGGGAAGACCGGGGGAGGAAAGCGGTGTGGAAACAAAAGATAAAATATGAAGTGAAAACTGGGCTTCGGTCCAACGGCTAAATTGGTCCAAAAGGGCCTCCACTTCATGTCTCCTCCAATCCAAATATACTTTTTTTTTTTTTATGGTATATAAAATATCCTATCTCTAAACTAAGATTAAAATTTATTTATTAATATTTTAATTTAAATTTGTGTGAGACTTAAATTTAAAGCAATACCCAAAAAATATATATATATAAATTATGAATTAAATATGATATTTTTATGACCATCTGTCACGCATACATGTTTTTTCTTATAAAAGTAAAATTGGGTTCACGTGGCTCAAAATGTTCTCTTTACAAATATTGGCATGGGGTTGAATAAAATTAGCTGTGCAGAATGATGATGAGGTCCCAACAGTTTACGGGTTGGCTTTCCCTTTGGCTCCACTTGTTAGAACCCATCTAATCACAACTTGCAACCGCCTGTTTGTCTGTCGGATAGATGAAGAAAGCGAAAATTGAAAGGAAGGGAAAATCCAGGCGCCCTCTCCAAATGCATATTTTCACGGCACTGTTACCCTCCCCCAAAACCTGTCTTTTCTTTTCGAGTATAAAGATAAGGTGTCTCTTTTTCTTTGTTTTTATTGACACGATACTTCTTCACGTTTTTTTTTCATTGAATTTATCAATTTATTCGTGATGGACTAAGACTCCTCCTCACTCTTACTCTTGAGTTCAGAGCACCTGACGTTAAACATCAAATCTAATATTATTTGTTACGAGATTATCTTTTTTTTTTTTTTTTTTTTTAATATTCTGTTGTATAATCCCTTTTTCCTTCTCTTATCGACGTGAGAATCCGTCATAATATGCAGGTTAGATGGCTTTTCATTAATTGCTCCTGGCAGGTTTGGCGGAGATGGGATGCATGACAGATCGAGCATTTATCCAATGTAGCGGACATGCAGCTGGGTACGTCTCGGGTGGGACACAGCATGGGGTTGCGCTTTCCCCCGGATGATGCCTTTCCCATTTAATTCATCGCGAGGCATGCCTCTGCAGCAAGGTTACAATTTCTGGTCCGTCCTGAGGTAAATTATCTTGCTTCTGAAAAGTTTCACGGGACTTGTCTGTTTATCTGTTCTTATGTCATTCTGCACAGAAGCCATTGATCTTCCACCCTTCAAATTTTTTCAACAACACATTCGGTAAGCCCTCCATCCGTCTTTCATCATCCATGTTCATTGCCTTCCAGTAAAATATCGTGATTGTTAAGAAATTGTTATTTATTCATAGTGATGTTAAATATTAAAAAGAAATTTCAATTTATCACAAAACAAATAATTTTCAGTTAAGGTAAATGGATTTTTTAAACTCTTACAAGATAATTTAATGGATAAAAAATATTTATTTTAATAAAAAATAGTATTTTTATAATAAGTTAAAAAAGTCTATAATTTTGATATGTTTATTTTCATATTAATTTAGTTCGAATTTCGTGTTAATATTTACTTTAATAAAAAATCAATACAAAAGTCTAGAATTACAATAAGAAAATTTTAAATTTATTAATACTGTCGTTATATATATATAATAAAAATAACAAAGAGTGGATGTAATCTTGATTCATAAATATGATAATTTATATAACTATAATTTATTATTTTTTTTAAAAGAAAAAAGCTCAATTACTGGAGTTAATCAATGTAAAAATTCAAACAATATTAAATTAAAAAGTCAATGGTAGATTCTTGATCGCCGATTATTTAAATTCAATCTCGAAATCATGTCCCATCATTTTAATTCTGGATCGATTGAAGTATATAAATGTGCAGTAGTGTCCCTCGTACATTTATTGAGTTCAGGTGCAAAGCCAGTGATCTTGGAATCTCCCTGTCTGGGTCACAGAATCTGACCCTGAATTCCCCTATCCGTCCTTTTACCCATCTAGTAATAAATTATTCAAGGGATCACTAAAAGTGACGAGGAATTCTTCGGAGACATCGAACCAAGTTTGACCGTGTGAGGGAGGAGGAGGAGGAGGAGGAGGCGGAGGAGGCGTTCCCAAGGGATCTCAACTTTATTTCTCGTAGGACCCACAGGAAATGATCAGCTAGTGGCAAATGACCTCTATGGATCTCATCTTTTTGTATAAAAAGATTTTATAAGCTTTAGAAAATAATTATTTTATTGCGACATCTTGACATCAGCCCACGAACGATTCCCCTGGGAACATGCACTTAAATTAAGTAAATCTGCAAATTGGCCAAATAAAATCTGCGTAAGAAACAATAAAAAGCTTAAAATTAGAAAACACTACTACCTTATTTATGCTTTTTTCAACAAATTTTTAATGTTATTTTTGAATTATTTGCATATTTATTTAAACCTAATACTCATCCTAAATTTTTGTCCAAAAAAATTACAGAGAAACAAAAAAAAAAAAAATTATTATGGGTGACTTCGGGCTCAGCACAAAGTGCCCGAATCTTTTCTTTCTGTCCCAGCAACAAGACATATATATATCAGTAGACCCCATTTTGCCACGTGAACATACGGACATCGATAACAAAGACAGAAGTCATTAAGTCATTCTTTATAGCTGAGAAACTGAAGTAGTTCTTGCACTTCCAACTCAACCTCGTTTATATTATACGATATATATATATATATATATATATTTCTCTCTATTTGCATAATATTTTACATCATCACTTCAACATAAAACTCGTGGTACATGCCTATCGTTTGTGTATAAATGTAAACCCTACACACCCACAGACACAGTGAATTTTCTGACCTATTGATCTAACTAAGCCTTTCTGTTTGTCTGTCTCTCTGTTTCCTTCTAATATAATGGAGGATCCTAGGCAGGCACTTCTGAACCAAGGAGATGGGCACAACTCAAACCAATACGAAGAGCTCGACGGCCAGCTACGACCTCCGTCACCTCCCGTGCCGACACTTACAAACGCTTCCTTGGCCTCCTCCTTCGTCGCCAACGCCGACGACATCCCCCCGATTAATGGAGTCCCCGATTTCTACAGGGAGTTCTACAGGGAGTCCATCAAGCTCTGGTTCCTCGCAGGCCCTGCCATCTTCACTTCCGTTTGTCAGTACTCTCTCGGGGCCATCACTCAAGTCTTTGCCGGTCAAGTCGGCACGCTCGACCTCGCCGCTGTCTCCGTCGAGAACTCCGTCATCGCCGGCTTCTCCTTCGGAATAATGGTACTACAACATTAACATTAGCCCAAATGATCATTCCTAATTTCGTGGCATAGGACTTAACGGAACTGGGCATCGCTATAATATATATGTATATACATAATCTCATTGTCTTGTTTTTGGTTCAACAAAACCTAAATCATCATCGTGACAACAAGAAGATTATTTCAATTTCCAACTTTTGACAAGTAAAAATAGAACTAATTATCAAAGTCCCATCATCTCTGTGATCATCAGCTTGGCATGGGAAGTGCGCTCGAAACGCTGTGTGGGCAAGCGTTTGGAGCAGGGCAGCTGGACATGCTTGGGATCTACATGCAAAGATCATGGGTCATCCTCTGCACGACATCTTTGCTGCTTAGTTTGCTCTACATCTTCGCCGCCCCAATCTTAAGGTTGATAGGCCAGACTTCGGCCATATCGCAGGCGGCGGGTATATTCTCAATCTGGATGATACCGCAGCTGTTTGCATACGCTTTTAATTTCCCCATGGCCAAGTTCTTGCAAGCTCAGAGCAAAATGATGATCATGGCCTTGATAGCGGCCTCCGCCTTGATGCTGCACGCGTTTTTCAGCTGGCTGTTGATGTTGAAGTTGCGGTGGGGACTGGTCGGCGCAGCTGTTGTATTAAATGCGTCTTGGTGGTTCATAGATGGGTCTCAGTTTTTCTATATCATCAGCGGAACTTGTGGACGAGCATGGAATGGGTTTTCCTGGAAGGCCTTTCAGAACCTTTGGGGTTTTGTTAGGTTGTCTCTTGCATCTGCCATAATGCTTTGGTAAATCCCTTCTTTTATTTTCTGTTTTTTTTTTTTTGACTACTCCTTTAGATAAAAAAAAATAAAACATCTCAGCACATTAGAGGATAGAATTCTTTTTGATAAATGTTGGAAAATAAAATTCTATCTAGATGTACAAGCGGTATCTTCACATTATGTATGATAGTTGTAACAACAAAATGCAAAACGTTATTATATAAAATAAAAAAAACTAATAGAATTTCTTAGCATTCTAGCAATATCTAAGTATCTGTAAAAAATTATATTCAAAAGAAAATTTTATTTTTTTTGTTTTGTAAAATAAAGAAAAAAAAAGTGGTGGTGTCCTACAATTCTACTAAGCAAAAAATTTTTAATTTATTTGCATATATTTAATTTTTATATTTTTATATATTTTCTACTTTTATAATCCGCTAAGTATTTATCAAATATAGAACATGGGTCTGAAATTTAGAGATCTAATAAAAAAACCTTACTAATAGCTCTTTTTTGTTTCCAATTTAACTTGACAAGAAGAAAAAAAAAAGCGTAACATTTCATGTGTAATCTTATGTTTTTGTCTCTTATTTTTAGGGGGTCAAATCAATCGTGAGCATGGGACACAAAACATAAGAGTTTCGTATTAGATAATCCATATAAAAGCTTTTACCCAAATAAGAAAAATAAATTAAAAAACAACTGTTTTTCACTTTCCTCTAATTTCATTTTGTAGCTTGGAAATTTGGTATTTCATGGCATTAATACTCTTTGCGGGGTACTTGAAGGACGCAGAAATCTCGGTGGACGCATTGTCTATATGGTAATTCCGACTCCACACGTTTCCATTCAACTTTGCATAATGGATGAATATTGAATGGATTGTGACCGCATGTTTTATTTTGACGTTAGATTGGTATTATGTTGTCTAATTGATCGATATACTATCATTGTCGTCTCCTCTCAGTCCAACCGCCAGTCCAACCCTACCAGTCGAACCCTGCCAGTCAAACCCGACTGGTAGTTATCTGTACAACAAGCATGACGCAAATCTGGTTCCCTGTCGAAGTCGATGGTTGTGTCCATAAATATCAAAAAAAGCTTTTTTCCTACAGAAAAGTAAAACACCCATACATTGCCCTTATCAGAAACACAGCTTTTGGAAATTTCAGCAAAACAATAATAACCCGCAAGATATTATTCATTGAAGATGGATTTGATTTTATAATTTCATCGACAGAAAGTAAAGTTTTCAAATATGTATATTTTTTTTGTTTTATTTACAGAAAGAAACAGAAAATTTTTGTTGTTTTTTGACAGTAGACATTTTGTCTGTATGTTTACTCTTCTACAAGACAGAAACCAGCTGTCGGACACCAGGTAAGAGTAACAATTTTCAACGAAAATATTACGCATCCCAAAGAAAATAATTTCCAACAAAATTCTCGTGCCTCTTGCCCCCGAATGGCGGGGATGATGAACCAAACCCTTGTTTGAGAACCAAACCTTTTAATTTTCATGTATATTTATATGTATATATACATGAGTGTATGTGTATAGTTCTACGGACATAGTCTAGATGACGAAGTGGGTGTGGTTTTTTATCACGCAGATTAAGGTTCAAATCTTAATATGGTATAAGAAGATAATAAAATATTTTTTAATTAGAGGACTTCTTTTTTTACAAAATTAAATTGAAAGGATGAACTTAGTATGATACAAATATTAATTTGTGTTTTCCTAATTAAAGTCACGACATCAAGTCAGGAAAATTCTTTTGTTTGTTCGCCTTCTTTTATATGTTTGAAATATGCAATTCCATGCCATTTAAAATTGCAAAAAACTTCTGAATTTGCAGCATGAACATATTGGGCTGGACAATCATGGTAGCTCTTGGCATGAATGCAGCTATAAGGTTTGTTAGACTATCCTATGCTTTCCCAATGAGCTATAGCTCAATTTGTATTGAAATTAAATTATCTTAAAACTAAAAATTTCGAGTTTAAATTTTAATTAAAACCAATTACCACACACAGAAAAAAAAAAAAAAAGACTATCCTCTGCTTCACAGTTTCTATTATCAGTTCATGAAATATATGCGTGTGTGCGCGCGCGCGCGCAAAAATCTTCAGATTGATATGTGAAAACTGTGTATAAATGCAGCGTGAGAGTGTCAAATGAACTAGGTGCAGCACACCCAAGGACAGCTAAATTTTCATTACTGGTGGCTGTGATAACATCGTTTATAATTGGACTGCTCCTTTCTCATCCTGGTCATTTCAAGAAACAGCTACCCATCTTTGTTTTCAAGCGACACAGAGGTCAGATCACTTGTGAAAGAGCTAACTCCAATATTAGCTCTTTCTATTGTCATTAACAATGTTCAGCCTGTTCTCTCTGGTAATCATAGACAATTAAATTTCATTAAATGCGTTTATTGCTTTTATTTTTAAAGGGTTTAATTTTACCACATTTTTGTCAAAAGGGGTTGCCATTGGAGCCGGATGGCAAGCTGCTGTAGCTTACGTGAATATTGGATGCTACTATCTGTTTGGCGTCCCTCTGGGTCTTATTTTGGGTTACAAGCTTCAAATGGGTGTCAAGGTACGTCTCTTTCTCTTTGTTATAACCCTTTGTTTAACCTGCCCATTTAATCTGTTTTTGTTCTACATGCTCAATTTGTACAAATGAGATTAATGACAAAAAGAAGGAATGGTTGGTCCAAAAGAAATGAACTTTCTTCTCTGTTTAACCATGAAAGAGACGTTCCTGGTCCAATGGGGGGCCCACTGATTTGTGAAAACACTACGTGTAATTTCAAAATAGTTCGGGTTCTGTGCCGAACATTACTTTTTTCCATTCCGGGTCCGGGTCCCCATACTGAGCAAAAGCTTGGCATAAGAACCGAGCAGGGTGGGGATAGGTTTTTGTTTTTCTTTTCAGTGAAATAGTTTGGGTTAAGGGCTTTTTTTTTTTAAGTTATTTTTTAATCAACTTGCTACAGGTTACCAAACTTTTGCTCGTTAAGCCAAACAATTTACGAGAGAAATGGCAACAAAGTTGTTAGCATCAGAACCTGATGAATTGTGGCCATGTGGATCTAATAATTGTACTATTTTCTGTAAACATTTCCCAGGGAATTTGGTATGGAATGCTGTCAGGAACTGCCCTACAGACTTGTGTCCTTTCCTGGATGGTTTATAAGACAAATTGGAACAAAGAGGTAATTTTCCCAGTATTCCTGATAAGTTTTGCACCGGCCAATTACATGCACACCAAATTAGAAACACAAGATAATACACGTTGAACAATTTTCTACTAACCAAGCTGCAAGCTTATGTGAAATGCAGGCTTCTATTGCGGAAGATAGGATTAGGACCTGGGGAGGGCACACGGATTCTAAAGAAGACAGTTTCAAAGATATAACAGAGACCTAAAAGAGAAGAGAAGCATGTTGCTGTGGACTGTGGAAAGGCTATGTACTTTCAAGGATAGGCATTGATCCAACATCGTATAGCCTTAATGCATTTCTCACTGGGAAGCCAAAACATTCTGGCAATTTAAGGCTGGTGGGGGCAAGAGTTCATTCCTAATACGATCATTGTATTGAAAACTGACTTGAAATCAATGCAACACAAGGAAAATTTGGCCTTCAAATGAAAATCCAATTTGTGCAAGACATTTACAACCTTTTTGTAATTGCGAAAAGTCATCGCTTGCACTGGAGCTCAATTTTTTGTTTTTTTACAAAAAAAAAATAAAATAAAAATATTTTTTATTGACATGTTATGTATTTATTTTTTTAATAATAATTGTAAGTCAAGTTATTGTTATCTTCTTCTAAAAAAATAATTGTATTTATAAAGTATAATAATTCTTTTCTCATTTTTAAAATAAAATTTTATCATATTTTTTTTTATTGAATCTATGTACATTCTCATCATAAATTGATATTTCTATGTCTATTTTTGAGCTTATAACGCTTGACGACTCATATTCGAGTTTGATCGACTCTAATATCACTTTGTGATGAAATTATTTTTTTTTTTTAAATAATTTATTATAATGTGTAATATTTATATTTATAAATTAATTTTTTTTTTCGAGATTTCGTCACGTTGTGCTACCCATGACACTGCACGTTTTGTTATTTTAACATATCCAACAGGTTACATTTTTATTTTAAATTCTTGTCTTGTATCGTGTGATATCTTCTTTCAAGACTATTAGACTTGCGCATCGTTTTAGAGATCACTTGCTCTAAAATTCCTTCCCCCTAACCCGCCCGCCCCTTGTTATTTCTCCGGTTACTTCTTTTTAAATTTTTTAAAAACGACCACACCTCGCTCAGGTTACCCAGTTATACATAGTTCTATTAAAAATAATTCTCAACAGTATTACATATATATATATATATCCAATAATATTTCGATTCTATTTAATTGTAATTTTCCACTATCTTAAATTTAAAATAAAAAAACCATCACCTCACAGAAAATACCAATTCATATCAATATGATTAATTATTTATTAAGTTTGATTCGATTAATTAAATTTTTTTATCCTTTAAAAGACCATTTACTAAAAGCTTAGTTGTGTAGTTTGAATCACGATGACCGACCATGGGAATACTCCCATCTAGGATGACCAAGTTAATTTTAAGCAACTTTCGCATGCAGACATTTCTTCTAGGGCCTAGCCAGTTTGTTTAGGGTAGGCAATCTACTGGCTTCAAACATTCAAACTTGCTCCAGCTCTCCAGCCCAATCTACTGGGGACACAGAACATGAGTAGCACCGTTATTAACCCTTTTCGGGGAAATTTTCTCAAGACACTTTCTGACCCACAACCAGCAATAAAATTCCTTTTTCTCCCACTCCTTTTGTTACTTCACTTTAATTTTTTATAAATTCCCATCAGGCATGCTACCCAATACCGTCTAGCACTGACTCCTCCGTCATTTACCCAAAATGCAACACAAAGCTCGGAACCACCAGTGAAAAGTAGTTTATTGCGAGCAGCAGACAGATCAATGAAGATGCTTAAGAAAAAGGGTGAAAATAGGATCCAATTGACCGTGTAAAACACGATGAATTAAGAAGAGTGGACTGATTTAGATATGATGTTAATATACCCATACCCCCAAAAGAATCAAAATGCTGACGCTGGTCAAGGTAAAGGCAGCGGCTTTAAAAGGTTCGACAGCAGGCATAGCACGAAGAAAGGCACAAATAACGGTTCATGAAGGAGGATGAAAATGCCATGAAAGATGTCAATGAGATTCTAGAACTTTAGAAATTTACAAAGATAACAGTGGTTTTTGGCTCTTCTGAGCAACAAATTCCAGGAAAAATGCTGCAATGATTGTACAAATGCTGGATGCTAGATGATGACCGAACATAGTTTAGCAAGCTTGGATGTATGCATAAAGATTGATCGCTCGAAAGAATGTCCGCCACACCTATTTTTCCATGCTCAGTCAAACAAATTGCAAACATAGAAATTACACAAGAATCCCAATGATGCAAATTGACCTTCAAGTCTTTTATTACAGGCGTAGCTGAAATGATCTCCACCAATAAAACAGGGCTACACATTCACCCCATAAGAACAACGCAGAGATCTCAATTTGTTATTCTATCTTCATAACAAAAGCACGCTGTGCTTAAAGAAACAACTTTTAACTTAACCCATCAAAGAAAATCAAGAAGGTAAAGCAAACAAAAATGCCCAGAGAGAATCAACAAGCACTACATGAAAAGCAGTAACATCCCATATTCAACCCCCCAAATGTATTTTTGATTAACAATTTGTCACAAAAATTCCAAAGATTAGCAAAAACAATGATGCCACACACCTACTTCATGCAAAGGACCTATACTGTAAAATAAGCATCAGGTCATTCACAGTATATATTCCCAGTGCATGAGACTCCCATAACTGTTGGATCTGAAAGGATAGGCGGCCCCTAAACTCGTGCAAAAAACAAAAAATCTCCATGGATTTTCCAATGCAAAAACATAATCTTGAGCAACATAACAAACATACCGCCATTAATCTCCAACTACACAAACAAGACACGTATAACAAAAATAACAACCTTAAACAATTCAAAAACATAGTCAAATAAAACAGCGAGGTCCAAACACATAACATAAATAGAGAAAAAAAAAACAAAACAAAAATTAACCTAAGCCGTGAGCACGACAGCTCCGCCAGCCTCCTTAATCTTATTCTCAGCACTCTTGGAAACAAGCTTGGCCTTCACCACAATCGGCTGGTTCTCCGGCAAGGCGCCCTTACCGAGAACCTTAAAGTAACCGAAGCGAGTGACGTCGATCATCGGAGCCTTGTCCTTGGTGGCCTTGTCCTTCACGTCCTGAGGAACCAAAGACCAGAGCTTGTCGATGTTGACGATTGGGCAATAGAACTTGTTGCGGAGCTTGTGGAAGTACCGCATGCCGACTTTCCCGAAGTAGCCCGGGTGGAACTTGTCAAAGAGGATGCGGTGGTGGTGCAAGCCTCCGGCGTTTCCGCGGCCTCCCGGGTGCTTCCTGTGCTTGCCGATCCGGCCGTGCCCAGCGCTTACGTGGCCCCGCTTCTTCCGGTTCTTCTTGAAGCGGGTCGTCATTTCTCGGGGTGGCGGCTGTTGGTGTGCTTCGCCGGGGGAGGAGAGAGCTGAAAGAGCTAGGGTGTGGGTGTGTAATTTATTCGGTCATATTTGACGGTTTTGTCCTCAGAGGGTTTGTGATTTGTTCGATGTGTATGAGGGCAAAAATGGTATTTTAAAGTCTTTTTTGTTTTTCCCTGTCTATATAGGCAACACAACTTCAAAGTTAAAAGACACTTGTAGCTTCAAAATTGATTTTAAAAAAAAAAAAACAAATAATAAAAGAGTGTTTTAATTTCCCCTCCCTAAATTGTTAGTGTTCCTCTTTACATTTGATGAGAATTTCATGGAGTCAAAGACTTTAACCTTTAACTCCACCTAACAATTTCACTCATTTTATTCAAAGGTTCTAAATTTTAATCTTAGAAAAATTTTATGAATTTATAAAAATAAAATAATTATATTTATTATATAATTTATAATTTAATTAATTTTTAATGAATAAAAAATGAATGATATTTAGTTTAAAAAATATAGTTCAAAGAGAAATATTTAAAATTTTCTTCAATGTGAAATTGTATTACATGTCTCTGAGTCATATATGCATCCAATCTCTCTAATTTGGATACATCAATTAACTTGAATTGGCAAAAAAAATTAGGTGAACACTTATATAATTATTTACAAATTTTATTTTATTTTTTAGTTCACTTTTTTCGTCCATTCCCAGTTCTTTCTTTTCATGTCCATTGGACTCTCTTACATTTTAAATATTAAAAAAATTATTTGCTAATAAATTTAATTATTAAAAAATATAAAATATAATTTAAAATAATTTAATTTTTATTAACATAATAATAAATAATTATATTAAATTACCCGAAGAAAAAAAAAAACGCCATACGTCAAGTCGCACAAAGGCCGTACGATTCGAATTGCTCCGTTGCTTTTTAGCAATTTTTTCGCACCACGTAAATCGGAAGTCGAACGATCAATGGCTGCGTCTCTCTGCAACGCACAGCCTCGCTACCTCTCCGTTCCCCACCACAATCACCGACCACCTCTCATTTTCCAATCCGCGGCGCCGGATGCTAAACGTCGCCTCGTCAGTGTCCTTAAAAATAGACTAAATCGCTTCCGTCCTCTGCGTTTGTCATCATCTTCTGCTGCTTCTGCTTCTGTTAACGGATATTTCGTCGAGAAAGATGTGGAAGAGCGGGTGGATAGTGGGCGGAGAGCGGAAGAAGACAACGTCGAGTTGCACGAGAGAATTCGGAGATTCTTCGAGCTCCTTCCGTCGATTTTGCCCGGCGGTAATTGGTGGAGCTTGTCCGATGACGTGGAGGTCAAATTTCTTGCCAAGCCTGTTACCGTGCGGCTGGCGCTTAGCCGGATGTGGCACTTGGTCGCTCGCGATCGTTGGGTCGTTCTCGCTGCTTTCTCTGCCCTCACTATCGCTGCGGTAGGTGGTTCCGTCAAGGAAGACGACTTTTTATTTATTTAATTATTGTTTATTGTTTTCTTTTTTAAATTCCATCATCCTAATGTTGCATTTCAATTGACCTGGAATTTTGCATGGTCTCTATATACTTAGTTGTGATAAAGAGAAAGTTGAAACGGATGTGTACAATTTGGCTATATAACCAGAATAGGCATAGGCCGTTAAATGATGAAAAACTGGAGCTTTATTACTTGGACTTAGATTTGACTTGACATGGGCTAGATGCAGTTAATATGATAATACCGTGATCGTTGTTAAATTTGTGATCACTGTAATTGATTGTGGGGATGCTACAATCAATGATCATGGTATTCTCACATGATACTTTTTGTGGGTTTGTGTTCATTTTGTCAATTTGCCTTCGTTGTGTAACATTATGAAGTCGATGCTACACATCACATCAGTTAGTAGAAGCTTAAAAAAAAAAAAAAAAAAACAGGAGGAGGAACAACTTTGTGTCACTAGCATGCTCTCCAAATATAGCTACAGTAGCACTCAAAATATATCTTCAGTTTTCAATCTGGAATTTAGCTGCTGTTAAATGAAAGTTCCCTGCTAGTATAAAGATTTGGGACTTTTTTTTTAAAAGCCATAGTTTTTCCCTATTTTGGAAATTGAAATTTTGCCTCTGTACAGCTGCCTGTTGAATAATCTGTGTGGGGATTTTGTGGTGTATTCTTGATGATTACCATTTTACTAGCATCTTTGTCTTTGTATGCTTGTTTCAGCTTTCGGAGATCTCCATACCTCATTACTTGACAGCATCGATCTTTTCTGCAAAAAGTACTGAAATTGCAGTGTTCCACAGAAATGTCCGTCTCTTGGTTTTGCTATGTATTACATCAGGAATATGCAGGTCAAAATCTTGTATGGTCAAAGTTCCCTTCTTCTGTGAGCAGCAATTTGAAGCTTGATACTCTTTCTTCACCTCCTTATTTATAAAGAAGTTTGAATGTTTATGCAACAAAATTGGAATCTGTTAAAAAAAAATCTCTTTTGTTCCACTTTTTACTTCTTTTTTTGTTTGCATGAATTGAATAGTTTTGCTGTCTAATTGCTAAGCACAACTTAAATGTTAAGGCAATACTCGAATGGAACTTTTTCTGTTCATTCCTTGGAATTTTTCTTTGAATGGAACTGTTTATGATCTTTATGTGGAACTTGAGCCTTCTTTATGAACCCTGTGACAGAGCAGCTGACACATGATCTGTTTGTTTGAACCTCAGTGGTTTACGAGGCTGCTTCTTTGGCATTGCAAATATGATCCTTGTGAGTGGCTCTCTCAATGTTAATTTATGCATAAGGCTCATTAACTGTTTGAAGAAAAAGTAAACAGTGACCTATTTTTTGTGGATAGCAGACAATAAAATTTTATTCAGACTATTGTCTCTCTTGATGCATGACTATGATGTTGAATGAGTCCCTTAACATTTTGCAGGTGAAGAGAATGAGGGAAACACTATATTCTGCTCTTCTTTTTCAGGTTCATTATGGTCCAATGATTCTGCTGCAATTTGCATGCAGTGTGTAATGCAACCCATATTTACTTGTATATTATTTCTTGTTAATTATCCTATTTTTATGGTGCATCTGTTGCAGGATGTATCATTTTTTGACTCCGAAACAGTTGGTGATTTGACAAGTAGGCTTGGGTCAGACTGTCAGCAAGTGTCTCGAGTTATTGGAAATGATCTTAACTTGATTTTACGCAATGTTGTGCAGGTTGGGTGCTGAAAAATTACCAACACATCCTGCTTTGCCTATCAGATTGGAATCTTTATTTGTATTTCTGACCTTCTGTTGTAGGGTACAGGTGCCTTGCTGTACTTGTTAATTTTATCGTGGCCACTTGGTTTATGTACATTGATGATATGCTCGACCTTGGCAGCAGTGATGCTTATCTATGGCATGTAATAGTTTATACCCTTTTCCTCTCCTTAAATAGTGATATCATTATTAGAGTGCATCTTTGTTAATTGAATGTTGGGTGAAAACCAGTTTATTTGATTACTGCATGGCAAGATAGAAAGGATAACATTTGAGATGAAAATGTCCAGAGAGGCACTGGATGAACTTATTGGGTCAGATGTAGTCCAGTTAAAAGCAATCCAAAAAAATGAGAAAAGAAAAAAACCTTCTAGCACTCCTTAACATTCCCAAGGAAAAAGTGGGCTGTGTTTTGAAAAAAAAAAAAGAAAAAATCCATAGTTATCTAAAGGAGATAGTAAGAACTCATCCATCATAGGCAAAGTGTCAATACACAAATTTAAAGTTTGGTGCATACCTCAATTGCAATCTATTTGTGCCTCCTGCTTAGACGTATGTTTGGAATACTTGACATTAGTTCAACCTCTATTCTTGTGTTAGGTACCAGAAGAAGGCAGCAAAGTTAACCCAAGAGTTTACAGCTTCTGCTAATGAAGTAAAATAAGATCTATCACAAGCTATTTGTGAAGCTAGTCTGTCCACATAAATGCTTGTAAATGAATTTCCATTATGTGTAGGTGGCACAAGAGACCTTGTCTTTGATGCGAACAGTACGAATCTATGGAACAGAGAAACTGGAACTTGAACGGTAAATTATGCTTAAGAAGAATATCCTGCCCAATATTCTCTGCATGATTGTTTCTTCCTTGGTTGACATGACTGGATAAAAGGCTAGCATATGCCAGGAGGGTTCCATGTCTGTTATGGTTATATGAAGGCCAAGTCTTCTGATGGTTTATTTTACATCTCTGGTTAATAGGTACAAGTCATGGCTGGAGAAATTGGCCAATATAAGCTTGCGGCAAAGTGCTGCATATGGATTCTGGAATTTAAGCTTCAATGCACTTTATCACTCAACTCAGGTTGAGCTCATCTTTTGATTGTTGTATCATTGAGTTGTGCCAGCAAGTTCTAACCCCATAGATTCCACTTAGTGTGGACTGCAATCAAACCTTCCCTGTACATGTGCACTCTGTTATAGTTAATTGTAGTCTGTCATGAGACTTGCTTACTTTATTCTTGTGATATTCATTGGGTGTGGACTTTGATTGTCACATGTGAAATAGGAGAAAGGTTGATACAGAATCATAGTTACACAATCACAATGTGATTGTTGAATATTTCTTGGTTTCAGATAACACATTTTCATAAGAGTAAAACAGAGTGTTGCATTAAATTATTTGTTCACAAGAGCATATAGCCTTCTGTTTAAGATTTAAGCATCCCTCTCTCCCAATACCTGTGCAGTCTGGATTCATCTTTTGAACATTCTTAAGCTTATGTTACAGTTTGGCATCTGTTCAGGTCATTGCTGTGCTAGTAGGGGGGATGTCCATTCTGGCTGGTCATATCACAGTGGAGCAACTTACAAAATTTATATTATACAGTGAGTGGCTGATTTACTCTACCTGGTGGGTGGGAGACAATTTATCATCTCTGATGCAATCTGTTGGAGCAAGTGAAAAGGTCTTCCAAATGATGGATCTCTTGCCGAGTGACCAGTTGCTATCAGAAGGTAAGCAGTTTGTAAGCAACAGATGGCCTTACTTGATTATGTTATTACTTTTATCCTCTCAATGTGCTTGGTTATGTACAAATCCTCGGATTAGGTGATGAGTCTGTAAAATTTGCAATTTGAGGAACTCATTTTGGAAGGTATATGCATCAGTTTGTCTCTTTTTGAAAAGAATCTGCACAAATTTGATGATTGTTTAGAGCATTCCAAGTGTTCACTTAGATTGGGTACACGAACCCTATTCACAAATGGATTGGTGAAATTTCTTACAATGAATTGATCTATTTTTATTTCTCAGTGAGAAATATGAGCATAACATAAGCCTTGAAGTGAAAAGATTACTTTCTCTGAGTTCTTTGTTTGCAGTATGATTTGAAATGCACTTGCTTTACAGGGTTGAAATTGCAAAGACTGGTGGGACATATTGAGTTTGTAGATGTATCTTTTTATTATCCTTCAAGAGCAATGGTACAATTCCTTTCATCAGTATCACTAGTATTGCATCTGATTTGTCTCAGGCAAATTGTTTTTTCCTAGCACATGCTCTTATGCTTTAACTCTTAGGTGTGGTGTAGATAATGCTAAAGCAATAAATGCGTGTGTAGATTTGCAGCAATAGTTTGCTGTCCCTTGCACTTTGGATATTCCAGCTAAGTGGTGGATGACTTTGTTAAATAGTTTGACTGAGGCAGAATGTAATAAGAACCATTGTGGAGATGCTGTAGTTTCTTTGTCAGTTCCCCATCAGTGGAATACTTTGTTCATTCTTTTGACTCCCTTGTTACAGTTTTAATTCTTCTAAAAAGGTTTGTTTTGATCATGCTAATCTGAAATCAATCATCTTATTTGACATTTGTTGAGGTATCTGTGCTGCAACATGTGAGCCTTTCGGTGCATCCTGGTGAAGTGGTTGCAATCGTAAGAGTTATTTTCCCTATTCCATTTCTCTCTTCTGCAGTGACCATCAAAAGTAATTCAGCTTTTGCCCCTTAATTTTGCTCAGGTTGGCCTTAGTGGTAGTGGGAAAAGCACCCTGGTTAATCTTTTGCTCCGGCTTTATGAACCAACAAATGGGCAGGTAAAACTTCTTTTTGTCATTTGGTTGGATGCCTTTTCATTATTATTGGAAATTTGGCTGTGCTGTCTTACTGATATCTGAAAAATCTGGTGCTTAAATAAAATTCATTCATTAAAAACAAAAACATGGAGTAATAAAGTTGGTGGAAGCATACAAATTTAGGTGCAGTTTTATTGGTCCGTGCTGAATACTTTGAGCTCAATATGCATTGGCCACATACTATTTAGCACCAGCTTTCTACAGTTGGATGTTAAATTGTTAATATCATATTGTCAAACTGTTCTATGGCAAAAGCAAACAACTTGTGAGTCTTATGCTCCTCCCATGTTGGAGACACAGATTGATGCTGTCCATGTGCTGTGCATGATCTTGAGGCTGCATCTTAGAAATGGAAATGCTCACTTGGTTTTCAGGCATTGGGTGGCTGGGTATTAGAAGTTTCTTTTCTATTGTAACCACTGATTGATGCCTTTCCCATAAGAGTTTGATCTGCATGTTGCTATTTAGTAATTAGCAATTCAGTTGCTCTGAATCCCTACTAATTGAATCTTTGTTATTTTAATTGTAGATTTTGATAGATGGCTTTCCTCTTCGAGATCTGGACATCAAATGGCTGAGGGAAAGAATTGGCTTTGTGGGACAGGTTTTTCACATACTCCAGCATCATAAATTTTGTGTATAGTCCTAGTACTTCTTCCCAACAACAGAACCATGGAACAGGAACCAAAACTTTTCCGCATGGACATCAGTTCAAACATCAAGTATGGATGCCCACGAGATGTAAAGCAGGAGGAAATCGAGTTGGCTGCCAAGCAGGCATATGCCCATTACTTCATCTCATCTCTTCCCAATGGTTACAAAACCCTTGTTGATGATGATTTGCTTAGTGGGGGTCAAAAGCAGAGAATTGCCATTGCTCGTGCTCTTCTCAGGGACCCTGCTATTTTGATTCTTGATGAAGCCACTAGTGCACTGGATGCAGAGAGTGAACACAATGTTAAGGTATCTACATTTCACAACTATTTGCAACCTGCCCCACTTGCAGGAAATTCACTACTTTTTATTAATCTCTTTGGAGGAGAAGGGTGGGATTGAGTGGAAAGTGCAAAAAATCAGTAACTTCCAATATTTGATCATTTGTTTTGCCACCACATGCAGAGGGTTCTTCGTGCTCTCAGGAGCGACTCCGCAACAAAGAGATCTGTCATAGTAATTGCACACAGGTAGGCTCCCGCACCCCATCTCAACTGGCTTTAATCGGAAATTGAAAACTTGACAGATCCCACTCTGCAGGCTTTCCACGATACAAACTGCTGACCGAATAGTGGCAATGGAGGGAGGTCGAATAGTTGAGGTTGGTATGAGTAATCATCTGATGTCATAAATACTAAAATTCTATTCTTGATATTAAACTATTTACAAGTACTTTTGAGGATAAATTATGTAATGTTATTCGATTTTTTCTCCATCATCACACAAGATTGTAGCTTATACTGTCCCCTCAGGCGAACCGTGTTTTTTAAATCTTTTGTCAATTCTTTTCCCTTCACACAGATCGGCGGTCATAGGGAACTTCTCCGCCAAGATGGTTTGTACGCGAGATTGACCAGAAGGCAGGCTGATGCTGTGGCTTGATTGTATTCTATCGCAACTCAGTAGATATCTCATTCTCACTCTACCTACCATACACTCACCCCGTCAGACACAGTATAGGTGTTCGGCTGCTTTTAAATACTGAATGCCGAGAAGATACGGTGAAGGAGTAGCGATGTAGCAGCCGAGGGTGAAGCAAATCGTGCAATCTCAATCAACCCGAAGCATGCGGGACATCCCAAATCAGAATGTTTCACTACTCATTCTTTCATGATCAAACTTAAAAAAAATATAAAAAATTAATCTTTTGCCATGCCGATGCTACGAGTGTAATTTTGTAAAGCTAGGATGGCTATAGGATTGAGACGGAAGGCCGGGGAATTGGACCTCGAAGCAGCCGATATGCCTGATTCACATTTTCTTCTTGTGCTATGATTTGTATACCTTACTGGGAGCCCGAACATACGAATGTGCAAATGATTGATTTCGGAAAATTTGCCAGCGAAGACAATGGTTAAATTATGAGCTGATTACTTGGAAACTTCAAATACTAAAATAGTCTTCAAAGTCGAAGATTTCGGATCTAACCTTTTAAGTTACAGCTAACTAATTATGTTACAGATGATTTTTCTTGATTTTATTATCCTTTTTCATGTAAACACCTTTAGCCAAGCTGAACAGATTGCATTCACAAATAATAAAATTTAAGAACTTTTAATCTTTAAAAAAAAAAATCAAAACTAACAATGATGAGTCGGCCAAAAAAAGAAGGAAAAAAACACACTCTCGTGACAAAACTCAGAGGAATATGAGTTTTAAAAAATTCTAAAATATAATAACAAATAAAATTAACTAGAACTTCAATATAAAAAATTCTAAATACTTATTATTTGGAGTGGAAATTTAATTAATAATTTAGTATATGCTTTTAAATATTAACATAAATTGAAATTTCTGTGTTAAGATATTTAAATATATCTGAATTCCGAAATGTTTGGGTCAAATTTTTCACTTTTCACAAGTTTGGGTAATATGTTACTGTTTTCTTCAGCGTTTTTACTGACCACCCTCGGTTGATTGTCTCGCAAAATTCCTTCGAGCATTTTATTAATTTTCATTCAAAGGAAAATGTTATGAAACCTTTCCCCCAGCCGAGGGGATAACCACTGCCATTCTGGTTACATGCTCAACTTACAATGAAAGACAAAGGTGTTGACTCACTTAACTTGGCATGCTATTTCGGATTGTGAAGTCATTTAAATGATGCAGAAAGACATCCTCCATTGTTATGTTTTCAATTGCTGTACTGATGAGCCATATTATTGGAAAGATCCTTAAAATGCAATCCCTGTGATTGTTACTCTTAGAAAGCATTTTTTGACAAGTAGCTGAGGAATGGAGACTTGTCATAAGATTGTACTGGAACTTTGATTGCTAAATTGCCTGCATTAACTTACAACAACAAGACCAATTACAAAGCGCCAACCAAAGTTCAATTGAGGTTGGCTACATGAAATCTTTCTCCTCATTCTGTTCTATTATGAATGAAACCTGCAGTAACTTAATAGGGGTTTTTGTTTCAGCTGCAGCCACAACTATAAGTCCATCTGTTCGTCTGCAGGAGGTACCTTCTAGTTATTCTTCTGTTACAGGTAATACTTTATTTATTATATTGTAGTTGCATGAGAAGCTCTTGTGGGTGGCAGTACAGCCGTTCAATGTCCTCTGTGCATGTGTGTGTGTGTGCGCGGGCGCGAGTGCACGTGCATGCGTGCGCATTTGTACTTTACACCTGTTTTGTGCAACTATTTTAGAAGTGGACAGCAGAAGGTATGAGTTCTTTGTTTAACATCCTTTCATGTGCTTCAAGATCTGTTCGGGTGCTACATGCCTCATGAATTGATGGAGGTCACTTGTTCGAATTCACTCTTCCCCCTCCCTTGTGGCCTCTAAGGCTTTAACTCATTTTAAGAAAAAAGGAACTTGTGGTGGCAAATATAGATATGGATGAATGAGCTAGTTCTTGCGGTTGTGAAATAGATAAAACTAGTTCAAGATGTCTTTTTAATGGCATCTTTTATGAGATATGTTATGGGAATTGCTTTTTATTAAGGGCTTGCAAGAAGAGATGGCTTTAGAATCATCAGTTTTTTGGTTAAGAATTGAGGCATATTGCCTTGTTACTTAATCAATGCCACTTTGTATCAAGGAAAAGGTTTTGAGTGATGAAGTCAGTCCCATTAAGAAGCTGTTAGAAGATTGCATGGTTTCTGTCATGCAAAAAAATAAAAGAAGAGTTTTTTCTAAGTGACAACTATGCTCAAGATAATTTATTGCGAAGTTGTACTCAGGTTTTGTGTTTCATTAAGGGTACCGGTTGACTGCTTAACTAATTGGCAGGTGAAGAAGCGACTGCAGTCCTAAAAGAGGATGTGTACAAATGTTCGCCTTTTCCTATATCCTCTGCCCAAGAGGGACAGTATATTTGTCAGCCTGCACTGCCTGCTGTTGTTAGATGGGTTTGACTGAACATGCTATTGCATACAGCCATCAGACAATTTCCTTAAAATTTAAATTATTAATCATTTAGATATCTCTAGAGGGACACAGGATATCAATTTATTGATACAACAGACCATTCTTAGTGTACATGAGAGTCATCATTTTGTTGCTGATCAATCTCATGTGTAATTGTATAAGCGACTTCCACGTATGAAATCGCATTAGCTCAAAAAGAAGGAACCATTCTAGTAGTTCTGTTTTAGCAGAGTGGTATCCATCAATCACTTACAAGAATGTATTCATATTTATCTTGTAAATGTACACTCACAATATGTAAGACAAAAGCTTAGTCAAGATCAAAGTGTAGAGAGCTGCAAGGAAGGCACCAACTGGGATCGTTACAACCCATGAGGCAACGATCTCTTTGACCGTTTCTGCTCTAACACTGTTTAGTCCCCTTGCAAAACCTACTCCCATGACTGCTCCCACCAAAGTATGAGTCGCGGAGATAGGTAACCCGAGCTTAGATGCAACAAGAACCACGGAGGCTGCAGCAAACTCTGCTGCAAATCCTCTAGTTGGTGTAAGTTCTGTTATTTTCTTCCCAATTGTTGCTATCACCCTATATCCCCACATCATTAACCCGGCAACTATACCGAATCCGCCCCACGCAAGAACATCATTTGGAATAACGATCTCCATTCCCATGGCGCCGCCCTGAAGGATAGACAATGCAGCAGCCAGAGGACCTATTGCATTTGAGACATCATTTCCTCCGTGAGCAAAAGACATGAAGCAGGCCGAGAGGACTTGCATGTATCCGAAAACTCCATAAACTATTTCCAACTGCGTCCCCTTTGGTCCAGCAAAATCAGAGAGAAATCCAATATGTTTATTCTGCGTGGTGCTCTCTTTCAGCTCGGGTTGCAATGAAATAGTCTTTGGGAGGAGATGACCAAGCTGCTCTCGTATAATTCTATAAACAAGAAATGCACCAGCAGCACCACAGGCTATGGCCTGTGCCAGAGCCAAAGGAAATGTCTTGCTCAGAGGAAATGCTGCGAAAGAGATTCCTGTTACTCCCGCAAAGACAGCAAGTGGTGCTGCTGCTGCTGCTGCTTGTCCTGGATTTGGAGCACTGTACACAAACTGCACAACAAGTAGAGATGGATGGTAAGAAGTACACAAAGTGGGCATTTTACCTTATAGACAATCACAAGCTGTACTACTAGTCTTATTAACTATCAAAACTATTAGTTTTCTTTTATTAAGTTATCATAACTACTAAATTTTAATTGTTCGTGACCGTCTCAAGCCTAGTATTAGAGATGCCATATGTTGAGAGTGAATTGTTTGAATAAGAAACAAGCATCCGAGTGGGGAGCCCCGGTTAATCCTGGAGGTCACAGATTCTAATTTCAGAAATAGACTGTTCTACAAGTAGGAGACTCGTGCACTTACACGTCGTTTAAGAAAAAGCATCCTACCAGTTATGTTAGGCAGTCTGTAAAATTAGCTGGTTCAAGTAGAGAACGTACCCTTCGGATGCATTTGTAGACAAGAAATGACACTAATGCGCCCATGATAGGTGAGATCACCCATGATGAAGTTACCCTAGCTAGTGTACTCCAGAATACAGCACCAGCCCCCCCATAGACAAGGCCAAAGCCAACCATTGATCCTACGATGCAATGCGTGGTGGAAACCGGCCACCCGTAATAGGATGCCACCTGCATAAGAAAAGTAGAATAACATTTTGTACTTACCTTGCTTCCACGAAAAAATCCTGAAGGGATAAAAGGGACATGAAACCTAGTAATTGACCCTTTTGCAAAATTTTAAGCCATATTGAATCTTTACTAGTGGCATATTGAGAGGCATTTCTAGTGAGAACTCTGTATCCAAAAGATTGGTTTTTCCCAACGTTTGCCTCTACCTCTATTCACACTTTCAGTGTGACGGGGACGGGTTGCCCATGAGAGAACGTGTTTAATATGTGATCCATTTTTTTAAGTACCACTCAATAGTTTAATGTCTTGGTTGAAGGCTTTCTTGACATAATTGATCCATAAACCAAGTCACAAGTCACTAATCAAGAACAGGCCCTTCTCAAATTGAACCCCACAATCAATTTCGAATGTGAACTCTGAAAACAAGATATCTTAACTATGAAAACCAAAACAACAAAAGTTACCTAAATTGTACCTGCAGCCAAGTACCAGCAGCAGCCAAAGAAGAGAGCAAGCCAGCAAAGAGCAGATTATCCTTCCCTTGAAACATACTGGCCACAAGAATTCCTTTTTGCATTGTACTAGTGACATGGGTACCCATCAACAATGCTCCCGAGAACTCCAAAACAGCCGCAGTCAACACCGCCTGTCGGAGACTCAATGCCCCGGACCCCACAGAAGTCCCCATGGCATTGGCCACATCATTGGCCCCTATGTTCCAAGCCATGTAGAAACCAAACAGAAGTGTAGCATATGATAAAAACTTGGTCTTCAAGCCCAGTCCTTGCCCAACAGACTTCATAAAGAAGGGAAGGCTGAGAGCTGCAAATGCTATCAATATGGAGATAGCTGAGGCTGTACTTGAAGAGATATGAAAGGCCTGAGCCATTCCAGGGGAGCAGTCATCCTCATTGGATTTTAATGTCTCTTCACGTTTCTCAATTCTTATTCCTTCCTTTTGCTCTTCTTCACCTCCAGCCTCAGCAAAAGAGGATATGCTGGCAAAGGGGTGTGTGAGTTCAAAGTTCTTGAATCTCAAAATGGGAAGAAATGCCTTGGATGCAGCTGCTGTGGCTTGAGTATAAAAGTCTCTTTCCTAGTTTCATGGGAGTGGAATTTTGGTATGTAGTAGAGAGAATTATGGACAAAGGCAGATGCTGGTTTAATTGCATTTCTTGCAGAAGATAAGCAATAAGATGAAGTCATGTCTTTAGATAGACAGCAGCAGAGGAAAAAGAAAATGAAGACAGAAAGAAATATGGATATGGAATTATTCAGGTAGATTTTTGGCCATGGAAGAATGTGGTGAAAGAAGAGAAAGGACAGGTGGTAGAAGAAGAAAGGAGGTGTGTGCATATCAGAATTTTGGAGAATTTTTCATTTTATTTTTGTTAATTTTGGTTGGTGCTTGCCTTGATGGAATAAAATGAGTGGTTCTTGAGCTTCCGAGAGGTTCTAGTAAGTTAAAGTTTCTTAGTCAGAAATATTGGAAAAAAGTAAATATTGTCATTTTAGATACTTTATCCAGGAGGCAGCATGGTGTCACGGCCCGTCCCAAGCCTAACTCCGTGACAATGGGCTGTATCAGCGACCACCAATTAAGGTTTCTGCTTCCATCCATTACATTTGGGGACAAAATAGATTCCATAGTTTTTTAGGCATTTTTGTGTGGCAAAAAAGGAAGAATTGTTGCCGCTCTTAGCTACCCTCAACCACCCTCTAAGCCCATTTTATTTGGAATTTCAGGGGCCAAGTTCTTCAGGCACACTTCGTTCGGCCTGCCGATAACAAGCGTTCGACCGTCCTGGACCAGCCCGGCTGGCCCCAGTTCACGAGCATCCAGCATCCTGCAGAGTTGTAGAAAGCATATATCACTGACAATTGATTAGTAATCAAACATCCAAAACAATCTCAGGGGCGTCGAAACATTCAAAGTCACATGATGTATGTATGACCCATCACAAAATGCACTTCATTTAACCAACTCATTTCCCTTCAAGTATATAGTGTTAAGGTGAAGAAATGATCGAGACCCAAAAGCCTGTTTGCAAAGAAAATGCGCCAGTGTTGACAGAAAATAGCGTTCTGTCTCGCAATTTGGGCAAGTAGCAAGACTTTTTGCAGAAATGGGGCATGTAATTGCGGCCCATGCTGGGTGGGTAGTTTGTACTCAGAATTCTCCTTAGCCCATAAGGCAGGGATGCTTTAATGTTGTGATGACGGAACTTCTCTCTCTTAATCTTCACAATCGGAACTTCTCATTTTTACCAATTTGATTCTGGGCCTAAAAGGGAAAAACGAAACTAGCGGGGATGAGACAAGGAAAGTGCATGATTCTCTCATTAAAAAAATGGATAAGGAGATAAAGGTGGATATGCTTGGCACCTTTGGAAAATAACGCAAGAACTGTATTTTGATAGTCAACCGTCCAAGCAATGAAGCTGTTCTTTGTCGAATAACAATCTTAGAAATTCGTTTAAAAATTAAAAGTATTGATTGTCTTTTGACAGTTAATTGTGCATATTCTCCACATGCACCCGAAGTTACGAGAAAAGGGTAATAATGTTCATGTACCAAACTTTAAAAAGGTCAATCAATTTGATGTTTCTTCCCGATGCTTTGAGCATTTACAAATTACAATCTACACCGTAAAAATATATTAAAATAAAAATAAAGAAAAAGAAAAGAAGGACAATACGTACAATTTAGGGGGTGTGATAACCAACATTCCGCCATCCAACTATGATTCACTGGCTTTGACACAGGATTCAACTTAGCCACTAAAAAGCCACATATGATCTTTCTTCTTCTTCTTCTTCTTCTTTAATTTATTGTTAAATGATCAATTTAAAAGAGTGGAAATTAATATCAGATGTTAATCATGGACAAATTCCAGTATCTTTTGGCATCTGTAGGTGCCAAGTTCTTGTGCTGAAAAATATGATCAGAAACCCAAGAATCTTTGTTCTGTTCCATGCATCGTGGTCAAACGTCCATAACACTTTGTTAATTAAATCCTTTCAATCTTATTCTGGATCCAAAATGGGAACCTGCCAAATGGAACTGCTGCCAGCGTTGGCTCGGCGAGCAAAGACGAACGAGCATACGTGCAAGGCAGGGCAACTTGTAGATTAAGCTTCAATCTGATCTGACGTCAAAAAAATAAAAAATAAATAAACTAGGGTCCAAAGTAACGTAGGATAATTGGGAATCTAAAAAATTGTCAAATTATTAGAAGACAGCGATTACGTTAACACACAAAATTCATGAATACAAAGGAATTTTATATTGCATACAACACCGCTAGTATTTTATATAATATTATGTTATTTATTATTAATTTTTTTATTTTGTATAAAATATTTCGTATGTAATACAAAAATATCTTAAAATAAAGATCGACCCGATATCGGGCCCACTATCATTATGGTAGGCAGTCAAGGCCACGCGGCTAGACAAGTCAGGAGAGTGATACTGTGCTGGCCTGTGGTTTGCAAGTTAGCAAAATACCACATCATCAGGATCAGGCAGCAATTAATTCATAATCACAAATAATAAATTTTCCATAGGAACATGCATCTGCCCAGTCATATCCTGACACCTGTCATAGCCAGTAGGGAAAGATGAGTAAATGGAGAAGATAATGGTTATGTGATGAATATGAATACGATATTTATCACTAAGTATTTTAGGTTTGAAAGTAAATAGAAATTTTAATTTATAATAAAAATGTTGATAAATTCAGTAAACTACGTTGAAAAGAAGAAGTGACCATTAAGCCTCAGGTACCTATTTGCCCCATTGTGGACAAACTGGACAAGATTCCAGCTCCATGCCAATTGCCCATGTACCATCTGGCAACCATGGCACCGCCGAACGGAGATGTGGTGTGGAGTGACTTCTGGACCATATAACGCTGATTGTGATAGGCAATGTTGCAGTTTGTTTGCTGCACTTCAGGCTGAGCAACTTTTTATTATTAAATCTTAACTATTAATTAAAACTAGTTTAATTTTACCAATTCAAGCAAAGTTAGAGTTGATAAATATAAGCTAGAATTTGAATTTATTCAAAGAGACAGAAAACCTAAGATGGTGTAGAAATTTTAAATGATGGCAAGTGGTGCATAAAATTAACATTTGCTTGAACACCCCCCCCCCTCTCCCCTTTTTTTTTTTTTTTTTTTTCTAACCTTACATAGATCATCAGCCGACCCCATCCATGGATGGAGGAAGAAGGCAATGACAGTTGACCCTTTTTTACCCAAGCGTTGCGCTGAAGGAATCTTGCCGATGTCATCGGACCACTTCTAAGGCCCCACCCCATTTCATTTTCACCTGCCATTTGTAAGACGAAAGATTAAATTTATTATTATTTTTTTTTAAATTTCTATATATTGAAGGCAAAAGCTCATCCTTTTAATCCTAGCACTGAAGAGGCATCTTCAATTCAAAGCTTCGGGTCTTCTTGCCTTCCTTTTTCGGAGGCAAAAAAGACCAAAAACAAAAACAAAAAAAAAAAAAACTTGACCCTTTTTCCATGGCACCCGAATCCGAGAAAAAAAGTGTTGTCGGACCTTCGGTTGCACCCTTTCCATTGCACCACCACTATCTCAAACCTTCTTTGTCCTCCTCCGCTATCAAGTTCCTCTGCAGCTACGGCGGCAAGATCATTCCACGTTACACGGACGGCAAGCTCCGTTATCATGGCGGCGAAACCCGAGTCCTCTCCGTTCACCGTTCTATCTCTTTCTCCGGTCAGTCCTTATTTCTGGAACCATCAATTGGGTTCTTAGCTTTTGTTTTTTTTCGCGTGTATAAGGTAGAGTAAGATTCAAAAGTGTACAGATTCTTTGTGTTTTCAGAGTTATTGATGAAGATGGGAGAGTTGCGCGGGTCACCGGTGAGTCTACGTTGTCAGCTGCCAACGGAGGATCTTGACGCTTTGGTATCGATCACCTCCGATGAAGATCTTGCCTATCTCATCGAGGAGTACGATCGGGCTGCTGCAACGCCAAATGAATATTTAAAGATCAGAGCTTTTCTCTGGCCACCCAAGAAAATGTCTCCTTCCTCACATCCTCCTCCCCCTACTTCGGCTTCCTCTTCTTTCAAATTATCGTCCTTGTTGTCGTCGTCGTCATCGTCATCATCATCATCATCCTCTTTGTCGTCGTCGTCATCATCATCTAATGGCCGAGCTGCTATCTCAGCACCTACTCCGAGATGCTACTGCCGGTTTTCAAAACCGGTATCGTATCCGGTGAAGAGAATTCCTAGTCATGGTTACCATGTTTATGGAAACCCCACGACCTATATCTACCTTGTTCACAATGGGCACCATTGGAAATAGCAGCAACTTAGCTAAAGAAATTTAAAGCATAAAAAACTTAGCATATATATATATCTCATGTATCTGTTGTAAGTGGGGACTGTAAAAGGAAGGTTTTTTAAGAGAAGAATTGCCCTTTTGTAGTCCGTGGAAAATTAATGAATTTTTAAAAGTCCATTTTCGATATGGATGTTCATCAATTAAATCGTGTTCTTGGGACATTTTTCCAATTGTCCATCGAGATGTATGCGATTTACAGGCTCCAAGCCATTTCTATTTCCATTTCCATTAATCATTGCCCATACTGGCCACAGCCCAATGATGGATCATCCTCCTGTTGTTGTCAAACGCTCGATTCCCATTGTTGCGTGCCACTTTTCTCTTCGTTATCGTCTAGGTTCTGACTTTCTGTTCCTGTCCTGCTCGGCACTTGTTCGTCACTCGTGCGAATGATGCTGCTTTTACCATTCTTGGCATTATCTTCATGCTCAGTTCTTTTATCCTCTCATCCCTATCCATTTTCTCTTTGCTTCTCTCTCTTCTGTTGCAGTTTATTGTTTCCCCGGTTGCTTTTTGCTTGGTCTGTTCGCCATTGTTGATAAGTTTTTTTTTGTTTTTTTTACTTGTCAGATGGTGTTCTAATTATATTTTTGCTTTTGCAGGTTAAAGGGTGATTAAAGTAAACCAACATCACACGGAGACGATGGAGAATCGTTGTTCAAGACTGGAAGAAGCTTTTGTCACAATTGCCAACCTCAAATTTTCTGCCACCTTTCTTGCTCTCGAAGGTGATAACTCTCTCAGTCACTCTCCATATTCATCTTAATTTTATCAGTTACTAATCTGGTTCATAAGGATTATTTTTCATGCACCAGTTATAATGCAATCAACCAGTGTGACCGCACCTTTTCACTCCCCCATACATGTAAATTACATTGGCCCTTTTTTTTTTTTTTGGTTTCCGGAGTGATTTTATGAATAATTCCGAGGGAATTTATTTGCCAATTCTTAGCCAGATGGGATATTATTTAGTAATTGATGGTTAGAGGACTGCTTCATGAAAGCACATTATCTTTTAACAAAATCAGTGACCATGAATCTCATAGATAGGAAAATATCACGTTAAGTACAACTAGATTATTCATGTGATTCTGTATACGTGCGTGTGGTTTCGGGACCCTTCTCTTCTCATTTTCAATTTGAGCATCTTTTAGTGAGGACATAACAATATCATTGACTTCAATTTTCTATCAAATCATGGTTTCAATTATCCAGGAAATTATGTGATGTGATATTGAATTCGGCGAATACCTAATATGTTATGATTTGATTACATGAAATTTTGTGTGAGTAATTTTTCATGGTTGATTTCATTTCGACCAGATACTGCTAATCTCTGATTGGAAGGCACTTAGAGCAGTTAACAATATGTTGCGTGGGACCATTGAGTGTCAAGGATGATAGGGACCTTGGCTGCCAGAACCAAATGAACACGGGATAGGATACACAAAGTGACCCCTGAACCATGACAGCTTTACATATCAGAAATGCCAAAATGCATTAATGCAAGACATTATGACACTAAAAATCAATGTTATAGATGCATTACAAAGCAGAGAGAGACCCTATTGCTCCAAATCCAATAAGAAGAAATAAGGTATGAGAGGAGCCGTGATTTTTGACTCAAAAGAAAGGTATCCACTCACTCGGCATTCAAAAGGAAGATTCGCTTTAGTATCCCACTAGAGGAGATATTTGAGAACAATTTGGAAAAATAATAATTATTAACAGTGCCTTTTTAAAAAAGAAACGGTGATTTGATTATTACTATCATCTGAAGATAACGATGACGTGGTTTTAAAGTTAGCATACCCCACCACAATTTGCCATTATTTTCCCTTTTTTTTTATTTGGTGAAGAAGATAATGTGATTGTATAAATGATATCAGTTGGCAATATCATGGTTCGATAGATTACGCATCTTGTTTATCCTGTTTGTATTGACATTATGAAAATGATGAAAATAATAATAAAAAAAAAAACAATGGGGAAACGGGAGGGTGACACCGTGAAAGAGACAGCATGCGAGGATATGAAAATGAAACAGGTTCTGAGGGCCAAGCGTTTGTGGAAAAAGTTTGAGAGTGGAAGGGTGCTCTGAGGGCCATGCATTTGTAAGGATATGAAAATGAAACTTGAACCCAATAAATGTTTGTTCATTGAACTCCACTAAAACCTGTTCTGATATTTCATATTCTGATGATGTGAATTTGATTATAATTAGGAAGACTCATCAGCACCAATCACTTCAAAATCTAAAAAGATATACAGGTGCCTGTAATCTAGACGACCATCCAACATATATCATGTACGCTTGTCTTTTAAACCCAAGCTGAATTACATTCACTGAATAGGAAAGGGTGATTACAATTACAACAGTAGACGTATTTTCACTCATTTAACTCAGATTCAAATTATTTTAATACATTTTTCCTTTGAAAAAGAAAAAAAAATGATAAGAGTGTGAGTTACTTGTATAATTAGGCTTCAAATTTACTAATTACTGTAGTTAAGTTTAAGGAGTTTTGCTTGAATTCATTATCATTCAGTGCAAGGTCACAAGAATGATATCTAATATTCACGTGATATTCATACAAAAGAAATTAAAATGAGACATCAAAAAATATCTTTTGTCTGAAATTCGTGTAGATGATGACTAATATATTTGTCTAATAACCCTTCTTTTTTTTTTATGGTTCAAAAAGAGAAAAAAATGAAAACTCTATATGAGACAATTTTTTTTTTTTTAGCAGCAACATATGTCACCTGCCACTGTAGTTGAATTTAAGCTCCCAGTGATCCAAAACAACGAAAACAAGAATTTGCAGGTGCCAGGTAGGGGAATGGTAGGGCTTTGGCTACATTTGATAATAACGGGCAGCAAGCAGCTTTACGCCTGAAATGTGTCGCGGGTGTTTTGCTGCCAAAGATCGGACCTATCCCCACGTGGGTAATTCAACACAATGGAGAACGGTCGATAAAACAACGTTCCATTTTCTTGAAAAAGACAAAAGAGGTTCGGTTTGGTTAGCTAATTGAAAGAAGTCTCAGAGTTGACTTCTCATCAAGCAATGCACAACGCAGAGGAAATTCCGAAGGTGACGCAGAGGAACCGCTTCTTACCTGCACGATGAACCGGCCCTGAAAATCGTTGATTCTGGAGGCGATCAAGCTCGGCTACAGGCACTTTGACGCTTCTCCCCTGTACGCGTCAGAGAAGGCTCTGGGAGAAGCCCTTGCTGAAGCGCTTGGACTCGGCTTCATCGATTCTCGGGAGCAACTCTTCATTACTTCTAAGCTTTGGGTCAGCAACGTTCACGCTGATCGTGTCATTTCCGATCTGAAGGATTCTCTCAAGTATGAGAACTTAAATTAATCTGAGATTTGTTATGAACAAAATTAAAAAATAATAAAATTGAACTTTTAGTTAGAGTGTAATTGGAGTAATGTTATCCATACCAAATAACTTTTTCGAGTGAAAAATTAACTATATTATGTCTATATCACTTTGTTAATTTGGTAAAAGAAATAATTTTGTTGCATATGGAGCTGGAGGAAGTTGGGGGAAAACTATTCGGATGGATAGCATGTTCATGTGTGAACTGAGGATTGATATAGGTGCCAAGTTAAGGATTTTTTTGTGTGCACTGGGGTTTTGTCTGAATTTTATAATCTAATGAGGCATTTCATTTGTCTAATTTTGTGATGTTAACAAGCTTTCGTGGGATGGATGATGATTAATCGAAATTTTATAGCATCTAAGTGTGAAGCTTTTTGCATTGTTGACGGTGACAGGGCGCTTCAGTTGGAGTACCTTGATCTATTTCTCATTCATTGGCCCATCAGTACTAATCCTGGAAGGATCACCTTCCCAATACCGAAAGATGAACTTCTGCCTATGGATCTCGAGTCCGTGTGGACAGCAATGGAAGAGTGCCAAAGGCTTGGCCTCACATTGTCCATTGGAGTCTGCAACTTCTCTTGCAAGAAGCTGCAACACTTGCTTGCCTTCGCCAAAGTTCCTTCTTCGGTGAATCAAGTGAGTTTTTCAAATCAATACCATCTTTTTTGGTGTGTGTGTGGGGGGGGGGGGGCAGGTTCATGAGTTTGTCTTATAATAGCATCTAGCACATAATATCCAAATATCACTAATTATGTAGGTGGAGATGAGCCCAATCTGGCAACGGAACAAGCTAAGAGAGTTCTGCAAGGCCAACGGTATCATTGTGACTGCCTACGCACTCCTTTGGGAGCATAAGGAATGCATTGGAGTGCGCATTTAGTTATTGACAATGTAGTACTAAATGAGGTTGCAGAGGCCCGTGGGAAGACTGTTGCTCAGGTTTCTATAACATATATTTTTGTTATGCTAACTGATGATCCATAGCACTGCAAATTTGAAGACCTCTTTTGGATCTAAGACTAATCTGATTTTGAATGTTAATAGCTATGAGTCTATCGGAGAATGGAAAACTTAATGTGGAAGTGACAAACTAGCATAATGAATGACGTGTTATTTTTATCTTAATGGATAGGACCGCAGAGAAGAAAATGCACTCTTCTCAAACTGGGAGCATTGTGTAAGATGACATAGTTCCACTTCTCTTTATTTCATTTGTTGTACACATATAAATATCCATAAAAATTGCTTCTATAGATATCAGTGACCATGTTGGTACCCAACTTAACTCAGGAACCCAAAGTGCATGCTTGATCCGTTTTCTTTTGTTAATTTTACCAGCTGTAGTTTAGCTTGCTAATGAATAAAGCACACTTTGGCAGGTTTGTCTGAGATGGGCGTATAAACAAGGAGTGACTTTGGTAGTTAAGAGCTATAGAAAGGAGAGACTGAAGGAGAACATGGAGATTTTTGACTTGGGGATTTCGGAGGAGGATTATGAGAAGATTAATCAACTCCCACAACAAAGATTACAGCCCAAAGGAGAAGTTTTGTCACCTGATGGACCGTACAAGTCCTTTGAAGAGCTCTGGGATGGAGCGTCGTAATCATAATGTCAAAGAAATTCCAATGCGGGTATTGTCCGGAAATTGTTATGTATTTGAACCCCAAATCTCGAAGTGCTTCGAATTTCTGAATCCACTGGATCCTGTACCATTATATCCATGTGACAGTCTTTGTTTTTCAGTCCCCAAATAAGAGTAAAAATTTGAATAAATTACTATAAATTCAATATGATCAGCAGCAAGCTTTCCTATAGACTATGATAAGCAGCAATCCTTCTGATTTAGATGTTTCGGGGAAAATGATGACTGCAATGTCTGGTAATTGATGAAGGTGACTATTAAATCGTGTAGGTATAATAGTCTATGCTTTATGTATAGTAGTACATTTGTCTCATCGTATGTAGTAGAGTAATACTTGTGTACATGTGTGCTTGCAGGAACTAGGTCACAATTTGCCCATTGAAAAACAGGCCGGACTGCTTGTGTTTGTATATGTATTTTTAAAATCAACTGAACGCGAGATTAGAGTTCGCAACGTTTTTATGGATCATGTGTTACCCCTTACCTGCAGAAAATTTTGAGTGTGTTTTGGACAATCAATTGGCCATTGCAAGGACAGAAATTCGAGTTTATAAATAGATGTTCATTCTGAGCCCACATCCTCGATCCTGAGCAAATCAGATATTATTCTTGCTTCTGGGCCAACCCCATCAAATTATTTTTCTTTTGATGTCTTGAAATTAAGAATTCATGATAGAGTTTTTCTTTTCTCTTCTCTTCTTTTCTTTCGTGAGTTTTTGGTGGACATGGAGATTTGATGCACGGTTTGGAGTGTTGGGCCGGTAACAAAAAATGATATTTGGGCCTTCAGATTTTGTTGACAGACAGACGAGGGCCAATGTATTCTTGTGGCAACAGGCTCCCTTTTATCTTTAATTCTACACCTGTTATTGTTGTGAATCAATCGTGTAACAGTAACCCATTTTTGCGAAACTCAACCGTGCTGTTCAATTCACTTAGCACCAGTCGCGGATCCAGAAAATTCATTCACGCTGGTACGTAGGCACTTGTTCAGATATTGGTTTGAGTATTTCAACTGAACAAAGATATAACGACCCGGTTGAAAATTTTGCAGCCCCTGTAGACTAGCGAGAACAATTCTAGTCCCATTGTTTATAGGCCTAAAACTGCAGCCTCATGACCAGCCCACCAAGAGGCTGCATTGGCATGCAGATGCCCACAATCATGTGCTGGCTTTTCTGCATGCTTAATAGGTAAACTGAATCGTATTTACTCTCCTACTCTCTTGACTGCTGCACATTTATTGAAGGTTAGGATTGACTCAAATTGAAGGGTGAGTTTTTGATGCAAGGTTAAAATTATTCTATTGTTATAGGTTACAAATTCAGAACACATAAAAACTTTTTTTTTTTTTTGTGAAAAAACAAACGATGACCATACTATATATATTAAACCTTTTTTTTAAATCTCATAGTATGGGAGTCGAGACTGTCCCTTTAGAATTTGAGAAAACATTTATTCGTGTCAGTTGCTTCAATTTCGTGTTTCAGCCTAAAATGTTGAAGAAAGCAACATGTTCTGCCAAATTTAAGGAAACAATATTCCATGAATCAAAAGATGATGCAATGTAAGATGGCTCTCACCAATAATCTCGAGGTGTGGCCGCCATGATTAAGGACTACATGTGCAACATGAAAGGAATACTGAAGAGAAAATGACCAGAAGAAAGGTCCCAGAACGACACACGGCTGCCGCTTGACAACAGGAGCTATCCATGATTAGCCTAATGGCTGTAATGATGAACTCACGGAAAGTCAAGTGGTGAGAAGTCTGTGCCAGCCAACGTATGATTGATCTCAAGTATAAAGGTGGACAATCCGTACAATGTCTAGCCTGCCAGTAATTACTTTTTTTTATGCAAGCCGAACAATAATCTCAACAGCCTTTGAACTCCGAAATCCGATCAAACCCTTTGATCTAGTAATTAGCATCTCGCAGTGCCAAATCGAATGGCATTGGTTGCTGTTACGGAGGAGGATAGTTTTTGTTTTGGTGCTCTCTATCTGTTATATTAGGCAGTGTATTGCTGATACTTCACTTATAAACTGCCTATCATCGTGGGATCATTAAATCATCATCATCATTTTCCTTCAACCCGCACATCTTTTTTTTATTATTTTTTTTATTTCCCTTGTCGAACGTTTCTTCAAACACCAATAGCATTCAAGTAATCTAGCGGTAATAAGTGTACATTCTATTTAAAATGAAGAATTTCCAAACCAACAACAACATAGACCAGTATATATGGTTTAAATATAAATAGAAGAGTTATTAAGATTTTTACTCTCACACTATGACATTTTTTATACAAAAAATTTATATAAAAAATTACAAAAAATTTTATTAAAATATTTTTTTATATAAATTAGAATATACCATTTTGATGACTTAAAGTTTTGATTTTTATACTTTAACAGACTTAATTTTTTCATTTTTATATGATAATAGTGTAATGCCAGCATTATTTTAAGAAATATCCTTTGATTTAATTATACAAAGATATCAAAAAAAAAAAAATTTAGCGCACAATTGTCTACTTACATAACTAACTGAGAAAAAGTAACAGGGAAAAAAAAAAAACAAAAAGGATGTTACCAGCACTCCATTGTGCCAGACAAATGACATAATGAGCACTAGTTGCAATGAACAGGGGAGGATCAAGTTAGCTGAAACAAAGAGAAAAAGGCAGGTGTTGCAGATTTAATATGCAAAACACAAAAATTTTATGACATTACGGTTTCTGCTATGCACCTAAGAGTCCTACTTTGATTCCCACATTGAGATCTACCAAAAGATTTTGTTCCTGTGTTCCGCGAATCTCGGTTCCTATTACATTTAGTTGCATTAACGATGCCACATCTGCCGTTCCTATTTTGAGCTACAAATTACACGCATTTTAGAAGGAAAAAAAAGACCAGTTTATAGCTCGCACTTCACATTGCCACCTTGCCTAATATTAAACAAAATTCACTCAATTCTTTTCGCTGGGATTTCTATTTATAGACAACAGCTTACTGAACATCCTTTTGGGTCGGGTAGGAAGAGCGCGAAAAGCCTGGAACTTGGAAGATCTACTGCCAAGTCCATCTGATTGCAAGTCATTCTCATCTAAATCATCATCTTCAGCCAGTTTCATCCGTAAAGTTGAAACCTTTGACTTCGATGATTTAAGTCCCGATACACTCCATTGGTCATCTGCTCGGAGGCTGGAAGTAGTGCTTACTGCTGCTGTGGGCCTGGATGGGTCAATATCGTGCGAGGCTAGAAGTGCCTTGATGTTACTAGGCAGCCCTGTTACTTTCCCACCAGCCATGGCTGCTCTAGCTTGTTCGAAGAAAAGAACTTGCACCACTACCCTTAATGGGAGTAACTCATTTTGTGCAGCATGCATGCAGGCTTCAACAGATAGTCTCTTGCAGTCCAGGGTTCGACAAAGTCGTTTTCTTTCACTCTTGTTTAGGCTGGGATGTGCCTGGACGATCACAAATTAGATTATTTTAATCTTTGTACTACATGACAATGACTAA
This sequence comes from Ceriops zippeliana, assembly GCA_037897445.1. Classification (NCBI taxonomy): domain Eukaryota; kingdom Viridiplantae; phylum Streptophyta; class Magnoliopsida; order Malpighiales; family Rhizophoraceae; genus Ceriops; species Ceriops zippeliana. The sequence continues at coordinate 986,249 of JBAPLH010000188.1, read as the reverse complement.
TTAGCCCTATAATTTGGTATCAAAATAAGTCAAAAGTAATTTACGAGAGTTCTAACCTCTAATTAGGTTGCCTAGAAGAATAGAACTTAATCAATCAATTTGTTTAGGTTAGCATACTGCCAGCTGCACATGAATTGTGAATGTGACTAAAACCCAAAGTCAAGAGAGTTGGTTATCTAACTGCTAATAATGACCCACATTCTAGAATGCGAACGTGAAATGGATCCTAATATCAACTGCCGTGCAACTTATGGTAAATTTTCTAGACCAAGATGCCAATCTGTTAATTTTACCTTAAGATAAATGTCAATTGCTCTGTAGAGATCATCATGATCAAGCCTCGAGAAACCTGGTATGGACTCAGCAAGTGCAATAAACTTTGAAAGAGGCAAATTGACATCTGGGGCAATCTCTTGAAGGTAGCCATCCACAAGCTTGGCCACCTTCAACTTGGAGCTATGTGATGCTGAAGATGACCTCCTGCTTTCTTGAAAGTCCAAATCAATATTCTCTGCAGAGCGAGACCTTCTCCTTTGAAATCCAAGCTTGGATCTTGGAGGGCTAGTGGGTGGACTCTGCCCTTGTGACATGAACTGCTCCAATATGGTCATGACCAAGTCCACTTCATAAAATGTACCATTTGTGTCTGAGAAAGAGGGAATTAGTAAATCATTGACTGTTGCTTCCTCTAATTGAAGTCCTATTCTTCTGGCCAATTCCATCTTGGAAGAATAGGAAGCATTAAGTATATTAGCTGCTTTTAAGAGTTTGAGCAGGAAACTGCAAGATGCAGCGCCTTTGTCTGCTGGAAGTAGGCTTACTATAGATTCCAGGATCACCCTATGCTTTGATAAGGCATCATTTGTTGAAACTGAATCCGAGTCGGATGCAACTTGTTTATTGCCATTACCTTCTCTTGATATGTTAGGTAGCCATCTAGCTGCATAGATTTTCAAGGACTCGCCGATGAGATTCGAGGGCATTTTTCCACAAGATTTAACTGCTATTGTGGTTCTCCAGTATAGGTCTATGCCTAATTCTGCCATATCTTCAGCCCACCATCCCTTGCCCTTGCTTGTTGGTTTATGCCTCTGGCTATCGGATCCATTGCAATAGACATCATCCCTACACCTTCTTGAGTAACTATGTGACAAACTCACCTTTGAGGGATGACTTACGACTTTCGAGGCAATGGCTTCGATGCATCTGCTTGTAATTCCAAGTTCTTCTGCCCACAAGGGAAAAGCTTTTGTGCTTTGAAGTGTGACAATGGAATCCTTCCATCCTTGAAGTATGCACGAATTGAAAAAGACTTCAAGCTTGTATATCAGATTCCCTTTCTCAACTTCCTCCGTCATCTGCAAGTATTCAGCAGCACATCTTGCAGCTACAATGTTGTAGGCACTGAGGGTGATTGTAATACCATAACAGAACTTTGCACAAAGTTCAAATGCCTCATCCCCGCCAGGAAAATCAGGGAGTTGGACAATCTGATGTTGTGATGATTCGGGGGATTCAGAACATAGTCTCTGCAGGCACAAACACTTCGACAGCAGAGGAAACTGCAAATTAAGTAAATTATATAGAATTAGCATAGGTTTCAGCCTGATACCAAGTATAATTGAATTCGTAAATAGGACTGCTACTGGACTTTTACCTTGTGAAGCAAATACCTACTCCCTTTCACTTGAATTATGAGGTCACTAGAGACTTCAGACGACACTGACCTGCATTCACGGAGAAATTTCTGTCATTCTTTCCCAAAAATACCTTCAATTTCATTGGTAAGTGCCGAGGTTTACCTCACAGCTTCAGTAGTGTAGAAGGTGTCTGTCCGGGTCCCGAGTTTCATGAACTTCATGGCTACTACTTTTGTTTTCTTCCGAATTTATGTGTTTCTCAGCTGCTTTCTAACATAGTTGAACCAGAAAGACCCCAGCTTGACAACCAACAAGAGCATCCCATTCAGTTACTTAGAAGCTGCAAAAATTCCCTCCTCCAAAAGCAAGCAGAGATGTTCTCCAAAGAAGACGTTCCAGTCAACCTGTTTCTGCATACCATTTCCAAAAACTGAGCAAAGCAACAAATTTTCAAATCCAACCAGACACAGCCCCTCTTCAGCAATTGCAACTGTCTAATCTGAAATAAAAAGCAGAAAAAGGGATGGAAATTTCACGGATGTGAAAGAGCAACACAAAAGAAGTAGAGGATACCAAGAGAATTTTTTGTGGTGATGACGCTCTTGAGCTGTATAAAGTGGAATTACTAGCTTAATTTGTCAAAATAACTAACCCCAGTAGAAAAAACCCTCCGAGGCCAATGTCCTTTCAGTCAAATTCTATACCTCTTAAGATTTGGACAGGATAACCAAGAATCAAACGCACTATTTTTGCTTTAGGCATGCCAGCGTGCAATTCAAAAGGCTACGCCCACATGCTTATCCTGCACCCACTTATGTCCTTCCCTCTCATCATTGCCACAGCTTTTTTTTTTTTTTTTTCACAGCACAACCCTTTGATTATTTTAGTCAAACACTATTTTATATGCAATATCATATGCATCTAGAAACTCGATTATCAATATCCAAAAAGGAATAACAGGGAATTCATTAGTAAAATGGTGTTATAAAGTTGAAGAAAATCGAGTATCTACTACTTTATTAGGAAGAAAAGAATACAGAAAAGCAAAAGATGCTAAAGGAAAGAATAGGTTATGTGTGACTAGCATTCTCTCTTTTTTTGGGATTGCATTCAGCTCATATGACATTTCGGGTATTACCTACGGGATTAAGTTAACAAGAACTGGTTACGGACCAGATACTTTCTAATGCATAAGACTCTCACAAACAGTTTTATCCGTGTTTTTTCATAGGGCCTTTAGGTTTTAAATAGAATAATCTTATCGTTAAACGAAACTCACCCTTCATGAATGAGAGAAATTTACGAGAGAATACCCAATAAACTAGAGTTGGCTTTAGCATTTCTCACCCGTAGGTTCCAGGCCACACGAATCCCCTTGTTTTCAATTAGAATATTTAAAGGCATTCACAAATCGCAATATTTTGACAGAATTAATGGCATATAATCCATGACCATGAAATGTTGTACATTATCGGTGTGAAATGGAGAAACAATGGTTTACGATGCAGGACTGAAATTGGTGTATTAGATAAGATTGCCCTTCTGTGGACACCAAGTTGTCATTAATGAGACGCTAAAATTTCATTGTTTGGCAGTTGAGGATCATTTTCAACGTGTTTGGCATTGGATTCTCACAGTCTTAACAGTCTTGTATATTTAAGAGGCTGGTTATTCTGTCAGAAAGGTATAAATTTGTGAGAATATGGGCCGTTGTTGATTTGATCAACAAACATAAGTCTAATGTGAAAATGATGTTATGTTAGCCATGCGGCCCCTTGACAATTGCATTTTCGTTGACATGCAAAAGTATCATAATTGTTTATGCAGAGCTTAAATTGCGATGCTGCAATCTATAATGACAAGATTTTACCGCAATCTTTGTTTCATTCATTATGTTAGACTTAAGAAATGATCAAACATATGCAACAATGCTTTCATAAGAAGAATCTTATGAAAGTTGAAACTTTGGACCAAAGTCTAAGTTGAAACTTGTTGTTAAGGATAAATTTACTTTGGTGGGATCTAATTGCTACATTGATTCTTGGCCAACCTAGGCAACCCCACATCAGTTCTAAGCGAAGCTGCTATTTTAGCTAATTCAATTGTTGTGTTTGCATCGCCTAAATGATGAAAAGGAGTGCCTTTTTTTAGCACTTGCATTTGCTTTTTCACTACCTGCTAGTGACTTGTTCTTCAATTTTCTATTCATCAATGAAAGAAGCAAATCATCAAGATGTGAACACAAAACTGAGGAGAGAACCTTCCTCTGCCTCATAGCCACCGTCTCAATTTAACCATACCCGCGCCGTTATCAAATGTGGTCCGCCCTTGAGCATTTTTCAATCAAAAAATGGGAAATGAAATGAGATATTCCTTGCAAGTTCTGCTAAGAAAATATATGGTTTTATGGAGACAGTAAGTACAAGTAAGCAAGTGGCAGAAGAGCGTGAAGATGTTATAGGAAGGAAAATCCCAAGAAAACAAAGTTGAATTAATAGTAGAAGTAGAAAGTCCTCTATAACATCCACCTGATTATAGTGGCAGACAGGCTAACAATCTTCTATACCCATTTTAATTAAAAAAATAATTTTTTCCCATTTTAGAATGTAAGAAATGACCATTAGGACATCTTTTGGGCTGTGGTGGAGTGGAATGGAGAATTCACAATGGCAGCATTACCAAACACTTATATAAAAGATTTAAAAATAAAAAAGAAATGCAGAATAAAGAATAGGGAAAGAAAAATACACACCCACAGGAATCCCAGTGGCTAATTTGCTTCAGAAATTGCTGAAAGATTCACAAATTTTTGCATTTCTTCAGATCATTTAAGCCAGGTCCTTGCTTTCCATGGGTAGATAAAATACTTTTATATACAATTAGGAGTGGAGATAATTTATGACATTACAAAATTGGATTTATGAATTAATTGTACCGTCCAAGGATTGACCTTGAAAATGTTTCACCTTATCAGGGCATAACAAGAAGGTAAAGAAGGACCCAGATAATTGTTGCCTTAATCAATATCCGCCATGGAACATGACCAAAGTTTTGTCTAGGCTCGATCGTTGGCCAAAACCTCTGCAATTGCAAAATTGGCAATCTAAATATTACAATAGGGAGGGACTAAGAAAAGAGTTACCGAGACAAGGCTAAGAGTCTCATTACTGGGACAGACGTTCCAGACACGGACTTGAGGCAACACTTGTTACCTAAATTAAAATTATATTTTTTTTTGAGAAAAAAAAATGTTTAGATATACCTAAAAACTTATAAAATGTGTAAATTAATCGAATAAAATATATACGAAGACTGATGAAAAATACAAAATTATTAAATATCACATTCTTGTACTTTTTATTTATTCGTATACACTTATGTTTCAGGCATGTTTTTTTGTTAATTTTCTTATATATTATGTAATTTTTATATAAGAAAATTTGGGTTTCAGGAAATATTATTATTTTCTTTTAAATAACGTCACATCATCGGGACATTACCCTGTGAGCCCTGCATTGTTCCCTTGTTACTTTTCTGTGTCTTGGTAGTGTTTTCGCAAAGCATAAAATAACGGACGAAATTGAACATGGAGTATGAATGTATAATTACAATTACATTTGTTAATTATGCTTAAAATATTTTTTAATATATAATAATTAATAGAATTAAATAACGGGAGACGAGTAAAGGCTGGAATTTGAGATGAGCAATGAGTGGATTTGGATGCCAGTGGGCATAAATTTGATGTCAGCCCAACAAGCGAAAGGGAGTGATCCACAAATGCCGTAATGGTCCTTCTCGGTGCTACCCAACGGGGTGACCAGCCGACAGTGGCTTGTTTTGTGGGACCATCTTAGACCCCATGTATTTCTTTCTTGGTGGGTCCCGTTTTGTGCCAACCGAACATGCAGGTTAGGTCTCTTTGACGGTTTGTGCACAGACTGACTTCGGCCCTTGGCTGCTCAAAGTAAGTCTTCCGATTACCCAACTGGATTCCATGTCCGGAAGTGGTTAGATTTTGGCTCTTGACCGAGATGGGGGTCAATATTTCTTATTCTACGCGTGAGAAAATTTTCAAGTCTGACAAAACCCACCAAAATTATAGAAACAAAAACATAAAAGGAGGTTGATATCAATTAGTTAGCTAATAATAATGTATTTTTTGGCATTATCATATGAGTATTGAGATCAAATTTGCCTACCAATGAAAAGGTCCCCCAAAAAAAAAAAAAAAAAAACAAAAAGAATCTGTTTCATTTTTTTCACAACTTAACAGCATACATTTCTTATCAAGAAAAAAAATAATGCTCAAACTTAAAAATTATTTAAATTAAATATACAGTTTCAACTTTGAATATCCTTTTATGTTCTCCATCAATTATGTGGAGAGTACAATAATAAAGTAATGCTCGATCACATAATACTATTTTCTTTTTTAAAAGAAAATGTAATGTCTAGTTTTCGATACACTCCAAAGTTCACCTCATGGTAGTATTCATTCCCCACAGAAAAAAGAGCCAAAAAAAAAAAAAAAAGAGGGAAGAAGAAGAAGAAGAAGAAGAAGAGAATAACAAAGCTTTTTCGCCCCCTTTTGCCTTTTGCTGAGGCCAATCTAGAAAGAGATTGATTGATGGGCATATGTTTGGTCGTCGAGGTAAGTGAGAATCTTGGAATTGGTAGATATGGTGGGCAAAGAGCTATGGTCCACTGGGTTCTCTCTCTCGGTGCCAAACTCTTCCGTTTGGAAGCTAGCTTCTTTTTTGAGTATTCGATTTGCTGCTAATATATACCAAAAGTTCATTTACTTAATTGGCAATATCCTTGACCGTGAGCTTAAATTATATATTTTCCCATTAAAAAAAGAGTATAATTTAAGTTACTACAAAACAAAAACAAAGCATAATATTAGTTAGTGCTCTGCCTTATTTTGTCTAAGATTTTCGTTTGGGACAGTGCCTTTTCTTTGTTCATTGACAATCTTTGAACTCATCAGAGAAAAACAGAACTTACAATTGAAGAGACAGCATCCAAATACACACTATCGCCAATAATACAATACCGTAGGGACAACCCCCCCCCCCCCCAAAGACGGAAAACTATTTAGATTGATATCTCGGTATGGGATGCACTATGTTAAAGCTTATTTTTTTTATTGTATTAAAAATAGTATTTTGAAGTTACAAAATAAACTAAGTCGATGAATTAAAAAAAAAAACAACTTATTACATTGGCGCAGACTTCTCCTGATTTAATATTCTTGACACCAATACACATAATTTTTGCATTCAAATACACACGAAATGTAGATTACATATTTGACATCTTTATTATTCGATGTCATTTTGTATTCGACATTTATAAATTTAGAATAACTATTGTCACCTGCTTTTTCTTTTTCTTTTTTTGTGAACTCTGTCCTTCTAACACCACTTTTTGTACGTTTGTGTAACATTATTGATTCATAAACAGACCCACAAAGACACATCGATTACAGTGGAATGAGGCGGCTACTGTTCCGGCCCACAGATAAACCCCTTCAAGCCATTAACAAGAAAGATCGAGCAGGCAAAATGTTGCCAACATAAGTAAATGTCTTGTTCAAGTATATGATCCAAGGGCAAGTGTCCCAGCTTGGGTTATACCAGTAGTCATCACTGTCTGGTGTCCATTGTGCATCGCACAATCTTTTCTCGTAAGAGCTTGAAAATTGGCTCCTTGTTAGAAGCTGCACACATGCTCACACTAGCGCCCGAGACCGGCAGATTTGATACGACAGGGCCTGCTGGGTGCTTTGTTTTTATGTTCCCAAACTTTTATTGAATTGTACCATTCACATTTTTATACAAAGACCTCATCATCAGTCTATCCTGCTCCAAGCTGCAGTGGCCACGGATGATCCAACTGTTACTGTCTGCTTTTCCATTTGTGAGGTCCCCTTGTCATTTATTCAGACATCAATGCGGGGTCTTCGTGACTCCTGGCGAGTCTAGTCAGATAGAAGTGCCAAAACCCAACTGGCCTTACACGTTGCGTGGCTCTCTAGGTCCACCTACATTGGTTACCTATAAAATTAAGTTGACATAGTTTTGGTAATCTAACAATCTGGAGAGCTCCATTTTGTGGACGACAGATAAGATTTGACGCGTGGTGCACGTAACGTTACATTGCATGAACATGACTGTTCATGTTTGTAAGACTTTCATTAATTATAATTATACATTAAAATATTAAAAATGCACGATTAATAATTATAATAATATTATCTAAACCTCACTCTGCTCCATCCATGCAACATCTTCATTCACATAACCCCAAGAAATTGTCTTATGTGACTTAAAAACAAATCCATGGGTTGAACCTTTTTTAACAAAAATAATCCAAACATGGTAAATTCCCAAAAAAATAAAAACATGAATAAGAAAGAAACCAACTAATCTCTTTTGGCTGTTATAAGACTATAAAGACACAAGCCAAAAATTGGGAGGAACCATGCATGATGGCTCTCTCTCTCTCTCTCTCTCTCTCTCTCTCTCTCTCTCTATCTCCCCTTTTTGGGGTTTCCCAATCAAATTATGCTCTTTTATGCACTCTTCTGAAAACATGCGTGCATAGCAAATTAATGAAGAGTGATTAGCGAGATTATATGCTAGACAGCCGGTTGCCTTTTTACTGTTTAGGATTGGAAGAATGTAATCGAGGCATTGCTTTGCTGTCGCTTTATTATTCTCTTATTATGAACGAAATAATGACGGTTTGACCTACAACAGTAATTTTGCTTTCCTAAACCTCCAGATACAGTCTGTTTGGTCTGTGTAATGTCCGAGATTAGGTGGTTTAAAGGCAAAGTAATCAAATGAAATCCAAGGATAATTGGTCAAAAGCTAAAAAGCTTGAAAATCACAATTATTGTCGGTAAAATGTTTGAGATGAACACTAAAACAAGCATAAAATATTAGTTATTGAGCTTCCTTGCATTTACACGAAGTATCTTGCCATAGAATAATCAAAAAATAAAATAAAACAATTGTACACTGCAAATTTATATTTTTATCAATCATCGTAATTATGTATCAAAATAACATAAATGTATAATTGACAATAATAATATAATGTGATAATTTTTTTTTTTTTTATAAACTCAACATCTAACTGGCATCAATAGCCCAGCATCTGTACGACATTTCCATAATCATCGGGCAATTACTCACCGTCACAAACCGCTTCCAGTTCTTTGTCAAAGATTCGCTTGCAACGCATGGATAGGCAGCGATGAGTGTGACAGGACAGGTTTGCATTTCAGCTTTAGCTAATCGGCATTGACTCTGAAATTCAAGAAAGAAAGAAAAGAACCATAGGAAAAGAAAATTGTAAATATATGCAGATCTTTTCATGATTTGTACCAAACCAATCATCAAAATGCCAGCCCACACCTTTCATAGATCTTTTGTTTTTGGCATTAAATTGAGTTCTCTTAATTTTTCCTGGCTAATTTGTTTCATTTTTCAGGATCAATAACTCATCATTTTTACGTATGACTTTCTCCAAATTTAACATAAATCCTTTTCGCAAATAATGTAGCAAAATTTTTATTTACCATTAATTTAGGCCTATTTTAACATTATCATTACACGAACATTCAAAATTTTGCACTTATCCAAAAAAAAATAAAATAATAATAATAATTGAAAATTTTGAAATCTAGTAGAGTAAGATGCATTCCTATATACATACAGCAGCAACGGTAGCTCTAATTTTTTTTCCCTTAAAATCTTATAGTTTTTCTTTCATGGGTTCGAATGTGCATTTTTCAAAATAAATGTTTAGACTCATTGGAGTGTGCGTTTGAGTCTGGAGATCACTGTACAATATTATTAATGCTTGAGATTTTCAACGGAACATCAATCAAATTGCAAGATTTTTCGTATCCATATAATGATGCGGTTTGATATTTCTTAATAAAATTGATCTGATCTATAAAAAAGAAATTTATGGATGTTGCTTCTTTTCCTTTATATAGGAGATTAAAGTTATGCATCAATGTAACTTTTTCCCACAGAGAATTTTTATTTTGTCTTCTTCTCTCTGCTCTTTTTCTCCCTTCTGTTTGGCTGATGGATCTTTTTGGCCGTTCATACTTTACTGTTCATCTGGAACATGCAGTCCCTTTTTTGTTTTTCTTTTTGGTTTTTGGCTCCCTGGTTTGGTATAGATATTTGTGCATTCCTGAAAGTGTTTTTTTTTTTTTAATCGAAATAAGCATAACGAACAAACCGCGAATATCCCTTTGATTTTTTTTTTTTTTTTTACGGAGAAATACTTCAGATCATAGCGCAGTGGCAACTCCTCTTTACTTCATTAAACATGCTAGAGAGACTGGAACTTGAAACCGTGACCCCTATTGCATTGGTGATTAAAGTTCTTTCCTTTCCCCTGTCAGACAATTAGCAAGACATGCTTCTGAATCAATTTTATACAGAAATTGAGTATACACTGACACCGCTGGGGGCTATCTGAAAGAGATTACCGAGTTTCGCTTCTTGTCCCTCGTGAGGAATGCCAGTAAATACACACCTGAACTTTTAAATTAAAAATTTCAAGTTGCAATATTTATTTATTTATTTATCGCTGTCAAAATTTGAATCATGATTGTTGAAATGAAAGGTCAAACTGCACCCATGTCACCGTACCACTTGGCCGGGAGGAAATACAATTTTGTCAGATGCGGAAGTTACAAGGGGCTATCTATGATCCTTTGATGCAAACTGGACAGCCTAATCGCCCCCCGTGTACAAGAAACCAGAAATTAATTACTGCTTAATGGCCCCAAGTACAAGAAGTCAGAAATTAAATATTAGTGTGATCTGTCAAAGAACATAAAGTAGCCGGTTCATGATTCATCGATCTTGATATATCACACTTGATGATTGATGTCAAGAGCGTCGTTTCATCTCTTTAGTTGTTCAAAGTTCGCTATTCTACCGTCAAATAAAATAAAGGAGAAGTTGAACCACTTTTAGATTGTCTAACTAAATTCTTGCGATTAACTTTCGTCAAAAACTGACCATATTTACATTGTTATTAACTTACTATTAATGATCGGGTTCACGTCAACTTTAGTATAGGAGATATGAGATAAACATAAGCTGCGCAAAAAGCAAATGCCTTTTGTTTCTTTTCTTCTTCTTCTTCTTCTTCCTTTTTTTTTTTTTCTTTTCTTTTCTTTTAAAGTATGTTTTCTTTATCATTTTTTGGGGTCGGTCAAGTTAAACTCCACCTTGATGATGAGCTCATCTCGTGTATATCTGTGATTGGTTTCCTTTTGGGGATTGAAAGATTTTAATCATGATATGAGTAATGTCCAATTGTTCATTTGCTGTTTGAATGGGAAGAAAGCAATCTGCAAGTTGTTAGACCTCTCTAGACTAGATCTTCAAGCCCTTGCTTGCATTATTTAACGACTAATTGGTCATTTTATTAATGAACGACCAATTAATTGGCAATTGATGAGTTCCGAGCTAAGAAATCAAGCGGCCAAATTCCACGGCGCCAATATATATTAATCTAACATTAACACCTTTTTTAATTGTAGCTTTAACATATAGTAATTAGGATATGTCTTTGTATATTCCAAAGCGCAAAAAGGGAAAGATAATCATGGAGATCCCATCCATAGATAATCATAGCGATGCCATTCACTTAAGTGATCAGGTACCAAAGAGCAAGTGTTAGGCAGCAACTGTTTCCTCTGTAAAGGAGAGGCGGAGAAAGGGAAGCGTGCATGCATTGATGAGTTTAGGTATGTTAATCAGAGGGTCTATGGCAATCGTTGATGTGAGTATTATACAAAACTTTTTGCACGAGTTTACCCAATTCCCATTATTGGAATGGACTTTAGTTGCCAAAATTGCAAAATAAATATTATTTAGTCTGTAGAGAATAAATATCTGGTGGGTTATGATTATAAAATTAAACGTATTAATAAATCTTGTACAAAGTAAATACTAACAGTTCATATGTGTTTAATTAGTATCAATTATTTTTAGTCAATATCAACAATTTTGACAACTATCAAGATTATCAATTCGGAATCATAAGCATCGACTGTGAATCATTAGCTATCAATTACCAGTTGCTAGTTATCAACCGACTCGAACCAAATATACCCAAAACAGGGTGACCGAGAAGAGGCTCCATAGACAAATTTGTGCACACGGTATCAAATGCAACTCTCGGTTTGGCGAAAGGCAGAACTATTGAAAAATTAGAGGGTGTTGGTGCCCATGAAAGTAGGTTAGGCAATGGCAACCCCATTTCACAGAGCTAATGTTGGCATGGGGGGTATAAAATACATATATGAATCGGTGTTTGTATATATGGAAGACTAGGATCATCCGACCCAGCATGTGAGGCTTGTCTCAAAGTTCAGACTTGTCTCGCATTAGAAGGCCCAACGAAGACTTGGGGTGGCAAGTTGGCAAGGGAACATTGACAAATCCAACCAATTCTCTCCAACCCCATCGGAAGAGTTGGATTGTACACGTGCGTCCTTGTCCCTGCTAGTTATTTGTATGTAAGGCCAGGTTGTCTGGAGACTGTCAAGTAACAACCACTTGTAGGACCATGTCACGTGCAGTGGCTAATCAAAGTCCCCAGAATCAACTCGCTCGCGGTGTATTTATGGGATGGGCTGGGCTGGCTCACTTGTCGCCCACAAGACAAATATTGGCATAAGCCCACAGAGTTACCAAAATTCGGACATTGTTCCGTCTTTAACTGGAATGGGGCGGGCTCGACTTGTTTTGGGCTCTTACATCTCAAGTATTCCATATATTAACAATCAACAATTTCAAATCCCATTCGAGGAAAAAATATTGAGATGTGGAAGAACCATACGATGAAGGAAAAGCATTTCATTTCTTCATTTAGGTTAAATTTCCTTCTAAAATCATTCGTTAGGAGGGGGCAGGGGTTGTTTTCACAAAGAAGTTGGAACTATTATGTCATGCATTTTTATATTTTCTTCATTTTGTCCTTTCATCCCTTTTCCCTCTGGAAAGGGTCTCTCCCCCCCCCCCCCCCCCAAGCCCCCGCTTCAACTTTCATTCATTATAATGTTACAACGACTGCAATAATTGCACTCGAACGATCCATTTATGCCTTCAAAAAAAAAAACAAGAAGTCTACAGCTGGCGGAAAGTGCCTTCTCAATCTTTTTCCCTCAATGATTTTGTAGCGGCGAAAGCCTAGAATTCCCTCAATGGAGAAATACAAAAAAAAAAAAAAAAAAAAAAAAAAAAATCGTTATTTACAAAGAAAAAATTTGTTCAGTTCAAAGGGTACCGTTCCAATTTGTTCGACAGGGAAGCTTAATTCGAAGTTGAAATTATAGTAATACTAAGTTTTTGTTCTTGTAATAAATAAAATTTAAGGTATTATATAAATGAGACGTCCTTTTAATCAATAATGCTTCTGGAGTTATGAAAATTGCCGTAATAATCAAAAAGGGATTGATCACAACTGCAACGTACACTGCAGCGATGCTATCTGGGAACAATAATGCAAATAATTGCGTGGTAGAAGACTCATTGCTGGATCCGTCGTCCTACACTTTACACTTTGTTGGGAAAACCACATTACCCCCCGTGTCAATAGGGTAACATGACAAATTAAGCGAAAGAGAAAACATAAAATTAAAAAAGAAGAAAAAGAAACGAAGGAGCTGAATGAGAGAATTCTAAAATTTTAAGGGGTTTGTTTGATTTCATTTATTACTATTTTAAAATGAGAATTCGTGACACTTACTGTATGGGATTTTTATTGGGAATCAATAATTTATCAAAGTATTTACTAAACGCTCGGTTAAATATCAAAAAATCAATGTTAACCCAATAAATCTGTTGTATCTCATCTATCTCTACATATATATATATAATTATAATTTTTATTATTAATTGAAAGTCAATATGTTGGAAAAGTAAACCTGCCGACGTTCATACCAGTTGCAGTGCACAGATTGGTGTGGACGACGTGGTAATCTGATCATCTATGCTCCATTTGAACGATTGTTGCGTGTTCATTTAAAGCAATTACTTATTCCAACCACTTTCCCAAGGGAAAATATTCGATGGGGACAATTATTCCTTCTTTTATTATTATTATTATTATTATTATTATTATTATTATTATTATATTTGATAAAAATCCTCAGAATTTGTTTGCGTATAATTGCAACTTTTATTACAAAGTTGGCTAATTCAACTTACGACTGGTTCAGTTTTAGAAGAACCATCCTGGAAACATTGGGTCATTTACCATGGCAACGAACTGACCCAGATAACGAATGGATCAGAATTAATACATCCCCCCACACCCACCCACCCCCCCCCCCCCCAACTAAGTCTGCTTTAAGGGCAAAATTATTCATGCCTAGAAGCAGCCTTTAATAAAAATGAGATTAATAAACAAGGTTTAGTAAAATTATGACTAATAAACAATATTTTACGAAAAGAACGAAAGAAAGACTACCCTCTTTTTTAATATTATTAAAATTATTCATTCAGTGAAATAATTTAGTATTATATATATATATAGTAAAATTTTTAATTAATTAAAAAATTCTAATTAAATATAAAAATATTTAATAACAAATGTAAGTTCATAAATAATTCACAAAACTTTTGAACGGGTCACATAATTTTTTAAATAGTAAAATAATCTTCAATTATATTTAATTTAATAATAATCTTAAGTATTTTAGAAATTTTTTTCCGACATAGATTTATAATAACGTGTCCTACATTAAATTTCTTCACTTAAGAAAAACTTAACTTTGATTCAATAATAACGATTTTTAAATTTTAAAAAATTGATAAATAATTTATAAATTAAAAATATTTACTTGTCAACTTGTTAATTTAACCAACTCTATAATTATCATCAAATTTTATTTTACTTTAAAGTTGTTTTATTACGTGTCAGACTAATATGATAAATCATATACACTTTCTAACGTGAGAAAGTTAATGACGTGTCGGTGTAATTGCTTTCTAGTTTAGATTGCCCCTTTGCTAAGTAAGTTTGCTTGAACTAGACATTCTACTAACGGTCGTGCATCTTCACAATATTATTCTCCTTGTCCCAATTGGTCCTCTTGTCTCGGCCTATTTATTAAAGTCAAGAAACCCCCGGCCCCCCAAAATGAGGATAAATAGGCAATTTAATATTTTTTCTAAAAAGACATTTATTGAACGAGACGATAATACTTTTTATTATTATTATTATTATTATTTTATGCTTTCAGCTATTTTTGAGCCTAAGAATCTACTTGTTGTTTTATTGTTACCTTTGCACGAATGGTTTGGTGTATGTGTGTGGTGGGGAATTTCATAAATTGTTCTGGGTTTGGTTAAGGCGACATGTTAGTTGTAGTACCAATTGGATTATGGTTGCACGTCGGGAGATGGGAGATGGGGAGATGCCAATGATAAGATTTTATAATCTATTTTACTTAGGAATAAATAAATAAATTATTGCATGTAAACATTTTTAATTAAAAAAATATGTAATTTAGTCTTAATTAAATTATAGTAACACTTGAAGAATAAAATAATCACAATATAATTTAATATTTGACGAATTTTTTATGAACTTAAAAGATATATGTTTTATGATAAAATTAAAGTTGTGATATATTTTCAAATTTAATATAAATGTAATATTATGATAAACAAAAGCATAGGCTAGGTATAAGACGTATGTTGTAAGGGATCATCGAGAAGAGTGTGTGTATATTCTTTAAGGTGATTGAGGGTATTAATTTTAATGAAATATGATTATTTTTAATTTAAAAGATAATTTACCATTGAAGTTTAAAAAATATAACAAAAAATTTTATTAACTATTAAAAATAACTTTTAAAATACAATTACATATAGAAAATTTTAAAAATTTATATTAGTATTTCATGATATTATTATTAAAATTAATTATTAATTTTTTTAATCTTTTAATTTTAACAATGCAACTAATTTGTTGATGCCTTAACTTAAAAAAAAAAAAAAAGAATCGTTATATAGTATTAATAACGTATTTACGAGGGTGTGGATCAATTTAGGTTATACGTTAAAAGTCATATGTAAGTCAATTTATATGGCCTTTTTGTATTTTTTGCTCGACAAAAAAGTTATTGTGCGTACTGTATATATTCTCCATATTTATACAATTTTGATATATATATATATAAAGGACTGGCTTTGAGGTGAGGTGTAGTTTCATAAACAATATTATCCTTAAAGATAATAATAATTATTTTTATAGGCCACATGTTATTTATCAAAATAAGGAAATTTTCTTCATGGCCGAAGACACGGCAGATGTGTCCAAGGGGGAAACCAACTTACTACCAAATTTAACGGCGTGGAGAGCCCATTGAATTTTCATTTTCGGCAGTTCCCTTGGTGGAACATTCTTGTGCATAGTATTACGGGACATTAATTTTTTCACTTATTAAAATATAATATTCATATGACTCAAAAATTTTTTATTTAACGTAAAAATTAGGTTGTAATTAAGAATTTATCTATTACTATGATATAGTAAAATTTTAAATTAATTAAATATAATAAAATAGTATAAGGTATATAAGAAGATAACAACAAAGATTAATTTTAATTTAAATTCACATCTATTTAATATTATACATAAAATATTTAATATTATGTAAATAATACTTTATAATAATATATAATAGGTATATAATAAAGTAGTATAAAATTATAGAATTTTTTTATATAAAATATAATTTTTTTTAGATATAATATAAATAATTTGTATATTATATAGAATTATTTTAATTTTATTTGCATTCATAAGTGCTTACGTCTATCTATATATATATAGGTTAAAAAAGAAGTAGTTCTGAAATTCACCGAAGCGAAAAATGTCGACAGATCATTAGGCACGGCTACAACAACAACGTTGTCTTGAGCCACTCAAATGACAGACACGTATATGTCCGAGGAGAAGTGGGCACTGGACCCAGTCCAAACCCGGAAACATTTGAGAAATCCCAAAATTGTCCACATTTGTTACCCACAACGTTCAAATCTAGGGTGGGCATTTTGGTAAAATAAACATTTGTCTTTGCGATTATTACACGAGGACAAATCAATGCCTTCTTGCCTTTCTGTCTTCTTTATCATTGCTTTTCAATACAGCTGCCATCTATTTGCAAAGGAGCCTCGACCATTTTCACCTTCCTAATTCACACGTCTATAGTTTTTTTTTTTTTTAATTATTATTATTTTTTTTTATTTTTTGCGTTTTTTGAGTATCATATGCTATCTTGTTCTGGGTTCTTTCGTCCGTTTTCTGGTTGGAGGGATCGTTGTTTTTCTGGATACTTTTGAGGCTCTCTCCTTGGCAAACTTGCCCGTTGTTTATTATAAAAAAGCAGCATTTTTCCCCCTATAATAGAGAGAGAGGCTATTTTTTTACTGGTTCTGCGGCTGGGATTCGACGGAGATCGAAGGTTTTGCAATTCGAGGCTACCCATTATCTTCTATTTTCCCATCAATTACTTGGGAGGATTTGTTCAGGGAGTGGGTGGACATTTTGGTCATTGGTGGTGAAAGTTGATATCTTTCTTCCCTTTTCTCTTCCCCTTTTGGAGGAATTTGAAGTGGGGTTTTTGAGATTGTTGGAAATTTGGGGGATAAGACGTAAAAAAAAATGTGGTGGATGATGGGTGAGAATGGAGGCCATTACTGCTCCAAGAAGACTGACGACATATGTGGAGATGTTTGTGGTCAGGTGCTTGAGTTTCACTTTGTTCCTTTTTTTTTTCTTTCTGTTTTTGTGTTCCTGTTGTTTTGGTTTGATTTAGTGGAATGCATTTGATCTGTCTAGTTAAACATTCTAATAGCAATTTTGGATTGGGAATGTTTTTTAGTATAGTGAGAAACCTTGTGTAAAGATTGGATCTCTGGCATCTTTCTTGCTTTGTGATTAGGAATGGAAAGATTCATGAATTTGTGTGTAATGCATTTTGGTTTGAAGTTAATTTGTTTGTGATATTATGACCATTCGAATCCCAGATTTGGCCTTTGAATTGGATTCTTATTACAATTTGTAGAAGTTTTGGTTGTTAGACCCAACAGACGTTTAGTTCTTGCCGATTGTGGACAATTTGGTTGTGCATGTGTTTTTGAATTCAGTGTTTTTCTTGTGATGTATATTGTCACAACAGTGAGGGTTTGGTTTTTCTTCGTGGTGGTAAATTGCTTGTTTGGAAGTCTACAATCTAGGGATTTTGATCTTTAAATGTTTAATCTTCTGTTGGAAACCCTGATTGCAAAGTCCATTAATTTCATGTTTTTTCCTTTTTGATAGTAATTTCTTGGGTTTTTGGGGCACAACACTCAGAGGGAAGAAAAATATGTTGGAACTGTCTTAAAAAGGGAGCCACGTATTTCTCCCCCTGCTATCTATTTGTAGAATCAAACAGAGGATTACTGTTCATGAAAATATCGTAACCGCTCTCCCCACCCCTGCCCTTTTCTTGTTTCTTGTTTTGTTGCATCATTATCCAGAGTTGATCTGCTAAAATCTTTTTAATTCATCTACATATCATGCTTGGTAATTTAAGCATGATAAATGCATTTGGCTTGTTATTTACATCTTGTTTTTTAACTTATGTGAATTCATTCAATATGCAGGATTCAGGTCGACTTTTGAGCATGTCTAGAATCCGTTGTATCCTTCGTGGAGTGGATTTAAAGACCTATTTATTTCTTTTTATCCTTGTGCCAACCTGTGTCTATGGCATCTATATGCATGGACAGAAGATATCATACTTCCTGCGTCCGCTATGGGAATCGCCTCCTAAACGCTTCAATGAAATCCCACACTACTATCATGAAAATGTATCAATGGAGAACCTGTGCAAGCTCCATGGTTGGACAATTCGTGAGTTTCCTAGGCGTATTTATGATGCAGTGTTGTTCAGTAATGAGCTGGACCTCCTTAAAATTCGATGGAAAGAACTGTATCCTTACATAACACAGTTCATCCTCCTGGAGTCTAATTCAACATTTACTGGGGCCCCGAAGCCTCTTTATTTTGCCAGTCATCGAGATCAGTTTAAATTCGTTGAGCCAAGATTGACCCATGGAACCATTGGAGGGAGATCTAAGAAGGGAGAGAACCCTTTTGTTGAGGAGGCATATCAACGAGTTGCTTTGGACCAGCTTATCAGAGTAGCAGGGATTTCTGATGACGATCTGTTGATAATGTCAGATGTTGATGAGATACCAAGCAGACATACTATCAATTTGTTGAGGTGGTGTGAGGAAATCCCTTCAGTCCTTCATCTCCGGCTGAAGAATTACCTTTATTCTTTTGAGTTTCTTTTGGACAATAACAGCTGGAGAGCTTCAGTACACAGGTATCAGACAGGCAAGACACGTTATGCACATTATCGCCAAGGTGATGACATTTTAGCAGATGCAGGGTGGCATTGCAGCTTTTGTTTTCGTCATATAAGTGAATTTATATTCAAGATGAAGGCATACAGCCATCATGATAGGGTGAGGTTCAAACGGTATTTGAATTCTGAAAGGGTGCAAAGATTAATCTGCAAGGGTGCTGATTTGTTTGACATGCTTCCGGAGGAGTACACATTTAAGGAAATCATTGGCAAAATGGGACCGATTCCTCATTCCTATTCAGCAGTCCATCTTCCATCATATCTTTTAGAGAATGCTGATGACTACAAGTTTCTATTGCCTGGAAACTGCTTGAGAGAAAGTGGGTGATTTCTTGCAGGTGAATTTTTTGTGTCCGTTTTGATCAAGGCTAGGTGGAGCAGACTGAAAACCTTAATTTGCTTTGCTGTTGACACTGGCCTGCCATATATCCACCTAAGTCTGAGAAATATTGGGCGAATTTTTTTATTCTAGTATCAGGTGTATATAGCTTTCTTTTGTTTGCAAGCAAGGAGCATGCCCATCTGACTGGACCCGAACTTGCCTGTGACCAGAACAGCTGAGTCTCATTTCCAGGAGCTTCTGTACCTTTTAGTATTGGTTTATGTTATGACCTGATTCTCCAAATACTTTCATAACTAGTCTGAGGTTCCTGATTTCCCACCATTGGGAAGTTTTGTTCTGAGGCATTTATTCCTCCTACATGTCATTAACTTCTTGATTCATGGTATCTGATTCTCTTCTCATCTATTTTTGTTTGATTGAAGTGACATCGACAGCATTGCTGGGTGCATCTTTATTTCGCAATTACCCTTAGATTTCTTGCTTTGCGGAAAACAAGGGTAATGTTGTGTCTTAGGCATAAAGGAATAAATGTATGAAATCATTAGTACCCTTCTTATGGGTCATCCCTCGTCAGGTGACCCTTGACTTGAACTTCACTGAGGTGAGGTGGTGACGTACCTTCTACAATACTTTTTTAAATTTTTCATAAGAAAGAGTTCTTGGTTCTGTCTAATATGCAGACGGAATGAGATGCTTTGAATAACAATTCCAAAGAAATACTTTGGAAGTCACTGGGGATCGAATATGAAGCATGTCCTACATTTGCTTTAGAGACAAGCGTATTCTTTACAGTGTTCTTTACAGCGCTCCTGAAGTGCTTGGCGTCCACTCTGGTTGGGAATAAGCCAAGGAAGACTTGCAGTCGGTGGAAGATGCAAATTTTTTTTTTCTTTTTTTAACAAATGAAAAATTTACTCATATAAATATAGCAACAAAGACAATACATATATGAAAAGTGTATGTATATATCGTATGGTAATGGAGAAAATGGACATCATAAAGAATGTGAAGAGGATGCTTTGTTACAAGGAAACCCAATTTTCCAAAATGCACGCCTATACAAAATGTTGACAATTTCAGTCCAAGGCTAACCAACAAACAACATTCTTAACCCCAAAAAATGGAAAATACTTTGACAAAAGGAAAAGAGAAAAATACATTATATTTGAAATTTATTTAATTTTTCCCTTTTCTGCAGTCTACAACGATATTAACTGTCAATCTAGTTGATAACATATAGCTTTTACAATGAGAAACTACCTAAGTCATTCTAAAAAATTCTACATGAAACCCTAAGTTGTGTACAATGGCAGCAAAGCATACACTGAGCTTCTGTATAGCTGCCTTGCTATCCCTGTACTAAACCTTGGAACTGGAAGAATCAATCCCCATTGCCCTAAAAGAGGCATTTTCTGCATTTGCCGTCCAGGTCCGAAACATGGTTCATTCCTTCTGACACCTCTCCCTCACCTAGCACCAATAGAAAGGGTTTAGCAGGTTTCAATTGCTTAAGTAACATCTGGAAAACTTACAAGCTCTAGGTTTATACAGCCAACCAAGAAGCACGAGAAAGAATAGATATGAGGAACTTCTGGCACTTGCATTGCACTAGGTCACTCAATAATCCTTCTTGTCTGAAAAGCAGACCAACAACAAAATATCTGCTACACCTCATGCATTTGGACTGTTGCATATGAAGAAGCACCTAGTCACACAAACAAGTGCTACACTTTTTCTGATTTGTTTTTTCCCCCTTATCCCTCATTACAACTTTTCAGTTTGGAGGTTTTTTTGAAATGGAAAAAGACCCTAATGAAGTAATGCAGGACCTGAAATAAAGAGCAGAACAAACAAGTCATCAGTCAAGGTAAAAACACTGTTTTGCAAACCCATATGCCTGTTGGAAGGGACATCCTAATCATTGCACAGTCAAACCTCAAATCCAAATTATGACACACGATCGATGAACAAAAACATAACTTCAAGACCACAAACAATACGAAAGCTTATGCAGCACTACAGTTAGATTCATACCACCAGACCACAATTGTCTTCTTGTTGAAAACAGAGAGGACACCCTAATATAATGCCAAACTCATGAGCAAGCAAGCTGAAATGATAAGAGAATCACAAGTTGATAGAGCTAAAATATCACATTCTCTATCTGTTGGAATATGCCTTGTATTCCAAATTATCCTTTTGCCCTTCTTATATCCCTGTATATATAGGCATAATAGGGTTATGAGAAATAGAGAGATTTGAGAGGTGAACCACACTCTTTGTATTCTGTAACACACTTTCTCTACTAATAAGAGTATTCCCTCTGTCTTTCCCGTGGACGTAGATCACATAGACCGAACCACGTAATATTCTGGTATTATTTTCTTCATTGATTTATCGTTTGCTACAACAAATTGGTATCAGAGCCAAAAAGAAAATTTTTTTTTTCTCCTCTCTTTCCTCCGGCCACCCACCACCACGACGATCTCCAACCACCCATCAGCATCTCCTCCTTTGAAATTTTTTCTTTCTTTCTCTTTCCTCCTCTTCGGCCACCCAGCAGCACCTCAACCTCTTCATTGTCCAGCAGCCCACGTCTGCCTACAATCCACCAAAAGAAAAAAAATTTTCTTTTTGATACGGTTCGAGCTCGAATCGGAAGGCCAACAAGCTGAGCGACTGGAACTCCACTGCCGACCACCCGTGCAACTGGATAGGAGTCACCCGTGTAGAGAGAGACGAAGAGAGAGAAGTAGGAGGAGGAAGAGAGAGATCCGAACAAGGGGCCATTTTGGTGGTTTGACGTTGAAACGGAGCGGATTTAGTGATTTGGCATTGAAACGGAGCGGATCTAGTGATTTGGCGCTGAAACGGAGCGGATCTGACGGAAAAACGAACAGATCGAGTTTAACGGGTCGGAGGTACTGTAGATCAGCGAATTGCACTGTAGATCGATTGGCGACACTGTAGACCGTGTGTAATGTAGCTTCGGTGACACTGTAGACCGAAGAGACACTGTAGCATCGGGTGGCACTGTAGCTTGGAGGCAGATTTGTATTTTTTTTTAAATTTTCGTGGTGAGTGTTTTGTTGCAATGACTTCTGCATCTTCATCAACGGTGAAGTCTGAAATTGAGAAGTTCGATGGAAATACTAATTTTGCACTGTGACAAGTTAGAATGATGGCAATTCTGACACGAGAAGGTACAAAAAGGGCTCTACATGGCAAGGAGAAGAAACCAGAGTCAATGTCTGATGCAGATTGGGATGACATGGATGAAAGAGCTCTATCCTCGATTCAACTCAGTTTGGGAAATGAAGTTTTGAGAGAAATCCTCAGTGAGAGAACAGCAGCTGCTGGTGCATGGCTAAAATTGGAAAGTCTGTACATGACGAAATCTTTGACCAACAGACTTCGATTAAAGCAACGCCTTTACACTCTTCGTATGTCAGAAGGTACTTCTTTGAAATCACATATTAGAGAGTTTAGTTCAATTGTTACTGATCTGAGTAAAATTGACGTTCATATTGACGATGAGGATCAAGCTTTATTGTTGTTGTGCTCTTTGCCTCCTTCATACAAGCACTTTAGAGATACTATGATTTATAGTAGAGAAGATATTTCTCTTGAGAATGTCAAGACTAATTTGCAAGCTAAGGAGAAAATTGATAGTAGTTTGACATTTTCTGAAACATCAAATCAGAGTGTTGGTTTGATTATTGATCGAGGAAGATCAAATGAGAGAGGTCAGAATTCAAGTAAATCAAGATCAAAATCAAGGTATAAGAATTTGACTTGCAATTATTGCAAAAAGAAAGGGCACATTAAGTCTGATTGTTACAAGTTGAAAAACAAGCAGAAAGGAAACGACGGTAATCAGAAGAACCATCCACTAGGAGAAGCTCATATGGCAGCAAATGAGAGTGATGATCTGCTTTGTGTTACACAAGGCCAAGGCAGATTTCAGGATACCTGGATCATGGACACTGGAGCCTCGCAACATATGACTCCTAACAGGGAATGGTTTACCACCTACAAGTCAATTAATGGTGGTGTTCTGTTAGGAAATGATCACGTCTGTAAGGTTGCTGGGATTGGTACAGTGCAGATCAAGATGCACGACGGTGTCATTAGGACCTTGTCTCTGAGGTCAAACACATTCCAGATTTGACGAAGAATCTTATTTCTTTGGGCACTCTTGAGAAGAATGGCTGCAAGATTGGGTGTGAAGGTGGAGTTCTAAAGGTTTCCAGAGGTGCTCTTGTATTGATGAAGGCTGCCAGAATTGACACATTGTATTTCTTGCATGGTTCAACAGTCACAGACTCAACTGCAGTTTCTACTTCAGTTTCAGATTCTGACGTGACGAAGTTGTGGCACATGCGGCTGGGACACATGAGTGAAAGAGGTATGGCTGCCTTGAGTAAGAGAGGTCTTTTATGTGGTCAGAACACTGGAAAATTAGAATTTTGTGAGCATTGTGTTTTTGGGAAGCAGAAGAGGTTGAGTTTCAGTACAGCCATCCATAAAACAAAGGGAACATTGGACTATATCCATTCAGATCTTTGGGGTCCTTCTCAGGTTCTCTCTAAAGGTATGGGTGCTGCTTATATGCTCACTTTCATTGATGATTTTTCTCTCGTAAAGTTTGGGTTTATTTCTTGAAATATAAAAGTCAAGTGTTTGAAACCTTCAAGCAGTGGAAAACTTTACTTGAAAAGCAGACTGGAAAGCAGATTAAGAGGCTGAGAACAGATAATGGCCTTGAATTTTGTAATAACGAATTCAATGAGTTTTGCAAAATTGAAGGTATTGTACGACACCGCACAGTTGTAAAAACTCTCCACAACAAAATGGAGTTGCAGAACGCATGAACAGGACTTTGATAGAGAAAGTTAGATGTCTGTTATCCAATGCAGGTTTGGGCAAGGAGTTTTGGGCAGAAGCTGTTAATACAGCTTCTTGGTTGGTGAATCGATCTCCTTGTACTTCTATTGAGTGTAAGACACCTGAAGAGGTGTGGTCAAGCAAACCTGCAGATTATTCTGATTTGAAGATATTTGGTTGTCCTGCTTATGCTCATGTTAATGAAGGAAAGCTTGAACCGAGGGCTAAGAAATGTATTTTTCTTGGTTATGCTTCTGGAGTGAAAGGTTATAGGTTGTGGTGTCCAGACCCTAAGTCTCCAAAATTCCTCATCAGCAGAGATGTGATATTTAATGAATCCGCTATGCTGCATCCAAAAGAGGAAGTCTTAAGGCCAACAGATGAAGAGAGTGGGAGTTCCACACAGCAGGTGGAGTTTGAAAGTGATATTCCTTCTAAGTCAGGTCAACAGATTCAGGTTGACACTTCAGAAATAGATGAGGGTGCTCTAGATACTCAACAGGTACAGCCGTACAGTATCGCCAGAGACAGACTCAGAAGGACTATCAAGCCACCAGCTAGGTTTTTAAATTCAGATTTTGCTTATTGTTTGGCAGTAGTAGAAGAGGTGGAGTACAATGAACCTAGCAACTATTCAGAGGCTGTCACTTGTGCTGAATCTTCTCAGTGGAGCATTGCTATGACTGAGGAAATTGAGTCCCTGCATAAGAATCAGACTTGGGACTTAGTGAAACTTCCCAAAGATAAGAAGACTGTTGGCTGCAAATGGATCTTCAAGAAGAAGGAGGGAATTCCAGGGGTTGAGGATGCAAGGTACAAGGCACGTCTGGTTGCAAAGGGTTATAGCCAGAAAGAAAGGGATTGACTTCAATGAGGTATTTTCTCCAGTTGTTAAGCACACTTCCATTCGTGCGCTTCTAGCTATGGTTGCTATGTATGATATGGAACTGGAGCAGCTTGATGTGAAGACTGCTTTTCTACATGGTGATCTTGAGGAAGTCATTTATATGGATCAACCTGAGGGTTTCCAGAGTGAAAGCAAGGAGGATCATGTTTGCAGGTTGAAGAAATCTCTATATGGTTTAAAGCAGTCTTCTAGACAATGGTATAAGAAGTTTGACAGCTTTATGGTAAGTCATGGTTACTCAAGGAGTGAGTATGACAGTTGTGTCTACCATAGGAAGCTGCGTGATGGATCATTTGTCTATCTGCTACTATATGTAGATGATATCCTTATTGCCTCTACAAGTATATCTGAGATCAACAGTTTGAAGAAACTACTTGGTAGAGATTTTGAGATGAAAGATTTGGGAGCTGCAAAGAGGATTTTGGGCATGGAGATCATCAGAGACAGACAAGCAGGAGAGTTGCGCCTTTTACAGAAAAAATACATACATCGAGAAGGTTCTTGATCGTTTTGGGATGATGAGTTGCAAACCGGTAAGTACTCCTTTAGCATCACACTTCAGACTTTCAGCCTCTTTGTCACCCAATAACCTAGAGGAGGAGGAATATATGTCACGTGTTCCATACTCTAGTGCAGTGGGTAGTATTATGTATGCTATGGTTTGCACTCGTCCAGATATTTTTCACAGGCAGTCAGTGTGGTCAGTAGATATATGGCTAATCCTGGGAAATCACATTGGCAAGCAGTTAAATGGATACTTCGGTATCTTAGAGGCACTACAGAGAGGTAGGACTGATGTTCAGCAGAGGCAGTAGGTTGATTACTGGTTTTGTGGATTCTGACTATGCAGGTGACCTTGACAGAAGAAGATCAACAACTGGTTATGTTTTCACTCTTTCAGGCAGTGCCATTTTTGTGGAAGGCAACATTGCAATCAACAGTTGCTCTTTCCATTACTGAAGCTGAGTACATGGCAATAGCAGAAGCAGTCAAGGAAGCTATTTGGTTGAAAGGTTTGGTCACTAATTTGGGTTTATTACAAGAAACTACCACTGTATTTTGTGACAGTCAAAGTGCTATACATTTGACCAAAAATCAAGTGTATCATGAGAGGACCAAACACATTGATGTCAGATATCATTTCTTGCGAGATGTTATATCTCAAGATTTGATTTCAGTGAAAAAGGTTGCTATTGCAGACAATCCAGCTGACATGTTGACGAAACCAATTTTTCGTAGTAAGTTCAAGCATTGCTTGGACTTGATTGGTGTTCGTTTTAATTGATTGGCTCTAAGGAGCTATTTGGAGGAGAGATAAAAGAATTTTATTTTGTTGTGTGTTTAGAGAATACAATGCAAGGTGGAGATTTGTTGGAATATGCCTTGTATTCCAAATTACCCTTTTGCCCTTCTTATATCCCTATATATAGACATAATAAGGTTATGAGAAATAGAGAGATTTGAGAGGTGAGTCACACTCTTTGTATTCTGTAACACACTTTCTCTACTAATAAGAGTATTCCCTCTGTCTTTCTCGTGGACGTAGGTCACATAGACCGAACCACGTAATATTCTGGTGTTATTTTCTTCATTGATTTATCGTTTGCTACAACACTATCTTTCCATCCCACTATCCTACATGAAATTCCTTCTTAAGTAGTTTGCTCATCAATAAAAATCAAAGTTGCAAATAACTAAAAATATCAGTGGTACCTTAAGAATGAATGAATAGATTGACTCTACTCAGCACTAGAAACTAGCAATTCCCAAAATATGCTGACTACACCTCCCCAGACCCCACAATGTAGGAGCCTCCTGCATTGGGAATGCCCCACTCTTTAGCCAACCCCAATTAAATTTGGGGGATGGAGACTTTGTGATTGTAGTTGTAAGCATGTCTCCTTCCACAGGATCCTCCGCAAGCAAACTCTACCGGAAAAGCTGCTCCGAGCTGTCATTAACAAAATAAACCATCAGAGACTCAAAGACCCTTCTATTTAAATCCTCAACTTTGTACCTCCATTATCAAGCAAGCTTAATCCCGCTCTTTAACTAACTAAAATCTTCAACTTAGTAGCCCCCATCGTCAACACAAAACCCCACTTTTCACTAACACCTTAAATAAAGATTATAATCGACTAGAAACCCAAATCTCCAGCATTGAAATGAAGCACCCCCTCACCACCCCCCCGCCCAAAAAAAAAAAAAGAGGAAAAGTAATTTTTAAAAAGAAAACAAACACTAAATAGCTTGCAGATGAAGTTGGATGAAATCGTAGACAACAAACCTGGGAAACAGCTAAAAAGCTGAACACAAGTAGTAAATTGCTTAAAATCAGAAACTCCAATCCTTAATCAACTCAAACTTAAAATAAACTAACAATAAAATGAAGAGAATTATGAACCTAGTATTGTTTTGGTGGGTCTTTGTCCCAGTATTTTAGGAAAAAAAAAGATTAATTTTTGATTCGAAAAAAAAAAAAACATGGATGGATACAGGACAGAAGGGGGGCGTGTGAGTGTGAGTCCCACGATAAAACGTCAGTTCTTTGTCTGAATTTTAAGGTTTCTCTTTAAAAAAAAAAACACACACTGTGAGTGCTGGAGAATGAAATAACAAAATATGTAATTAATTATTAAAAATATATTTTATTCTCATTGCACATCATATTTTATTTGTTACATATTTTATGGTTTTTATTTAATAACAAGAAACTTAAAAAATATTATATAAAAAAATTATATTGTTTAATCTGTGGGGCTTCTACCCACATACATATGGTCTAATGTTTGATGGTGTTTTCACGTCCCTGTCCGCGCCGATTTCCCTTCCTCCTGGACCCTCAACCGGCCGAGGCACAGATAAGATGGTTGCGAATAAGCAGGGATAAACCTTTAAATCTTATGTTACATGGTATATTTAAAACTTTCAGAACCTTCAGACATGTGACTCCATGGCCCAATGGATAAGGCGCTGGTCTACGGAACCAGAGATTCTGGGTTCGATCCCCAGTGGAGTCGTAATTAGGTTTTAAATTTATAGAATAAGTCTTTTAATAATAAAAAAAAGAAAATATATTTGAATTCACCGATCGGCTTTGTTTGTTTCCAATGAAAGAGGGACCAAAAAGTAATCCAATAACATTATATCAGTCTTTATTTCTCAGTGCTAAGTCCCTAAAAATACTTCGAGAGCTTATGATCGTATTTTACTTTCTTTTCTCCTATTTTCTTTTTTTTTTTTAATCCCAAAGAATTGAGCATGTTTGTTTAATGCAAATATTTATTTAAATTCTTTGGGTTCCAATGCATTCGTACGTTTCTCCCAATATGTTAACTTCTAATTTAGGATTTATCCATATTTGAGATGTTTACGCGACTTACTCTTTGATTCTATGCCTGTTTTATACAGAAAACAATTTAATAGTGAACGTCTTGACCAAAATTAATAATTCCAAAGGAAATTAACAATCCTATTTGAAGCTTAGAATCAATGCAGAAAGCAGCATGATCATGCACAGTAAAACCTATCGTAAAGCAAGTTTTGTGCCAAATAAAAAAAAAACCAGCGAGTTCTATGGTGTTCAACAGCATCCAAGACCTACAAACAGTGAGGCTTTCTGCCACAAAAAAACAGACAAAAGAGTTAAACCCAAAAAAAAAAAAAAAGGCAATTTTACAAGTTTTCAAGATGCATCAATTGATCAGCGCAAAGGTTTCAATGCTACTGCTCATAAACCCTGTACTCAATTTCCAGAGCAAAAACCAGAGAATGATAAATAAAGTAAGACACTATTATTTGGCTCCGAATGTCAAAAGCTACGGCGATAAGCAGAATGAATCCCCCCACTATTGGTTAGTCACCATGTCTCCCTTGTCCGTGACCTGTAAAACAATGAACACCAGGCATTCAGGACACTATTTTGCTAAACAGGGTGGATACGCAAGATACGATTGCAGAAGTCCTGGAAAACTGCTTCACAATAGCACTCAAATAGTATCCAAAACAAGATAGTCTGAACTTGGATTAAACAAGTGATCAACTGTATCGTTAGCTCATAAAAGCCGGGTCACAAAAAGAAATGCTAACCAACTATATCCACTCATGGTTTCCACTATGTTACCAACATTATGCCGCTTTCTAAGAATCAATAATGACAAAGAGGGGTTCTAAACATCAAAGAGATGGTCAAACGGGCTACCTTCCGGCTTGGACTAAAATAAGGAAACAATTAATTAACAACAGACAAGCTACTACTAAAACATATATACCTGTCAAAATCTCGGATACCATGAAATCCTCTTTCCCTGCCACCTTGAAATCCTCTTCTCTCAACAGACCTTGTCCAACTATCTTGCATGCCACGTGATCTAGGCCTCTCATCACCAGGTCTTGTCCAATTATCTTGCATGCCACGAGATCTAGGCCTATCCATGGACTCTATACTTCTGGAATCATCAAATGACCCAGAATGAGAAGGTGATCTCTCAGGGAAACCAGCAGCCCTGCCTGCCCCAGAGCCAGGCCTTCCAACCATTTTCAGTCCAAAGCGCACCTTGTCATCCAAATCGCAAACCAACTTTTCCAATTCCTTTTCTTTGAGAGATATTCTGTCTTGTATTCTGTGTTGCTCTTCAACAAACTCCTGCAGATATTCACTGTTTGCATTTGTCGTGAATTCAATCTTTAAAGTCTCTATCTCTTCTTTTAATAACTTCTCTTCCTCAGTTTCAGGCCTGAAAAAGTTTTGTATTAGACAGTTGGACCTCAGGTAGTGTATGAAGCAGAAAAAAACCTTACGCCACAAATCAACACAAGTCCACCATGGCAAAGATGTGAACAAGCATGGATGTAAAAGCCAATATCAACCCCACCCCTAAACACGCCCTCAGTTAGTTGGAAATTGCACGGTGAAGTTGCAGAAATTTCAGGTGCAACAAATTGCAGTGGGTTAATCATCACCCTTTGCGCTGATGCCTACCAACCCCTTCAGGGGTTCCTGCACCAGGGGAGGGGTGCATAGGTGCAGCATGAGTTGTTCAAACTCCATATATTCTTCAAAAAAATCTAAAAAACACTCACAAAAAAAAGAATTACCCTCTTATGAGATGAGAACATTAAAAATACAAGAAAAACATTAGAGAACTACACTGGCAAAAACATGTTTTTGAAAAAGTACCAGTTCATGGGGTTCAATTAATATCAGATCATCCAGAAAATAATGAGTGCACACACATATCACAACAAGATGGAAAGCAATATATATGTTAATACAAGTTAGTCAGATGTCGTATTTACGTCTGCATCAAAGGGCAAATGCATGACCAATGGTAACAAAAAGATGCCAAAGACAGATTAGATTGATCTGCATTCATGTGAAGAAAGAAAAACAACCAAAAGGAACAGTGAAATAGGAATTATGTTTATCTTGCTCGATCCAAATCAAAACAACGAATAATAGCCAAAAATTAGTTGCATATACTCAAATATAGGTCCATAATACTCAATTTGAGCTATTTAATAAGAGGGTGAAATACGAGCTCAGCCTGCATAATTTTGGCTCGTTCACATCCAACTGATATCAAACTTACATGAAAGACATTTACATTTGGCCATTAAAGAATTATCTTTTGTAGTATAATTTGCAGGCCAAATATCTAGTAATATAGTACAGAGCATAAAAGTTTAATCTACCATTTCAGGAAAGGTTCAATAGCCACCAAGATTGTGCAAAGTACCCTCTTCATTGCCTACTTCAGTGGAAATTAACAGGCAACTTCATCCTAGCATCTACACAGGTTTGGCCCAAAAAAAAAAATGGTAGTACCTGTTCATTAATTTTCCATTTGAGATGCCCCATAGGCATAAATAGCAGTCAACATCATTGAAAATCACCAAAATAACAGACATTGGTATCACTCAACAAGTCACTAACATGTTTTGCGACACCGAAGGGTAAAGCCTTGGCAGCATCCAATATTACAGCACAAACACCTGAAGTGGATGACTCAACATGACAATAACATTTTAGCATCATTTGAACACAACATTGTCCTACACCACATAGGCACATACAAACCATTCCCACCAACAACATGAAGACAAACGTTCAAAGTATTCAAGTATCCAGAACTGTCAACATTTTATAATTGCAACTAACACCTCAAGAGTCATTCTGAAACAGTTCCAAGAAAAGAAATTTCTGCAAACTAAAGGCACAACAAACCATAATGCTACATGAGAACCATCTAAGAAAACAGACCTGTCAACCGATCGGTGCTCCAAGTCCTGATCAATCTTTCGCCAATCATGACCTCGTTCTTGCAACAGAATTTCCCTAGGCTTTCCATCCCCAAACGGATTCACCTTTGGCCTTGGCTTTACAGCCACATTCTCCAATCCCTGCTGCAGTCCTGGTCCCTCTGACCTGGCTGACTGTGCGCTCGAAGGTCTGCTCGATTGGGCACTTGTAGGCCTACTTGAATGTGCACTGCTCTTCTTAGCCTCAATTTCCATCTCCATCTTCTTCCAATCTAATCCTTTCTCTTCCAAAACCTCTTCTCTTGGCCTTGCTACTCCAAATGGACTTGCTCTATTGGTTCTCATTGACTCATTGCTTCCTGCATTGCCTCTTGGTGGATCTAAACTCAATTTAGGCCTTTCCCGCTCCAGTTCATGAATCCCTCCCCGAGGCCACCTATCAGATTGTGGTCTAGAATCACCAAATCCAGAACCAAATGTAGAAGATCTAGCAGGAGGTGGCTTTTTAACCATCGCCCAGTTATCTACTTCATCCGCCCTAGAGCCGCCTCCAATTCCGCCACCACCAAGGGAAGTGTAACGGCTTTGGCGGCCGGAATCAAATGAAGGGAGATATTTCTTCGCCGTTGCCCAGTTATCAACCTCATCGGCCCTCGACGGTTGATCGTACTCAGAAACCCTAAGAGGTGGACCCCTTCTTTCATCATCCAAATTGCCGTACCGCCTTCTCCCACCTCCGCCCCACGACGGCGCATCAGCGTCATCCCGGTCACGCATTCGACCTCCCGGAGGCGGACCGCTCCTATTGTAGAACGAAAACCCACCGTCAAGCCGTCCATACTGCATTTCCTCAGCGGACCGATCCTTCGGGCCGGTAGGTAGGCGGAGCATCTCGTCAGGCGTTAACCCCTTGGATTCCGCCTGGCGACCACCGGCGACGCCACCAGACGCGGTGTAAAACTCATTGAGAGTCATTTTCTTCTTCTTCGGCTTCGCGCTGACGGCCTCTCTCAGGCTAGGAAAACCATGCGACTCGGCGGGCGCGGATTCCGCAGCCGCGCCGGCCTCCTCGGTTTCCTCCATCTCGGCGTCGGCGGCCCATGACCCGACGCCACGCAACGGTTTCGACATTTCTGTAGAAAAAAAAAAGCCCAAATAGAAAAGAAAAAACAAAAAGACTTAAAGATATGGAAAGAGAGGAAAATAAATAAATAAAAGAGAAATGAAGGGACCTGTTTTTAATTTTTACTCTTTTTTTTCTTTTCTTTTTAACATCCTAAAAAAGTTGCATCACCATCTCCATAGTATATGTTTGGCATTCAATTTTAATATTTATAAATTTAAAATTAATATTAAGACAATAAAAAAATTTAAATTTATAAAAAATATTAAATTATTAAATTAACAAAAGAGGGAAAAAAAAAAAAAAAGAATATTTTGGGTGGGTGGGGGGCAGTGGAATGAGCCGGAGCTCCGAGAACGTGAAGAGCAAGGGATGGGAGAGGCTTCAGTTGTGGCTTTTTTTTTTTTTTTTTAAAAAAAAGAGTGGAGCTACGAGACAGAATGCAAATGGTTTATGCTGTAGAGTACGTCACGCGCGGCTCATGAGAGTGGGGGTCGTCATGTCGCTTATTTTCCCCAAAGTTCATGGCATCGGACGGTCAAGATGCTTTTGGGAATCTGTGTTTCATTTTCTTCTTCGATCGAACAGTTGTCTCTACACCATGTCTACGGCTCCACGTTATCCTTTTCTTTTTCGTTGGACAATGTGAAATTTCACACATATTCCCCGCCCTTTCGTAGTAACACCAACCAAAGAATATATAAAAATAACAATATATATATATATATATATAATGCATTTATCTTTTATATTTAATTTTATTTATTAATAACATTAAATAAAAATAATTAATTTAAGTTTTTATTGCAACCTTATTATTGCCTAAATTTTATTATCTCATTACCACTAAGTGTTATATATATATATATATATTAATCACTCGCATTTAATTTCTATTTATTGTTAATGTCATTAATTTTTGTTAAATGTTTGTTTTTCAATAAGTATAGTGGGTTTATCACCTAACATGGTAGTATAGTAATAGGGAAACATTCGTTCAAAATCCTTAATTTGGCTCTCAATCATAATATTTCGTGGAATTAAACATGCATTTTATGCATAATATAGTGTTCAATAAGAGTTAAATATGCTTTCCAAATACAATTTTGGAAGTAATTAATTTTTTAAAATAAATTTATAGAATTGACTTTTCAATGCGCTTAGCACAAAGGGTCAGCCCACTGTATAAAGTGAAGATGAAAATATTATATTTTTTTAATAAAATTGTATGATACCACTCTTGTTTTATTATTATTTTATAAAAGAAATAACTATAATGGATTTGGGTTCTTAGATTTCATGGTTTATTAAATTCAAAGTCATCCAAATTAATAGAACCTGTAATGCAAATTGAATTGAGTACTAAATTGATAAAAAAATATTTACACAAAATTCATTACTTATAAAAATTGTATTAAATTTATTGCAAACTGCACATATATATATATATATATATATATATATATATATATATATATATATATATATATATATATATATATATTATTAACCTTAATTTTTATTATACATCTAAACGGTTGGATATTCTATAGGCATAGGTTTCTTTTTTCTGTTTTTTTTTTTTTTTTAATGCACAGATTGTCTAGTCATCCATATTAAAAGTTAGAAGCGAACAAATAACCTTCTTTGTTTTGGTCACAATCCAACAATTATTGAGTTAGACAACTATATCAGTTTTTTCGTTTATTTTATTTTTCCCGTTTGTACAAGTCCGAAGGGAAAGAAGAGAGAACCATGCCAGAATCACAAAATAAAAAAAGAGAGGTTGAGTGGGCGCCATTTTTTTTAAAAAGAAAACAAAGAAGAAGAGACGCACGCACAAATTGGCAGTTGCCACTAAGGGGCCGCCCTTTAAGCCCCATTGCACTTTCGACTTTGGTGAGCCACAGCCGACGGCATCACCGAGTCCCTAGTCCCACGTTTCTGTACTACACATGCACGCACAAATTGGCAAATGCCACAGTCGGCCTTTAGAAGATTTTGCATGAAACTAATTGCCTCAAAAGTTCCAGCAACTTTGGAAAGTTCCCAGTTTGACCGTTGCCTGTTTTTGTTGTCTAGTTTACTTGGGCAGTTCTAAAGCAGGAGGGGACAGGATTATAGTACTCATTGATACTGAGTACAGCGTTTCCAGGACACACCTGTGAATTTTAAATATGTTGAAAACTTGATATGCGCTATGAACTTAAAGTCATGCAATCCATTTAATGCAACCCATGTACTGGTATTTCTGAACTAATAAGCGATGTCACTGCAACTACTTATTCTTCCAAAAGGAAAGCTGAAATGGACTCTGCTAGCCAACATGCACAGGTGACCTGCCAAGTTAATTAGCAGCAATGTACCAAAAGATTATGTACTTGGATGGTTGCAACTGGCAGGAGGTGCATAATTACTCTGCTTAATCTATTTCTGTTTCCCAAACAAAGGTCCGGAACCATGAGTCAGTAATCAGAGGCACCGGGTTCCATCATAAACTTTCCATCTTAGCATGTTAAGAAAATGATTCCCCATTGATGGATGGATGCATGAAATGTCTAATGCATCAATTTATGCGGTTATCATTTTGTTACCTGCAAAAGATGTTCCAAATCTAAGAGATCTGGAAACCTGAGTAATCTAAATCAGGTAGACAAATAATTCTTAGATTTGAGAAAGCCAACCTAAGAGTATCTAATGTGGAGAATTAGTTCACATCCAATGATTGCAACTGGCCTTCCAAGCAGAGAAATAGAGCTAAATTGCCTTGCAGTGACAGACTTTGTGGATTAATCTGGAATGATAAAACAAACGTTACTGAGGTGCAATTGTCTGAACTGAGGGCCATAAAATTGCATTACATAAAAGCTATGCAAATGCAGATGCCCTTATGCAAGAGGAAAAAAAAAAAAAAAAAGGAAAGAAGATTTTGATATTATTAAAGAACATTCCATCATTTGGGACTCCACATACAATTTCAGCATCATTGTGAACCAAATAATAAAATGGATCTGTTGATCACCAGCATGCAAATTGTTCAGCAAGCAGCAGATAGCAAAACTTAAACAAGATAGAAAACGGTGCATGATCTGCCACGGACATATTAGTTTATGTTAGTTGCTTAAAGATTCGCTGTGGATGGCTTCTGATTCAATTCAATCTAGGTGGTGTTGGAAAAGATGGCAGATCAGCCATGGACACCCCTCATGGATGATTATTTATTCATAAAATCCCAAATCGGTGCAAATTTCTTTGATTTGACATGACTAATTATCTTGTCAGAGCAAATGGTGGAAGCACACAAACAAATACACCCAACCACACACAGACGAGAGAGAGAGAAGAAAAATGATACCATTAAACTTCAGAATATGTTGACAAAATCAGAGTTGAGTTCACTTTCCCTAAAAAGAGTTGCTATGAGAAAATGGATGCTAATTGTAACGGGTGCACACTACCCAACTCCCACATTGTTGAGGAAAAGGGAGATCTTGAGCCATATAAACTTAGCCACTGCACACCTTAATAGGTTGCCTTTTGGAGAGAAGGTAATGGCCCCGTGATGAAATAGTATCAGAGCTTACCCCTGTCCATTGTGGAATCCTCGACTTGGTGTAGAATGCCAGAACCTGGCACTACCCAACTCCTACATTCTCGAGGAAGAGGGAGTTCTTGAGCCATATAAATATGGACACTACACACTCCAATAGATTTCAATAAATTGACTTTTGGGGAGAAGGTAATGACCTCGTTACATAATGCTCCAGCAAGCCACTTTTGAAGTGAAAGTTGGGTTCTATATCAGGCTATTAACATAATCATAATATACGATTCATTCCTGTGCCTTACCCAATAACTTAAGCTGCAACATCTTGAGTTCAAACCACAATGCATCGTAACCAAGTGCAAGTCCCCCTATTGTACATAATGTTAACATGCATTGGCAACAAGAGTAATGAAAATGAGAAACAAATTACCTTTTCGAATCCAGCTTACTAAGGATTGCACGCCACTTTAGTGGCATGAAACCTGCACCTAAGGCTGTGACAAGTTGACATCGAGCTCTTGCCATCTTGATTCATGAATCTGCCACAACAAAATCAGATCAGACGTACATGAACTCAGGATTTGGCACATCACAAAATGGAATTAATATTTGTATGGAACAGAATCTTATATAATTCTTGTTTACACGTTAAAAGTTACTTCATGATAATCCGGTAGTTACAGGTTCGCCTCGGGGAAGCTCTTTGTAAAAATAATGATTAGTCTACTTGTATCAAATTCTTTTCTGGACTGCAAAAATGTAAAAACTTTTTGCATTGAAGAGATATATGAAGAAACCTGCGTAACTGAGTTTCGGGGAAACTTCCAGCAGCACCGAAACCATCCGCCGCGGCGGCAGAGGCAACAACAAGAGCCGGTGGCGGGTTCACCGGCGGATGCCCGTTTTGCTCCGTGACCAAAGACTCAGTCCTCTTTTGCATAGCGCTCAACACATTGTGCCACGTTTTCACTCTAGATTGGGTTTTACCGTACATTCCCACATTAATCGACGCCAAGTCCTCCGCCTTAACTGCCAACACCTCCTCCGCTCTGGCGCCGTCGAGCAACCATACCAAACACGAAATGAAACCTTTGGTAATCTCCGAATCGCTGTCAGCTCGAAACCTCATTCTTCCACTCTCGTCCATTTTCATGTCTAGCCAGACCTGGGTGGTGCAACCCGTGACTCGGTTAGCCGGCGAGCGAGCCGACTCTTCAAGCGGAGCCAGCCGAGCTGCGTAATCCAGAAGCCGTTTCACGCGGTCAATAGGTTCGGCTAGAGACGTGAATTCCGAAACCAGACGTGGAAGCCTCCCACCGAGGACCTCGGTACTGGCGCCTGCGGTGCCGACGGCCGCCTCCGTCGTATCAAAACAACGAACGGACAGGTTAGGCCTTCTACTGTTAAAACGACAGAGAATCAAAGTCTTGAATTGGGTGGGTTTAACGTTAGGAAAATCGCTTCGTGGCGGCGGTGGCTTTATGGTCAGCATGCGAGGCGGGGTCATGAACGTTGCAGAATTCATGTTCGGATGGAGAGAAAGCGAGGGAAAATTAGTGAGAAAATTGGATCAGAAGTTCGTTTGAGATTTGAACAGGTACAGGTAAAATGGGGAGTGATCCTTAAACAGCGCACCGCTTCTGCGTCTGATTTTAACGTGGGGGTCTCTCCGATATACGTTTGTGTTCGTATATATATATATATATACATACACACATACATATGTATTCAAGCAGCCGATGAGAGAGAGTAATACAGAGGGACGAGGAAGCACTAGGCCCAAAAAATTTCGGACACGACAAGAGAAAAGCACCAAAGAGTTTGGAAATTAAACTCGAAATCACATCCTGGTCCATGAATTTTGTGGTATTTTCACCTAGCGGTACCGTCAATGAATCAGTTCAACCCATTTTTTTGACAATCACCTGGATTTTAAAAAAAAAACAAGAAGAAGAAGCAGACCCATGATTTGAAAAATAATAATTCAACCAGTTTAGAGAAAAAGAAATTTAATCCTTGTGATTAATATTGAAGCAGCAGCTGAGAATTGCTGGATAATGTGCAGAATTTTAACTCTCTTTCTCATTCAATATGTTTTACTTATATTTTTTTTCTCTATTTATTAGAAACCAGTGAATCAATTTAAATTTAAATTATTATTATGTTTTGACTATTTTAGATTTTAAATTCATGAATTTAAAGGATTATTGGGATTTAGTTTGATCTCGAGGCTCAAGTTCATCATATCTAGGACTTTGGTTTTATTGGTTTTAGACGCCCCGAATTTTAAATTTGAATTTAAATTATTTGAATACTTAATTTTTAGATTAGAATTAATTAGATTTGAAATTATTTAAATTTTAAATTATAAATCATTGAATTTTTCAGTCAACACAATTTTTTTTATTTTAATTTAATTCCAATATCAAACGAACTGAGTGTTAATATTTTGATTTGGGTCAGATTTTATCATTGCTAACTATAACCGTGAGAAATGGGAGCACGGTTCCAAGGAATTATGCCTGATTCAATGATTTCTGTATTTGATTTCGTCGAACGTATCCTTAGGCAACGAGGATATTATTGGCCAAAATGTTCTGACCGGTGCAAAGGGCGGCTCGCAGCGCTCCAAGATTAAGCCTGAAACAGAGATTAAGCCTCCCCCACCCCACTCTCCCCCGCCGAGACAATTTCCATAAACGGAAGAGGAAAGATTTTGCTTTGCTTTGCTTCGCTTCTTCTAGATATGTCTCTCCCTTCTTTTTGTTACCTTTTCTCACTTTTCTTTAAATGAAAAATAAATAATAATAATAATAATAAAAGATACTTCACACCTATGGCAACTGAATGTAAATAACCATCATCTCAGGAAAAAAGAAAAAGAAAAGAAAAACCTCCTAACATCACTCTTTGATTTGTTTGATTATTAGGACTAAAATTATGCAAAATAACAACTTGATGACAAAAAAAGAAAAGAAAAGGGAGTGGGGGGGGGGGGGTGGGGAATTAGACCTCATAATCATCACCAAAAATACCTTTAAAGATTGAGAGTTTGGAATCTAAATTTTGTTTTAAATCCTAATCGAAATTACTTAACTAGGAAAAAATAAAAAATAAAAAATCCCTATTCTATTGGACAACAGTTGCTTTATAAACCCTTTAGTGGGCGTCACTTAATCTTAATTTCCCCTCCTTTTTTTTTTATTTATTGATATTACGTTCCTTTATTTTAATAATTGTACTTGGGTTTCACCTAAAATAATGCGATTAGGGCAGTTCTGTAAACTTTGACACAAGTTTAATTCTGACCCTTAATGGCAAAACATAGCATAA
Source organism: Ceriops zippeliana (assembly GCA_037897445.1). Lineage (NCBI taxonomy): Eukaryota > Viridiplantae > Streptophyta > Magnoliopsida > Malpighiales > Rhizophoraceae > Ceriops > Ceriops zippeliana. The sequence goes on along the minus strand of JBAPLH010000188.1, from coordinate 946,723 downwards.
ATATTTGGTTGATCCAACAAAAATAAGCATTTTAATTTAATACATAATTACTTTTTTTTCATTTAACCTAACAAAATAATCTCATAAAACTTTCATAATTTTAATTTTATTTCTTATTATTGTAATTATTTTTTTATAAAAAACTATTTTTTACAATTCCAACTTGAAATTATAGGGAAGTAAGAGGCTTTGTCGAGGACTAGATTGCAAGAACATAAAAAGAATAGAGGCAAATTTAGGACAAATGTAAATCTGAAGTGGGTAAAAGGCGTGGGATAGAAATTACCTCCGGCGACTCGCGAGTGTCCACAGCGTTTGTGTGGTGGCCACAGAAAATGATCTCAATAGCGAGACATGCCTCTGCTCTCTGTAGGCGGCTCCCGAGTCTGGGCGTCAACTCACTGAGTCAGCAGCAGCAGCCCCACCACCCTTGCCAGAGCCAGCAATGGCGGTGGATCCGAGTGAGGGTACAAAACGGGAACTTGGACCGTGCGCTGACGGTTTTGCAGAGGAAGATGCAATCGAGCGGGATCGAACGGATGATAAAACGCGAGCAGACGTACCATATCAAGAACTCGGAGAAGCGAGTCTTGGCCCGCAAGCTTCTCCAGCGCAAGATCCAATCTCAGGAACTCGCCCGCAAGCTCAAGACCATCCTCACCAAGAAAGTCAGGTAATTTTTATTTTATTTATTTAGTTTTTACAAGATTATACTGATGGGTTATCATTTTACAGTCTTATTTTCCTTCTATTTGATTGGACAATCATTTTTGTTCTTTCTAAGACAATCAATCTGCCACGGCCTGTGTCTGATGATTCGTGTACTTTGAAATCATGGGAACATATTGTTAATTTAGGGTTTTTTTTTTTACGGGTGAAATTTAGAGATGACAAGAGCTGACCGATCCCAGTATCCGATTTAACTCGTCCGAAAAAAGTCAATGACCGTTTAACTCGAAACTTGAATTACCTGAATTCAAATCGGATGTCTGATGAATCCGAAACTTGATCTGGTTGAAATCGATGAACTAAGTCCTGTTGTACTCGAAACAACTCGACCTGAGCTGCCGTTTTGCCGCATCTGGGAAAATTCTTTTCTTGGTATCCAGTTCTTTTCTTGGCATATAACTTAGTATGATAGTGTGGTATATGATGTGCTGATGATTTGTTTGGAGGCTAATACTGTGCTTTTAGTGCAATTTTGTTCACACGTCTCTGGCATTATAGTTTTTTATTGTGGCCCTGCTCTGTAGCATCATGATTTAGAGTTAATAATATTTACACGGTCAGAGATCTTTGTTTCAAAGGCGCAAGGCTTGCTGAGTTTCAAATGCAGAACCTTGGCTATCTACCAAAGTTAGGAACTTAAAGTACTTTGATTTAGCTCTGGTGTCATTTAAGTGGTGTTGGACACGAGTTTCATTGAGTTCCACACAACCAGCATCTGTGATGTGCAATATGTACGAGAATGTGATTATGTCATAAGCTAAATTTCAGTGAGTTGGATTTTATTCAGATGGTGTCAGGTGGTGCTTTGATGACGGGCTAGCTATTTGAATAATCAAGTTGATTTTTTGAAAGTCATTTTAAAAGCTGAATAATTAACCTCACTGCATTTTTCTTCTTCAGTAATAACTATGTTATTATTAATGATAATGTCAGTAGTTTGTTTTTATATATGATTCAGATATTGATACTCAGAGGATGGACTATAGTGGTCACGCTTTAATGCTTTCAGACCTGGGGTTGTTGTTAGTGCGTAGGATTCTTGCTTTTGGTGGCCTATACAGAATGAGTTCAATGCCCTTTCCTGCCTGTTGTTTGCCCATTTTCGTCCTCCTCTGGATCTAATAAATTTCCTTAGGTAATACTTGATTAGATATGTCACGAAACTTGCTGACTTTGATTGATATGTTTCAGGGGCATGTAAGGGAAGCTCTGGAGTTCCTTTTCTCGAGGGCAAAATGGACAAATAAAGTTGAGGGTGTCCCCTACTTTCTTGTGGAATTTCAAGCTCATTCAGCATTTTATTCTATGCATGCTTGCTTGGCAGAATTGCTTTGCTTCTGATCAAACTGGTGCAGTATAGTTAGTTTTCCCCCGAAGTTTTGATAAATTTTGTTGCTTTCCAGGCGTAATTCATCACTGCTTTAAGGCGTTACTATTGGAATTGAGTGATCCGTGGATACATGGATGAATTGGTGATCTATTATTAATGTGTTCAAGTTGTGTGCGAAATTGCAGTGAGGCCCACAACATGATGAAATCAGAAATTACAGTTGGCCATGCATTCTGTTTTGTTTAACCTTTTCAAATATTTTAAGACAACCTAATTCTTCTTATATATGTATATATATATATTATATTATATTAAAATATAAGAGTTTTAAAAGGTCTCCAAAACATTATATCTTAGACTTGTGCAATGATCAGACTGCTCAAAGCTTGCGGGGTGGATTGCGCTCCTTAAATTTGGTTTAGACACATAATGAACATAAATGAATGATTTTTGTGTTGTTCCAGACAATCTTATCATACAATATATGCATATAGAAATTCATCTCAAACTCGACTTATGACTATTAATTAAAATAAATGGCTATGATATGGTTCTATGAAAATTATAAAAAGGAAAAAACTCTTAAAAAGGGGAGAGGCCCAGATATGGAGAAGCCTTGTTACACGGCCCGAGAGAGTGGCAACGACGGACAGCTTGGAGCGTGATAATAAATCTGTGTAAACGTTGCACATAATAAATCGCAGCTAAATGATTGACGCGTGTGCTTGAATAGAGGAGTCATAAAATCGGACGATCAATATGTAGGTTTGCGATAATACATTCGCACAAGATCGGAATCCGTCATCCGACGAGGGTTTAAGGGTTTAAAGCCATCACTGTTTTCTTTTACTCGATCTCGTCGGACAAATGGAGACGACGGTGAGGCTCCGATTAGAGTTCGATGGCATGCTGAGCGAGTCACAGAAGACGGAGGAGCTCAAACTTTGTTGGATTCTCCTAAAACCCGAACATAAAACCATCTCCGATTTCGCTTCCTACCTTATCGGCGTTTTCGACCTTCAGAATGCATGTCCCGGCGGCCTCCTCCTCTCGGTAATTCTCTAACGTAAACCGGAGCAAATGGTTTCTGGGTTTTTAATTTTACGGCAAAAGTTTCAATCTTTTTTTAGTTTATGCTTTCTTTTAGTAAATGCCAAAAAAAAAATCATGCAGATGGAAGGTTTTGTGCTGCCACCGTTTGAGTCGACTGTTATTTTCAAGGATAAGGACATTATCCGGTGAGTTCACTGATGATGCGGTGCGTTTAGTACATGAGACGGATGATATAGGATAGACTGCTTTGATTATGCGTAATGGAATAAGACTAGGTTATCCTGTACTATCTTGTTGTTTCCCGAGTGATATTTCTGTTTGTCTGTCTGTCTCTTTGTTGGTTTGTCTGAAAATGCTGTGCAGTGTGCTTATGTTCTTTTAAACTTTCCGATAGAGTGGAAAAGAGAGGCAGAACATCCTCTGAGGTTGTCCCAATTGGCAATGGTCTGAATTCGTTGGATGTGTTTGAAATAGTGGACCAGTCTCGCGTGGCTACAGGCATGCAGCTTTTAACTAATGAGGAATTTGACAAGGAATCTGGGGGCTCTGAAAGCGAATCAGGAGAGGGTGGGCCTGGAGAGGCAGAGGCAGCATTGCAGGAGGAAGAGCCTGCAGAAGTAGTAACAGAGTCTAAGAAGAGGAAGAGAAAGGATTCAAAGGAAAAACAGAGATCAAAGTATGTTTTTGTGTGCTCAAGTTGTTACCATGTCAAATCTTTGTATAGGTCAGATTACCCTGTAAGTATCTAAATTGGTTTTCTTTAGGCAAAATCATTAATTCACCAAAGCCTTCTTGAGAAAATCACCATCATAATATCTCATTCTTCCATTCCTTCATTGAGAAAGTTCTTATTTTTTTAAAAGTTTTCCTTTTGTCATGTAATAGGAATTCAAAATGTCAAGATTCTTCACTATCCTTTTCATTCTCTATATTACCATAGGTTCCTGTTTATGCTCAAAATCCAAATGCTTGGGCTTTCCATTTGTAATTTTGGTGTGCTTCCTAAGTATCTATACCCCTTCTGTCTCTTCTTGATCACACTTCGAGTCAAACTTTTAGAATCTCCATATGTAAATCTAGGTCTATGCCTAGGATTTTCAGCATCAAGGTTTGCACACTTTATAACTGCATTATTTTCTCCTTTATTCTTTTAACCTGACTTTCATCATTTTCATGACTCTTTTTGGGCTTGCCACTTAATCCAGAAATTCTATATTACAGAAGGAAGAAAAGTAAATGTAGTAGTGCAGGGAAATGTGTAGCTGTGTTTGAGAATGGTCATGGTGGGAACAATATTTGTAGGGAGCATGACAAAAACTTGAGCACCTTGAAAGTTGATCAAAGAAGTGATAAGAGTGGTAAAGCTACAACCAGTGCAAATGGGTATATTCTCTAGCTTCATTACATGCATGATGCAACATTGAGACCTTGCTCTATTCAGAATTATTGTTCTGTTTTGGTGATTTCTTTATTCAGCCTATGTTGACTGACGTTTAGTGGTTATGGTGAGTTGTAATGCCAAATAGTGAGCTATCGGTTCTTCTGTGAGTCACTCAGAATGCAGATGTCCACGTAGACTGGGAATTGGGAATGTGATGCAGCAAACAGAAATTGTCTGTTAGTTAAATGATGCATAATCGCTCATGGTGATGACATTAATGCTTTGCTTTATCTGAGATTGAATCTATGGTAGCATGCATGTACTAAAGATGGAAGATCATCATACTGAGCTTGGAACTGGAAGAACTTAGTGAAGTATGGAGGATTCTGTTGAGTAACCCCATGATACCAGTGGCAGTTAAATCCTCTGCTATCATTCACAGCATTAGTTCAAAATATAAAATGGATATGCCTTGTCCCCTTCTCCCTTGTGGGTTATGGGTAGCTTGTGTAGTTGCCCTGACAGGAGCAGCTGCAGCAGCAGCTGCAATGGGAATAGGCTTACCGGATGCTTATAAGGACTTCTTGAATGAAAGTTAAATGGCACTAAGATAGGGCTAAGTTGGAATAGTATTTGTCTCCCATTTCCTAAGAAATTGTTTTACTATAACTGATTCTGCAAATGAAAAATTAGAGATTTGGGATGATAGTGTAGAATGTTTTTAATTTGCAATATGAAATCAACTTTGCTGCATGCTGTTGCTTGATTTCTAGCTGTCTTTATGAGTGGGAATGGAATATACAGCTCTATAGAGTTAAGACAGAAATGTAAAGAATTCAAATCTGTAACCTTGCCATAATCTGAATAACAGTTTAATGAAATTCCAAATGTACCCATGGAAGTAGGCATATAATTAAATGGCCACTTGCTTCAAGGTAATGTAATTATGTACAGTAGTATGGTTATGCCTTGCAGGCTACCTGTTAATGCAGCAGTCATATGAGTCCATATCTTCTTGGCATCTCTATGTTGACATACATCTTTTTACCCCCTTTTCTCCTTCATAGGCTGTGTCATCCTCGAAAATGGCAACGTGGTTATGGATGCACCTATTGTTCCTATAGCTAAAAAGGTTTTTGTCAACACCATTACTTTCTTATGGTAGTTTCTGATGTTCCAGGCCTTTTGAGCTTTAATGTTTGTTTCTTTTCAATGTTCTATTGCCTATATTCTGCTAAATAAGCTCTGCTTTTTATCTTTCTCCATAATGTGACTGTTTAAGAGTGATTAACTCTGACATTGTTGTTTCTTGTTAGATTTCAAGAAGTTCTCGACGTAAACAAGTGAATAGGCAACGGTTGAGAGAACGGGCAAAAGCTGAAAAGAAACAGGTATATTGATGCCTTTCAAATTCTCAATTGATATCATCTCACTGACAGTCCAATGTATCTTGGCAGTTCATGTTTGACCTTAGCTCTTGTGGTGAAGGGGAGAAATTGGGCTCATATATGCACTCACACATGTGCACCAGATGCATGCTTCTGAATCTATACGGTAAAGGGTGAGGGCAAGGATGAGATTTGGGACCTAATATATTTCTTGTTTTTGTGGGTGTGTGCTAGCTTTGTTGCTATAAACTTGGGTGTAGTCTCCAGGGACTTGAAATTGAATCCTGCCAACATTTGGGGTAAGGGATATTACTGGGAGGAAGGGCCCCCCCAATGAACCTACCCAGAAAAAAAAAATCCCTCTTTGTTTTGTGGGGAGAAATGGAGAGTAGCATTGTTGTTTTTGTTTTATGTGTGCACAAATGCATGCTGTATAATTGCTAGTTTGTATCCTGCAGCAACATCAGAGGCAGTTACTTGAAAAAACCAATCAACAATCATCTGAGAAGGATAATCACCAAGTTGCTGAACAATCAAGTGATGATGTTGGCCAAAAAATTTCTGAAGATCCTGAAAAGAGTAATGACGAGGTCAAGGTAGACCAAGAACAGCTTGATCAAGGAAGTGATATGGATGATGATGTTATCCCTGTGGTGATAAGGCCAGGACATATCCGCTATGAGTCACGCAGGAAAGGTATAATAATCTGTGTGTGTGTGTGTGTGCATGCGTATTCGTGCTTGTCCGGGCCATTGTTCTTTTGGGGAGATGCTTGTGTAAATTAAATGAACCTTGTATGCCGAATTTCCCTGTTTACATTTCCCCCATTATGTGATGTGTCCCATATGTTTCTTGTTCCAGTGGCTGCTGATCAGACTGTTGTACAGAAAAATCAAATTTCTGTGGTATGTTTTTGTGGTCAGTTTCAACTCTCTATTTTGATCTGTTTTCTACCTGCCTGAATATGTCACCTATTTATACAGGATGATCTTAGTTTTGTCAGTAGAGTTGCCTTAGAGACTAACATAATCTTTCTGGGGTAAGAATAATGAATAAAAATGCTAACAGCTCAATGGTAATGTTTGCTGAATTTCATTTTATATTTTCACATTCATAATGGATATTCATCACCTGTTGGGGACATCTAGGGGAAATCAAAGTGGTCTACAATATTGTTTTTTGAGTCATGACTGATGTGCACCATGACGAGCATTTTAGATGTATAGATGTTTACACAAACTGTGGTATGAGGAAACTATATATATTTGATTGACTGGTTCTTATTATATTGGCCTGGATTTTGCAAATTACTGTTCTGTCCTTTATTTTTCCAAATTATTCTGCTTCATTGTGCAGTTGCTCTATGCTACTTTTTTTTTTTGTGTTGCACTACAGTATCTTTTTTCTTTTTTTTTTTTTTGTATTGCTGGATTTTTGATTTATCATCTTGAGTCCTGCTTCAGGAAACCTTTCAGTGGAATGGTGTAACAAGCAAAAAGAGGGGTCAAAAATGGGGTACAGAGAAATCTATGCCCCATAAAAGGATTGACTGTAGGAACGACTGTATGAACTTAAATCAAGAGTGCTCCAGATTGCCAATTATTGAAGAGAAACCTGTATATGAACACATTGATTTTGACAAGCTTTCACCCTATGTTAGCTCTCCGAAGGTTTGTTTCTTTTGAGGTTTCACTGTTATTGCCTGTGTGATTTTTGTTTTCTTAATTACCAGGAATGAAATGGTCAACATCTTCTTTGGGCTTCTATTCCTATTATGCTTTTCTGTCCATGTCTGTTTCTTGCAACCCTGCTTGAAATAAGGTTAATTTTTCTTGAAACTCTGTAGGAAGGTGATGTAATTGCTTATCGTTTGATTGAGCTATCATCATCTTGGACCCCTGAGGTTTCATCCTATCGAGTACGATTCTTCCTACATTGCTCTTAATTGCAGCCCTTCATTTCTTGGTAAAGCATGCCATTTAACCATTGCCTCGGTATGTAGGTTGGGAAGATATCACGGTATGATCCTCATTCCAGCAGGATTACACTGATGCCAGCCCCAGGATATCAAGTTATCCCTCAGAAGGTAGATTATGAGGAATCTACCCTGTTACCAGAAACTACCCTTTATGCAGATGATGGTTCTTTAGAGGTATGCAGCTAAAAGCTTAAGTAGTGTCGTGGTGCTAATTTCCAGCTAGAAGGTTGCTTTCTTTTTCTTCTTTGCCCCCTGCCACCAGGGCTAAGTTATAAGGATTCCCATTTGAATCATTGAAGGTGATGCATTTATATCACTTCTTAACTGTGATTCTGTACCATGATTAACAAAATAACTAGCCGAGCTCTTCTACAGATTGATTTTATATCACTTCTTGAAGTTCGAACCATCATGCTTAGCAACCTAAATTCAGCAAAATCTTTTGCTGATGGAGCTGACACAGTCCATGTCAGAGATGAAAATGCCAGAACAGATCTCAGCCGGCCCAACACGAACAATGCATCTCCTGCTTCTGCTTCTGTTCGAGGTATTAATCCTGCATTGAGTCATGTCATTTATAGGCTGCTAAAGGCAGAGGTCCTGAGGAAATTAACAAGTATTTACTTTGGTAAGCCCTCACTCTTTGTTGTAATGTTCACATCAGAAAATGGAGAAGTAAACCCATGGGAAGAACTGAACAAGGCTTTGGAGGTAAAGAAGGCACAGTTGTCTCAGGAGGATAACTGGAATAGTGCTGAGAGTTCAGGCAGGAGGTCCTGGTCCAACAAGGCCTTGAGAGGCAGTGCAGTTGGACCAACAATGGCTTTATTAAGATCGCAAAATGGACTATGAGGGAGATCATCTGTGTCAGGAAAATCACCAGCCCCTGCTGGGTTTGTGAATCCGATGAAATTGTTGAACACTTTGGAATTTTGGCAGCCAAAGTTTTGTTTTGTAAATTATGGTTGTCTGGTTTGTGTACTTCGAGGGGTCTAAAAATATGTGATCTGTTTCAATCATCCATCCTCATTTTTAACCGTATTCTCATCCATTTAGAAGCATAGGCTTCATGAGGTTCACATCGGTTGTAGGGGTGGCAAACTAGTGAATTGGGTCGGATCGAAAACGAGTTGCTGTAGAGGTGGCAAACGAATGGGGGAAGTCAGATTCTGAACAACTTGGTTTGATTCTGTGTCATTTGAGTTTTAGGCATTTCAAATTACTCAGCAAATTTTGGGTATCAAGGATTGGTTTAGGGGCTTATCAAATCTCAGGTATATTTGCTGCAGTGGAAACCGTTCCATACATGCAAAGCATTCTAGACCGGCACAGTAATCTTAAGTTGAAACATAAGCTCAAAAGCAACATTTTGTTGCTGGATGCAGCTAATGAAGCAGCAGAAAAGGTGAGGAGGGGAAAGCGTAATTTACTTATTCCAACTGGTACTATTTACCTCAAATTACTGGGAGCGTAGCAGCAAACTAGTTTTTTCTGTACATGGTAAGTAACATCCTACATGGATCGTTGCAAGCAGGAGGAATCACTCTTGCTGCCTGGGAAGCCACCTTTTACTACGCTTAAGCATTTCCATCACAGTATTCCACCGGGCAAGAGGAAATATTGAGCCACATTGTGACAGCAGCAGAAGTCCTCGGACCAACACCACTGTTCTGTCAACTGTTTTCCACGTTCTGAAAGGAGAAACACTGGAAGAGGTTTAAGAATTGCTCTGGCTCCTCACCTTCTTTGACAATCTGCACACAACGCAGGAGCATAGGAATTTAATATCCTCTCTGTTTATAGCATTACCACATTGCAAGTGTTTTGAGTTCCTTAACACGCCGTATCATCGTATTCAAGTACGAATAGTGATGCAAGAACTATTATTTAAGATGTTCGTTCTGTTACGTGGCACAGCGCCAAAAAATTTTACACTTGGGGCCCTAGTTTTAGGCAAATAAGACAGTTATGTAACCGCCCCCTTTTTTAAGTACGGATTTTTATCTAATTGTAGCAGCTCCAGTACATCGGATCTGAAATTCACACTCATTGGGTTGTATGAAGGAATTCTCCCTGATTATTCCCTGATGGCATCTATTCCAACTGAATTTAGTTTAATGCAGCATCTTCTACCTATTTCATATTCATTAATTTTTATCAGCTTATCTAGGTGGACACTGGTGACTATAGAATTGCCATATGCCTGCATTCATCGATGAAGGCATGGATGCAGACAAAGCATGTTCTAGAAATTCCAAATCCCCTCCCATGATGATAAAAAGGGTATCACAGCACATAAGGTTCCTACACCATAGTGTCTAGAAAATAAGATTAAATTTACAGTCTTAACTTTATTTTTACAAAAAGACTGATTCTGTGACTTGAACCTATGAAGAAACTGTGACCTCCATAAGTAATCTTATTGTTACACTAAGGCTTGCCCTTTAATCTCATGTCACAATATTTTATTATCAAAATATTGTATGTCGTAAACATTTTGTATACCATCTTAATCATTTTGATAGCTGGAACAGTCACGAAAAATAAATGCCAAAACTTTTCTCCTTTATTTTATCCTTTTCACTCCCACAAGCAATATTAAAGCAAAATATGACAATAATAAAAAAGGTTATGTACCATGAATATAAACCATACACCTGTATGTACTCTCTCTCTCTCTCGTCAGAATCCTTATCTTGGTCTAAGGTCTCTTGCTCATCTACCTGAGCACTATCCTAAACAATTGCTTGATCATTTATGAAGTAAAGATTCACGACTCTATTGTTCTAGAGTTCTCTTTCCTTGCAAAAATGTTTTGATTTATCATTCATGCACAAATGCTTCCCTAGAAGAATCTAGTAATAGATACCGTAATTGTAATTGCATTGTAATGTTAAGATATGCCTAAGTTTGAAGGACATAGTAAGACCCCATTACTCAACACCATAAAGCATGCAGAAAGACACAAATAAGTTTTTATATAAAGTTGCACTACTAACCTGCACAGGGACATCAGCCGGGAACTCAATTTGGTTAAGAAAATTCAGATCGATCACCTCCAAACTTTGTTGGCTGTCTCCTTCACATGAAAAATCTTGCCCCAGCCACACATACACGACTCCAGGATTATTTGCAAGCAAAGTTAAATCTGGAGCCCACAGTAAATATACTGATCTGGAATCTAAGGTGCAAAAGGTATCCATCATAACTTTGTTCATAGAAGGCCATTGGTATAAAACTGGAGTGGTTGCTCCCACAATCCTCCAAATCTTATCACCAAAGGGTGGGGGGTAATGGGATGTACTGCACTCTTGTTTTTCTTTGATCTCACTTTGTGAACCATTGGCAGTACTACTGATATCAGCATCCAACATTTGTTCTTCTTTTACACTTCCATCATCAGTTGGCCCAATATGGATATCAGTCATTGTGTCCTCATCTAAGTCAGGTAGAGAAAAGGACCATGACCTTATGAGGTTTCTGGGGACTTGAGATGATTCATCAACTGAAGGCAACAACATCCGGGGTGGAGGACTACTCCCTCTGCGCTCTGCAATAGAAGGCAGAGTTCCTTTAGATGGAAAGTAGGTGTCTTCTGCTCCTGAAGCTTCATTAGTAAAAAACACCTTTGCAGGTGACAGGGAAGTTTCTTTATAGAGATCAATGGTCAAGTTGACACAAAATGGTTCTGTAGCTTCCAACCCAGAAGGAGAAGGCTGCTGGGAAGACAGATAAGACAGGTCAGACCAATTAGATGATGAGGGTGACAAGGTAAACAAACTGGATGAGTTGTCTGAGGTTGAAGGTGAAAGTGTAGGGGACTTAGAGCCGAGCTTTGGGCTCCTGTCTGGAAAACAAGAAAAAGAATCTGGTGAACCACAAGGTGTTGGAGGTGGGAATGAAGGGTTGGTAAGAGGAATGGAGAATTCCACTTCACTATTAGCTTTATTTGTACCGTTCAGGCTGTTTTGGAAACAGTCCAAGGAACCCGGAGAACTGCATGGATTGGCTGATAGTGATGCCGATGAACAACCAACAACATAAGTAAGCTTTTCTTTACAAGTATCTACAATCATATCAGACCCATCAGTGGACTGAATGTTGTCAAGGACAAAGGAATCTGGAGAACCACAGGGATCAGCTGATGGTGATGCTGATGAAGATAGAACCATCATAGAACTAGGTTTTTCTTTACAAGTATCTATAATCACATCAGACTCTTTATTAGATGGAATACTGTCGCAACGAATTTTAGAGGAAGTGACAAATTCTTTAACAACACCCTTAGCAAACTTATGCCTTAGTCTTCCCCATCCATTTTCCCTGGCAGGGAGGCTAGTTTCTGAATCAGCATTTGATACTGAAAATGGTGGAACAACCCCACCTGCAAGTGCCTTGTTGAAAATTTCAAAATCCAAATCATAGTCATCAACCTTTCTCTCACCAATGCCCTTACAAATTGCTGCAGCAACAGCAGCATCAACAGATAACAAATAATCTTCCCTTTTGACCTCCACTTTGCCACAACCATCTGTTAAGATTTGTCCATTGGTAACAGCATCCCAAAACTCAATTGTTTCCTTCTTTGATGTTCACAATTGGACCCCGTGCCCTTTCATACCGGATGACCTGATTGGCAGCAGTACTTGCATGATTCCACATAACTGAGCTGCAATTCCTCCCCAACCAAATAAATATAGTAGTAGGAACATGTACAATGAATGCCCCACGTGAGTCAAGTCCTTGTACGCCTGCCTGGCTCAACATCTTTGGTACAAGATGAAGAGGATCATATGCAGAGTGTGGTGCCATCCTATACATCCTTAGCACAGAACTTGGGCTTGCTGGCAAGGCATGCACCCGCTTCTGGCACTGCAGAAGTTGGCCAGCAAAACCCATATTTGGGTTTGTCACATCTCTTGCTGCCTTAACATATTGAAAAGCGTCTTCAAAACTTTGGCCCTCCCTCCACATAAGGTAGGCAATGACCAAAGAATTTGATCTCGAAACTCCCTGGCAACAATGCACAAAGACCCTTCCACCCTGTTCTCGAACATCCTCAAAGTAATCAAACACATCATAAAGAATACTAGTGATATCCTCCGATGGGCTATCTCTCAACCAAAGTGTCTTGTAAACGAGATCATTCTTGAAATACTCAGGACAAACAAATCCAACACAATTCAGAACATGCGTAATCCCATTTTGTCGCAATATCTTGCGATCACGAGCCACAGCATCACTCCCCAAGTAAATATGATCAGCAATCCTTGAACATTCCTTGTCAAAAAATGCAAGCTTGTCCTTCTTAAACTGAAATTCCCTTGCGGGCTGCTCTGTGTTGGACTTACTCTCAAGGGTTTCAACAGCACCTCTTGGAGTTTGTGGATTAGGCCACACCCCCAGATCATCAGACCCCGCCTTAGGCCACTCCTCAACGGGGCGCCGAGCGATGGAAAGGGGTTGGAGGGGCGGCAAGCAAGACCTTGCCTTGCTGTTGGACTGGGGTCTGGGGTTAGGCTTGCGGGGTGACCGGTCAGACCACGAAACTGACCGTAGATAGTTTTTCCGGCTGGAATCACCAGGAAAGCGGTCACTTTCCCTTTGGCCTAACATGTCAAATTGTTTTCTCAATCAAACCCCACAAGCAAATTGCTACCCATTAAATGATTGAAGCACCTCTTTCTGGAAAAAGCCAGTAAAAAATGGCCACGTTGGTATCTTGACAATAAATCTCCAATTTTGAAACTCCTCTACCCTTTTCTTCGCCCAAAAAACTTGACCCTCTCTCTCTCTCTCTCTCTCTCTCTCTCTCTAGACCATTTCTCTCTCTCTCTCTCTCTCTCTCTCTCTCTCTCTCTCTCTCTCTCTATAACTTCCAATCCTTTTTCTATGTGTAGAAGAAGGAAGTGGAAAAATCAAACCCAAATACGACCCAGTAAAAGCCCAAGTTGAGGACTCTAGAAGGCTGAAGATTCATTCAACAATAGAAACAAAAGAAAAGTGAAAGCCGGTTGAGGAAAAAATTAAAAAAAAAAAAAAACAAACGGAACTACGCATACATACATAAATTTCCACAGGGAAACTGATGAAAGTTGAGTAATTTAACATAGTTGAGTTGAGGTTGTTGAAGAGAGAGAGAGGAGCTTACTTGGGTTGAGGTCCATGTTCATTGCATAAAAGTAGAAAAAGTCGTTAGCTGTACGTTGTGTGAAGCAGAAGTCTGCCAGCATTACATTGGAATAGAAATGGAGGCGGGGGAGTGGGGCGTGGGTGGGGAGAAGATTATAGAATGATTTCCCAAACGATTTTGTACGAAATGGTTTTTGTTGCAGAGATAAAAAACAAAAAAAAAGGTAAAACTAGTTGAACAGAGACATAATTATTACATGTATAAGTTAATTGTTGTACACAGGGAGAGAGAGGGGGGGGACGGTTTTTTTCCAGGCCGAAAAGTGGGAAGACTTGCATTTCAAGCCAGGCAAATACCAAAATAAAAGAGAATTGAGGTTATGTAATTTAAATTTTAGTCTAGACCCAATTAATCAAAATACTAAAACCAATAATTTTATCACACTGTTTTTGTGAATGCTTCGAAAAACATTCAGTCCACTTCATACTTCGAGAAAAAGGACCAAATGTAAAGTAGTTGTTTCATTATTAGGTCTCAATGTTGTGTTCATCTCAGTTCAGAACTTTGAGAGTAAGTAAATGGTCGCTTTTATTTTCACGATATTAAAGTGGTCTCCAGAATTGAGTATCTGTGATTTGAATGAATTTCAGTCAAAAACCAATTTGAGAAGACCTGCAATTGTGTTCTTTGGCTGATGCCCGAAACTATTCAGTTCATCCTATAAAAACCCTGGAGGAAATGAGCCTTGGAAGCTCTTCAAACTCTGTAACCTGAAAAAGTCGCCCAAAAGAACAATACAATACAATACAATACAATACAATACAATAAAATAAATTTCCCACATTGTTTCTTCTACTGTTTCAAAATTTTAAGACACAGTGAAGCAAAAGGTTTGCTGTGGAACAGCGGAAGCCACGACGATTAAAGCAGCCAATTGGAGAAATTGAAGAAGCTGTACATCCTCCTCTGTAGTCAAAAGAGAAACAGGCTGCAAGGCTAAAGCAAAAACCAGCAAGCACACGAACCATGATAGTCCCCCCCCCCCCATCCTCTTATTTTCAGCGGAAATGTTAAATGAAGGCGACATACTTTTGACATCGAGTAAATGTGAATTTACAAAAAAATTTACATTTGTATCATTAGGAAGATTCGCTTAAATATTTCTAATAATTTAATATATAATCATAATTAATGATAAGAATCTATATTCATATTTGAATCGAATTTTAAATTTAGTTGCTAATAAATTATATTTATGTGCAATTGATATAAAGAATTTCTTTCAATAATTATTAAGGGTAGTTTAGTAGTTATCAAGTTTATAATTTGAATGGAATATAAATTTTGAATTTAAAATTTTACTAAAACTTAAATCTTAAGCCCCATTATTTTTTTTTTCAAAAAAGAAAAAGAAAAAGAAAAAGAAAAAGCCTCATTCAACAACGAGAGGATGACATCCAATTGAGTTTGAATGAGTGAGGCTGTAGGCCCTTCCAATTTCCCAACCAAATACGGTGGAATTGTTTGAATTTTGACCAGACAAATTCCCGAACAACTAACCACCACTTGATAGCACTATTTATGAGTTTTGCGTCAAAGTTCAAAGTGCGCACCTTTGGGCTTTGCCATCAAAGTACGTCACATCAGCAAACTCGAGCGGTAGGCTGTCCTTGTTTTGAAACCTCGTTTGGATTAGGAGAATATCTGAGTGGGGAAGAAAACGAACAAGGAAATAAAGAAAATTGAGAGAAATAGAGGGGGGTTGGGGGTCGGGGGGGAGAGAGTCTCTACGGTGACTTTGAACGAAGAAAAAAAGTTATACTAAGTGAGTTTAAATTTTTATTTTTGAATTTTTCAATTGTAATTTTCTAAAATCAAGAGATCATACGTATTATATATTTTATAGTTTAATAGACTTTTCAACAAAAAAAAAAAGAAAAAGAAGAAAGAACAGTATAATCCTGCCAAATCTTTCTCCTTTTACCATTTCCATATGTTTATTCTCTTCCAAATAACTCAAGTACATGGCCACTAAATATAATTTAGTAATTATCAAATTTAAATTTTAAGGTGGAATTCAGAGTTTTTGTTTTCTTCTTCAAAACTCACTCTTAAAAAACTTTTCTATCTTCAACCCAAATGAAACCCAAAAAAGGATGACAATAGTACACAATTGGATGGGTATTAAATATGTTCAAGGGTAGATTATTCTTATATATATATATATATATATATATATTGGGGACTATTCTTCTTCTTATGTTATGAGAAAATAATGTATTAGATTATTAAAATGTGTTATTCCATACGAGTTAATGAACAAATGCACTGCATACACCCGAGTAACCATTGGATCTCGAACTATTGTGAGAGAGAGAGAGTCACGTTTTGACGTGAGTTTTGGCCATGAGAAAAGAGGCGAATCCATTCAAGGTAAGCTTGTATAGTTTGTGGGGTTTGTTTATGTAGTTGTGTTTCCGTCCGGTTGTCCACAGTTAGTTAGTTATGCTTGACTGTTTTTCTTGGAATATTAATGAAATTTCCATTAAAAATTACAAGAAAATTGGGAATAAGGAAGGATGGTTGAAAGGTGCGAGGGAAGAGCATAACGTGTTTTAACTGGTCAACATTACACACATAAAAACAAAAAGAAAAAAGCAAAAAAAAAAAAAAAAAAAAAAAAAGAGAGAAGAAAGACGTGTTCTTATGACGAAATCTTCATTTTATTTATCATCTCTTTGTTGTTATTCTCAACTGGCATTGAAAGTTTTCTCAACACCATCTTTGCTTCTAACACAATTAATTGAGATAATTTTCTTAAAAATATCGACTTATTGTTCAAGTTCAAGTGACTATATATATATATATATGTTGATTTTTTTTTTCTCTCTCAAACCTTCAAACTCCCTCGTAACTTTGAAAAAAGAAAAGAAAAGAAAAGAAAAGAAAAGAAAGAAAGAAAAAGTTACCTCAATGCTAAAGTTTATCAAATTCATTGCAACATGTACAGAATGCACCCTTCCCTTCCTAGCTGTCCATAGACATAAATGGTTGTTAATTATTATAATAGTATAGTTGGACCATATATGGATGCTCAAAAAGAGGAAGAGAGAAAAAAAAAAAAACAAAACAAAACAAAGAAAAGGCCAGAAACTAAGTAGATACAACACAGCAATATCAAAACTTGTTGAGAGGTCAAGGAAGGTAGGCGAGTTGGGAAGAAAATAGATAGGCCTGCTTAAGGCTTATATATTCATTTGCAATTTTTATTTAAGTGCTTGAGATTGGTCTTCGCCTACGCGTCACCGAACGAGACAAAGACGAATTCAACACCTTCGCAGATGCAACCCCCCACGATGTAACCTGCAAAACCATTTGCTTTCCTTTTTATTTATTTATTTATTTCTTTATTACTTAAAAGACTAAAACTCATAAATTTTTTTAATCGTTGAATTAAAGTTCATTGATAATGCAAAAATTAATTTTGACTCAAAAAATTTATTTATAAAAAAATGGAAACAAAATTAGAAAACGAGGCATAACAAGTGAATAACAAAAATGCTATAAGTTGGGTTTTTACTAAGTGTTTAAGAAATAATATAATTTGATATTTTATTGTTTGCAATGTAAATCAGAAAAAAAAAAAAAAAGTCAGTCAAACATCGTTAGCTGTTTGTTGGGGTTCCATACCCTTTGGGCTCAGGATTTTTAGCGTAAAAGTAGGAGCTCCCTCAGGACGCAGAAGCCCAAGAACTAAGCTTTAGCCATCGAATTAAAAAAGGGCATTGCTTGCCATCCTTCGACCCCTCCCCGCAAATCAACTCTTTGCAGTTTCTCCATAGCCGAAACAGAGTAGATGCTGCTACTAACCAAATCCGAGCAACAAGTGCACCCTCGTGATATATAGAAGTTCCACCAGCATATCCTAATGAACACCGTCACAGGCCACGGGTGCCACCATCCCATCATACCAGGCCCACAACGTGGTTTGACGCAGTTGCGTGTGCTATGGCCTGGATTGTAGGATTTCTGGGAGGACTCGTTGTTAACATTATAACCTTGTCTGCTGCCATCATAGACCATGGTTTGATGCATCAAGTGCCACATTGAATGCAGCATTTACTGATGCGGGCTCTTTGCTTAATGTTGATCTTTGTGCTACTTGGTTTTGCTGGATGAGCCTGGATATCGGCTCCATGATAATTGACTTGTATACTACGGGAATACTCTCATTTCCGCACAATATATTGAACCTTTCTCGAAAGACAAGGCTTGATTAACAGCCCCATGAGCTGATTAACAGACATGGGATCATGTTTCAGGTTGCAAAAGTTTTCTGGGGTTTAATCCAGCCTGGGGAACTTTGCTGCTCGATGCTTTTGTTGGCTATGCGGCCACTGCAGCATGTTGGTTCCCGGCTCACCCAACCGAATCTTCAGGGCGATGAAATGCAGAACAAAGAAACTGTTTTGATTTGCTTATGGCTTACTTCTGTTAAGTTCTGATTAGTTCCAAACTTGAATGAATTGGTTCTGCACATTGTTGAAAGCATAAATCTCTCGGCCCATCTCCCTGAACCTGTTTATCTTATGGTCGCAAAAATTTCCTACTCAGGCCTCCCAATTTGTTAGGAAATTCGACTGCAATTCTTTAGTAGAAATTACCGAAGGGGAACCGCAATATATTTTTATCGCTTTACGACCAAAAAAAAAAAAAAAAAATCTACCATGTCAATAGCTTCATTTTACATCCATGTGGAAATAATCCTCCCCAACATCGAAACAAAGGACACACCTCAGAGGGAAGAAAAAAATCGGGCCACAACACTAACATTGTAGATGATTCACACAACAAAAATTGGACAAGGAGAAAGGACAACACGTTACTTACAAATTGCTCGACGAAAGATAGAATTTTAAAAAACTCACAAATCCTGCCAGTCTTCTCCCGACGCTTACAATGCCAAGAAATACGGTATAATTTGATAGAGAACGAATCAACCAGCCAGTTCCACTCTTTCCAAGTGACCAAAGGAACCATTCCACCATAAGCAACATTGTAAACACCCTCATTAAAACCTTCTGCAATAATTTCTTGTAAAGAAGGGCTGCCTAAGGGCTTCGTGAGCCGTTAGTCTGTTCGAAGGATCATATCTTAGAAGACCTTGCAAGAGACCAATGATGTCCCCGGCGGAGTGATCAACATGCTGCATTACAAGGTTCTGCCAAGAAGAAAACCAATACAAGAATACAAAAAGATCAGATTGGATTATAACTGCTCACGTGAATAAACAAAGCAAGTGTAGGAAAGGTCTTATCAGAAAGAAGCCCCCAGTAATTGAAAAACCATAAAAATCTGATGTGATGAATCCATACCTGAAGGCGTGGTAGCTTCACAACAGCTTTAATGCTTTCGCGAGATGTTGCACCATCTGGCCAGTCCAATCTACCCCTTCTAACATACTTTGCAGCATGTCGGCTGAACCAACCCCCCCCCCCCCCCCCCCCACACCACCCAGAAAGGAGAATGTGAATATTTGTGTGCTAAGGGCAAATAATAAAAAGAAGGCTCAAAGAGCACACACTCACTCTACCCTTTCCAGCAAGTGCTGAGGCAATGGCCCCAAGACCCTCTCCATCATGGCCAAATGCTCCAAGTTATCATGTGTTTGAAACAATGCTTCCCCCTGCAAACAATTATACACATTTTTTAATAGTTCCAGGTACCACAAACTGAAAACCTAGAGACATGTGAACTTACTGTGCAAAGTTCAACCAATATACAACCAACACTCCATACATCACATGGATAACTCCAACCCAGACCTGATTTGTTAAATAAGTAAAAACATATTCATTTCAACATGCATAATCATGACAAGAACTGTTCCAAGTATAAACCATACCAAGGATAACCTCAGGTGCACGATAATGCCAGGTAGAGACAATGTAGTTGTGATTTTGATGCCCATAAGTTGTGCTGCCAAAATCAATTACTTTAATAGCACTTGACTTTGGCAACTTCTTATTACTTGTTCCATCAATAGGCAACTGTGGCTGTATCTGCAATGGCAGATTGACAACAAAACTCAAGGCCATTTAAATTGACAGGTCAAATACAAAAGTGTCAATAAAAGTTGCAAAGATAATACTAAAAACAAGAAGATATAATTACTAGCGTCAACATAGCACATAAATCAGTACAAAACAGTAGCATGTGCCTTGTAGTCAAGTAATTTTATATATTCTGGGGATACAAAAAGTATATTCTCTGGCTTCAAGTCGGTATGGATGAATTGCATATCATGCAAGACTGCAGATAATTATAGTAGATACAACTTCAATGTCAACAAGTAACCTTATTGAGGGATTAAATGACAGGTTCTAAAGATCAAGACAAAGAAACTACAAACATTCTACAAACACAAGCTGCCCTTGAGAAAAAATGAAGCCCATAAAAACCTAAGTACAGTCACTGAAAGAGAAATGGAAAAGACAGGAATAAGAACTACACACATGCTACACATTCCAAAAGCTGTCTGCCAAGTTCACAAACAAGATCAACTGGAAAGGGACGATAATTATTTTTGTGAAGAAAGTCATACAAGCTTGGTCCAAGCATCTCCAATACCTGTTAAAACATTTAAATAAATTGGGAAATCATAACCCCAAGTTGTGATTAGGAAATCATATCATCATGAATGCTTATATACTTACAATGCAGATATGGTTCCGATAATGAAACCAGCTTCGCAATTGAACACATCTGGAAAAAGTAGAAAGATTGGCCCTCTAAATCACCAATGTAAGAGACTCCAAAACAAACTGCAAATGGAAATTGACCACCAATTGGGTGAAAAATAAAAGGCAAATGGAAATTGACCACCAATTGGGTGAAAAATAAAAGCACTCTCACCAACTGCCATTTCTTTCGAACTTTCCAAGCAACTGTAGGACATCAATTTCCAACATTGCTGCTTCACAGTATTTCTTAATGCTCCGCACAACTTTTATAGCAACCATCTCTCTTGTTTCCCTGTCCCAGCATTCCAAAACCTGTCCAAAGGTGCCTGTATAATGGAACCAGAAAACCAATGCATATTGATCATTAAATACGAGAGCAACCTTTTTCTGTAAGGAAAACATAAACCCCTAACATACATAGAAATAAAGAAAATCTTAGGTGGGCTTGGTCCTTGCTTTGACCTGGATTGGTCCCGGATAGATATGGGGTGAACCTTACGAGAGACGAGGTCGAACATAAAGGTTATGTTCTTTTCAAGGATGGTGCATTTTTCTCAGAGACAACTAGCAGTATAGTTAGCTTAGACCTAGTAAATTCTAGAAATGATTGCATTGATGTCCTTCAACAACATAGATTTCTATTCCTAAGTATGTCAATTCATTCTAGGCACCTCCCAAGGAAAGGCCTGAATTAGATTCCAGACAATCTGTGATAGAATTTTGGGATAGTAAGAAAACACAGGCAGATCAGTCACAAAGAAAGTACTAGAACCTTTTTTTAGGAACATAAAAAAAAAAAAGAGAAAAAAAAAACAAAAAAACAAACCTTCACCAATTTTTCTCTGAATCTTGTCTGCAAGCAAAGTTAAAAGAGCATAAGAAAAGGTGTGAGAATAAAACTTCAAGCACATAAACTCCAAGGAGAAAAAAAAAACGGAAGCAGTTGAGTCCAAGGTCATGCCTCATTAAGTGGGCTTGTTTGGTTCAGACAAACAAAAATAAGGAAACAATAACAAGAAAGATCCAGGGGTTGTGGATCTCCATTGGCACACAAATATAGGAAGGAATATATTAGGACTTTTATTCTTTCTAGGCAAATTTGCAGGACAACATAAACATATGGAAACTTCACGTTGCTTTAAACTTAAACTAAAAGGGCAAGAGGAATGAGAAGATGAGAAAAAGGCAGCATTATGGTTAAGCCTTGAACATCATTTGGGTCTAAATTCTAAAAAGAAAGTGAAAAAAAAAATCAAATAAAGAAATCTTCACTGAAATGTAACAACAAAAGATAGGGTGAGTGGAACAGAGCATGGTGCAAACCAAGTCACACAATGACAAAAGAGCCACTTGAAATGGTGAATCAGTATAATTACAGCGAGATGTTAAATTCTCCCCAAAAGCAAACACGTAATGCCCATCTTTGTCATCATTTCGCCACGGAGGAGAACCTTTTTGAGCCAATCCCTTTATAAATAGACTGACATGGTCTCCTGGAAGTACCCTCGATGATCTGATGCTCGTCACATTTCCAACCTCTTGCCCACAATACAATCCTGACGGAGCCTACAAATAACCATTGATTCATTATCAGCTTAACAAGCAGTTATTGAAATCTACCCCTCCTTCCATAATTCACCTTCAATGTAATCCCCCATAAACCACCAAAACAAAGAGCAATGCCAAATTTTTTTACACAACACCAAACATTAGCAAAAAAAAATAAAAATTGTTACTTGAGGCCCAAACAAGCTAGCTGAATAAGAATAACCGAAATTTATTCATCTTCATAACAGAATTATGCGCGGAACTTTTCAAACAAAATTCAATTTTTCACAAAAACCACATATTATCATAATTTCTCCATTAAAAACTCTACTAATTTCAATAAATATTCGAAAAATAAAAATAAAATTTCCAAACCCCAGAAAAATGCAGCCAGATATAAATTTAAAAATAGAAGCTACATTACCCGTGAATACTGAAAAAATTTTTGATCTCAAATTCATAAAACAAAACAAAACAAAAAGATGCATAATTCACCCGAATCAAGACATTTTCTAGGGAAACAAACAGATCCTGGAATATATATATAGATATATTACCTTAGGGGGAAAGCGAGGGAAATCCCAAGCAAACCTGGGCTTCTTTCTGGGACGACGATCCATGCTGCTATGGAGGAAATTAGAGGCGAAATCCATCTCCATTTGATCATCTGCGAACCCCAATTGATGATTATTCAGCGACCCATTTTTCTTCGATCGATTAAGCTTCAGAAATGCAGCGATTAATTGCCCCAGACGTTGTTCTTGCTGATTGCTTTCTGTAAATTGATCCACGCCGTTCGCTTTGCTTAACCCTGGTTGAGTTATCCTTTTCTTTTTCCTTTTCACTTCTTTTCTTTTCTCTCTCTTTTTTAAATATACATATAGCCCTTTTTCCCTTGATGAGCCTTTGACTTTAATAGGATTTGAACCAATTTTCTGATGGCTGGTGCTCAGGCTAAGCATCAGACAATGAAGCGGTGACTATTGACGGTCTGAAGCTGCCAGGCCGAACTAGCTTATAACATAAAGGGCTGTAATAAGGAGGACTCCAGTATATATAAATGTGGTTCATTTGATACCTTACTGGCCCAAAGTGCCACTAACCATCATCGGTTGAGCCGAACTCTAATGCCCGCAAGTTCCGATGACAGAAGCTTCGATGCGCCTGTCAATCACGTCAAAACCTTTTCATGTCCATGACAGAAGCTTTTCGATCCTGTTCTCCGCATAATCAATGGTCGTCATTCACTCAAAAGACTAAATCTATATAATTGACATATGTAATAATGTGACCCAAGAATTCACATCTGAGACGCGTTATATAATTTTTTCGCAACAGTTATTCACGTTGGTCACGACTTTTTCTTTTTTTTGGTTGTTTATGGGAGAGTGGTGGGGTGGGGTGGGGGAGGGAGAGGGGTGGAAAGGGCAGCAAAACGTTTAATGCCCTCGATGATTAGGAAAACAAGTTACAAGAAGCCACCAACGGCAACAAAAAGCAGGAGCACGTAACATGCAGAGCAAACCACAGAGCCATTACCACAATCCCCAAAAAAACCCAGGCTACAAGGGAACACTTGAAAGAAGAAGACGATATTATAAGCTTATTTGAACTTCTTAAGTTATATGCATATTAAAATTAGAAAGATACAATCGCGAATCATGCACGTATTGATATTCAAGTTTTTTACTTTTTAATTTTCTTTAATTAAATGATGAAAAAGACATATACATATCATATTAGTAGTGAGTTGAATATATATATATATATATATATATATATATATATATATATATATATATATAAACACACAATCAGCTCAATATTCCGATCGATCTTGTGCCATGTGCGTGTAGCATTAAACATTTTCCACTCGCATTGATTTGTCAGTGTCAATTGTCAAAGAATTGTCCTCTTTTTTTTTCTTCTTCTAACCGACTAGATAAGCTTAAACGTCACGGTCAACTATTTTCGGGTTGAAATTCGGCTTTCCATTATCGAGGAAGATGTACTATTTTTGCTTTTTTTTTTTCTTTTAATTTGCGGGGACAAAACATTGAACCTAAAACCTGAAATAGGAAGTTCTATCACTAAATTTTAATACTAGCGGCCATTCTCCGTATTCTTTACATCCCAAGAATGCTACAATCATTAGCAAACTTGAATTCCAGGGACCAGTTGGCTGACACTGGGCTTGAACTCCAGGACACATCTATCTCTGCTAGGTTTGTTCAAAAATAAAGTATCCCAAAGCAATATCTAGTGATCAAGAATGATGAGAATAAGGTATCCTAACAACTATAGCCTTGCCCACTTTTATGAACTCTCCCATGGAGAGTGATATTAACAACAGATAACGACAATATAATTGCCCACCATTCGATGGTAGGCTTTTGTTTGAACCAAATAATGGCCAGCGAGTTTTTGAGGACACAAAGGTTCAAATGCAACTTAAATAGATTATTATTGTCTTTTGAGTGTGTTTATTTTTTTCATTTTAGGAGGTGTTGGTGTTGTTCATCTTGAAAAAGTAGAGTATTAGATGTCGGGTAAAATTTTTTAAATGTTGGTATTTGTTGACGAATTATTTAAGAAGAAGCTGATCGGATAATTTTTATGGATATAATAATTATATTAAAATATCTTCTATTTTTTATTATAATAATAATAGAGGTGCTACTAATTATCTTATTTTAATGATTAAAAAATAAATAATATTAATGAAATCAAATGATTTTATATTACTTTATTCATTATCACTAATAATAATAATCAGGAATCAGCGATAGTAACGGACAAACCAATGCATCCAAAGCCCCTTATAGCTGAAATAAAAAGTGCCGGCTGCAACTTAAATGAAAAACAAGCTTTTGGAGCGGGGACAGCTGCCGAAGGGAAATTTTCCAAAAATACAAATCCGTCGCAGTATTCTCATGTTGCATGCTTTTATTAATAAACCTTTCGAGTTTTGCTCTTATAACCAAACTGGTTAACAAGACTTCTGAGGTTCTCATGGCTGTTTCTAACCATCCTTTATGGCTTCTATTTCTCTTACTTCCGGTTCTGTATTTTCTGTTCAAAATGAAGCTGGAAGTGAGAAAACAAAGCCAGCTTATTCCACCAAGTCCTTTTAAATTTCCTGTTCTAGGCAACCTGCACCAACTTGGTGCACTGCCCCACCAATCTATGTGGCAACTCTCCAAGAAATATGGCCCGGTCATGCTACTGCAACTTGGTCGCGTACGGGCTGTTGCTATATCTTCTGCGGAGGCTGCAAAGGAAGTCCTAAAAATTAATGATATTGCCTGTTGCAGTAGGCCTAAATTTGTTGCCACTGGTAGATTCTCCTACAACTATCAAGACATAGCTTTTGCCCCTTATGGTGATTATTGGAGAGAAATGAGAAAGACGGTTGTTCTTGCGCTTTTCAGTTTGAAGAGGGTGAAATCATTTCGTTCATCAGGGAAGAAGTTGTTGACTGGTTGATCAAGTCAGTCTCTTTGTCATCAGCTTCCAAAGTGCCTGTTAATCTGACAGAAAAAGCTATTTGCTCTCCTGGCAAATATTACAACCAGGATGTCTTTTGGATTCATCTATCGAGGGACTAAGTTTCATCGGCAGGGGTTTCATGAAGTGGTTCATGACGCTGTGGCTCTGTTAGCAAGCCTTTCTGCAGGTGAATGCTTCCAGTATTTTAGTGGGATCATTGATCGGCTCACTGGTCATCATGCAAGGATGGAAAGAACTTTTCTTAAGCTTAATACTTTCTTCCAACATGTTATTGATGATTATCTCAAAGCTGAAGGAGAAAGGGCCGAGGAAGACATCATTGATGTGCTGCTGAGAATAGAGAAGGAACAAGTCGAAAGTGGCAAATTCATCGATTCCTATGTGAAAAAGTATTTATAAATCAGTTACATGCTTGATATATCCGCACAAGTACAGACTCGTGAAATAGATTGTGTTTCTCTTAAACCGAATGACAATACATTTTGATGGCAGTCTACTTACTATATATATAAATGACTAAAATTATGTCTCTATTTCGTAATGAGCATCTGCAGAATTTATTTCTGGGTGGGATAGACACAATTGCATTACGCTGAACTGGGCAGTGGCAGAGCTCGTAAGGAATCCAAGACTGATGAAAAAAGCACAAGTGGAAGTCAGAAAATGTGTTGGAAAAATGGGTAAGGTTACAGAAAGCGAGATCGATCAGCTTGACTACCTCAAGATGGTGATAAAAGCCACTCTCAGATTGCATCCTCCAGGCCCACTGCTATTACCAAGACAAACCACGTCTCCCTGCAGGATCAATGGCTACGATATTCATCCCAATACAATGATCTATATTAATGCCTGGGCGATCGGGTGCTACCCAAAGTACTGGAAAGACCCTTTAGAGTTCATCCCGGAAAGATTTGCCAATAGTTCTGTGGACTTTAAAGGACAAAGTTTTGAGTTTTTGCCATTTGGAGGCGGTAGAAGAATTTGTCCCGCAATACACATGGCCACAACAAAGTACCGATTGCATTCGCAAATCTCTTGTACTGTTTTGACTGGAAACTGCCCTTTGGATGGAGGAGAAGGACATTAACATGGAGGAGAAAGCCGCTTTCGGTGTTACTGATTTTTCTAAATTTTAATTTTGTAAAATTTTTATTTTTATAATACAAAATTTTTCCTAGGAATAAAAATTATAATTGAAATCAACGTACTGTTATTCATCATATTGATATCCTGCAGTGGAAATGCAAATCCTCTTCTTACGCTTCTTTCTTTTTTCTCACTCTTCCCTTTCTTTTCTTTACGTTTTCTCTCTCTGATATTTGAAATCCAGGAAAAATCCGTAATAACATATATATATATATATATATATATATATATATTCCTTTCCTGTAACCGTTACCTTCCTGTAACAATTATTCTTAATAGGGAGAGTGGAGAGATTTTAAACCCGATGACCCAAATTACTGTTATGCCTAACCGACCATCATATTAAACTTTTTATTTTTGAATCATACTTTAAATGACATGGACTACTCATATTAATTAATTTAACAACTGTCTCAAAAAAGGAAGACCTCATTCTAGTGCTTGTGAATCACCTAGAATGAGATTGGCCCATAAAAAGTAACAAAAGGTGAAGAGTACAAACAAATAATGGATCATGCAGGACCTCTTTTCCGTATCTATGTATGATTTTAGTATAAGTGCTCAAATTTTAGTCGTTTTGCCCTACGACAATCTCGTGACTGCAAAAAGTTACATGTGTGAAAGGAACCAGCACCCCATCTGTGCAAAAATTCTGAACCTCTCGTAACAACTAATACCTTGGTTGTTTTCCTCTTTTACATAGTTACATTTCTGCCAAACTCTTAGATACATAAAAGTGAAAATTGACTCTACATTTCTTGTGTCCCCAATGGCCACAGGTTCATGAATGACTGCAGACAAATTTTCAACTAAGTAAAACATAAATACTATTCCATCCTCACTTCGACTATATGGGAACATTCTGATGGAAGATGACGATACAAATTGTCAAAAGAAATTTTCTATTTGTTTGAATTTGTGGAAAGTTGATTGAATAAAAAATATAATAATTTAAATAATTACATAAAAATATATTGATTTTTTATGTAATTTTTTTTAAAGTAGAGAGGAAAAATTATAGAACATATCAGTTTAAAAATTAATTTTATTATAATTAACAAGTAAATACAACAAAAATATACAACTTAAATTGCATCAATCAAATTGGACAAATTCAATTTGAACCAAAATAAAAGACCAAAATGAGTTAATTAACATAAAAGATACTTTCTATCAATAATAATTTAACAACTAAACTTCTAAACAACAAATCATTCATTTAAGATGAATATTCAAATGTCCCCTATTGACTATCTAAATTTTCGCTCAATCAGATTACAGATTAATATTCATTTACACTGTCGCAATAGAGAGAACAGAGCATTACCAGAAATAAGTAATCATAATTTAAGATAACAAACAGCCATTGTAGAAAGTCAAATTACGATTTAATCATTCAGAATTAAGATCTATATGTCCTCAATAAATTAACCAAATTACAACTTGATCAGACTAAGTGTCATCAAACAAGTCATCTTTTTTTCACTCATATAACTAAGTTTTTTACGTAATAAATCAATCAAATTCTTATTCTCCACTGTATTCATAACATCTTTAACAATAGAAACTTGTATAAAATACAAATTGAAACATTTCTTACCTCGCACTACAACTAGGGAGTTTCTAGTAAGTTTCCATTGACTATTATTGAAGATACCCTCATCATCAAGTTTTTCTATTGAAATCAAATTCAACTGGATATCTAGGACATGTCTGACATTCTTCAAGGTTAGTTATGCTTAACTACTAATCTTTAAGTAAATATCATCAATACCAATGACTTCTACTAAGCCATTATTACCCATATTTAACACCTTATGATTACCAAGTATATATGTAGAAAAAATTTCCTTATGTGAAGTAACATGAAGGGAGACATCACTATCTATTACCCAATTAGTCTCATGAGATGTCATATTAATCACATTTTCATCAGAAACAACAATAAGGTCATCAGTACTAAAAGTTAATGCAGTAGCAATATGATTATTATCATTATATCTCTTCTCAAGCTTATCACTATCATCTTTATTTTCTTTACTCCACTTATAACATTTCTTCTGAATATGACATATCTTTCCACAATAGTGATACTGAACATTCTTATACTTTGATCTTAACTTATTTTGATTTTTACATCTGCTCTTTTTACCATTACTTCTTTTTTAGTTTCTTCTTCTATTTTCGGTAACCAGAACCTTTAAATTGGATGACGATGAAGCCTGAGACCTTCTTCTCATATTTTCTTTTAACACACCACCTTTCATTAGTTTTAATTAAACAACATTACTAGAGGCAGAATTCATAAGTGAAATCCAAAATGTCTCCTAAGAATCAGGTAAGGTAGCAAGTAATTATAGTATGAAAATCTCATCATCAAATTTAATGTCTATACTCAACAATTGATCAATGATAACTTGAAACTCATTCAAGTGATCTGCAACTGAACTCCTTTCTCTATATTTCAGTTGCATCATTTTCTTTAACAGAAACAACTTATTATTATCAGACTTTGAAACATACAATGACTCAAGTTTGCTCCACAAAGTCTGTGCATGTGTCTCGTTATATATGTGATTGTAAACATTATCATCAACAAATTGCCGTATAAAACCACAAACTTGCTGATGCCCAAATTCTTATTCTTCATTAATCTTTGACTCAGGTTTAATAACAACAAATACTGGCGAATGCATTTTCTTCATAAATAAGAGGACTTTCATTTTACTCTTCCATATATAATAATTTGTGTCATTCAAGTAAAATATTCTATTCACATTCAACTTCATCATTTAAACATGCCAAAAACACAACCTTACTTTGATACCATTCTAATGGGAGAGGGAAAACAGAATACAAATTGCTCAAAAGACCTCTCCTCTTGTTAACTGAATAACAAATATAGCAACTTAAATAATCACACAAGAATATATCGATCTTTTACGTGAAAAACCCTTTTAAAGCAAAAAAGAAAAACCACAGGACACATTGGTCCAGAAATCAACTTCACTATAATCAACAAGTGAATATAATAGAGATATACAATCTTAATTATATCAATCAAATTGAACAAACTCAATTTGAATTAAAATGAGAGACCAAATGAGTTAATTAACATAAAAGACACTTTATGTCAATAATAACTCAATAACTAGACCTCCAAACAACAATCTAACTGTTCAAGATGAACTTTCAAATGTCACCTACTAGCTATTTAAATTTCAGCTCAATCGGATTACAAATTAATATTCATCTATACAATTTATCTACACGACTACAATAAAGAGAACAAAACATTACTAGAAACAAGTTAATACAATTTAAGATAACAATTGCCCCTTTTCCATCACTTTCCATATAGTTGAATCAGAACAATTAAAAAAAAACTATAATAAAATAATTTCTTTTGCTCAAAATTGTGAGCAATTTCTCATTAGAATATTTTCAAGGGATAACAGCACATGATAAGTCTTAATGTAATGATAGGTTTACTACATTGTGAAAAGAGCCCAACGCTTTACATTACAAAAGATTTGTGATTTGATTATGATCAGGATGATGTTGTGGTTAAAAGCTAAATGCTGTTCCCTAAATGATTTCACACTAAACATATCAAATATTATCCTGCCTGGGAAGATGCCTAGGTATGAAGGAAAAACTGACTGGCAAACACCACCAAAGGGCAGTTATAAGTTTAATACTAGTGCTTCTGTCATTGATTTCCACAAGAGTTGGAAGGATCGGAGGAGTTTTAAGGGGACACAATGAGAAGGTTAGGTGCATCTTTTCAAGACCAATCAGAGTTATTAGCATAAACGAGACATAACTTCTATCTACTAGGGAAGCAGTGATATTATGGGGTCAATGGAATGATACTGAGCAGGCAACTCTAATATTAGAGTGAATCGTGCACGGCTGTGGCACGGTTAAATAATTGTGGTGCAAAAACCTTAGTTTCTGGCGTCTGTCTTCAATGAAATTAAAAACCAGACCAAGGGGAATATCATATTTGTCGGTCACCGACGAGAAAGCAACACTTTTGTGCATACCATGGCGAGGTTGGGAACTGCCAGAACTCAGCCCTTTGTTGCCTGGATCTGAAGACGGTGGTCTTTGTCTCATTGGTGGAATTGCTGATAGTGTAAATCTTAGTCTTACTTTTGACATGGAAATGAGTCATGAAACGATGAACCTCCAATTCTGGATTACTGGTGCTGGGGACTGTTAGGGTCCACTGTATACGTTTTAGCATTAGATTTAATTGGGATGTTATGTTTAGAACTTTTCTGATTTGCCCTACGGTACTGTTTCCTCGTTGTTGGCTGCCCACAAGCCGAATTTTGAGACTATGCACACTTTTTTAGCTGCCCTCCTGTTGGGCCACCTTCGATAAAATCATAATGCTTGCTGTAGAAATAATAAAAGTTGGCAATATCACGGATTCTCAGATTACGCGTCTTGTTTATCCTGTTTGTGTTGCAACGTCGGCGTAAGTATTCCCTCGGTGCAGGCACCCTCGCTCGTTGGAAAAATCCAAAACGACAAAAACAAAAAATCACACTGGCACTGGGCAGTCCATCATGTGTGTCTGTTTCTGGCGTTCGTTGGATTGATTGAGTCAGATTTTCATGTAAGTTGTACTGTTTATTATGCAGGATAATAATCAGCTAAAAGTTTCTATGGTTGGTGGCGACCTTTGAATTGGTCATTTCCGTGGCCATCATCACGATTTTGAAAGTTTAAATTCCTGAAATTATATGTACATTAAATTAGGTAGACACTAATTATGTACATATTCATGAATCTTTATTTTTTTATTATTACTTCTCTTTTATTTTTGGATTTATTATATATATATATCAAAACTTGTCAAATTTTCACTTTCTCACAATGACCTGAAAGCTGTAGCCTCCGGGACTCAAAAGTCTCCTTTCCCACAAGAATGTAGAAGTGTGTCTGATTTAATAGAATAACTAGTGTGGTGGTGATGTCCGTCCAAAAGTCTGCAAAATTAAATTTGATTTTGCATTCGGCCTGACATTAGAATTATGCATTAGAATGATAGTAAATGACTTTCGATCAATACACCACAAACTTAAATTTGATGTAAAATTTGCCAAAAAAATATTACAAGACCTCACATATCTTTATGGAGCTGAATTGATAAGCAATTTTCTAGTCTTTCCACCAATCTCATCTGGATTTACTTCAACAGAGACGATGTTGTGAGAATGCACACCCGCCCACTTCATTCACTGTGAAGAGAGATGGTGAAGGACGTAGCCATGAAGAAGGGAACACTGCGAGAGAAGATGATCTTAAAAGTTTCTCTCAACTCCTGAAATTATATGTAAACTAAATTAGACGCACATATTCACCTTTGGGTCTTTTACCTTTTTGTCTTCTTTATTTTTTCCGTTATTTTCCTCACCAAAAACAATGACAAAGACATGAACACCGGTCTCATATATATCAGCAAGTTTATTTATTTACTTTTGGTACACAAACAAGTTGATATTCATGCGGTGTGTTTGAAGCTTTTTGCACTCGCTTTGCTTTATCAAAATAAAGTGGGGACAATGTAAGTGAAAGACCCGTCCAACATGAATATCAACTTGTTTGCGTACCAAAAATGGCGTGGGGACGCGTGTTGCTGTCTCCTTTCATGTATTTGAACCCTATAAATTATCAAGGCAGAAAATATTTAAGTTAGAAGATCCAGTCATAAACCATCTAAAACGTGGGTCTCATTGAACAACAACGAAAAAAAAAAATATTTTGTTTTCAAAATTTAAGTTTTCGTCCAAAATCAGCAAATGTACATCTAAGTCAATAAAATGCTCAAACATACAAAAAATTATGTAATTAGATGTATTTTAATATTTTTATAGTTTGTTGTAACAAATATCTTAATATTGTTATGTATTTTAATGTTTTAGTTATACATTTATTTATTTTTGACAAAAAATAAAAATTTTATAAGTATATATATATATATATATATATATATATATATTTATCCAACGGAATCCTCGTTCTATATGGTTTATGGCTAAATTTTCTAGGCGTAAAACCAAACTCCTGTCGAGGAATTGCCGATGGGTGCTCATTAGACGTGTGGACCATATTAAGGTTGCCTTTTCGGCTTCCTATCCTCGAGGAAGAAGTACTACCATTCTCCATATTCTTAAATCCCACTAATGCTAGAATCATCAGCTGGTTTTGTCCAAAAACAAAAAGAAAAATCAAGTTTCCCAAGCACGTCCAGTGATTAATAACTTGAAATTTTAAAATTCATGGAGTTCAAATTTTTTAGCATTAAATAGAAGGGTTTGTAGAATGAGGAGACATAGTTTGTTTCGAAACCCCAACAAAAAAAAATAAAAAAAAAAAGCGGCTTCTGCCACGTCTTCATAAGTTTCCAAATTTTGAGCAACTTTGCATGCGTTTTAATCTCCTCCACCGAGGCCGCAGTGGTCATCACAGTATCTGTTCAAGATCAGTTCATGTTCCAAGATTAGGACCTGAAAAAAAAAAAGAAAAAAAGAAAAACGTGATATTAGCAAAGAGAACGACAATGCATATGCTCACCCTCGACAGTAGGCTTTTGAGAACACAAAAACGTGAAGTCCATCCGATAAGCTTTAAAATCAAATTTGATTTTGTATTTGACCTGATATTGGAGTTATGTAAGAGAGGGATGGTAATTGACTACAACCAATAAGCGAAAAACTTCAATTTGATTTAACATTTGCCAAAAACAACTTTAGAATTGTGTATTAGACCGATAGTAGCAAAATTCAATTGATTCTAACATTTTCCTCCTGAGAGTAGAATTATGTACTAGAGTGATAGTAGCAAACTTGAATTTTATTTCATATTCGCTCGAAATTATGTCCTGTAATGTACGTACAGGCCATTGTTTGTTCATGACTTGCCTATAAAGACTAGGGAAAAACACTAGGATGCTCAACAATTTGGCAACTAGTGAAGTTCTGATGGCTGTCCATGCTCCACAATTATGGCTTCTATTTCTCCTCCTTCTGCCTCTACCTCTCTATTTCCTGTTCAAAAGGAAGCTGGAAGTAAAAAAACAAAGACAGCTTCTTCCACCAAGCCCTCCTAAACTATTTGTTCTAGGCAACTTGCACCAGCTTGGTGCACTGCCTCACCAATCTATGTGGCAACTCTCCAAGAAATATGGCCCCGTCATGCTATTGCAACTTGCTCGCATACGGGCTGTTGTAATATCTTCTGCCGAGGCTGCAAAGGAGGTCCTAAAAGTTAATGATCTTGCGTGTTGCGGTAGGCCTAATTTTGTTGGCGCTCGTAGACTCTCCTACAACTGTCTTGACATGGTTTTTTCCCCTTATGGCGATTACTGGAGAGACATGACAAAGATGGTTGTTCATGAGCTCCTTAGCTTGAAGAGGGTGCAATCATTTCGTTTCATCAGGGAAGAAGAAGTCGACTTGTTGATCAACTCAATTTCTTTGTCATCATCCTCTGCAGTTCCTCTTAATCTCACAAAAATGTTATTTTCCCTCATTACAAATATTACACTCAGGATGTCATTTGGATTCAGCTATCGAGGGACCAAATTTGACCGAGAGGGCTTTCATGAAGTGTTTGGTGAAACCGGGGAATTATTGGGAACCCCTTCCGCAGATGACTACTTGCCCTGTTTTGGTTGGATCATTGATCGGCTGAACGGTCATCATGCAAGGATAGAGAGAGCTTTTCTTCAATTGGACACTTTGTTCCAACATGTTATTGACGATCATCTTAAACCTGAAAGAGAAAAGTCACACGAAGACGTGATTGATGTGTTGCTGAGAATAGAGAAGGAACTAGCAGGAAGTGGCACCCAGTTTACGAAGGACAATATTAAGGCAGTTCTACTGGTAAGCCGCTCATCTCATTCTATGCACATGGCCTGACACGGAATATGGTCATTTGTTAGGCTGAACAAATTGACATCATGCCAGTCTTTGACAAGTGGTTTTTCCCTTGTAGAATAATTCATTGATTCCCATTCAAAGAAATTCCTTATAAATCTGGTCTATGCTTGGTATATCCACATAGGCATCATATTCATGAAACAGATTGTAATCCTCGCAGGATGAGAACATATTTTGATTATGGTCTGCCTTACAATAGACATAAATGAGTGACATCATGTCTATTTCGTAATGTCCATCTACAGGATTTATTTCTGGGTGGGATAGACACGAGTGCAATTACCTTGAATTGGGCAATGGCAGAGCTCGTAAGGAATCCAAGACTGATGAAAAAAGCACAAGAGGAAGTCAGAAAATGTGTTGGAAAAAAAGGTAAGGTTACCGAAAGCGATATCGATCAGCTTGACTACCTCAAGATGGTGATAAAAGAGATTCTCAGATTGCATCCTCCAGGCCCACTGCTATTACCAAGACAAACCACGTCTCACTGCGGGATCAATGGCTACGATATTCATCCCAATACAATGATCTATATTAATGCTTGGGCGATCGAGCGCGACCCAAAGTATTGGAAAGATCCTTTAGAGTTCATCCCGGAAAGATTTGCCAATGGTTCCGTGGACTTTAATGGACAAAGTTTTGAGATGTTGCCATTTGGAGGAGGTAGAAGGATTTGCGCCGGAATTCACTTGGCAACAAGAACAATACAAATTGCACTTGCAAAGCTCTTGTACTGTTTTGACTGGAAACTGCCCTTTGGGATGGAGGAGGAGGACATTAGTATGGAGGAGAAAGCTGGTCTCAGTCTTAGCGTCTCCAAAAAGGAGGATCTCATTCTGGTGCCGGTGAAACATCTGGAATGCCCCTCTTTGAAATAACAAGAGCTGAAGATCACAATCA
The DNA here is from genome assembly GCA_037897445.1 of Ceriops zippeliana. NCBI lineage: Eukaryota > Viridiplantae > Streptophyta > Magnoliopsida > Malpighiales > Rhizophoraceae > Ceriops > Ceriops zippeliana. The sequence continues at coordinate 910,923 of JBAPLH010000188.1, read as the reverse complement.
GATAATGGATCATTTAGTATCTATTGTGCGTGTCTATGTATGTCTTAAATAAAAGTGCTAAAATTTCAGTCGCTTTACTTTACCTCAAACTTAGGACTCTGACAAATTCCATGAGTGAAAGGAACTAGCATCCGATGTATGAAAATTTTCTGAAAACGAGCAATGCCTGCCTTGGGCTTCTCTTTTACTTAATCCAAACTCTTCGATGCATAAAACTGAAAATTTGCTCATATATTTCCTGTGTCCACGGTGATCACAATATAAAGATCCAATGGTGCTCCCTTTTTGCAGAATCAAAATGAAACAGCAAGCTATCCTACATCAACAGTAAGCTTGAGAAGTTTGATTTTGAAACGTAAATGCAATTGACATGAGTAATGTATATAATCATTTGTAATTTGAAATTTTAAGTTATAAATATTAAAAACTTGATATGTGTACCAATTTCAAAATTTTTTATTTTGAAAACTCCTCATATATAATTGAGGATTTACAGAAATAGAAAGTTGAGAGAGCATCCTTTTGATATTCAACTTTCCTTGTACTCCTTCCGTGTGTCATCCTAGTTAGTCACTAATATGCTTGCTTCAGTAGCAAGCTATTATTCTCTGCACACCAAAACACAATAGAATCATCAACCAAGTTCAGCAAATACTAACCAATGGTGGTATTAGAGCCATAAGATTCTTAGTGACAAATGAAGTGAGTGCATAAACCTTCCAAACACTTGTGTGAGACTAGCTCCCTAAATAATCAAATAGTTGATCCATGGCCTTAACTGATTTTTCTCCTTTGCCATCACCTAAGTTCACTATTAACAATTATACCCAGTGGACTATAATATGAAAGCTTACTTGAGGGCCTTTGACCTTTTGGAAGCAATTGAAAATGGCACAGTACCTACTTCTCTACTTGCAAACCCAACTCTTGTTCAGTTGAAACATCATAATGAATAAGAGTTTAAACAATATAAAGCCCTCACATGCATCTATACTATAGTCACTGAGTCAATTTTCAACAAAATTATGGCCTGTGACACTGCAAAACAAGTATGGGATAGATTAAAGAAGGAGTATGGAGGTAGCTTAAAGACTAGAACCATGCAGTTGTTGAACTTAAGAAGGGAGTTTGAATTTTTGGAAATAAAAGAAATAGAAATATCAAAGACTACAGTAATAGGCTACTTAAAGTGGTTAACCAGATCTGAGTGCTTGTGGAAGACTTGCCAAACAAGAATGTGGTTCAAAAGGTTCTTGTGATCATTTCAGAGAGGTTTGAAATTATTTCCTTTGGTGAATTAATCAGTGCACTTTAAGTTCAGGAGCAAAGAAGGCTCTTGAGGTAAGAAGATACAATTGAAGGTGCCTTACAGGTCACTTACCACCAGAAAAGCCAAGGCAGAAGAAAAACAAATGGCAAATAGCTAGAGAAGTCTAGTGAAACTGGCAAATCTACAAGAAAAAGGCAATATCCTCCTTATGAGCATTGTAGAAAGACAAGTTATTTGTCTAAATCATGCTGGAAAAGATCGGATATAATTTGCAAAGTATGTGATAAAAAGAGGCACTCAAAAAGAATTTGCTGACATAAAGGCACACAATCTCAACACTAGTAAACAACATAACAAATCAAACAGGAGGTATAACCTGCAAATGAGTTTTAATTCATAAATAAGCAGCTATTTATGGTAACATTTGAAACTAGCCAAATTGACCTTGTAACCTGGTTAGTTGATAGTGGATGTACAAACCACATGTCACCTAATCTTAAGGTATTTGATACCTTGGATAAATCCTTTAAATCAAAAGTAAAGGTTGGCAATGGTCAGTTGTTGCATGTACATAGGAAAAGGGCAACCATTGCGTATACAACCTTAGGTACCAAAGTCATTACAAACGTTCTATTTGTTCCACGCATTCATTGCAATTTGTTGAGTGTTGGTCAACTTATAGACAATGGTAATTCCTTTGCTATTTAAAAACCATGCATGTGTTATTTGTGATTCAAATGGTGCCAAACTGATCACAGTCCCTATGATTGGTAAAAGTTTTCATATAGACACTAATAAAATGTAGCATCTTGCTTTATCTGCAACCGTTGACAATGTAATTCTTTAACATAAAAGACTTGGTCATTTCCATTGTGTAAGGATTCAAACATTGAAAAACAAATAACTAGCATCTGACATAACAGAGCTAGATCAGGTGGATAGACCTTGTGATGTATGCCAATTGAGTAAACAAAGTAGACTTCCTTTTTATTCAAATCAAGGCCATAAAGCTCAAAAGTAGTTGCAGTTAGTTCATTCAGACCCATGTGGACCAATGCAGACATGTTCCATGAATGACAGCAGGTATTACATCATATTCATAGATGAATTCTCAAGATATTGTTGGATTTATTTTTTGAAATCCAAATAAGATGTAACAGCCACTTTCTAAAGATTTAAAGTCTGGATAAAGAAACAAACTAACTATATAATCCAAGCCATTATATCTGATAATGGCTATGAATATACATTAGCTATATTCAAATCAATTTGTACTATCTCAATAATTCAACAACAATTCATAGCATCATACTCACCTTAACAAGATAGAGTGGGTGAAAGGAAGAACAAGACAATTGTTGAAATAACTAGATGTCTTTTGATTGAAAAACATCTCCCTAAAACCTTCTGGGTAAAAGGTGCAACAATAGTTGTCTATTTGCTGAATAGGCTACCTTTTAAGGCCTTATCAAATGTCACACCATATTAGGTCTGATACAATAACAAACCTTCATTCAGCCACCTGAGAATCTTTGGCTACATTTGTTATGCTTATGTGGCTGAGCCTAAAAGGAGTAAATTGGATCATAAAGTCTCAGTAATACTGTTTATTGATTATACTAAAATAGTCAATAACTATAAAGTTTATGATGTTGCTACGCATAGGGTTTCTATCAACAGAAAACTTACATTTAATGAGGAGGCAAGATGGAACTGGCAAAACTACACTATTAAACATGCTACCAATAAAAAATGCATCGATTCATAAGTGTCAACCTTAAAATCCAGCAGTGTACTGAATAATATAAATGATCATCTAGTTAGAAATACAAGATTATTAATAGATATTTACCACAAAAGCTATGTGGTTGAGCAAGATCCTATTAGCTTTCAGGAAGCTTCACAATATACAACCTAGAAAGCTGCAATAGAGGAGGAGCTAATGTCCATTCATAAAAATCAAATGTGGACCTTGGTTCTTAAACTTGCAGACAAAAGGATCATAACTGTGAAATGGATATACAAGACCAAATATAATACAGATGGAATTATTAATAAATTAAAGGTCAAACTTATAGCAAAGAGCTTCACTTAATAGGCAAGAGTAGATTATGGTGATACCTTTGCACCAATGGCAAGGCTTAATACCATAAAACTACTTGTAGTTGTTGCTTAATAAAAATGGCTTATACATCATCTAGAGGTTAAGTCTACATTCCTTAATAAAGAGCGTCAGGACTAGGTTTATGTCAGTCAACCTGAAGGATTTGTCAAACAAGGAGAAAAAGGCAAATTTTATCTTTTAAGGAAGGCCTTATATGGATTGAAACAGGGTCCCAGAGCTTGGTACTTAACAATTCATGAGCACTTAACAAATGCAGGATTCTTCAGAAGTTGCAATGATGCCACACTCTATGTGAATAGAGATGAAAGACAATTTCTTTATGTTTTAGTATATGTAAATGATTTAATAGTTGTTGGAAATTCTGCAAACCTTATATCTCAGTTTAAAAGTACCATGGATATGAGGTTTGACATGTCAAACCTTGGTAGCTTTAGTTACTTCCTGGGATTGGAAGTACAGCAATTTGAAAGTGGTATCTAGATACATCAAACCAAATATGTGTATCAAATGTTACAGAAGTTTGGAATGCTTAATTGCAAGAGTTCTCACACTCCTTTGCCATCCGGAACTAACTTTTCCAAGCTAGATGAATCTTCAAAGGCAAATGAGACTTAATTTAGAAGTCTCATTGGATGTCCTCTATATTTATCTGTTACCAAACCAGACATTATGTTTTCAGTTAGCTTAATGTTTATATTCATGCATTCACCACACCAAACTTATTTCAAAGTTGCCAAAAAGATCTTGAGATACATTAAAGGAACTACAAAATTAAGAGTAATGTTCAGAAAGAATGCAACAAACTAGTTGGTTGGTTTTTCTGATAGTGATTGGGTAAGATTACCCTCAGATATGAAAAGCATATCAAGTTTTGCATTTTCCTTTAGATCTAGTGTTTTCAATTAGAGCTCTAGGAAGTAGAATACTATAACATAATCTACAACAGAGGCTGAATACATTACAAAAGCCACAATAGTTAACCATGCAATCTGGATTAGAAAAGTCTGTACTAATCTTAAGCTCAAGCAAACAGAACCTACTCTTATCTTTTGTGACAATCAATCTGCCATTACAATCTCCAATAATCTTGTGTAACATGGGAAAATAAAACATTTCAATGTTAAGTTACATTTTGTAAGAGAGGTATAAGAAGCTAGAGAAGTCAAGCTAAGATGTTGTAATACCAAAAACCAATTAGTTGATATCCTAACCAAGAACCTACATAAATCTAGGTTTGAAGGCTTCAGGATTATCATTGGCCTGCAAAATAAAAGCACCAAGGAGGAGTAAAGATCTAGTGGTACTCCTTTTTTGTAAAATCAAAATGAAGCAGCAAGTTATCTTACATCAACAGTAAGCTCTCCTCTGTCAAACTTCAAAAATTTGATTTTGAAACTCAAATGCAAGTAACATAAATACTATATGTAATTGTTTATAATTTGAATTTTTGAATTATAAATGTTAAGAACTTAACATGTGTACCAGTTTCAAATTTTGTATTTTGAAAACTCCTCTTATATAATAAGGATTTACAACAATGGAAAGTAAAGAAAGCATTCTTTTGATATTCAACTTTCCTTGTACTCCTTCCGCATGCCATCTTAGTTAGTCACTGATATGCTTGTTTTAGTAGCAAGTTATTGTTCTCTACACACCAAAACACAACAGAATCATCAACCAATCTCAATAAACACTAACCAACACAATACACAAAGTAAAAATCAGTGATATTCAAATATGAATATCAATAACATAAGAATATTATCTCAAGTTGAATCAAAACAATCAAATTTCTCAAGCTCCATAAAAATAAAAAAATAGTAGTAATATAATTATTTCAGCTTAAAATTGTCAGCAAGTTTTGTTTGAAACATTTTATAGGGATAACAATACAATAGCATGAAGGTTGAATGTTAGTGTGATGATAAGTTTACTCCATTATGATAAGATCCAAGGTTTTACATTCGGTTTTGATGATCCTTGTAATATTACTATTATATTTGCTTGAGTATGGTTAAATTGAACAAATAGAAAAAATAGGGAAAAAATTTGATGAAGTACAGAGGGAGAATGTCACATAATCAACTTAATAATAGAAAAAGAAGACTTTCAAACTTAATAATGTTCATTTAAGATCAAATCATGAAGATTAAAGAATAAATAGTTAAAGACTTGAATAGTACAATAATGAAAGCCAAGCCAAACAAGAATAGCTCATTAAGACTCGAGAACACGAGTGTATACAATGAGAAGGTCATTTGAGCATCAAATGAAAAATAAGTCAAGAAATGGTACCGTGACTTGATAAGAAACTATAAGAATGCAAGCATTGCTAATTGATAGTCAAAGATAGCAGTGCAGGAAAACTATAAGAATACAAGCATTGCTCGTGACAATAAAAAATGGCAGTGTAAGAAAACTAGTGGTGATGCAGGAACCTAGCCACGATAAAATGAACATATAAGGGAGAAACAATTTAAAAGTTTATATCAACTCATGAAATTATAACCATTGTTGGAAAATAACTTGTTTGAAAAAAATATTTACATAGAAAAATTTTTACAAAAAAATTATTTTTTATTATTTAATTGTGATAGTGAAGTATGTTGAAAAGTGTTTTTTGGTATTTAGTGTACATATATCAGAACTCTACATTTTTTTATTTTTGTTCACACTAAATTACAAATTCATAAATTATATAAGATGCTTATTACACTTATTTATTATTTTATAAGAATAATAAATTTATCATCTTTAATTTTTTTATTTTAGTTGAATTTCAATTAAATTTTTATTTTTTATATATTATTAAATTAATTTAACTTACTTTTTTAAATCAAATTAAAAATATTCACGTAATAATTATGCATATATTCACATTTTTCTTTACTTTTTTATTTCCCTTATGTTTGGAAAGCTAATATTACTTTTTTTAAAAAAAATCTGGCACAAATTTTGTGTTCGAGTCTAAATCTAACAAGGCCGTAGTGAGTACCACCACGTGCCACGTTGGTAGGCAGTCTACGTGTCAATTACAATGCTGAGTTAGATTAACACAATGAGAAACGGGAATTGGATTTGCAAGACGGCGGCTGAGAATGTTATCCTTTTTTGTTATTTTCGGTGGAAAAAAAAGCAGATCCCTCTCAATCACTACCTGGTGAATGTTTTTAGACACGCATTGAATTGAATTTTTAATATTTTGTACCAAATTAAGGTTCTCACTTATTTTAAAATAATTATTTTTTTTTAAATTAACCTGTTAAAAATATAATATTTATATTTATATATAATATATATTTTTTTTTAATATGAGAGTTAATAGTGTGTATTCATGACAAAAAACTTCTTTGACACTCAAAATCTCCTTTCCCTAGGAAAACATCATTGATGGAAAAGTGAAAGAACAACAACCAGCAAGAAAAAAAAAAGAAAAGAAAACCCAAACTGTCAAAGATCAAATCCAAAATCAAGCAAAATAACAACATAATTTCAGATACTGAGAGAAACCCAAGTTAGAAGAGACCAAAAATAGAAGATTTTGGATAGCTACACTAGGTTTTTTTTTTTTTTTTTTCTGAAACGTCAAGAAATAATACATTATTACTGTAAATGTAAATATGGCGTAAGATGCACTAGAATAGGTAAAACCCCTTTTTACTAAACAGAGGCCTGAATCACATGGCGACGAAATTTCTTTGACTGGGAGATCGAACAACACGGAGCTTTTATGAAGATTAAGAGGTTACTGCCTTTCTAAGGGGCATAAACAGGTTCATTCTATATTGTAACGATAAGAGTACTCTAGCAGGAAGGGTATCTTTAGTGTAACGATAAGCTCACTCTATATTGTGAATAGGCTCTAACATTTTACATTCGGTATAAAGATATGAAAAAGAGGAATGAAAGCATAATCCGCAGATCAAAGGGAGTATATGAGGTACGATTCAAGAACTTAACAATAGAAAAAGAAGACCTTCCAACTCAACCATGTTCATTGAAGATCAAATTATGACGACTGGAGAACGAATAAGTAAAGACTTAATAAGTCCAACAAAAGTAGCTAATAATTTACGGGTCAATTTCAAGTTCGACAAGTTCATCACCTTGTCATCATCTCGAAGACGTGAGGACATGAAGTGGATGTGATGGGGAGCTCATTTGAACACCAAAAGAAGAGAGAGAAGAGCTAATGATGGTGCACGAACTTGAGAAGAAATTGTGAGAACACATGACAAAAGAAAAAATAGAGGAAGAACACGATTTTGAAAATTCGTTTAATTCCTAAAATTATATGTATATTACATTAGATAGACATAATCATACACATATTGATATTCGAATCTTTATTTATTTACTCATATGTATAGTAAATTAAAAAGACACAATCGTGACATATTGACACTCAATTTTTTTGCTTTTTAATTTTCTTTATTAAAATGATGAAAAAGACATATACATATTATATTAGCAAGTTTATATATATATATACATATATAAAAACAAAATCAGCTCAATATTCCGGTCGTTCTTGTGCCATGTGCATGTAGCATTAAACATTTTCCACTTGCATTGCTTTATCAATGTCAACCGTCAAAGAAACGTTTTTTTTTTTTTAACTTATTAAATAAGCTTAAACGTCATGGTGAACTATTTTCAAGTTGAAATTTGGCTTTCCATTATGGAGGATGATGTACTATTTTTGCATTTTTTTTCCTTTAATTTGTGGGGACTAATCATTGAACCTAAAACCTGAAATAAGAAGTACTATCACTAAATTTTAAGTCTATGCAAACTTTTTGAGCTGCCCTCCTGTTGGGCCACCTTCGATAAAAGTTTGCACCCTCGCTCGTCGGAAAAATCCAAAACGACAAAAACAAAAAATCACATTCCAAATCATTTGTAATTTTCCAATGGGTCCCGGCTCAAATTCTATTTTTTCAATTTGCATCAAACGTAAGGAAAACGGGAGGGTGATACCGTGACAGGGACGGCGTGTGGGGAATGAGGTCAAGAAGAAGAGTGCAAGGGTGCTCTGAGGGCCATGCATTTGTAAGGATATGAAAATGAAACATCAACCCAATAAATGCTTATCTCCAATTTAATGGACATAAAATTAAACTATTTTAAATTAAATTAAAAGTTTAAAATTATGTTAAAAATTTAAAAATTTTAGAACGGCAAGTATGCTTATCCCAAAATACCTGTGTAGCTCTCTCTAAACTTGTGAACTCCTTCTCTTTCACTTCAGTTGTCGCGTGCTTATCCCACAAGACTGGCACTCGGCAGTCCTTCACGTGTGTCTGTTTCTGGCGTTTGTTGGATTGACCGAGTCAGATTTTCATGTGAGTTGTACTGTTTATTGTGCAGAATAATGATCAGCTAAAAGTTTCTATGGTTGGCGGCGACCTTTGAATTGGTCATTTCCGCCGCCATCCTCGTGATTTTGAAAGTTTCAATTCCTGAAATTATATTTATATTAAATTATGGCTTACACTTATTTTGTACATATTCATGAATCTTTATTTTTTTATTATTACTTCTCTTTTATTTTGTGGATTTACTATATATATATATATATATAAAGAACTTGTCAAAATTTCACTTTCTCACAATGACCCGAAAGCTGTAGCCTCCGGGACTTAAAAGTCTCCTTTCCCACAAGAATGTAGAAGTGTGTCTGATTTAATAGAATAACTAGTGTGGTGGTGATGTCCGTCCAAAAGTCTGCAAAATTAAATTTGATTTTGCATTCGGCCTGATATTATAATTATGTATTAGAATGATAGTAAATGACTTTCGATCAATACACCACAAACTTAAATTTGATGTAAATTTGCCAAAAAAATTTAGAATTACGTACTGAAGCGATATTAGCAAAATTAAATTGATTCCAACGTTTTCATGAGAGTAGAATTGTCTACTAGAGTGATAATAGTCGATTTCATATTTGCTTGAAATTATAGTCGCGTAATGCACATTCTTTGTTCATAACTTGCCTATAAAGACTAGGATGCTCAACAATCTGGCAACTAGTGAAGTTCTGATGGCAGTTCATTCTCCCCAATTATGGCTTCTATTTCTTCTACTTCTGCCCCTACCTCTTTATTTTCTGTTCAAATGGAAGCTGGAAGTGAACAAAGACAGCTTCTTCCACCAAGCCCTCCTAAACTTTTTGTTCTAGGCAACTTGCACCAACTTGGTGCGCTGCCGCACCAATCTATGTGGCAACTCTCCAAGAAATATGGCCCCGTCATGCTATTGCAACTTGCTCGCATACGGGCGGTTGTAATATCTTCTGCCGAGGCTGCAAAGGAGGTCCTAAAAGTTAATGATCTTGCGTGTTGCGGTAGGCCTAATTTTGTTGGCGCTCGTAGACTCTCCTACAACTGTCTTGACATGGTTTTTTCCCCTTATGGCGATTACTGGAGAGACACGAGAAAGATGGTTGTTCTTGAGCTCCTTAGCTTGAAGAGGGTGCAATCATTTCGTTTCATCAGGGAAGAAGAAGTCGACTTGTTGATCAACTCAATTTCTTTGTCATCATCCTCTGCAGTTCCTGTTAATCTCACCAAAATGTTATTTTCCCTCATTACAAATATTACACTCAGGATGTCATTCGGATTCAGCTATCGAGGGACTAAATTTGACCGAGATGGCTTTCATGAAGTGTTTGATGAAGCCGCGGAATTATTGGGAACCCCTTCCGCAGATGACTACTTGCCCTGTTTTGGTTGGATCATTGATCGGCTGAACGGTCATCATGCAAGGATAGAGAGAGCTTTTCTTCAATTGGACACTTTGTTTCAACATGTTATTGACGATCATCTTAAACCTGAAAGAGAAAAGTCACACGAAGACGTGATTGATGTGTTGCTGAGAGTAGAGAAGGAACTAGCAGGAAGTGGCACCCAGTTTACGAAGGACAATATTAAGGCAGTTCTACTGGTAAGCCGCTCATCTCATTCTATGCACATGGCCTGACACGGAATATGGTCATTTGTTAGGCTGAACAAATTGACATCATGCCAGTCTTTGACAAGTGATTTTTCCCTTGTAGAATAATTCATTGATTCCCATTCAAAGAAATTCTTTATAAATCTGGTCTATGCTTGGTATATCCACATATGCATCATATTCATGAGACAGCTTGTAATCGTCGCAGGATGAGAACATATTTTGATTATGGTCTGCCTTACAATAGACATAAATGAGTGACATCATGTCTATTTCGTAATGTCCATCTACAGGATTTATTTCTGGGTGGGATAGACACGAGTGCAGTGACCTTGAATTGGGCAATGGCAGAGCTCGTAAGGAATCCAAGACTGATGAAAAAGGCACAAGAGGAAGTCAGAAAATGTGTTGGAAAAAAAGGTAAGGTTGCCGAAAGCGATATCGATCAGCTTGACTACCTCAAGATGGTGATAAAAGAGATTCTCAGATTGCATCCTCCAGGCCCACTGCTAATACCAAGACAAACCACGTCTCACTGCAGGATCAATGGCTACGATATTCATCCCAATACAATGATCTATATTAATGCCTGGGCGATCGGGCGCGACCCAAAGTATTGGAAAGATCCTTTAGAGTTCATCCCGGAAAGATTTGCCAATGGTTCCGTGGACTTTAATGGACAAAGTTTTGAGATGTTGCCATTTGGAGGCGGTAGAAGGATTTGTGCCGGAATTCACATGGCAACAACTACAATACAAATTGCACTTGCAAATCTCTTGTACTGTTTTGACTGGAAACTGCCCCTTGGGATGAAGGAGGAGGACATTAGTATGGAGGATAAAGCTGGTCTTAGTATTACTGTCTCCAAAAAGGAGGATCTCATTCTGGTGCCGGTGAAACATCTGGAATGACCCTCTTTGAAATAACAAGAGCTGAAGATCACAATCAGATAATGGATCATTTAGTATCTATTGTGCGTGTCTATGTATGTCTTAAATAATAAAAGTGCTAAAATTTCAGTCGCTTTGCTTTACCTCAAACTCATGACTGTAACAAATTCCACGAGTGAAAGGAACTAGCATCCGATGTATGAAAATTTTCTTAAAACAAGCAATGCCTGCCTTGGGCTTCTCTTTTACTTAATCCAAACTCTTCGACGCATAAAACTGAAAATTTACTCATATATTTCTTGTGTCCATGGTGATCACAATACCCAATGTAAACATCAATAATATTCAAATCTGGATATCAATAGCATACGAATATTATCTCAAGTTGAATCAGAATAGGTCAAATGTCTTAGGCTCCATAAAAAAAATAAAAAATAATAGTAGTTAGAGAATTCTTTGAACTTAGAATTATCAGCAAGTTTTTTTTTTAAAAAATATTTTGTAAAGATAACAGCATAATAGCATGAAGGTTGAATTTTAGTATAACAATAAGTTTACTCCATTATGATGAGATCTAAGGTTTTACATTCGGTTTTGATGATTCTTGTAATATTACTAACATATTTGTTTGAGTATGGTTAAATTGAAAAAATAGGGAAAAAATTTGATGAAGTACAATGGGAATGTCACGTAATCAACTTAATAATAGAAAAAGAAGACTTTTAAACTTAGTAATGTTTATTTAAGATCAAATCATGAAGATTAAAGAATAGAGGTAAAGACTTGAACAGTACAATAATGAAAGCCAAGCCAAATAAGACTAGCTCATCAAGACTCGAGAACACAAGCGCATGCAATGAGAAGCTCATTTGAGCATCAAATGAAAAATAAGTCAAGAAATGGTACCGTGACTTGAGAAGAAACTATAAAAATGCAAGGATTGCTCATTAACAATCAAAGCAGGAAAACTATAAGAATGCAAGCATTGCTCATTGACAGTTAAAGATGGTCAGTGCAGGAAAACTTGTGGCAGTGCAGGAATCTAGCCATAACAAAAGGAACATCGGAGGGAGAAACCATTTAAAAGTTTATATTAACTCATGAAATTATATCCTTTGTTGGAAAATAACTTGTTTGTCAAAAATATTTACAAAAAAATTATTTTTTATTATTTAGTTGTGATAGTAAAATATGTTGAACAGTATTTTTTGGTATTTAATGTACATATAATAGAACTCTACATTTTTTTTATTTTTGTTCACACTAAATTACAAATTTATAAATTATATAAGATGCTTATTGCACTTATTTATTATTTTATGAGAATAATAAATTTATCATCTTTAATTTTTTCATTTTTTTATTTTAGTTGAATTTCAATTAAATTTTTATTATATATATATAATATTAAATTAATTCAACTTACTTTTTTTTTAATCAAATAAAAAATCTTCACGTAATAATTATGCATATATTCACATTTTACTTTACTTTTTTATTTCCCTTATTTTTGGAAAGCTAATATTACTTTTTTTAAAAAAAAAAATCTGGCACAAATTTTGTGTTGGAGTCTAAATCTAACAAGGCCGTAGTGAGTACCACCACGTGCCACGTTGGTAGGCAGTCTACGTGTCAATTACATTGCTGAGTTAGTTTTTTTTTTTTCTTTTTTTCTGAAACGTCAAGAAATAATATATTATTACTGTAAATGTAAATATGACGTAAGATGCACTAGAATAGGTAGAACCCCTTTTTCCTAAAAAGAGGCCTGAATCACATGGCGACGAAATTTCTTTGACTGGGAGATCGAACAACACGGAGCTTTTATGAAGATTAAGAGGTTACTGCCATTCTAAGGGGCATAAACAGGTTCATTTACCAAGGAGAGATTAATGGTAATTTTACTGAGAAGTCTTTTTGTGATCTATAGGATAGCCATACAACAGAAGCTCCTAAGTTCTCTTCGTGCATTTGGCAAGGTTTTGGCCCCTGGAGTGGAATTCTTCGGTTAGCAGTTATTATTCAGCAGGATGCCAATGAATGAACGTCTTGCATCTCTAATTAGAGGTCTGCATCTTGATGCTGAGTGCCCTTTATATTTTTCGGCTCCTGAGTTTATCAATCACTTATTTCTTCATTGTTCCACCGTTTGGCAAGTCTGGCGTCTTTGTCTATGATGGTAGGGTGTACATTGGATTGTTCTGCTTATTGATCATAGTAGCTTGGGACAGTTGGATATACTTCGGACAATGTTGCAAGTCTAAGGAATTATGTACAATAAAATAATTTGATCCGTATGGTTGATACGGAATGAACTCATTTTGGGGTAAACCTTTTTCATTACAAAAGATATGTGATTTGATTATGATCAGGATGATGTTGTGGCTAAAAGCTAAATGCTGTTCCCTAAATGATTTCACATTAAACATATCAAATATTATCCTGCCTGGGAAGATGCCTAGGTATGAAGGAAAAACGGACTGGCAAACACCACCAAAGGGCAGTTATAAGTTTAATACTAATGCTTCTGTCATTGATTTCCACACCACAAGTGTTGGAAGGATCGGAGGAGTTTTAAGGGGACACAATGAGAGGGTTAGGTGCATCTTTTCAAGACCAATCGGAGTTATTAGCATAAACGAGACATAACTTCTATCTACTAGAGAAGCGGTGATATTATGGGGTCAATGGAATGATACTGAGCAGGCAACCCTGAGTAGGCTTTTGAGAACACAAAGGTTCATTGTATTTGGAGTTTCATTCCATGACACCAAATAAATAAATACATATAGAAATAAATTTACATATAATTATTAAAAAATGTGTCCATAAATTTATATAATTTAATTATAATTATTAATTATTATATGTGAAAAATTGTGTTCATTATCTATTATAATTGTGTATTTATATTGTTTTTCATAAGAAACGTTAAATTGGGAAAGAAACATGTAATTTTTCACTAATTAAAAGAGAATTTAATAAGCTTAATAATCATCATTTTCTTTGGATCGGTGGTGAAGCTAACCAAAGAGGTTGCTTCTTTTGCCAGCCTAAGAGGCTCTCTTTGCGCCCTTTTCACTCCTTTCTGGTTTTTCTGTTCTACAACTTCCGGAAATTGAAACAAAAACGTACACCAATAATAACCAAGCACGGAGATCAAGAACACGGGAACTTTCCGCAAGTTGAAACAGAAATCCCTCAGGCCCATAATATTATAATAATAACAAAATAATTTCTTCGGCTCATGATCGTCAACAAATCTTCTTTTAAATATTTTGTTGGAATATGAATTATATTTTAAATTATCTTTTTACTCTTCTTATATTTATATATATAGACATAATAGAATTATAAAAATTTAGAGAAATTTGAGAGGTGAACTACACTCTTTGTATTCTGTAAAAGACTTTCTCTACTAATAAGAGTATTTTCTCTGTCTTTCCCGTGGACATAGGTCACATAGACCGAACTATGTAAAATTTTGATGTTATTTTTTTCATTGCTCTCCTCCTCTTTGGCCACCTAGCAACATCCCACTGAATTTTCTTAGTCTTCTTGTAATCGCGCTCAGGCTCCTTGGGAGACAGATCTAGCAGGCCGATCTTGGGAGCGAGGGAAGAAGTTGCACCCACCTCACTGCCGGTGATTCGGACGTAGACGTCCACCACTTGCACTATCTGGGATATCGAGGGGGAGGCCGTCGACACTCAAATTCAATTTCATCGGAGCAGATTTGACGGAAGAAAGAAACAGATCTATCTTCAACGGGTCGGCGGCACTGTAGATCGGCAAACAGCTCGCGCGGGCCCCTGTAGATCGACTGGAGACACTGTAGATCGGGGGTGGCACTGTAGCACGAGGAGATACTGTAGCACGGACAGCACTGTAGCATCGGAGGTTGTGATTTGACCATCTATTTGTATTCTTCAATTTTCGTGGTGAGTGTTTTGTTAATGACTTTTTCATCTTCATCAATGGTGAAGTATGAAATTGAGAAGTTCGATAGAAACACCAATTTTGCACTGTAGCAAGTTAGGATGATGACAATTCTGATGCGAGAAGGTACAAAAAGGGCTCTACATAGCAAGGAAAAGAAATCAGAGTCAATGTCTGATGCAGATTGGGATGACATGGATGAAAGAGTTCTATCCTCGATTCAACTCAGTTTGGGAAATGAAGTTTTGAGAGAAATCCTCGTTGAAAGAACAACAGCTGGTGTATAAATTGGAAAGTCTGTACATGACGAAATCTTTGACCAACAGACTCCGATTAAAGCAACGCCTTGACACTCTTCGTATGTCAGAAGGTATTTCTTTGAAATCACATATTGGAGAGTTTAGTTCAATTGTTACTGATTTGAGTAAGATTGACGTTCATATTGACGATGAGGATCAAGCTTTATTGCTATTGTGCTCTTTGCCTCCTTCATACAAGTACTTTAGAGATACTATGATTTATAGTAGAGAAGATATTTTCCTTGAGAATGTCAAACTAATTTGCAAGCCAAGGAGAAAATTGATAGTAGTTTGACATTTTCTGAGACATTAAATCAGAGTGTTGGTTTGATTATTGATCGAGGAAGATCAAAGGAGAGATGTCGGAATTCAGGTAAATCAAGATCGAAATCAAGGCATAAGAATTTGACCTGCAATTATTGCAAGAAGAAAGGGCACATTAAGTCTGATTGTTACAAGTTGAAAAACAAGCAGAAAGTAAATGACGGTAATCAGAAGAACCATCTACCAGAAGAAGCTCATATTGCAGCAAATAAGAGTGATGATCGGCTTTGTGTTACATAAGGCCAAGACAGATTTCAAGATACCTGGATCATGGACACTGGAGCCTCGCAACATATGATTCCTAACAGGGAATGGTTTACCATTTACAAGTCAATTAATGGTGGTGTTTTGTTAGGAAATGATCACGACTGTGAGGTTGCTGGGATTGGTACAGTGTAGATCAAGATGCATGACGGTGTCATTAGGACCTTGTCTGAGGTCAAACACATTCCAGATTTGACGAAGAATCTTATTTCTTTGGGCACTTTTGAGAAGAATGGCTGCAAGATTGGGTGTGAAGGTGGAGTTCTGAAGGTTTCCAGAGGTGTTCTTGTATTGATGAAGGCTGCCAGAATTGGCACATTGTATTTCTTGCATGGTTCGACAGTCACAGACTCAACTGCAGTTTCCACTTCAGTTTCAGATTCAGACGTGACAAAGTTGTGGCACATGCGGCTGGGACACATGAGTGAAAGAGGTATGGTAGCCTTGAGTAAGAGAGGTCTTTTATGTGGTCAGAACACTGAAAAATTAGAATTTTGTGAGCATTGTGTTCTTGGGAAGCAGAAAATGTTGAGTTTCAGTACAGCCATCCATAAAACAAAGGAAACATTGGACTATATTCATTCAGATCTTTGGGGTCCTTCTCAGGTTCTCTCTAAAGGTATGGGTGCTGCTTATATGCTCACTTTTATTGATGATTTTTCTCGTAAAGTTTGGGTTTATTTCTTGAAACATAAAAGTCAAGTGTTTGAAACCTTCAAGCAGTGGAAAACTTTATTTAAAAAATAGACTAGAAAGTAGATTAAGAGGCTGATAATAGATAATGGCCTTGAATTTTGCAATAACGAATTCAATGAGTTTTGGGCAGAAGCTGTTAATATAACTTGTTGGTTGGTAAATTGATCTCCTTGTACTTCCATTGAGTGTAAGGCACCTGAAGAGGTGTGTTCAGACAAACCCGCAGATTATTCTGATTTGAAGATATTTGACTGTCCTGCTTATGTTCATGTTAATGAAGGAAAGCTTGAACCGAGGGCTAAGAAATGTATTTTTCTTGGCTATGCTTCTGGTGTGAAAGGTTATAGGTTATGGTGTCCAGACCCTAAGTCTCCAAAATTCCTCATTAGTAGAGACGTGACATTTGATGAATCCGCTATGATGTATCCAAAAGAAGAAGTCTTAAGGCCAAACGATGAAGATAGTGGGAGTTCCACACAGCAGGTGGAGTTTGAAATCGATATTTCTTCTAAGTCAAGTCAACAGATTCAGGTTGACACTTCAGAAACAGATAAGGGTACTCTAGATACTCAATAGGTACAGCCATATAGTATTGCCAGAGACAGACCCAGAAGGATTATCAAGCCACCAGCCAGGTTTTCAAACTCAGATTTTGCTTATTGTTTGGCAGTAGCGGAAGAGGTGGAGTACAATGAACCTAGAAACTACTCAGAAGCTGTCACTTGTGCTGAATCTTCCCAGTGGAGCATTGCTATGACTGAGAAAATTGAGTCCCTGCATAAGAATCAGACTTGGGACTTAGTGAAATTTCCCAAAGATAAGAAGACTGTTAGTTACAAATGGATCTTCAAGAAGAAGGAGGGAATCCCAGGAGTCGAAGATGGAAGGTACAAGGCACGTCTGGTTGCAAAGGGTTATAGTCAGAAAGAAGGGATTGACTTCAATGAGGTGTGTTCTTCAGTTGTGAAGTACACTTCCATTCGCATGCTTCTAGCTATGGTTGCTATGTATGATATGGAACTGAAGCAGCTTGATGTCAAGACTGCTTTTCTACATGGCGATCTTGAGGAAGTCATCTATATGGATCAACCTGAGGGTTTCCAAATTGAGAGCAAGGAGGATCATGTTTGCAAGTTGAAGAAATCTCTATATGGTTTAAAACAGTCTCCTAGACAATGGTATAAGAAGTTTGACAACTTTATGGTAAGTCATGGTTACTCAAGGAGTGAGTATGACAGTTGTGTCTACCATAGGAAGCTGCGTAATGGATCAGTTGTCTATCTACTACTATATGTAGATTATATTCTTGTTGCCTCTACAAGTATATCTGAGATCAACAGTTTGAAGAAACTACTTGGTAGAGATTTTGAGATGAAAGATTTGGGAGCTGCAAAGAGGATTTTAGGCATGGAGATCATCAGAAACAAGCAAGCAGGAGAGTTGTGCCTTTTACAGAAAAGGTACATCGAGAAGGTTGTTGATCGTTTTGAGATGCTGAGTTGCAAACCGGTAAGTAATCCTTTGGCATCACACTTCAGACTTTCAGCCTCTTTGTCACCCAATAACCTAGAGGAGGAGGAATATATGTCACGTGTTCCATACTCTAGTGCAGTGGGTAGTATTATGTATGCTATGGTTTGCACTCGTCCAGATATTTTGCAGGCAGTCAATGTGGTCAGTAGATATATGGCTAATCTTAGGAAAGCACATTGGCAAGCAGTTAAATGGATACTTCGGTATGTTAGAGGCTACAGAAGTAAGACTGATGTTCAGCAGAGGCAGTAGGTTAATTACTGGTTTTGTGGATTCTGACTATGCAAGTGACCTTGACAGAAAAAGATCAACAACTGGTTATGTTTTCACTATTTCAAGTAGTGTCATTTGTTGGAAGGCAACATTGCAATCAACAGTTGCTCTTTCCACTACTGAAACTGAATATATGGCAATAGCAGAAGCAGTTAAGGAAGTCATTTGGTTGAAAGGTTTGGTCATTGATTTGGGTTTATCACAGGAAACTACCACTGTATTCTGTGACAGTCAGAGTGCTATACACTTGACCAAAAATCAAGTGTATCATGAGAGGACCAAACACATTGATGTCAGATACCATTTTTTGCGAGATGTTATATTTCAAGGTTTGATTTCAGTGAAAACGGTTGCTACTGTAGGTAATCCAGCTGACATGTTGACAAAACCAATTTTTCGTAACAAGTTCAAGCATTGCTTGGACTTGATTGGTGTTCGTTTTAATTGATTGGCTCGAAGGAGCTATTTGGAGGAGAGATAGAAAGATTTTATTTTGTTGTGTGTTTAGAGAATACAATGTAAGGTGGAAATTTGTTGGAATATGCTTTATATTCTAAATTACCCTTTTACCCTTCCTATATATTTATATATAGGCATAATAAAATTATTAAAATTTAGAGAGATTTGAGAGGTGAGTTACACTTTTTGTATCTTGTAAAACACTTTCTTTACTAATAAGAGTATTCCCTCTGTCTTTCTCGTGGACGTAGGTCATATAGACCGAACTACGTAAAATTCTGGTGTTATTTTCTTCATTGATTTATCATTTGCTACAACATATTTTATAGGGATAAGAGTACTCTAGGAGGAAGGGTAAATCTTTACTGTAATGATAAGCTCACCCTATATTGTGAATAGGCTCTAACATTTTACATTCGGAAAGAGAGGAATGAAAGCACAATCCACAGATCAAAGGGAGTTCATGAGGTACGATTCAAGAACTTAACAATAGAAAAAGAAGACCTTCCAACTCAACCGTGTGCACTGAAGATCAAATTATGACGACTGGAGAACGAATAAGCAAAGACTTGAATAAGTTCAACAAAAATAGCTAATAATTTCCGGGTCAATTTCAAATTCGACAACTTCATCACCTTCTCATCATCTCAAAGACGTGAGGACATGAAGTGGATGTGATGGGGAGCTCATTTGAACACCAAAGGGAGAGATAGAAGAGCTAGTGATGGTGCACGAACTTGAGAAGAAATTGTGAGAACATATGACAAAAGAAAAAATAGAGGAAGAACACGATTTTGAAAATTCGTTTAGTTCCTGAAATTATATGTCTATTACATTAGATAGACATAATCATGCACATATCCACATTCGAATCTTTATTTATTTACCCATATGCATGTTAAATTAGAAAGACACAATCGTGATGTATTGACACTCACTTTTTGGCTTTTTAATTTTCCTTATTTAAATGGTGAAAAAGACATACACATATTATATTAGCAAGTTGATATATATATATATAAACAAAACCAGCTCAATATTCCGGTCATTCTTGTATATATATATATATAAAAACAAAACCAGCTCAATATTCCGGTCGTTCTTGTGCCATGTGCATGTAGCATTAAACATTTTCCACTTGAATTGCTTTATCAATGTCAACCGTCAAAGAAACGTTTTTTTTTTTAACTTACTAGATAAGCTTAAACGTCATGGTGAACTATTTTCAAGTTGAAAGTTGGCTTTCCATTATCGAGGAAGATGTACTATTTTTGCATTGTTTTTTTTCCTTTAATTTGTGGGGACTAATCATTGAACCTAAAACCTGAAATAGGAAGTTCTATCACTAAATTTTAATACTAGCGGCCATTCTCCGTATTCTTACATCCCAAGAATGCTAGAATCATTAGCAAACTTGAATTCCAGGGACCAGTTGGCTGACACTGGGCTTGAACTCCAGCACACATCTATCTCTGCTAGGTTTGTTCAAAAATAAAGTATCCCAAAGTAATATCTAGTGATCAAGAATGATGAGAATAAGGTACCCTAACAAATATAGTCTTGCCCACTTTTATGACCTTTCCCAAGGAGAGTGATATAACAACAGATAACGACAATATAATTGCCCACCGTTCGATGGTAGGCTTTTGTTTGACCCAAATAATGTCCAGCGAGTTTCTGAGGACACAGGTTTAAATGCAACTTAATAGATTATTATTGTCTTTTGAGTGTGTTTATTTTTTTCATTTTAGGAGGTGTTATGTTGTTCAGCTTGAAAAAGTGGAGTATCATATGTTGGGTAAAATTTTTTAAAGTTTGGTTTTTGATGATAAATTATTTGAGAAGTAATTAATAAAAATAAATAATTTTGGACTATTTTATAGATGTAAGAGTTACACTAAAATATCTTCTATTTTTTATAATAATAGAGGTCCTACTAATTTTTTTAATGATAAATGATATTCATATTCGAATCATTATTTATTTTATTATCTCTCTTTTGTCTGGATATATATATATATATATATTAAAAAAGAAAGAATTCTTCAAACTTTCACATTCTCACAACGAGCCGAATGCTGTAGCGCCAGGGCTCAAAAGTCTAGTTTCTCACAATGATGTAAGAAGAGTTGTCCGATTTAGAAGAATAAGTAGATTGATAGCGAAGTCCATCCGATAAGCTTTAAAATCAAATTTGATTTTGTATTTGACCAGATATTAGAGTTATGTAAGAGAGGGATGGTAATTGACTACAACCAATAAACGACAAACTTCAATTTGATTTAACATTTGCCAAAAACAACTTTAGAATTATGTATTAGACCGGTAGTAGCAAAATTCAATTGATTCTAACATTTTTCTCGTGAGAGTAGAATTGTCTACCAGAGTGATAGTAGCAACCTTGAATTTTATTTCATATTCGCTCGAAATTATGGCCTGTAATGTACGTACAGGCCATTGTTTGTTCATGACTTGCCTATAAAGACTGGGGAAAAACACTAGGATGCTCACCAACTTGGCAACTAGTGAAGTTCTGATGGCTGTCCATGCTCCACAATTATGGCTTCTATTTCTCCTCCTTCTGCCTCTACCTCTGTATTTCCTGTTCAAAAGGAAGCTGGAAGTGAAAAAACAAAGACAGCTTCTTCCACCAAGCCCTCCTAAACTTTTTCTTCTAGGCAACTTGCACCAACTTGGTGCACTGCCTCACCAATCTATGTGGCAACTCTCCATGAAATATGGCCCTGTCATGCAATTGCAACTTGCTCGCATACGGGCTGTTGTAATATCTTCTGCCGAGGCTGCAAAGGAGGTCCTAAAAGTTAATGATCTTGCGTGTTGCGGTAGGCCTAATTTTGTTGGCGCTCGTAGACTCTCCTACAACTGTCTTGACATGGTTTTTTCCCCTTATGGCGATTACTGGAGGGACATGAGAAAGATGGTTGTTCATGAGCTCCTTAGCTTGAAGAGGGTGCAATCATTTCGTTTCATCAGGGAAGAAGAAGTCAACTTGTTGATCAACTCAATTTCTTTGTCATCATCCTCTGCAGTTCCTGTTAATCTCACCAAAATGTTATTTTCCCTCATTACAAATATTACACTCAGGATGTCATTTGGATTCAGCTATCGAGGGACTAAATTTGACCGAGAGGGCTTTCATGAAGTGTTTGATGAAGCCGAGGAATTATTGGGAACCCCTTCCGCAGATGACTACTTCCCCTGTTTAGGTTGGATCATTGATCGGCTGAACGGTCATCATGCAAGGATAGAGAGAGCTTTTCTTCAATTGGACACTTTGTTCCAACATGTTATTGACGATCATCTTAAACCTGAAAGAGAAAAGTCACACGAAGACGTGATTGATGTGTTGTTGAGAATAGAGAAGGAACTATCACGAAGTGGCACCCAGTTTACGAAGAACAATATTAAGGCAGTTTTACTGGTAAGCCGCTCATCCCATTCTATGCACTTGGCCAGACACGGAACATGGTCATTTGTTAGGCTGAACAAATTGACATCATGCCAGTCTTTGACAAGTGATTTTTCCCTTGTAGAATAATTCATTGATTCCCATTCAAAGAAATTCTTTATAAATCTGGTCTATGCTTGGTATATCCACATAGGCATCATATTCATGAAACAGATTGTAATCCTCGCAGGATGAGAACATATTTTGATTATGGTCTGCCTTACAATAGACAAAAATGAGTGACATCATGTCTATTTTGTAATGTCCATCTACAGGATTTATTTCTAGGTGGGATAGACACGAGTGCAATTACCTTGAATTGGGCAATGGCAGAGCTCGTAAGGAATCCAAGACTGATGAAAAAAGCACAAGATGAAGTCAGAAAATGTGTTGGAAAAAAAGGCAAGGTTACCGAAAGCGATATCGATCAGCTTGACTACCTCAAGATGGTGATAAAAGAGATTCTCAGATTGCATCCTCCAGGCCCACTGCTATTACCAAGACAAACCACATCTCACTGCAAGATCAATGGCTATGATATTCATCCCAATACAATGATCTATATTAATGCCTGGGCGATCGGCCGAGACCCAAGGTATTGGAAAGATCCTTTAGAATTCATCCCTGAAAGATTTGCCAATGGTTCCTTGGACTTTAATGGACAAAGTTTTGAGATGTTGCCATTTGGAGGCGGTAGAAGGATTTGTGCCGGAATTCACTTGGCAACAACAACAATACAAATTGCACTTGCAAATCTCTTGTACTGTTTTGACTGGAAACTGCCCTTTGGGATGGGGGAGGAGGACATTACTGTGGAGGAGAAAGCAGGTCTCAGTCTTACTGTCTCTAAAAAGGAGGATCTCATTCTGGTGCCGGTGAAACATCTGGAATGACCCTCTTTGAAATAACAAGAGCTGAAGATCTCAATCAAATAATAGATCATTTAGTATGTATTGTGCGTGTCTATGTATGTCTTAAATAATAAAAGTGCTAAAATTTCAGTCGCTTTGCTTTACCTCAAACTTATGACTGTAACAAATTCCTGGAGTGAAAGGAACTAGCATCTGATGTATGAAAATTTTCTGAAAACGAGCAATGCCTGCCTTGGGCTTCTCTTTTACTTAATCCAAACTCTTCGATACATGAAACCGAAAATTTATTCGTATATTTCTCGTGAAAAATTGACTCCGATTCCTACTGTTCACACTACCGTCTAAAGATTTTTGCAGTGTGAACCTGATGCAGCTGTCATAACTGACTGTTCACACTACCGTCCAAAGACTTTTGCAGTGTGAACCTGATGTAGCCGCCATTTCACACTACCGTCCAAAGACTTTTGCAGTGTGAACCTGATCTAGTCGTCGCGACTTTTCAGGCCATTTGTCTCCTCCTCTGTATTATAAATACCTGCAAGATATGTAACGGAAAAAAGTAGTAGCAAGAGAAGTGAGGAGAAAGTAGAGAGAAAAGAAAGTAGAGAAGCGTGTTGTGTAATCTGGTGTAAGAAAATCTGTAGAGGTTAAAATCTCGGAATATAAAGATCCGTTCCTCCCGTGGATGTAGGCAAATTGCCGAACCACGTAAAATCTTTGTGTTTCTGTGTGTTTTTCGTGTGTTTTTGTTTATTCGATCCTAACAATTGGTATCAGAGCAGGTTGGAAAATTTTTTTTAACGAAGAACACAGGACGACGAACCCGTCCCTGCAGCCGGAGCACACCACCACCGACGACCCATCAGCCTCTCTCCTCCTTCCGGCCACCCAGCAGCACCTTCCTTCTCCCTGCGGCCGGAGCACACCAGCCACCACCGTCTTGTCCAGATCAGAGAAGCAACCGGCGAGCAAGACCCGACCAGCCTTGATCTCACCGACTAGCATCGTCGCACAAACAACTGTAGCAGCAATTTTTTTTAATTTGTTTATTTTTGTATAGTTCTGAAGCACGATGACTGATCCAAAAGGAGCTGACATGCAACCTTCGACATCTACTACCAGTTCGTGGCAACGAAGTTCAATGTCAAATGCAAAATTTGATCTTGAGAAATTTGACGGTACAAACAACTTCGGCATGTGGCAATGTGAAGTTCTGGATCTGTTGTTCCGCAAAGAATCAGATATTGCACTAGGGACAAAACCAGTGAATATTTCTGATGAAGATTGGAGCTATGTAAACCGTCAAGCCTGTGGCACTATCCGGCTGTGCCTTGCTAAAGATCAGAAGTATTTTGTCATGAAGGAAACAATGGCCTCAAGCCTCTGAAAGAAGCTGAAAGATAAATACATGACGAAGAGTGTAGAGAATCGGCTCTACCTGAAGAAAAAACTCTTTCGATTCCAGTATAAGAGAGGTATGCCTATGATTGAGCATCTTAATAATTTCAACAAAATTTTAGCTGATCTGCAAAATTTAGATGTTGATATTATTGATGAGGATAAGGCATTGTTATTGTTAAATTCTCTTCCTGAAAGTTATGATCATTTAACCACCACCCTGCTGTATGGAAAAAATGAGGTTAAATTCATAGATATTTCTAATGCTTTGGTAAATAATGAGTACCGGAAGAAGGATCAGAATGACTCCAAAGAGTTGACACCAGAAGTATTGACTGTGACCCGAGGAAGAGAAGACAAAAGGAGATATGGCAAATCTAATGGGCGAAATAAATCTCGCTCAAAATCCAGAGGAAGACTGGCAAAAGATGAATGTGCCTACTGTCACCAGAAAGGGCACTGGAAGAAAGACTGTCCAAACAAGGACAAAGCTGCTACAAATGTTGCAAAGGAAGCTGATGATAAAGAAGATTCAGCTTTCTCAGTTTCGCCAACAGATATCCAGGTAGACAAATGGATTCTTGATTCTGGTTGTTCTTATCATATGTGTCCAAACAGGAACTGGTTCACAAGCTTTCAAGAGCTTGATGGTGGAGTTGTGATGATGGGTAACAACCACACATGCCAGACAAAAGGAGTAGGCACTATCCGCCTGAAGATGCATGACGGTACAACCAGACGACTGACAGATGTCAGATATGTTCCAGATCTGAAGAAGAACCTCATTTCACTGGGGGTCTTGGACAACAGTGGATACATGGTGACCATAGAAGGTGGAGCCTTGAAAGTTATACGAGGTGCATTCTTGGCAATGAAAGGTACTCGACATGAAAACCTATATTTCCTAGATAGACAGACAGTTACAGGAAGAGCAGCTGTTACCAAAGCTTCTAACAACGAAGCACCTGATTCGTCCCAAGTCTGGCACATGCGTTTGGGACATGTCAGAGAGAAGGCCTTGCAGAATCTAGTGAAACAAGGTCTATTGAAGGGAGCCAAAAGTGGAAAACTTGACTTCTGTGAGCACTGTGTCTTGGAAAAACAGACACGAGTCAAGTTCGGCACCACCATTCATTCTACCAAAGGAATATTGGATTATATCCACACTGATGTATGGGGACCATCAAAGAATCATCTTTGGGAGGTAAAAATTATTTCGTTACCTTTATTGATGATTTCTCACGATATGTTTGGGTATATGTGATGAAACACAAGGATGAAGTTCTAAACATATTTCTTCGATGGAAGAAGATGATTGAAACCCAGACCCGCAGGAAGATCAAGAGACTTCGCTCAGATAATGGTGGAGAATACAAATCAGATCCCTTCAAGCAAATCTGTCATGAAGAAGGGATAATCAGACATTTTACAGTTCCTGGAACTCCACAATAAAACGGTGTAGCAGAAAGGATGAACCGTACTCTGGTAGAGAAAGTGCGATATATGCTTTCTCAATCTGGCTTGAACAAAGCATTCTGGGCAAAGGCTTTGATGTATGCCTTTCATATTGTCAACCGGTTACCTACTTCTGCACTTGATGGGAAATGTCCCAAAGAGGTATGGTCTGGAAAACCTGTTTCAGATTATGAACGGATACATATATTTGGATGTTCTGTGTATTTCCATATTACAGAATCCAAACTGGATCCTAGAGCCAAGAAAGCTATCTTCTTAGGCTTTAGTGAAGGAGTTAAGGGATTCAGACTTTGGAATCCTGAGTCAAAGAAGATCGTTCTAAGCCGAGATGTAACCTTTGATGAATTAGCAATGCTGCAAAAAACTACCACAAAGGAGAAAGAGAACCAAAATTCTTTCCAACAGGTGGAGTTTGAGACTCTAAAAGAGTCAGAAAAGTATCTTGATGACCAGGAGGATAACTCAGTTAAGGTGGAGGTTCCATCACCAGCCCCAGACCAACAATCAGAGTCCATTGCCACTCACAGACAAAGAAGGGAGATCCGGAAACCTGCTAAGTATACTGACATGGTGGCATATGCACTGCCAGTGACAGAGGATGATATTCCCAACATCTTCAAAGAAGCTGTTCAGAGTATGGAGAGTGATAAATGGAAACTGGCTATGGATGAAGAGATGCAGTCACTTCACCAGAATCAGACGTGGAAATTAGTACCACTTCTACATGGGAAGAAAGCTATTGGATGCAAATGGGTCTATGCTAAGAAGGAGTGTACCTCTGAAAAAGGAAGCACCAGATATAAAGTTAGACTAGTAGCAAAAGGCTATGCTCAAAAGGAAGGAATAGACTACAATGAAGTGTTCTCGCCAGTGGTCAAACATTCGTCTATTCGGATCCTATTGGCTCTAGTAGCTCAATTTGACTTGGAGTTAGCTCAACTTGATGTGAAGACAGCATTCTTGCATGGCAACTTGGAAGAAGAAATCTATATGTCCCAGCCTGAAGGCTTCAAAGTCACCGGAAAGGAGAATTGGGCTTGCAAGCTAAGCAAGTCACTGTATGGCTTGAAGCAGTCACCTAGACAGTGGTACAAACGGTTTGATAACTTTATCCAAAAGCATAAGTATACACGCAGTCAGTTCGATTATTGTGTCTATCTAAAGAAACTCCAAGATGGTACGTTTGTATATTTGCTCATATATGTTGATGATATGTTGATTGCATCTAGGAGCAAGGTGGAGATCGATAGGCTGAAGGCTCAATTGAGCTCAGAGTTCGAGATGAAGGATCTTGGAGAAGCCAAGAAGATTCTTGGTATGGAGATCAAGCGTGACAGAGAAAGGGGCACAGTCTGGTTAACTCAGACTCAATATCTGAAGAAAGTACTCCAGCGGTTTGGTGTAAATGGCAAGACTAAACCTATTAGTACTCCTTTGGCCCCACATTTTAAATTAAGTGCATTAATGTCTCCAAATACAGATGATGATCGAAGACAGATGGATAATATTCCATATGCCAATGCTGTTGGAGCCCTGATGTATGCAATGGTGTGTACACGACCTGATATTTCACAAGCTGTTAGCATGGTAAGTCGGTATATGCACAATCCTGGTAAAGGACACTGGCAAGCAGTTAAGTGGATTCTACAGTATATTCAAGGTACTGTGCATATTGGCCTGAAGTTCCAGAAATGTAAGACTATGACAAATCGTCTAGTCGGGTACGTCGATTATGATTATGCAGGTGATCTCGACAAGCGTCGATCAACTACAGGTTATATGTTTACTATGTGAGGAGGACTAGTAAGCTGGAGATCAACGCTTCAATCAACGATTGCTTTGTCTACTACAGAGGCAGAGTATATGGCGATCACAGAGGTTTTCAAAGAAGCAATTTGGCTTCATGGATTGATTGAAGACTTGGGACTTATTCAGGAGCACGTTGAAGTTCATTGTGACAGTCAGAGTGCCATTTGCTTAGCAAAGAACCAAGTTTATCACTCCCGCACAAAGCATATCGACGTTCGGTTTCATTTTATTCGAGAAATTATAAATGAAGGAGATATTCTGCTACGGAAGATTGGTACAGAAGATCATCCTGCAGATATGCTCACAAAGATTGTTTCAGGAATCAAGTTCCAACACTGCTTGGACTTGGTCAACATTTCTCGAAGCTGTGCACCTTCGGGTGCTTGACGCCTTCGGGCATAATGGAGGAACTGTGATCATGTTTGGATGATGAATCATCGTCAAGGTGGAGATTTGTGAAAAATTGACTCCGATTCCTACTGTTCACACTACCGTTCAAAGACTTTTGCAGTGTGAACCTGATGCAGCTGTCATAACTGACTGTTCACACTACCGTCCAAAGACTTTTGCAGTGTGAACCTGATGCAGCCGCCATAACCGACTGTTTACACTATCGTCCAAAGACTTTTGCAGTGTGAACCTGATTTAGTCGTCGCGACTTTTCAGGCCATTTGTCTCCTCCTCTGTATTATAAATACCTGCAAGATATGTAACGGAAAAAAGTAGTAGCAAGAGAAGTGAGGAGAAAGTAGAGAGAAAAGAAAGTAGAGAAGCGTGGTGTTGTGTAATCTGGTGTAAGAAAATCTGTAGAGGTTAAAACTTTGGAATATAAAGATCCGTTCCTCCCGTGGATGTAGGCAAATTACCGAACCACGTAAAATCTTTGTGTTTCTGTGTATTTTTCGTGTGTTTTTGTTTATTCGATCCTAACATTTCTTGTGTCCACGGTGATCACAATACATAAAGTAAACATCAGTAATATTTAAATCTGGATATCAATAACATACAAATATTATCTCAAGTTGAATCAGAATAGTCATATGTCTCAGACTTCCATAAAAAAAAAAAAAATAGTAGTAACATAATTCTTTCGGCTTAAAATTATCAGCAAGTTTTTTTTGAAACATTTTGTAGGGATAACAGTACAATAGCATAAAGGTTGAATTTTAGTGTGACGATAAGTTTACTCCATTATGATGAGATCTAAGGTTTTACATTCGTTTTTGATGATCTTTGTAATATTACGAACATATTTGCTTGAGTATAGTTAAATTGAACAAATAGAAAATATAGGGGAAAAATTGATGAATTACAGTGGGAGAATGTCACATAATCAACTTAATAATCGAAAAGATGACTTTCAAACTTAATAATGTTCATTTAAGATCAAATCATTAAGATTAGAGAATAAAGAGTTGATGACTTGAACAGTACAATAATGAAAGCCAAGCCAAACAAGACTAGCTCATTAAGACTCGAGAACATGAGCGCAGGAGCTCATTTGAGCTTCAAATGAAAAATAAGTCAAGAAATGGTATCGTGACTTGAGAAGAAACTATAAGAATGCAAGCATTGCTCATTGACAGTCAAAGACAGCGGTGCAGGAAAAGTATAAGAATGCAAGCATTGAGGTTTGCATTCTTGATGCTGAGTGCCCCTTATATTTTTCGGCTCCTGAGTTTATCAATCACTTATTTCTTCATTGTTCCGCCGTTTGGTAAGTCTGGTGTCTTTGTCTATGATGGTAGGGAGTACATTGGATTGTTCCACTTATTGATCATAGTAGCTTCGGACAATGTTTCGAGTCTGAGGAATTATGTACAATAAAATAATTTGATCCGTATGGTTGATACGGAATGAACTCATTTTGGGGTAAACTTTTTTCATTACAAAAGATTTGTGATTTGATTATGATCAGGATGATGTTGTAGTTAAAAGTTAAATGCTGTTCCCTAAATGATTTCACATTAAACATATCAAATATTATTCTGCCTGGGAAGATGCCTAGCTATGAAGGAAAAACGGCCTGGCAAACACCACCAAAGGGCAGTTATAAGTTTAATACTAATGCTTTGTCATTGATTTCCACACCACAAGTGTTGGAAGGATCGGAGGAGTTTTAAGGGGACACAATGAGAGGATTAGGTGCATCTTTTCAAGACCAATCAAAGTTATTAGCATAAACGAGACATAACTTCTATCTACTAGAGAAGCGGTGATATTATGGGGTCAATGGAATGATACTGAGCAGGCAACTCTGAGTAGGCTTTTGAGAACACAAAGGTTCATTGTATTTGGAGTTTCATTCAATGACACCAAATAAATAAATACATATAGAAATAAATTTACATATAATTATTAAAAAATGTGTCCATAAATTTATATCATTTAATTATAATTATTAATCATTATATGTAAAAAAATTGTGTACATTATCTATTATAATTGTATATTTATAAATTGTTTTTCGTAAGAAACGTTAAATTGGGAAAGAAACATTAAGTTTTCACTAATTAAAGGATAATTTAATAAGCTTATGATAAATTTTAATTGGCTCATTTGAAATCATGGTTACTAAAATAGTAAATTTTTTCTAAAAGTAACTTGAATAGAAAAAATTAACAGGCAAACCCCTCATTTAGGTCTGCAAAAGTGATGACAAACATTTTACTTTACTCGCAACTAAAAGGCTTTCTCAAACAAAGACAACATGACAAGACAAAGTATAATTACTGAAAAAGCCATTTATGGTTGCAATCTATGTGGATGATCTCTTAGTCATTGAAAACACACAAAGTTAGTTGATTATTTCAAACATGAAATGAGGAATATGTTTAAAATAACTGATTTGATACGAATCATCATTTTCTTTGGATCGGTGATGAAGCTAACAAAGAGGTTGCTTATTTTGCCAGCCTAAGAAGCTCTCTTTGCGCCCTTTTCACTCTTCTGGTTTTTGTATTCTACAACTTCCGGAAATTGAAACAAAAACGTACACCAATAATAACCAAGCATGGAGATCAAGAACATAGGAAATTTCCACAAGTTGAAACAGGAATCCCTCAGGCCCATAATATTGTAATAATAACAAAATGATTTCTTCGGCTTATGATCGTCAACAAATCTTCTTTTAAACATTTTATAGGGATAAAAGTACTCTAGCAGGAAGGGTAAATCTTTAGTGTAACGATAAGCTCACTCTATATTGTGAATAGGCTCTAACATTTTACGTTCTGTATAAAGATATGAAAGAGGGGAATGAAAGCACAATCCACAGATCAAAGGGAGTTCATGAGGTATGATTCAAGAACTTAACAATAGAAAAAGAAGACCTTCCAACTCAACCATGTTCATTGAAGATCAAATTATGAGGACTGGAGAACGAATAAGTAAAGACTTGAATAAGTTCAACAAAAGTAGCTAATAATTTCCGGGTCAATTTCAAATTCGACAAGTTAATCACCTTGTCATCATCTCGAAGACGTGAGGATATGAAGTGGATGTGATGGGGAGCTCATTTGAACACCAAAGGAAGAGAGAGAAGAGCTAGTGATGGTGCACGAACTTGAAAAGAAATTGTGAGAACATATGACAAAAGAAAAAATAGAGGAAGAACACGATTTTGAAAATTCGTTTAATTCCTGAAATTATATGTATATTACATTAGATAGACAAAATCATGCTCATATCTACATTCGAATCTTTATTTATTTATCCATATGCATATTAAATTAGAAAGACACAATCGTGACGTATTGACACTCAATTTTTTTCTTATTAAAATGATGAAAAAGACATATACATATCATATTAGCAAGTTGATATATATACATATATTAAAATGATTTGTCAGTGTAAACTGTCAAAGAATTGTCCTCTTTCTTCTTTTTTTTCTAATCGACTAGATAAGCTTAAACGTCACGGTCAACTGTATTCGGGTTGAAATTTGGCTTTCCATTATCGAGGAAGATGTACTATTTTTGCATTGTTTTTTTTTCCTTTAATTTGTGGGGACTAATCATTGAACCTAAAACCTGAAATAGGAAGTTCTATCACTAAATTTTAATACTAGCGGCCATTCTCCGTATTCTTACATCCCAAGAATGCTAGAATCATTAGCAAACTTGAATTCCAGGGACCAGTTGGCTGACACTGGGCTTGAACTCCAGCACACATCTATCTCTGCTAGGTTTGTTCAAAAATAAAGTATCCCAAAGTAATATCTAGTGATCAAGAATGATGAGAATAAGGTACCCTAACAAATATAGTCTTGCCCACTTTTATGACCTTTCCCAAGGAGAGTGATATAACAACAGATAACGACAATATAATTGCCCACCGTTCGATGGTAGGCTTTTGTTTGAGCCAAATAATGTCCAGCGAGCTTTTGAGGACACAAAGGTTCAAATGCAACTTAATAGATTATCATTGTCTCTTGAGTGTGTTTATTTTTTTTCATTTTAGGAGGTGTTAGTGTTGTTCAGCTTGAAAAAGTGGAGTATCATATGTTGGGTAAAATTTTTTAAAGTTTGGTTTTTGTCGATAAATTATTTGAGAAGTAATTAATAAAAAAAATAAATAAATTCAGATTATTTTATAGATGTAAGAGTTACATTAAAATATCTTCTATTTTTTATAATAATAGAGGTCCTAGTAATTATTTTAATGATAGACTATATTCATATTCAAATCTTTAATTATTTTATTATCTCTATTTTTTCTGAATATATATAAATATATATTAAAGAAGAAAGAACTCTTCAAATTTTCACTTTCTCACAATGACCCGAATGCTGTAGCGTCCAGGGCTCAAAAGTTTCCTTTCTCACAATGATGTAAGAAGAGTTGTCCGATTTAGAAGAATAAGTAGATTGATAGTGAAGTCCATCCGGTAAGCATTAAAATCAAATTTGATTTTGTATTTGACCAGATATTAGAGTTATGTAAGAGAGGGATGGTAATTGACTACAACCAACAAACGACAAACTTCAATTTGACTTAACATTTGCCAAAAACAACTTTAGAATTATGTATTAGACCGATAGTAGCAAAATTCAATTGATTCTAACATTTTCCTCCTAAGAGTAGAATTGTGTACTAGAGTGATAGTAGCAACCTTGAATTTTATTTCATATTCGCTCGAAATTATGGCCTGTAATGTACGTACAGGCCATTGTTTGTTCATGACTTGCCTATAGAGACTGGGGAAAAACACTAGGATGCTCAACAATTTGGCAACTAGTGAAGTTCTAATGGCTGTCCATGCTCCACAATTATGGCTTCTATTTCTCCTCCTTCTGCCTCTACCTCTATATTTCCTGTTCAAAAGGAAGCTGGAAGTAAAAAAACAAAGACAGCTTCTTCCACCAAGCCCTCCTAAACTTTTTGTTCTATGCAACTTGCACCAACTTGGTGCATTGCCTCACCAATCTATGTGGCAACTCTCCAAGAAATATGGCCCCGTCATGCTATTGCAACTTGCTCGCATACGGGCTGTTGTAATATCTTCTGCCGAGGCTGAAAAGGAGGTCCTAAAAGTTAATGATCTTGCGTGTTGCGGTAGGCCTAATTTTGTTGGGGCTCGTAGACTCTCCTACAACTGTCTTGACATGGTTTTTTCCCCTTATGGCGATTACTGGAGGGACATGAGAAAGATGGTTGTTCATGAGCTCCTTAGCTTAAAGAGGGTGCAATCATTTCGTTTCACCAGGGAAGAAGAAGTCGACTTGTTGATCAACTCAATTTCTTTGTCATCATCCTCTGCAGTTCCTGTTAATCTCACCAAAATGTTATTTCTCTCGTTACAAATATTACACTCAGGATGTCATTTGGATTCAGCTATCGAGGGACTAAATTTGTCCGAGAGGGCTTTCATGAAGTGTTTGATGAAGCCGAGGAATTATTGGGAACCCCTTCCGCAGATGACTACTTCCCCTGTTTAGGTTGGATCATTGATCGGCTAAACGGTCATCATGCAAGGTATGAGAGAGCTTTTCTTCAATTTCATACTTCGTGAATTTTTTAGAATTTCTCAAAATAAAATTTTTATTTTTATAATACAAAATTTTTTATTTATGCAAATACTAACATACAAAATGTAATGAAATCAACATATTGTTGTCCATGATACTGATATCCTGTCTTGAAGATGAAAATCTTCTTTTCAATTTATTTCTGATGAATCTTTTCCTTTTCTCCTACTCCCTTTTCTTTTTTTTTGATTTTTCTCTCTTATGGAGGAGAAGTCTGTTATGATATATATATTTTTTTTCTTATAACCGTTACTTTAAATAGTAAGATTACCTTAAATAGGAAGATATTCCTTTTTCTGTAACAGTTATCTTTAAATAGGAAAAAAAATCCTATAATCATTATACATCTTCCTTATAACTGTCATTTTTAATAGGAAGAGTGGAGTAATTTTAAACTCAATGACCCAAATTACCGTTATGCCTAACCAACCATCATATTAAGCCCTTTATTTTAGGTCATACTTTAAATAATAAGGATCAATCATGTTAATAATTTAATAATCTCCCACTTGGCTCATGTTATGACTTGATGAATCAATAATAAATAAGTGTGTATAATCCTTAAAGATCATCAAACCATAATACTTGATTGAATTAAAATGATTGGATCATAGCGATGACATATCTTTTAACGACATGATTCCTTCCATCTATCACATAATCATCATAATTCATAATAACCTTACTGAGGAACATTAAAACTTTAAATTGTCATTTTCATATACGCTATTAGTTATCTCACAAACTATAACTGTATACAACTAAATGGCGATAACAAAGTACAAGCAAAACTATGACCTTAATTGAATTGATGAGTGTCATAATGATATGAGTAGTACAAAATATTGACTTTCAAAAGAATGAGGACTTGTCCAAAATGTCTATCCGTTCAACATATCCAATAAATATTTTCGGTGGCAAACCTTTAGTTAATGAGTCTGTCATCATCAACTCAGTACCAATATGCTCAATGGACACTCTTTAGTTTTGTACTTCTTCCTTAACAGATAGTTATTTCAAATCCATATGTTTTGCAACTTTAAAATACCTATCATTTTTAGAGAAGAAAACAGCTACAAAATTATCACAATAAATTCTTAACGGTTTTTCTATACTATCAACCAAACCAAACCTTCAGATAAAATTCTGCAACCACAATGCATGAATAGTAGCCTCAAAGTATGCTACAAATTCAGCCTCCATAGTGGAAGTAACAATGACAGACTGCTTCCCACTTTTCCATGAAACTGCTCTTCTAACTAGGAGAAACATGTAACCAAATGTAGATTTCTTCGAGTTTACACATCCAATATAATCTAAATCCGAGTAGCCTACTACTTCAAGATAACTTGATTTTTTATAAGTCTTTAGTGCCTTGTAAGTACCTAAGTACTTTCTTTCTAATTTTCCAATGATCTATTTCAAGATTACTTTGATATCGACCTAACATTCCAACAGAAAAACTAATGTCGGGCCGAGTACACATTTGAGCATACATCAAGCTTCCAACCAGCGATGCATAGGGAATGGATTCCATTTTTTTTTTTGTTCCAAATCATTCTTTGGACATTGTAATTCACTGAACTTGTCCCCTTTCTGAATTAGAACTATTCCTATATAGCAATTTTTCATTATAAATCTCTCTAGTACTTTATCAATATAACTTTTCTGAGACAATCCTAACAATCCTTGTGATCTATCATAGAATATCTTTATTCTTATCACATAGGATGTCTCATTCATATCTTTTGTTTCAAAAGTTTCAAAGAGAAATTTCTTGAAATCATGTAACAAACCTATGTCATTAGCAGCCAAAAGAATGTCATCGACATATAAGACTAATATAATGAACTTGCTCCCACTGACCTTCATATAGATACACTGATCAACAGTGTTCTTTACAAAACCATATGACGTAATGGTATTATTAAACTTAATATACCATTGTCGGGAGGTTTGTTTCAGTCCATATATCGATTTCTTTAATTTACACACCAAGTTTTCTTACCCGATGATTATGAAACCTTTAGGTTGGCCCATATACACTTCCTATTCTAAGTCACCATTTAGAAAGACGATCTTTACATCCATTTGGTGGAGTTTTAGGTTATTGTGAGCCACCAAAGCCATAATAATTCTTAAGGAGTCTTTCTTAGATACTGGAGAGAAAGTCTCCTTATAGTCAACACCATCCCTTTGAGTAAAACCTTTGGCAACAAATCTGACCTTATACCTTTCGATGTTACCTTTCGAGTTTCGTTTGGTCTTGAAGACCCATTTACAGCCAACTCATTTTGATCCTTCAGGCAACTCCACTAGTTCCCAAACTTGATTTACATCCATCGATTTCATCTTTTATTTCATGACATTGAACCACTTTTCATAATCATTACATTCTATAACTTGTTTAAATGAAACTGGATCTTTATCAATGCTCAATTCTGATTCATGTTCAAGTGAGTAAATCACATAATCATTCGAAATAGCTGGCCTTTTCTGTCTTGTAGACCTTCGTAATGTCATTTCTTGTGATATTACTTGTTCATTTGTAAATTGCACATTGTCACTTGGCTCATCTCTTATATTTTTACTTTGCGTGTTTCGAGTATCAATTTGTTGTCCTTACATGTCACGTGACTGTGATGCAACAAAAGGAACAACAACTTGAGTAGAAATACTGGGTGTGAGGATACCAACTTGAGTAGGAGTACTCACTGTGGATCTTTCATTTTGTACTTCTCTAATGTCCACCTTTTATGATTCCTCACTCCCACTGAACTGACTATTTTCAATGAACCGAGCATTACCAAACTCAACTATTTTAGTACCATAGTTAAGACAATAGAACCTATACCCGTTGGACTTTTCAGCATAATCAATGAAGTGACCACCAATGATTCTTACATCAAACTTTCCTTCATGTGGATTATATATCATACTTCTGCTGAATAACCCCAAACATGAAGGTGTCTCAAACTGGGTTTCCTTCGTGTCCATAACTCGTAAAGAGTCTTAGGGACAGCCTTACTAGAAACCCTATTCAGCAAATACTCAGTTAACGCATGCATCCACAAGGATAAAGGTACAATACTGTAACTCAACATGCTCCTAACCATATCCATAAATGTGTGATTCTATCTTTCCGCTACACCATTCTGTTGTGGTGTACTAGGCATTGTATACTGTGCACATATGCCTCAACTTTTAAGAAGTTTTATAAATGGACCAGGACATTGTCCATTTTCATTAGATTTTCCATAATATTCACCACCCCTGTTGACTTAATCACTTTTACTTTTCTATGTAATTGCCTTTCTACTTCATTAATAAACACCTCTAGCGTGTTTACTGATTGAGACTTTTCATGCAGTAGATATAAGTAATAATATCGTGAGTAGTCATCTATAAATATGATGAAATATTTCTCACCACCCTATGTTGGAATATCAAAGAGGTTATAAATATCAATGTGTATCAATTCTAAAGGCTTATTACTTTTCATGGCTGGGTTCTTTGATATATGTCTTGTTTGTTTCCCTTTTATACAGTCAACACATACATCCCAATCAGTAAAATCTAATTGAGGCAGGACATGACCTTTTACCAACCTCAATAACCTTTTTTTGGATATATGACCCAATCTCTGATGCCATAAGAAAGCAAAACTATCATTATGCACATTACATTTGTTACCTATACTATGTTCAACAAAAAATAGGGAATCAGCATACATAGCATCAAGATTAAAACGGTACAAATCATTAATCAAAGTACCAGATCTATAATAGTACGAATGTCTATACAATGAAAATGCATCATTTCCAATCTTAAAGTTAAATCCTACTTCATCTAAATTTGCAACAAAAACTAAATTCCTAGCACATTCAGGAGCATAGAGACACTTTTCTAGATCCAAGTGACACTTAGTGTCCAAGATTAATCTGTACATCTCAATTCCTTCTATTTGTGCCTTTATTCTATTTCTCATATAGAGGAACTTCTCAGTTCTTGTTATGGGCTGGATTGAAAGGAATCTCTGCATAATATGTGACATATAAATAGTAACTCTAGAATCTAACCACCAAGTATTATTAGGTACTTCCATTATATTTGATTCAAAACATATTGATATACAGTACATACCTTTCTTTTCGAACCAAGCCTTTCTTTTTGGGCAATCTTTCTTGAAGTGACCTATCTTTTTGCAGAAAAAGCATTTCTGATCCTTTTGGATATGACCTCTAGTGACTTTCATAGATGCTTTGTCCTTCTTCTTACTTTTCTTATATGTTTTAGACTTGCTACCATTAGCATCATTACAAACAGTGAGATAAATGGAGTGATCCTTCATCTTATTTAATCTCCCTTCTTCCTGAACTAACATGGCCTTAATTTCTTAAAAGTTCTATTTCTCTTTTATAGTGTTATAATTCACTTGGAACTTGCCAAATTCAGGAGGCAGTAAATTGATGATGAATTGAATAAAACAGGATTCACTCACATTCATGCCCATTGTTTTCAACTTTGCTGCTATATTAGCCATCCTAGTCACATGACCATGAATGGGCTATGACCAATCAAATTTCTTAGTCGTCAGCTCACTCATTAGGCTTCCTACAATGGATTTATCAGTTATATCTGATTGAGAGTATTCCTTAATTCTCATCATAAATTCCTTAGCATTTTTCGTCTTAGACATCGATGGCTTTACATTTTCAGCTATCACCATCTGCATCAAATTCAAACTCAGCCTATTAGACCGTACCCAAACCTCATGAAGAGACTTATTAGATTCTATACTGGTCTCGGTAATGGTTACAGGCTTTCCATCTGAAATGACTACTAAGTCTAAGTCCAAAACACCTAAATGAAATTGAATATGCTCAGACCATTCTGCATAGTTTAGCCCATTGAATTTAATCATCGCATTACCTAAGGCGAATACATTATTGGAAGCTACAAACATAATCCAAATTTATACATTAATGTTTTGAGTAAACCCAAATGGATTCAGATACATACATTACAAACTTTAATTATGTATTTAAGTTTATCTATGGGTGATCCTCAAATACATAACTTTAATCAATAATAATGCTAATTTAGATATACTTTAATAGATCAATCAATCATATTAGAGTTAACATGAATGTTATCTTTGGATATACAATTACATTTACCCAATATATCAATCAATCCCCTTTAGTGTCATTAATTACAAGCAATGATATCTTTGGATGATCTCCTAATTTCATAATTAATAACCACAATTGTTCATTTCAAATCTATACAATATTTTATAGCATCCAAAGAAATGAACAATTTGAAATTCACAATCAATTATTCAAATCCTTTCAAGATAGGCTACTTTGGTGACTAACAAGCTTTCAATATTTAACTCATATTGATGTAATTTCAATAAATTTTAAAATCTTCAATTATGAAAATCACTCAATTTAATAAAATATCAATAACCTATCATGATATTTAAATTTTCCATTATGTGGAAGTGAACACTAGCCAGCAATGTACTATTATAGTGTCTAGTGGCCAGCGTACACTCCACGCTGATGAGCTTGGTGGCGTAGAGTCCAGCGGCCGGCGCACACCCCACACAGGCAAGCCCGCGTCACAAAGTCCCTAGGCTCACGCTTGACCTGGGTCACCAGCCATACCCAAAAACAGGCGCTTGTCGGGAAGCCTTTCTGTTAGTGATTCGGGTCCCAACAAACCTACCAGAGCGATCTGGCTCCCGGCCATACCCGAAGGTGCGGTCTTGCCATGAGGCCATTTTGCAATTCCTACCCTGCCAATCTGGGTCCCCAACGTACCCAAAAACTCAGCGCTCGCTGGAAACTCTTTCGCCAGAGACTCAGGTTCCACCGTACCTGCCCAAGCGATCTGGGTCCCCGTGGCATCTAGAATCACGATCTCCCCGGGAGGCTGTTTCACCATACCCACCAGACCAATATAGGTCCCAGCGTCACTCAAAATCGGGATCTCTAGGCTTGCGAATACCAAATTGCTCTCGCCGGATCCAAAGTTACGAAACAGTCACACCAGACCGATTTGTGTCTCCAGCTGTTCCTAGAAGAATAGCTCTCACCGAATCCACACTCGATTCAATTTGTCATTGTCGTGTGTTTCAATGCAAATAATAAAAGCATAAAAAAACAAATTACAGCCATTTTTCTTTATATGTCCCGTTTCAATGCAAATAATAAAATGAGAAAAACAAATTACTGTATTCACAGACCCGTTCTAATACCAATTGTTAGACTTTTTTAGAATTTCTCTTTATGAAATTTTTATTTTTATAACGTAGGATCTTTTCTTTAAGCAAATACTAACATACAAAATGTAATGAAATCAATATACTATTGTCCATGATACTGATATACTTTTCCCGTAACCGTTACCTTAAATAGGAAGATACTACTCATTCTATAACGATTATCTTTAAATAGAAAAAAGAATTCTATAACCATTATAACTTTTTCTTATAATTGTAATATTTAATATAGAGTGTAAGAATTTTAAATTCGACCCAAATTATCGTTATGTCTAACTGTATTAACCCTTTTATTTTGGTTCATACGTTAAATGTTAAATAACAAAGGTTACTCATATTAATTAATTTAACACTTTGTTACTAACATGTTATTGACGATCATCTTAAACCTGAAAGAGAAAAGTCACACGAAGACGTGATTGATGTGTTGCTGAGAATAGAGAAGGAACTAGCAGGAAGTGGCACCCAGTTTACGAAGGACAATATTAAGGCAGTTCTATTGGTAAGCTGCTCATCTCATTCTATGCATTTGTCCAGACACGAAACATGGTCATTTGTTAGGCTGAACAAATTGACATCATGCCAGCCTTTGACAAGTGGTTTTTCCCTTGTAGAATAATTCATTGATTCCCATTCAAAGAAATTCTTTATAAATCTGGTCTATACTTGGTATATCCACATAGGCATCATATTCATGAAACAGATTGTAATCCTCTCAGGATGAGAACATATTTTGATTATGGTCTGCCTTACAATAGACAAAAATGAGTGACATCATGTCTATTTTGTAATGTCCATCTACAGGATTTATTTCTGGGTGGGATAGACACGAGTGCAATTACCTTGAATTGGGCAATGGCAGAGCTTGTAAGGAATCCAAGACTGATGAAAAAAGCACAAGATGAAGTCAGAAAATGTGTTGGAAAAAAAGGTAAGGTTACCGAAAGCGATATCGATCAGCTTGACTACCTCAAGATGGTGATAAAAGAGATTCTCAGATTGCATCCTCCAGGCCCACTGCTATTACCAAGACAAACCACATCTCACTGCAAGATCAATGGCTATGATATTCATCCCAATACAATGATCTATATTAATGCCTGGGCGATCGGCCGAGACCCAAGGTATTGGAAGATCCTTTAGAGTTCATCCCTGAAAGATTTGCCAATGGTTCCGTGGACTTTAATGGGCAAAGTTTTGAGATGTTGCCATTTGGAGGCGGTAGAAGGATTTGTGCCGGAATTCACTTGGCAACAACAACAATACAAATTGCACTTGCAAATCTCTTGTATTGTTTTGACTGGAAACTGCCCTTTGGGATGGAGGAGGAGGACATTAGTATGGAGGAGAAAGCCGGTTTCAGTCTTACGGTCTCCAAAAAGGAGGATCTCATTCTGGTGCCGGTGAAACGTCTGGAATGACCCTCTTTGAAATAACAGGAGATGAAGATCACAATTAGATAATGGATCATTTAGTATCTATTGTGCGTGTCTATGTATGTCTTAAATAAAAGTCCTAAAATTTCAGTCGCTGTGCTTTACCTCAAACTTATGTCTGTAAAAAATTCCACGAGTGAAAGAAACTAGCATCCGATGTATGAAAATTTTTTGAAAACAAGCAATGCCCGCCTGGGGCTTCTCTTTTACTTAATCCAAACTCTTCGATGCATAAAATTGAAAATTTACTCATATATTCTTGCGTCCACGGTGATCATAATACACAAAGTAAACATCAGTAATATTCAAATCTGGATATTAATAACACAGAAATATTATTTCAAGTTGAATCAGAACAATCAAATTTATCAGGTTCCATAAAAATTAAAAAAAAAATAGTAAAAACGTAATTCTTTTGATTTAAATTGTCAGCAAGTTTTCTTTGAAACATTTTATAGGGATAACAGTACAATAGCATAGCATGAAAGGTGAATTTTAGTGTGACGATAAATTTACTCTATTATGATGAGATCTAAGGTTTTACATTTGGTTTTGATGATACATGTAACATTCCTAACATATTTGCTTAAATATGGTTAAATTGAACAAATAGGGAAAAAAATTGATGAAGTACAGTGGAAGAATATCACATAATCAACTTAATAATAGAAAGAAAACTTTCAAACTTAATAATGTTCATTTAAGATCAAATCATGAAGATTAGAAAATAAAGAGTTAAAGACTTGAACAGTACAATAATGAAAGCCAAGCAAAACAAGACTAGCTAATTAAGACTCGAGAACACGAGCGCATGCAATGAGAAGCACATTTGAGCATCAAATGAAAAATAAGTCAAGAAATGGCACTGTGACCTGAGAAGAAATCATAAGAATGCAAGCATTGCTCATTGACAGTCAAAGATGGCGGTGCAGGAAAAATAGTGGCAATATCACGGATTCCCAGGTTACGCGTCTTGTTTATCCTGTTTGTGTTGCAACGTTGGCGTAAGTATTCCCTCGGTGTAGGCACCCTCGCTCGTTGGAAAAATCCAAAACGACAAACATCAACCCAATAAATGTTTATCTTGAATTTAATGGAAAGATTTAAAATTAAATTAAAAGTTTAACATTACATTAAAAAATTAAAAAATTTTAGAACGGCAGGTATGCTTATCCCAAAATACCTGTGTGGCTCTCTCTATCCTTGTGAACTCCTCTTTCACTTCAGTTATTGCGTGCTTATCCCACAAGACTGGCACTCGGC
Organism: Ceriops zippeliana; assembly: GCA_037897445.1. Taxonomy (NCBI): domain Eukaryota; kingdom Viridiplantae; phylum Streptophyta; class Magnoliopsida; order Malpighiales; family Rhizophoraceae; genus Ceriops; species Ceriops zippeliana. Next base: position 867,847 of record JBAPLH010000188.1, on the reverse strand, counting down.
AGTCCTTCATGTGTGTCTGTTTCTGGCGTTTGTTGGATTGACTGAGTCAGATTTTCATGTGAGTTGTACTGTTTATTATGCAGAATAATAATCAGCTAAAAGTTTCTGTCGTTGGTGGCGACCTTTGAATTGGTCATTTCCGTGGCCATCCTCACGATTTTGAAAGTTTAAATTAGGTAGACACTAATTATGCACATATTCATGAATCTTTATTTTTTTATTATTACTTCTCTTTTATTTTTGGATTTATTATATATATATATATATAAAGAACTTGTCAAATTTTCACTTTCTCACAATGACCCGAAAGCTGTAGCCTCCGGGACTTAAAAATCTCCTTTCCCACAGGAATGTAGAAGTGTGTCTCATTTAATAGAATAACTAGTGTGGTGGTGATGTCCGTCCAAAAGTCTGCAAAATTAAATTTGATTTTGCATTCGGCCTTATATTAGAATTATGCATTAGAATGATAGTAAATGACTTTCGATCAATACACCACAAACTTAAATTTGATGTAAATTTTGCCAAAAAAATTTAGAATTACGTACTGAAGCGATATTAGCAAAATTAAATTGATTCCAACGTTTTCATGAGAGTAGAATACATATTTGCTTGAAATTATAGTCGCGTAATGCACATTCTTTGTTCATAACTTGCCTATAAAGACTAGGATGCTCAACAATCTGGCAACTAGTGAAGTTATGATGGCAGTTCATTCTCCCCAATTATGGCTTCTATTTCTTCTACTTCTGCCCCTACCTCTATATTTTCTGTTCAAATGGAAGCTGGAAGTGAAAAAACAGAGACAGCTTCTTCCACCAAGCCCTCCTAAACTTTTTGTTCTAGGCAATTTGCACCAACTTGGTGCACTGCCTCACCAATCTATGTGGCAGCTCTCCAAGAAATACGGTCCTGTCATGCTATTGCAACTTGGTCGCATACGGGCTGTTGTAATATCTTCTGCCGAGGCTGCAAAGGAGGTCTTAAAAGTTCATGATCTTGTGCTTGTTGCAGTAGGCCTAACTTTATTGGCTCTGGTAGACTCTCCTACAACTATCTTGACATAGCTTTTTCCCCTTATGGCGATTATTGGAGAGAGATGAGAAGGATAGTTGTTCTTGAGCTCTTTAGCTTGAAGAGGGTGCGATCATTTAGTTTCATCAGGGAAGAAGAAGTTGACTTGTTGATCAACTCAATTTCTTTGTCGTCGTCCACTGCAGTTCCTGTTAATCTCACAAAAATGTTATTTGCTCTCACTGCAAATATTACACTCAGGATGTCATTTGGATTCTGCTATCGAGGGACTAAATTTGATCGAGAGAACTTTCATGAAGTGGTTCATGAAGCTGAGGCGGTATTGGGAAGCCTCTCTGCAGATGAATACCTCCCCTGTTTAGGTTGGATAATTGATCGGCTGAACGGTCATCATGCAAGGATAGAGAGAGCTTTTCTTCAATTGGACACTTTCTTCCAACATGTTATTGACGAACATCTTAAACCTGAAAGAGAAAAGTCACACGAAGACGTGATTGATGTGCTGCTGAGAATAGAGAAGGAACTAGCAGGAAGTGGCATCCAGTTTGCGAAGGACAATATTAAGGCAGTTCTACTGGTAAGCAGCTCATTTCTCATCCTATGCACTTGGCCAGACACGGAGCATGGTCATTTGTTAGACTAAACAAATTGATATTATACCAGTGTTTGACAAGTGGTTTTTCCCTCTTAGAACAATTCATTGATTCCCATTTGAAGAAATTCTTCATAAATCTGGTCTATGATTGGTATATCCGCATAAGTATCATATTCATGTAACAGAATGTAATCCTCTAGAGCAGGATGAAAACATAATTTGATTGTGGTCTGCCTTACAATATACATAAATGAGTGACCTTATGTCTATTTCGTAATGTCCATCTACAGAATTTATTTCTGGCTGGGGTAGACACAAGCGCAATTATCTTGAATTGGGCAATGACAGAGCTGGTAAGAAATCCAAGACTGATGGAGAAAGCACAGGAAGAAATCAGAAATTGTGTTGGAAAAAAAGGTAAGGTTACCCACGGCGAGATTAATCAGCTTGACTACCTCAATATGGTGATAAAAGAGACTCTCAGATTGCACCCTCCTGCACCACTGCTACTTCCAAGAACAACCATGTCTCACTGCAGGATCAATGGATACGATATTCATCCAAATACACTAATCCATGTCAATGCCTGGGCGATCGGGCGTGATCCAAAGTATTGGAAAGACCCTCTAGAGTTCATCCCGGAAAGATTTACCAATAGTTCCGTGGACTTTAAAGGACAAAGTTTTGAGATTTTGCCATTTGGAGGTGGTAGAAGAATTTGTCCCGGAATTCACATGGCAACAACAACAATACAAATTGCACTTGCAAATCTATTGTATTGTTTTGATTGGAAACTGCCCTTTGGGATGGAGGAGAAGGACCTTAGCATGGAGGAGAAAGCTGGTCTCAGTCTTACTGTCTCAAAAAAAGACGACCTTATTCTAGTGCCTGCGAAACATCTGGAATGACCGTCTTTAAAATAACAAGAGCTGAAGATCACAATCAGATAATGGATCATTTAGCATCTATTCCGCGTCTCTATCTGTCCTTAATAAAAGTGCTAAAATTTCAGTCGCTTTTCTTTACCGCAAACTTATGACTGTAAAAGAATACGCGAATGAAAGGGACTAGCACCCAGCATATGAAAAATTTCTGCTGGTAGCAAGCAATACCTGCCTTAAGTTTCTCTTATACTTAATCCCTTTATCTGTCAAACTCTTAGATGCATAAAACTGAAAATTTACTCATAGATTTCTTGTGTCCACGATGATCAGAAAACACAAAGTAAATATCAGTAACATTAACCTATGAACATTATCTCAAGTTGAATCTGAACAGTCAAAATTTTCCGGGTTCCAAAGAAAAAATACAATAATAATAATAAAATAATTTCTTCGACTAAAAATTTTCTGCAAGTTTTCATTGAAACATTTTGTAGGGATAACAGTACAATAGCATGAGGGGAAAATTTTTGTATAACGATAAGTTTATTCCATTGTGATGAGATCTTAAGATTTTACATTCAGCTTTGATGATCCTTGTAATATTACTAATATGTTTGCTTAAGTATGGTTAAATTGAACAAGCAGAAAAAGGGAAAAAAAAAACACTTGATGAAGTACAGTTGGAGAATGTCACATAATCAGCTTAATAATAGAAAAGATGACTTTCAAACTCAACAATGTTCGTTTAAGATCGAGTTATGAAGATTGGAGAATAAGTAGTTGAAGAATTGAACATTATAATAATGAAAGCCAAGCCAAACAAGACTAGCTCATTAAGACTCAAGAACACAAGTGGATGCAACGAGAAATTCATTATAGGACTTCTATTGACAAAATGGCTGTGGTGAGTTGAAAAACCAAGGTGAGTATCCTCTAAGTGAGATATGGCAATTATCAGGTCATGGGAGTGGCAAGTTAAATGTACCAAGATGTTGCCTTTATGAAAAGGAGTTCGTTCCATGGCACAGATAGATGCAAGATCTTTTGATATTATCAGATCTAATTTTAGATTTTTACCGAAAGAGTGGACTTTTGTAATTACATCTGGGCGGGACATCCACCACTTTGACAGTCTCCCCACATGTTTGTATTAGCTGTTGACAAAAGCGTCGGCATAAGGAGTTTTGGAGAGTGGTTCAATGGAATCTTGGAGCAGCGAATCACATGGCGACGAAATTTCTTTGATTGAGGGATCAAACAACACAGCTTTTATGGAGATTATGAGAGGTTGCAGCCTTTCTAAGGGGGCATGGATAAGTTCGTTTGACAAGGGGAAATTAATGGTAATTTTACTGTGGAGTCCTTTCTGATCCATATAACAGAAGCTCCCAAGTTCTTTCTGTGCATTTGGCAAGGTTTCGCCCCTAAAGTGAAAATCCTTGGTTGACAGTTACCACCCGGTAGGATGTCAGTGAATTAGAGGTCCGTATCTTGATACCAAGTGCCCTTTATGTTTTTTCGGCTCTTGAGTCTATCAATTACATATTTCTTCATTGTTCCACCGTTTGAAAAGTCTAGTGTCTTGGTCTACGATGGTAGAGAGTACATTGAGTTGTTCTACTTATGATCATAATAGCTTGGGACAGTAAAGAATTATGAATAAGACGATTCTATGCAATAATTTGATTCATAAGATTAGTACGAAATGAACGCATCTTTAAGGATAAATCTTTTCGTTACAAAAGATTTGTAATTTGATTAAGGTCAGGATGATGGGATGATTAAAAGTAAAATGCTATTCTTTAAATGATTTCATGTTAAACATCTCGAATGTTACCTTGCCTAGGAAGATGCCTAGGTATAAAGGGGAAACTGATCGGCAAACACCACCGAAGAGCAGTTATAAGTTTAATACCGATGCTTCTGTCACTGGTTGCACGAGAGTTGCAGGGATAGGAGCAGTTTTAAAGGGACAGGAAGAGAAGGTTAGGTGAATATAAGCGAGGCATAATTTCTACCTAACAGACAAGAGGTGATTTTGTGGAGACAACGAAAGATGCTGAACAGGCAACTTTGATGAGAGAGTACAAACACTGCACGGCTGTGACATGGTTAAATAATTGTGGCTTAAGATCCTGGTTTCTGACTTTTGTCTTCAATGAAATTAAAAACCAAACCAAGGGGTATACCATATTTGTGTATTGCCCACTTGCGGATGCCACGCCTAAGTTGGGGACTGCCAACCACAGATTACGCGCCTTGTTTATCCTGTTTGTGTTGCAACATTGGCGAGCTTAGGGGGCCTGAGGAGTTGATAAATTGAAGGAAGGAAAAAAAAAAAAAAAAAAAAACCAATTGGGTTATTTTTAAGTTTTAAGGTTTGAGAATTTAAAAAAAAAATTTAATGTTTTCTAACCTAAGCTAAATGACATTCACTAGATGAGAAAGGATGGTTACAATTACATCAGCATGCAGGCGTGTCTTTGTGCTCTTATCTCATGTTTGAATCATTTCAGTGCATTCTGCCCTTTTAACAAAAATAAATAAATAAATAAATAAATGATAGGACGTAAATTAAGTATATTATTAAATTTTAAATTTCATAATTATTGTGATTAGATATAAAAAAAATTCTAATTAAAATCGTCATTATTTTAACCATAAATTATTATTATAAAAAATAAATTAAAATGTTAATAAATAGTTTTAAATTTAAATTTATATGACAATAATTAATATTTTCATAACTTTTATTTTCTTTTTCAATTCAAAAAACAAAACTCTAGATGAAAGAATTTTTTTAACAGCAACATATGCCACTCGCCATTGTGTTTGAATTTAAGCTTACAATGATAAAAATAATAAAAAAAAAAACAAAAAATTACAGTGTCGGTAGGATAATGGTGGGGCTGTGCTGCTTTTGATAATAACAGGCCGTAAGCATCTTTACGTCTCAATATGTCTGGGATGTGCTGCTGCCAAGATTGGACCCATCCCAACATGGGTGCTCTGGGCCACGGGTTTAGGTTCCAGAAATGGGCAGTCACAGTATTAATTGTCAATATTTTAACCATAAATTCTTATTATAAAAAATAAATTAAAACCTTAATAAATAGTTTTTAATTTAAATTTATATGAACAATAATTAATATTTTTATAACATTTTTTCTCTTTTTCAATTCAAAAATCAAAACTCTAGATGAAAGAATTTTTTTAACAGCAACATATGCCACTTGCCATTGTGTTTGAATTTAAGTTTACAATGATAAAAATAATAAAAACAAAAACAAAAAATTACAGTGTCGGTAGGATAATGGTGGGGCTGTGCTGCTTTTGACAATAACAGACCGTAAGCATCTTTACGTCTCAATATGTCTGGGATGTGCTGCCAAGATTGGACCCATCCCAACATGGGTGCTCTGGGCCACGGGTTTAGGTTCCAGAAATGGGCAGTCACAGTATCAATTGTCAATATTCCTGGCGTTTAGCAATGGACCAGCCATTTATAGAAAAATCACTTCCAAAATGAAACTTGCTAATTGATAGATGATAGGTTGAATACATCGAATATGCCTGAATGAGAATTATTTTTTTTCTCTTTTCTTATATCTTTATATATATATAAGCATAATAAATTTATGAGAATGAGAGAAATTTCAGAGGTAACCGTACTATTTGTATGTTGTAACACACATTTTCTAATAATAAAAGTATTCTCTCTTTTTTTTCCGTGAATGTAGTTCATATAGATCGAATCACGTAAAATTTTAGTGTTATTTTCTTCTTCGTTTTAAATAACATAATTCATAATATCTTAATTAGATACTGTTAATTATAATTTAGTAATTAGAGGATTTTTTTCATATCATATAATTATAAGTTTAAATTTTTGTTAGGGTTTTCGACAAGTTGGCCCTCCGCAGTTTTGTGATACTAGTAGGATACTATAAAATTTGTTCTCTCGTGGATATTACTCTTTTTTTATTATTATTATTTTTTTGACAAAAAAAATTATTTGTGTTAATTAAATAGTAACATTGATAAAAACAATAAAATACAAAAGAGTATGATAGTGGTAAAACGTTACATTTTATATTACTAATTTTTGTTAAAATAAGAAAATTTTTGTGCGTGCCTAAGAATTTCTTTCTTCTTTTCAAGGTTTCAAGGTGAGACGTTGTTAAATTTTTTTTCATCGAATTTATTGGTATTCTAGTTACATGTCGTAGTCCCTATTGATACCAGAAAATCGTGATGAACATCAATTCATTCTCATCAATATTTCTTTTCAAAATAATAACCTACCAGAATTTTCTCTTCGTTTTCGACATTGGACTTTGTCACAGACCGTACTATTCAACTCGGTTAGCACCACCAGTGACGGATCCAGAAAATTCATTCACGCTGGTACGTAGGAGCCTGATCCGGAAAATTCAGATATTGGTTTGGGTATTTCAATTTATAGCCTGATACAATGACACAGTTAAAACTTGTGGGTAGAGCTCGGAGCCCCTCTGACACTCAATAAACTAGCAAGAGCAATTCTAGTCCCCCAGTTTTCGGCTTAAAACCGTGACCTCGTGGCTATTCTACCAGAAGTTCGATTGGCATGCAGAGAAGCCCACAATCATGTGCTGGCTTTCTGCAAGCTTAATGGGTAAAACTGAATCATGTGCACGAGCTCTTACATTGTAACGTCTTGGTGAGAGTCAAATATATATAATTTTTATATAGGTCTTTTTTCATAAATAATATAGAAATTAGTTTTATGACTTAGTTTGTAATTTCAAGGTCATAATAGAATAACATTACGATTTTTTTTTAAGACCTGCCATTCGGTGTAACTATGTAAAGATACCAGAAAATTTAGCACAATCATGTGAAATGAATTGGCAACTGACACAACTAGCCGAGAAAATGTAATAGGAAAACAAAATTCCCTTGTACGAGCACTCCATTGTGCCAGACAAATGAGCACTAATTGCAATGAACAGGCGAGGATCAAGTGGGCTGAAACCAAGAGACAAAGGCAGGTGTTGCAGATTTAATAGGCAAACGCAAGAACGTTGGTCCTACAGTTTCTGCTGTGCAACTAAGAGTCCTACTACTACTTTGATTCCCACATTGAGATCTAACAAAAGATTTCGTTCCTGTGTTATGGGAATCTCGGTTCCTATTACACTCAGTTGCATTAACAATGCCACAACTGAGGTTCCTATTTTGAGCTACAAATTACACCCATTTTAGAAGGGAAAAAAGACCAGTGTATAATTTAACACTTCACATTTCCACCTTGCCTAATATTAAACAAAATTCACTCAATTCTTTTCGCCGGGATTTGTCTTTATAGACAACAGCTTACTGAACATCCTTTTGGGTCGTGTAGGAACAGCACAAAAAGCCTTAAACATGGAATATCTACTACCAAGTCCATCTGATTGCAGGTCATTCTCATCTAAATCATCTTCTTCAATGATATGGATTATATATTATATTTTAACACATCTTCTCATACAAAAATATAAAATTATTTAGTTATAAAAATTTTGATATCATATTAAAAAATTATTCTACTTAAAAATTTAAATTGTTAGATCATATTTAAGATATAAATCATTTATTATATTTCAACATCAATGATTTAAGTCCAGAGACACTCCATTGGTCATCTGCTTGGAGGTTGGAAGTAATGCTTAATGGTGCAGTGAGCCTTGGTGGGTCAATATCCTGTGAGGCTACACGTGCCTTGATGTCACTAGGCAGCTCAGTTACCTAACCACCAGTTATGGTTGCTATAGCTTGTTCAAAGAAAAGAGCTTGCAGTACCAACCCTTAATGGCAGTAACTCATTTTGTGCAGCATGCATGCAGGCTTCAACAGATAGTCTCTTCCAGTCCATGGTTCTACAAAGTCGTTTTCTTTCACTCCTGTTTAGGCTGGGATGTGCCCGGACGATCACAAATGAGATTGTTTTAATCTTTGTACTAAATAACGACTGATTAGCCCTATAATTTGATATCAAAATAATTCAAAAGCAATTTAAGAGAGTTCTAATCTCTAATTACGTTGCCTAGAAGAACGGAACTTAATCAATCAATTTGTTTAGGTTAGCATAATCTCAACTGCCCATGAATTGTGATGTGACTGGAACCCAAAGTCAAGAAAGTTGGTTATGCAACTGCCAAAAAAGACCCACATTCTTCAATGCAATGGTGAAATAGATCCTAATATCAACTGCCGTGTGACTTATTGTAAATTTTCTAGACCAAGATGCCAATCTGTTAATTTTACCTTAAGATACATGCCAATGGCTTTGTAAAGATCATCATGATCAAGCCTCGAGAAACCTGGTATGGACTCAGCAAGTGCAATACACTTTGAAAAAGGCAAATTAACATTTGGTTCAATCTCTCGACGATAGCCATCCACAAGCTTGGCCACCTTCGACTTTGAGCTCTGTGATGCTGAAGATGACCTCCTGCTTTTCTGAAACTCCAAATCAATATTCTCTGCAGAGCGAGAGACCTTCTCCTTTGAAACCCAAGCTTGGATTTTGGAGGGCTAGTGGGTAGACTCGTCCTTGTGACATGAACTGCTCCATTATGGTCATTATCAAGTCCACTTCATAAAACGTACAGTTTGTGTATGAGAAAGAGGGAATTAGCAAGTCATTGATTGTTGCTTCCTCTAATTGATGTCCTACTCTCCTGGCCAATTCCATCTTTGAAGAATAGGAAGCATTAAGTACATTAGCTGCTTTTGAGAGTTTGAGCAGGAAACTGCAAGGTGCAGCGCCTTTGTCGGCTGGGAGTTGATAAGGCATCATTTGTTGATTCTGGATCCGAGTCAGATGCAACTTGTTTATTGCCATTACCTTCTCTTGATATGTTAGGTAGCCATCTAGCTGCATAGATTTTCTAGGACTTGCCGATGAGATTTGAAGGTATTTTTTCCACAAGATTTAACTGCTATCATGGTTCTCCACTATAGTTTTATGCCTAATTCTGCCATATCTTCAGCCCACCATCCCTTATTGGTTTATGCCCCCGGCTCTCTGATCCATTGCAAGAGTCATCATCCCTACCACTTCTTGAGTAATTATGCGACAAACTCGCCTTTGAGGGATGGCTTAGGACCTTCGAGGCAATCACTTCCATGCATCTGCTTGTAATTCTAAGGCCTTACTGTCCACGAGGGAAAAGCTTTCGTGCTTTGAAGTGTGACAATGCAATCCTTCCACCTGGAAGTCTGCAAGAATTGAAAAAGACTTTAAGCTCGTATATCTGGTTCCCTTTCTCAACATCCTCCGTCATCTGCAAATATTCTGCAGCACATCTTACAGCAACAATGATGTAGGCACTGGGGGTGATTGTAATACCATTGCAAAACTTTGCACAAAGTTCAAATGCCTTAACCCCACCAGGAAAATCAGGGAGTTGGACAACCTGGTATTGTGATGATTCTGGGGATTCAGAACATAGTCTCTGCAGGCGCAAACACTTCAACAGGACAGCCGAGGAAACAAGTTAATGAAATAATATAGAATAGCATAGATTTCAGCCTGAGACAAAGTATAATTGAATTTGAACACAAGATTGCTACTGGACTTTTACCTTGTGAAGCCAATGCCTTCTCCCTTTCACTTGAATTATAAGGTCACTAGAGACTTCAGATGATACCGACCTGCATTCACAGATAAATTTCTGTCACTCTTTCCCAACAACACCTTCATGTTCATTGGTAACGGCTGAGGTTTAGTGTAGAAGGTTTCTGGCCGGGTCCCGAGTTTCATGAACTTCATCGCTACTACTTCTGATATCTTCCTAATTTATGTGTTTCTCAGTTGGCTTTCTAACATAGTTGAACCAGAAAGAACCCAGCTTGACAACCAACAAGAGAGTGCCATTTAGTTACTTAGAAGCTGCAAAATGTTCCTCCTCCAAAAGCAAGCAGAGATGTTCGCCAAAGAAGAACACATTCAAGACGACCTGTTTCTGCATACCGTTTCCAAAAACTCAGCAAAGCAACAAATTTTGTAATCCCACTAGATAAAAACCTCATCGACAACTGAAACTGTCTAATCTGACATAAAAAGGAGAAAAAGGGATGGAATTTTCACGGATGACAAAGAGCAACACAGAAGAAGTAGAGGATAACAAGAGAACTTTTTGTGGGTGCAAGGAACCCTTGAGTTAATAGTTTTCATGGTTTTTTAATCCGTTCTATGCTTGGTATATTCTCATAAGTACCATACTCATGAAGCAGATTGTGTCCCTCTAACACCGAATTACAATACATTTTGATTGTGGTCTACTTACTTTGTATATAAATAACTAAAATTTTGTTACTATTTCAAGATAGTTGTAGGAGAGCCTATTGGCGCCAACAAAATTAGGCCTACTGCAACACAAAAGATCATGGACCTCCTTCGCAGCCTCAGCATAAGATATTACTGTTGTTCAATAGAAGAAGAATTGCAGATCAGTTTGAGACCCAACAATCTGTCTTCTTCTGGTGTTGTTATGTTTTGGGTTTTGGTTCTGGAAGACGAGAAGAGAGAGAGAGACTTACGAGAGCAACTCAATTTCATTTCACTGATTAATTCGTCTATATATGTTACGATCATCATCACAAATTCAAAAACACAAAGCTGTGGCATGTCACCAGCTTGTGTAAGAAGCAACATTAGACTTTGAATTACAAATTTCTAATTAAAACTAATTCAAATTAAATACAGAATTTAGTTGCCAAAGAAGTCAACAAAAGAAACTCCAAATTCTTGCAACAATTTCTAACTAAATAAACTAATTTTTGAAGTTTCATAAGCATCTTCTTAGAAATTGGAATCTTGGACTCGGATGGAGAGCAACAGCACCAACCTCATCTTCACTCCTTTTTGGTGTTGATACATGGCACCCCAAGTTTGTTCCTCAAAGCAATAAACTTCCTTTTGCGAAGAATTTTGGTTAATATGTCTACCAATTGTTCTTTAATAGGACAATAAGCAAGCTTTACTTCATTATTTTCTTTTGTTTATCAGATAAAGTGAAATTTTATCAAAAAATGTTTGATGGTCCCATACAAAATAAAATTTTTAGAAATAACAATTGTAACTAAATCATCACAATAAATCTAGTTATTTCAAATGTCTCTTCTTTTAAATCTAATAAAATCTTTTTAAGTCAAATGGTGTAGTTTATTACTATTGGCAACAAAATATTTCATTTTAGCTATTGATTTGTATAATAACTAATTATTGCCTTCAACTTTAGTTGAAAGAGCTTGAACCTCGTGTGAAGACGTAACCTAGAATGCTCTTCATATCATCTTGAAAGCCACCTCATTCGTATTTCATAAATTCTATCAATTCAAGTTTTTTTGCTTCCTCAAACATAATATTAAATCTTATTATTACCTTAATATATCTTATAATTCTTTTTGTTGCCTTTAAATAAACATCACTTAACTTATATATGTATTTAGAGAGAAGATTAACACCTTGAACAATATGAAGTCTTGAAGCTGATAAATGTAGCAAACGACCAATAATGCTTTTAAATCTTATAGAGTTAGTCTTTGTAGTTTTATCTTTTTTTTGCAACTTCATCTTCTATATACTTTTTTGATATAAATAGATAATCAATAATCCTTTGTAATTTGTTATGTAAAACATTTTTAATACATCTTTTACATACTTGTTTGACATGCAAATATGTCTTGTTTATATTATTCATGGTTTTTGATAGATAAATATGCCTTACTTAGATTGATAAACTTCCAAGTTAAAAAAAAAAAAACATTGTTCTTAAATTTGTCATCTAAAAAATTTTGATCCTCTTAATTTTGAATTACTCCACTAATTAATCATTATAACCAATAATTAATAAATTATTTTCAGAAAAAGACAATTTTTTTTCTTTTTTAATATAAAATATAATTTTTCTTTTATTAAAAAAAAAGCTTTACAATATGGTCATTAATATTTGCATATTATGTTTTTTAAGTTTACTTTAATCCATATAAAACTTTCTCTAATAAATAAATTTTATGCTTTTTTTTTATGGAAGCCTTGAAGATGTTCAATAAAAATATGCTCTTCTAAAGTTTCATTTAAAAGTACAGACCTCATATTAAGTTAATACATAAGCCAACCTTTTTGCATAATAAAGGTTAAGAGCAACTTTATCATATGAAGTCTAGTTATGAGAGCAAAAGTTTCAATATCATCAACACTATATAATGGAAAGTATCTCTTTGTAACTAACCTAACTCCATACTTGTTTAAAGAACTATCTTAATTTGGTTTGATTTTATAGATCCACTTTATTCCTATTAGCCTTTTGCCTTAAGGTTTGCCAATAAAGATTATGTCTAATTCCTTTATATAGTATTAATCTCTTTTTATATTACTTTTCTCAATTTGTTGTATTTAGAAGCTTCATTAAAATTATTTTAAAATTAAAAGATTACTTCTATTATAAACATTTGCTTCCTTTAATTGGATAATTTTCATCTAAAATATTAAAGGAATCTATATGTTACGACCATATATTTTATATTGATATAAATTAGGACTAAACCAACTCAAACTTATACCTTTGCTTAATTCTAGTTTTTCTCTTTTTAAACCTTAACTCCCTAATAATGCTTATTTTTATCAATTTAAAGATTACAGATTCCATAGTTTATGATTATGTTTATACAACTTATGAAAACATAAGGTTTTACTGTATGACCTAGTATACTTCTTTTATTTCTAAGTATTAAGGCATAACAAATGCTACCAAAAATCTTAAGATGACTTATTGAGAGCTTGAATTTATATGAACTCCCGTATATAGTTTTTTCTTATAAGGATCTAATTGCTAATTTATTTAATAGATACATAACAATACTTGCAACTTTAATCCAAAACTTTTTTAGCATTTTTTATCAAACAAAAGAAATATGGAAATCTTTATAATTGTTATGTTTTTTTCTTAACTCACCTTATTTTTTTAGGATGTATAATGAACAATGAGTTATTAAATTCTAACCTTGCATGCATTCAGTTCCTTTATCTAACTTGATTGCTTTGATCTAGTTATAAGACTAATTTTCAATTAAGGCTTTAAAGTCTTTAAAGATGTTTATAGCTATTAACTTTTCTTTCAAAAAAAATCAACAAAATTTGGTCAAATTATTAATAAATATTATAAAATACTTACTTTTACTTAATAACTCTATACTGATAAGTCTATAGATTTATTATATAGAAATTAAAATTTCTCCATACTTTTGAAGTTTAATCCTTTGATAAGAGAAACGTAGTCTACTTTTTTTATTGGCATGTTTTACAAATAGCTTTAGCCTCTTAATTTGCTAGTAAGTTAAGCACTATATGATCTTTCTATAACTTTTGTAAATTAGCATCATGTATATGTCTCAATCTTTTATGTCATAATATAAAAGCATCAAGAATAGCACGCATTGTATGATTCTCCACTAAGTTTAAATCAACTTAAAAACATTGTCCCTTCATAGAAATAATTACAATCTCTGCATTAAAGAAGTCATCAATGGTGTAAAATTTATTTTTAAATTTAATTGAATAATTTTTCTTAACTAGTTATCCTTTGTAAAGCAAATTTTGGTTAATGTTAAAATCATAAAGAACATCATAAATTAGCTTTGTCTAATTCGATTTAAATTGCAGTTGTTACTTTGCTTTGCACCAAAATAAAGTTTTCATCCAATTTTAATTTTAGAAGTAAAGCTTAATGTTTGAACATTAATAAATTTGATTACAGGTGGTTTGTACATCTACTTTTCCCATGCCAAACTTTAGTATTTCTCATAATTAAGCATATATTTACCATAATAAGCCGCTCCTCGGATTCATGTGTCTCATTATTGGTAACTTAAGCTTGTTACTGTCTTTGCTGTTTTGGCTCTCTCTTCGGGGAAACTCTCTTTCCGCGCCCTTTTTCATCGAACGATCAGTGTACGATGTTTGGTCTCCACCAATAACAATTTGATAAATGTGCTGGTTACTTGCAGTCCGCACAGGTGGGTAAGACTTCTTACCACCGGAGGTGCTGTCATCACAACTGAGAAGTTATTCCAAGAAGACGGTGCAAATGTCAAAAAGGTGGGAAGTAAAATCAATTGACAAGCTTTGTTCCTTCGCTTCTACGTTATTGAAATTGATGGCGGAAACTAGAAAACACAAGGTGAATTATAAAATTATTCATCATAACATATTTTTAAGGAAGAAAAATAAATCATTGAAGATAGTGACCTCTTTCGAAGATTCGTGATTTCTTATGCAAATGGTTATGCCCGAGGAAGACTCTATATTTGCAGCAATGCTGCAAAGAATTACATAAAAGGAGCTCAGACTCTGACATTTGACTTACAACAGAGCTCTTTACTGTGGGGGTTTGCTTGCAGGCGAATCTATCTAGGAACAAACAAAATTTTTAGTTTTAAAATTTTCAATTTATTTAATACAATCTAATCACAAAATAAAAAGTGATTTGATTATTAAATAAATATATTAATTAAATTTTAAAAAATTAAAATAAATAAAACGTATGTTAAATCGTAATTTTTACTAAAATATAAATCACCCAGTGACCATCCCCATCTCTCACTGTTCCCATCTCCACTGTTGGTGAGCTTAACAATCTCAATCTCCTCCTTTTCTGCCAAATTATCATCTCCTCCTCCTATCCTTTCTTTTTCTTTCATCTCTCCTCTTATAAGCTCGAGATCAAAATTCTCTCACGCTTTCTCATCAACACCATTCTATATTTCGTTTTTGTTTTTTCAAAACTCATTTCATTGATATAAAATAGTTGTGGTGGGGGTGATGGTAGTACGGTAGTAACGATGGTGGTTATATTTGGATTAGAAAATGTAATTTTCATACATATTTTTTTTCAAAATTTATTTAATTGTATTTATTTGACAGTTAAATTATTGTTTGTTAACGAGTGAATTTAATTGATGTAAAATTAAAATATTTAAAATTAAATTAAAATAAATTAAATGTTTAAAATTATATTTAAAAATTTTAAAAATTTAGAATGAAAAAATGCTTATCCCAACAGAGCTCTCTCTCACCGTGTGAACTCCTCCTTTTTCACTTCTTTTATTGCGTGTTTATCCGACAAGACAAAACTCGGCAGTCTTTGGCGTGTGCCTGTTTTTGGCGTTTGTTGGAGTGTCTGAGTGTCAGATTTTCATGTAAGTTTTACTGTTTATTATGCAGAATAATAATCGGCTGAACGTTTACCCTGTCGGTGGCGACCCTTGAATTGGGCATTTCCAAGGCCGCCTTTCTAATTGTCTTTCTCTGTGTTTTATGCCAAGGCCTGCTCTATTCTGGGTGATTGTTTCAATTGAGCTCTACTTTTTTCGAAGACTTGCTGGTTATTGCCTTTGCCCAAGATACAGAAAACCCAGATTTTCCAAAGGTTTACGATCTCAATTTTCTCCAATCTTTGCACTTAGGATTGCTGGTTATTGCCTTTGCCCAAGATCTAGAAAACCCAGATTTTCCAAAGGTTAAAGATCTCAATTTTCTCCAATCTTTGCACTTAGAATTGCTAGTTTCTGGTACTTTTGCGGCATCTATAACGGGTCGACTTGTGTGTGAATATTCTAAATTTAGAGACTTCAGCGTAAGTGCTTTGTCTTGCAGGTGGAGATAGGATGCTAAAGTGCTGTTTTAGGGAGAAAGTTCGAATGAGTCTTGAAATTTGAAGTTTTTTTTTCTCTCTCTTTTTGTATTCTTTTTATTTGTGTGTGGCTGATGGGTGGTAAGAGCTCAAAAGGGTCCCGTGGGAGACATTATACACCATATGATCCATCATCTTCCTGGAATCAACACGGATACTCGCAAGCATCACCATATCCATACCAATCTACTCGACAACACCAATATTACACTCCTCAGCACCACCGTGAGCTGCCGCCTACTTCCTCCTATAATTATGAGCCGGAAATGCCCCAGCTGCAGAGGAGGTTAGATAGTAAATACTCGAGAATAGCTGATAATTATCAGAGCTTGGATCAGGTTGGATGGTAACAATAGTATATAGTCTTCATGAACTTTTTATTGTTTGGTTTTTATGTTATGTGACTGAAGGGTGTTACCGGCCAAGGCCAAAGTTGATATCTTGAAAATTACAACATTGGATTTTAATGAAAATGTCAACGATTAGCGTATGGTTACAAGCATCTGATTATTTTTGTGCCTTTGACTTGAAAAACATTTTAACCGCAAAGTGGAAGTAGAACAGATGATGGATTGTTCTTGTTCGACTATTGGGGATAAAATATTTGGCTAATTACTCAATTTATCCGCCAAGGACAATTTTTAGTTGTTGATATTTTGGGGACGTATAAGGTGAACTGTTGAAAGCCTACTGAGGGGTATACAGTTCTCACTTAATCTAAATAACAAGAAAACTCTTGGTCCAGGTATACCATCCCTTGGATCAGTCTAGAACCCTTGGTTACAAAGATATCTCTTGGTCTGAGTTGAGTTGCTTGCCTATTATAGAACATTTGATTACCTTCCTGTGAAGATTGGGATTGAGGTGGCCATGGTGGGCGCATTAACCTTTAGCAGATTCGGGAGCATGGCAATGTGAACTTCACATTGATGCTTTCTTTTTTCCTTTTTTGTTTTTTTAAATTCTAGGATTTTAGTTTTCTTTGCACCATTTAGGGAAAATCTCTTACTGATATATGGCTATCAAGGATGCTGATATATTGCTTCATTTTCTTTCTTATTCTGCACACCTGTGCCGCAGGCCAAGTGTTTAGCCTTTGAATATTTGGACTTTGTATAACTTTACCAATTGTTGTGTTGAGAAATAATGAGATTCTTTGACAACAGGTTACGACAGCTCTTGCTCAATCTGGTCTTGAATCTTCTAATCTCATTGTTGGCATTGATTTCACAAAGAGCAATGAATGGACTGGTTCATTCTCATCTTTATGCTTACAGTGCTTGACATTTTTTTGTTGCAATATAAATGTAGCTTTATTTGAATATCAGGTACAAGATCATTCAATCGGAAAAGTTTACATCACATTGGCAGTGGTCAAAATCCTTATGAGCAAGCAATATCAATTATTGGAAGGACTTTATCAGCATTTGATGAGGATAACTTAATTCCATGTTTTGGATTTGGAGATGGTGATTTTACTTGAAGCATCCTCGTCGGTATTCCAAGAACTAATATTTATACTATGGAGATGATGTTGCCACTTCTTTTATTGCAGCATCAACGCATGACCAAGATGTCTTCAGTTTCTATCCAGATGAGAGATTCTGTAATGGATTTGAGGAAGTACTGGAATGTTATAGAGAACTCATTCCCCAAGTTCGACTTGCAGGTACATCTTTGTTAAATTAGTGATTTAAGCATTTTAGAATACTGATTTCCTATCTGCAGTTATTAAAGAACATTGCTTTTGTTTTCTTGTGGCAGGACCAACATCTTTTGCTCCCATAGTTGAGATGGCCATTACCATTGTAGAGCAAAGTGGTGGGCAGTACCATGTTTTGCTGATAATTGCTGATGGGCAGGTAATTTACCTACAAGGTTGACCTTTATGGTTTGCTGATGCATGTAAAGTATGGTCAGTCACCTTGATTATGATCACTCGCATAGACCCATTTTCGAAGAATCTGACCAGATTTTTCTATAATCCTTAAAACATGCTTGCATGACAGCTTAACATTGCAATATTTTGCTGTAGAAAAATGTTACCATACCATTTCAAGAGGAACAATAAGTGGCAAGATATAAAGAGACCTTCAGTTACTCTTGGTGGCCCAAAATGCTGGCTGTCTTCTATTGCATGAAGTTCCATTTGTGTCTAGAGGTCTTTCTGTTGATTTGTTGTTTCTTAGAGTCTCCATGACCTGTAGAAAGATACAGCTTTGGTTTAAATTCACTTGAAGCAGTCAATATATTCCTGATTCTGAGCAAATTCATGAATTTCATCTATACAGAGATTTCTTTTTTCCCCCCTAAAATTTTTTGCTCGCTCTGCTCATATATCACTTACCAATGACAGGTGACAAGAAGTGTTGATACATGGCACGGTCATCTAAGTCCACAAGAACAAAAAACAATTGGCGCAATTGTGAAAGCAAGGTAAAACCGAAATTGAAAGATGTTAAACAATGGTAGATATTAGGCTGTTAATGACTGATCTGTTGGCTTGTCTATCCCTATTCTTACCTAGTCTCTAATTGCAGTGAATACCCTTTATCAATAGTTTTAGTTGGAGTTGGTGATGGACCCTGGGATATGATGAGGGAGTTTGATGATAACATCCCTGCTCGAGCTTTTGATAATTTTCAAGTAAGAAGTATTGTTACGATGTCACTAATGTACAAAAGTTTGCCTTGTCCTACACCTGCAAATTTTCTTAATTGAAGCTTTTTTTTTTTTTGGTTAGTTTGTGAATTTTACAGAAATAATGTCCAAAAACATCAATCAAACACGAAAAGAGACAGAATTTGCTCTTGCAGCGTTGATGGAAATACCCTCTCAATATAAAGCAACTATTGAGCTTGGCATATTGGGGTAACCATTAAAACTTAGTATGTGATTGTCAATTAAATTTTTTGCCTTGCACAAAATCCTTTAATAATGGTCATATGTTTGCTTACAACGATAATGCAGCTGGCAGAGAGGGCATTCTCCGGAGAGGGTTCCTCTTCCCCCACCACTTTATGGTGCATCTTCTTTTGGCCACAGCTCAAAACCTTCCCGCCAAAGCAGCTTTCAGCAACGTGTACCGTCTTCTTCTGGATATGGTGCTTCGGTTGCTGGTTATGACACACCAGTCAGTGTGGCTTCATCTTCAAGTTCTATTTATGATAATCAGGTGCAGAAAACTGTTCCATAGAAAGAACTATATTTTGTCTTAGCACTCTTTCTTTTCTGTTGCATTTGACACTTAATTAGAATTTTTGGCTTCTAGAGTATTGTCATTATATTGACCATCTCACCCTCGTTTGAATCTCTTGAGGGAGTAAATTTTTCTTTATTCTGAACTTGGACAGGCATGTCCGATCTGTCTTACTAATCGAAAAGACATGGCCTTTGGTTGTGGGCATCAGGTAAACAATGTTCTGTCTGTATTTTGTCAGGCAATGACACAAGTTTCATAATTCAAGCACCATATTGACACTCTTCCGACTTGCAGACTTGTTGTGAGTGTGGAGAAGACCTCCAATCATGCCATGTTTGTCGTAGCCATATAAGCACAAGAATCAGGCTCTATTAAAATAAGCCTGGAGTAAAATATCTGGGTCGTTTCTGCTACCGATGATATGTTTGGTTCGTGATGGTGGAATGAAATCCTTGGTCTTTCTGAGGCAAGGAAAGGCAATCCAATGAACTGTGACTCTAGAGGTCCTAAAATGCAGTGAAATGCAGGTGAAGACAGACAAGGAAGCAGAAAATTGATTCTAGGTGAGCTTTGCTGAAGAAGAAACAGTTTCAGGATGTACAGCCAGTTAACATGTATCAAAATCAAGCTGCAGGGGTAAGCATTACATGCAGTGTTGTCTTGTACAGATCATTGCTGCAGACCTTTCTCGTCAAATTATCCGTTTCACCCTCCTGTGGTGCGTGAACTTGAAATTTGTTTCTTCTTTTATGTGTCGTTACTAAAAATAATGCATATTTTCAGTCTCTTCAACAGTGCAGTTGCCTGTAACCAAATATTTAGTAAAGCTTGATCGGTTTCGTTCAAATAATCTTGTTCAAATCACATATAAGTCCTGTAGTGAAATCTTATATTTTCAATCTGGGATTCTTGGTTTAATATTTAGTAATTAAAATCATAGCAATCTACCATGTTTCGCGACATAAGCTTTCGCGCAGGCTAACTCCGCACTAAATCTAATTCCAGGTGAACACGGTGATACACCGCAAGATAAAATTTTCTAAGAGGCATTTTTGGTTTTATTTATTTCTTATAATTTCATTTTTCTAGTTCAAAATTCAAGTGTTGATGTCTCAGCATTCTTTTATTTCCAGATAAAGAATCATAGATTTCGTGCACTAGCCATTGAAATTCCTTCTCTTGGCAGGTCCAATTCCCAAAACATATATATGTATATTATGATCCACCAACTATCAAGGCCTCCCTCCATAGGTGTCACCAATATGTTTTTTCTTTTATATATATATATATTAAATTTATATTGTATAATGGACTAAACAAATCGTGAATTACTTTCAAAATTGTTAGAAAACATAAAATACATTTAATTTTATCAAATATACTAACAAAAATTTAAATTTATGACTAAGTTATATACAAAATTCTTCAACCAAAAAACTACAAAGAGCAGTAAGGGAAGGGGTTAAATTTCTCTCGTCTTAGTTTAGCCACATTACGCACACTACTAATTAGCATTGCAACATCCACGTGTCTACCAATTGCTTAACTTGTTTGGTTTGGTTAGGCGTGCGGGGTTGGTTTCCATTGCTTAACGTGTTTACCTCTCTACGCACTTGCGTAGGATGCGGTTCTGCAAACATAACTGTAGCTATAAATCAATCTTTTAGACTACTTGCCTTGATTGCATCGCCTGATGTAACTGCTCCACATTAATTAATTATTGTGTGGACCGCGGAGGGCCACGCTGAATACTTTGATGTCACATAATTAAAGCGATCCCTAACAAAATAAAAGTTTATTTTCAGTAAAAAATTCGAAGGAGATGGGGATTGAAATCCCAACTTTCCACCAAGGGCTCTAATTTTGTTGATTAAATTATAATCCGAAGTTTGAAGACGATGAGTTCGACGTGAAATGAATGGTGGGTATTGAATGATAAATTAAACACCCCATTAGCCCCGGAGGAAATCTTGACTTCAACTTAAATTCACCCATATCACTAAAGCTCACAAGCAACCAACTATATGGTCTTTGATCGCCCTTCCTAGCATGTGATCATGGCATGGCTCCAAAGAATTAAATGAAAATTACTCAAAAAAGAAAGGCATCCAAAATTTATTTATTTATTTGGCTCGAGAATCGCATCGTTGCTCTACTACAAGTTAGAGGAAGTTTCCACTCAATCAACCATCTCTCTCTCTCTCTCTCTCTCTCTCTCTCTCTCTCTCCTCGATCCCACAACTGTTTTCTTTTAATTATTGGTGTCAGAGGGGAGGAGAGATGATATCATGATACAATATATAAAATGAAGACTTCGGTTCCGCATCTGTACGAGCAGCTCAAACTCGAAGTTCAAATAAAAGGCCTAAACAACAATATGGGAAAGCATCTTTACTTTTATTTCTACTGATCCTTACTGTCTTCCCCACTTTGATACCAAAAGGCCATGTCTCGGCAGGCCCTCTCTCCACCAATTCACGGTGGATCGTCGACGAGGATGGCCGGAGAGTGAAGCTGGCATGCGTGAACTGGGTTTCGCACCTTGAAGCCGTGGTGGCTGAAGGGCTGAGCAAGCAGCCCGTGGAGGCCATAGCTAAGAGGATTGTGTCCATGGGGTTCAATTGTGTCAGACTCACTTGGCCACTTTTCTTGGTCACCAACACCACCTTGGCTTCCCTCACTGTGAGACAATCATTCCAAAGCCTTGGCTTGATTGAACCCATTTCTGGCATCCAAGCCAACAACCCCTCGATCATTGATCTTCCACTCATTCAGGCTTATCAGGTAAAACCCTTCCATTTTTTCCTTGTCTTTGCTTTTTCTTTAATATAAAATATTTTTATCAAATGAACCTAAATTTTTTTTCCATTGAATCATGCGATAATATTATCATCATCAATTTTGATTATACATTAAACGTTTATTAATATAAATTATTAATAATGATATTTTGACATAATACTGTTCATAAATTGCATCTTTCTTGCTTCACTTTATTTGTATATAATTATATATATATATATATATATTCTATACAAAGACTTATTATACAATCGACCCTATAATAAGATAATTCTTTTCATAAAATTTATATATTTATATAAATTTTAAATTTTAAATTTAGAAAATAAATATTTAATTATTTAATTATTAAAATATCTCTAGAAAAGAGGATGTGGTCCCACATTGACTATGTATTGGGTGTCGTACAAGATTAATGACGGCAACCACCCCGGCTAAAGAGACATGACAAACGTGGATGTTGCTTTTGGGTTTTGCATTATTTCCCAATTGTTTACACTTTACCAAATCGCCCTCTTTATTTGATATTTAACAATCCACTTTTCCATTAGTTTATTTTTGCCATTAGCCTTCTGGCAAAAATCCGACCGAATTAAAATTCAAATAAACTCGTAGGATTTGGAAGCTAGACTCTTTCATTTCCTTTTGGTGGGTATCATGGGTCCGCGTCGAGACTAGTACACGTATATGGGATAGAACACTGAGTTAATTGTTTACGGGATGAAGATTAATTAAGGATGCGTAATGGGCAACGACATGGACTTTAGTAACCAAAAAATAAAATAGCATTAGAGAGTTGCTGTCAGAATCCAAGTTGGAGTCCGAACTAGACGTTGATGAACAAAAATCGTTATACTATTGTTGACTAGCCAATTTTGTTGGATTTCCAGGTGGTGGTGTCTAGTCTTGGGGCCAACAATATCATGGTGATACTAGACAATCACGTGAGCAAGCCCGGTTGGTGCTGCAGTAGCTTTGATGGCAATGGCTTCTTCGGTGACCAATACTTCAATCCAGATACGTGGATCAAAGGCCTAACTCGAATGGCCACCATCTTTAAGGGTGCCTCCCATGTTGTTGGAATGAGCTTGAGAAATGAGCTCCGTGGCCCCAAACAGAATGTGAACGATTGGTACAGGTATGGTCCCCTGCATGTCTTTTCCAATTCTAGATTAGGCATACCAAGTCCTTGTGCACGATTATATCCCGCAAATGCATCTCTGTCATTGGATCAGATTGCTCCAGCCTGTAATCTCTCTTTTAAAATAGAGTAACTTGGATTCTTTTCTCCTTTGAAGTAATATCATTTTAACATAATTCTTTTCTCTAATATCTAAAGAGATGTCACTTGGTCCAGGAACATGCAAAGAGGAGCTGAAGCAGTGCACTCAGCAAACCCAAATGTTCTTGTAATTCTATCAGGCCTGCAATATGATAAGGACTTGTCATTCCTGCAGAATCGGCCGTTGGACTTGACCTTCAGCAACAAGGTGGTATTCGAGCTGCATTGGTATGCATTTACAGATGGGCAGGCCTGGAAAAATGGCAACCCAAATCAAGCTTGCGGCAGAGTGGCCTCTAACATGATGAGGATGTCAGGATTCTTGCCAGGCCAAGGATGGCCATTGTTCGTCAGCGAGTTTGGGGTAGACCAGAGAGGCACTAATGTAAATGATAATAGGTATCTCGGTTGCTTTCTTGGATGGGCTGCCGATCTTGACTTGGATTGGGCATTGTGGACGGTGGTTGGAAGTTACTACCTTCGCGAAGGTGTCGTAGGAATGAATGAGTATTACGGGGTCTTGGAGTGGAACTGGAATGAGACGAGGAACCCAAGCTTTCTGCGGCAAATATCTGCCCTTCAAATTCCATTCCGAGGTACGAACCAGTACACACTGTGAGAGTTTTCTTAAATTCATATATTTGATATTTTTTTAAATTGCAAATGTGAGAGTTTTGTATAATGAGATACCTTTATTTTAATCTCAAAGGGAAAGCTTATGATTGATGTATTGTTAATACGCAGGGCCTGGTCTTGCGCAGACTCGTACTCACAAAGTGATATTCCACCCAGCAACGGGTCTTTGTGTAGTACGGAAATTTCCGTTTGAAGGATTGAAGTTGGGACCTTGCACTGAATCTGAGTCCTGGTCATACACGCCCCGGAAGGTACTAACCATAAAGGGAACGTATTTCTGCATACAAGCAAATCAATTGGGCAAACCAGTAAAGCTTGGGACAATTTGTACGGAATTCAATTCAAAATGGGACATCATCTCGGACTCTAAGATGCATCTTTCTTCTACGGCTGCCGATGGCACGGCAGTATGTCTGGATGTAGACTCCAACAATACCATCATTATAAGTAGTTGCAAATGTTTGAGTAGGGATAATGCCTGTGACCCCGAAAGCCAGTGGTTCAAATTGGTTGACAGCACAAGACGCTTCACTACGACGGATTCATCCCTTCAGATCGACTCTCTCTTGGACGATCAAGCAGAAGAGTCCTCACGGTGGAATGCTAAATCGTATTTCTAAGGCTTATTTTAGATGTGGTAATTTATTGAATGCATATGTATAGGTTATGAATACTGGCTATTCTTTCTGCAATGCTTCAGCATCACCTATCCTTTTACTATGGGCATCAGATCGACAAAGCTCATGATCCGATGCTGTCCTTAAAACATCTTCCTTGAATATTGAAGCAGTAATATGTTTCCATGGTTTTCAGGTCTTCTCATCTATTATTTTTTTTTAACGTTGGTTTGTTTGTTTGTTTAATTGGCTCCAGACTAGGAATCCAACTTCAAACTTTTAGATCTGGAGATGACTTCAGTACCATTAAGACAAAACTCATCGGTGGTTTCAGGTCATTTTTTGCTTCGCATATGAACAACACTGGCCTCGTTCCCCCCAAAAAAAATCTTTTCTTGTATATTCACACGTTGCATAAAAGTACAAGGTGAATTTTGAGGAAAATAGGAATGGATATGGATTGCAAAATGCAGTTAAATGGCGGCATTCATTCCTCCATTGCATCACCTCCTCAATGGTGCAAAGTATTATATTCTTTATTCTTCTAACGACCCAAAAAGGAAAAGGGTGTTGTTACATAGACGGGCTCTATGGAAGGGCCCCTGATGCAGTCGGCGTGACAAGTGGGCTCCAAGCGGCCCCGCGTTTTTTTTTTTTTCAAAAGTTGATGTGCCAAAAGTCAATAAACTGCGCATAAAAATTAATTAAATGTGCATACAATTATCGGAAAATGTCGAATGCACATTTTACCAACATATTGTCACGTCATCCTTTTTCTTTTGATAAAAAAAAAAAAGAGCACGTAAATCCCTCCCGGACCCACGCGTCACATATAACATTGGGATAGGAAAATGGTCGTGTGAGCAAAGTTTTACTCACAATGGCTTACTCGCCCTAAAATAAATTTGTTCTTCTTATTAATTAATTGTAAAGATGAAGTGAACGCATGTAAGTTTGTCTTGCCTCTTTCATCTGGCTGCTAACGGGGGTTGGATTCCAAGATCAATAAGTTTTCACGGGAGCGTGTGCGATTTGTTTGAGGTGTTGCATTTTGGAGCACTTGGTGCATTCCTTACTTGCTGCATTCCTTTCTCCTTTATCATTCTTTTCCCTTTTCCTTTCAATGGGCATCCCTTCTTTCCCTTTTTTTTTTCTCTCTCAAAATGTACAAGATGCCAAGAAAATTCAAAAACACCTCTTTATCTTTACTTGTTGATTGCTTTTATTGTTTTTGTTACTATTGGATTTTTGGCATCCAAAACCAAGATTTGCATGCAATATGAGATATGGATGTTCCATCTCTCGATGAAACAAAAAAAAAAAAAAAGGTAATTGACACGTTTTTAGTATACAATGCTCTCACATTGCACGCCATAGAGTGGGAAGAATGATCACAACATGCAACCTTCTCACAACTCAAACGTACGACATTTACATCACAACAAAATATCATACACCAAATCTCGTTGATTGAAACTTCAATTATATCATGATTGAAAAAGGTGCAATGTTCAAGCTTCCTACAAGCAAATTAAGAAGTGCAAAAGGGATGACAATGCAATCGATTCTAGGATACAAAGGGATTGGATTTGATTCCCATGTACAGTTCAAAAAGCTTTGAGCAAGGGCCATTTTCTTTAGTGTTCTCCACTCAAAAGAAGCCACAACCTTACCCCTGACTCTGATCCAGACTAGCACGATTGCCCATTCATTACTGCTTTTCTCAGTGCCAACTCATAAGTAGCAACCTGAAGCCACCATTGCATCTTAGCCGCATGCTTTTATGATTGCCCCATCAGTGCTGCTTTTCTCAATGCCAACTCATAAGTAGCAACCTGAAGCCGTCAATGCATCTTAGCCGCTTGCATTCTTAGCATTTGAGCACCAATCACTTGGGCTATGAACTCGACTAAAAATGAACCCTTCTCGTGGCATGAGTTGGAAGAAGATATTTTGATCAGGAAACTCCTGCTCACACATGATCCTGATGGCTGTTACATAGATTCAGAGATTATGCTTCGTGCAACGGAGAATATTTTATGTTACGCCTCTGCATCAGAGGTATTAGCAATTCCTATGATTTCCTGCATAATGTCCTAAAGTGGTTTAAGTCCAAAGCATTGATGCCCCAATTGTGTAAAAATATATATATTTTCTCGTTAAGAAACTTACGTTTATCACCTTACTCTCTTGACTAACCTTTGGAAGATTGAAAGATTACCGAATGAATTTGGCTCCCGGAATTGGCTTCTTGTTACTGTGCACAGCAGCTTTGATTATGGTTGGAAGCAAGTCGGAGACTGATCATGTGCTATTAGACATCAGATTTCATTTACCATTCTTCGAAGCTAGTGAAGAATTGATCCCAGTAGAAAGGAAAGATGGATTTTGATGGAAATCATTTGTGTTCAGAATTTACCATCAGCCCATCACACAAAAGTCTGTAACAATAGCCTATGGAAAACGAAAACATTGTGATAGTTGGCAGCAGCCCTTACTAGTCCTGTGCTTACTGGCTATCATATTTAGTGCAGTTAAATTCATGCGAGTATATGAGCAGTGATGTTCGTTTTCAGGTTCCTGGTATCTGCTTTGATGCTGTTGCGGAAGATGTTAATCGCAACATTGAGATTTTTGAATCACAAGAACTGCTGGGATATGCCATCTGTAAAATTTCAAATGAGGTAATCACTTGCTGTGCTTCATTCTCTTTGGCAATGTGTAAATTCAAAGATGTTTTGAGACATTTTCTTGTGTTATTTGGTGATTGTAGATGCAACGAAAACGCTCTGGGCAGGAGAATCTGCACGCAAGGACCATGACCTTGTTTGATTTGCTTTCAAATTATGGATGGGATGCCAAATTGGCTTTATTGCTTGCAGCATTTGCAACGAGTTATGGTAAGTTTTTGCTCATAATGCAGCTGTACCCATGCAACCCCTTGGCGGAGTCAGTTGCTAGGCTGAGACAATTTCCTAGAGACTTAAGCACGTTGAAGCCTCGATTAAGGGCCCTGAGCGCATTGGTCAAGAAAATGGTAAAGGTGACAAAATGCATCATCAAGTTTGAAGGCATGCGATTTGGACCTGTAAGGCTGGAAGAGGAAGTGATGGCCATTCCAAAGTCTTACATGTATGTAGCTGCTTATCTGGTCACAAGAAGTGCCCTGGCATGCTCTTCCCAAATCACAGACTCGATAGCCATGAAACAGGAAGAAGTGCATGTTCCTTCCCTTCACTCAGGCTATTCATCTTTACTCTTTATTCCCCTTTCTTCTAAATTGATTGTGGGAGTAAATCAAACATGTATTGTTTAGAATTCATTTTTATTTGTCTTACTAGTGATTTTGTCCTCGAATTGAAATTACCAAAAGGAACTATTCAACTAACTTAAACAATTTTTCCCTTCAGGCACTCAAATTCAGCAGTAACTGCAACATGGGAACTCTCAAGTTTGTTATATAGGTTGACTACAACATTCAGCCGCCTAAGACAGCAAGTGGATTTGTGTCTTCAACACTTAGGTTACTTTTCAGATGTTTTGAGATTTTTTTTTTCAATCTCATATTCACAGTATATGTAGTATTGATAGTCCATTTCTCCTTAATCCGGCATCCGTCTTTGTGACTTGCAGAGACGAAAACGCACCAGAAGTTGTTAAAACTTTTCCAGGAGGCCCAAGCTGACAACCAAGAGGTCCTTGGCATGTTATTAGCTTCAAAGTATAACTTACCACTCAAGCATTCTTCCACCCAAGAGAAGGTAATTTCTCTCTTGTAAAATTTAAGGAAATGGAATTTGATTACTTATATTACAAGAAAATTCTATAGATTTTATTTTTTCATCCAATTACAAAGACAAAAGATTGGAATACTAAAATTGTGTTAAAGGTCTCTTATCATTACCTGTGGGATATTGACAGCTAAGTGTCTCTGAACTAAGAGAAAAGGTAGTTTTGCTTTTGGTTTCCAAACCACAGCTACTCTCATTGGAGGGATTGCTCCTGCTAGTTCAACAAACATACGATCATCCTGACAACAAGGGATGTTATGAAGTTGTATGGCTTCCAGTTTTGCTATCTGGAAAGTGGACTAACGCCGATTATGAGTTATTCAATTTTCTGTCAAACTCATTGCCTTGGTACTCGGTCTGGCAACCCTGGACAACTAGCACTGCTATAGTTAATTATATAAAGGAAGTGTGGAACTACCAAGGTGACCCTCTCATGGTGGTGCTGGATTCCCAAGGGGTAGTTATGAATTTAAATGCACTTGATATGGTTCTAATCTGGGGTGCTACAGCATACCCCTTTTCAACTTTGAAGGAAGAGGAGCTGTGGAAAAGGGAGAATTGGACAATGCAACTCTTAGTGGATGGAATTGACACCCTACTAACTAGATGGGTACGACCCTAAGCATTTGTTTTAATCTTTAAATTTTCAATATCGCATTTTATTACTTAAAATGTGAGATTTAATGTGACGGTAAGGTTACTTTATAATGAATTAGAAGTTATATGTTTAACTTGTAAAGATAATTTATAGAAATAAATTTACATATATCTAATTATTTTTAAAATTTTATAATATGAAAATATCGAATAATAAAAGTCTACTTGTTATTATCCTATTATTTGAATTTGTGTCAGGTAGAAGAAGGCAGGAACGTCTGCCTTTACGGAGGTGACAGCCTAGATTGGATTAGAGAATTCAATGCCAAAGTGAAAGTCATTAGAAGTGATGGTATGCAGCTCGAGATGATCTATGTTGGCAACAGGAACTTGACGGACCACGTAAAACTTGTTTTAGGAATCATTGACGGCGAAATGCTTGGTAATGTACTATCCTTCACGAAATTACATTTCTTCTGGCTTCGGTTAGAGAGTATGAGAAGATCAAGAATCCGATGGCTACAGAATGGCGACTCGGACCATATATTGGAAGAGGTGACAGCATTGCTAGATAACAATGACATTGGGTGGGCGATAATAGGGAGAGGGAGTACCCAAGACATTGTGAATTTTCAAGGAAGTAAATTGCTGGACTTGCTGGAAAAGTACCAAGAATGGGGACCAAATGTGACAAAGTTGGGATTCTTGGGAGCACTTAGAGCTACCCTTGAACCAACCTCATTTGCCGGACCTTGCAATCACTCCTATGTTACTGCTTACGCAGAAGGACTGACGGAAGGAGTTGTACTATGCAACAAGTGTAAGCATCCCATGAAAAAGTATATAATCTATAAATAAGATGGAATCAGGAAGGAAACAAAAACTCTGCTGCCTGATACTTTTGTCAAGCAAATTAGATGTCTGTCCCGACGCTGGTTGTCGAAAAGCGGTGAAACATGCAAGGATCGATCATGAGCAGTAAATGTGGATTGAGGACAGTTGTCTGTTGGCATTAAACTTTCTTTTGTTTTTTTTATTTTTTTTGACTGAGTGTTAGCATGAACTTGGCTATAGATTTAATTTCGGTTTAGTCTATGCTCCAAGTTTAACGCACATAACTGAATTCAAATTTGAGACCATGGGCCAAACTTCGAGGATTCTAGGAGTATTTTTAACAAAGCATATGAGATTTTTTTTTTTTACTTTACAATTATAACATTCTCTTACTTAATCAAATTAAAATTTATTAGATCAATAGTTATGCACCAATAACAACAATAATTTCTTATAATTTCATAATTTAATGTGAATTATAAAAGGTATTTTTATTTATTTATAATACTTTTTTTTATATACTACACTTATAATTTATTATACAAGTTTCATAACATATATAATTTTATAATAATTTTTCGTAGAAATTTATTTATTAATTTTAAGATAGTACTATATATATATATATATATATAATTATAAAATACATAATATATATTATAAACACATATGTGAGTTCATATTATTTTTATATTATATATAATTAATTACCATTAATACAATTAAAATTTATTATAAAAATATATTCTTTATATAATATTGGTTATAAATTTTTATATTAATCTATTATCATAAAATTAATTAATATTTTATAAATATTATTTGTTTTAAAAAATTTTAATGATAAAGTATTTAAAATTTTTTAAAATTTAATACCATTTAAATATTTTTCATTTAAAAAATATTGTAAAAAATCTTGTATTATAAGATATTTTTAGAAAAAAAAAAAAGTAATTGAATTCTTTTGATCTTCATGTTTTATCCAAGACTTTATGTCTCGGAGTTAGATTTTATTTGTACTAACTTGTATAGTACTTAATCACCTTAAGAGTAAATGTGAATTAAATAAATTTTAGTGAAATTGAGAGAGTTGTCTTAGAACAAGTAGAAAGTTTGAAAAATTTATAAAAGTAATGGGTACAAATGAACTTAATAATAAAGAAAATTAATGTATTTAAATAATGATATTACAAATGAGAAGAATTGAATATTTATATTTATTTCATCTTCTAAATGTATAATTAAAATTAAATATTTTAGATTATTTATATAAATTATTTTAAATTATTTAGATTTTATAAATAAAAAATTAATAAAATATTTTAAATTGGTAATTCTAATAACAATTAAGTATATCTTTAAAATATTTTTTCTCTTATGTTTTGCACAATAAATGAACTAGATAATACCACTAATATTCGGAGATTTAGTAGATCTTGTCGAACAATATACTCGGATGGGTTGTGACGCTTAACTCACTTTCATTCTCACTATTTTCTTGTTTCCAAATGCCTGGTGTTGTCTCACATTCATTATTCTACTCCAAATCATGTAAAAATTGAAAGTTTCGCATGCTGTCATATGCACAAGGTAGGATCAATCGGCTTTTCGTCTAGTGCCAAAGAGGGCTCCTCTTGGTGTGCGAGAACAGTTGTATTTAGAACCTCCTAAATAACCTCCAACGCAAAATAAAAAGAAAAAAATCAACTGGGTAGGGTCTCCTATCCACGGGAAAAAGAAAAAAAAAGCAAGATAAAAAGGAACATGCTCCCTTTGTAGGATCATCATGACTCATGGTTCTCAGATTTGCTGGCGTGCCCCCCCCCCCCCCCCACCCTTCTCCAACTTCCAGAATTATGCGCCTTCTTCTTTCTTCAAAGACTGACGAGCTTTTTCTTTTTCTTTTGGCCTCGCTATCATGCCACGGCAATTTCGAATCTCTTTTCATTGCCACGGCTTGGAAGTAGACAATTGGCTATTGTTTTTCAAAAAAGATGGTAATACAGACACTCCAACAAGCAGGAAGGAAGGGAAATTGATAAGGAGCCAAGCATTTTGACAAATGATGGCTCCCCTTTGTCCCAACTTAAGGCTCACCACGTGTTTCTCGATTACTGCAACTGTTGGGCGGGCAAAGTTAGATTCACCTTTGCCTGTGCGCACAGTTTCAGGGCGGTCTTCTGGGATCCAAAGTATTTCCTTATTTGGAAAAGTGCCCAAAATAGGGGTTTTTTTTTTTTCTGTGAATTTAAGAATACTTAGAGTTAAGAGAACTCGATATCAAAAGTCCGACGTTAGCACATAGAGTTTAAATTAGAGAAAGTTAATGGGTATTTGAGGGAGAACAAATGAAAAGAGTGAATTTCCTATACGGACAACATTGGCATTTACAAAGAGGAAAAATTCTAGTGAGTCGGGGTTATTAGGGATGTGATTACTGCTGAGATGGCATTTACTTGTTCGAATTACGAGGCCAGTCTTGTCAAGTACTTAAGTGCTAATCATATACGTTGGTTTGGCTACGTCAGCCTTTGCCAGGGTGGTACCCAGTACTTGTACAGAAAGGGGTCAGAGCGGGTTGTCCATAGTACCACCCGCCACGACGGAAGGACAGAACAAAGGAAGAGGGAATCCTTGGGCATAGAATCATGCAGTTGTATCTGTCTTGCAGAATATTTTAGTAATTAAAATTTTAATCAAAGGTGTAAATTTTATAAAAATATAAATATTATTTTTATTATCTAATTTATTATCTAATTAACTTTTTGATAAAATAAAAAAAGGCAGTTATTTGAGATATAATTCTCAAGATGAATGAAAATAATTATCAACTAGTCTTAGTGTACAAATCTTGGACAACCATTTTTGCACAATCTAAAGCTAAAAGAAACGATCAATCACGTTCATTCCAGACAATACCTTATCCAAACTTTGTAAATTCTCCCATGCTACTTTACAAACTTAAACCCCGAGTGAAGCAAGGTAGCAATTTTGTTGACAATATTCTAATTGGAGTGCCAATATAAGGTCGAGGTCTAGAGCTTAACCAAATCACATAATCCACACAACACCTCCTCCTATCCTCGCTTAAAAACTGTCTGATCTTTTACCTTAATTACTATGGCAGTTGTACCTCGTAGGTCTTCACTTCCCAGAAGTGAACGACATATGTTCTCTTCATCTGATGACAATTCAATGATGAAACAAATTCAGGCCACTCATGCTCCTGATGGCAGAGAATTTGCAGTGAAACCTCTTCTTCTCATAGTGGAGGATATCTTTCACCGAGCTGCCCCTAGCATCACTGGCATTGTGGAGCATCAGGTAAAGTAATTAAGCCTACCTCTTGGTTTGTAATTGCAATGCTATTTTGCCTAAAATGTACTCATCACCCCGGGACTTTCTTGTAGGGAGCTCACCAAAAACAATCGGATGCATTGGATGAAAAGGCTGTGGAAAATGGCCTAAATGAAATGCTCGAGTTATTGGTCTTCACAATCAATAAAGTTTCCTGCGAGGTTATTTTGATCTTATTACATTAAACGATCATGAAAAGCCATCCTACGCAGTACCCAACTTGCTTTCACACCGTGCCACTATCTGTTTTTTGCGAAGTGCAAAGTGCAATTTTTTCTTGTAAAACATGGATCCAAACCTTTACTAATTCCACTTAATTTCTAGCAGATAACCTGCAAATCTTTGAGCGGAGCAGATGCACATGCCACAACTATGGCAGTATTCAACATGCTATCAAATTACACATGGGATGCAAAAGTAGTGCTAGCCTTGGCAGCATTTGCAGTGAACTACGGCGAGTTTTGGCTCGTCGCACAGCTTTACCTTACAGACCCACTGGCCAAAGCAGTTGGATTACTTAAGCAATTGCCAGATATACTTGGAAGAACCGATTTTCTGAAGCCAAAATTTGAGGCACTTAGCATCCTTATCAGGGCCATGATGGATGTGGCCAAATGCATTGTCCACTTCAAGGAGCTGCCGTCTCAGTACATCACCCCTGACACACCGGCAATTGTAA
Organism: Ceriops zippeliana; assembly: GCA_037897445.1. Classification (NCBI taxonomy): domain Eukaryota; kingdom Viridiplantae; phylum Streptophyta; class Magnoliopsida; order Malpighiales; family Rhizophoraceae; genus Ceriops; species Ceriops zippeliana. The sequence goes on along the minus strand of JBAPLH010000188.1, from coordinate 833,812 downwards.
CTGCCACTGCTCATATTCCCACGGCTGCTTACTGGACAGTCAGGAGCATTGTTGCTTGCGCAACACAAATTGTTGGCCTCATTGGCATGGCGCATGAGTATGTTTGTTCATGCCACATACGGTTGCAATGTGAACAATCAGATGTTCCATATTCAATCTGGCTATAATTATCTCTAAACAATTTTTCTGAATGTAGAAGGCTGCAAAAAATGGAGTAGATAGTAGCAAACCTTAGGTGTTGATCTCATTGTCTGTTTTTCAGGTACATAGCATCAACAACAGAGGCTTGGGAGCTATCAAGCTTGGCCCACAAAGTTAGCAACATTCACAGCCATCTCTTGAAGCAGCTCACTATCTGTTACCAACAGATAGGTCAATCATAATCACTATAGATAAATAAATTTATAAGCAGTTAATGGGAGAAAAATAAAACGGTTTTATTACGGAGACATGCAACTGTAAGCTGCATTTTACAATAAGATACAAAGTTGCATGACAAAGTGATCTTTTGGTATGATACAGATGAGAAAAGGCAATTTGAAGCATTCCAAGCACTCGTTCACCTGTTTGAAACAGTCCATATGGATAACATGAAGATTCTCAGGGCTTTGATTTATGCCAATGATGATCAACTGCCACTTTTTGATGGTTCAAGCAAGAAAAGGGTCTGCCTAAATATGTTTCTCCTTTCTAGTTGATTCGACCATAACCTATGATCAAGTGAAAGACAAAACAGTTCTGATCTCTAATATGGTTACAGGTTAGCCTTGATCTGTTAAGGAGGAAGAATGTACTGCTACTGATTTCAGACTTGGACCTTTCCATTGAAGAAATTTCAACGTTGAACACAATGTACAATGACAAAAAGCAACATCCAGGAATGAGAGAGAGCCAGTACGAGATTGTGTGGCTCCCAGTAGTGGATAGATCAATCCCATGGAACGACGCAATGCAAAAGAAATTCGAGTCTCTGCAATCGATGATGACATGGTTCTCAGTCTACCACCCGTCCCTGCTGGATCCGACAGTCATCAGGTACATCAAGGAGGTCTGGCATTTCAACAAGAAGCCGTTGATCGTGGTGTTGGACCCGCAAGGTAAAGTAACGAACATGAATGCAATTCACATGATGTGGATTTGGAGAGGCTTGGCTTACCCTTTCACCAGCCAGAGGGAGGAAGATCTGTGGAACGAAGAATCCTGGAGAATTGTGCTTTTGGTGGACGACATTCATCCAAGTATCTTAACTTGGGTATGATCTCGCACATCGTATCTCTTTCATTTCATGCATAGGCAGTGAACCCGAAAATTTCCTCATCTCAGCTCCCCTGAATTGTTAGAGTCAAGAGTCTTTCATCCCACTATTACTATTATTATTATTAAATGCGTCTTAGGTGAATGGTTACAATTGATAATGAAGACCATAAATATACATCGAATCATCATCACAGGCATTGGTATGCATTTAAAACTCATCAAATTTATACAGCCCTTCTCTCCCGATAAAATTAGTTTAGGATACCATAATATGTAAATGTTGTTTAGTGTAAACTCCAGTTGGTACATAAACGTGTATTTTATTGTAGACATCTAATTGCTAAACCTGCGCCCTGTTTGCTATTGCAGATAAAACAAGAGAAATTCGTGTGCTTGTATGGTGGGGAGGACATGCAATGGATCGGCAGCTTCACCGAAAGGGCAAAACAAGTTGCCACAGCTGCCGACATCCAGTTAGAAATGCTGTACGTAGGAAAAAGCAACCTCAAGGAGAGAATCCGCAAAAACAACGCCATCATCCAAGGACAGAACTTGAGCCACGTCCTGACAGACCTCTCATGGATGTGGTATTTCTGGGCGAGGCTAGAGAGCATGTGGCATTCCAAGGTGCAACACAACAGGTCTGTGGAGAACGACCAAATCATGCAGGAAATCGTCACGATTCTTAGCTATGATGGGAGTGATGAAGGATGGGCTGTGTTCAGTAGGGGAACAGCTGAAATGACAAAGGCAAAGGGTGATCTCATGTTGAAGAGTTTTGAGGACTTTGAATTGTGGTACGATGATGTTGCCCGGGATAAGGGTTTTGTTCGTGCACTGAGTGATCGCCTTCATGATCTCCACACCCCCCTCCATTGCAACCGCTTAATTCTGCCCGGCACCACAGATAGCATCCCAGAGAGGGTGGTTTGTGCTGAATGTGGCCGTCCCATGGACAAGTTCATCATGTACCGCTGCTGCATTGATTAACCTTATATTAAAAAGTAGCTCGTCTTGGTTGCTTTTAGTGCTTCCACCTACATGAACATTTATATACATACGTATTTGGAGTGAAATGCGCCTTGAAATTTAGCCATGCTTGTAACCCTATCATGATTATGCTCTCAATTATTATTTAATCTTATTCGAGCTTGTGAGTGCACAAAATGAATTTTCCTTTTAAAAGTTCTCTAATAGTATCGCTGATTAAATTTTCTTAATAAATTTATTAGATATCAACGAATTACGTTTATGATATTATGAATTGGAAATTTTGTCAGAGTAGCAATTTTAAGAAAAATTAATAACCCTATTTTCCCATTTATGAACCACACCAGCCCAGCCCAAATAGCTGCTGCCCTTTTTTACATTTTTTATAACTTCTGTTTTCAAGTCTATCAACACAACTGGTCCGTCTCAGTTTTAATCTACACTGTCCACATAAATATTTTTTTTTTAAAAAAAAAAAACTAGCTAAAAACCACAAAAAAATGAAAGAAACCAGACACACACACACACACCCGCCCCCCAAAAAATAATAATAATATAAAAAGAAATAAAGACATAAAAAAAAAACCCAAACAATTTCACAGGGAAACAAAAGGAATTAAGTGAATTAAATAAAGGGGAAAATAAAGGAATAAATATGTACCAGGAGACATGGAACACAATGCAAGAAACCCAAAAAAAAAAAAAAAAAAAAAGCTATAACACTGTGCTGTTTAAAACTGGCATTAAATAAATAAATTTAATTTATGCCTCGGAAACTAGAACAACCCCTCAATTATAATTAATTTTATAAAGAGAGTGTTCACCGCTAAGAAGCAACCTCAATTTTCTACCAAATAATAATAAGATTATTTAAACAACATAGTTAATATTCCAAAAAATAAAAAAAAAGGAATGGCACAATCCCAGAACCGAAACACAAAAACTACAACGCTTAATTGTCTAGTTAATGCGTCTAATACAAAAGGGGGATTGAGATATTTTGATTTACGCTTCCGTTGACGCGTCCTTCTGGGTATTTCAAAACGCTGTCGAAGAACGCAACGCCTATCGAAAGCGATCTTTTTCTATTCAAAAAAAAAAGAAAAAGAAAAAAGAAAGCCAAACAACAGAAGCATACGGAAAAAATGGAATCCCAGATAAAGAGTTTTGGGTGTGAAGTTGAGCAACGCAGAGAGCCGACGAGCAGCTTAGGTTTTGCGGCTCTCCTTTGCGAGGGTTTTTAACGAGATGACTGACTGATGGGCTGGCTAATGTTGATTTCTTTGGTTAGCCGATTACGGGGCATTTTGCCCAAACAAGAAAGGTTTAGAAGCGCAAATCGTTGGGCTGGGCTTTTTATTTTGTGCTCAAGTGGAAGTTTCTAGACAAGGACAGTAAATGAGCATACTCTGTGGCTTCCTCCACCAAAAAAAATGAAAAAGTAAAAAAATAAATTAATATATACTTTATTGATTAAAAATTAATTCAATAAATGGCTCTCTTTTAAACACGCACGCAGACAGCTTCATGTATTTCCCACTAATTGCGTGGTTCTATCTTCTTTTTGCGGAAGCGTTTTGTGATGGAGAGAGTTCCATGTTTATAATTGGTTTAAAGCATAATTAATTAGAATTAAATAATAATAATAATAACCACAAATATGTAATGAAAAACCATGATTACGCAACTGTAATTAAAAGTCCTTCTCTGTTTGCGTAACAATGATGGTCTCTACAAATGCGAATAGATGTCTTAGTGAAAAACCTGAGCACCGAACTCATATTACTGCGCTTGAGAGCTTCAATTTTGAAGGAGGAAGTCTAACATCCAATTACTCGATGTGCCCAAATAATAATAATAATAAAAAAGAATGAAAAAGAAAAAGACAAAAAAAAAAAAAAAATAAATAAATTTATGGGTTAAGAGGATTTATGTCTCAATAGATGTTTTGATGTTCTGACATTATTATGGAACATGCGTAAAAGATTCATGTCATAACTTAGCGTACAAATATGAGAAAATATTTACGTAATGTTGGGAAACAGGGGCACCGTGCGTCCTTCAACCGATGCCCATCTTTCGGCTAGCCTAGCCTTCTCCGTCTCTCTCTCGGGACCTAAACCTACAAGGCATAGTACAGAAATATCCACCTGTTGTCCATCGGCTATGCTTTCAGCCTGATCTTAGACCCTGACTCACCCTCCGTGCGGACGGACGAGCCTTTGCAGAAGAACCCTTGGTTTTTCTGGGCATTAGATTCTCCACCAATGTCTGCGTTACTACTCCCAGTTGACATTCTCGCTTTTGCTTTGTCTGCTCGTGAAGGTTCAAGACTGAGGAGAAATTTGAACAGAATAGAAGTAAATAATAAATTTATAAAATTAATATCATATTTTAATTTATAATTTTAAGATATTAAAAATATAAATGATTATTTGAAATTTAAAAAATCTACATAAGATATAAAAATAAGTAATAGGTTCACAAAATTGATATCATATTTGTAATTTTTTTTATTTATATATCACTTACTCTTCTTTTTTTTTTTTTGTTTAATGTAAGATTCTTTAATCATATAATTCATAATTTTTTTCTTAAAATTCTAACACATAATTAATTTTAATCAAATTTAATATTAAGACATTGCTGTTGTTGTTAGTGGGAATTATTATTATTATTATTATTATTATTATTATTATTATTATTATTATTATTCATCATTCATGTGCCATTAGCTTTCTTCAATGTCGGAATGTGCGTGCAATTAACATGGTATGTTAATATCCTCAAAATACTTTATCTTTACCGGGTATGATTTGCGTATGAGGTCAGGAATATGAAAAGCATTAGGTGAATTGATGAGCGTCTACACTTGGAAAGAATAAGATAATGAACAATGTTAATGAAAATTTTACGTAAGCTTTTTATGCATTAAATAATGTCACATATGTTGTACGGCAAGGATTAATTTAATAAAATTAAGCTCATTTTAGTATTCCCGACATTAATCTAAAAATATTTCAACATTTATCTTCTTCTATGCTCGAAATTCGACTCTCCCGATCTATGTTACCTTTTTCCTCCTGTATATTTTTTAGTTCAACGGCATGCGGCCTCGCCTCAAGTTGCCAACTTGCACGTGCCTTGTCCATCATCTGGATAAGTATGGAGAAACTCGGATTAACAAATTGCTTGGTGGATGGATGGACTTCGGCTTTCTTTTAAACAGCCGAACTTCTTAAATTGTCCTTTCGTGCCCAGCTCTTTTTATCCTGTCCTTCTACAATATTCCTCGTGTGTTTTCGTCTTTTTCTACTTTTTCTTCTTCTTCTTCTTCTTCTTCTTCTTCTTCTTCTTCTTCTTGGAGCCATTTAGAAAGAAGTGAAGAAAATACAATTGGCCTACAAACTTGGTTTTGTGCTACCGTGGACTGGCACAACTTGCTTCCAAAAGAAAAAAAAAAAAGAATACTTAAAATAAAATTTCCATCCGGTTCTAATGCATGGCAGGCTCCGTGGACTTGTGCTCATATCTGTGGACTTTTGTTCCCTCATTGGGAGACCTATCAGTCCAGTAATTCGGCTAGATAGGGCTATACAGCTGCTGCCAAGAGGACCATCATGATTAGAGACGGGCAATTTTTCCTAATCCTAAAAAAAAAAAAAAAATGATTGCCCCACTGGGATACTTTTCCCAGACTTTGGTTTCCTGATCAAATTATGCTCCAAGGAGGCATATTTCTGATGACTGGGGAAAGAACACGGTTGATGGTGTAAAAGCATTGAGTCTGAAATGTACATAGAATGTGTCGATTAGAGTAAAGCTGTAAATGCCTGTGGGACAATGGAAATGAACGTCGAGATTGTCCACCCCATAATTTTATAGGATACTGTGTACTTGTGATTGTCTATAACGTATATGAAAAATATTTAAGTAGTTAATGATGGATTTTGGGATTTTTAATTTATGATCCGATCGACTAGACACACATAAATTCTTTTGTTAAAAATAAAATTAACAATCAAAATTCCATTTTTCTTTTTCTTTTTTCATAAGAAAGATGCTTGTTATGTAAATTGAACATCTGGATACTGACTTTGTAAAAAACATGCGAACATTTCATTTGTGGCAGCAGGTCGCATTTGCATTTTGGTTCACACTCGATTCTAGAGTTCTTTGTCCTTTTGTTGAGGGCAGACCGCCGCCGACAAACGTAGCCCGTAGACTAATAGCGGCATATCCAATCACTTGCATAGCTGTAGAAAAAGAATAGAAAATTGTTTACTACCGACGAGACTAGTCTTTCATTGTCATCTTCAAAAATCCCCAACATTTGGGTTTGTTTCGTTCCGTAACGCATGCTTGTGCTAACCAGTGATTAAATTGGATGTTTTGCAGAAAAATCGACACCTCACTCGCCACCTCCCCCCCCCCCCCCCAACCTCCCACACCATTTGTAAGTCTTCTTTTATAGGAATAGAAAGTATTAAACGAGTCACGAACAGGGGTCTAATTTTAAAAAAAAAAAATTACGAAGTATATGGTGCGGCTGCAGTCGTCGTTGAAACTATGATATTTTACCAAAATCATTGATCTGCACACACCTAACCTTATTACTATATTACATGTAATACAGATCACAGTTGGCTGTCTTGGCCAATTTTCACAACTGATAATAACAGTAATACTGATTGAGTGCCGTCTCTGCTGGGTAAAATTATATTATTATTATTTAGTGAGTGACGATTGAAGATGCATGCGTTGATATCATGCTTTAAGGCAAATCGGATTTTTTTTTTTTTTTAAATCTCGCAAATTAAGAGTCTCTGTGTTACCCCGGAAGTTTTTTTTTTTTTTCTTTTTTGGTCCCTTAAAACCATTTGGGACGAAAACAAAGAAGATACAACCAAGGCAATGAACAATAATTTTTTTTTTTTAAAAAAAAAAACACGCTTCCTGTAACGGTCAACCCCACAAAAATTAAATAATAAAATTTTGTGTGCAATTTTTATACTGCATTATTTCGCAGATTAATTTTTGTTAAATTTTGAGTGCACTGGGCTGGCAACTTCTCGAGACGGAGACCTGCCACGTCTTAACTTCGCCGTCTAAGGAGCCGCTGTACACCGAAATGACGCCGTCATGTGGGCATTCGGGAACCGCCGCCAACGACTTCACCGGCTGACTGTGCCCTTCCAAAACAGCTAAACAGCAATAATGCCCATTATGTCCCCTTTGCCAGACCCTCACCGTCCGATCGGCGGATCCACTGAACAGAAAATCGGAGACGTTCACCAGACTCAAGATCGCCTTCTTGTGTCCTCTCAACGCCCCCGTCAAAGCCATGTGATTGGCGCTGCCCTCCCTCTCCCACACCAAAATCGAACGGTCGCACGCGCCCGAGAAAAGCACCGAACCTTCGTCGTTTAGAGCCAACGCGTTCACCGCCGATTTATGTTTCTCCAGGGTTGCCATCAACACGTGGCGCTGCTCGTTCAACGGTTTGGCCCACACCCGAATTCTACGGTCCGCCGACCCGGTGTAAATGGTCCCGCCCGAGGATACCGCGACGGCGTTGATTGCGTCCTCATGCGCTTTAATAGACTCTAAACACCGGAGATCTGAACCTCTCCATATCTTCAAGTACTTATCCCAAGAAACCGAGTACACGAAGCCATTGTCGACGGCGAGACCCGTGACGGCGTCGGCGTGCTCGATCCAGAGCCGCTTATGGTGTCGCCGGACGTCGACGTAGTTCTTGGGGAGCATGAAACGGCGCAAAATGTCGTTAAACGTGGGGAGTGCGGTTAAGATCTTGTGCCGTTTGGTCGGCTCCATTTTCCAGACGCGGATTTTACAGTCCTGGTGAGCAGTAAAAATCTTCCCGTCACAGAAGGTGACGGACTTGACGAAGCCGGAAGAGGAGTCCCGAATGTTAAACGCGTCAAGGTGCGTGAGACTGGAACGTTCGTAGACGTTGATTTCGTTGCCGGATGCAGCGTAGAGGAGGTTGCTACGGTGGACTGCGACACAGGTGATCGGGGCAACGATATCATTGGATTTCGGTCTGAAAGAACCGGTGCAAACGTAAGACACAGAAAGGTCTAAGCTTTCGGGGGTGAGCTTTTGGAGGGAAGGGACAGATGCCAGAGTCTGAAGGGAGAGGCTGCTCTGGAGGCTGTCGGTGCCACTAGAGTCGCTTCCCGAGGCGGTGTCGGAAGATTCTTCGGCGGCGGTGGTTGTGGTGGTGCAAGTGATTAGCCATGTGTCAACCACTCCCATGATGCTTCAAGGCTTCGATGAAGATCGACGTGTGTATATGTATATATATATATATATATATCATGCACGCCCGCGGTTGGTGCGAGAGGCTGTTTTGGATGATGGATATATATAGTAACCATAATAAAATTAATTTTTAAGAAATGGGAAATTATTATTTCTATTTTCTGATTGCTTGCAAAAAAAAAAAAAACTTTTCTTTCTGGCTAGAAGTTACTACGAACGAACGCCCATTGTTCTAGGGGGGTCATGTTTACGTCTGTGTGTCGACGGTGATTTTCAAATATAACACTTGGAAAGCGACTCTTTGTTTAAAATTCTTAGTTACTGCATATCCAGCTGGTTAAACCTTGGGTGTTTCTATTTGGCATTGCCGGCGTATGCTTCGTTAAAATCGTAGTAATTACGGTACTTCCAACATTTAGACAAACTGAGAAAAAAAAAAAAAAAAAAAAAAGAGTGACCTGCGGATGAACCTCTGTTCTCTCTTTCGGAGATAAAAAGGATGAAGCCTTTACCTTACGAAAGCTAAGTTTAATGTGCAATTTAATGTTGGAGGTCGGAACTTCTATCCTCTGGTGGTTTTGTTTGTGTGGTGCTTGATACCATTTTGCCAATTTGACCGATGAACTTCTATGGGGAAGGCTGCAGGTCTGGCACAGACAAACGTGGAATATTTAACTACAATTTAAAAGTTGATATGCTCGCCTGCATGGTAGGATGTGACAATTCCCAAATTCAAGTATCAGCCGAAATAAATTGACAAAACAAATAGCTCAATCTAGCTCCTTCCCCATCGCTAGCCGTTCTAATCTACTAGCTTCATTCGCTGATGTCAATTTTTGCACCACGATTGCACCTGACCTGGCATTTTCAGCTCAGTTAACATTGGCAATGATTCGCTGGTAAGGTGAACGACTTCCCTGTGGTTTGATTAAAGAGTAATAAACCCCTCCTCGTCCAATGGCCAGGAGATCAGAATGTGATCCTTGTTCTACGATCTTTCCATCATTTATCACAGCTATGGCATCCGCTTTCTGTATTGTAGACAAGCGATGCGCTACAATTACACAGGTTCTTCCAACCATCATCTTCTTCAGTGCTTCTTGGACCAACATCTCTGATACACTGTCAAGGGCGCTGGTTGCCTCATCCAGGAGAAGGATTGTTGGGTTCTTTAGTATTGCTCTAGCCAGGGCTATCCTTTGCTTCTGCCCTCCTGATAGCTGTACTCCTCTTTCCCCGCAGTATGTGTCGTATCCATCCTTCATAGCACTGCATCACAGAAAGTCCAGAATCTCTTTAGCAAAATAAGAATATCGTTTCTTCAGGTTTTTCTAGTGAGACGACCCATTTTGACTTGAAAGTCATAAATTGGAATCACGAAAATAACCTCTTTGTGAAAAAAAAATAAAATAAAATCAGTAAGGGTACATATATCTAACCCTTCTCTAGATCGCATAGTGTGGGAGCCTACATCGGGAACCCCCTTTAATCAGGCATTATTACTCTTGTATGACGCCGAAGGGTGGCTAGGAACTGTGAAATTGATTACCTTATGAATTCATGAGCATTGGCCAGCATTGCAGCCTTTCTTATTTCAGCTTCTTTAGCATTCTCTTTGCCATAGCCAATGTTGTCACGTATGGTTCCTGCAAAAAGGGTGGGTTCCTGACTCACTAGTGCAATATGTGATCTCAAGGTTCTCAAGTTATACTTCTTGATGTTGCATTTATCGATCAGTATTGATCCACTTTTGGGGTCATAGAATCTCTATCAGTCCAATAATGGTAGATTTTCCTGAACCACTCTGTCCCACAAGTGCTACTGCTTTTCCTGCTCTTATGTTCATACTCAAACCCTTGAAGATCATCTGGTCAGGCTTTGCAGGATAGGAAAAGAAAACCTCCTTTAGTTCTATGCTGCCTTTAGTGATCTTCTCAACTTTGTTGGCTTGTGGGTCATCCGGATCAATCTGGCTTTCTCTATCCAGAATTGCTAAAACTGATCTGATGGCATCGCTACCTTTAGTCAAATCAGAGCTCATGCTTCCTGCATCCGCAATGTTTTTACCCGTGCTCATTAATAGGAAGAATACCTGAAATAGTTGCTTTGAGGTTATAGAACCCTCAGTAATTAGCCTCCCTCCAAACCAGTAAGTCAAGACTGTCGTAGCAGTTGTCAAAAATTGAGAGCTGAACAGCACCAAACCTGAAAACCATGACTGTTTTATTGATTCCTTATTAGGCCCTCTCATTGTCTGTTGAAAAAGATTCAACACCCTCTCCTGTGATGAAAATGCAGCAATGGTCCCATGGTTGATGATAGCTTCGCTTGCTAGTTGGCTTCCCTCACCTTGAGCCTTTTGTGCTTTTTCGGACATGCTTTTCAGTACCACACTTTTTGCATAAAAGCTTCCTATGATCAATGGCTGGCTGGCAATCATAACAATTGCCACTTTCCATGTTACTAGGAAACTGATTATAAAGGCAATTGAGGCACTGAAAAAGACCTGAACCAATAGTGACATACGATCTGCAATAAGGGATCGAACCAAGCGGGCCTCACTGGCTAGCCGGGCACAGATTGCTGCACTCGTATTATCATCTTGATCAAACCATCCAATCTCAAATGTCAACACTTTTTCCAACATTTTCTCTCTTACCCTTTGGTTAAACGCTCTCCCATGACTGCAAAATTATAGTGTTGCAGCAGATTCAGAATGAAGCTGAGGACTGCAAAGCTTAAAAATATGAAGCAATAGGTTCTGGATTCTCTTTTGATGCTGGATTTGTCATTTAGTAAGTAAACCGAGACGACTGATCCCAAACAATATGCATGAGCCGGCTGGATTGCTCCAAAGCCAGCAGCGCCTAAGCACCCGAGTACTGCTCTCTTCCATTCGGACCCATTCATTTTCAGCAAACGCCATTGTGAAGACAAACCATGCACACATTTCTTAGAGTTCATATTTCTTTGTTCATCATGGGAATGCACCGAGAAAGAACTTTCCAACCTGATGGAAAAAACTGGACTGAAGAGATATGCTGGGCTAGTTTGATAAGTCGATCTTGCACTGTTAGGTGGCGCCAGAAAATGAGGACTCTTTGGTGTACATTGGTTTCTGTTGTCTCTTTGATAAATAGGTGACCAAGAAGCTTCAGGGTGTGCTGTTGGTTGCTGCAACTCTACCATTTTTCTGTAGACCCCACTTCCTGCATCGTTTATTTGCATCAGTTCATCATGAGTACCTGATTCAACTACTTTCCCCGATTCAAGAACAACTATCATATCAGCCCTACGGATTGTGGAGAGGCGATGAGCAATGATAATTGTTGTCCTTTCTTCCGAAGCTTTGTACATGGCTGCTTGTACCATTCTTTCAGACTCTGCATCCAGAGCACTCGTAGCTTCGTCAAGCAAAAAGATTTTTGGATTCCTGATTAAAGCTCTTGCTATCGCAATCCTCTGCTTTTGCCCTCCAGACAATTGCACTCCGAATTGGCCTACCTGATTGATTTATAAAATTTCAACAAGTCAAAAGACCAGCAAAACATTGCAACTTGACTGAGAAGTAAAGAGATCATTACTTACCTGCGTCTCATATCCATCAAGTAACTTACTGATAAAGTCATGTGCGTTTGCAGCTTTAGCGGCGGTTTTTATAAGCTCCATAGAAGCTCCTTCCTTACCAAATAGAATGTTTTCTTTGATTGACGTTGCAAAGAGAATTGGCTCCTGATTAACCAATCCCATCTGACTTCTCAACCATCGAAGCTGGAGCCCTTTTAAATCATGGCCATCAAGGAGAATGTTTCCTTTAGCAGGATCATAAAACCTTTCAAGCAATGAAATGATTGTGGATTTCCCGGAACCGCTACCTCCAACTAGACCAACAGTTTTACCTGCTTGAACTTTGAGATTGAAAGCTTGAAGGATCGGGGTATGTGGGCGTGATGGGTAGCTGAAATCTACCCTCCTAAATTCAATTTCTCCTCTCACGTGTGGCAGGACCTTCCCTCTTCCATCTTCACAATTTATCATTGGCCTCTGGTCAATCATCTCATAAATGTGCTTGGCAGCAATTGTTGCCCCTGACAAGATAGCAATATTTGGTAGTGCATTCATGATGGACCTGAGCATACAAAATTCAACTGCAGATTAGAACAAAAATTGAACCGATGTACATTACAAAACATTTTTATCAAGGCTTATATAATACGAGATCCTTTCGCTTATTCAATTAATTTGGCGATATGCACGTTCAAGTCAAGAGCTTCCTCGGCACAATCCTGGAAATAGATGTAGATTTTCCATGTTCCTTTCTTTTATTTTTGATTGAAGATTTCTCATATTTCTTAATGGCATTCTCATTGCGAAAAGAATGACTCCTAGATTATTGCGAGTCGCGTGTTGTTTCAATTGGAATTGAATATATTCACACATTTTTCTGAATCTTTTATAAAAGTCCATGTACTAAAAGCTGAACCACGGATTGGATTACTAACAGATTCATGTACTTCTTGATAGAATGTAATAAGGAAGAAACAAAAAAGCAGGATTGAGAAACTCACACTCCTCCCAAGATAGAACAGGCTCCAGAGACAAAAATTGCACTTCCTTTTTCTCCTTTCTCAGTGACAAGAATGCTGCCAACCCAAGCCTGAAAACTCCAGGATGCATAAATTATTCCCATGCTCCCTATCAACAGACCTTTTGCAAAGCCTTGCCTTATTCCCAGCTCCATGCTCTTTCGAAGTGCACTGCTGAACCTTTCCAGGGTCTGATGCTCCCCAACATAAGAATAAACAGTACGGATTGATGAAATCGCTTGTTCTGCTATTCCTCCCGCAACTTCATAGGTCCCTTTTGTCTGCGTGCCTAGGTTCTTCAGTAGCTTCCCGAATCCAACTCCGGGAATCAGGAACATGATTGAGAATGGCAAAGCAGCCAACGCCAAACGCCAAGAAAGTATGAAGGCACACCCAATGCTTGCAATGAACGTCGTCAGGTGAGCCAAGCAATTCGGTATCTATAGAAAAAGAAGTCCAAATCATATTACAGTTGATGAAATAAAGGAGAACAAAATAAAATTTCAGATGATAGATTTAAAACCTTTTCGGCTATGGCATCTTGGATTGTATGTGCATCAGAAGAGATGGCCGAAATGACTTTGAAGGTAACGTTAGAATCGGCTTGGCCATCGAAGAAACCAACATCTTGCCTCAAGACTGATCTAAGGTACTCCATTCTCATCCGAGATGTTTGTCGTTCTGCCGTTCTTGTCCAACATAGTCCTTCTGCATTATACATGGAGCCACCATCCACAATTACATGCCTAAACATATACAGTTTAAACACAGCATGCATATTCTACTTTTCCCTTTCTAATTGATTATACAACTGATATGGTTGCAGAAAAGGGGTCAATTGTAATGTTCATCGGCCCTTCTGATCTTGCTGGTGTTACTGCATATACATTAAATTGGTGGGGCTCTGATTTTATGTGCAGCAATCACAAAACATATACCTATGAAAGCAGAAACGCCCACAAAAACAGCAACGTAGAGCAGCCTCAGAGAATACTGTTACAAAAAATGGGAAGAAGCAGCTTGTTAGCCCCATGTTAGGAACATGAGAAACAAGGCCAAAATCAAGGAAGAGCAAACGGAAGTACCTTGTTTACAATTTCAATGGAGAAGTTTACGTCAGAAACTCCATAATCATTGATCACGCCACTGAGAACAAACATGGTAAGAGGGGTCATTAGCCCATCTCCAATGCTGCCCAAAGTTCCCAATAACAGCAGCAACTTGTCTATCCAATTAGCGTAGCGGAATAGGCTTCCTGTGCCTCCCATATCAGTGGTAGCTTCAGGCAATTCAGGACTTTCTTTAACCTAATATCTTTATATACAAAGTTGTTACTACATCCAAATAGACCATAGGATCGTCTAAATCAAAAACCATATGCTTTTGTAAAATTCGTAGCAGACTACAACAAATTCAGACGTCTATGTCTTCTCGTGGTAAATGTCTAAATCAAAGCTTAGGATTGCGTCCGGCTCGCCGGTATTAGTTCTAACCTCTTTAGTTTTGACCTTTAGCATTCCATTTGTCCTTTTGGGGTCCTTGTCATTTCCTATGCATGATTACATGCAGTACAGCACAAGAATTATGTTCTTCATCTATTACTTTGTCTTCCATATGAATCTTATAAGCAACTAAAAAGAATTTTGGCCCATTGAAATACATATGTATGAGAAGCATTGTTGCAATGAAAAAAAATTAATTAGAATTAATTATTTTGTCATTAACACATTTTTTTTTACAATCAATAACAATTTTTCAATGTCAGAAAGTTCTACATCTAAATTATTTTTTTTCTTTCATTTTTTTAAGAACATCACCAATATGAATAAACTATTTATACCCACTAAATCAGCCTTCCAGAAGAGACTATCTAAACGAAGCGAACCAAGCGGCAGACTAGCTAGCGAACTGCAGTCTCACACTTGAGCTTGGTTATCATCATTTCCTCTTACCTTGTAGGAAATAATACTTATGCGACAATTAGTTGTCACATGAACAAGTTGGCCTCGAAGAGTACTATGAAGTTGTCATTACAGCTCATTATAGTGCTACAGAATTGCATCCCTTGACATAGAGTATTTGGCAAGCATCAACACTTGGTATTAGAGCAACGATCAATCCTTTAAGGACCTGTAGAGTGCGAGACAAGAGAGTAAGGAGGTCTTTTGAAAGGAAAAGATAGTTAAGATAGGCTCTTTCCATAAAACAGCCATGGCATCTTTAAGTTTTACATCCTTACCACCTCCAAAGTTTAATGGAGATAATTACATTGAATAGTCTATTATAATGAAGACTTATTTAAGAGCCTTTGGTTTATGGGAGGTCACTAAATTTGAAACTTAGCCTAAACTTCTTCCTCTTAACCAAACCTTGACTTAAATCAAACACTATAGTAAGCAAAATTCAAAGCAATATAAAGCATTAACTTGTATTCACTCAACTATGTTCAATAGGATTATTACTTATGAAACAACTAAAAATTCTTGGGAAAGGTTGAAGGAGGAATTTGGCAATAGCTTGAAAACTTGGAATATGCAATTGCTAAATCTCAAAAAGGAATTTGAATTATTAAGGAGGAGGGAGCTTGAAACTATCAAGGAATATAGTATTAGGTTACTCAAGATTGTAAGCCAAATAAAGATCTTTGGTGAGGATTCCACTCATAAGTTTGTTGTTCAAAAGGTCTTGGTTAGTATTATTAAAAGGTATGAGGTAAAGATCTCATCCTTAAAAGATTCCAAAAACTTGAATACTATCTCTTTAATTGAACTAATTGACACCTTGCAAGCTTAAAAATAGAGGGGACTTTTGTGAAAGGAAGATTCAAATGGAGGGGCTTTCTAAGTCAAACACAAGCAAATGAAACAGTAAAAGAAAAAGCAAGGGAAAAAATTTGGAAACAAGGTTGAAAGGAAAAGATAATATCTACCTTATGAACATTCGTCAAAATATTTTTGGAAAAAGCTTGATTTTATATGCAACATTTATAGGAATAAAGGCCATACAGAAAGGATTTGCAGGAATAAGGTAAGTCAATCACAACAAAGGCAACTTGATAAGACTGAAGCTCAAATGGTTGATGTTAACCAACAACTTAAAAAGCAATTGTTTTACCAGTAATGCCTTTTTTGATTAAGGTTAGTTGGTGGATAGTGGTTATACAAATCATATATCCCTAAACCTTAATATCTTCAAATCTTTGAATCATTTCTATTCTTTCAGGTGAAGATTGGGAATGGTTAGTTTTCTAGGGAAAAAGCACAGTTGAATTTAATACTTTAACAAGTACAAAATTAATTTCTAATGTACCATATGTTCTTAATATTACTTAAAATCTTTTTAAGTGTTGGTTAACTACTTGAAAGAGGATGTTCTATAACTTTTAAGGATAAAAAATGTGTAATATGCAATTATAAAGGTTGTAAACTTGTTATTATTCCTATGAAAGGGAAGAGTTTTTACTTGAATTGGTCAACTTTATATTATAAGGCCTAGGCTGCTTCTATTAATAAACTAGTCTTATGGCATAGGACACTTGGACATCTCCATGACATAGGCATTCAAACTATGGCTAAAAGGGGTCTTACTATAGATTTGCCTAAAATACAAGTGCCTAATGGCAGACATATGCCGCATTTGTCAATTAGGTAAACAAACAAAATTACCTTTTACAATGAGTAAGTCATAGAGAGCCAAGTAGAGACTACAATTAATCCACATTGATTTATGTGGACCCATGACCAATCCTTCCTTAAATGGAAACAAATGCTTCATTTTTATTATTGATGATCTTTCCGAGTTTTACTAGGTGTATTTTCTGAAGCTAAAAGTTAAGGTTCCCTCTATTTTTAAAAGGTTTAAGGCTTGGATTGAAAACCAAACCAACCTTAAACTTGGAACTATTAAATGTGGTAATAAGTCTAAGATTACCTTAGAGGCTTTCAAAGCCATATGTGTAAATGCTATAATTCAACAACAATTTACTACTCCTTATACTCCACAGCAAAATAGAGTAAGTGAAAGGAAAAACAAGAGCATCATATCAATGACTAGATGCATGCTAGCAGAAAAGATGCTTCCAAAAAGGTTTTGGGAAAAAGTTATAACAACTTTACTATATTTCTTCAACACGATCCCTACTAAGGTTCTCTTTAATCAAATTGCATTTAAGGTCTACTATCAACATAGACTCTCTCTTGATCATATAAAAATATTTGGTTGCTTGTGTTTTGTTTACATACTTGAACAGAAAAAAGGGTAAATTAGACCTTTGATCAAATATTGCTATCTGTATTGGTTATAGTGAGTCAACATACATTTATAAAGTTTATGTCGCTTCATCTGCTAAAGTTTCAATCTCTAAACATATCAAATTCAGTGAGAATCAACATTGGAATTGGGATAAAGGTGAGATTAAGATGACTCAAACTGATATAGGTTAAGGATCAAGCAATTTACTCATTGTATCTAAAGTCTCATATGAGAAGGTTGAAGATTCTTCAGTTAAAGGAACTAAAAGGCTATTTGATATCTATGAAAGAGCTTATTAAGCTATCATTGAGCCTACTAATTATGAAAAGGCCTCAGGCCAGCCTAAGTAGAGAAAAGACATTATGAAGGAGCTACAAACTATTAAAAAGGGTGAAACTTGGACCTTAGTTTCTAGACTTAAAGGAAAATTTGTCATTGAAGTAAAATGGATCTTTGAAGTTAACCATTACTTTAATAAGAGAGTTAATAAACACAAGGCAAGATTAGTAGCTAAGAGATATTCACAATAACTTGGTGTGGGTTATTATAAGACCTTTGCTTTAGTCACCAATATGGACACTATCAAGCTACTTATTGTTGTTACAACACATAAAGGCTAGTAAGTGCATCATTTGGATGTGAAATTAGCTTTCCTTAATGGTAAGCTATAGGAAAATGTTCTGGTGGAACAACTTTCATACTTTATCAAGTATGAATAGGAAAACAAGGTCTATTTGTTAAAGAAGGCTTTATATGACCTAAAACAAGCTCATAGGACCTAGTATAGTAGACTGAATGAGCATATGTAAACTTTAACTTTTACATCAGCAAAACTGAACATACTGTGTATATTAAATCATAATAGAATCATATGATGTATGTTTCCTTATATGTTGATGACTTGTTTATTACTAGTAATTGTCTAAATCTTATTTAAGGGTTTAAAGCTAAAATGGAACAGAGTTTTTGATATAATAGACCTTGGAATCATGACTTACTTTCTCGGTTTGGAGGTGTAACAAATAGATCATGGAATCTTTCTTTGTTAAAGCAAATATGTCAAAGAAATCCTTAAGAAGTTTAGCATTCAAAATTACAATAACATAATAACACCATTTGTTGTTGGATAACAACTTTAAAAAGATGATCAAATCAAGAACACAAACCCCTCCAAATATAGAAGTCTCATTGGTTGTTTACTCTATTTGTTAACCATAAGACCAAATATTATATATGTTATAAGTTTACTTTCCAAATTCATGCATTCGCCTTCCTATAAAAAAGGTCTTAAGATATATTTAAGGAACCTTGGACCTTGGAATCATGTATAACAAATTAATAAGGCTGAAGTCAATTGGCTACACAGATAGTGATTAGGTTAGTTCACTAAATGACATGAAAAGCACCTCAAAATATGTTTTTACACTTAAAACTAGTGTTTTCTACTAGTATTCTTAAAAACAATACATAATAACTCAATCAACAACTGAAGCAGAATACATTGCTACTACTTTAGCTTTTAACTAAGCTATTTGGCTTAGAAAGTTGCTTCTTAATCTAAATTTGGAACAATTTGAGGCAACTCCAATAATTTATGACAATTGAATTTCAATTGCAATTTCAAAGAACCTTATCTTACATAGGAGAATTAAACATTTTAAGATCAAAGTACATTTTATCATGAAGCACAAAAAAGTAATAAGGTGGAGTTGATTTACTACAACATAAACAAATAACTTGCTTATATATTCATTAAATGCTTACCAAAGCAAAAATTTAAAGAATTAAGAAGTAAACTTGACATGCAAAAGAGGAAAATTAAAGCTATCATTACAACTCATCGTAATGTTACAAAATTATATTCCCTAATATGAATTATTTGGTAAATATTTAGTTTGCATGAAATATAATATGCTTGCTCTCATATATATGATTGTTTTCTTTAAGTTCTATTAAAGATAATACTTAATACCTCAGTAATTTCTTCTTATAAAAGAAAGTAATTATTCACATTATTTTTGATTAGTTATCACATATAACTATATTTAGTTATTAAGTCTATAATTAAAAAATATAATGATATTCTACATTTAAATTTTTACATATAATAAAAATTATAAGCTAATGAAAAAGTGTTTTCCTTAATTTCATTTATCTTGATATTGCTGCTATCTTGTGATTTTTCTCACCTTTTCTTGCTATCTTCACAGCTGTTAAACTATCCGGAAAACCAAACCTAGCCTTGCCGATCTCCCTTCTTCTTCTCTCGACATACTAAAATAATAATTTAACGTCGGATTCATGCCCTCCGATTTACCAAAACAATCCAAGATGGAGAGGTAACATCCAAATATTTAATCCGTGGATAAGTGAGAAACCAAGCTTGGCCAAGTGATCCGTACAAGAGTTTGATTCCCTAAAACAATGAGCAATCTGATATATCCACTGTCTCCAAAGGCGAGCACCAAAAATAATCGATAAGAGCAGCAAGAGAGTGACTCCTTTGAACTTTAAACTGAACTAAAGGTTAACTTGAGAATCAGTGTTAATCATTACCAGACTCTAATTTTAGAAGTCTTTGTCTTAACATATAATGATGCAAGTTCAACTTCAGAATGCAGCAAGTACTCCAACATAAAACACTATTACTAGCCTTGATTGTTGTTTCTGGTGGCATGGGAAGTGACCTTTTTGGTTTTTTGACTCCCATTGAAAATGACTTAATAAATAAATAATATCACATTCAGATGTGATTCCTATCAAAATTGCCTGGATATTCTATACCGAAACCTGACAAATGAACAGAAAAACAAAAAAAAAAAGAGAAAAAACAATTGAACAGATGTTAGAAAAGGGTTGAGCACTAGCGCTTAAATCCACTCATTGCTTTCACAATCAAATCGCCATATGTGAAATGCGAGATCAATATGACATTGTAGAAGAGGTTTGAGGATGAATGGACTGCCACCCCCCCCCCCCCCCCAACCGGCTTTTTTTCTTTAATACAAGATTAATAATCATACTATTGTAATTCCAGTTTCCCAACATATTGGGACACAAAGATCGTGATAAAATTAGCTATGTGGGTTAGTTTTATTCGCTTGGACCTCCCCGAAACAGTACTAAGTACGAATATTCTTTGGCTAGCTATGAGTCAATAATTGTGACATTCTACAGCATTATATTGACATCGTGTCTGCTTTAATGGCAAAAAAAAAAAAAATGTTAGCAATTGCATCATTTTTCAGTTGGAAATTTGATGAAGTGGAGAAATTGAGATAAAAGTAAAATATCCCATATTTGATTCTAACTAACTAAAATTCATTAACTTAATTGTTAAAAAAAAAAAAAAGTTGGACAGTCCAACTGAAAATTTGTTTACGGTTTAGATTGGGGATTTAGCGTACCTAATAATAATGATAATAATGCCCCGAACTCATATCATAACTGTCCACATTTTAAACTGAGGGCAGAAAAAGTGGGGTGCAGGGGAAGATCAATTGGTCCCTGTTGCACTCTATAATAATTCAGTTTCCTATGCATAATCCACACCCTCCACACCCAAGTGACCCGACCCTGATCCTACCGGAGTTCACTGATTCGGCTTGTCAGCTCTACCGCACTAGACTTCGTGGCTAGCGGCAGCTTGGACATAATTTTAGTAAACAACACGATGCTTGGCACTTTGAAATTGCTGTGGATAATTATTCTGATAATCAACGGGGCCCCCCAATACAGGATAAGATCAATTTGATGGGGCAACCGGGCCAGATTATTTTTATTAAGAAGGCGGCATCATGTTTTATTTAGAAATTAATTTGGCCCGCCAGCCCATCTCGGACCTTTGGTTCAGCTCCAAATCCTTTTACCATAACATGAGCTCCAAAATTATTTGGGAGCGAAGTGTTACCAAATTATAATCTTTTTTTTTAAATAATTTATTAAAATATGTAATATATTATTTGTTATAAAATTATTTTTTCAAATTATAATTTTTTTTAATAATTTATTAAAATATGTAATATATTATTTGTCATAAAATTATTTTTAAAAAAAAAATAATTTTATTAAAATGTATAACACCTATATTTATAAAATTTAAAAACTTCTATTTTTCTTTTTGATATGAGATTTCATCTCGTAAATATTTTATATTCCAACCCGTTAATTTTAAACAAATTGACATGCAGCATAACATAATAAAATCTGTTACCATTTATTAATGGGATGTTATATTTATAACAAATAATTTTTATTGAAAGACTTAATAATAAATATTTTGATATTATATTAATAAATTAATTTATATAAAAAAAATAAATTATTAAATAAAATTTAAAATATAAATTATATATTATACTTTTAACAGATACAAAGTGCAAAGATTGTGATTTTTTTTTCTTTTGTCCTCTTGCAATTACCCTTAATTTAATAAACCCCAAGTAGCAACTAAAAATTTTAACTAACAAAAAACCGAATAAACCGGTGCAAATGCGTGGATGAAAGTAGACAATTATATTATGCAAGTGTGCACGTCTGCATGGTTGTACCAAACAAAAACCCTAATTAAAATTACACATAATCAATTCATGAGAAGACAGACGGGCGTACAAACATTGTTTTTCCCCAAGATTTATCCTACCGAAGATGTAATCAATTTTTCTAATTCCCTTTTTATTGGGGTTTTAAACATTAATTAATTAATTAATTAATGAGAAGAATCCAAGTGGCCAACCGTGTGGCCTTGATTAGCTCAATAGAAACATTAAGGCACGCACGCCCCCCACCCCCATCCAAATCTTTTGACCATTTGTCTGAAGACTCGGTGAAACTGCTAATAACTACACCAACAAAGGACAAAAATTAAGCATTCCACAGCTAACCATTTTTTTTTTTTTTTTAAAAAGTGAAAATGGGGGTATCCTACTTAATCCAGAAGAAAACGAGGAGTACCTCAATTAATCGAGAATTGACGTTTTAATGTAAAAATGTGTTGCAGTATTCTAAAATATATATATTTTTTCAAGGAAAAAAATTATTTTATAAATATATTAATCAATATCATTAATAATAATTCATTAATTAATTGTTTATAAAAATCTATTATTTAAAATACATGCCACCTCAAGTTGGGACGAAATGTTTGTTAAAATACGGGTAATATGCGCGTAATTGACTTCATCCTCTGATTTAACATCTCAAAAGACTTCACATGCGCCAAAATAATTGAGTTATAGTAAAAAAGTTCGCTAAAAACATATTTGTTATTTTCAAATTTTACATTTTACCTCAAAATACACGAAAATTCTGTTTTCATCCCCGTGGGTGGCATTTCCCACTTCCCTCTCCGCGCGCGCTAGTTAAGGCGGGAGCGTCAAGCTGTGATTACTGTCTGGGTAATTTCACCGGTGACTGGTGATTTTCATTACAATCTCAAAGTGGCATCTTTGTCCACTTTCTTTATGACTCCTCGTGATTTTCGCATAATCCTTTATTTGTTTTGGGGTATAATGCCATCGCGTGGCTTTGCAATCCAGCTTTCATTTTTTTTCTTTTTTTCCTTTGAACTCAAATTGCAAACCGGCTTTCATTTTTTGCACAATGAATGAATGTCATTAGGCAAAGAAGCCTCCGTCAGGAAACCAAATTAGAGCTTATAATATCCATGAACGAAAGAATAATTTAATAACAGAAGAGAAACATTAAGGGAGTCGTACACTCCAAATTTGTCCCTCCTAGAATCGCTTTTTTTTTTTGGTGGATAATGAGGTTTTTTTCTTTTCCTTTGTTTTTGGAAGGAGTGCGGGATTTGAACGTTTACCTCTCCCCCCTCCCCAAAACACCTCCAAATGGAATTTTCTCGATTCAGTGAAAGCAAAAGCAAATGAATTAAAGAAAGCGTAATTGACCTTCTCTTTTGTTTTTTTTTTCCAACCAGAATAAAAGTCATTTGTAAGACATGAACCCATCAGTTCACCGGAGTTTGGCTAGACAACATTTCAAGAGAACTAAGAATTAGTAACTGTTTATTAAGTCTTTTGTGCTGATATTCGCATAAGATAAAAATAATTTAAAGATTTTAATAATATTTCAATGAAAATTACTATAATACACTCGATTACAATCTGAAATCACAATTTTTGATAGATCATAATTTTTTTGTTCCAAAAAAAAACAAGGTTCAAGTATCAAAATTTTCCGGTACTTGGGGACTTGGGCTTTGCGTGTTGTCGTGTGATTAATGATGGCAATTACATACACACTCACTGTTTCCTAGATGCAATGCATGACAATCTAGTTGGTGCTCGTTTTCCATTACAATGTCAATTTGTCATCCATGGCGAAGCAAGCAAAGCAGATTGCAAGTTTTTACACATAACCGTGCTTGCAATTGCAAACATAGGACACAGTAAAGCTCAAAGTCCAAAGCAAACCGAACATGTAAAAGACTTCCCCCCCCCCCCCCCCCCCCCACAACACACACACACACACACACACATATATTTCATTACAATTTCAATTTGTCATCCATAGCGAAACTGGCAGGCTGATAGCAAGTTTTACACATAACCATGCTAGCAATAGCAGGCATAGGACACAGTACAGCTCAAAGTTCAGAGCAAACCAGAGTTAATTAGGATCCAACGGCAAACCGAAAATGTAAAAAGACTTTGCACCAAAAAATATATATAAAAGTAAAAAATACAAAAAGGGTTTTCTTTTTTTTTTTTAAATTCAGGTTCATAATTCTAGGGGGAAAAGAAAAAACCCCTTTTGTTTGATTTTTCGTTTGGTTCTCGATGGAGGCTTCTGTGCCTTTGCAAAATTTCAGTCAAAAATAGCGAACAAATGTGGTCCCGCAGTCGGCAGAGGCTGCTATATTTGGCACAAAACAATACGAGGTTGAGAAGACGAGAGATCAAACGACATTATAGATATCACACGTGGGAGAGAGCAAGCTAGCCTGGATAAGTGCGGGGATGTGGCAGGTATAAGGTGGTCCAGGTGTCAAAACCCCACGAGATCAGGAAAAAGAGCATGAGGACAAAAGCTTCACAGAGCGAAAGGTTTTCACTTTTCAGAGCGGACTCCAACCATTAATGCGAGATGGAGAAATTGGAACAGGGACGAATCAATGGTGGGGGGGAGGGGACAAAGGCGTGGGACAAGGGATAATAAAACTTGCCTTTTACAGATATTTCATTTGAATGGCCTAACGTTATTATTAATATTATTTATCGATTGATTATGAATTTCGTTAAGTACAGAAAATATATTCTTTTTTGGGGGCTTTCAACCTTAATAGCCTTGCACATGAAGGAGGTTATTAAAATGGTTATCTATTTTTAGTCTTAAATTATTAAAATTTAAGTCATTATTTTTTAATAATTTATAAAATTCATAATAATAATAATAATAATAATAATAAAAGAGCAAACTAAGCATCCAAAGATAAAGAGACCCGAGAAGGTTGGTAACGCGGATTGAGGTCAAAGTCTCTTTTGCAACGGGCTAAATGCCAAGTCCACCTGACCTGATTGTCCTACGTGGCACGTGTGTCTGACTTGTCAGCAAAATCACGTGACTCTCTCTCTCCTTCTCTCTCTCTCAGACTCACCATCCATGACTGAAATAGAAGTCAGAAATTAGTTTTTGCAGTGAAAGCTTCCACCCCCACCACCTGCCAAAGAACGAAAAACGAAAAAACAGGGACAAAGCAACGGCGTGGCCATTCTAATGGACTTCCATCAGTGCCAATGCCAATTAGAATGGACGTTGATCAAATGATAATTTTATTATGTATTTATTTTTATATTTTTATAATTATAATTATAATTATAATTATATATAATCGATCCCACTTGCATGTAATGTGATACTTTTTATAGACTTGTATCCAAAGTTTATTACGTAACACTTTCATATGATAAATTATTGACATGCAATAATAATAAAAGATTCAAACTTGTGAAGTGCTTATATATTTTATATAGTTAATATATATCTAAGTTCAAATCCTAGCCATTTGGTGTACAAAAGTCTACCCCAAAATTACAAATTGACAGTAAAAGAACTCCAAAATTTAAATGTTACCCCTTTTTTATATGGGGGGGGGGGGGAAGTGGTGGTGGGAACCATACTATTTTTTTTTTTCTTCTCATGGAGAGCAGAGAGGTTAACAATTAAAACACAAAAAAAAAAAAAAGTGTTTATTATGTATAAATGAACTTTGTAAGTTTTAAGAGTCCGAATCTGCCTTCTGCCCTCTTGCTGACTTCCGTTTTAACATTGATTGCTAGTGGGGGTCCCCATCTTTTCTCTTTCCTTTCAACGTTCTGAAAAATAGTCAAAAAAACACACAAAAAAACGCACGTCAATCAATAACTCAATTACAAACATCCGTGTTATTGCGAATGCCTCCGCTTGTAACAAATTTTTTAGTTGGTTGGTGATACAAACAGTTCATTTTGGTGTCTGTTTCCATTGCTCGCTTCAAGGAGCACTCGAACTCGACCACGTTACTATTTTCTTTTTTTATTTTTATTTTTTTGTTTCTAAAGAAGATCGTCATGGCATCATATCAGCCAAAGAAGGAAATTGAAGAGGAGAGCAAAGCCAGAATTCGAACCCTGCCTTTCAATGAAAGTACAAGCTTTTAAAATAATGTCATCGGCAATGAAAACTTCTTACATTAAAAAACGCATTCATCCATAAATTACATAGTAACAATAAAATTCTCAAATATTGACATGATTCTAAATTTTCGATTATTAAAATCCCCCCCCCCCAACCAATGAGATATAGAGTTTGGGCTATGACATTAGCAGGTTTGAATGATCGCCAATGTCTAGTCCCCCCACCCCAGATTGAAGAAATGCTCAGGAAAGTTGGAACCTTTTAAAGCTGCTTTTCCAACCCCGGAATGTTTGTAATTTGGTTTAACACTTCTATGGCCTGTGGCGCATAATGCAGCAAATTATTAAAGACCCCACAAAACAACTGACGTGTGAAGAGAAATACTACTATGTGAAAATAAATAAACAAAAAAAGTAACAATCATAACCAAAACCATATATAAGCTAAGCTTCCATTCTACAGGATAACATTATTTTTTCATAATAAAATTTTAATAAAAAAACAAAATGCTAAAGATTAAAATTTTAATAAAAAAAAAAAGCCATTGGTTACAGCTTACAAACTCACAAAGCTACTAGCGAGACAGAGAGAGACATGAAGTAAATGGAGATGATGGTGGTCACTCAGCTTATAGCCCTTGATGGACAAGGGGCCTTTCGCTATATGACGTGTGTGTGTGTGTGTGTGTGTGTGTGTGTGTGTGGGTAGGAAGAGAGACGGCCCGATGTTCAACCTCTTCGTCGGTTATTAGAGTAGCTGTTGGTAGCTACTAGCAATGGCTGTTTGCAGGATTTTTATGTGGAGATATGATATTTCATATCTTTCCTCAATTCCAAGAGAGAATCAGAAGATATAGGAACAGTCCCCACAATAATGCCGCCAGTCTCCTTAAATTTTAATAAAGAGCCACCATTTCTTCACTGTTGCTGTCTTTTATCACCATCACCTCCATGACCGCCGTTTCGGTTTCTGCTACCCCCTTACTGCTGGCTGCTGCTGCAATGCTGTTATTCTCCTTCCTCTTGCTTGGCGTCCTCGTTGATGTTTTTGAGGCAATCTCCGCAGTCAAACTCAGCATCATGATCCATAGATTTGATGGGGATTTGCTGTTTCTTGTGACCAACAATGGGGAGTGGCTCCGTCTGCTGCTCACCATCTCGCGGAGGGGTGAACACCACTGGCAGGTAGTGGTCCATCTCACATGGGAACTTCGAGTTCTTGAAGTGATCCTTTAATGCTTCCAATCCCTTCATTTTTATCAAGAATATAAGCAAAATAACCCACAACCATGAGGAGGAAATTTTTTTTGAAAAAAAAGAAATAATAAGTGATGTAATATCATTGGGATTTTGTGTGAAATAAGAAAGAACAAGAATAAGGATGAATATTAACCTGAACTCTAGCATAAGTGACTTCACAAATCTTTCTGGAGTTGAAGACCTCCCAATGTTGATGGTGAAATGCCTTGTACAGCCTCCCTGCTGCCTGTGGAGACGTCATGTTCACGAATCCATATCCCACGTTGCACTTGTTGCTGTTTTCTCACCAATTAATTAGACGATGTGAAATTCCCTCAAACAACAATTCTCAAAATTCTTGTGTCTGGATTTACAGACTAGTCCAATAAAAAACTCAAGACAAAAGAGAGATGAAATAATTA
Organism: Ceriops zippeliana; assembly: GCA_037897445.1. Classification (NCBI taxonomy): domain Eukaryota; kingdom Viridiplantae; phylum Streptophyta; class Magnoliopsida; order Malpighiales; family Rhizophoraceae; genus Ceriops; species Ceriops zippeliana. The sequence continues at coordinate 806,143 of JBAPLH010000188.1, read as the reverse complement.
CTTGAAGTCAATGGGCAGATAGACAAAATCATAAGAGGACAAGGGCTGATCGTCGTCGTCGTCGCCGCCGCTGTTGGCAATCTGCTCGTTGCAGTGAATGCAGTGGTTGTCCAGCATGTTCAACAGCAACTTCTGACTGAAAGAATCCGACATGGGCATATGCATATGTATATATAGAGAAGTTTTACATTATCTATTTACCAATAATTCAGAAAGAATAGGAAGAACTCGAAAAGAGAAAACGAACATTGAAATAATCAAGAAGGCCAATGCCAACCTGTACTTGTTGGGTATGTTCTTGATCATTAGAGTCGTCCTGGAATCACTACTATGATTAGATTCCCTTATTGCATCTTCATTTATTAGAAAACGAGCATCAAGTTTCTTTGCTTGCTTGCCTTTCCATGGCCTGCTTCTAGACTGCTGCTGCTGCTTCACAGTTGCCGTGGAAGACTGATTGGCTTGCCCTTTTCTCGCACTTCTCTTCAGAGGCCCATCAGCTGCAATCTTATTAACAATATCATCTCCATCTACACCACCACTCAATGACAAAGTTGTATCAATTGAAGCCTCCTCCTCATCGGGGACACCTTCATTAGGGCTTCTCTCGCCGGAATTTGATGTTTTGGCAGCGCCGGAGTATTGGGATTGATTCGGAACCGCGCGAGGAGGAACATTAGAAGGCGAGCCGCGGCCAGACAATCTCCGGGGCAAGGGCGGAGCTGTTGGTGGAAAAAGAGGAAGCTGAGCTGCCTCCGGGGGAGCACACTTGTAAATTTTCTGGTGGTTAACGATTGCATTACTATTATAATGATGAGAAGAAAAGCCTTTGTTGGCGTTGAAAAACTTCCTCCCATAGCCACCAGGTCGACTGAACTCAATTACCACCTGCTTGCCATGAATTTCTTTACCATTCATTTCTTTCAAAGCCTTAGCAGCATGTCTTACATCATAAAACTCCACAAACCTTTGCTGCTTCTTCATTGGCGTCTCCCTCAGTTCCTTAACATCACCTGTAATAAAAACCTTCAAGATTAAGTTACAAGATGCAAACTCTCAAAACAACCCAAAACTTTTATTCAAAAAATAAAAAAACTTTAATGTAGCATACCATAAACTTGGAAGATTTCTTTAAGGAAACTGCTGGAGATATTGGGTTCCAAATTAAAAACCACGATGGTCCCTTGATTAAGTCCGTCCGGTACAGCGTTACAAGCCGGAATTGTGAATTGGGCCCACACGGCACGACCGGCAATTAGCCCGGCTGTCGGCGGAGGTAGTGATGGTACAACCATGCTCCTCCCACCCTCGAGCCCGCCTGAAATTTGCGCCAACTGCAAGGTGGCGGCGAAAAGGTTCCTTATCCTGGTTTGCTGAAGCATGTGCTGCTCTCGTATCTCCCTCAACGCCCTTTCTGCATGCCTCAGATCATAAAAATGAACGGTCACGATTCCATCACAAAGCCTCTCCATCTGAACCCCTCTCACCTCGCCGAAAACCTCCAATTCCCTCCTAATCATCGTCTCGCTGACGTCCCTCGCCACCGAGCTCACCAGAAGAGAACGCGTTGGCCCCGCCGACGGAGGCGGCAGTACAGGAACAGTGTTAACGTACTGGGACGGCCCCACTGCCGGTGGGTAGCCTGCTAACTGCACGACGGCTCCACCAACAACAAACGTAGTCACCGGAGGCCCGAACGCATGGTAGACATGCTGAGACGGTTGTCCAAGGAAGGGAATTTGTGGCGTCAAGTTGTTAAGGTTGTTACTGTTGCTTGGTCGGAACTCTCGCGCTCGTGGGTCGAGGCTGGCCGGAAACTGGATAATACGGGTGTCTTCCATGCTGCTTTCTCGAAGTTTACCGCTCCTGAAACCGCCGAGCGGACGGGGAAAACGGTTTCCCGGCGAAGCCGCGTGTTGGAGGTGGAGTGCGGGGGGTGGGAAGTACTAAGGTTTTTTAACAGTACATATCTCTTTGTTTGTCTACTCAACAGTCTATCTGTTTATGTCTCTCTCTCTCTCTCTCTCTCTGTGGCTCTCCCTCTCCCCCACTATATTACAGTGGGAAAAGCATAAATGTCTTTCCTTTTTCTCTACTTTCTTGTCAAAGTCCACGTGGCCAAGAATGTCCTTAAAATTGGTGTTCGCTATACTTATTTTTCCTTTCATAGCAAACTAATGTCTATATATATATATATATATATATATATATATAATATTTTAATTTCATTGCATTTATTTTTTTATTTTTTATATATGTAAAAGTGAGTGAATTTAACTTATTTTTCAAATGAATTAAATTGAAAAAAATTAATTTATTATATCATAAGTTCTTGTTGAAATAGCAATAATATATTGAAAATTTATGTTTATAATAATACAATGTACGTACTTATTATAATTATAAACTAAATTATTAATGACATTAATTACACCAATAAAAAATTAAATTAAAATTAATGATATTGATAAAAAAATTAACTTTAACTTGTAATTTAAATAAATTATATTTAATTTAATTGTGATTTTGAAAGTATAAAATTTATTTAAATTAAATTAAATTATCTTATAATATTAAAATTAGAATGTTTTTTATTTGGACATAAATCGCATAAAAGCTTCAACTATCCCCGTAACTTACACTTATAGGACTACCCGCAAGCAACACTAAAAATAATCATATATTTTTTATATAAAGTTTTTTAATCAATTTTTTCAGTGTTTATTATTTATCTTAATAATTAATTTTGTAATGTTTATATATTTAAAAATTTTAATATTTAGTTAAAGTGTTTTTATTTTTAAAATTTTGAATACTAATGACTTTAATTGTTGAGGTAATTTGATAAAATAAAATATGTGGATGACAATTTTACTTTTAATAAATATGCTTTAATCTTTCTAAGCAATCTGTATGTTTTAATATCATTTTATTAGTTTTACTTTTATGATGATTCCACTGCAATTTAAAAAAGTTTTATAAACCCCAATAACAATTTTGTTTAAACATAGGTATTAAGCCAACTCAAATCATTCACTTACATTCATAGTATTTAAATGCAAAGAAAATTAAAATGGGTTTATAATATAACATTCATGGTGATTAATGTTAATGATAATACAATGTTCATATTTAGTATGAGTATAACAGAAATTGTTAATTTTTCCAATTTAGATAATTCGAGCAAAATTAAAATCATAAAAGTTAGAAAGAATACATTAGATTTAGTTTGCATTTTAAATAAATTGAATTTGAGGGTTTGATTCGTGTTTTGAGATGTAAAAGTCAATATTACTTTCTTAATATTTATATTTAAAAAGTCAATATTTGGTTAAAGGGTCCTTAATTTCTTTTTTTCTTTTTTTTAGATATTGGTGGAATTATTTGTCAAACAAGTCAATAAAACAAAAAATGCAAATGAAAATTTTACTTGGAATGAGTACAGCTCAACTCATTAAATCAGACATCAAACTAATTTTATTTTTATCTTGATTCAATTAAAATTTTAAAAATTTAAAAATTGGTCAGGAACCATTTTTTTTTTTTTTAATATAAATTTCAAACCGACCTATATCAACTGCTTACATTCAACTGACAGTTACCTACATAATGAAACTCATTTTTTAGTAATGTGTGCGTGCATTAATGAAAACCATACTCGTTTTGTTGTCTTTTTAATTGACGGCTATACACAGTAATCAAAATAATTTAATTAACTCTCTAAAAAAAAATGTTAAGAACCCCATTTTTATTTCGTTTGAAATTTTTTGCCATTCAAATATATATATATATATATATATATATATATTTTTGGCAAAATTCTGCAAGAAAAGAAGACTCTTTTGGGGTCTTCTGAGGTTAGTCTTAAGCAGGAAATGGGGGGATGCGAAAACCATGAGTACAGGGGAAGGGTGTGGACCGTACACGTGGCGGGGGAGATGAAATGTTTTGTTGGGACGATCTGGGGAATGATGAACCGACGACGACGACGATGATGATTATGATGGGTTACCGGCGAAACTGTAGTAGCAGTCGTAGAGGCAGCGGCCCCTCATAGTAGCGAACAGGAAAAGCCAAAAGCACAGGCCAAAAACTGAAGGGTAATAACTAATGAGAAGCCTGCTGCTGCTGCGGCTGCTGCTGCGTTTCGGTACTTTTTCATTTTGAGTATTTTGACCACTCGTAATGCTTTTTATTGGTGCCACCACCACCCCCACCTTATTAATGCTTCTCTCTCTCTCTCTCTCTCTCTCTCTCTCTCTCTCTCTCTCTCTCTCTCCTCGATACCATTCCTTGCTCGTTTGTACCCTTTGAACAATGCTTTAATTCTTTTTAAAAAACAAGTTTGTTTTTTGAACAAAAAATTAATTCTTGCTCAAATTGATGGTTGGGATCAAATAGTATTGAATGCGGGGGGTTTTTTTTTTTTTTGTAAAAGAAAAAAAAGATATTAAAATTACCATAAGTCACTTTTGCTTTTTTTTTTTTTTTCACTTGACAACTAAAAGATTTTAGATTTGTTGTGAAATCTAAAGATTAATAAAGTGTATTTAATTCTATTTTTATTTTAGATTAAAAATTATTTTTATTGTTTAAATTTTTAACTTACAAGACATAATTTTGTTTTTATGAATTTAGATATTTATTTTTAAAATTTCAAGCTATAATCTTAAAAAAAAAAAAGAGATCAATTTTATTTACTTCAATTAAATAATTTACAATTTAAAGAATTTTTCTCTTGATAAAAAAAAAGTTGACTCTTACTTAGTAATTATTTTAATTGATAATAAATCATTTACACACACACACACACACAAAAAAAAAAAGCTCTTTTATAAAATGGTTCCAAAATTTAATCGTAGAGTATGAGTCAGAGAATATAAACACTATATCAACCCTTTTGCCAAGATGTTGGTAAAGAATTTTATTTTTGGGCTTTCTTCTTTCTTCAAACGATTTTTATGTTTTAATTTGAACCTTTAACTTCTTCTTCTTTTTCCAACTTTTTTCTTCTAATGGTAATGAGAAATATACTCGTAAACTTTTTTTTCTCTTTTCCTTTTGGGGTTGGATAAAATTAAATAAACTAAAGAAGAAAGAAGAGATATATTCTTATGTAAGGTAACCAAAATTAGCTCATTCTAAGCAGAGAGCTGGAAAGTGCAGGTGTCTTTTTGTTTTTTTTTTTCTTTTTTTTGGTTGTTGAAGAACAATTTTGTTGCATGTCTACATGGAAGGGAACATGCATACAATAAGCATCAGAGGACTACGTGGCTATCTCAATGGAGGGTGGCGGAGTTGGAAATTTCTTGCAATGGGGAAAAAAATCAATAAGTAAAAAAAAATAAAAGAAAATTAGGAAAATTGAGCATGGAAAAGCTAACAATTTTACTGGGGTAAAAACTGAAAAAAAAAAAAAAAACAGAGAGAGACCAAGTTTTAAATTTCAAGCTGAGGTGAGTCTTTTACATGGTTCGGGGACTGCCAATGGCATTAAGGACAAACTGTCCATACAGCAAACAGATACCTTATTATTTACAAAACCAACTGGCGGATTGAAAAATAATTAGCAAAAAAGGGTTCGAATTCATCATAGCACGCGATGAACTAAATGGATTCCCTCCCAATTTGTTGTTCTTCACTTATCTCAAATTAAGCTTTAATAAATTGCAAAAAGTTTACACCGAACCTTTTTCCCAAAAAAGTAAATTACACTAAAACCCACTTCTGTATTGTGATCAAAAGTAGATCAATTATACTTCAAAAATAAAACAATTTTTTCCTTGTACTGAAATTTTACTTGAGGTCCGGCATGGGATTTCCAATGCCTGCCCCACTACCTTAAACTGACAAATTTTTAGTGTTTCTGTCTTCGTTACTTGGCCCATTCTGTCTCCCATCGACTCCATGTCTCTTTTTTTTTTTTTTTTTTTTTTAAGTTACATTCCAGATTCCTTTCTTGTCCACAGCATGGCTGGTCTCTTAGAACTCCCATTTCTCTATATATTCTGTGTAAAATTTTATTTTTTTGTGGTATAACACATTATCTCATGATTGATTAGTTATAGGTTTCCTCAATTAGCTTCAACTTGAATTCTAGTCCTTCGATTGGATCCCTTACTCACTACTCTTTAGTAATGAGATAATTTTTAGATAGTAGGTACCTGATTAAAATTGAGAAATGTCACTTAAAAATTAGATATCATATAATATATATTATGATACATAAATTATAACAAAATAGTATTTACCGTCATATCAAGAATTGCTTTTTATGTATATTTTCATTTGTATATAAATAAACCCACAAAGACTCCTCCATTCCCTAATAGCATGCATGAAGAAGTACTGAAGTGCAAGCCTACTTACTTAGCAACTTTAATTCATTTTACAGGGGCAGTATATAGGTTTTCAGGCTTGGTTTTGGAGTTCGGAATTGCAGTAAGCAGTAGCATCCTTGCAAGTTCTTGTAAATGGCTTTTTGGGTGCCCTTCGTCTTTCAAGATGCAATGAATAAAGCCAACTTGTCGTTCCAAAAATAAAAAAATAAAAAATGAAAAATATCGAGTTCCCTTTTGCCTTTGCTATATTTCAAGCCTGGAATTGTTTAATGCGGATCATCAACCATGGAGATCGTAAAAGCATCACTTTATGGAACAACAACCCTTCCATTTGATGCGCTGTATAACTTTGTTCGTTTTTTTGACAAAGGAACATTTTTAGAATGTAAGGGCCTGAGTTTGTGAATTTAATTTATAAACATTTTTAAGTAGAGAACATCATTTGGTAATTCGTCGATTAAAACTTCATGTTTTTGTCATTTTCCGAATTTGACAGGGTACAAGTCTTATACACGGAATGCATTGTTTACTAATATGATAGTCCGTCCATGTAAGTTGGCACAAGAGGGGATGAAAGCCGTTCACCTTTGATTCCCCATTTGCCGAAATTGTTTGCCCAAATTTCTCTCGCGTTTTCCACAATTAACATGAATTGATATTTTATAAATTGTCATATGCATCCACAATCTTGATACTTTATAAATATATATATATAGTCTGTTCCCCATTTTCTCCACATAAACTCATGGGCATCTATCTCCCTCTCTCTCTCTCTACACAAAAAGGAATTGAAAGGGACGTTTTCTTTTTGCTACGGGAGCCCTTTTTTAAAGGAGCATGTTGGTACTTCGTCGCAAGACATTCTATATGTTGTGCCTCAAATAGGCCCATACTAACCTTTTTGAAAGAAGGTGGAAAAGAAATACTTGAATATTATGTACATATTGTTACGGAGTTAGTCTTGGATGTGCTTCGGTTGTGCTAATCCGTGCGGACGGGCCGTGACAATATGCTACCTTTCAACAGAAGAAAAATGAGAATAACTTTGTCATAAAAACGCAGGGTGTTAAAAAAGCCGGAATTCTGTGATCATTCCTTCCCCATGTTGGCAATACATGAGCCATGCAGCAGATTCCCTTTTTACTTTTCAAATAAGAAAAATTAGTTGGATTCACTTGAGAGGGACACACAGGGGTCACAAGATTCATAAAAACTTAATTTTTAGATGAGATATAAGAACCTTCAATTTCAATTTCATTATATATATATATATATTTCTCTCTTTCTCTATCTCTTTCTCTCTCTCTCTCTCTCTCTCTCTCTCTCTTTTTTCGTGTAAAAACTTTGCCTTTACAATGTAAAAGGATTTTATACACAAGCTGTCCGAACCCTGCGCTGATAACTGGGAGCGAAGCTTTGAGCATGCATAGGAATTTGGAAATGTTATCGCAAAGCTAGCCCACCAATGTCAAGAAATACTGCAAAAAGGCAATATGGGACCATCCCCGTTTGCTCCCCCCTTGTAACAAGGAATGCTGCCCCCTCATTCCTCCCCCCACCTCCTCTCTCTGCTTCCATTCTTTAGGCCTCAAAATGTGCGTAGGTCACCGCAGGTTGCTACTATTGGTTTAACTGCTCTGATGTTTGATAGTGCTTTAAGATAGTGCGCGGGAAAGGAGCGGGGTGTTTTACTTAAACATAGTTATATCGTAAGTCATGATCTCGGCAAGTTCAAGTTCGGTTAGTGCCTTGATTCATCTTCCTTCAAGGAAAAGGAATGATCCCATGAACACTAATTAAATTCCATTATCCACTTCACAGATAAAATACTAATAATATTAAACATGAATTTCAAATATTACTAAATCTTTATTTCTTGTAAGGAAACAACTCAGTGTGCATACAAGAATCAGAACCATGGCTGCACGCATGGAAACACTTCAAAAACACCCCTGAAATCCTGCCATGGGTGACCGCGAGGGTAGTTGAAATTGGCAGTTCTAATACCATTGAGGCTATCTTTCATAGGAGAAGGGCAAGGGCACCAGCATAATTTTTTGGGGTAGTGGGGAAGGTTAGGCTTTTGAGTCTACTTATTTCCCTTTTTATTTTTATTTAACCACAAAAAAAATATATATATATACAAGCCTCATTAGTATCCTTTGCACTTGTATGGTTGCATGGATTTTTAAGAAGGATTGAGCTACTTCGTCTTCTAAAAGTCCATCAATTATTAAGTCACTATGAAAGAAAATTTAATAAAATCAAATAGAATAATGCTTGAGTAATCTTGATTAACACATGTTTTAGCCATTTTAATAAGAAGTTAATTAAGAACCAAGAAATCTAAGCCTTGTTCAAAAAAGAAAAGAAAGAAATATAAGTCCTTGGGACGTGTGCCCAACGTGGCCAAAGGCGTGTCCAGGTACTGTGGCGAATCATCTCTCCGTGGCAATATGGGTCAGGACAAATGGTTAATTGGGGTTTCAATTCATGGCTTTTCAGATTCTAGGCAGCTTTAAGATACATTTAGTAAGTTTTTTTCTTTTAAAATTTCACATCAACACTGCCCCCACAAGAAAGCTCAACATTATAATAATGCACATATGATATGATGAAGCAACCAATATAAGACAAAAGACATAAAAAAAAAAAAAAACACAATCTGCCTTCCGGCTTTATGGAATTAGTGTCTTAGAGACATGGTTGGACCGTGCGAGAGACACAGATAGAGCTCGGTGTCACCTTCCCTTTAAAAGGTAATTTATTGATTGTATAAAATTCTCGTTCATATGACACTTTTAATAGACTTTGATACTATTTTTTTACAGAATTATAACTTTCTCTTTAAAAAATAATTTATTTAAATATAAAATATCTATATTTATATGACTAAGATTTACCTCTTTCTCCGTGACATCTCTAAGTGAATCAAATATGCCGAGGAAAACTCCAATATTCCAAAGGTTTTTACTATTCGGGGGTTATTACGTGAACATAGAATTTTGTTTACACACATTAATAACAAAAAAAAATAATATATATATATATATATATATATATATATATATATATATATATATATATATATATATATGTAATATAACATCAAAAAAATTATATGAATAAAATATTTTATACACAATATAAAATAATCTTATATTTTATAAAACTGGGTGCGTGCGCGCTTGCGTGTACGGACACTTTCTGTCTTCCAAAAATTTCATTCCGCAAAGGCCTATAGCTGCTTTGGTTATTGCATTCAAAGATACAACAATATGGTTACCTGGCAAACTAAAATCCGTGCTGACTGGAATCGGGAAGGCAATTGTTCCTTCTTTGCTTATTAAATTGATCAACCCGATAATTACTCTATGATAAGTTTCTCTAAAAAATTTTTAATTGTGCAGTCAAATCATGACGATAATATAACATAAATTTATATTGCATCAAGTTCTATGTATCAAAACTCGCGCCATTCTACGCTTAGCTTGCAGTAGCATCTAGCCTACTTTTACGACAACCACGTTAGGTGCGCCTCCGGTGTCCAGCATGCAGCCACTCTGTGTCATGTGTGTTCAAAGTATAGTTATTGTTTTGTCTGGTGCACATTAATCACAGAACAGGTAAGGTTACCTGAAAACTTCTGGCAGAAAGAGGTGCTTTGAGCCAACTTCAGCAGGAAAAAAAAAAAAAAAAAGGAGGGTAGGCAAAAAATTATCCCATGGAAAACTGCTATGCATGTTATCCCATACTAATGCGTCAACCCTGCAAAGTGGAGGGGGGGGAGGGGAAGAGCATCAAGCGTTTGTATTCCCCAGCTATGGGATCAATCTTGGCACGGAACCAATAGGTAGGAAACTGAAGTTCAAAGGATGCTTTCCTACGGTGAATAATAGTAAGGTTCATGGAGAAATAAATATTGTAAGAATTAGCAAACTAGTAATCCGCAACATTTTACGAACATAATCCCTCTTTGAGCTTACGGAAGTAAGATCTGTACCTCTGTGCTAAGCCAAACATGGCAAGACTGCCCCCCGTGTGAAGCATCACCACTTGTGCACCCCCTTCCATTTCCTCCCTGCAAAGCTGAGTTGCCATCTCCCAAGAAGCAAACGTAAAAACGGGATCTACTAGAATACCAGTTTGCTGTGCGATCTTTTGGCATGTCTCTATCTCTCTTTCCAAAATGTTGCCAAATCTGGGGTAAAAATTCATGGGTTAAATGGTAGCCGAGGCACAGATTTTAGGGGCAACAAAAATGTGGTATAAAGGGCTTGGATGAATGCCATCAACGCTAACACAAGAAGCAGAAATTATGTACTTTCTCTGATGGCGACGTTCTATCCAGTGAACAACTCCGCCATCCGTTTTATCTAAACAAATTTCAGTATGATTGAAACCAATCTGTGCCTTGAAGTCAGAAAGTAAGTCCCTCTCTCTTTGTATATACGCATCAATTTTATCAGCCAGCACGACTGCAGTGACCTCCCACGGAAGCCTGACAGAGGATCCACAATAGTTTGAAGTTATTACCATCAAAGGCAATAAAAAAATTCAGCAGGGAACGAAATCAGCGAACAAAGTCATTTAACGAACACACCCTAAGCACAGGGATCCAATTCCCAAGCCAATAGCTGTTGTACCAGTTCCAGCGTCTACAATTAACTTTATGTGTCTTTCTTTTCCGAATAAATGATCCTGGCAAAGGTATTCTACTAGCCGAATGCAACCTGGACCAAAAAGAAAAAAGAAAAATTATACCGAGAAGCCACTGCTGGAGTCTTAGTAATACAATCAAAGACAAGATCATACTTGGTAATAATTATTTCTAATCAATATGATTACAGCGTACCCGTCGACATATTTCCGGTAAATAATCCATAAATGGTAAAACCATTTAAATCCAAGTTGGGAAATAAAGATAAATAGAGGGAAATCCTCGTTCAAAAGATGCTAATAATTGTAACGAGGTGTGACACATCAAAATTCTATGAGACAAACATGTCAATTTAGTTTTGACCAATGAGCTTTAGAAGGTGGAAGAGTTGGAAAATATCCCTAGACCTATTTGCATTGATAAATCCCCAAATAGCTTAGATAGTAGAAGCTCAAATGCATTGCCAGAAGCCTAGACTTAGAAACTGTTCAACTCGTTTTCTCATAAAGATTGCCCTAACCCGTCAAAATTAAAGTGACTTTATGGCATCCAAACATTGACCACCATATCAGAAAAGGTTTCATACAAGGCTATGATCACATGTGCAAAATTGTGAGCAAAAACACTCGCCCAAACTTCAATGATCCACTAACCAAGTAACGCAACAGCATCCCCTGCTCCTTCTTTGATAATTAGCACATTTTTGGGATGGTTTGCAGCCTGCATATGAACATGCAGTTGCCCAAAGCTTGAAGGACCAGCCAACTTATTTGAGACAGAAGCCTCAAAAATGTCTTTACACCGTAGGATGCGACCATTACTTCCAGCCACCAAATTAGCATGAGTATTGAGCATATTTTCTCTGTCAGCATAAAGAGATCTTGGAACATAAGTGACATGTCCATGTATAGCCGAAATTAGGTTGTAGCCAGTCAGAATTTCAGGCTGCTCCCCTCTCAGAAGAAGATGTGACTTCAGCCCTCTTTCTGCACAGGCCACAGCTGCAAAATGCCCATTTCACTAACCAAACCAAAATCTCATTTAGCTCAATAGGGAAGGATGACATTTTCTAAGCATACAGGATGCTCAAAAAACTGGTGCTGTGCTGGTTACCAAGACATTACATACCAACAGCTGCTGCATGTGCACTTTGAGAACCTCCACACGTAACCTACAAAATGCCCCAATTGAATGTTACATGGCCCAGAAACCCCTAAGATTCAGGAAGGAGACACAGTGATTCATTACATGTCATTACTACAAAAGATCAAGATGGGATTGGCCCGCCCAACAAAGTTAGAACATGCATTCCCTCATTATACAATTTGTTAGCTGATATACCACAATCATTCCTTGTTAGCCAACCAGCACAAATTGCCAAAAACATAATTCAAAAGGGGAACAATGAGTGTGAGATGCAAAAATGTTTGAAAACGAAATGGAAAGCCTTTTATTATGGCTAAGAATCAAGTGGTTCATATATTGGAGAAGAATTGTAATCTTACCACATCAGTAACGGAATGATCTAAAAGGAGTGGAAACAAGGCATCAAGTTTCCTCGCTTTATTACCATTCACATACGGATGCAACAAGTCATCCCTTACAACAAAGAAGGACGGATTACAACTGCCTTTATCTGTCACGCCATTCCCAAAACACGGATGAGCACAGTTTATGAAGGAGAAGTCACCAAGTGATCCGTCCCCACGGTGTCCTTGCAATGGAGCAAGCAGTATTTGGTGAATTTGGGTATCCGGACTACGCAACATCCATCTTCTGTTGAGCAATTTCGACACTAACGATTCGCCAATAGGTTTGACTTCAGAAAGACACTGACAAATGATGACAAACGACAAACGCATTAGCTCTATAGCTCCATAGCTCCAACATCGTGCAAGCTTATTGAAGGCAACCCAAACAAAAAAAAAAAACATCAGTCAACCTAGGATGTCGAAATCAAGAACAAGAACGATGAACATATGTCGGTTGATTCAGCTGGGATTTCGAATTGTTAACACCTTTTTTTTTTCAGTCCTACTTAAAAAACTTGCCTTCAATGGAACACTCTAAATAATAATAATAATAATAATAATACTAAATAATAATGTAAGAAAGAGTAAACCTGAGAGGTTACAGAGAGGTGGCGCGAGGGAAGTACAGCCTTCAGTCTCATGGCCGTCGAGTTTGCAATTGCAGCTCCGTTCAGTGAGTGTAGCGAGAGAGAGAAAGAGAAGGCTGGGGGGGGGGGGGATTCATGTTTTAGTTTTATCTCGAAGAAGATCACAACAACGACGTCGTTTACCAAGGTAGAGAGTGGATTGGGCTCCAAAGTCCACCATCAGGACCCATTGTGAAAGCTCTTTTTTACCCCCATTTTGATCGAGGGAAGTTTTTTTCTTTTCAAATTTTATTATTATGTTTGTTAAATTTTAGGCAATATATAAAAAATATATTTTTTTATTTTTGCAAATTTTACATAATACAAATTATTGTTGAAATATAAGTTGAAAATTTGAGTTTGTATGGTTCCAAAGTATCAATGAATTACTGTCTGAATAAAAATTATACTAATTAAGTCTAATTTAATATGATTTTTAGTAATTAAATGGAACTAAATATTTGTTATAATATAAAAATTTGAATATATTAATTTATTGTATAATTGTTCAGTATAAGTTTTTATTATGTGATTGATATTCATAATTAATAAAGTTAAGTTATTAACGTTACTTCTCAATTATTATTTTGTGATATTTTTAAAATTAATAAAATTATAAATATTTATATAATTATTTAATAGTGATATGAGAATTAATTGAATTTTAGTTTTAACAATAGTAAATTGTACCCTAACACTCTTCAGCTCGTTTTCAATATTATAATTTCAAATTTAAAGGTAAAATTTTTTTTCAATAACAAACATATAAAAATATTTTTCATAGGAAAAAAATAAAAAAGAAAAGAAGAAGAAGAAGAAAAGAAAAGAAAAAAAAAAAACATAACAGGGTTTGGTCGCATGACATTTTTTTATATGTTAGTGCATCGATTGGAAAGGTCTAGGGATGGAAACCAGACCTTACAAACCTGAGAAAAACTCTGCAGAGAGTATATGGATAATATAAAAAATATAAAATTTAAAAATAAAAAAATATTTTTAGTATGTAATTTATAATTTAATAGATTTCTTTAAAAGGCATCAAGAAAATGGACAAAATAAATAACAATGGTCACATTATAACCAATACATGAATTAGTATTGTTTAATAACATAAATTTATGAATATCACAATAGCTACAAGGCTTTAGCAGATTGACTTCAAAAAACAAAAAAAAAGCCAATTACGAAACAATTAAAAGACAAAAGAAAAAGCAAAAAACTAATGCTCCTCATCGTTAGACTTGAGAGCAGTTGATCCTGTTTCCCCAAGATGGCTGCAGCTACAGGCTCCACCATGGGTGCCATCGTCGTCGTCGTGAGGTTGTTCAGTTGCCTTGAGAAGACGACTCCTGATCTTCATCCAAATTAGACCTGAATAATGTTTTCTCTACGGGAGGAACAGGAGCAGATCCTTTCATATCTGCAATTTTCTTCTGAAAATTACTTAGGCCACTAGAAGAAGCCACGTTTTTCCTTAGTATCTTGTTGGACTGGCTCCAACACTCTACTTCCTTACTTGTTCCGTCAAAATCACTTGCTTTCTTCCCAGTCATCTTCTTATCTTGTTCTTTGTTGATATCTATGTTAGTCACATTCGCACAGTAATTGAAGTCGACCCCAACTTGTAGAGACCTCTTTTCTATTTGCTCCCTTGGCACTTGATCTTCTTCTTTCTTTCCTTCTCCTGTTGGTGCTTATTCAAGGCAACTTGCGCAACCATGGCCAATGCATCAATGCGCCCTACCTCTGAGTAAATATCGATGCCATGATCAACCAAATCCTTAAGAGTCAATTCTCCATCATCCGTTCCCTCCTTCTCCTCCTCTTCCTCATTCCTCCTCTTTCTCTTCTTCTTTGCTTCTTCTCCTCTGGCTTTGGACCGGCGCTCCATAACTACAAAACTCAAAACAACAACTGCTCTATCTCTCTTTTCTCCCCCCCCCACCAATTCTCTCTGATTTGTTTTGTGGTAACATAACAATGCAGAGGAGTCTCACAAAGTGTAATAAGTTAAAAGCTCTCCCTTTTCAATCTGGATTCCTGATACTGTTCCTAGTGCAATTTGGAATGTCATGGTCAATGGGATTCTCCTCTTTTCTTGTTTCTTTTTGTTTTTTTTTTTCCTTTTCTCCATTCTTCCTTGTGTTAACAAATAATGAAATCTTATAAACTGCAGCTGCTTTGGAGTGACAATCATTATAGTGTCCGCATACTTAAAAAATAAAAGTTTTCTTTTATTTTATTAAATCTACTAATATCTCAATTTTTTCATTATTATTTTTTTAACAAGATAATAATCAATTATTAATCTGTTTAGCGATGATTTGGGAAGGAGGCAGGTCTGAAGATACTGGCAAAAAGTGTACAGTATCCAAAAGGGCTTCAATTGTGAAATTTTATTTTTTTTTGAAATTCCAAAGACCAATGGCTCCTCGGACAAATCGAGCAGTCAAACATCATAATAATAATAATAATAATAATAATAATAATAATAATAATACATAACATAACAAGCGATATGACAAGAACACGAGAACAATATAATAACTTTTTCACGTTTAATTTTATTTATCTATATAATTAAGTGAAATATAATTAATTTATTATTATTATATTGATCTCATTTGTTTATATTATTTATATAATAATAATTTTATTTTCCTTAAAAAATCAGAGTTATCAGACCATATCAAAACAGACAGGTCAGGCCAACCCTGAATGACAGTTGGGTCGGTCAAAACCGGGAGGGTTTGTCGAAACCCAGACCCGGATATGTTTAAACCTCCAGGAGCACACGGAACGACGGATCTATTGTGGGGTTTTTATACTAGGGTTTTTTATTTTGGGTCCTCCTTTCGTCCCGAATACGAAACCGCCAGCAATGGCCACCGCTAACCAACTCATCACCGGCGTGTCGTCGGACGCACTCTCGGCGTCGGGCCTGAGCTCCGACAAGCTAAGCCTGCCTGCGCTTCAATCCAAGATGAAAATCGACCCGGAAGGTTACGAGACGGAGCTCAGCCTGCTGTACAGGCAATTCAACTCGGCTCTCGATCTCTTCCGGCAGCAGGCGGCTCTGAGTTTCGCTTCCACCTCTGGCGTCTCATCCGATTCCACCATTTCGAAAGACCTCGGCGACCGCGCCATGTTTATAGCTCACATGACGCCGTTTTACCTCAAGCAACTCTCCAAGTTCCCGAGCCAGCTCGCCGAGTTTCTACGATCTTCTGCACGGTCGCTGCCGTCAGGGCTGAGGTGCCACGTCGCTCAGGCCCTCATTCTCCTGATTAATAGAAAGGTGCTAAGTCAACATTATTTGATTGAAAATATTGTTTTCAAAGGAGTTAATTTGATCAAGAATTTGATTGGTAGATGGTCGATATTGGTGAAACTCTTGCATTATTTGTCGAGCTTCAAACTCTGGGAGATAGGAATTTGAGACAGTTGGCTTTCTCGCATGTTGTTCATAGCATTAGGCGTATGAACAAGAAGCATAAAAATGAGGCTAAGAATCGAGCACTTCAGAATATCTTGTTTCCATTGCTGCAGGTTTGTAGTTTTCTATCAGTCTGTTAAAATGTGATTTTTTTTCCCTCCCCCTCTCTCTCTCTCTCTCTATCTCTTCCCTAGATTAATAAAAAGTGTGTAAATTGCGCATCTCTTATTGAATAGCAAGAGGATGAAGCACTTGCCAAGAGATCATTGACCACACTATGTGAACTTCACCGGAGAAAAGTTTGGTTTGATGATAGAACAGCAAATGCAATTTGTATGGCGTGTTTTCACTCGTCATCGAGGTACATTTTTTTTTTCTTTTTTTGTTAAATCTCTTGTTCACATTAGTATGTAATTGCTGCTTGTTGAGCTTGTGAATGTTGTCAGGATCATGATTGCTGCTTTGTCATTCCTTCTTAATTATGAAAAAATTGAAAATGAAGATGACAGCGAAAGTGATGCTTCAAGCAATGATGGTGACTCAAATCAGCAGTTGCCACAGAATCCCCTTAATAAAGAGGCTGTTTATAAGGTCAGCTGCCCCCATCTGTTAATAATCTGAAGAATTAGGATTTTTTTTTTATTTACATTAAAGTACTGGAACACTTAAGATGTGTAAGAGGTTGCTGTCCCATTTGATGGTGTTGTAAATGTTTATAAATGCAATTGAAGCACCTAAAAGATATCCAAGAGGAGATTACAGTGTTATCTTCTGTGTCCAATTTTAGGCATTTCATAAAGGTACGGTATCCAGTAAAAAGAAAAAGAAAGCAAAGCTGCAGCGTGCAATCCGTAGCATGAAGAGGCAGCAACGACTGTCATTGGAACACCATAGTTTAAATAACTATTTACCACTTATCCATCTCAAGGATGCACAGGTTTCTCAATGTTCTTTCATCATATCTGATATATTAATTCTGAACTTCTGGGTACTTAGGATAATAGAAATTTTGACATTTCCTTTTGCTTGTAGGGCTTTGCTGAGAAGCTATTCTCCCGTCTCCAGACTTGCAATGAACGTTTTGAGGTGATTGCTCTATGATGCTGTGCTTTTGCAGATTTTTATTTTCCTTATTATAGGGGCCTGATTTATTTTAGGTCATTTGCATCAAGATATTTCTAGCTATGTATCAGTATATCTGGCAATATTCATATGCAATAAAAAATATATTTCAATCTTAGTTGTAAGGTATGAGACTTGAGTCCCAGATCAAAAGTTTGAGATTCAAATGTGGGGCTTATGTGGACTATGGCTCTCCTACCTTGATAGTTAATTTTGTGTTCTGAGTCTCCCAAGGTTCATATTAGAATAACTGAAGGATGAACAAGAGAGATGTTGGAGAGGAAGAAGTTAAAATGAGATTAATTTTCATTGAATGATTTATTGGGCCTTCATATTACTTTCTTTTTGTGCAAAACCCAGGTTAAGATGATGATGTTGAAAGTAATTGCTCGCACGGTTGGGCTTCATAAATTGATCTTGCTAAACTTCTATCCTTATCTTCAGAAGTACGTTCAGGTAAACTGGATATTATTTGATTGTATTTCCTTTGGAAAAGTTTCTATTCCATTGTTAATTTTATGAGAACATTTTCATGTTTGGTCCTTTTGATTTATACTCCATTTTTGGTTTAAAACTCTGTTGATCTCTCTAGCCACATCAACGTGATATCACAAATTTACTTGCAGCAGCTGTTCAGGCTTGCCATGATATGGTATACTTTTCTGTTAATCAATTGCATCAAAGATGTACCCTCTTCACTAGCAATATAGTTACTAAGACCTTCTCTTGCCATTCCCCTTCTCTCTCAGGTGCCTCCAGATGCAGTTGAGCCTTTATTCAAACAGCTTGTAAATCAGTTTGTGCATGACCGTTCACGCCCAGAGGTATTGTGTTATGTTATGTTCTTTTCTTTTGCTTACCTTTTATGAATTTTGTTGTTTACTTAACTTGCTCTGCCTAGGCAATTGCACTTGGACTGAATGTAGTAAGGGAACTTTGCTTGCGAATGCCTTTGGTAAATATTCATATTCTTTTCATTTTTTGGTACAACAATATCTTTAGTTTTCATCTTTTTCTGTAAAATTAGTTCTTTTCATCCTAATTTCAGCTGATGACAGAGGATTTGTTGCAAGATCTTGTATTGTATAAGAAAATCCATGAGAAAGCAGTCTCCAATGCTGCACGTTCACTTATGACTTTGTTTCGAGAGGTACTCAAAACTGTTGCTTTTATATGCTATGCTTCCTCTGTGCATGCATATCTGCATATAAGCTTGAAATTGTAGGATTTTTTATGTCCTCACAGGTTTGTCCATCACTGCTGCTTAAAAAGGATAGAGGTCGCCCTAGTGACCCAAAGGCAAGGCCAAAAGCTTATGGAGAAGTCCACGTTGCTAGCAATGTTCCTGGTGTTGAGTTATTACAGCAGGATGATAACAATGATGATGACGGAGACAATGAGGATGATGATCTGGAATCTGCTGGCCTTGATGATGATCTTGATAATGATGATGCCACTGCTGCTACTGATGAGGAAACTGAAGTGATGAATGGTGATGATGCTGGAAGTGGGGATTGGCATGGGGATGGCCAAGAGCACTCCACTGATGAAGATGGTGATGATCTTATGGATGACACTGAAAGTGATGCTAGTGATATTGGTGGAGATGATGAAGAAGATAATGTGGGTGAGGAAGATTCAGAGGAAGAGGTGGAGAATGAGAAAGCTCATGGCTCTCACAAAGGTGATGGTAGTAATGTCAAGGCAGGTGTGAATGAGATCATGAAATCTAAAGGAAGTAAGAGGAAGCTGTCTGTTTTTGACGGACAACTCATCGCTGCTGATACAAGTCTTCGTGCTCTGAAAAGATTGGCAGATGAGAAGTTGAAGTGTCCCTCTTCAGACTCAACAGATGGTTTTCTTTCAAATGAGGATTTCCAAAAGATAAAGGAACTCAAGGTATGTTGATTAATGGGGGATCAAGCTGAAATTGGTGGGAATTTTCGCAAATTGGATATCTAAACTAGAAGCTAATTAAGGCCTGTAGGTGGTCATTTTTTTTTTAATGTTTTAGTTAAAAATATAGTAACTGAGGGTTTATGGAGGCAATATTTGTATATTAATTAGGCGAAGAAAGCCACAAAGGTTGCATTGGCCCGGCAAGGATTTAAGGTTCCGAGTTCTGATCAACTGAGTAGCAAGCGAGTGGATCCTGCAAAACTTGAAGTAAGTTTTCTGTCACTTCACTGATGTTATGCTTGTTTTACCTTAGGTTTTCTCTTCAAACCAGCTTTTCTCTCACCGTGAAAGTTGCTTCCACAACTTACATATGCCCATGAACGTGTCTATCCATGAAACTGTCTATTCATCTACCTCTAACCACCTTTAATAGAATCATGTGCGGAAGAAGTTGAGCAAGCAAGAGAAATTGGCATTAGTGAAAGCAGGGCGTGAGGAGAGAGGCAAGTACCAGTCTCGAGTTGCCGTGAAAAAGAAGAAGGTGGGTTGCATAGTATTGGAATCAGTTTCGTGCAAGGTTTGTGCCAAGAGTGGCAAGATTGCTTTGATTTGTATTGCTTTAAGAACTTGTTTTTGGCAATTGTGAACAGACTGGCGGTTTGAGCAATCAGCAAAAGGAACACAAAAAGTTGATGCCTTCGGCTGCAAAGAAAGCTAAGATAGCGAGGTCTCGACAAGAAAAAATGAAGAAACAGAGAGGTGCTGGTAAACAGTTCTCGGGTAGGAAAACCTGGAAATATCAGCGATAATGATGTAGCCATGTCCCATGAAGCATACACATTTTTTACCTTTAATTCTCTGACTACTTTTCGATACAGTGTTATGTTTTATATGTTTATTGTTTGATGTCCGTATGGGTTTTTTTTTATTGTCCCTTTATTTTGTTGCCATCATGTGGTAGATATTAACTAGGATTATGAGCGGGCGAGGAAAGTGAAAATTTTGAAAAAGAAACAAAAGATACTAAAGCTATTATAAAAAAAATTGAAGAGTTAACGAGGAATTAGATCCACGAGTGCTGAAAAATACGAGGACAAAACAGGTTACTCCTCGACTACACAAGAATGTGTGTCGATATTTTGATTAAATATATCAGGGATTCCATCCCAGTTCTTTCTCTCTCTAGCTTCCCAGTACCCACCTATATACTGATAATGACCATCCTCGTCTTTCCGGAACCATCTCGGATGCCACCCTCCTTCCTGCAACTTCCTAGCCTGCATGTAACACAACAGAAGTTGCTCAGCTCAGCTTCTTTGAGGAAAACACTACCATCTAAATTCCTACTAAATGTATGATTCGTGTCTGGAAGCTGAATACCTGTCTTTGCAGCTGTTCAAGTCTCAACTTCTCAGCATTTGCCAACTCATATTCCCCATTCTCTAGGTGCCTCTGATCTGGCCTCAGTCTCGAGTCGGTTGGAGGCAATTTTTCCAACAAACCAGGAGTCAGTTCATTCAAGGAGATAGCAAAATGTGTGAGATTGTATCTTGTCTTGGTAAAAGAATTCTTTCTTTCCCAAAGCAAGACAGCTTCTGTCATTGGATCATACCCCCTCGGCTTCGTAGTTGGATCGCCTAGCACATAGTACAATGCTTCATCCCATTTTCCCACCAACATTGCTACCTTCTCTCCAGTTCTATTATCTTGTACAAAGCCATGAACCTGCAAAATAATTGGTAATAGATTTAACATCAAGACAACATATGCCTTTTGATTGATGATTGAAAACGTCACCAGAGCATTCGGTCAATACCCCACCACACCAGTATCAACAGAATCGTAATTTTACTCTCAACCATTGGCTGTGCCAGGAACCAGCAATGTGAGTCAAGACTGAAATGAGCCAGTAATTTTTTTCTTCCTTTTTTCAGATTTTGAAGTGCAAGTGATCAAGCTTTTTGGTTATTAAGCATACCGAAATTTCTACTAGGGATGGCTATGAAAATGAAATCACATATGCATGATACACACATGTAGAAATTAGTTAATTCTACTGGAGACATTGGTCACGGATCCATTTCCCATTAATTGTTAACAATGTTTATCAAAACAGTGATGAAGAAACAAATCTCCCTTTTGTCAATCTGCAATGTGTAAAATTAAAGCAACAGGTCTTCAGTTAAGTAGCACACTGCTCAATGAAGTGAATCTCCATCATTTATTAGAAAGTAGCATAACCTGATGAGGATTTCGGTCTATGACAGATTGCTCCTTGAACTTGAGCTTACATGAGTAGTTGCCACTCCCCTTGATGCGCATAGTGCCATAGTGGTCACAATAGATCTTACCAATTATGATGTTGTATATAGAAGTGGTGACCTTGCTCCACTGAAAAGTCTCACCATCCTCAAACTGCAGGGTAAGTACACCAACAGGATCAAGCTGAATAGACCGCCCCCAAAACTTCCCTTTAAGATTAGAGTCACCCCAGAACTTCCATCCTCTTCCCTTGCAGTGACAAGCAACTATCATTGGGTGATGACTCACCTGAACAGATGTGGCTTGTCAGGCAATATTTAAAGGATTAAAAACCCCAATGACCATCCCCTAATGCATTGTTAACAATCAAGCAACTTTGATAAACTCATTTTGTTTTAAAAATTTCCAGCATCAATGGCCCTTAACTAAATTTTGAGAATAAAGTTTGCCAATCTTTAAGGTAAGGAAAAGACAGTATTACTTTTTCAGAGAAAAAATGGAGTCCTTTATCTGGATAGTCAGCCTCGTATGTCTCCCCAAGGAGAGGGTTAAATGGTTTGCACTGTCGACCTTCTGTTGAAGCATATCCAGACACAGCAAACGCTGCAATGTTTAGAATTCTCATCAAATCATTTCCCTGCACAATGTGAAGTTCTATGTATGTGAAAATCAAACAAAACATTCCACACAGTTAGAAACTCCAATTATAAAAAAAGAAAAAAAAAAGCAGTTGTAAAATATTAACTTTCTAAAAACACAAAATAAAAAGGAAAGAGCATTCAGGTTTTACCTATCAACTCTTCCTTTTATAATGCTATTCTTTGAGTCCTAAACATTTCATTTTTCATCAAAATGACTCCAAAGGCCAAAGAAAAATTTTTATCAAATCCAGAACATCCAGTAAAAACACATAACCCAACAGAATGACATGACATAACATCATTCTATTCCTAGTTGGCTATTCATATTTGACACCCATCAAGCAGAATAACTTGCTCAGAGTAGCATCTACGCAAATCTTGTAAAAGAAAATTTTCCCATTGAAGCTGTGTCACAAGTGTATATTTGCTACTTATAAATATAGCACCTGCAATATGCTGAGGTAGTAGCTTGAATGACATGACATAACATCATTCTATTCCTAGTTGGCTATTCATATTTGACACCCATCAAGCAGAATAACTTGCTCAGAGTAGCATCTACGCAAATCTTGTAAAAGAAAATTTTCCCATTGAAGCTGTGTCACAAGTGTATATTTGCTACTTATAAATATAGCACCTGCAATATGCTGAGGTAGTAGCTTGAACAATGACCCAACATATCAACTACTGGAGTAAAAAGTGAAAAAAAAGATCATGCTTCAAAACAGCATTGTTGCTAAAAGAAGGTGCAGTAAGGATCTGACCTGCTTGCCCCACTCACATGCCCGATCAACCAAGTATGAGTACTCCAAATCTTCAAAGCACTTCTGCAATGAAGACAGTGGTTCATTAAAATATACAGGAAGACAAACACCAGACAAGTCCTTCCCAATGTTGTCCTTGATAATTGACCACAAGCCAACAGACTTCTCTTTCTCCTTTGGTTCTGGCAAATTATCTCTTCTTTCAACATATGGATATTGAAATGTCCTGATCTTGTTCTCTACCACATTTATCCCATGCAAACAATCAGAGAAAAATGGATCTTTATGGTATAGACAAGCACTTCCCACAGATTCCATACTGTGGTAGGAAGCACTTCTCAAGGCATCTGAAGATGCAAGGTCATTTGTGTCAAAATATTTGACTTCATCATAATCTGTTTCAGCATCCACTTCATCATGGCTTTCATTGTCAGCTTCAGACTCACTCACACTAGCTTCTGACATAACGGAATAGAAATCTGTTACATGAAGGGGAATGAACATCAGTAAATTGCCACCCAGTCTCAGCAAAGAATATCATATTCTTCAATGGGCTCTTTCTACCACAGTTGAAAAGGGAAATATGGAAGACTGAAATTAGGAATGAGTCATCTAATATTAAATGTAAATATACACCAAAAGGATTAAATGTGATGCCTGAATGCTGGGTCCTTCTGGCACATGTCTATTAGGTGCAATGAATTACATCTAATGTCTAGAATTTACCATGACTATGACCACTAAATACTTGATTTAACACATTTCTAACTACTGGATGCCACAATGATCAACAAGGCTAAGCTCCAATACCCAATCAGGTGCCATATTTGTTCTCACCAGTCTGCATTCATTTTCTATTTACTGTGCATACAGTGTAGACTATAATGCCTATCTGTAAAACAAACAAATCATACATGATAGTCAGATTTTAACTAACCACTAAATCTTCTGTTTGCTTCGCATTCCTTTGTTTCATCCACTACAGTAGTTTCCAGCTCAATTTTCTCTGACTGCAAAAAAAGTTAGTGAACTAACCATTACTCAAGAGAAGAAATTCTTCGTCACATTATTTGGCAGCATACACATAGAGATTTATACTCAGTAAACAATAGACATATAAGATGACACAAGCATAAAACCAATAGGATGTAAATTCTTATATAACATTCATAACCAAGAAGGGCCCTAGAGTAGTTCCTTGCACGGCACGACATAGCTTGCTGGAATATGAAGAAAACTTCAAATGTTTGAATTTAGTAAAAGGTGTGTTTTGCTTGGTATTCCTGTGCAAGTCTAACATTCACAGAAATGCAAACCTCTTAATTACCTTCCGGTGGCCACAATTAACAATTTACACCAAATAATTAGAGGCCTTTCCCAAGAACTGAATAATTAGTGTACCATTCTAGTTATCCAACAACAGAGTATGCAAAATGGCTGATATCTCTGTCACTAATAAGCTGCTAGTGATAACTTCTCATGCTCATTGTCAACAAACAATGACATGTGCTGTTCTTTAGCCAAACATAAAATTTGAAAAAAAGAGAGTAAGAAAATGATACAAAAGCATAAAGCTTACCTCTAATTGCCTCAATGTCTCCAACAGCATGATATGTTTATGTTGAATAGTCTTCAACTGGTTTTGCAACTGAGAGAGCTCTAAGAGCATAATAGACTCACAGTCTTTGACAACTGCTTCACCAATGCCTTCCTGGAGCAACCGTAGTCTTAACTTCTCTGTTGAAACAACAATGTCCACAAAAGGGGAAAAGTCGCTGCTTGTTATTGCCATGGGGAAAAGATCTTTAGCAGCCTGTAGTGCCTCAAGCCATGCTGCTCTATCATTCCTTGATATGCAGCGCAAGTGAAGAGTCTTCGTTCCAGTGAAAATAGTAAGCCTCTTATCATCTGATTTGCTTGCACGAACTGAAGAAACCTACACAACAACATCATCCTAATTCTGAACTCACTAACTAAACAAGTCAAGACATCAAAAGGAAAAAAGTTCTTCAACACAGAATTATTGGCTGTTGACTGCATGAATTATATACACAAAGAGGATCTGTTTACATCTATAACCATCCTAATGCCAGCTCATGCTTGGGTAGCAAATGACAACAAAATGGGGAAGATGGAACAAACATAGAGAGAGAGAGAGAGCTAAGACTAAGCAAGGCACTTATCAGACATCCAAAATGAACGGTACAAAATCATAGCAGCACACAAATACAATTTTGGTTTTAATAAAGAAAATTACTGCCAAGTACAAAACTCTTTGAGGGCATAGGAGCTCGCAGGCCACAATTGAAAAAATTACACAAAACATTTCGCACTACAAATGGGGAATGATAAATTAAAGCAATGCTAGAACCATGGCAAGGAATCTTATCATTGTCCAGAAGGTCCACTTCTGGTTCTCACAAGGAATCCCCAATATGGATTTTCCCAGTTTGGAAGCATGCATCGTAACGTTTTCAACACCAATACATTAATAAGGAAAAAAGCCAACAAGAAACCAATGGAAAAATAGAATAAAAAATTCACCTAGTTTTAGTTTTCCACATTCCGCAAACAACAAGAATCAGAACAAGTCAGAATAAAGGTAGTTTCTGTTAATTCTTTCACGATGGATAACATAACGCTTTTCGCTTCCTTTTTGTTTCGAAAAATGAAAATTTTTTTGTCGTTTATTAAAGGGCCACTTTCAAACAACCATTCATATAGCACAAAAGTTTACTAAAATGCCCAAAAAAAAAAAACAGGAAGACAACAAAACCTTCAAATGGATTTCACCGACGGGCTTGCACCGCCTGGCCGCTGAGCCGAGCCGACTGCTACTACTACTACTACTACTAATACTACTACTACTGCTCCGGCTGGCCTTCATCACGTGCTTAGCGGAATCCTCTCCGATCACCCTAACGCCACTCTTCTCTCTCGCCGGACTCATCAAGATCTTGTCAGGTCCATGAATCTTGTAATACGAAAGCACTCCATCTTCGAGCACGAACCACCTCGACCTCCATCCCTTACCGTAATTCACCCATTTGTAAAGAATTCCGGCGACACTCCCGCTCACGCCGCCATTATACACCTTACAAGAATCCCTCGCTTCAGCGCTCGATTCTTCAGTAACTTGATTCGCATCAAAATCAAGGCCGACGGAGGAGACCTGAGCGGAAACACTCGGTTTCGAGCTGTTGCTAGCCGTTCTGATCGAAGCTTGGAGGCCGAGTTGAGGCTGACTCACTGATTTGGCCACCGCCGGGTCAGCCCGATCCCGATCGACGGAGACCGGAGCAATGCAGCAGAGAGGATTCATCACGTCCACGAGCACCAGTCACGGAGGAACCCGGCAATGCCGGAGGGAGAAGAGGAGGTCCCGACTCTTAAGGAGGAGTTCGGGGCGGGTCGAGGGGAGCGGGGGACCCGATCGGAGCTCGAGTGGGGCCTACGCTTATAATCGGAACGAAACGCTTGGGAAATGACATTAAGATCGGAGGGACAAGTGGGCGGTGGCTGTTGTTATGAAAATAAAGAGGGAGTCAGAAAAAATGGGCGCAGATCCATTAAAGGCAATGGTGGTGGCCAGCAGCAGGAGACAGTCCCGCTCTCTGCAGGGTTTACTCCCACTCTCTCCCTCTCTCTCTCTGCACGATACAGCTTAGCTTAACAGCGTGGATATACGACTTAATTCTACAAAATATTTTGACGAATATACAATAATATCACATTAAATTTGATTATTTATAATTAGTCACTATTCATTAAAGTTTTTGAAATTAATATATCTAATAATAATTAAAAATTGGATTTTTTTATTAAAAAATTTTAATGGAATGAGAAAAGAGAGAGAGAGAGAATTTAATATTCCGTCGGTCCCACCAAGTTCCCGAATCAAATAAACGGTCGTGGTGAACCGGCCGTCGTCCAAGAAAACAAACCGAAAAAAAAAACAAGCTTTGATTTTTCCAAAGAGAAGCATCGGCTGCCGTCTGATGGGTTTGACTAAGAAGTTGAAATGGGTAAATTGTGGTTAGCTTTCGCTAAACCGCTGCCGTTGAATCGCTGCTTTCGATTGGGATCCAAGTTTACCCATTTACCCTTGTTCCGATCATGATCCTCTCCCTTAGACCCTTCCCCGTATCTCTGTCTGATATTCATTTCCGCCGCCATGACTTGTGCTCTCCTTCCGATGGACCCCACTCCTCGCACCGCCGTTGTCATCTATAACGGCACCGGGCATTTTCTGTAACCCACCAAACTGTTCGATTAAATGCCTGAATGAAGTTGGTTCTATTTTTGGTTGGGTTGTTTTGCAGGTATACTAAGATGGGTTTTGCGGGAAATGTGGAGCCGTGTTTTATTTTGCCGAAAGTAGTAGCAGTGAACGAGTCGTTTCAAAACCAATCTTCTCGGAGTTCTTCTAAAGCGAATTGGCTGGCCCAGCACAGCGCTGGTGTTATGGCCGATCTGGACTTCTTTGTACGAGAGGAGGCGATTGCCACATCGAGTTCCAGCAGCATATACAAGCTTAGCTATCCTATAAAGCATGGCCAGGTGGACAATTGAGATGCTATGGAGAGGTAGTGGCAGCAGTGGATATTCAATTACTTGCGTTGCGATCCTGAGGATCATTACTTTCTTTTGACTGAAAGCAAGCCCACTCACTGCACCTGAGAGTCGCGAGTACACCGGTGAGATCATGTTTGAGACGTTTAATGTTCCTGGGCTTTACATTGCTGTCAACTCGGTGCTTGCTCTTGCGGCTGGGTACACAACATGCAAGGTTGGGTTTGAGTATTGAATTTTTTGTTTGATTTGGAAATAAGGGAGTTTTAGTTGGAGACATGAATTAGGCTACACATGCTTTTAAATGAGTAACCATATAATGTACTTTAGCAAATTGAAGGATGGCCCTCTAGCTTCAATAAGTATGTTGTATGCTGAGGTTACAGCTGTCAAAATTTGATTTGGGGCTTGGCAGTAGGAATGGCAATCATTAAGACATATAGCTTGTTGGTGGCTCAACCGTATTCTGGTTGCGTGTGTATAGGTTGTATATGGAATGTCAAGTGGTTAATTTTTATGTTGCATTATCCCTGTATTGTTCATTGCAGTGGAACGGGTCAATAGACTGCTTTATTACTACATGGGGGATGCTGGTAAAGGGACTTTAGTTATGTGGCAGAGGGGTTTTGGTAGCCAGGCTGTTGGAGTCATCATATTAGATCTGACAAAAGTTTACAAAAATTCTCTTACCGTATAAGGAGTCCTTGATGGACATATCTAATTCTAGAGTTCTTTCGTGGCATTTTGGAAGAGGGTCTTTAACTATTTCTCAATCAAAACTAGCATGGAAAGTTGGAATCAAAGCTTTATTGAGTTAAATTCTGCAAGGCTGCCTTGAATTTGGTTAATCTGGCCACAGTTTATTGCCTTTTCCTTTTATTTTATGCAAGCATTAGTTCTCTGGTTACCTCTTGAATGGTACACCAGGAATTTTGCACATGTTTAATAATTATAAGGAATCTCTTTTCTTATACATAGCTCAGAATAATGTATTTTCATCTTTTCATGCAATTCAAAATAATGGTGTTTTCCTTCAAGATTGACCTATAGTTCTCCTTAGCGTGAGATGACAGGTGTTATGGTAGATGTTGGAGATGGGGCTACTCGTGTTGTACCTGTTGCAGATGGATATGTTATTGGGAGCAGCATCAATGTACCTATTGCAGGGAAAGATGTTACTGGCTTTATACAGCACCTCATACGGGTATGTTGCTTTCTAGTACCATTTTTGATTCAGTAGTGATAGGCTGTACCTGTACTTGATAGCATCTTCTTTGCATATGCAAAAATACCATGGAATCAATGCCTTG
Organism: Ceriops zippeliana; assembly: GCA_037897445.1. Taxonomy (NCBI): domain Eukaryota; kingdom Viridiplantae; phylum Streptophyta; class Magnoliopsida; order Malpighiales; family Rhizophoraceae; genus Ceriops; species Ceriops zippeliana. Next base: position 776,978 of record JBAPLH010000188.1, on the reverse strand, counting down.
TCCATTTTATGGTCATAGAGATGATCAGTCTTTTAAATTGAATGCTTGTGAAAATCACTATGAGCATTGAAGTCATTAATTGACTTTAGAAATGATTATCGTGGCTTTTGTGCTTCTTAATGTTGTTTGATGTAGGAAAGAGGAGAGAATGTACCACCTGAAGATTCATTTGAAGTAGCTCGAAAAAGTGAAGGAGTTGTATTGCTACACTTCTTCTGACATTGTCAAGGTCATTTTTTGTTTCCATGGAATATTTAATTGTGTGTTCAGCAATTCTGGTATTTCTCATCCATTTGAATCTGAATATGAAACAATTATGACTTTGAGCTGTCAAAATTTTCCAGGAATTTAATAAGCATGACAAAGAATCAGCCAAGCATATTAAGCAATGGAGAGGCATCAAACCAAAAACAGGGGCACCATACTCCTGTGATGTTGGTTATGAAAGATTTCTTGGCCCTGAGGTCTGTTTAATATTTTATCTTGCTCTTTGTTTTGTTTCTTAGTTTGGTATTATGTGGAGATGTTAGTGGTGGATTTATTTATTATTTGGAAATTTTGTTTGAGTTGTTAGGTTTGAGTCCAGAGGAATGAGATATGGGGAGATTTTTGTTACAAAAAGAGTATACCTATTGTGTAGCCTAGGTCTAACCAGCTTTTTGATGGACCAAAACAAAAAAGAGTTTAACAGACATTGCAGAATTACTCTTTGAACTTTCTCCTTGCGTATTCAACTTATATAAGTTTTTTGCTTTGTTCTGATGATTTCACAAATTGTTTGCCAGGTTTTCTTTAATCCTGAAATTTGTAACAGTGATTTTACCACTTCTTTACCAGTTGTAATAGACAAATGTATGCAGTCTGCACTAATTGACACAAGAAGGGCTTTGTATAAGGTAAATTATTTAAGCACTAAGAAACTGGTGGAAGTGATACCCATGTTTGTGGTGTATTCCCAGTTTAATAGCATGTTTTGTGGACAAGTTTATAAACACTGCGAATATTTTGTAGAGTGTTGTGATAGTGAGAAAAGAATTCTCTGGATCTTGCACTACTTATTAGTCGTTTAGTACCTTTGTTTGGTTTCTTTGGAACATTGCTTATCATGGAGCTTTTAGTTTGGAAAGGTTGATTTCTTTTATATTCAGCCATTGGCAGTTAACTTTGTCTTTTAGATCCATCAATTTGTAACTTCGAACTTTTATATCTTAATATTTCAGTTGCATACATTCCTCCTTGTTTTCATCCACGTGAGAGTCTGTCTAGCCGACTACATTTGTTTTTCATTTTGTGACAGAATATTGTGTTGTCTGGAGGATCAACCATGTTCAAGGACTTTGGCAGAAGGCTGCAACGGGATCTGAAGAAGATTTTCAATGCGCTAGTCCTTGCATCTGAAGCCAGACTTGGTGGGGAAATTAAAGTAAAGAATTTTGGAATTTAGTTATTTCTTCTGTTATACAACATGCGGACACAACAACATAAAATGTGAGCATTTTCATCTTTATGTGTCTCCAGTCTCAACCTGTGGAAGTAAATGTAGTCAGCCATCCTATCCAAAGATTCGCAGTTTGGTTTGGAGGTTCATTGCCATTGCTAGCATCAACACCTGAATTTTTGGCGGTATATCTTCTTCCTTGTGCAAGAGTTACAATGACAACCATATAATATCCTTATTTTCTATTTTTTGGTGGCCCAAGCAGGCAATTTAGCATTTTCCCACAATTTCCAAGTTCTTGATTCTTTCGGCGAACTGCATGCCTTCCACGTTCCTCTTTATCATCTCCTTTGATTCACTTCAGAGCTGAGATTGTCCCCAAACCATACGTGCAGGCTTGCCATACAAAAGCAGAATACGAGGAATATGGAGCAAGCATATGCCGCGCAAATCCCGTTTTCAAGGGAATGTATTAGGTGCAAAGATGACATGGAACAGAAATGCAAAGACCAGATTGTTCTGCCGGTGCTTTCAAAAAAATTGTTTTTTTATTTAAAAATTTTGTATTTTTATTTTAAAAATAATTTAAAAAGACTTTTAAAAAGAAAATTAAAAAAAAAAAGCCAAATTAATTGTCGTCAAGGTTCTAGTGATGCATGCGGGTTATTTGATACGACACTATAAAATTGTAAATTACACAAAACTAAAATTGTAATTATATATATATTTTTTATAATATGCTATCACTTGTGCATCACTTTCGAAATTGTTAATTACATAAAAATTTTATAATAAATATACAATTTTAAAATCATAACTATTCTTTTTATGAGGTGGATCACAAAGGCAAAAATTTATATAATCTGGCACCACTCTTGTCAAAGTACAGTTAAGCCACATAAATTTTTTATTTATTTTTTTTTTTTTTGGGCTCAAAGAACCATGATTTAAATTTTGAAATTAGAATTAATTGTAAATTCTACCTTGTAAGTTTGACACGAAATAATTAAGTATAAGATGAAAATGAAATTGGCACTGGACATCATAATAATTATTAATATAATTATAAATAAACGTATTAATTATAAATTGGCATTTATTTGAAACTCGTTTTAATTACTAATAACCTCATGTACCTATTATATAGACTAAAGGTTCTGTCCTCTACCCTGGCATGCACTTATTGGATCTTGGTTCCGGTAGGATATGCTTCTTACCGCAATAACATCGAGCAGAAGGAAGAGTCCCCTTCTCTAGAGAGAGAGGGAGAGGGAGAGAGAGAGAGAGAGAGCAAGCAAAGCATGGTTAGCGAACATCTCTCACATCGCCCTTTCTTTATTTTCTCTTTTTGCTTCTTTTCTTGCTTTATTGCAAGGCTATTTCAGGTCTTTTGTTTTGTCTGCGATGTTTTTACGGTTTTGTTGCTATCTGACGTTTGCTGCTGTTATTTAGCGTTATGGGTTATGCCTATAATTACAATCTGATCTCTTGAGATTCGTTTGTTTTTGTTGATTTTGTGAAATGGGTATATTCTATTTTTTCAGTCAGCGATCTTGCAAATTAAAATTTTTCTTTCTAAAGTTTGTGGGTTTGGTCTTGATTCCTATGATTTGGCAGATTGCTACATGCTAAATGCGAGAGGCTTGTGGATTTTAGAGGCATGGTCTCCTGGGATTTGAACTGCTTTTTGTTGTAAGGTCTTTCTCTTCGCATATTGGTGTTGGCTACTGATGAAAGTTCAATCTTTCGTATTTCTTACTTTCAAGGTGCTATAAAGTTCTTTAATGGGGGATATTAGGTTATTGGGGTTCTTTGTGCTATTAGACACATTGAGTCCCGGAATGATGGTGATGCTTTAACACTACGATTTTGAACTAGGGGCAAGTCGTCTTTGTCTGTAATGTGGTTATTTGTTTCCTGGGTTTTTTTTGGTTGTTTTAATACTGATTCTGCCTATGTTTGATTTAGTGGGCCTGGAGAGACTTCATTTTGATGTTTTCATGAGTTTAGACTGATCCCATGGCTGATGAGCAAATAGATTTTGGAGATGAGGAGTGTGGAGGGGCTCCAAAGACAAAATATCAAGGAAGCGCTGCCATACCTGCCCTTGCGGAGGAAGAAATGGGAGAAGATGATGAGTACGATGATCTCTACAACGATGTTAATGTGGGAGAGAATTTCATCCAGATGCACAGGCCTGAGGTGCCACCTCCTACCACAAGCATGGGCAGTGGGGTTGTTCAAGCTCAGAATGCTCATGAATCAAGAATTGAAGCTGAATCTTCACAAGGTTTGAACACCTCTAGGGTTGCAGCTGAAGGTAATTATTCTAATGCAGGGATGCATTTTCCTGCGCAGGATCTGCCCACAGGTGCTAAGGGACAGGGAATTGAATCGGTTGGCTATCCAGATAAGTCCTCTTCTGCTCAGAAAGGGAACAGGGGATTTCAAGGATCAACATCAGTCCCACTGAACATTGAGATTGATTCTTCTGAAATTAATAGAAAAACTGTCAATGAACCTGCACCTTTGCCAAATGCTGGCATTGGTGATCCTCGAAATGTTGCACAGATGCCAACTGATCAGATGAGTATGAATCCAGATGCCAATCGTCCAGTGATGAGTGGAAATCAGGTCCGGCCTCATGCAGATGGTGGTTCAACCATGTTGTTTGTGGGAGAATTACACTGGTGGACAACGGATGCAGAGCTTGAGGGTGTTTGTTCTCAATATGGAAAGGTCAAAGAGATCAAGTTCTTTGATGAAAAAGCTAGTGGTAAATCTAAAGGCTATTGCCAAGTTGAATTCTATGATCCTGCTACAGCTGCTGCATGCAAAGAGGGAATGAATGGACATGTTTTCAATGGGCGGGCTTGTGTTGTAGCCTTTGCTTCACCACAGACAATAAAGCAGATGGGAGCTTCTTACATGAATAAAACACAAGGTCATTCTCAGCCTCAGAATCAAGGAAGAAGGCCTATGAATGATGGTGTGGGCAGAGGTGGTAATATGAGTTATCAAGGAGATGGAGGGAGGAACCATGGAAGAGGTGGATGGGCACGAGGTGGGCAGGGAATTCTCAACAGAGGGCCTGGGGGTGCAGGACCAATGAGAGGAAGAGGAGGCATGGGTCCCAAAAACATGCTTGGGCCTGCTGCTGGAGTTGTTAGCAGTGCCAATGGCGGAGGTTATGGTCAAGGTCTTGCAGGTCCTGCATTTGGAGGCCCTGCAGGTGGCATTATGCCTCCACAGGGTATGATGGGAGCAGGATTTGATCCTACATTTATGGGGTCGAGGTGGTGCTTATGGAGGCTTTGCAGGGCCAGCTTTTCCTGGCATGCTTCCTTCATTTCCTGCTGTTAATACAATGGGACTTCCTGCGGTGGCTCCTCATGTTAACCCTGCATTTTTTGGTCGGGGAATGCCACCTGGAGGGGTGGGAATGATGGGTTCTTCTGGAATGGACCTCCCTAGTGCTGGAATGTGGTCTGACACAAGCATGGGTGGTTGGGGTGAAGAGCATGGGCGAAGGACGAGGGAATCAAGTTATGGGGGTGATGATGCTTCTGAATATGGCTATGGAGAGGTGAATCATGACAAGGGCTTGCGATCAAGTGCTGCTGTGCGAGAAAAAGAACGGGAACGGGTTTCTGAGCGTGAGCATTCTGGGCACTCTGATCGGAGGCATCATGAGGAGAGGGAGCGGGACTGGGACAGGTCTGAGAGGGAGCACAGGGAGCATCGGTACAGGGAAGAAAAGGATGGCTACCGAGAGCATCGGCAAAGAGAACGGGAATCTCGTTATGAGGATGACTGGGATAGAGGACATACTTCTTCAAAATCTAGGAGCAGGTCCCGGGCAGTGCCAGAAGATGATCACAGGTCTCGATCAAGGGATGCTGATTATAGCAGGAGGAGACGCTTAGCCTCAGAATGATACAATCCTGTATCTGCTTTTGTTTGGACAGGTTTACAGGTCCTGAGTTGCAGTACTTCAACTCTATTTCCTCCTTGCTGCCACACAGTGGTGTGCAATATCCTGAGACACAGAAGGAGAGTATTTGAGGGAAGAAGTAAGTGCTCATATTGATATGAGGGAAGATTGATGCCCTTGAAAAAAATATCTATGATTTGTGTGCTAAAAAACTTTATAACTGTTAGAATATAACATTTGTGGGCTGTAGGGTAGGACTTTAACTTCCTGCACCAGAGCAAAGTGTTGGATTATATTTATTCTGAATTTTCATTTTGATGGTTTGATCTGGTTTGGCTTGAAATATCCTTAATTTTATACTGGATAGTGATTGGTGCACTGAAGAATACCTCATTTGTCCCTGTGGCTCAAGCAAAAAGCTTCAACTGCAGTAAATGCTTATGATTGTGAGCAATTGTTTGCATGTCAAGTGGTATTTTTAATTTTCTTTTCTTATTTTTTCATCATTAGCTAAATAAGTGTTGTATATTATAAATTTTAGACGTTGCATGACTCACTGCTGTGATCTTTTCTTTGAATTCATTTATTTGACTTTTGTTGCTGCAGTCTTTAAACTATTTTTTATGCAACATTTGATGTCATATTCAATTTCTTGTTTTTTGTTATTTTTCTGTATGGATTCTTTTCTGATTGTTGCCTTATAGTTTGAGGAAAATTAGGAACTAAGTGTGGATGTTTATGACTGTTTGTTATTAGGAGGTATTTTCTGTGGCCTCTTGTTGCCTTGGTATATCTAGTGTGGAAAATGAAAGTACCTGGCTTTGTTGAGTAGTTTCATTATTGCTTACTGGATCAAGATCTTTTCAGTAATCAAAATGGAGGATTTTCCTTTCTGATGGATCTTTATCCCATGGTATGAAATTCAGATATAAGGGTTTCTTTTACTCTGTTAAAGTTGATTTGTAGTTCTTGTTTGCACTTATTTTATTGTTAATATGCCAGTTTGTTGTCTTTGACGAAGGCAAGTTGGTGGTGCTGGTAAATCTGTCTTCCCTTCAAGTTCAGGCACTAGGTCCATGTTAGTAGGTCTATGTACTGGTTCTACTTAAAAAAACACTATAAAAGTAAAATAAGTGCTTCCATTACTATTCTGCATAAAACTTTTGTTTCTATGAATTTAAGCATATGAATTTATATTTTTTCTCTTGATTTAGTGGTAATGACTGTTTCTTCATTTTTAAACTCCCAAACTTATCTTTTGTAGGGTTTTTATTTCAACCCACATGTTCTGAGCCGTAATTTTAAATTTTCTGGCAGTTGTTCTCTGAAGGCAAGGTTTCTTTCTACTTGTGCTTCTTCCTCATATACTCTTACCATTTTTCTTAGTTTCATTGGACTTATCAATTTTCCTTGTGCTCAGGCACTGTTTTCCAGTTTAAAATGTAGCGTATGTTATCTTGGCACAATCAATGCCTATAGGACTAGTAGAAGGACTCAAGACAATCGATTTTGATTTGTCATCAGAGGATAGTTGTGTACTCTTTTTATTCTGTATAGATAGAGATTGATTGTGGGTGGTGTATTTGATAAACAAATCTTTTCAATTTCTATTTGACTTGAGGGTTTTCTTTTTATCATGAATCCAGGGGGTGGAGTGGGCAACTCTTTGTTTTTCATGATTGAATCAGTCTGTGTTAGTTGCCAGGAGGAAGATTTGTTGGATGGAATGCCTCACTGGATTTACCCTTTATGGGCTTTGTTCCAACAAATTTGCAAAAGGAGCATTAATTATCTTGGCTTACAGCCTTTTCCTTTTCAAGCACAACCTGAGCCTGTAAAATTGAAGAGAGCTGTATACCTGTCAAACATTGAAAAGATGTTGGGATTAAGTTAGGGCCATGAGCTCGATGTTTTGATGTTTTGTTTTTGTCGAGCACTGAATTTTTCTTGTATAGTGAGTAAATGTATTAGGTCCACAATATGAAATTTGTTGTCACATCTTTGAGTCTGTAAAATCCTTGTGCTGATTGTGAGGCCCATGTGTACATGTTGGGGTCTTGTAAATCATTGTATAATCTTTCTGTGTAGAAGAGTCTGTTTTGAGATAGTACAACTAGGCCATCCTCACTGTATTCTGGTCACCACAACTTATGTAAGAGCCAATGTCTCTCTGTGGACCTACATCTTGTGGGCAACAAGGATTCAGAAGTATTCTACACCAATATAAAGTAATGGTGAGGTGTTGCTCTGCTCTAGACATGAGTTTTAGGTTGCTAGCGATACTCCAGATGGTGGGAGACTAATCAGTTTTTTGTTGTTTGTAATTTGTTCCTTGGTAGTCTCTAGAGGCTCTGGGGGAGGCCTGATGCCATGGCATTTGTATGCCCTTTTGGTATTCTTATTTCTTTGAATTATTTGGAAAATCTGTTGCTCATGTAACCGAGTTTGTTGTACAGCATTGTGTTTTCTGGATTGTGTTAGGATGTAGAGTTTCTCACCCAATGTAAATTTGGTTTCAAGCTCGTGTCTCCTTAATTTTTTTTCCTTTTTTTTTTTTTTTTTGTGAGGAGCGGAGACATGCTTTTTGAGTATTTATACTTTCCATGTAGCAGACCACCGTGGGAAGAAACATTGCAATTTATGTTGCAAATTGCTGTCATTAGCTTTAAGGTATACTTAATAAATATTCTCGCTGTATTCACTTCAACCGCGCGGCTGCTATTTTAGCTTGGCATCATCTCTTTTATGTGATCATTGTAAGTAGGCGTTGGATCTGATGAATTGTTGGTCAATGCGATTCTTCTGTGATATGGGAGTATTTACGGGAGGTAGCCGAGAAAGACTTGTTTTATTGATTGAATTGTTACTGCTTTTTGTGAATATTTGCCTTTCACAGTGGATTAGTTAGTTGATCATATATGGTTTGAAGCTGATATTGCACACAACTTTTCTCCAGGAATCACATGCCATCATCCCCACACGCCCGCTTTGCCATAGACAATGTTATTTATGCATTTGCTTGCAGATTTAGCAATGGTGCCTGGAGAGTTTAGTTCTGCTTCGGGCGCAATAAATAGGAGCTTTTAGCACGCACGCGCCTCTTAGATTTCTCGGTCTAACCCAATATTTCTTGCTAGCTTAATGTCCCTCCCTGGTTTTGTACATGGTGAATGGTGAAGATGATCCTGGTCATTATAGAAGTAACGCAAGATGAAGTCTTTGTTTGGTTACGGGGGAGGTCGAAAGACAAAGAAAGAAAGGAAAATAAAATTCCAACATGAGATAAAGAAATTTTAATGGATGTGTCTTGACTAATTGTGCTAAATGCACTGGACGTTATTGACTATTTTTACCTCTCATCCTTTGTACGTTCGTAGGTACATTTTGCTATCTTGTTTCATGTAGGGTTATAAACACGGCTTAATGCGAGGTCAACTCAACCAGCTATCCTGTTCATCCTCCCCGAACTGTAACCATGGCCTTTAGGTAAAGTAAAGAATATGGGGAAAAAATAAATTCCCGCATAGCTACGTAGCCATTGTGCAAACTTTAATTGAAGCACCAAGAGTGCCTACTTGACATCCCAAACTAACCTTGGGATTATGCATACTTTCCTTCTGCATATTTTATTTGCGTTACGAAAATTAGTCTTACTGGGAATTTTCATATCAACAGAAATAACTTTTTTTTGAAAGAGACATAACAGACTGCTTGATTGAAAGTTGAGACAGAATTCAAAATGAAAGGTTCTAAATATGCCCTTTTCCCCGTCAATGGAGCGGTAGAAAGTTTTGACATTGCTCATTATTGCCCAAAACAGCAATTATTATACCAAAGGCTAATCTTTGAAGTGGATCGGGCCTTTTATGGGCATTCACGTCGGCCATAGGCCCATATCGTTTGCCGAGTGTGTTCATTTCACAGTGGAATTCGGATCTTGATCCATTGAAAGTTCAAATTATATCATTTGTGCTAATTCCAAACCACACTTTCCATGTTTGAAAAATTTAGTCCTTTAAAATCTGTATCTTGGGAAATTTTTCCCTTAGTCGAGAAATTCTTTAGAGATGTTAATTCCACGGTGGGATATATTGATGAACAACTCTATATTTACAAATAAATAAATAAATCATGCTGTAGTAGTCCGTGGATTTAAGAAATATTTGTTATATGTTACAATACATATTCAACAATTTGATTTAACAATTTAGCAAACTCAACACTTCGGCCTGACAAACTGAATATCTCCAATATCGTTCGATTAGTTGCAGTCACAAGAGCTCATAATGAATTAGACGGCCCATAATGATCCATATGAAATAGTCCGCAATCTAAGTAGCGATAAAGGGTTCACCAACTTACGAACATTCAGAAATCCATGCCAATGGAAGTAAGTTATTAATGAACATTAACGAATGTATGAACTATTGACAACTTAGACCGCCTAGGCGTAGACCCTTAACCATGCAATGTGTGAGCCTGCGACAGACCTTAATTTTACTACCTAAAGCTTAAATCTTCAGGGTTGTTCCTGTTTTTATGTACAAAATAAACAAGGGAAATCTAGACACCGCACGCAAGACGGAATGATGGTGGGTTATTTGGGCAAAGCCCATTTTAGCTGCTTAACTTAGATCAATGGCAACCCTCTCGGGCTGAACTCGCTCGGTCTGGTTGTTTATGAGTTCGATTCCAAGCTGCCCTTTGTCTCCAGCGCCAAATGCATAAAGTTTTCCCGATTCTGTGAGTGCAAACGTGTGAGCATTCCAGTATATTGAATTCGTTAGGCTGATCTGTACCACTCTCTCATTAACTTCCTTCAAAGATGTTACTAGCTCTGGGCTCAAGACATTAGAATGCCTATTTCCCTGCCAAAAAAACAAACGTAATCATAATTCAGCAACTTGATCTATGTCAGAAGGCTATATATAGATAAGAACTGGTTTTAAGGATCAGAAAAATCAAGCAGTTAGTGAACTTGGGTCACTGCTAAATGTATCAATCACTTGTCACTTTCCCATGCCACTATCTGCATATTGGTAGTTGTATTTATCAATGGTAACATAAAAACCAAACGTTGGTCAGAAATTCACCGAACCAGCTAAATTTCTACATGCAATGGCACCCCGAGATTCAGAAACTAAAGGGTTGGCAGCAAAAATGTTTATCACAGACACAAGAGACAGCTTGTTTACCAAAGGGTAAAGCCACTTCAACAAAGAAAATGTCAACCAGTTGGAGTTGAAAGCCCAATTATGTGTATATGTAAAATCACAAATTGTTCATAGATAAGAAGATTAGGCATTCTTTTCATCATCATTTTTGGTCAAACCACAAAGCAACGAATTAGCACCATACCTGTCCATCAATGACAGCATTATGTCCAAGACTAGCAGACTCACCACATCCGAAAGAATATACATCACCGTCATCAGAAACTACGAAGGTTGTGTAATCTCCTGTAGCAACATGAACAGCTTTGACCTCACTCAGTGATTCCACTACCTTAGGAACTGACTCACAGTCTTCATTCCCATGGCCCAAGCACCCATACCGCCCAACCCCATGTGCAAACCCGGCCATCCCTTCCCACAACAGCAGCATGCCATGCACCAGCAGAGACCACTACTGGCTGAAGATTCAAAACCTGAAACTGTTCAATCAATCTAGGATACTTCTCATCAGTCCTTGACCCATGCCCAAGCTTCCCACCCAAACCGCATCCAACAGAGTATACCGACCTGACACACATCCAAGCAACAGCATTTAGCTTAATAAATTCTAATATGGTTGGTTCAATAATTCACTTGCAGCAACCAGTGGAGTTTCTGAAAAAGAAATGTAGAAAAAAAAATGCATGACAAGAGAAAATTTTCACAATGTGAACTGATCTAACAAACCATGATTCTCAAATATTCTCATGCTTCAATAAAATGCAACATCCAAAAGAATTCCCCTTAGTTTGCTTCCCTTGCCACTTCTCATGATGTCATTTCATTGTCAATAGATAAAACAACTCACATGCCGCTGGGTTGACAAGCCAAGGCAAGAAGGTAGCAGTATCCGGCAGCAATTTGCACCACTGGTATGTTTTCTAGTGGCCCCAACAAAGGATGAGGTTCCACATCATTTGGCTCTGTTGAGTGACCAAGTTTGCCATCATTTCCCCACGAAAATGTATAAACTCTGCCTTCTCTGGATAAAACAGCAGTGAAGAAATTTCCTATTGCAGCTTGCACAACAAATATGTTCTTCAATGACTCAACCAGCTGTGGAGTTGTAACCAATTTACTTCCATGGACTACATATTCGGCCTCACCAAAAGAGTCCTTTCCAAAGGCATAAACCTGTCCAGAATCACTAATCAGCATTGTTCTGCCAGGCCCAGCAGCTGCTTGGATAATGCGAATGCTTTGCAGGGATCTGCAACACAGTGAGGTTCCATTAGCTTTCTTTAGACAGATAACCCTCCTTGCAATTCCCTGCATGTACAATACCTATTCTAACTAGTGATCATAGAATTAGCAACCTGATTTGCCGAGGTCGCCATTCCTCTTCAGTGGAGCCATGCCCCAGTTGTCCTGAACTGTTAGAGCCAAATGAATAAACAACTCCCTTTGATGTCACAGCAATACTATGACCTGGACCTGCCGTTGCCTGAGATTTCTCCCTCCTGCAACATTTTTCTCCAGCCAGTAAAAATCTGAGGACCAGTTTCCATGAACCCCCACACTTTTCCTTCAACTCTTGACGTTGTCCTGATGTCATTGGCTTAAATATGGCTCTTTTCTGGCACATATCTAGAGCAGCAAGCTCAGATATGCTCAATGCATAGTCAGGGGCAAAGTTTGCAGGCTGCCGGAAGAAGGAACATGTTGCCTGCAATATGCACAATCAAATTCAAATCAGCAGCACCATCAATTCAAATAATAAAAGAAGAGCTTTAAGATCCATTGGTAAAGCAAAAGGCAACTTGCCTCTAGCTTTGCAAGGTCTTGGGGATCCAAATTACACGCAGTGAGGACATGAAGGACAATGGAAGGATTGGCAGCCAACGGGAACTCTCCAGGAGCAGACTCCCCAAAACAATGTCGTTGATTTCGTTCAAATGTTGGCACAGGAGCAGGAACAATAGCAGTGATAGGCTGGTCATTCATATTATTATATTGTACAGTAGGGGTTCCACTTGTTGTGGCATCCATGGGCACTGCCAGATGATGCAGTGCCCCGAACTTGACAAAAGATAAGAATTAAACTCCTGGAAGTACGATTAAATTACTCTCTCCAACGATCCAAAATATTAACAAAGATTGAACTTGCATGTTTCATGCTAATTTATAACAGAACAGAATTTTGGATGAAAAGTAACTACCTTTGATTGTACTATATTTCGATCAGCAGGCCACCAAATTTAAGCCTACAGAAAAAACACATGCTATAAACAGAGAGCAACCTGAACTGTCCCAAAAGCTTTAATTAATTGATAAGACCAACATTGACACACAAAGATGCATACACCAGAAAGAAATATTGATCATGGCTCGATCATTCTAATAGACAAAGCTCATCCTAAGAAACTCAGATCATCAAACTAAACAAAGCCCAAATTGGCAATGAATGGAAAAACGTCACTGATAAAAGGTGAGAAACACCAAAAGGAGAAAACTTTAAGGAGAAGAACACCAGTTCTCATAAGAGAAGATATTCCGCACCCAAAAGAAAACGCAGAAAGCAAAGAATTCTGCCATCGAAAGAGAAACTTCTGCTCACGCAAGCTCTTGTTGACCCGATCAAAAAACAATCCAACCGAGTAAAACCAAAAATTAAAAATAAAATAAAATAAAATAAAAAGTAAGCCCAGACACATGGGATGATGGACATAGCCACTCTTTACTGGCCAAAAATATTTTGTGTAAATTTTCCTTTTCTTTTACATAATTTAACCAGATCATCAAGATTAAAAAGAAGAACAATCAGACAAGACAATACAATTGACGAGGTTACATATAACCAGAATCCATTGAAAAACAGCAGACCACAAAAAGAAAAACTGCATGTTTTTTTTTTTGTTTTGTTTTTTTGACAAATTTATCATCTGGTAACATTATGATCGTTACAGATCGTGACATAACAAGTATGAAACGAGGATTACACATCATCAAGACCCATGATTGCTCAAGACCCATCTGCATTTGTCAACAAAGGAACAGAATTTCCAGGTTTCCAAGGCCTGACACAACCAAAGTTGTATCAAATTGAACAGCTTTTAATCAAAGGGTAGATGTTCTGTTCTACACAAATTTAAAAAGAAAATTTGAAGGTAAGGATAGTTAAGGAAGGGATTCACAGGGAGCAAAAGAAAAGGAAAGTGAAATCTTCTATTTTTTGACGAACAAAGAGTTTAATTGAATTGTAGAAGAGAGAGAGAGAGAGAGAGAGAGAGAAGCAGCTGTTCTTCTCTATCTATACGTTTTATAGAAGCTATGAGGTGTCTTGTCGCTTAGGGGGTGCAAATAAAGCAACCAATGTCAAATAATTTTTATACTTGCATCTACAGTCGCACACGTCAGCTACATTTTAACTGCGGTAACTGACCTTTTTGTTTTATTTTTATTTTTTTTACCACATCCTGCGGTTGATGCATAATCGACGGTAAATTTCTCTCACTCTATATCCGCCGATCGTGATGATAAAGTCAAAAAACCTGTTGTGTAGTAAAACTAGGTTTTACGTGGGGTCGAACTGAAGAGCGCTTTCACGTGCCATGTACCCAAAAAAAAAAAAAAAAAAAAACCCAAGAACCTAAGAACTCATTGCAATGTTTGGTTTGGTACGCATGCAAACAAAACAAAGTAAGGATACACGAAATTTGATAAATTATAAATATTAATTTATTATAATTATTGATGATACTTAATTATTATATAAAAAATGTATCAATAATATTTCATAATTACAATAAATTAATTTCATTTTATATTTTTATTTTTTATTTTTTATTTAAACTCGTATATGGAATATAAATAATTGATCAATTCAACTTAATATTTAAAATATAGAGCTTAACAACGGCTTGATTTCGTAGTAAAACAATTGAGTTTTTTGTTTTGATAATATAACGTGAGTAGTGGTATGCATCGTACCAATTACAAGTTCATAAGTAAAATTTTTAGATTTATATGAGTTGTATCAATGTTAAATTGTTTAGAATTTTTATTATATTAAGTTAAAATTAAGGTTGTATGATTATTTATCTATTAAAAGAAAAACAAATGATCATGCACCATTTTTGGTATAGAATTGCTAGAGAGTCCGACAATTATAAGAGATTTAATTTAGATCAAAGTAATATTAGAAATCTAATATTTTTGTATTATTCTTGTTTTTCCCTTTATTTATTTTCTCAATATTACTTATTTTGTGTTTTAAAAATCAAATCTATCACAAATATAAGATTCTCTGCTAAGAAAAACGATCAATACACTGTAACAATATAACCTAAACATTATTATTGAGCCATATAAAGATGGCTTCTTTGGATTTTTAATATGTCGTCCACACAGCCCACCAGGATTTGATTCAAGGACTGAGATAATCGTTTCCTTTGTTCAAAGTCGGCATGAAGCACATTTCTTTGCAGCTAAGCTGGCAAAGATGGGGTCAGACGCAGCAATGACTAGGTTGCATAGATTTAGGTGAGTTGAACTAAACAGGGGATGGGCAACAACTTGAGTTGAATGCTTACAAATATCATTTTGATTCCCAATAAACTCTAAGTCACGAATATTAGAATCATTTTCAAAATTAAAGGTTTCAAGTTCAAATTTTATTTGGAGCCAATTGACAACAAAAAAGAAAAGAAAAGAAAAGAAAAAAAAAAGAGATATCGTCTTGAATGGATTTGATCTACAAGTTGAATGAGAGAATGACAGAGAATTTGGGGAGTTTGAGGGGTGCCGACGATTTGATTGAACTATGTATGTATGCTGCTGCTAAGTTCAATTCTTATCATAGACTCGCAGTGATGATCGAGTGGGCAATTCTGCATTTGCCTGTCTGCTGATGGAAAAGGTCGTTTTAGTGTACATGATTCAAACTAATCAATTTAGGACCAAGAGGCTCGGGATGCAGGCAACAATTCTCAAGCTTTGGACCTGATGGGACCCTTGTATTTTCTGTTCTTAATTTTCCAACATAGACTTATGTGGAGAACCCAATGTGAGCTAAAGTTGAATCTACTAGGTAACTAGTCAACTTTGCCACAGATGGAAATGTAGAAACAATGGTAAAATCCTGTGCTCGATGATCTGGCTTTGTCACTCTAGTGATTGATTAGAGAAAAGTTGACAATGACTTGTTCTTGCGCATGCATTGTCTAGCATAACTAAGTCTTCTTAATTTCAATGAATCTTGCTCCATTTTTTCTTAGAATAATCAGAGATTAATTACTGCAAATTACCTGTGTGCGGTATTTAGGTGAGGAAAACTCTATGACCCCAAATCATATGGACCAAATGGGGAATGTTTGGTTCCTTAGAAAAAATAAAGGAAAAGAAAGGCCAAGGAAAATGCCTCATTAACAAAGCATCCAAGAACAAGAGCAAATCAGGTCGTCTTGGATGTTTTCTTTTTTCTTAAAAAAAAAAAAGGTGTAAGTGATATTCTTATTTTACTGTATTTTTATCTAAATTTTATTAAATAAACACAAATAAATGAAGAAAAAAATATGAATTCACAAATATATAATTATAATTGTTGGTTATAATTAAATATTTTCTATACATAATAATTAAGTCAATTGCAATTGATAATTTTTTATATATAAAATAATTAATAATCATAATTACGACATCAATATGTATCTATTTATATTTATTTATTTATATCTCTCTGATTTATTTTTCATTCCTAACTATTATCAATGGTGATACTTTCTAGGTAAAATGTCACCGTTCTATGGAGTAGTTCATCGGTTACTTTTTCTTTTTTTTTTTTTTAATTTTGACACAAAACAATGAATGTTCGAAATTTTGGTGTTACTTTAATGGGGTTCACAAAAGTTATCGTTGATTCGATCCGCTGTTTATCTCTTCCTGCTTGTGGTATTCAAAGTCATAACCTCGCATTTTGAATAGCGAGTTTGTATACTTGAAATACTTAAAAAATCAACCCGTAGGTTAAAAGAAAAAGCAAACGTGTTGCTTACAACTCACGTCTTACAATTAAAATGATAATTCCATACTTAAAAAATCTCATGATTATCAAAAACAACAGTTACTTGCTTCTATATTTCTTATTTATTTGAATGGACCCTAATCATAATATCGAAATTGAAAGAGTTATATAATCCCAATTTTTGGTGGGTCACGAGGTCTCACGGCCCCACGATTGAACAAAAGTGTGTTAAAAACAAATCTCTTTGGATCTTAATTGCCATCAGAATCGTTGCCTGAAGAGAGAAGAGCTTTTAATTCTTTTGGACTGAGTGTTGTTGCTCTTTGGAAACGAGCTCGTGTGTTGTATGAAATCTGCGCAATTAGCTGGGAAACAAGCCTGTCACTGTGTAACTTATGCCAAGGACATAATGCCAAAAATAGCCTTCCTTCATGAACTCACTGTTAGTAAAAATAGATAATAATAATAATCATCATCGTCATCATCATTCAACCAGGAAATAGTCATAACATGCCTAACTCTTTAGCGTCTAGCTATGAATGTTTTCATCAAATAGTTGAACCACTTAAGCTGAGTCATTAGTCAACTCTAAATAGAAAGGTTTGAAGTATAATGGGGTTTAATTATATTGTTTATACTCATGATATCCACCTCTTAATGGGGTTTGAAATTAATTAGAGACCAGAGAAAAAGAAAGAAAGAAAGCAAGAGAAAAACTGCCGCTCAATTAAGCATTCCCTTCCCATCGGTTAGACCAATTCATGATTTATTATTCCCTTGTGGCTCCCTGTTTGGAACATTGAGACAATAATGATGGGGGAATTGGGTTCAGCTTCAGCACCCATTATCTGCAAAGAACTTTTTAAATTAGTGTTGAGTCTTATAAACAATTCCTGAAATAGACTTCCACATGTCTTTGATTTTGTTGAATTTTGTTTCTCATTTCGTTTCTTTCGTGGAACTTGCGCAAAACGGTGCAATAAACTATTCTTTTCTTTTACTCAAACTCAGGCCAAGTTTCCGTCAATAATTAGTTAACTGAAAGTTAATTATACAAGCAAACAAAATATGAAATGGATTGTGGCATGCACGTTGCCAAGATAATATTCCCAAATGCCCATGAACCATTAATTAATAAAGAGTGAAGAACACCAATTTGATAAGGAATCGTGACGTACGTTCTCGATGGAGTCCAAATTTCCCTCTTGGAATCACATGTATGTGCTAACGTTCCCCAAGTTCTTTGGATCTACCAGAAGCAAACAATTTTATTTTCTTTACCGGAAATGTATTCATGCTCTAATTTTCAAATCAACCGAGACTAAATTTTTATTTATTTATTTTGTCGACGAAAAATCTGTCATGTAAATTCTACAATTCATGTTTATCAAAAAAAGAAAGAAAAAAATTGCTAGCAAATCACTTTATCATCGTACCCCCACTTGAATTGATATTAAATCTGTTACTGGGCATCCCAATGGTGCAATCTCCGAATAAGAGCCAAACAATCTTTAAACTTTTTAAATTATACACATTTTACAGTAGGTAGATAAATGAAAATGTTAGTCAACAACTGAATCCCCACATCTTTCAACTATTCAGGGAGACCAGAAAATGGACCATATTAGATGGATGGCACCATTTTCTTTTTTTTCTTTTTTCTTTTTTTCTTTTTTTGGGTGTTACGGAGTCAAAGGAAGCAAAGTGTTCTTAAAAACGGCAAGCCTTTTGGCAAGTTGCAGCTGAATTCTTGTAACACAATCAATTAATATGTGTGCACGCAGAGGAACAAATTAAAACCCCGCAAATCTGAGGCTTGATTATTAGTCTTTATGCGGCGTGTGCCCTTGGACAAGTCACCAATTCCCAAATCCAATCTCGTGTTGTCAACAGCTTGTAATAAGGAGCACAGCAAGCAGAGCAATCATCTTATTGAAAATTGTGAGTAAACCAATTCATTTAAAAGGTTAAGTTATTGCGTAATATTCAGAATATACATCATGCAATATACTGTAACAAAAACAAAGCACAATATCATGATGGTCAAGGACAGAATTTCTCTTTGTTGGAAGAAAGGGCAGCATATAAGCACGCATGATCCCAAAATGCCAAGACAACATAGTTTTTAGCATGCCAATTTGAGCATCGAGCCAGGACGTACGGGCTCTTGAGTGCATGCACCTGGCCATGCCGCATAATTCGGTTAAGCTAAAGGCTAATAATGGTTCCATTTTCAATTAATAGCTTGTGTTGCGTGAAATCCTGTCGACCTTACAAATACCTTTGATTAAAAATACCACGTCCATCGATGGAGTGTCAATCTTGGTCTCAAGTCCGATACCCTGTAACCTTTTCTCTATTTTACAAGTACTCAAGCCGAACCGTCTTGGTCCGACACTCGTCCCACCAGAATACCTCAAAAAATGTACTTTAAGTTGTGTAACATGTCATTTTATTAATTGATCATAGGTTTATGGTTTTTGGGTACCACCTTTCACCCTTCAGTTATTTTCCGAGACTGGCTGTCATTTTCTCAACTTGCACGCTTATTAAAATTGGTGCAACAATGTGTACTTCGAGGAATCGGATTGGATGATGATAATAGACCATTTGAACTCTTTTTGTGTTCGTTCAAAAGTGAAGATTAGTCCGTTCGTCGTGTTCTCTAACGCTTTCTCTGGCACCATTTGAGGCCCATATTAAACCAGAAATTTAAAATCGAAGAAATGGCTCTGAAAGGAATGTTAGCATCCTATCTTTTGCGGAACAATGTTTAGGCTAAAAGAATTCCTTAGTAAAATCTCTAAAAGCCATCGAGGCCCGTGTTGTTGAAACCTTTCTTCTTGCCACCTTTTAAGAATGCAACGCCATCGGCTAGGCTTCCCGGGAAGTTAAGGAATGTCTCGTATACTCAAATGAATTTACCAAAGAGGTTGGTGTCAATTCATCAAAACCTATTGCGTGAGCAACTCACTGAGCAGGAAAAATATGTAACTCCCTTTTTATTTTTATTTTTATTTTTATTTTTTGTTTTTTTTTGGGGGGGGGGGGAGAGAGAGAGAAACTAAAACAGCAACTGAGCAGGAAAAATATGTAACCTCAGTGAGTAGATACAAGAGATGTAATTGAGACAAGGGAATTGATATTTTCGTACATCTCTTACCTCATATTGCATTGCCACCTTTGTTTGATTATCACTCTTGTTTTAATCATTTGTCATTACAAAAGAATGAGCAATCTATTCCTCTGCATATACTGAGAATCGGATTTGACAACCCAAGAAGGGTAGAAGATTGCCCTTGATACAGAGAACTCCAAAATCTTTCTACACTTGCCATTGAACTCCAATACAATCCATGTATATAACCAGACCAGCAAGTGGAGGCTGAAGTTGTTGACTTTGCTATGTACAGAAATGGTATTAAGCAGATCCCCAAAGTTGGCATAACTGGCATACAAGTACACCCGTTAATTATGATTAACTGGGAAGACTAATGTCATGGCCATATTTCTCTGCTCTCACTCTCTTTTTACTTCATGTTTCCCTTCTTTGGACGGCTTCTCCTCTGTTGTTGTCGCTGTGCTACCATATATTTCAGCCGCTTCCTGAAGCATTGAGGTGAAGAACTGGAAAATGATTAGCAATTTTATACATTCCTTTTGCTCCATGCAGATGAGAGACATATATCTATGAGGCCGAACAGAAGATGGTCTAAAAGAGATGTCATTGGATGAAAAAAAGGGGGTCACAATTGTACCTTCCCTTTACTTTCACTGGAAATCTGTTCATCCATGTCACTAACTTTGCCATTAGCAGAAGCCTCACTTACTTCCACACCAAACATGGAAGCAGTTTTCTCATCTTTCTTTAGGTCCTGAGCAGCTGAACCACCAATTATAACAACTCCAGTAGAGGAACCATGAATGCCAGTCAAAGAGTTCTCCGCAACAACATGAGCAGGACTAGCCGTATTTCCCTTCTCAAATGAGTTGGCTTCCTTTTCAAGTCCCTCATTTGCTATTGAACTTCCTTTGGCCGCATCCTCTTCAGCTTTCCTTTTCTCCTCTTCTCTTTGTTGTCTTCTTCTCGCCTCTTGCTCCTTTATTTGCTTAAATCTGCAATCGATGGGTTGAGGTCACAAACAGACATGACAGTGGAAACAAGATAGAGAGTAGAGAAAAGTGAAGGTCTGTTGACCTTTCACCAGGACGTGGCCCTTCAGGTGTTGATTTCTGTACTTCTGCAGATTTTGGTTTTGCGGAATTTAATTCAGGGACATACTTCCCATTTTGGAGTTGGTCTTCTTTAAAGATATCATCATTGAATTGCCTAACAGGATTTCTTGCGCCCCCTAACTTTTGAAGCCACACCTGTTGTACTGTGCTCAATATGTTATTTGTAAACCTGCAAGATCTCAGATTCAAGTTTCAAGTTTAAAATGTGAAATGGTTTCAATCACAATTTTGGAAATGAGTATTAAAAGTGGGATTATGCAATGTCCACAGAACATAAGGCAGTATCTCTTCTCACCAGTAAAGGCTTAGACCAGAAGGAACTGAAAGAGAAAAATAACCGATAATCAAAGGAATGAACTTTGTTATTGCTTGAGAATTCTTCACACTCGGATCGTTGCTCTGGAAGTAAAAAACACAGTTAAATCTTAAAAGATTAATTGGAAAAGGATCTTGGCACTGAAGCTTTGACGAAAAGAATGAAGAATCATGGATAGCTAGCAGCATCTGATAACAAAATCCAGAAATCTCATCAAAACTCGTGTATGACTCTTTTGCTTAAGCTCATAGATCTCAGGTATGTAGTTTAGTTCCTCAAAACATGGCAACTGAAAAACAAAGTCAGGAGATGACTGACCTGTGATGATTGCATGATTTGGACAGATATGTATTGCAACACAACAAGCAACACAGGCAAGACAAGATATGCCAAGGTATCAGACCATCCAAGGGGTGGATGTCCATCCTGCCAAAAAATCAAGCCACCAAGAATCAGTTCCAGAGTCCAATTTAGACAGGCATTCAAGGGTATTGATACAATACAATTACAAAGTAATTATGAATTACAAGAATTAGTGTGTGCCCTATTTTTATAATGCATATATCAAACTGTTCCCAGTTAAAATTTGTAAGGAATGTAAGGTTTAGATGATCATAAGTGTTCCAGAAGGAAATAGTATGTGTTTAAAATTTGAACCAGGACACTAACCACAAAAGGGAAAAGCCAAGAGATACCACTGCCATTTTGACGAGAAGCAATTGTAGTTGGACCAGCGAGGGAAGGTATCCAAAAGAAGCCTTCAGTAAGGAGCCCCTAGATAAGCAAAACATACATCCCAAGGTGAGAGACAATTGACACCATAAAGCCAAAGGCAAAAGAAAATTGAAAATTTCATTGAAGCCATATAACAAGCTTTCCTACCTCATTTGCTACATTTGAAAGTGCCCTATAGAGTCCAATCCATACTGGTATTGTGGCAAGGGTGGGCAAGCAACCTGGCATCAAGGGCTACGAGAAGTAAACAATAAAAGTTTTGTACCTACTCCCAGAGACTCATGTTGCCCCACCAAAATATAAAACCCATCACAAGAATAATTTTGGGTAGGAAGAGGAGTTTCACCATCGATGACAATTAAATTCATTTATAAACTCTAGAACCAGAACAAAATATTGCTGATGATAGGAATGGATTTGTACTTTCATTCAAAAAGCAAATCAACTAGGCTGCTGGTGAAGTGCCAAAAACTCAAAAGCACCCACATTATATTCTTTAATGCAGCAATACTATATAAAGAGGTACCTGCTAATGGATTTATGCCAGCAAGTTTATACAATCGGGCAATCTCTAGTTGAATCCTCTCCTGCAAGCAATAACAGTATCAAAGTTACGCATTGAATTGGAAAACCCCCAAAGCTAAAACCAACAGAGTTTAGAGTGCCAACATAACACGAGACAACTGCTTCAGTTCACATTTTAAAAGCAATGAAGTAATATAATCGACTGATCAAAAAGCAGCAATTTTTTACCTGATCTCCTGCGTACCGTTGCTGAATAGCCTTTACTTGAGGCTGCAAGGACCTCATGGCCATGGCAGATTCTACCTGGTCACTCGCCAAAGATCACAATAAACACAATTACACAAAACAACTTCTTTTAAGTCAAATTTCTATCTTAACAACTTCAATAGAGAAACCAAGAACCTGTTTCTTAGTCAAAGGAAAAGTGGCCGCCTTAACAAGAACAGTAAGCAATATAATAGCAAACCCATAAGCAAACGGTGTATGCAAAGTAGACAGTCCGTCCTTCAAAATCTGAAAATGGGTATCAAAAAACAAAGCCATTTAGTTCAAAATCCAATGCCAATTAATCAAAATTGAACTTAAAGTTCGTACCTTTAAAACACTCTCCATGCCATTGGTAATACCAGAGAGCCAATCACCGTTCTGCTTGGTTGTAGCAGTATCGGAATTCGAAACGGCGGCGTCAGCAATCGTGTAAAGGAAGCCCTCGGCTCGACCAAACAAGTCCGAAATTAAATTCTCGGAGCCACTGCCATCCGGGTCCGGAAAAAGAGTAGGCTTGAACCCGAACCGGGCCACAAAGAGCGACCCACGAAGAAAAGGCTTCGGATTGCACAAAG
Organism: Ceriops zippeliana; assembly: GCA_037897445.1. Taxonomy (NCBI): domain Eukaryota; kingdom Viridiplantae; phylum Streptophyta; class Magnoliopsida; order Malpighiales; family Rhizophoraceae; genus Ceriops; species Ceriops zippeliana. The sequence continues at coordinate 753,777 of JBAPLH010000188.1, read as the reverse complement.
TGACGAGGTGGGTTCGACGAAAAAGAGAATTTGGAGGTGGTCTGGTCAGGTTTGGGATGGTAGAAGGAGAGAGGACTAGTGGGTTTTGGAGAATCACAGCCATTTGTGTTTTGTCTCAATTTTTTTTTTTTGTTTTTTCTCAATTAAGGTCTTAGGTTTTCAAGCAGAAACCAGGCGGAACTAGAAGACTTGTAGCTCTTCGAAGTGTTATGTTGTGCGCTGGCTGTCTGTGTGTGTGTTTGAGCGTGTGGGTGCTCCTCCGGGTTGTGAGTTGTGCGCGGTAGAGAGGGAAATGTGCGGGCAGACAAGCGGGTTGGTGGGCTGGCTGGATACGTCCAATTTGAGGAGTTCTGTTCGGGAATAAATAAGGAACACATGTCATTTCATGTGATGGTAAGTGTTCATTTTGGGGGGAGAGGAACTTTGCTCGGAGTAATCTAATCAGAAGGTTGCCCACGTCAGCCGGTCGAAAAATCCTTAACCTAAATTTGGTTTAATTTACCATGAAGATGGGAGTTTGATAGTACATTCTTATATAATTATACACTTGATCGAAATTTAAACTAAATTCAGCAAAAAAATCTGTGTGTATTTTAATAAAAAGATTACATCTGTGTGTAATTTGAAAATTTTTTAACCTAAATTTGGTTTAATATATTACTAAAGTGAGAGTTTGACGATGAGTTTGCATGTAATTATACATTTGATCAAAGTTTAAATTTAGTTTAATAGTAAATTTGTAGTGTATTCTAACTAAAAAATTATTTATACACGTGAACTTTAAAAAAATTTAATATAAATTTGGTCTGATCTGTTAATAAGGTAAGAGTAATAGAATTATACATTTAATTTTAATTTTAAGTTTAATGATAAACTTGCTATAACAGAATTAAATGCTTAAGCTGTCGAAGGATGAAATAATTTATTTAATAAAAAATAAATAAATTATCAAAAAATTAATTAAATATATAGTGTGCAAGAAGTTACCATGCTCAGATTTTTAATTGAAATAATTTTTTAACAGTCGGTTGGCAGATAGCCATATAGAATGGAGGGGGCAGATGGGCAGTTTGTGCCTTTATTTACTAACTGCAATGTAGATCATTGCTTCTCCAAAAGGGGTGCAAGTATCTTTGCAACTTTTTCGTAATTTAAACAGTTTAATTTTATTATACGTAATTTTATTACTATAACTCAAGATGGAGATCAAATGTATAATTATATGTCAATAGCCTATCAAACTCTCACCTTAATAGTAAATTAGACTAAATTTGGATTAAAAAATTTTCAGGTTCACACATATAAGTAATCTCTTAGTTAAAAATACACCACAAATTTACTATTAAGATTATTTTGTTATAACTATAACTATCTTTTCTTCTTCTTCTTCTTCTTCTTCTTCTTCTTCTTCTTTTCCCACTGCCCCTGTCTTCTCATTTTCTCAGACGTATTGTTCTTTATTATTCTATCTCCAATGCGTTATGGCTTACTTGATTGCTGATAAGATTAAAGTTTAGAAGACTGCAAATTATTTTGAATCTATTATATACATCTCTATATTATTATAATAGAAAATGAACCAATAGTAAGAAGAAGAAGAAGAAGAAGAAAGAGCTCGCTGCTCAAAACATGAAAGAATTGCTGAGCAAACGGGACACCATAGTAGTCTGTAGCGAAGATTTAACCAATTGAGCAGCGGTCTACCTTCTCAATATGATTGTACAATACAAAACCAAAGAGCAAATGTCATAGGGCCTCCAAATATCTGGATGCTGAAAGGTTTCTAGAAATTTGAATGTCATTTTGGGCCTTCAGCTGGTCCAATCTACAGCTTATCTGGCTCAAACTTCTAGTACATAAAAACAATGCCAATTCGAGACAATGGAGTTTTAGTGGGAACCAGCATATCCCCCCAAATTGAACTGATTGAAAAGAAGTGATGAAGAACTATGCTGGAGCATGGAACATCAGGTCCATATTTCACCGGTTACACTTTCCCGATAGTAGAAGAACCTAAAGAACAAAATTCCCTTGGACCTTACTTCCACTTACTTGGCTTTACCTCTGCAGTCATCTTCACATTACAGCCTCTTTTGCACTTATGTTTTGCTTCAAACAACTCCTATTGTATTTCCTAGATCACCTAAAAGGAAAAAGGACAGGAAAAAGGAGAAAACACAACTAGAGCAAAGAGATCAAATGGCTGCAGCTACCATGTCAACAATGTCAATGCTCAATGCCAAATGCTTGAGCAACAAACTCAATCAAAAACACCAAGCCATCAGCAAAACAACCTACAAATCTCCTTTCCATGCAAAACCTCCAAAAAGGTCTAGCCATCTCAAAACCAATTAACAACACAGCCCTCACTGGCACTGCTATTGCTGGAGCAATCTTCTCCGCATTGGATCCTGCCTTGGCTGCCCAACAGATAGCAGAGGTAGCTGAAGGAGACAACCGTGGACTTGCCCTTTTGCCACCCACAATATCAGTCATATGTCACAGAATGATTACTTTATCTTCAAAAACTAGCCTATTGGGTTGCCGTGTCCACGTTATAAAATTCAAGGATTCCCTCTATCTTTCCTACATAGAATTCCATAACGTTCTCTCCAATTAAATCTATCTATATCCTCGTTGTATACCGAGGTCTCCTAAATAATCTTTACCCTAGAACACTTGGTGGCGGACATTAGATTCAGGTTGTACCGATTTTGATACCACTTATTACAATATTATTACCTTCTCTTTAAAAAATTAACTTATTAAAATATATAATACTCACGCTTTTATAAAGTTTAAGAACTTCCTCTATTTTTTCAAAGTGGATTCCGTCACACGTACCTTGATGCTTTTCAACATCCTCCAGCCACCACCCAACCAACTCAACCGCATGAGGGACACCAAAGGGGTGATGATTGGGCTCGGTCTTGGGCTTGGGCTTGGGGACTAGCGGCATCAAGTTCTGCATGGACCCCACACGCAGATGCTAGTGAAATCACCATGATTGCAGCGGCGAGTGCTAGCGACAACAGGGGTGAGCTCCTGTTGTTTGTTGTTGCTCTTGCAATCCCCTGGGTCCTCTACAATATTCTACAACCTGCCTTCAATCAAATCAACAGAATGAGGTCTCAGTGGGAATTTACTTGTGGAACTTTTGTTGTGGGGGTGGTGCGATGGCATGAAAAAAGTACCTTGTAATTGCACCTTATGTTAATGAATGTCACTTTTGTTCTAAACTTCTTGCTTATTTTTTATTCTCTTTTTTGGTCCTTTTCTTTTGGCCTTTTGGGTCGCAGTAGAGAAATGGTCGGCGATGATGGTGTTGTATATTTGCGTCAAAATATACGGCCCCAAATGATTTACAATTTAAGCAATTGCGCTGTCCTAATCTTCGGACAAGTATGCCGCAATCACTTGTTATTACTTTATAGATCTAGCACCTGGCGTAAGATTCCTAGATTAATTGATAATTTTTGCCGTCTAGATAGCAGAATATCCAATAAGATGAAAAAACAGAAGACTTTGGTCGGCTAAGAAAAGTGACAATTGCCTTTTGAACTAACTGGTACTACTAATTAGTGGTGGTGGCTTTGAACGAAAAGCACGAGAATGGGCGTCCACGCACCCTATACACTCACTACTTCTTCTTCTTCTTCGATATTTGTTCTCCCCAAAACTGATCTCATCCCACGAATCTTTCAATAATTCAACTGTAACTCATAATTTTTTTTTTTTATAAATTTTATATCATCTTCTTAAAAATGAAACCCAAGATCTTAAAAGTAAAAATTTAAAAAGTTCTTTTGATTTCTAAAACAACAAGATCGGCAACACCATTAGGCGTAGTGTCTGATTAATCAGGTAGCAAAAAGGTGTGAAGAGTTAATAAAATGAAAGTGGAATGCGTTCAGGCTTGCATAATTGTGTCACATTCAAGCTCTAATCAATTATTTCTCCACTAATTCTTCATACTTTGCGTTTTCTTCTCCAAGAGATCGGGGATCCGGGCTTTGACCTTGTCATGCTAAAGCAATCTACCAAATCCTGGTTTTATTAATCTCTCTCTCTCTCTCTCTCTCTCTCTCTCTATATATATATATATATATATACACACACCTTTTAACTCATATTCTACCTGATCAATTCCAATCTAATAAATATAAATTTCAAGTTCAGTACAACTGTTAGACATGCTTAGAGTTGACTGGATCCGTTTAGACATAAACGGCCGAGGTCTTCCATGAGTCCTTCTACATCCGAACAGTCCAGGCCGAACTGTCAAGCCTCAAGGTCTTATTGTGGTGATCCACTTCTACGGTTGAAATGTGCGTTGAAAGTTTCAAAATGATAATCATGATGAGCAATGCGCATGGCTAAGCTCACTGTGTTTTGAAACCGATGGTGAATAAGCAATGAGAATCATTATCTATGAAAAGACGGATTATATTCTTTCTAACCATGATTAACCCCAAGCTCACTCTACATTCATTTCGTCTTTCTAATCAAGTTCTTTTGCATTACCATGGACGTGCATTTCATTTGTCGCGTTTTAGAGCCGGTATTACAGGTTTGCATCATTATTGAGGAAAATATTAACTGAACACATTTTTTATTAGACAAAGAACATAAAATTAACAAAAAAACATATAAATTAAGATTTATGATTTAAAAGTACTGTTTTAATGTTATACGTAATAATACACGCTATTGTTTATTATTAAAAGATTTATCTAACAAAAAATTGTTTGGTGAAAGCTACTTCTTTGTCAGTTAAACTAATCGAATACCAATAAATTGAGATTAGATTATTCACTTATAATATGAATTTTTGTTTATTAAAAACCAAGAGATAACGAAAAAAAAAATTGAATTTCATTAATTAATTAGATTACCACCTAAGGTGAAAAGGCCATATCCATACCGTAAGGTTGTATTATACACACACACTCACAACCTGGAAAACCCCTAAAAAATTCATAATAACAAATGAAAGCCACTTTGATTCGTGCATGCCCACTATAACAAATCTATCTGGTCTTGCATTTTATCTCAGTTTCTAGTATTGTCTGTAGGGTTTGCTGCATGTGAATGTAAGAGACAAAGAGAGAGAGAGAAATATGAAAGCCAAGCCACCCATACTCAAATACTTTCTTCTCTCCCTCTTCCTCTTCCTCCCTCTCCTCCTCTTCTTCTTTTCTCCCAAAACAACCACCGGCGTTAAGCCATCACCGCCGCAGGAGCCGACTTCCAATTCCGACGACATCAGGATCCGACCCGGCTACACTTCCTACGAAACCTACGTACAACGTCAACTCAACAAGACCCTTAATCCGAAACTGAGAGAATTGTGGATGACCCGCGACTGGGACCGTAAAGTTCGAGTCTTTTCCAATTTCTTCAAGTTCTTGAAGCAAGAAGGCCTTCTTTTCAACCATTCCAAGGCGCTCTGCATAGGCGCACGGGTCGGCCAGGAGGTGGCGGCGCTGAGAAGCGTCGGCGTCGGAGACTCAGTCGGCATCGACCTCGTCCCTTACCCGCCGCTCGTGGTCAAGGGCGACTTCCATCGGCAGCCGTTTGATGACGGGACTTTCGACTTTGAATTCTCCAACGTGTTCGATCACGCGCTGTACCCGGACATGTTCGTTGCCGAGATTGAACGGACGTTGAAGCGTGGCGGGGTCTGCGTCCTCCACGTGGCGCTATCTACACGGTCAGATAAGTACTCGGCCAATGATTTGTTCAGCGTCAAGCCTCTGGTAAAGATGTTTGGGAATTCGGAGCTTGTTCGTGTCCGGAAAGTTGACGGGTTCGGGTTGGACACGGAGGTGGTTTTTAGGAAGAAGAAACAGAACATTACCGATCAAATCCAACGATCCTGATATATATATATATATATATATATATTCCCGAATTTTCTCTCTTTTATTTTCTCACGAAGGTTTTTTTTTTCCTGTTACATTTTTCAAGTCTCAATGTGAAAAGTCCAATGAAACGTCTAATCTCGGGGAGATTAAGAGTTCTTTTAATTTTTTATTATATATATATATGTATTATTTATTTCTATAGCATTAAAAAATGAATGGTGCTCAAAAAGAAAGAAAGTCTAATTATTGTTTATTATATTTATATTACAACTTACCCGTCACTAATTCGTATTTTATTAAGTTTAAAAGATTGCTTCTTCTTTTTTTTTTTGGACCGAAAGCCAAAACCTTTTTTCCTCATTCAACTTGCTGAAAGCAAAATTAAATCGGAAATGTTGATTTTAGATTTTGAAGGCCCCTCCATTCCCTCATCTTTTCACTGTTAAGGTCTTGAAAATCCATTTCATGTCATGATGATATCAGTACAGTTCACCGCCGAACTGAACAATCTAGATTGCATTTTAATGGGTGCATTATGCCACGCTTACAGGCAACAACAACACTTTAAATGTTAACTTAAAGCTATGAGAATAAAGCATCAGCCAAATCCTTACAAGTAACATGAAATGAAGTGGCTTGGTCTTTAGCAGACAAAAGATAATCAACATGATTAGAATAGAATTCTCTTCTCAAGGAAAAATGATTAATCAAACGGAGTTCTGCTTCGACAATTGTTTTTATCTTTCCCTTTTCTTGGTGAATTCTAAAAATTCTATGAATACTTTATCGTCTTGACAAGAATATTGTAAAGATGGGATTAACGTCGGACGTGACTGAATTAGGGGCTTTCAGCCTAGTACGAGGATGTCCATCAACCCTTAATTTGTTGTCTTTAGCTTTCTTCTCATGACCTTGTATCCGTTGCTTTTTATTGTATAACTTCCATGTTCATTTGCACGCTTCCTTTTGGGTTTGTTTTTAACATTAGTTTTACCAACATCTCCCCCCCCCCTCCAACCCTCCTTCTTGTGCGTTTACAGACTAATTTTATCCCATTGCGTATGTAATAGGATTTGACTTACCGATTTTATATTGAATAATACTAAATATCACGGGAAAAAAAAAGTGATTTAGCATAAAAATATTATATTATTTTTGTTGAGATGAATAATTTTTCATCAATAAAACCACTTGATAAAACACCAAAAAACATATATATTAATTTCAATAAAAATAATATTTCGTAATAAGTTAGGGTTGTCAACATCATTCTTTTATATCATTCTACCGTGTTTCGTGTGCCACACGCATCGGGTTTATGTACATTGGGCCAGGGATGCTACAAGAAATAGACTGATTCTTGGCCGGATCACTCTAGTGACAAAAGTCACATCAATGGCGAACGAAACTTAAACTCGGCCCAATCCAGAATTTTCTTGCGCTCCCTCGCCTTAAAAGGCCCAGTCGCCGTTCATCCCATGGTCCACCCAATTGTGCCCACCTATGTCTGCACGTTGCCCTCTCTCTCCTTATTTCTCTTTTAGTTATTTTCTTATTATTTTTGCCTTACGGTTCTGCAAAGTTTAAAGTAAACCATTGGAACAGCCTTTAAGTTGATAGCAGACAAACTTACTCCATGTGTACTGGTAAAATACATGATACTGCAAATTTCACGAAGATTTGTAGGCCAAGTTCACATGCAAGGGTTTGAAGACTACAAAGTAGAAGATGATTAAAAGGAACAACAAATTTTAAGGCTGCCTTTGGGTATTAACTAGTGAAAGTGTGAAACTATCCAGCAGACAAGGAGCGTGGTAGCTTCCAAATACCAAAATGCAACCATCCAAAGTGAAACTGAAACACAGATGGTCAAAAAGATGAATGCAAATTACAGAAACACAATGCATATTTCCACCAACCTCCCTAACTAAAACGGCTGGCACTAGTGCTATTCATTCCTTCTTCCTGGAATCCTTGCGTTGTCCTCTCTTTCGAATCCCAAGGCAAAAATGCAGTCGCCATGCATCAATAGTGGATTCTGGCAACAAGTATAACAAACCCCAGAGAAGGGAGTGAGGCCAGTACGGTGTGCAACGAGGTTCATAGCCTATCCAACGCAAGCCTGCCCGGGCGTAACCCTCTGTTGATGGAATGAAGAAGGAAGATCTCCGGATTGATGCCATCTTTGTGGCCACATACAGCGGAACCTGCATTGAGAGATCCCTTGGTTGATTCAAAACAGCAGAAACTGGGGAGCTGCATACATGCAATCAACTCTAGCAGCCTGAGGGTAATGCTTCACATGCAATTGTGATGCTATCCACACAAATATCAGTTCAGAGGTCATCCTTGCATCAATTTAGAAGGAAGCTAACTAGTTGTGATACTATCCCTTGTCAGCAGACTGTGATCTAAGGGTTGTAATTCAATCACTGTTTGTCAACAAAAAGACCGTGTACTATTTCAAGGGTATAATCAGGACCTAATGCTTGATGTATCATTTTTTATTGCAAGTTAAACAAAGAAATACACCTACAATTGCAAGCCAGACAGATTTTGAATAATATCAGATGGGTAACCACAAAAAATGTAAACTAATCCTCAAATATGGGACTAGTTTCTAGCCTTCATCACACAATTGCCATAAGTCCATCCCTTCATATTTTGCAAAGTTCATGCTCACTCCAGGAGCTCCAAGAAAGGAGGCATACTGATCTGTTCCAGATTATTTTTTCTGCAGGGCCCTCACGATGATTGACACCATGAACGAAACCATCCAAAGTCGTAGCTCTCCCAGGTGCATTACATTTGCTCAAATTTCCCTCACAACTAGCAGGAAAAGTTCATTCAAAGGCAGTCCAGGTTTATTTAGGAGTCTACCATAATACATGCATTAATCAATCCATGTCTAACAAATTATGACATTGTCATCACTCCAAAACTAGAAAGGGAGAGATAATCTGAGTTGCAGCAGAACACAGTACCTGACATTGCACATCAATCCCACTTTTCTTGTATTCAACATAAAGGCACCTTGAGAACTGATCTATATACCTGAAAACAAGCAGAAAATTTGCTTCAGCCATCAAAATTAGCGCAAAATCAAACCTCCAGCAAATGACTGAAACCTATTTGGATCTTATCATAAAATCAGGAGAAAAGAGGGAAGGGGGCAACTAGACTAATTAAATGTTTCCGACTAAGTTGCGCAAATACTTAATGTGAAACAACCTGATTTAACAAATTAGAAACGCTATAAGCCACCTTCATTCTCTCATTCCTACTTTTTTAACGTATTCAGGAAACTTAGTCGCGTATAAAGGCAGGCTTACGCTTTGGTCGCAGCATAAACAGCATAAAGAGGATCAGAAGGAATGACAATAGCAGCACCAGAGCCAATATTAACAATAGCACCCTTCTTCCTCTTCAACATTCCCGGCAAAACAGCTCGTGTAACTTTCGATGTGCCTTCAACGTTGATTTTAATCAAATTATTCAACAAATCCTCGTCCAACTCGTGAAAGAACCTCGCGTACGGATACGAAACACCAACATTGTTAATCAAGACACCAACATCCAACCCTTCAATTGTCTCCTCAATTTTTTGACACCCTCGTCAATATCGCCACCAAAATCGACAACAACGGTCTTGATTTCAATATTTCCGTATTTCGACTTAATCGAATCCGACACATCTTTGAGTTTATCAGGATTTCGACCGACTAAGACAACATTGAGACCTTTTCGTGCCAACTGGAAAGCAAAACCTTTGCCAATACCATCAGTCGGTCCAGTTACAACAGCCCAGGACCCGTATTTCTTGAGATTCTTAGCAGGTCTGAGGAAATTGGCGTAGACCCATTTCAGAATAACGAAAATGAATCTAAGAAGTGATATAGAACCCAAAGCGAATAGTGCAAGAACACAAAGTGGCTGACTCTGGAGCTTGTTAATGAAACATAGATCCATTTTTTTCCCTAAATTATGTGTCTGTCTGGATCAGACAACAAATAGGGCAGATCTGAAACAGGATTTTGGTTATGGAAGATTAATATAGAGACCCAGAAGTTGAATTTTAAGTTTGGTGAAGATGGGTGAGATTTGATGAAAGGCACTTGGGTTAACGAGGAAAGACAGGGGAGATAGAGTTAGGCAGAAGAAGCAGACGGGTCTGTATGATTTATTGAGAGAGAGAGAGAGAGAGAGAGAGGAGATGGTGGCTGGCCGCAGGAAGGTGAAGTAGATGAGCTGAAAACCACCGCATTTAACTACTTAATAGCGACGGCCATTGCAGGACTCAATCCTTTGACATCGAAGATCTTTATCGTACGCTATTCCCATGCCTTTCAAAGGCCCACCTGCTCTGTTTCCACTACAGCAACTACAGAACCATTTCCCAAATACAACAGCATTTGTTACGGCAATAGATATGAGAGACTGAACATTATTTTATAAATACATAATTATAAGAATAATATTAAATATTAAACATTTTTAATTTATTATAAAAATATTATTTTTACTGTATGAAAAATTTTTTATTAACAGAATTATTTGATAAAATATTAAAAAAACACACACACAGAGAGTAATAAATTAGTAATTTTTTATAATATTTACATAATTCATTTATTGTAATACATATTTTTTAATATAATAATTTGGTTGGGTATTATAAACTTGTGTTTTAAGTCTCTGTTTTTTTTTTTTTTTTTACATTTTCTTAACGAGATACTGTGATATTTTAGTTAGGAATTTTATTTTAGCGCTTTCACCATTTAATAAAGAATATTACGATGAGAGGACTACATTGAAGAAAATAAAAGATCTAATATCTAACTTAGCGGATCTTTGTTCTGAGGTGACCATTTGATTGTTTAACGATGGTGGGGCGGGGGGCGTAAGGCCATGAGATTAAATTTCGGTTGGATTGGTGAGGATCACATGCAATTGATCCGAAGAGAACCAAGCGGAGTAGGCCCCGACGAGCAGCCCCAGGGACTGCTAACTGGGCCTGTATTCATCGCTACACAACCCCGCTGCCAGGACTCAGCATTTGTGTTTGTGGTCAAACCGTCGAATTCATCGGTGCCGGTGGGGGGGGGGGGGGGGGGGTTGCTGATCAGCCTAATTTGCCATCCTTCAGAGTTAACGGCCATTGGAATTAGCCCAGGCCGAGATGTCCCGGTCATTATTCTCTTTTTTCGAAAAGACAGTTTTATTGGAAAGAATGAAAATGATCTGCAATAAAAGTAATACATATGGAGTGTTCACTATCAATCATTTCAATTCCACTTCCTCCACAGCCAGGGAGAATCGTATTTTTCATTGGCCGTGTGGGTAAGCATTTATATGCCAAGGGCATTTTGAAGCCATAGGTGATCTGAAACCAAGTCAGTATCACAGGCTATTGGTTGTCTTTCGGGTGAATGCCATCTACTTCAAGGTTACAGAACAAAAACTGAAAGATATGGAATTTCAATAAAATATTTACCCATAATTCCTTCTTTCAGTCCCCATACTGGGGGCATTGTAGCATTGGAAACAATGCGGCCAGTATAATGATGTGTCACTTGAGGTATCATTACTAGCATCCTGGAAAACTCTTTGAAATTAAACCATAATACTTTTATTCACAAATATTTGTTCTTTGTTCACCAAAATCACGATTGCTGTGGTCAGATCCCTTGCATACATTTTCTTGATGGAATGGATCATCAGCACCATGCACAGCACTCGGTCTAGGAGAGACATTCCAGCTTGCTATTTCCTCCAGATCACTGTCATTGGAGCACATATTGGCTTCTTTGAACTTGATGAAAAACGTCGATGACCAGTAATCTCTCCCCAAGTTCTTCAAGGGAGGGAAAAAGGAAAAAAAAAAAAAAAAAAGGAAAATTTCAGGTGTGCGTTCAAGCTGTACATACCCAATTGAAGTATAACGAGTAATGGTTGTACAAAGCAAATAACTCACCGTTTTCATCAGCTGCATCACCTCATTTATCGCATTATGGAAGAGTTCGGGATGTGCCAGATTCGTAGTAGTCAATATTTCTTGTTGGGTTCGGTAGGATATGTTCACCTCCATGGGGGCACCTGTGAAAGTAAACATACAAAAGATTTATCACAACATTCTTAGACTCAAAACAAGGAATTAATGTGAAAAGAGAAATTAATTTCATTAAAACTACACTTATCAAGGCAACAGACTTCCTCCAAATTGTTTGCTTGCACGTTTAATTTCAAGAATATTCCACATCATTTTAGTCAAAATATAGTGTGTAAAAATGCCATCATTCATCAGCTGACTTCTTAAAGCACCAACCAAACTATCAGTGGAACCTATGCCTACCTCTTGAAATATGTCATCTTTCAGAAGGTCGTGTTAACAGCAGTCATGTTCATTGACAGAGAAACGAGAACTTTGTGCAACAGTTGTCAACCAATGTAGTAGAAGTATATGACAGCTTAAAATTTGGCAGAAAAATCCTTATGTGCATCACAAACCTGCAATTATATATTTTTCAATAATATGCCGTGCCATATATATTCTCCTTATGTGGTCATCCACAGCAATTTTGCCAAGCTCAAGCACTTCATTGTAAAAATGCACACTCTCCCCGGCCAAACAACTGCAGTTAGAAAGAAAACATTAATATTTCCTTTTCTCATAATTTTCTTCATCTCCAAGTAGTTCCAGAGAGAAATAAACACCAAAATTGTCTAGAGGAAACTAAAATTTCATTGGCCTCATCTTTCAGTAATGGAAAATACAGCATGAATCCTGGAAACATAAATTAACTCTGGAGTCAATATATTTGCAACTAGACTTTTCTTTTTTGGCTTCTCTTTTGTAAATTTTTCCAAATAGATATTCAAAAACCAAAGTAGAGCAGGAAGAAACACCTGTCTGCAAATGCCATGAATGACTGGCGAAATTTTTGGTTCAGAAGAAGCTTATCCAGTGGTTCATTACAATCTATGACTGGAGTTGGATCTTTTTTTAGTAGTAGTCCACTATCGGGTATGCCCAAAGCCTGACCCATTGTTTCAAACCTTAGGGGTTCCCTTTTGCTCAAGCTGACTTGTGAAAGCAATGGCTGCAAAGTTGACATGGAGAAGAAAGCCAGTACGAGAATACTTGCCTGTGAATGATGCCTGAGAAGTATTAGCAATGCAAATAAGCAAGACAATAAAGTCAATTAATCGATTAAAGGATCCAATAGATCATAGATGTAAAAGATAGAAAAGAACAGGAGAGCAAGGACACAATTACACACCGTGAGAAGGAGAAAAAATCTGGAGGCTACTTGAAGCCATGAGATTTCATCATGTACTTCATTCAGAATATAAGAAGCAATCCATACTCCTGAAATATTTTTTTTTTTTTTAAAAGCAAAGGAAAAAAAAAAAGGCCAAGCAGGGAAGATCAATTTTGATTGTGCAGATACTAAAATGTTAGCTGGTTACCAGTCATGAGAAATATTGACCTCTGTTTCAATTTGTTAGTAGTCCCCCCCCCCCTTTAAGGGAATCATAATCATGAATTCAACATTTAAGCTGTCATAAAAAGGGGCCAAAATGTATGTGTCGCTGAGCACAGAGTCAAATCATAGTAAATGACATGAACATAGCTACAGTTCTGACGTTGTGCAAGTGGATAGTAGGTACCCAAAACATTCATTATAGTTTCCATGTATTACCCAAAACATTCATTATAGTTCCCATGTATTCTGGCCATGAATGACACTTGAACACAAGGAATGAGCAAAAGCACAACAATTTCATATCCATCACTCATGTCAAAATTCTCATGTTATGGTGCATTTTACCATATTTGGCAGTGTTTCATATGGAGGGAATCCTGTTGTGTGACATATAGCATGATCTAAGCAGTAGCTTATCTACACTCTAGTATTGTCCATTCAGGGAAATATTACTACACCAGATAACTGATAGGGTCAAACCAGAAATTTTGAATTTGTGTTTTGGAGATGAAAGTTTTTAATGCAGCAATATAAAAGCCAATTACACAGCCTCGCATAAAAGAAAGGAAAAAAAGTACCAATCGATAACGCTGACACAAGAATCCCCTTCCATAGGTCTTTGACTTCATCAAACCTGAACTCTATGTGCCGAATCGTCCATGTGAATCCAATCAAAACAGCAATATAGAATGTATGAAGGCAAACAATTGGTATGACTAAATGAGTCCCCATGTGGCATCGATAATTAAGCGGCCTCCTCATATTAATAACTACAAGTCATAAGATGATCAATGCAGTTAAAATATAAATTCACAGTTCAGCTCAGATATGTGAATGTAACAACATTAGTGAATAACTTTGGAAATACAGAATGAGATATTTAAATGGGTTAAAATAATTCAAGTTAATCTCATTGTGGTGAACTGAACTTTTAAAATACAAGATCTGAACGAATAAAATGAAAGAGGCTCTTACATGCAGCTGCAGCAATCCATGGCAAGATAATTAGTGGGAGAAAAATATAGGATCTAACAGGTGGTAATCGCCTCCTGTAAACAATTGGAGAATTATTTGGTAAACAGTTAGACAGTGTAGATGCCACAAAATACAAGCTTAAGATCCACAGCAGAATTGAGAAGAACCCATAACCCACAAAAGAGTATATAAGCACTGGAGTTCCAACATTGGGTGACATAGCTGTCACACTGATGGACAGATCAATTGCTTATATCCAGACTACGAAGCAATGGTAAGCTAGATTGAGCTTTTTTCTCATGTTTAAATTTGTAGAGTAAGTAAAGTTGCTACTTACTTAACAAATATGTAGTACAGTTGGAAAGCCTGGGTTACGCGACAACTCAGTAGCAAACCAAATCCCAGTGGACCTTCAAGCCAGACTGCAAGGAAATGATACTTTAAAAACATTCACTTTGTGGAAATATATTTTCTCTCAAACATTTTGATAGGGAGACATATATTCACAAAATTGAACATCAATGACAAGAAGGAATCAAATTTTCCCCTTTGCAAAAGATAAGAAGCAAAAAGAAAAATTCAAACTCTTGCCCATACAGGATCTGTGCTCAACTATTGCACTACCTTTATAGTTGCACAAATAGAAAGCAACTCAGAAGGTTTTAACACCTAGCAGTATCGGATTTTTCAGAACCACCCAAAAAATAATTTTCAGAAGCAATGACCATAACTGTATCAAGAGCAGCATATAACTTTACCTGCCCAGACATAGCAAGACTGCCACCAATGTGCCCTTTTAAATTTTACAAAATTGATAGACATCTACAAAAAATAAAGGGGGGGTTGAAAAAGAAAACACACCATATGAGAGAATCAAATTATCAAACATCAATATGTCCATGGAAACATAACAGGACATGAAATCCATAGCCTACCACAATTGATAGCAAAAGATTAAAGCTTCCAAGAACTTGAATCACTGGAATCCAGAAGCCACTGCCATTAGTACGAGGAACCTTGTGGACCAGGAAGGGAACACTTAGCCGCCCAAGCAGCCTGGAAAACCAAAGAAACCACTCATTAAAAGGGGAACAAAAAGGATCAAAGAAAAGAATTATACACCAACGCAAAAGAAAAAAATCTACACACTTTTTTTTTTTGGTTAATTAGTTTCTACCTAAACTCAAACTTGAGACCTTCAGCGCCAAAAGACGACTGCAGTACCACTGACTATAACTCAATGGTTAAAGCTAAAAACTTTCTAATGCCCCCCATTAAACTCTTCTACATGGCAAATCATCAAATGGGTAGCCGTCGAAAGACAAAACAAGAACATCAAGCATACAATTTTCCCATTTGGTGACAACCCAATAAAACTTCGCCATCAGTAAGCACATTAAAATTACCAAAAAAAAGCCAGTTAGAGAGAGATAGAGAGAGGGTACAGAATGATAGAGAGAGCCGCTATGACAATAGCAGTGTAATCGGTGGGACAGCCTCCGCTGATGGCGCAGCTTGCCATTTCTCTTGCATTAGGCGTACTCTTTGTTGGTCAATCTTGTACGGGTACGTTGCGAAAACTTAAACTGAATTCTGGGCGAACGAGGTTTTGGTCCATGGTGAAAACACAACCTGTCCAAAAGTCAGTTTTGATGACTAATCTGTAACCGAACCCACACGACAACACAAGCAGTGTGAAAAAATCCGCCGTCTCATTTTTGACAAATAACCTTAACGTCCACTCAAAATCTTGATGGAATCTTAAACTTATAAAAGAAATAGAACTTTATATTCAACTTTTTTTTTTTTTTTGTTACATATCATAGAGAAAGCTTAACGCTAAAATACAACAAAATTCATGCTGAATTTCAAACACATCCTGTTGAAGCATATTTAAAATTCTTAAGACTCATAATTGCTGAGTAATTAAACATTACATATAGTGACTGTGTTTTATCCTCAAGTACAAGAATTGCCACCATTTATCGGTAAAAAGCAAATAAATAGTCGTCATTTCATAAGAAGAAGTGAAGAGAATTCGTGCAATAATAACAATAAATTTGCTTTCCTTTACATGTTCATAGCCAAAAATAAGGGAAAAGAAAATTGGAAAACATGAATTTGAGAGAAAATTGAACAAACCAATAAATGGGACAAACATTCATGAGCCTTGAAGGTAAACAGCACCTGCCACACTCAGCTGCGGAGCCGGCAGAAGCTCACACGACAAAGAGCTAAACCATTTCTTCTGCATAAGCCACGTTTTTTTTTTTGGGCATATGCAATAATGTATCGTTTCTATCAATGTCGAGGTGCATAATAATTGATAGAGTAAACTAGACAACGGACCCACTGGACTTGGGTCTTATGATGACCCCTCACGTCCAGGTCTCCATTTCAGCACTTCGGGGTTAAAAACTAAGTGCAACCCTGATCGGACCTGGCTGTAGCTGTAGTAGGCCGAGACATTATTACCCACTCCTTCACTTCATGGGATTAGCCACATCGTTCGCTCTCCCTTGCCTAAATTAGGTCCTACACTGACTGATACACATCGAGCGTAAAGACCCCATGCCTCCGCATTTAAAACTTACTGACGACATGGTCAAGGCTGTGACAGACAATTACTCGAGGCATTGGCCTGATCGTATTCTAATGTATATATATATATTTATTATTTAGATTTAAGTTTCTTTTTGTTATATATATATATTTACTCGATTATTTCCTTGACTTCCTCTAACTTAGACATTAATGTCTCGCAGGTGTTCAGCTCAATGATTCCAGAATTCATCAATAATCTTTCATTGGAAATTTAAAGCATGATTAATTGGTCTCTCTAGGGTCGCAAATTCCTTTCGGAAAATGGATATGTAACTTGATGGTCTGAAAACTTTTTCTCAGATGCAGCTGCTGGACCCTGGATTTTCTTTTGTCTGATCTCATCAAACCTGGCACTGAATTCTTGGCCTGAAGATGGATCATGCTCATCCCAATCTCCAAATTTAGGTGCTGGAAACAATATCTTGGTCTTTTTCTGCAAAGAAAAATAAAATGGAGGTGATATTTTTTGCACAAACAAATTATCAAGGCAGCACATCTCACAAACGTGAGATTTTAATTTAGGCGCTGGCCGGGCTCGGGTACGGGTGTGCTTGGTCTTCTTCTGCAATGAACAATAAAATGGGAGTGATAATTTGCAACAAACAAATTATCATGCAGCTCTTCTCACATACATGTGATATTTTTTTCAAACGTTGTGGGAGCAGCAATGTGTCACAAAACTATGTTGCGGTTTACAGTATCACACTTGCTCTATGATATTATTATTTTCTCTTTAAAAATCGTCTATTAAAGTATATATTATTTATATTTATAATATTAAAATTTATTATATTTTTATTTGATGTAAAATCCTGTTACAAAGATCTACCTAATTGTGCATAGTCACTTGCATAAGTTATGGTATGATAATTCAAAGCCAACCAAAAAAACGAATCTTACAATTGCAAACATCAATCAAAGACTAAAATATTGTTAGTATTATCTAAAAAAATAAAATAATAATAGTAATAATAATAGAAGAATAATGAAAGAAATCTAAAGTGATAGCAACTATGCGTAATGTATAACAATGAGATCATATGATAAATGAAAGATAAGAGGCATATTAGGTATCCCTCTTATGTAAAGCCACCTTTTCAACCTTTGAACAAATAAAAAAAAAAAAGAGTTGATTTAATAAGGTATAAATACATTATTTATATTAAGTTTAAGTGAGAATTGAGAGAGACTGCGACCAAAACAAAAAAAAAAAAAAAAAGAGAATCTAATAGGAATACTAGTCATTCTTTTCAAAATCTAATAATGAATTCTTATTCGATTAAGTTAAACTTTTGTTAAGAGATAGAGACTATCTTGTTCTTCATTTTGAACGGTGGAAATCAGATTTGGTAAACTGTAAGTATAGTATCTAATTTACATTTTGTAATTTATATTTTGGGAAGTTATTCTTTGTGTAGTTTCGATTAACCTTATAATTAGAAAGTTGTTTGAGGTCCAATTAAGTTGTATTTTGGTCATTTGATAGAGGACACATTGATCTTGATGATCTTAATTCTGAACAATTAAATTATGATTTAACTTATCTTTTATCTCAAATTATGATTACTTGTTTCTAATAATAAGAGAGGTCTTTTGAATAATTTGCATTTTGCTGCCTTTCTCCCGTCAAGATATTGACTTTCATAGGAAAGCAATCGATTATTACTACATCAACATTCAAATGTTGAATGCAAATAATAAAATGGAAGCTAACAATAAAATCATGAAGGTTAATGACTTGATCATTTTAGGAAAATAGGTGTTGACTATTGATAAAAGCTAAGAAAAAAAAAAGAATGAATTTGTACGTTCAACAAGAGAGGTTGCATGCACATAAGGAGAAAACGGATATACAAAATAAAGTAAGATAATTATAAAAGATTTCATTGTAAATAAATAAATAAGATAATTATAAAAGATTTTATTATAAATAAAAAATAAAAAAAGATTTTAACAATATCATAAAAAAAGTAATGAAATTTATGAGATAAGAAAAGAGTTACCATCTTATCCAATAGCTTGCTACAAATCTTACTAAACATCTTGCTGAAAAAAAAAAAGATCTTATTCTTAAAATCTTAAGTTATACTCTTTAAAAATATATAGAGTTAAAAAAATATATGTTAGCGTACAATTCATAATTTAATAAAATTTATTATTATTATTATCAAATCATCTTAACAAAGAAGCACTTACAATTGTTAGCTTTTTTATTAAGTAATTAATTTATTTTTTACTTGTTTAGGAAAACAATTTTTAAATGGTAAAATATCTAATGTGAAGAATTTTTCTTGATTTAGGAATTAAAAAATTTTAAAATTTATATATATAGATATTGGTTGTTGTAGTAATGTTTAATGTCTTTCATGATATTGATATAAGCTGTATGGAATACAAAACTATTTATTCAATATATTCTAATTTTTAGTATAATACATTAATAATATTACAACATAATCACTAGTAATAAATTATTAGAGTTCTGTCGACATTTAAGCACTTCATAAAATTGATCCTCTTTATGTACTAATCCCAATTTTTTTTTTTTTTATTTTTTTTAGTATTAGCTATCTTTCTTTGTCTTTATCATGTACAAATTATAGCCTAAACTTAGTATAATATTGTGAGATTTTGCGTACGAAAAAAATTGCACAAATTGTTATTCTAATTAACAAATCTTATAAATAAATCAGGTACATTGTCAAGGAACAATTTTTTTTTAATATGGACCAAAAAACAAAAACATATATCTTATGGTAACTCAGCTACACTATGCAATATGTTATCTAAGAATTTGATGACTTGTAGCGCCAGAGGAGCCCTCCGACCAGATTGTTGAACGCATGGGAAGCCATTGGCACGACAATGCTTGAGGATACAACCGTAGCGGAACCATAGACAAGCCCAACAAAAGTTGCCCTATGGCAAACAATATCACGATTTCAGGTGAAAGGAAACTGCAGTTTGATTCTTTAACATAACTACAGAAGGCAAACAAGTGAACAAGCTGTACAATTGTAATTCAGTGCCAGAGGGATAAATGGTGAAAGGGAAGAACAAATGAAGATTAGTTGCAGGAATCAAAACAACAGGTGATTATCTGGGAGATGGAGAGTTTGGAAGAAAAAGAATCGTCGATTTATTTTGGAAGACCGGTACCAGGTAGCAAAGGAGTAATTCCGACCATTTCCCAAGTGCAGAAAACCAAATATGCCAGCAACCACCAACACACTCTTCCAATCCATTCCACACAGCGGCAAGAGGGCACCACGGAAAAAAAGTTCCTAGGCCAATTAGGCATACATGCCAATATTTACCATCAGCTTGCTCTGCTACACAAACATAAACATGGTTCAATCAAATTCTGAACTTATGCTTACCTCACTAATCCCAGGAAGAAGTGAGACGACTACATAATCCATGGGTTGAAGCGATGTCAGGACCTCCATCGGAAAAAGATTATCTGTTAGAACTTAGAATTACCCCTAAAGTAGTCAAAATTTGAAATAGGCCACCAAAGGTTCAATTAAGTGGATCAACATAATCGGGGAAACAACTAGAAATGCAGGTCCTCAGCTAGTCATCATGTCAATACCAATCTAAAGAATATATATAACCAAAGCCATGGATGTCCAAGATGGAATGATGAGGTCTTCTTTGAAATAAAATCAACCCAAAAAACTCAGAAAGCAGAGCTACCTGCTGATTGGCTGCTTCCGTAGATTCAGCAAAATCTGACCACATTCTCATCAGCAAGTATCGAGATGAAGATACCAATATAACCAGTCCCAGCACTAACTCAAGATGCCACATCTCAACACCAACTGTACAGAAGGAGAAATAGAACTCTCTAAAACGGGAACAGCTGATTTCTAGTATTTGATTCACCATTTTCTTACCATCCATCACAACTTTTTGACAGAATCCAACAAATAACAAAGTTGATTCAGAAAAACTCAAATAATTGGTTGAATCTTTTATCTCTGTGGATTATCTATTTGCACAAGAAGTGGGTTGAGTCTTCTCATTGAGAAGAAGAAATCAAGCTTTTAACCAACAAACATTCAGAAGAGGCAAACACAAAAATTTGTACATGACACTTCCGCAGAGCAGTCATGGATTGGCAGTCCTTCCACTGATGCAATGTGGGAAACCTGGAAGCACAATTGGGCAGTTACGCTTATAATTGGAGAATGCTAGTCCAGTAACAAATTGTTCACATAATTGCTATTTTTGTCATAAAAAAATTTTAGATTTCTGACAATGAAAAGCCAGTAAAAACTTAAAAGAGGACAAGCAGCAGAAAATTTAAAGAGTCAATTCCATGGGGCTGGAGACATGAATGTGAGTGAGTTCTTAGCAAGAAGAACAATTGAGAAACTAATTCTGCAATCTTCCGAACCAGAACTATAAGACACATAAAATGAACAAAATCAGAAGCATTTGATGCAATAGGAAAGAAGGGAAACAGGTACTAAAACCTCATACATTGCAGCCCCATTTCAAAACCATAACAATAACCAAAATACAAATTGAAAGTGTAACAATATATCATGAATGGATGATCATAGGGAATCCTACTACATTGAGCAAAATTTGATTACAATTCATCAAGAAATGCATGCAAAAACGAGGTAAAGTTTGTACACTAAAACACACCTGAATCCATGATGCACGAGAAATGAAGCCTACCTGTCGAATTAATACACCCAAAGCAGCTATCAACCCAGAAGTAACTGTACATGCCTGGAGGACAGCACTCCTTGAAGGGATTTTGGCTATATTCTGCACACTCTTAACCTGAATATCCTCTAAAGAAGACTCATCTGACAAGTTAGCACTTGCATTTACATCTTCTGCACTCTTCTTAGTGGTTTCTAGAGCTATATCACTTTGCAATTGTCCATCCTTTCTCAACTTTTTCAATGATTTTCTTCTTGCAAAAACTCTTGTGCAACATCTAGAGTTCTGAACAAGTATAAGAAAATTAGTATCAGACGGAAAAAAAAAGACTTTTTCTTTCAAAACAAGATTGACAAAAAGTGAGTATCTTACACTTGTTGGTTCAATGGCTAAAAGCATATGCGAATCACAGCAGCCAACCAACTTTCCACCTAATCATATGGGAACGAAATGATATTACTTAAGCTGACTAACAAAATCAATAACAACTATCAAATTACTTCAGTAAAAGGAAGAGAGAGAGATTAACCCATGGAAGTAGAATTTGCCCACAATGGTGTCGCAGACAAATTGCAGTTTCCGGTTAGCCAACTGCTTATAGGGAGCGAATACATATTTGTTCTGTAGTGGTGGGAACTTTCCAAAATTGACTCTTGCAATTGTAATTTAGCATAAAAGATATATTAAACTCAAAAACAAGGAAAAGAAAAAAAAAAGCAGTGGAAATGGGATGAAAATGTTAAAAAGGTGGGACCTTTTTCCAGTTGTGTTTCTTTTTTATTCTCCTGATTCTTCCTCTGAGGCCACAATCTCGAAACAAGATATGGGAGAAAGGTTTGGGTGTAAAAACTCCAGAATTCTACCTGATTTCATTCCTCGATGATGAAAGGGAAAAGAAGTACAAACAAGTGATAATTGTGGTTCTGAATCAATAATAACTTTTGCGAGGCTCAGGAATTTAATGAAAGTAGTGGCCTTTCCCTGAATGGTTTATCTGCAAGAGCCCAAAATAAAGAGAGAATAGGTCCAATATTAGTCTTGCCCATCTGTTTTTTTTTTTTTCCAAAATTTTCTGGTTGCTTTTTTTTTTTTTTTTTTGAAACCCAACTTTCTGTGGTTGTAAATCCCAATTTGGGAAGAACCCTCAGACTTTTCTCAGAGCACGATGAGATGAATCCAATCCACTTAGATTTGCACATGATCGTCATCCAGGAACTCATGGTGACTATGAAACCATGATGACTATTATGGTAATACATCCAATCACTATAAAATGGGAGGACTGTTATGAAATCATGGAGTCACAGTTTTCAAACTTGATTCGTTCAAGGTAGAGCCAATAGCCATTCTCCACCGGCTCATGGTTAAGCAAAACAACAAAGCCATCATTCAAAGTGCTAATGCAGTGGACTGACGTGTCACATGAAGATAATTTTTTTTTATTATTTTGGTGATTTAATTTGTAACTGTAAAGTGCAAATTTTAAAGTCTAAGCGGTTTGACTGATCTCTGGATGGGAATGCCCGCGTTTGGCTTGCTGATCGGAAGAGAAGGGTGACTTGTAGATCTTCGGATATGTCAAGTGCGAAGCATAGGAACATTTCTCCGTAAATTTTTAGACGCTAATATGCCTTCATTGGCTGATGAATGCTGACTAAAAGTTAACAAACTTACTACATTGTAAATCAACCAAATGAATTTGATCATGACAATTTATTTCCAATCAAATTAAGGCAAAAGAGCATCCAGTAAACAATGCCCTACACTGTGAGGTACAAGAAAGGATTACCATTGTTTTCACAAAGAGACTGTCGCTTACTTTATCGCCCGCATTACATGTAAATTTATAGAATTGAAGCAATAATTTAATGGCAATCTCCCACAAGCAAAGCCGATTATTAAAGCAGGAATTCATTCTCACATATGAATGATTTGACATTAATCAGGATGCCAAATGCAGAAACTTTGACAAGCATAAGATGAGACTTGATTATTTGATATCAGAATGCAAGACAACGGGACTTGCTGGTCTATCTACAATTGAAGGTTGCTGTTATCTGTACATCAGTATACTTTGACTCCTCATATTAGGTAGTCATAGTACACTAAGAAAAGCGTCTCTGGATAGTCCTCTGGCAAACTATTGATATACTGGTAGAAGCGCAACAAATCCTCTGTAGAAATTGTTTTCATGTCGACTACATCATTGTCACAGGTCAACACCCATAAGTCTTCGGATTTGACTCTTTTTATGCTCCCACGACAGAAAGGGCAGGACTCTGATTTTGTATTCCTGCAATTTGGAGGAGGAAGTATATCAGCAAACAATCAGCAATGTCAGTTAACATTAAGTACCAAGAGGGAAGAAGTTGCAGATATAACAGCAACATTTTAAGGTTTGTGGTTACCAGTTGTGGTAGCATTTGATGCACATTGCATGACAGCAATTAGGCAAGACCATTTTAGTGCAAGGCTCCAAGCAAATTCCACATTCCTCTTCCCTCTCCAAATCAATACTGGCAAACCCGTTAGCTCCTTCCACCCCCTTTTTCCCCAAAATTTTTGTGCCAGAATGTCCCTCCTTAATATCCTCCAACTCCTCCAAGTTGCTATGCAGCCGTTGAAGGGATGGCAATATGACAGCTAACAGTTTGCATTGTATCAAAATGATTTAAAAATAATAAAAATCAAGACTCCATATATATCAGGAACAACTGCAAATTAATGGCTGCACAATTCTATAA
This sequence comes from Ceriops zippeliana, assembly GCA_037897445.1. Taxonomy (NCBI): domain Eukaryota; kingdom Viridiplantae; phylum Streptophyta; class Magnoliopsida; order Malpighiales; family Rhizophoraceae; genus Ceriops; species Ceriops zippeliana. Next base: position 729,417 of record JBAPLH010000188.1, on the reverse strand, counting down.
GGTAATAAGCAAGTATTTAAAATACCATAGAAGTCCCTAATTGTTGCCTTCCTTCCATGCATAGACAACCTTGGTCTACCATCAGTGTATACCTGAATGGGGTTGAAAAGTAAAGAACATTTAGCCAATGAGAGAGGGGGGGGAGGGGGGAGAAGAACCATTTAGAGGCAATAAATGGAAAACTTGTTCACTAGGAAAAAATGAGAACTTACCTTATATACTAGTATGTGAAAGAGATCCAGATATCTAGGCAGTAGACATGTGCAAGAGCAATCCATCCGTTGTAGCAAGAAGAGAAATAGAGGAGCCCAGTGATTGTAAATTAGTTTCATGTGAAGATGAGCGCCACCCTTTCCTCTAGGAATTGTAGCGGCCCTATCACAAACAAACAGATTAGTTTCACCATGCTAGAGCCTATGATAGATTGGTTTCACTAAAACATGACATTAGTCAAGTACAATTCATGAAAGCTGCTAAAACAAAAGAAGGCAACAAAAGGTTTCGGAAGCAGCGCAGTAAGAGAGATAGAGATTGTGTGTAACAGGTCTGTGCCTAGTAGCACTGGGATTGAAGTTGCAACTTTTATGAAAAAACCCACTTTAATCAAATAAGTCCCATCAGAAAAAAAAAAAAAAAAAAAAAAATACATACTGATCAAACCAATCCACTTCCACAGGACTAGAAATTACAACAAACATCAAAATCCAATCTTTGAAAACACTCAAGGTCGAACAAACTCAAACGATACAGAAACTACAGATTTCCCATATACATGTGATTAAATTCCGAGTTGAAGATCCTATGATTCCCAAAATTTTCACATTGAACATAGTCCAGACGAAAACGAAAGTTGCAGCACAGAGAGGAGGTCAATAAACATGACTAAACGCTACAAAACGGCTTGCTTTCCCATATTAGCATAGCAGCAAAATTTTTTTATGAGGTTGATCATGACAGAGAACACCAAAACCCCATATGTGAACACTTATTTATTATTATTATTATTATTAGTTACAAACAAGCACAAAACAGAATTTAAAAAAAAAAAAAAACACTGAATTTCAAATAAAGAGGAGGCAAGATAGCAAACGCTGAATTCAAGAGAAGATTAACAGAAGATGAAAACCCACAAAGCATTAGCATGCTGTATGTCAGCCTCCAAAACTTTGAGGGAGTCCTTGTAAGAAGACCTGCATAACTGGTAATACAACATCTCCATCTCTTTCTCTCTCTCTCTCTCTCTCGCTGTGGAGAGTCCAAGAACCACAAAACTTTCGAGTCCGATGACACCCAATTTGTCCAAAGGCCAAAAAGAACACCAGAGAGTTAGAACGGGTAAGGTAGCGTTGCTTTCTAGGGCGGCTCTGCTGACAATGACTTCTTCGCTTTGGGTTTTTTTTGTTTTTTTTTTTTTTGTTTGGACAACCTTTTTCGGTCAGCAAAAGGAAACGTACAAGGAAACCACGTTGTCTTCTATAATGAGGTGGCTACTTTTTGAATTGTTATTTGGAAAATAAAATTCTTCTGTACTTATCCTTCTTCTTTTTGTGTGTTTTGTTAGACTTATCTTAATGTTGCTGGGTTGAATTCCCATTTTTAAAACTTTTAAATATCACCAAAGATATGTTTTTATTAATTATTATTATTATTATTTTATTTTACACAATTTACATCCCTAACTCATTTGATGTGTTGTTCTCGTTATCTTGTATCATCATGTGTTTTTTTTTTTAAATTAGAAGTTCAATTGGAAAATCCACACCGATATTTCGCATTTTTAAAAGAAAAAAAAAAATCTCTCCCCGAATTTGAATTCAAAAACTATGATTTATGAGGATATTTATTGGATGATAAATTAAGTAAATATATTAACTTTTTTACATTTTTCTAAATATCAAATATTTCTTCTTCTTCTCCTTCTTTTCATTTGGTTGCATAAAATAGAAAAGTAAAGATGATAGCTTGCAATATCACAAATAAAAATCGTGCTCATCAGTGGAGTAAATTATGAACAGTTAGATTCATAATTTTTAGCATGATAATGAACCAATTTCTTATCACTAAACTGCAACATTAATAGTTCATATATTTCTATCTTACATTCATCTTTCTGAGATTTTAATCTAAAATTTCTGCCATAGATGTAGAGCTCCTAGTTACTGGAATAACTTAAGAAACAGTATCTATCTATATATATATATGTATATATGAAGTGGATTATTGGCTGAATATTTTTTAGGGGTAAACCAGGTCGCTCATGCCTCATGATGATGATGATGATGATTATTACAAAAACTATAAGTTGGATAAACTGTTACGCGGCTGCTGAGGTTGGCTTTTATTTTTAATAGTTTGGTCGATGCTTATTTAATGTTCACTTGGTGACAGAGAGGTTTCTCATAGAAACAAATTCCTTAATAATAAGGTCGCATTTATTCGGTTTCTCTGGTGGCACTTTGAGTCCCCAAGACTTCCAAATCTCAGACGTGCACGTTAATGAATGCGAAACCCACGCAGGTTGATAAAAATAGATTGAATATTTGTTAAATTTATAAAATGGCACTAAAATAAATCTCAGTGGATTGTGGATAAAATAAAATAATGATTTATCGTTAGCACAATTATTATTTTATTGCAAGCTAATATTTTGACATTGCAGAAGAGGAAATTGGCTTACAGAAAAACAATGTTAAACGATAAAGAAGGGTTGAACATGCGATTAATCAATCAACCATTATTCAGATTTCATGTTTATCAAATATTATATATATATATATATAATTCCGATCTTATTTTAAGTTTTAATTTTTTCAAATCGATTCAATTTGAATCTAATTAGATTTTCAGTGAGCTCAGTTTTCTCGACTTAAACCTATAAGCTAAGTCATAATGCAGATACTAAAGGTTCTTATTCAAATGTTATTTCAATTTAGAAATTAAAGAATATTTTCCGTCTAATATTCTATCAAAGAAGTCATTACAGATCCTCAACAAAGGTTATTGACGATTATGAAAAGCAACCATGGCGAACAATCGTCGAATTTATGGTTGCCTGAGGAACTTTTGTTCGCTTAATTAATCTTTAGAGTAGGCATGTCCGATTGTTCTAAGTCTAGACGAAACTAATTAACCAAAAACCAAAAATGCATTCATGAACAGGTTTAATTTATACAATTGAAACCTCAGAATATGGCAGGGGTAAGGTAGAAAGAAAATGTCAACTATTGAATTAGCCAAGTGTATCAGCTGATCTGATTCAAGACTGTTATCTAGCAGCTGGGGCTAGGGTGCCATTTGACAAGTCAGGGTTCTCAATATCAAGAAAGCTTGTCAGCAATGTCTTCCTTGAAGATTGTCCCTTTGAGCTGCTAGAAGCTAGTTTCCCGCTGTCATCATCAATTCCTTTTTCTATCTTCACAGCTTCCCGTATTGCCAGGACTATTTCATGCATCCTTGGCCTGCTAACGGAACGCTGTTCAACACATTGGATAGCAACTTCAGCAATTCTCCAAATGGACTCTATCCTGGCATGCCCTAGCAGAACTTCATCTACAATACTCATCACGTCGCCTTTGCGAATCAATGCCCTTGCCTGCAAAACAAAAAGGTAGTTTATAAGATTTTCTTTTGCATTAATGTCCGTATTTTAGCAAGGCCTTTCATAATGAGAATCCTGAGTCAAAATGTGAAATGAAGGGAAATTTTCGCACACATACCCAGTGAACAATGTTCAGTTCATCTCCAAAATCTTCTGTTGAGACGGGTTTTCTCCCAGAGATCAGTTCCAGGAGGACGACACCGAAACTGTAGACATCACTCTTTTCAGTCAATTGCTGATTGGCATAGTACCTGTCCACGGAGAAGACATAATGGTTACTGCAGACAGAAAGGAAGCAGTCAATTATGCAAACCTGATCAGGATGCCTCACTCTGGATCAAGGTAACCAACTGTTCCCCGCGCCACACTGGATATATGGGTTAAATCGTCTTCAGCTTGTCTGGAAAGTCCAAAATCTGACACTTTTGCTCTCATGTTGATGTCCAGGAGAATGTTAGCTGTCTTTACATCCCGATGTATAATGCTGGGGTTGCATCCCGTGTGCAAGTAGTCAAGGCCTACAAATATATAAAATTGTGTTCATTCTGTGAGCCCAAAGACATGTATAAAGCACAAAGACAAAAGAAGTTTCATATTTAACCCTTTGCTGCATCTTCAGCAATCTGTAGTCGAGCCAGCCAGTAGAGCTGCTTTTGATTGACAGAACCTGTTAGCAGATCATGTTGTTTTTGTTTCATTAGTTGTAATAACAACAAAGTACATGAATGTGGACTAAATGACATTTCAGACCGTGTATTCGATCCCGCAGACTTCCATTGTGCATGTATTCATAAACTAGGATATGCTGATGTTGTTCCTCACAATAACCAATGGAACCAAGTTTCTATGATGAATTCTCGACAAAAGAGCAACCTGCAAGAAAGTTCCCATGACTAATGGTACTGAACTGCAAGAATGTTCCCGTGATTAATGAACTAACTCTTAACATTGTAATGTTTGTGAATCAAGATGTGGTAGTTCTACGAAGTTCTAGTTGAAAAGTTCAAAACTCAAGCTGCTTCAGCAAACTGTGCGCTGAAGACGGCAATACCTCAGTCACAAACTGTTGAGTGAAATGGCTGGACGAGTCTGCCATTATTTTGACTGCCACATCTTTCCCATCTTTCATTTGGCCATAGTAGACAGTACCAAAACTTCCTTTCCCAATTTTTTTGGAGAAGTTTTTAGTAGCTTCTTCAAGTTCCGCAAGTGAGATATAGCATGAAACACCTACATCCATCAAGTGCCAACCCCTTGCAACAGAATAACCACTCGAGGGTTTGGTACTAGCACGCAGAGAATTACCTGGTTTGGCAAGGGATCAGATAAGGGAAAGCAAAGACCTTAAGAAAGCAACATGGAATAACTGAACCTGTTGCACCTTGCTTATCAGCTTTTGGATGAGAATTCTTCCTTTGAAGATTACGGAGGAATAGAGAACTTCCTACCAAGAGAACTAATAGTATTGCAAATACACCAATCGAAGTTCCAAGTATCAGTTTGAGATGCTTTCTTTTTTCTGCCTCCTCTTGCAGTCCAGGATTGTCTTCATAGCTGCAAGACAAAAGGAAAGATAGTCCTTTCTAACTATTTGCATGCCATAAGGTTTTGGATTCTTGTTGTCTGAATATATTTATCATGTCATGTTTTGTTTTTTGATTTTTTCAGGAATTGAAAGCTGACTCCGTGTGATCCTTGATGCAAGTGCAGGGAACATTACTCGGCCATATAAGTTAGAGATCCTAACATGCAACTTATTGAACATATGATAGAGCACATACAACTCCAACCCAATGATTGTTTTTGGGACCCAAAAAGGGGTGCAAATTTTATTTATAATGAAGTAAAACTCTGCTAAAACTAGTTTATAAATAATCAGAGACACACTCACTTGAAGATTACTTTTCTAGATAACAGCCTCTCGGGTATTTCTCCACCAAATGAGTTGTTTTGTATGTAACTGCCATGTAAGGATTTCAAAGTCAATAAATATTTGAATAGCATGCCTATGTATACATGCCTAACTACCAGAATAATTAAGAAATCCCAGGGTGCTACTCACAGTTCTTGTAAGTTTGGCAGGCTACCAAGGTATTTGGGCAATGAACCAGTCAGCTTGTTGTTTTCCAAGTGTCTGCATGTTTCATCAAACGAAGCAGGCAATGGATTAGTCAGTTCTTCTAGGTGACAGTAAACTCACAAAAGCATTGCATGCACTGTAAACAAGTGAATGGTAAGACTTACAGAAACTTCAAATTAACAAGATTGCTCATATCTGGGAGTGGTCCTGTGAGGAAGTTACCATCCAACCACCTAAAAAAGTAGTAAGGTTTGTGACAAGGATTAACGCGATGGTGTGTGGTATGTTCATAGGATAATATCACTTACAACTCTGCCAATTCTTCCATGTTATTGACCTCGGGTGGGATCTCCCCCTTCACATTCTTGCCTGACAATGAACTGTTTGCAGGATCAGTTGCACCAATCGATTGTGAGACTAAAAAATTTAGTTTAGAATGTGGAGGCCTCTGACTAAATTGGCCTGATCATTTACACTTAGACTAGTAGATATCATAGAAAGTTATGATTGCATCCATTTCTACAACCTTCACTATGTATATACAAAGAAAATAACTGACACATCCTTTTCTGCAAACTCGTTAATTAAACCTGTAAAAGCATTAGCCGACCCCAAAATATTTTTTACTGTTTTAGATGACTGTATGAAGTTACTACAGTGCTTCCTACCAATAATTAATGGCATTACAGGCAGTAGCTACTTTAATTAAAACGCAGTATTCATCAAAATGGACTCACATTTTGTTATTAACTAAGAGATAGGAAACTTACATCTTTGTGATCCTTGGTGGCGTGGTTGAGGAGCAAGTCACCCAATCCCAGTGAACTGGGACACAAGGATCGCCTCCTTCATTAGTCCAATCGCTTCCAGCAGACCTGGAGCGAAAGGCATTGAGACCAGCCACTACAAAGTGAACACATGATTAATTTATATAATTGTATCAACTGACCATCTTTTTTGAATAGAGTGTCATACAGACTAATCAAGGCTATACTAGATTGAGATTGCACACTGACCATCTTGGCTATCTGTCTTTGATGCAATCTTTAAGTATTTGCTAATTTCAATTGCATTCAAGAGTGGTCCTCGAGTAGAATCTCGGGTTTTAGCAAAAGAGAATGACAGAACAAACTGCAGAGTCACATTCATGTAGCTTGGTTCATAAAGTTTGCAGCTCCCATTTGCATTTTCCGCAATGTTAACAACTGCATTGCTATAGTCAGGAACATAAGGCAGGTCCAACTTAAATTTTCGAGTCTCGTTTGCTCTAAATCTTCAATTTCAGCAAAATACGCATAAGCTCGAGCATTGGCAGGGAAATCTTCGAGATTTAGTCTATAACTAAGTACTCCTTCCGTGCCAACAACGGCTGTCTGCATTACTTTGACAGGAGGGTATTCTCTGGTCATGGTATCTACATTCTTTGATGTATTGATTCTAACTGTGCCAGGGGCCACACCTACGAGGTAATTTTGCCTTTTATCAAGATCTGATTCCCAAATTCTGTCGTAGGGGTCATCCGGGTACCTGAGAGATATCATCTTTCAGATATCTTTGTACTAGTAACATCAAAGTGCAGATAATTGCGTGCAGCAACACTTGAATTCATCTTACCTCAGGACGTCCTTGCTTGGAGCACCAAAATTTACTCTAGCTGCTACCTTTAAGAAGAAATCGTCCTCAAAATCAGTAGCATACATTGAAAGGTGCAGGGGCCGTAATTCTAGAGTCGATACAAAGGGAGAACCTGTTGTAGCACAACATATGCATACATCAACTGAGCTTGAAGGAGCTCGGATAATCATTTCCTTCACATACACTCTCGAAGCATCCAATATTGTTACAATTGACCATTTAGTTGCATCTAAGTAGAGCTCAAATTTGGGGTAGGCATCCTCATCTGCCAAACTGCCATACAGAAATGTTGCGCGTACAAGATACCGCCTTCTCTTTTTGGTGCCCAAACTGTAACAATACTTCTTGTCGTCTGTGGGAAAGTCTCTACGTCTCTGATACTGCACCAAGTTTCCATTTGGATTTTGTACAGTGGCTGATTTGCCGTGGTTCATCATACCATCGTCTGAAATCCATGACAGTCCAGTTCCCGGATGGCTGTAGTTGCCTGTGCCTCCACAATCTATACTGATGAACTCTGCAATGTAAGAGAATCGGTAAAATATTTTACTACAGACATAATTACAGAATGACTATTGTCTTATTTCGAAACGAATCAATTGCCGCTCTTCTCTATTATAATTCCTACAGAAACATTTTATTGGCACTAACAGCGATCTAGTTCCAAGTGCACGAGGCTTGCACACTGTTGGGTATAGAAAAGGACACACAGATACACAAAGAGGCTGTTTCTGCTAACTTTGATCTAGTAAAAGGCAGAATTATGATGAATTGATTACTGAGGCTTTAGCAAGAGCTGAAAGTAGGCTCTTTTTTTTTTTCTGCTAAACCAGAATGTCAAGTTTTCTTTATGGCCATTTTTGAGCAAAGAATTGTACTAGTTATTTAGCAGCAACTTGAACTGAAGAAATTCTGTTAAATAAATTTCACTTCTTTGTCATGGTACCAAACTAAATAAACAATCTTTCAAAGAGCATCAGTGCAGATTGAACAACAAAAACATACCTTTAACTTGGCACACAACAGAAGATACAAAGAATAGAAAAAGAACGAGAAAATGAGAAAACAAAGCCACTGAAGAACAGCAAGATGAACCAAATCCCATTTCTTTTCTTCACGGAGTCTTTTTTTTTTTTTTGGGTGGGGGAGGATATTTTCACTTATTTGTTGTTAAAGTTGGGTTTAGCATCTAACCCAGCTTTCCTCAACACTAGTGAACTTTACGTGTTTGCTGTTTATTGATTGATGAATCTGTGTGCAATGGTCACTGACGTTCCTATCCTTTTCTCATATTTGGAATCTTACTTTCCCAAGAAAAAGGCTCCAGTTTCACTTTCGTTCCTTTGTGAAAAAGAGTGTGCCCTAAGCTAAAGTAAAACAATAAATATAAATAAATCCAAAATATTACAGAAACATAATTAAATCGAAACATTTTATGCAAAATTAATAAACAAATTATGTATTTCCGGGATTGCAATGCATAATTTTAAGTATTTATCAAATCATAGATATACATTCAATGATAATTGAATTTAAGTGCGTGTCTCCAATTTGTCAAATTTGGCTCGAGTCGGTGTGGTGCACAGAAAAACATTACGCCTTTGTTTTGTTTCTATTGTCTTGGGTCAAAGACCAGACAGTACTTTAAGAGCGAGAGCAGGAGTGGAGCATCGGTCGTGGCCGCGGCCATGCAAAATATGCAAAATATAAAGAAAAGCCACCGACTTCATCACGTGCATCAGGTTTTATTTATTATTTATTTCGTACATCACACGGCATCGAGGTAACAAAACGACCATTTTCAAATAAAAACTTTGCTTGCGATATTCAATTGTATTGTAAACATTAAAGTAAATGGATTGGAGGATATATTTGTTCATTCAAAAAAAAATATTACAATTGCAAATTGAAATTTAAAATTAATTATTTAATAAATATAAATAGTGAGATAAAGGGAATCAAGTTTAAATTATTGTGAAAATAAATGTGCTGAGTAATTATGAGACTAACAATGTTTTTAACATCAAATTTAATTTAATTGTCATAAGCAGAAAACTAGACAAATATACTAAGTCACAAAAAAATAAGTTTATTCTATCAATAAATCACACAAAAAAATTTATATAAAAGATTTCTTTTTTTTTTTTTGTGAAAAGTAAGTAAATAAAATTCTTTAAATTCATAGTAAGAGTCTATTTGGTCAAGATGACTACAAAATAATTATAATATCAAAATTAAAAAATAAAGAAAATTCTACCTTTAACTATATTATATTAGTAATATAATTGAGAATAAACACAAACCTCTATGGATTTTAGATGTTATATCTTTAATTGTCAGATTAACCTTGAATATCTTAAGGGATTAAAACTTGAATATGTTCATTTTGAACTTTCAGAATCACAAAATCTAAGCTTTTTGTCCTCTGGACCAATTTGTGTGGCTTTGCCCACATTATGTTTGAAAAATGTATGCAGATGATGCCTATCGCAAGCTGAAAAAGTAAATTGATGTTGAGGTATATGTTAAATTAATTAACATGAGTGGTCCATGTCATTTAAAGTATGACTCAAAATAAAAGGCCTAATATGATGGTCGGTTAGGCATAACGGTAATTTAGGTCATCAAGTTTAAAATCCCTCCAGTCTCCCTATTAAGAATAAACATTAAAGGAAAAGAATATGTGTATATATATCTTCCCCTATTAAGAATAATCGTTACAGGAAAAGGAGTATCTTCTCATTTAAGATAATTATTACAGAAAGAGAGGATCTTCCTATTTAAGGTAACGGTTACAAGAAAGGAAGATGTGTATATATATATATATATATATATATATATATGCTATTACATACCTTTCCGAGAGCTCAACCGTCAAAGAGAGAAAACGTAAAGAAAAGAAAGGGGAAAGAGTAGGAGAAAAGAGAGAAGCGTTCAGGAACGAAACAGAAGAAGCTTCCCATCTCCACTGCGGGACATCAGCATAATGGATAACAGTATGTTGATTTCAATTACAGTTTTATTGCTAATATTCGCATAAAGAAAGATCCTGCAATATATATGAAATAAGAATTTCAGAAAGAGAAATTCTAGAAAAGTCCAACAATTGGTATCAGAGCGGGTCTGCGAATATTGCAATTTGGTTTTCTTTATCTCTTTGTGTCGTATAGTATTTTATTTTATTAGGCTGTATTTTATTTTTCCTTTGCGTGTAATCAATAATTACAACGCGGGACAAAACAAATATTTTGGTTGCCTGGTACGCGGGGGTCCCCACCTGCAGTATGGTGGTGCTCGGGTAGTATTTTATTTTATTAGGTTGTATTTTGTTTTTCCTTTGCGTGTAATCAATAATTACAACGCGGGACAAAACAAATATTTTGGTTGCCTGGTACGCAGGTCCCACCTGCAGTATGGTGGTGCTCGGGTAGTATTTTATTTTATTAGGCTGTATTTTGTTTTTCCTTTGCGTGTAATCAATAATTACAACGCGGGACAAAACAAATATTTTGGTTGCCTGGTACGCGGGTCCCACTTGCAGTATGGTGGTGCTCGGGTAGTATTTTATTTTATTAGGTTGTATTTTATTTTTCCTTTGCGTGTAATCAATAATTACAACGCGGGACAAAACAAATATTTTGGTTGCCTGGTATGCGGGTCCCACCTACAGTATGGTGGTGCTCGGGTAGTATTTTATTTTATTAGGCTGTATTTTGTTTTTCCTTTGCATGTAATCAATAATTACAACGCGGGACAAAACAAATATTTTGGTTGCCTGGTACGCGGGTCCCCACCTGCAGTATGGTGGTGCTCGGGTAGTATTTTATTTTATTAGGCTGTATTTTGTTTTTTCCTTTGCGTGTAATCAATAATTACAACGCGGGACAAAACAAATATTTTGGTTGCCTGGTACGCGGGTCCCACCTGCAGTATGGTGGTGCTCAGGTCCGAATGAATACCATAAAAAAAAAAACTTCCACATAAAAGATAATTTAATCTTCGTAATTGAAGATTATTAAATTCACGTTAATGAGTCAAATATTAAAAGCTTGTTAGTCACCAAAGTAGCCTGGCTTTGAATGGATTTGACAGCTGACTGTGAATTTTAATTGTTCATTTTGGATGCTAATAAAATGTTTTGAAATGAACAATTGTGGTTATTAATTATAAAGCTAGGAGATCATCCAAAGATGGATCATTGCTTATAATTAATGACACTAAAAGGGATTAATTAATATACTAAGTAAACGTGATTGTATATCCAAAGATGACATTCATGTTAATTTTAGTATGATTAATTGATCTATTAAAGTTTATTTAAATTAGCATCATTATTGATTAGAGTTATGTATTTGAGGATCACCCAAAGGTGAACTTAAATACATAATTAAAGTTTGTAATGTATCTGAATCCATTAGAGTTTACTCAAAGCATTAACGTATAAATTTGGATTATATTTGTGTAGCTTCCACCAATGTATTCGCCTTAGGCAATTCAATGGTCAAATTCAATGGGCTGAACTATGCTGAATGGTCTGAGCATATTCAGTTTCATTTGGGTGTATTGGGCCTGGACTTAGCAGTCATTTCGGATGAAAAGCCTGCAGTCATTACAGGGACTAGTACAGAATCTGATAAGTCTTTTTATGAGGCTTGGGTACGGTCCAATAGGCTGAGTTTGAATTTGATGCGAATGACGATAGCTGAAAACGTCAAGCCATCGATGCCTAAGACGGAAAATGCGAGGGAATTTCTGATGAGAATTAAGGAATACTCTCAGTCAGATATAACTGATAAATCCATCGTAAGAACCCTAATGAGTGAGCTGACGACCAAGAAATTTGATTGGTCACAGCCCATTCATGATCATGTGACCAGTATGGCTAATCTAGCAGCAAGGTTGAAAACAATGGGCATGGATGTGAGTGAATCATTTCTGGTTCAATTCATCATAAACTCACTGCCTCCTCAATTTGGCCAGTTCCAAGTGAATTATAACACTATTAAAGAGAAATGGAACTTTCAAGAAATTAAGGTCATGTTAGTTCAGGAGGAAGGGAGATTAAAGAAGATGAAGGATCACTCCATTCATCTCATCGTTCATAAGGATGCTAGTAGTAGCAGGTCTAAACTACATAAGAAAGGTAAGAAGAAGGACAAAGCCTCTATGAAAGTCACTGGAGGTCAGATCCAGAAGGATCAGAAATGCTTCTTCTGCAAAAAGATGGGTCACTTCAAAAATGATTGCCCGAAAAGAAAGGTACGTACTGTATATCAGTATGTTTTGAATCAAACATAATTGAAGTACCCAATAATACTTGGTGGTTAGATTCTGGAGCTACTATTCATGTGTCACATATTATGCAGGGATTCCTTTCAATCTAGCCCATAACAGGAACTGAGAAGTTCCTCTATATGGGAAACAGAATGAAGGCACGAATAGAAGGGATTGGGACGTACAGATTGATCTTGGACACCAAGTGTCATCTGGATCTAGAAAAGTGTCTCTATGTTCCTGAATGTGCTAGAAATTTGGTTTCTGTTGCAAAGTTGGATAAAGAAAGATTTAACCTCAAGATTGGAAATGGTGCATTTTCATTGTATAGACATTCGTACTATTATGGATCTGGTACTTTGATTGATGATTTGTACCGTTTGAATCTTGATGCTATGTATGCTGATTCCATATTTCTTGTTGAGCATGGTATAGGTAACAAACGTAATATGCATGATGAAAGTTCTGCTTTCTTATGGCATCAAAGATTGGGTCATATATCCAAAGAAAGGATATTGAGGTTGATGAAAGGTGATGTCCTGCCTCAATTGGATTTTACTGATTGGGATGTATGTGTTGATTGTATAAAAGGGAAACAAACAAAACATACATCAAAAAACTCAGCCATAAGAAGCAATGAGCCTTTAGAATTGATACACACTGATGTTTGTGGCCCGTTTGATATCCCAACATGGGGTGGTGAGAAATATTTCATCACCTTTATAGATGACTACTCACGATATTGTTACTTGTATCTACTGTATAAAAAGTCTCAGTCAGTAAACATCCTAGAGGTGTTTATTAATGAGGTTGAAAGGCAGTTAGATAGAAAAGTAAAAGTGATTAAGTCAGATAGGGGTGGTGAATATTATGGAAAATTCAATGAAAGTGGACAATGTCCTGGTCCATTTGCAAAACTTCTTGAGAGTCGAGGCATATGTGCACAGTATACAATGCCTGGTACACCACAACAGAATGGTGTAGCGGAAAGGCGGAATCGCACACTTATGGATATGGTTAGGAGCATGTTGAATTACAGTACTGTACCCTTATCCTTGTGGATGCATGCATTAAGAACTGCTGCATATATGCTGAATAGAGTTCCTAGTAAGGCTGTCCCTAAAACTCCTTACGAGTTATGGACAGGAAGGAAACCCAGTTTGAGACATCTTCATGTTTGGGGTTGTCCAGCAGAAGTAAGGATATACAATCCACATGAAGGAAAGCTTGATGCAAGAACCATTAGTGGTTACTTCATTGGCTATCCTGAAAAGTCCAAAGGATATAGGTTTTACTGCCCTGCCAACCATAGTACTAGAATAGTTGAGTCTGGTAATGCTCGGTTCATTGAAAATGGTCAGTTCAGTGGGAGTGGGGAATCACGAAAGGTGGATATTAAAGAATCACAAAATGAATGGTCCACAGTGAGTACTCCTACTCATGTCGGTATTCCCACACCCAGTGTTTCTACTCAAATTGTTATTCCTTATGTTGCATCACAGTCACGTGACATGCAAGGACAACAAATTGATACTCGAAACACGCAAAGTGAACACATAAGAGATGAACCAAGTGACAATATTCAATTTACAAATGAACAAGTGATACCACAAGAAATGGCATTACGGAGGTCTACAAGACAGAAAAGGCCAGCAGTTTCAAATGATTATGTGGTTTACTCACTTGATCATGAATCGGAATTGAGCATTGATAAAGATCCAGTCTCATTTAAACAAGCCATGGAATGTAATGATTCTGAAAGGTGGTTCAATGCCATGAAAGAAGAGATGAAATCGATGGATGTAAATCAAGTCTGGGAGCTAATAGAGTTACCTGAAGGATCAAAACGAGTTGGCTGTAAGTGGGTCTTCAAGACCAAGCGAAACTCGAACGGTAACATCGAAAGGTATAAGGCCAGACTTGTAGCCAAAGGTTTCACTCAAAGGGATGGTGTTGAATATAAGGAGACTTTCTCTCCAGTTTCTAAGAAAGACTCTTTAAGAATTATTATGGCATTGGTGGCTCATAATGATCTAGAGCTCCACCAAATGGATGTAAAGACCGCCTTTCTGAATGGTGACTTGGAAGAGGAAGTGTATATGGACCAACCTGAAGGTTTCATCACTACGGGGCAAGAAAATTTGGTGTGTAAATTAAAGAAATCGATATATGGACTGAAACAAGCCTCCCGACAATGGTATATTAAGTTCAATAATACCATTACGTCATACAGTTTTGTAGAAAACACCGTTGATCGGTGTATCTATATGAAGGTCAGTGGGAGCAAGTTCATTATATTAGTCCTATATGTCGATGACATTCTTTTGGCCGCTAATGACATAGGTTTGTTACATAATGTGAAGAAATTTCTCTCTGAAACTTTTGAAATGAAAGATATGAATGAGGCATCCTATGTGATAGGAATAAAAATATTTCGTGATAGATCACAAGGATTGTTAGGATTGTCTTAGAAAGGCTATATCAATAAAGTATTAGAGAGATTTAGAATGAAAAATTGCTCAACAGGAATAGTTTCAATTCAGAAAGGGGACAAGTTCAGTGAATTACAATGTCCAAAGAATGATTTGGAACGGAAAGTGATGGAATCAGTTCCCTATGCATCACTGGTTGGAAGCCTGATGTATGCGCAAACATGTACTCGGCCAGACATCAGTTTCGCAGTTGGAATGTTAGGTCGATATCAAAGTAATCCTGGAATAGATCATTGGAAAGCCGGAAAGAAAGTACTTAGGTACTTACAAGGCACCAAAGATTACATGCTTACTTATAAAAGATCAAGTCATCTTGAAGTAGTAGGCTACTCGGATTCAGATTATGCTGGATGTGTAGACTCGAGGAAATCTACATTTGGTTACATGTTTCTCCTGGCTGGATGAGCAGTTTCCTGGAAAAGCGGGAAGCAGTCTGTCATTGCTACTTCCACTATGGAGGCTGAATTTGTAGCATGCTTTGAGGCTACTGTTCATGCATTATGGTTGCGAAATTTTATCTTAAGGCTTGGTTTGGTCGACAGTATAGAAAAGCCGTTAAGAATTTTTTGTGATAATTCCGCAGCAGTCTTCTTCTCTAAGAATGATAGGTATTCTAAAGGTGCAAAACATATGGATTTGAAATACCTATCTGTTAAAGAAGAAGTGCAAAACCAAAGAGTGTCCATTGAGCATATTGGCACTGAGTTGATGATAGCGGACCCGTTAACTAAAGGTTTGCCACCGAAAACATTTACTGGACATGTTGATCGGATGGGCATTATGAACAGGTCTTCGTACACTTAAAAGCCAATATTTAGATGCTCATATCATTGTGACACTCGTGAATTCAATTAAAGTTATGGTTTTGCTTGTGCTATGTTATCTTTGTTTAGATGTATACAATTATGGTTTGTGAGATAATTAATAGCATATATGAGAATGACAGTTTAAAGTTTCAATGTTCCTCAGTAAAGTATTATGAATTATGATGATTATGTGATACATGGAAGGAATCATATTGCTATAAGATGTGTGACCGCCATAATCCAATCATCTTAATTCAATTAAGTGTTGTGATTTGATGATCTTTAAGAATTGTGTGCACTTAATTGTTATTGTTTCATCAAGTCATGACATGAACCAAGTGGGAGATTGTTAAATTAATTAACATGAGTAGTCCATGTCATTTAAAGTATGACTCAAAATAAAAGGCCTAATATGATGGTCGGTTAGGCATAACGGTAATTTGGGTCATCGGGTTTAAAATTCCTCCACTCTCCCTATTAAGAATAAACGTTACAGGAAAGGAATATGTGTATATATATCTTCCCCTATTAAGAATAATCGTTATAGGAAAAGGAGTATCTTCTCATTTAAGATAATTATTACAGAAAGAGAGGATTACAGGAAAGGAAAGGAAGATGTGTATATATATATATATGCTATTACAGACCTTTCCGAGAGCTCAACCATCAGAGAGAGAAGAAAAGAGTAGGAGCAAAGAGAGAAGCGTTCAGGAACGAAACAGAAGAGGCTTCCCATCTCTACTGCGGGACATCAGCATAATAGACAACGATATGTTGATTTCAATTACAGTTTTATTGCTAGTATTCATATAAAGAAAGATCCTACAATATATATGAAATAAAAATTTCAAAAAGAAAAATTCTAGAAAAGTCCAACATTATAATAGTTCCCATTTTCTTCCATCTTTAATCCGTGAACGTAAAAGCTTAACAGGCAAGAACGGAACGGGGCAAAGGGATCCCCACTGTATGGAAAAGTGAAATCTCTGGATCTATCTATCTATATATATATATATATATATATATTTTTATATATATATAAACACTTTATACAAAGCCTTTACTTCCAGTCTCGCCGTATATAAACAAAAAAAAAATCATTCATGCAGTGAAACCAAGGAAACTGAACTAACGCATTGAGCCTCTGAGTTTCTTATTTTTGAAATTATTCGGCATTGATCAGAACGTGCCTGTCTTTCAGGGGATATTTCAGTAGATATGAATTTTGATATTTAATATAAAAATGTTGAATTTTATTTTATTTTTTTAAAATATATATATATAATAAAAAACATTATCTTGATGATCCAATAATTGAAAGAAAAAAAAAAAAAAAGCCTTCGCCAAGTCCACGCTGGGGCTTTGGCACATTGGCATCTGAGTACTCGACCCCACAGTCACCTCCACAATGAGATAATCTTTTTTGTTTTGTTTTTTTTTCCCTTCCTTATCATTGGTCACTTCGTGGACTGTTCGAAGAAGAGAAAGGCTGGCTGGATGGAAAAAATACGCAAAACACTCCAAGAGAGCAAACCTTCAAACTTCACATCAGTGAATTTCTTTAAGAGGCGACCTCGTTTCTAGCCTTGAAAAAGCTGGTAGCCAACTCTGCTAAACAGCTGGTTCCACGATGAGACTAATAACTCCCCTCGAAGACCCAATGTTCCACTCCTCCTTTTTTTTTTTTTCCCCCCCAAAGTAAGTGTGCTCCTCATTTTTTTAATAGACAAAGATTTGATTTTTCAGAACCTAAAAGTATCAATATGAAGGGTCTGTCTTGAACAAACAAGAGATCGTGGAGATAGCAACCCTTGTGAAGATAATAATAAAATTATCTACGTATTAATTCTTTTTAAATTATCTCATATACTAAAATACCTATAATATTTAAACTGCTATTTTATAAGCTGTTAAGCCATAAAATTTGCAAGAAGGGAACCCCGGGAACCGGTCGTCGTCTCCGGCCTGCTTGCCGGGAACGCAGCAGTCAATCAATCCATTGCAATCGAGCTAAAGATAGTTGATATTCTGCTCAAATTACAAACATTGCCATGTAAGGTCTGATGGTTCACATTGGAGACGGTGAAGGGGTCCAACTTGGAATTTAGGGCCACTGGGCCACTTTTGCCGTCCAAATTGGCAGAAGATAGAGATTAAACCCAAAAAATGGGTTTAAATTGATAATTGTACAAAAGTTAGATCATAAATTTACAACCCAAACGATCCTAATGATATCTCTATGATATTAAAAATTTGGGTCAGTAACATTGTAAAGAAGTTTCGTTCATTTTTTAGATCAAAGATATCGTTTCGGTTAAAATATTCAATAAAATCAAATATATACAGTCAAATTTGATTTTTTTAAAAAAAATAAAACACAATTGAACTTTTAATGAGATGCAATCTTTCGCCATGAGAAGGATATACCACTCAAATTATTTCTTTTTTGTTTTCACAACAAAAAAAAAAAAAAGGAAAAATGAGGCCAAGAAATCTACCAACTATCCGGGACACAATCAGAAGAAAAATTTCAAATAAATTTAGAAATGTTAAATTTTAAAAAATGTAATTAAATCTTATATTACATACGAAATGTCTTATATGTAAATTTTTTTATATAGTACAAAAATTAATCATGTTTTCTTGCATTCAATGATGCCTCAGTTGAAGTTTCCAAACACTCCCTGCCGACCCATCTCATATTTACATGAATTCAAAACTTTTTGACTCCATCCAATGTGACTCAAAAATTTGTCAATTAATAATGCCTCAGTTGAAGTTTCCAAACAATGCCAGCCGAGCCATCTCAATTATTTGTACCAGCTGCAACCTGAAGCAAAAGGGCTTATTCAAATCATTTGTATATCCCTGCATTGCAGAGCATTTTATTATTGCTAGTCTGGTCGGTGGCAAAGGAGAATTTCCCCTTTTTTTAAAAAAAAAAAAATCAATCATAATCAAAATCAATAGTTTGTATCAAAAAAAAAAAAAAACAGATTGAATAAAGTGTAACAGTATTGACTTGGACTTTCATGGAACGAATTCGGCTTGCTAGGCCCAGTCTTGGGCCGCCAGGCCCTTGAATTTCAAAAAAAAAAAAAAAAAAAAAACCAACCAACCAACCAACCAACCAAACTTAACTCAGTCGACAACTACAAGAGTAACATCTTGATTTTAAGGAGAGGTCCAGATTCGTTTTTTAGATAATCAATTTGAATTGAAATTCGAACTCAAAACTTTCAGTTTTAAAAAATGAATCCATTATCAATTGAGTTGTAGTTTATTGGTATGTTGCGGAAGGAGAGGAATTTTTTTGGCGAAATTGGGGACGTAGATTAATGTATATTTTAATTAGGGTCAGATGAGGATAGACCAATTAAAATTCGGACACAATTGTGTATTAATTATAACCAGCCCATTCCATCATTCAGCCTAGAATCCAGTTCCCGGGTAATTTTTTATTTTTTTATTTTTTATTTTTTGCCTGCTAGTGATGGTCCATGACAATGACGATACAAGTTGCAAATTTCCCATAATTCATGGATTCGATCTTTTACCCCCCCCCCCAAAAAAAAACAGATTTAATTAAATTCAACATAAATTTACAGAATTTACTTATTTAATATTATACAATTTTTTGTCGTAATTATGAGATATTATCTCCATTTTTCCGTTTAATGAACTAAAAAAAAAACATAAATGAGATTTAAGTACTTTAATTAATAATAAAGACTAATTTGAGACTGGCTACGGCTTGGATTTTCGTCCGAGATTAAAAGGCCCTGCTAACTATTTCAAAGAAATAATTGTTCTAGGCTCTCTAGTTCATAAGGTAAATCATAGAAGAGAAAATAATTTTTTTTAATAAAAAAAAAAAACACACGCACACACACACACACACAGTGAAAGGCACAACTGAATGGATCATTATTGTACTTGAATTTCAGGGTGTGGCTTGATCAACGGAATGCCACATAACATGCCAACCATCCAAAGAGCAAAAAATTATTGACAGATTATGGGAGACAATTTAAGTGGATTTAAAAGTAATGGATTCAAGTAAAATATAATTATTTTTTTATACTATATATTTATTATTTTATATGTTATTGATATTTTGTACGTAATACAAAATTCACTTAAATTTATCATTTTTGAATGTATTTAATTAGACCCAATATATACTGCAGTTGGGTTTAGCAAAGGTTAAAAATAGACCCCCCCCCCCCATCACCTGGAGCAAAAAAGCTTTAGAAAGGAGTTGGCATATTCTCCAAAAGAAAAAAAAAAAAAAAAAAAAAGAAAGAAAGAAAGAAAGAAAATGCTACAGGAATAAGCAGGCAAGGAGACAGGAGGCATCATAGGAGAGCCATTATGAAGGGAGAGAGAGAGAGTTATATTCTATCTTGTAATTAAACTAATGGAAAGGGAATTCTCCACTTACGAGAAGTTGCATGGAGTTCATCCTCCCAATTTCCTTTTGTCACTCACCGCATCCTCACCCCTTTGCTTTTTACTAAAATAATTCTCCTCCAAATAAAGTACTTTTGTTAGTGGGCATTTCCCCTTTTAGGGGCCATTAGAGTTTTATTTATTTATCCTGTTACGAAGAAGCCCCTTTCTCTACCCCACTTCAAAAAGTATACCTTTGAGCAACATCAAGTTTTTTTTTTTATAAATAAAATTAATTTTATCATAAGAGTATTATTAGGAAGTTATCACCACAGACCTGATATGATTGGCCTATCATTGAAGGATATATATAAACAAAGGGTTAAGTCCACTAATGAGACTTAAGATATATTCGAATTTATGATATTAAATATATATATACGTTTTTTTTCACATAAGCAAGATGCATATTTATAAGAAAAAAAATATATATTATTGCATTATTATCATCATTAATAATATATTATGATAATTTGATATATAATTATAATTAGGATAAAGATTATAAATAAATAATATTAATTATTATTATTATTATAATATTCCCTCACTCGTGTCTCTCCCATATTAGATGAGAGTGCGTTCATTTTTAGTTGGTGGACATTCAAATGCAAACCAAGTGGTTGGCCAATAGTCATCTTATTAGGCAGATGATCAATCATTGCCTCTATGGTGTTAAAAAACTAGGCTTTTTTTTTTTTTTTTTAAACACAGTGCTCAAAGCCTTAATATTTTAGCTCAACAGACAGAGATAGTCCACTTCCATTTTTATTTTTTTTATAATTTTTTTATGGGGTCAGAAAGATAGTCCACTTTCGACCTTATTCCCTCAACTCTTTTGAGATAAGGATGGAAGAAATTATTATTATTATTATTATTATTTCCATTTTTTTATAAAAAAAAATCCCAATTTCAGTATAAATGGCTCCCCTTTGAAGATGGACCTTGCCATGATTTTGACCCCGGGTGTACTTGTGGGTTTGATTTATAAAGCAATTCTGAGGCCAATACTTTTACACATCGTTTGAAACATGCTCCAATACAGTGTGGAGAGTACCAACTCTCGGATTATCCACACTTGATCTGACAAGACAAAGGATATTCGATGCCACAGAGCCATTGGAATTGTGTGCTTGAAGCTTTTCGTTATCCCAAATCTTTACTAAGTTGAAAAGGGGAGGACCTGAACAGGTTTATAACTTTGACTTAGACCAAGAGAATGTTAGAAATTAAAGGAATCTTTCAAGGATCTGAAGACTCCACTCACACAGTTGCCTAAAGGGCCCATGGAGCCCTAGGCGTCTCGAGGAGGCAAACCCCTGCCTCCTCCAATTTTACCACAAATTTTCGGATAATCTGGGCCTTTTATTATTATTATTTTTTGAGGAATAATGTATTTTTTGCAGGGTCTATTGACTCAGCGTTTTTTTAATTATTAATATTTAGGAGATTAATCACTAATTGTTTGATTTTTTTTTAAAAAAAAAAGTTTATTTCCTTCCGCAACGAGTTAAGAACAAACGGGAAAAAGAAGGCAGGTAAAGATTGGTGACTAACATGTCGCTGAAAAGGATCACATAGTTTTGTAGTTCTACACAATTGATTGGAATATTTTTATTAAAAATTTCTAATTTTGTGTTTAAGTCTTCGTAATTTTAATATTTTTTTCTTAAATTTATGGCCTCCCTTTAAGAAAAAAAAAAACTTAGATATATTGTGAAACAATGTAATTTGTTTAAATAATATACGTAGTACCTAACTTTTTATTTATTTTGACAAAAAAATGATTAAAACATTAACTTAACTTCACAAAATAATTATGAGTTAAATATCAAAATCATCTCTAAATATTTTACAAAATAGTCAATTTCATACTTCATATATATTTTTATTAATTTCATCAGTCATTTATTTAATTTGAATTAATTTAATTTAAAATTAAATAAAAATTAATAATTATTTATTAGATAGTGTGAATCAATATTGATTCACACTACTATGAATTATATTATGTAATTAAATTGGTACGACCCTCACTCTTTAAGGTGTATATGTCCTAAATATAAAATAAATAATTTAATAAAAAATACTCTGATCCACACAAAATAAATAATTTTTATATATTTTACATTCTCTTCTTAATATTAAAACTCAAGATCTTTTTAAAATTAAAATAAAAAATTTAAAGAATAAAAATTTGAATTCTTGTTAACTATCTTTCTTAAGAATAAAATTTTCTTTCTAACATACCTAACATGCGACACATTATGAAAACTATTTTTTATCATCCCATAAATTACATTGTAATTATTATTTTATAATTTATTTATTTATTTTATAGTATTTTAATATAATTAAAATTTTAAATAAACTAGTTAGAAAGGATATAAGAATAATTTAGAAATTGTAGAATTATTTTTTTAGGTTAAATTATTTTTTAATTAAATATTTTTAGTTATAAATATATGTATAAGTTTATGAATTAAAATATCTTACAATTTATAGAATCTTATAAATCATATTTTTTTATTTTAAATTATTTCTTATGAATTTTAACAATTTTTTTAAAGTACAATTGAGTATTAAGCCTCTTCTACATCGTACATGATCAAGTAGTATCAAATATTAGATTTACAAGTAATAATACCTTTCAATATTTTATAAGATAATTATGAATGTATCGCAAAATTTTTTAACCAACGGATATCAATTAGGTCTGGTGGTAATACCTTTCAATATTTTATAAGATAATTATGGATACATCGTTAAATTTTTTTAACCGATGGACATCAATTAGGTTCTTGGTCATATGTGATACAAGGAAAAGCACTACAGTGGCTGACGGCAACTTCCCCTCCTCTCTCAAAATGAACTTTTAGGTCCTCCAAAGTACCCCAAAAAAAAAAAAAAAAAAAAAAAAAAAAAAGGAAGCACTGAGTGCATTTGTGCAAATGGAAGTCCTCGTCTTCCATTATTTAGCATAATAATATTTATGTGCTTAGAACTTAGGTATAGCACAATAAATGTGCATGGTTCGGGTGCCTGATTCGAATTGCATTATTGAATTTCTTTTCAGAATAAAAAAATGTTGGTCATTGTCCCAGAAAGAAAGTGCAGAAAACGAAGTGTTGAAAGCTCTTGAGAATGTGCGGTGGACACGGTACGAGGCTTAAGGAAGGAAAGAAAAGAAGAACAACCAGTCATGGCAGGTTGTCGCAGATTCTTGAGCTGGGTTTACAATTTTTCCCTCAATTAACCCCCAATAACGGGTTATTGCTGTTTCTAAAATAAGTTTTACATGCGTGTTCAATAAGAGCACATGCAAATTTATGCATTATATTATTATAATTTTAAAATTTATATTTTTATTCTTTGAATATATATATATATATATATCATAATTAATAATAAAAATTACAAATATACAATAATTATGATAATATGATATAAATAAATGTGCTATAATTACCCATTTTATGTAATAAACCCTCCATTACTTTCCCACAACATATGTCTTCGATTAAAAAAACACGATGCTTCCTTTGTCCTTATGCCATTGCCAAGTGATCCTCCATCAACCAGAATTAGAATAAGTGCAGCACGAGGACTTTGAGAATGAAATATGCATACGAAACTTAATATATATATATATATATATATATAGATAGATAGATTTCTGGTGCCCAAAGTTCCCAAGGTTGCTTGCATTGCGAGAGTTGGGGGGGAGAGAGTTAAACCTTATTCTTATATTAAAGGGGAGTTTAATTTCACGACTCAAACTTATATAATATATCTTATTAATTTAAAGGAATACGTACGACAATGTTTTCTTTTGAATTGACGCTTTGATGATAACAAAACGAGTTATTATAATCCATGTTTTTGTTTTTTTCTTTTTTTTTTTTTAACGTGATAACTAACGTATAAGAGTAAAGTGTCGTAGCCATGGGATCGTTAATAATGGTTAAAGCAAAGTCTCCGACCGGCGGTTGCCTTTCGCCATTTTAAATCACATGAATCTCCTTTCATTTTTACACTAAAGCCGACACTGGGGAGGATGCAGGTCACGTCCCTCTTTCCATTAACACATGATGTTCATTGTCATACGAGTGATAATGGGGCAGGCCATGAGATGCCCCCTTTTGCCTCAGTTTGGATCTCACTGCTGCTGCTGCTGCTGCTACTACTACTGCTGCTGCTACTATGGTGGTAACCCACCCAACAGGGCTTGATTCTATCTGCGACTCGTGGAAAACAATATATACCCAATCTCCCAATTTCCTGGTGTTTCACCTTATTTTTTAACCTCGGTGGAATCTAGAGAAAGCCAATTTATTAAAAAGAAAAAAAGAAAAAAAAATTCCCCCATAAAGTCCCTTTATCCGGATTAAAAGGAAAAGAAGATTATATGAATAGTTATGTTTTTTTATTTTATTTTTTAACTGAGACGTGAGTTTATCTTATTTAATTATAATTATTAATTATTAAAATAATAATTATTATTATAATTGCATATAGTTGAACTCGTTTTCTATCAGCCTTTTTTTTTTTTTAATCTCCGTAACATTTTTTGATAGTTTAAGAAGCCCAAACAACGCCAAATATGCCACTCTCTCAGCCATATTCTCTCAAAAACCGAAACAGAAAAACCTTATGAAAATCCCAAAACATTAAAAATAAAAAATTTAACTTCTGAACAAGACAAAACAAAGCAAACCCATTTCTTATTTTGTTAAAGACGCCATTTCACTTCGTCTTATAATTGCATTAGCAACAAAGCCCGGCTGTCTCTGTTTCTGTCTCTCCCTGTCTGTCTCTTTGAGCTTTGTGTCTCGGGAACCGTGGCCACGATGGAAAATGAGTTCTCTACTCCACGAAAGGAAGCGTTTCCCGCCGGTCTCCGTGTTCTCGTCGTCGACGACGACCCCACTTGGCTGAAAATCCTCGAAAAGATGCTCAAAAAGTGCTCTTACGAAGGTCAAAATTTCTGCTACCGTTACTGTTTCCGTTCTCCTTCTATTGCTTGTTGCTGGTGAAAAGTTTGCTGAATATGTTGACGTGGGGTGGCCTTTTTTTCCCGGTATAATGGATGGATTTAAGCTCTTCCGTGGCTTAATTTGGTGTTTTGCTTCGTGGGTTCTTTGGGGTGACTTCACTTGTAATAAGTGCATATATAAAACTTCAAAACACATGCTTTGTGTCTGTGGTTCTTGTTGCTAACATCCATGAATTCCACCTTCGGGAATCTTTTTTATGTTTTTGTAGAATGTCATGTAATACTTACAAACTGTGCTTGATTAGTTCAGTTGTGGAATTTCCATCGTTAGAGTGATCTTGGATTTAAGTAAGAGCGGCTCTAATTAATATCATTTTTTATTTCAAGTCATGTGATGTTTAATGGATATAATTCGTGGAGAAACTGATTAATTGGAGTATGGTTTTAAGGGAAGAATTTTAGAGTAATAAATTTAATATTATTGTTTGTGGCTTTTGATGACCTTGTTGGCAATAAGTTTGTACAAAGTGGAGTACTGTATTTCTCTTTCTGCAACATTATGTTTGGCTTTCAGAACCAGTCTGTTATGCATTTGAGTTTCTGATATTCCAATTTTGGATGTGGCCTTAATGCTGTTCAGTGACCACCTGTGGTTTAGCAAGAGATGCTTTGAACTTGCTTCGAGAGAGGAAAGATGGTTATGACATCGTAATCAGCGATGTAAACATGCCTGACATGGATGGATTTAAGCTTCTGGAGCATGTTGGACTGGAAATGGATCTCCCTGTCATTAGTGGGTTTCTTTCCATTATCAGTTGGACCTTCATCTTGATTACCAGTCTTTTCCCCTTATTTTCCTCTGTTTTGTAGTGACTTGAACCTTGTTTCTGACCTTGTTGATTTTTGCTTCACAGTGATGTCTGTTGACGGAGAAACAAGCAGGGTAATGAAAGGCGTTCAGCATGGAGCATGTGATTATCTTCTCAAGCCAATACGGATGAAAGAACTTCGTAATATCTGGCAGCATGTATTCAGGAAGAAGATACATGAGGTAAGAGACATTGAAAGTCTTGAAGGGATTGAAAGTATTCAAATGAATAGATATGGATCCAATCAGTTCAATGATGGGCAATTGCTTTGTGGAGAAGATTTGTCTTCAGCGAGAAAAAGAAAAGATGTTGACAGGAAGCATGATGACAAGGAGCAGTTGGCCGATAATTCTTCTGCAAAGAAAGCTAGAGTCGTTTGGTCGGTGGATCTTCATCAGAAGTTTGTCAAAGCCGTCAATCAGATAGGCTTCGATAGTAAGTGGCCCTTTTATTTATCACCCTAAAATTTTGTTCCCTGAAATGGAACTTTTAGACATTTGTTTTTCATTGATGTGGTCTGCAAGGATATAGCCTGCATCTTTTTATCATGCTTCCACTGAGTCATGACATATAATGTCTCTTTGGCAGAAGTTGGTCCAAAGAAAATCCTGGACTTGATGAATGTGCCGTGGTTGACAAGAGAAAATGTTGCCAGCCATTTGCAGGTATCCATTGATATGTGATGAGGAGAGCAATCATATCTTTCTGCCGTTTTCAGCATCCACTTCTTAGTTTTTTTTATAACTTATTTTGTCAATTTTTTCTGCATGGGGGTTCTCATTTTAACATTTTTCTCATATGCAGAAGTACCGCCTCTATTTGAGCAGACTGCAGAAGGAGAATGACCCAAAACCATCTGTTGGTGGGATGAAGCAATCTGAATCACCTTCAGTAGATACTGACAATGATGCTCTGAACATCACCCACAGATTTTCTGGCAACAGCATACTTGTCACTTCTGGAGACCGCAAAAACCATGAATGTGAACAAAAGAGAATTGCTTCAATACCTGTTCCAGAAACCAAAAAATCAGTACCCGCAGATGTTCCGGAGTCATGTAAGCTCAGGAATTCACAAGTAGAACTTAGTCATTCTTCAAGTTCTCAAGAATCAGAAATAACTTTTGTAGCATGTGATTCCACTTTTCCAATTTCATACTCTTGGTGTGAAATTCCAAAGATTCAGCCAGAGCAAGAGTATAAGCCAGTTCCTTTGGATGGTGGATTCAGGCAGCTGCCACTGCCAGGTCAACAGCAACACGTGCATGGGGATTATCTACAGCCAGCCCCACTTGTCAGTTCTGCACCTTCTGTAAATAAAAGAAATAAGGATGTCACCATCCCAGTTAAGCCTTTGTATGATGAGTTTAGGAGGAATGTCAATCACGTAACATCAACAGGAACTGCAGCAGATTCTTGCCTGGTCCAAGCCGAGACTTATATGGCAAATAGTCAATCTGTTGATCCCATTTCCACTATTGCATCAAGCACAAAGAGTCAGGGTTTCAATCTGAGTTGCACTGCAGACCTGGGTTCTGCCCAAAATGATACAACTGCCAACCTTTGCGGTTGGAGAATGCCAACCTTTGCTCCATTGGATCATGAACACAAGAGCAATGTTAGCCATGCAACTTCAACTAGGAGTGCAACTGACTCTAGCCCAGTTCAAACCTCTACATACATGCCAAACCATCTGGCTGTTGAGCCCAGTTCCACTCACATATCAAAGATGAAGAATCAGGGCATCAGTGTGAATTGCATTGCTGAGTTGGAATCTCTTCAAAAAGTTGGAAATTGGGCAACAGCACCTTTCCCGACTTTGAATGAGGACTTGGAATTCTGTTGGATTCCGGATGATTGCAATGCCGTGAATCTTGGAGTCCAAAATGTTGCCTTTTCAGAGTACTGTGATCCAGGTCTCATTGCTGGAGTTCCAATCCACTTGTATGATGCACTAGGGTCTGACTGTGAGATTCCTTCCGATCCATCAGAGTTTTCTGTAATAGGTCAAGGGTTATTTATAGCGTGACCTTTCTTTGCCTTCCATGCACTTTTAGTAAAGAGGGGATCGTGAGCTGTCTTTTTTTTGGGTGATAAATATATAAGGAGTCTCTCAACTCTGTGGAAGGTGAACGCTAGGCTGGTCATGGATACTGAAACATGTATAATAGGAATGACGACAAACACTATGCCCGAATAAGCTTGCTTGCTTCAAGTTCTCCAAAATTGAACCACCATATTTAGCGTTGTATCATGTATTGTGACAAAGGCTAGTGCATGTGGAAGCAAGTAGCAGTAGTCATTAACCCGCCAAATTTTGTTACCAATTGTCATTCGCCATCATAATCAAATACATCGTGTTCTTGCAGATGCAGTCCTACCCTTTAAAGTTGAACTGCATTGCTTTCTGATTCAGCAGAATCAGTACACAGTTGATGACAGAATCTAAAGGTCGGTGATTCCTGACTGGTGGCAAACAGAGTTATATTGTTGTCCGAGTTATTAACTGTGTCAATATCTGTGTCACTGCCAGCCTACTTGTCTTGGGGTAGCCGCGGACCAAGAGGTGAAATGGCGTGTTTTGACAAATTTTAAATTCAAAGTTTTCCTTGTGATATATAAAAAGGACGAAAACCAGTTGAACGGGAATGGATTTAAGAAGAAGGAAGGAGATGTTCATGTTAGGAACGTAGAGAAATACACAGCACCTGAATACTCGTTTAAAACTTTGGTTCCTATTAATAAATTGATTGGCTGTTAAATGTAATTATAATCTATCATAGAAGTCATAATTATTATCGAAGTAATTTAATTTTTTTTTCTCTCTCGGACGAGATGTGCAAATTATACGGTGTCAGGCCTCATTGCAGTCTTCCTTCTTTAAAGGGAGTAAAAAGAACTCATCTTCTCTTGTTTTTTCGTTCTTCTGGTAGGTACCGCTCGTAATACCTTTTCTATAGTCTTAATTTTTCACTCTCACTGATCTTGAACCACTTTGAAGGTTTATTCACTGTTACATTAAAGCTTGAATCTCAAACTTCTGGCTCAATGGGACCATTCCAAATCCAGGCAAGAGACTAAAAGAGAGAAAGTGTGGAACTTGTAGGAAAAGGAAGAATCTTCTGTGTGTGGGTGGCTCTGATCGCCTATAAAGTTCAGATTCTTACTTTTCTTCCCTAGTATCGTGACTAAATATTCTTGTTTGAGTTTTGCAGAGTTCTTGCTGGTGCCAAAGAGGAAAGTTATCCTCGTAAAATGCCCTTGTTAGCGTTTTCTATTTTTCATGATTCAAAAAAAAAAAAAAAAAAAAGGGGAGAAGGAAGCCTCACAAATTGGGTTTCAATCCCTGTGATTTTCAGAACTCAATTGTGCTCTAGTCCACTTTCTCATCTTATGATAGTGGAGCTTGACTGCTGAATGTGCAAGGAAGCCCACTTTGCGAAGGTCTAAAACTTTGGAACTGGTAACCCAAAAACATTTCACGAGTACTCCTACAATGTATATTTTTTGAGGTGGACCCAATCTATCCAATCTAGTCCGGTTATTGGACCAGGGTGGCCCGTCTGTGCCCCTGTTAGTCATTTGTAATAACTTGCCATACCTTGATCCAGCACACATATGGGTTGCAAAAACAGCTATACCAATCGTGGAATGTGAAATTCATGCGTGCCATTCTCAGGCCTGACCTCCGTTTCTTTGAAAGGTTCGTTTTCTTAGTTTAATTTCTTGTACGAGTCTGATATGTATGAACAAATATGAGCAGATAACTAAAATTAGACAAGGGCATATTCTATTTTATGTTCATATGAAATAAGATAATTTTATCATCTAATAGAACGATTGTTGATTATTATATGAAATCGGAAAACAAATGATATATTATCTTTTGTATGTAATAAAAAGCAGTATCTACGTATAGAAAAAAAATTGATATTCAACTAGATTATATGCATTTATCTCGTAAGAAGGAATGAGGCGATGACAGTGTTACATGTAAATCCACTAATTCTTATGGCAATGTGTCTACGTGAAAGTGTATTCATCATTTTGTTAATTTGTGCAATACTGCAAGATGCTTTAGATAAAGAGTGGTTATGGGATAATATGCCCCCATAATGCCAAAAGGCCCAAAACAAGCCAAGAGGATTGACAATCTAGATTGTGCCATCGGTGATTTCTCCGAAAGGGAACATCTCGTACAGATTATGGAAGCCGTCCCACGAGAGCAAAGAGTCCTCCACGTTACCGACCCAATTATTACAAGGAAATTCTTGCAAGACAGATTCATCAATTATTGAAGAAAATGAATCAGAGTGATCGTTTTGCATGGTCAAACTTGATCCTGCTTTCAACTCCTCGTTGGAATTCATTTTTTGTGGGACTATGGCTCCTGAGCAGCATTCCTCATTATTTTCTCTCTGATAATAGCCTTGATTGTTCTGCCATTTAGGCTCCATGTTGCTCAGCATAGTTTCTATTTCTTCACAAATCTCACTTTGCTCAATTGGCTTCTGGAGTTGGGAATCCTTGTCAAGTGGCTTCAGTTTCTTCTTAATTCTTGTGTTCCAGTGGTTTTTGATCTCGTTATCCGTGCGGCCTGGCAGATGTGAAGCAATCTTGGACCACCTAAAAAATGTATATGGTGAAAATGTAGTGATGTGCTTAAGAGAACATTTAGATTTGGTAGAGAGTAGGTAGGCATGTGGATGGCAATAACTAAGACCTGTTGCCCAAAAGTGAATGAAGTTCAATTATTTGATTCTCTTCTGCTTCTGATAAAGCACCTCTCTTAAGATCAGGCCTTAGATAATTCATCCATCTCAACCTGCAGCTCTTTCCACACCTAAGCAAACCTAAACAACCATACAAATCAAATCAGTTAGCTTAGTTAGCTGATACTCACTTGTTCTTACAAAAAAAAAGAAAAAAAAAAAAAGAAAAATAGAAGGCATAATGGAAACTTTAGGTTGTGTACGCAGTCTTGTCCCTGTTTCTCTGTAGGCATTATTTCTGTAACTCCAACTTAATTTTGATTAGTTCCAACTGATTAAAAAGAATAATAATAATAATAATAAGGGGGCATGCAATTTTTCTTATACCTGCAAGTTTAGGAACCTGTCTCCAGCGTTGTATCCCATTGGTGAGGATGAAATCCACGAGCCTTTGATCTTCTTCAATTGCCCAGGGCCCTCTCTTGAGCCCTACTTTGTCGCAACAAGGTTGCCTTCCCATTGTACATAAACTGTAGCTCTAAGGCTAATCAGAGTGGCATTACATGCACATGTGGCGAGAAAACTTTTGGTTTGCAAATAGGAAATGAAATGCAGGGACTTGCGGCCTGCTAGCAGCAGGCTATAAAGTCAAGCTAAGATTCTGCCAGTTCATACCCTGGATAAAGTAATGTCTTAATTATGAGAAGCCACTGATTGGACAAAGCAATATTTCAAAGAGCTAAAAACTATGAAGAATGGTTGGTTACGGGTAATCATCAGCTCAGTTGGAGTGAGCAAATGGCAATTAGAATATGGAAAAGTTGTTGATGTCAAGTAAAATGAGAACAGTAGGATCGAAATTAACATTTGTGTCATTGTCGTGGATGGTGAGTTTTTAATTGGCACGCTGACCCTTTCGCTAATTTAATATCAGATTGGAAAAACTCACCCATTAGACACTAAAAAGATTCCCTGTCCCGCTTTTGATTTGGCCACCTTGGTATCTGGGAAGCAGCTCCTTATTATTATTATTATTATTATTATTATTATTATTATTATTATTTTAATCTCTCTTTTTCTATTAAGTGCACCTACTAATCATATTTTTTTTTATGGAGACCATGCTTTTCCTTGCTTGCATAAGAAAATATGCAATGCTTTCGGACCCAACAATAACTCTACATTAAGAGCTTGCTTGCTTCTTTTTTTTTTTTTTTTTTTCTTTTTTAATATCAAGCATTACGTTTCAAATACAAAAGACCATGTGATTTAACAACAAACATAAAGAAATACGTAAAGTGAACTAAGTACAATTTCATCAAAAAAAAAAAAAATGCAAGTTATCTTAATTTATAACTTAAACCAAATCTATATTCTCACAACTAAACTAAATTACAGTGAATTTTGTTTTGTTTAGTCAAAGTATTTCTCCAAGTAAAAAAGTATTGAAAACTTAATCGTTAGTTTTATCAATAATATTATGAAACATTAATATAAATTTTAAATTTTTTTTTTATCTTTACTATTTATCTACATAATTATTATAATAACTGTAATTTAGGAGTTACTGTTAAACCCTTCTCACCGTATTTCCTTTAACTCCAAAAGTGAACTATCTCCTTAATTATATTGCAAATAACCCTATTTCATTCATATTGGTAACTTCAACACACAACCTTCCCATCATCTCGTCGCAGCACGTCACATATGCCAGCCATTCACCCCCATTTATTATTATTATTATTACATTTATGTGAAATTTTAAAATACTATAAATTGGACGATTGTAATTTTATTTTTCTCATAATAAAAATATCCTTTAAATTCACCAAAAATCTGTTAAAGGCAAAATTACATGGCGGGTGACTTTGCTTAACTACTGTACACGACCCATGACTTAATCTTTCATTACGGTAATGTCATACATATGCAAAGCCGGCGCGAGAAGGATGCGAATCCAATAAAGTATTACGCGACAATATTATATTATATTATTAATTACATATTTATAATTATTTAATATATAACCATAATCATTCAATAAAATCACAAGTTACACCGCATTTGTCAGGGAAAAATCTTGCGTCTATATAATTAATAAAGTACTTAGCAATAATGCTAATTAATGCCTTCTTTCCAACCATGCGTAACCGACATCTCAATTTTTACTTAAAAAAATAAATTATATAAAAGAAAAAGTAAAGAAAGACATGGCCAATCTCGTCTTCACAAGGACAAGAGTCGTTAACGAGTAGCTGTGCATGTACGGATATTCCGCTGACCATAGGCTTCCTCCACTCTTAGGTTCTAAGACCAGACGCCCTTCCCCGTTTATAATTTTCCTCCTCCTTTTTTTTTTTTTAATATTAAAATATGTATATATTTCCACGGTTATATCAATTATATTGTTTATAAATTAAATTAAATTTAATTTAAAAAATTACCCGTTGATCATTTCAATATTATTGAATTGAAGAGAATATTTTATTTTTATATTTAGGATTACATTTAATATAAACTAATTTTAAAATTAATATTAAATACTCTAAATAAATTTTAATTCTATATCTAAAAACATAAAATAATAAATAAATTCAAGTCCAAACCAATGTTAAGAGAAATAGACCAAACTACTGGCTACTGGCTAACCTACAGACACCTCCGCGTCATTCCTGCTTTCTTCTTACTTCCCTATTTTGACCACTTTAATTTTTCACGCCTGCCAACAAACTCCCACGGACTCTTTTGACTACCCGCTGCGTTAAGCATTTAAGTGCATTTCATTTGGGTTGGGTTGCTCACGATTGCTTACTTCCGTTAAGGAATAGACCTGCCCACCCCCCTTATCACAACTCATATGTCAACGAACCACTTCCACTGAGAGTGAAGGCTAATCTCACGTAGCATTACTTTCTTTCTATAAGACAATACGATAAGGTGTACAAAATCTTTCTCTTTTTCGGTAATACAAGAGTAGACAACCTGTTAAGGTACGAAGTAACTACATTTATATAATCCAATATCTTCTCTTTATCGACAATATAAAAATTAATTAGTGTAAACCAACTAGGCTCCAAGGCAAAAAGACCATCGTTTTTTCACTTCAGCAATTCCGGGTCATATGCCAACAACGGTGATGTTCTTTCAAACTGAAACCGTATATATATTTTGCCTCGACATACTTTTCTCCACGTGGCTAGACTTCGAGCCCTCTCACTAATACTTTTTTTTTTCTTTCTTTTTTCAGACTCATTAACACCATTCCTTCAAAACCCTCCCTGTAAGAAAAAATAAATGAAAACTTCATCAGGTGTCTCTCCAAACACACGGCCTGTCAGGATGTCAGCATAATTTCTCCAGTGTTAGCCCAATCTTCAAATGGAAGTCCAAATTTTAGTCAAAGTTACCGTCCGAGATTGGTAGTTTCCAAGGAAAATTGCATGTAAACGTCTTGATCCTTTTTGGCAATTTACTGTGAGTTTTGTGGTCACTCTCACAATGAGTGCCGGCTACATCCAGTTTCACAATGATGTTTGGCTAATTTTACGCAGATGGTCAGGTTGCCGCAACACTCTTCCTTAATCCCTGACTTGGGACTCTCAACAACAATCACAAGATTAGACGCAGGTGAGTTTAGGTACATCCGTTTTAACAAACATAATTGCAAATCCGGTAAAAGATACTCAAAGCTTCGTTAAATGAGTCATCATTGCATTCAAGGGGTGTTCCTTGATTTGAAAGGATTTCGACACTAACAGGTACTTTTAACCAAAGCAAAATATTTCATTCATGGGTGCAGACTACGCTAAGTTGGATATAGATACCGGAAAAGTGTCCTGTTTGACGGATTGAGAACTATGAACAAAAAACATGCGGTAAAGTTGTTTCAAGTTCCACCTCACCAGGCCATTTTGAATTGACTGCATCAAGCTTTTAGAACACAGCAAACTTAAGGGCATCTTTGATTTATTAAGCACATCCCTTCTTCATCCTCAGTTCAGCTTTTGACTCTAAAAAATCATAAGAAAGAAACAATGCTTCTCCTTAATTTATGGAATACAATAATAGACAAATGGTGAATGAAAATGGCAGTCTCCATGCACGAGACTCTCTCTTTGGCACAGTTAGGAGTATACGGAACATAAAGGCTTTCCTTTGCATTATGCAAAGAGGTCATTTCCATAACTCAAGACCCCAAAAAAATAATAAGGCAGCATTTGTTCATGGAAGAAAATAACTTTCTAAAGCAAAATGTTGAAATTTGTTGGGGTGACTCACTTGGCCTTTTCCTTTGGCTCTTCCTCTGTTCCCTCAGTTGAGGTTGAATTTAGAGATGTTAACTTTCCAAAAGATTCTTTGGCATCGCCAAAGAAGTCTTTCACTTTATCAAGCACAGTTTTGAGCTGGTCTTGTGTAGGCAGCTGAAGATTAGATAGAGATGCATCTTAGAAATATGAAGGATACTTAGATTATTAATAAAAAATTGATATGCTCCATTAAAATCGCAAAAAGACAAATCTAGCATGCTTTTAATAATACAATATATGATCAGTTCATTCTTGCACAATTTCAAGGCAAAAGAAACATAATGCTTACCTCAATAACATCTGTTGTAGACATCGCAGCTCTCAGATTACCATTTTCCTGCATATTTGATGTTTCTTTTTAGGCAATGAAATGGAAACATCCTTTGCTATTGTTCTTATGAAAGTATGAAGTCTTTATTATGTAAAACCAGGTTTGATACAATGAATAAAAAGGGCTACAATGTAATTACAACTAGCTTGTATCCGTATCTGAACTCAGTTGCTGACCGCAACACACGATATTGTTTAAAAGCTGTCTTTTGTATCTCCTTCTCATCCTAACAGAATAATAGATCATTGGTCAGTAATACAAAAATAGAATGATGAGCCAACCAAAAAAAAAAAAAAAAGATGAAACAAGTGCATAGCATGGATAGACAAATGTTCAGTTAGTGTAGCTTCCTCCCCTAGCAGCGACCAGATGTAATTGTCAGCTTAAAAGTTATAAGCTACATAAAGCAAAAGTTAAGGCCAATGTCCAACAATGTGGATTTGCAAAGCCAACCAACAAACTTTTGAAAGCCTCCAGAGCCACAGAGATTTTATTTTCTGCATGTATATATAGTCTTACAAACACAAGAAGAAATGAAAATTGAATTAAATTCAAGCATAGTTTATAACAGATGGGGATAAACGCAGGCCATGGCATAATTTGGGTTAGCTATTTCAAGCAATTGCAGTGACAATCACGTTCTAAAAATGTATCTAAAAACATAGCTTAAGTGAGTATTATCTCACAATGTGGAAATATCCAATGATGGGAAAAGAAACTTTGGTGAACAGATTTAATAGCCCAAAAAGGAGAACCACCAAAGTTGCTATGAGATAAAAATAATTATGCTAAAGTAGTTATTTCGCACACAAAGTCAGATAAATTTGTGAACAAAACTCACTCTGTAGATAACAGCTGCAAGATTCCTAGCAAGCGTATCTTTGTAAATATATTTCCCCAAAAAATTATCTTTTGCGGCAACCATGATTTTGGCAGTAGTTCCACCAGATATCAAACTAAGTGGGTACCAAAGATAAACCTAGCAACAAAAGCAAAGCATAGGTATCCAATATCATATTAGTACATAGAGTTACAAAGGGCAAAAATTCTAACCGCAACTCAATAATGTAGAGCAGATAAAGAGACAATGAGGAAGGGTTAGTCTTAGTGTAATGGTCAGATTCTTTCATCATGTCCGCGAAGGCACAATTGTGAGCCGCAGAAACAACTTCTCTATAAAAAAAGGTAAGTCCGTGTACATCTAACTATTCCTAGACTCCCAATATGGTCTCGTGCACTATTAAACTTTTTATTTTTTCTTTCCATCATCCAGTTTGAACACATACATTTAACAGAACTGCAATTCTTTGAAGAACCCTACAGAGGAAAACAATCTTTCACCTGCAATGATAGCACCAATCCAACTTCCATCATTCAATTAAGTATCAACCGGTTTATTTGCTCATCATTTCAAGGGGCAACCAAAACGAAGAAAAAAAACAGAAAAGAAAGAAATCTAAATTTTAACAAAAAAAAGTTAAAAATTTCTCCTAATAAGTGACTGTTTTTATTATATTCCCTCGTTCTATTCTATTTTCCTTCTTTTATTTTCTGAAATTTACTTCCTATGTATATATATATAGAGAGAGAGGGGGGGGGGAGCAGACATTAGCCATGCGGATGAAGATAACGAATCTGGGATTGCCGTCGTCTTCAATCTTGGGCAAGGGCGGTGGAGTTGGCGGCCTCGAGAACTGACGCGCCGCCATACCCCTCTTCCCCTTGGCTTTAACCACCAGCAACGTCGTCGTTTGCCCATGTTGTCTCCTTCGACACTCCTGTGCTGTCCTTGTCGTTGAGAAGTGCAAGTGCTTCGCCAGACCACTTTCTTCGTGGGTTCTCGAAAATGGAAGCCTAACGAGGGCGTTTAGTGACATCCCCACCTCCATTTACTTCCCTCCCACACAGCACCGTTGCCGGCCACCAGCTGCTCAATTGACCCGTTGCACTTCTTCAACGTGTCTCAAAGATTTTGGAGAGTAAATCTTATCCGCACACGCACGCGGAAGTACAACAAGCACACGTGGCATGGCTTAGTGACAGTGTTGGAAAATTCTTGGGTCCCACATTGTCTGAAAGTCAAGACCCCTCCTGGCCCGTAGGAACTGGACTGCTCTTCTTCTGTTCTTTGTCGGCTGGCAAAAGAAATGGCCTTGGTATCTGGTCTTTTCTTCTCTAAGCCCGTTAAGCCCACCTGGGTAGAAATGAGCAGGCTTTTGGAAATAGAAACAAATCCGAGGAGTTATTAATTACAAGAGCTGGCGGTAAAAGTCACCAGGGAACCCAGGAAATTAATTGTGTATGTCGGATACATATATATAGTTCAAGAGTGCTAAATTTATAGGATAAAAGCTTCTCCAAACTATAATTTGGATGTCAAGGGGGTCATGGTTACGGTAGCATAGCAAGACAAAGCCTTTATAAAGAGATAATAATGAAAAAAATCATTGTGAATTAAGTTAATTGAGTATATAATTTTAATTAAATAATAAAATTTGACCATGACTAAATATAGGTGACGGACACAGATACAACAAGTGAAAGGTAACTTAAGATACGTGGAATTATTATTAAGTTTAAGAATATCAATAAGTATATATATATATATCTAAGAAAACATACAAGATGTACTTTTTAAAAGTAATTTCTTGAGTTAAGATAGATTATTATAGTGTTATATATTTTATTTATCTATCAATCTATCTTTAGAAATTTTGTTTTTATATTAGAATTTGAAGAATCTATGGAAGAATACATGGAAAATAGCCCAAAAATTAGTCAACAATCTATAACATCTTCGCTACTTAAATCCAACAAAGAGAAAAGTGTGAGATGAAAAAAATTCAGATAAATTTTTTGCTCTTAAATGTCTCTTTTTATAAATGATTGAAAAACTTTATGAACGAAGTCATCATTATTTTGTCTTCTTTTAACTTAATTACAAAAAAATAAAATTTATTTTATTCATATTTCTTTAGTCAGATATCTTTCTTACTCTTAAATGTTTCCGTTTATAGATGGTTGAAAAACTTCACATGAGTCGAGTTATTATTGTTTTATTTTCTTTTAACTTAATCGCAGAAAAATAAAATTTATTTTATTAAAAAACCCTTTTGAATTGATAAAAAACTTACTTTTTAATAAAATAAATTTGTCTTTTTGTAACAATAATTATTTAGTGAGAATTTAATATTTTTAAAAGACTTTTTGTAGCCATAGTATTTTAGATAAATCTCTTTTTTCTTAGAAAAAAATTTTATCTTTTTGTGATGATGGGAGAGAATTTTTTTTTCTTTCAAAATGCATTTTATCTTTTATTAGATTGGACATTTTAGACCTTCGCCCGTGTGTATATATATAAAATTTAAATTTCAATGAATTTTTTAATGAATTTAATAATAATAAAAAAAAGATACATGCAAAGTATCGCATCCTCACATTGGATTTGCGCTAAGATGGTACTGGGTATGGTAGGTACAGAATATCTTAATGTGAATCTTGGATCTGTCGCTGGACTCTAGTTCAAATTTTGATCTTGATGAACCAAAAAGAGGAACCTTGATTGTCCCCATGTGACTTCTTTGCCGATGAACGAATCTTTCCTGACCTAACCGTTTGGCCATGTGGAAGAAATGGTCACAACACTTCATTTCGAATCAAATCCATTAATCTTACTTTCCAGTCTAATTGGAATATTTTCTTTTGCTCCGCAATTGATACATTGAAAACCTGCAAAAGAAGGAAGTAACACGAACTCAGGGGAAAAAGGTCAATCGACCGAGAGAAGCCAGAGGGACTTGACACAGCTAACTGACGTCATTTTTGTTAATATATATATATATTAAAAAAAATCAAGTTCTCATAACAAATAATAATTATATATATATATATAACACAGTTTTAAATGTGTAACAAACTGTTAATAAAATTCAATAACGTCCTTGACTGCGTCTTGACCTCTGTTCATATACCCGCTCCCAAACACAAAATCATGTCAGCTAATATGCTTTAATTTGCCAAAACTTAGCCTAGAAGCCCCAAGTTGAATTTGTGTAAACAATTTCTGTGTAGGAATATGTGTAAAATTGCATACTTTTAATTATTTTCAGACCTCACAGTTTGAATCTCGTGCACTGGAAGACCATTTTTAACCCCTTCTTCTTGTCTTCGTATTGCACACTAATTCCGAAAATTATTATGATAAGAACATAACGTCCTTATGTAAATGTCAGGCTCAAGGCCGGCAAATTTGGTGATGCAGGGAATTTAGCGGAAGAAACTGTGACTCATTAACACCAGCGAAAAAAATATTACAGTTTCGGTAACCAGAGTTCAAGCCATAACACTGATACACCAAGGAAAAAGATCCATTACACTATCATTCAATTCAATTGAATCAATTTTAGGTAAGAACACAGCTGTTGGCATCATAGAATAGAGAAAATAATAATAATAATAATAATAATAATAAAGGGGAAGGAACGCCTTGTGCACTGCACATTTTCGTTCAATCCTATCTGCTTTGATATGGGAGCAGAGGAATTTTATTTCCATTAACTTTCACTGAATTTAGGAACAATCCCAGCCAAGAATAAGCATCCTTTCTTTTGTGCAACGTTATAGCCCTCAAAAGCCTCGTACTTTCGTAGCCACTCCTTGTTCTGCCTCATCATTCTTATGGGTGCAGGATGGAATCCAGCGCGACCCATCCTCCCGAGCTATTGGTCAGCCCTTTCATGCCGCTCAAACCGTGCTGATCCTTCATGGTTAACAATGTTCTTGATCTCTTTGGTGAAATAGAACTGCTCTATCTTGGCTCTCCTTGTGTCATACTTTGGTAGCATTGCATCCAGAGAGTCAAAAATAGCTGAATAGTAATGCAATGCCTCCATGAACCTCACTAGAAAGAATGGTCCATTGTGGCTTGAATTTTGCTCTACTAAAATGAGAAGCCTTGACAATAGCTTATGGAGAACCTGTAGAGCAGAATTTAGTGCTCCTCTGCTCTCATTCACTGCACAATGCAGCTGAAGAACGCTACTGATTACCACTTCTCCATCAAGTAGTTTGAAATCTTTTGGTTGCAGGTTTTCTAAGCTGCTGTTAACCAATGAGAATTCACAGGGCACTCCCAAGCTTTGTGTGTAGCGCTCTATCTCGTCTCCTATTGCTTGAAGGCGATCAGCAGACTCTCCTACGCCAGTAATTCGAAGGTGACAGGGTGGTTGGCCAGCACGGTTGGCTAGGCTATGTATGAGTCTGAGCCATTGCTAGCCATGGGGCAGGCCTAGGGTCCCCCAATCAATAACATGAACAGAACTCTCTCCTTCAATGGTTTCCAAAATTGATGCATTGGATGTAAAATGACCAAATTGGATTTGTGGGCAAATCTCGTAGAGAAGGGCTAAAGCCTCATCCTTCTCTGCAGTAACTGAGAAAGACTCTGCTTTGCAGACAAGAGCTCCCACTTTTCCAATTGGTTGAACTAATTCGAACCGGTCAGCTAGCCCCTGAACAAAACAGGAAGCAACTCTTCGAAATGATGTTCCAAAGGCAAGGGCATTAGACCTGAGCTCAAATAATAGTGCAGATGCATATGCTTTATCGCAACAATCAACAGCTTTGCCACAAGCAATAACTTGCTGAACTAGTTTCATATCAACAGCACCCACTTCTTCCTGGACTTCGTGTATCTCTCTTCCCACCATCATTGAAGCTGCTACTTCCATGGTGTCAATCGCCAAGTGTCTTTCTCCATATGCACATGCATAATTCCTGAATGGGACTATTGGGAAGCCAGTCAAGCTAATTGCACTCCTGCAATTGCTGCTTGTCCTATAAAGAGTACTATTACTTCCCATGAATTCATCAGAACTTGGTTCTTGTTTTAACCACTTTATGTTTCCTGTTTCATCCAAATTGGAGCTGCAGAAATCTTCATTCTCCACAGCGGGTAGGCATGGGATGGAATGGCAGAGATTAAGCTCAAGACTTGCCTCACTTCGCTTGAAGCGGTCATTGACAATTCTGATTGATCAAATTTTTTCAGTTACTTGAAGTCCCAAAAGGTCCATTTGCTAAGTGGAGGTTATATATATACACGTATTTATATGCTTGAATTTCCCTGTTGAAGGCGAAGTAATTATCTTAATATGCATCCCATGGTACGTGAAAGGTACTTGAAAGTGAAATGAACTTTGAAAATCTTCTTGCTGAAAGCAGGCGTGGTGCAATCTGAGCACGTAGATCAATCAAAGAACACTCTTCCAGGGAAAGTGAACGAATTTAATAATCTCGCTCACGTAGCTTTCGAATCCGTCCAGTTCAGGAAAATTTAACAAGACATAACTCTGATGTCTAGAAGAGTATCTCTCCTAGTGCTTGTTATTTTATAACCGTTTCTGGTATATTGTTATTTGCATTATTCGTTCGCATTATACAGATCAGGAAAGAGACCACATTGGTGGTTCTGCAAATTTTGTTCCCATTTGTTTGTATGTCAACTACTAGGACAATTCTGTTTGGTCTTGAGGTGGAAAATGAATGAGAGGTGATCACTGTCTGTTTGTTCTTTTCCTCTCTGAACGCATATAATAACCGGCGGGCAGCTTCAAATCCTGTTATTCTGCGACGTTGACTCATTCATGTACTCTTCTTCACCACCAAATGGTTCTGCGTGGCGCTAGGAAAATCCTAGTAAAAGACGAATCTCGGTGTAATGATAAAAATTATTTTATTGTAATACGATAGTTACGAATTTAAATTGTGGATATAGTCTTTTTTTTTTTGTAAAAATATAAATAATATTACGTATCCTTCTTTCTTGTAAGAGCTTTGTACACTATAATGTCCTTTTTTCTTTTTTTTTTAAACATGGTCGTGGCAAGACACCAAAGACACCTCCAGGAGCTCAAACTTAGCCTGCAATAATTTTTGCTGAACTGAGTCGTGAAAAACCGGAAATGATGTGATGGGAATACGGTCAACTTCCTTAGCATCCAAGATTTTACGAAGTTTACACTCTCCTTTTTTTTTTTTTTTTTTTTTTGATTTTTCTTAGAGCAAATTATACTTTTCCCTAAAACTGGATTTAGGAATACATCCGGCAAGAGAGAGAATTTTTTAGCAAGCTGCAAGCTTTTAATGGATGAGACTTCTGCACCGTAGAACTTGGGAATTGGTCAAATTTGAAGCAATAATCGGTCCCTAAAAATGGATTTAAGGCCCCGTTGCTAACCCTTAGCTCCGGTGAACCGTAGTGAAAAATGTTTCACCACAGCAGCTGGGCTACCGTTGCTTAGCTCAAAAGGCCACAGAGGCAAAAAAAAATATTTTTAGCTCATGTTGAAATAGAATTTAGTTAATTACTCGAATTAGATTAAACTAGAAGTCATTCAATATGACTGGACTCCCTTTCTCAAAGATGCAGAGATACAATGGAAGTAATGATTCATCAATCACTTAGTCTTTTGTTAGAGGTGAACTAGACTAAAATTGCTGTGACACTTAGGTGACAGAGCTTATCAGGCAATTGACCTGGGGACGCCATGAGCACAAAATTGGTCATATGATATTATTATTAAATAAAAATTCAAACCTATTGTGACATCTACTAAAAAAATTAAAAATGTTTCTAAATAAACTAATTAAATTTAAGATACTTTCCTAATGACCCACTCCTAGGACTGCTGTATTAGATTCCCATAGTCCCTATGTGTGGACCGGCATTGCACGCAAAATGCAACTGAAAGCCCAAGAAATTAACACAAGCATTGACCAAGATCACACAAAACTGTGTTGTAGATCAACCAAGAAACACTACACTTAATTTTGAATTTAAAATTCGATTCTTATTTTATATAAACTATATAAAAATATGGATTAATGTGACAAATGCTATTTGTGAAAATTGAAACCATTGATTTTTTTTTTATTAATTTATAAGGCCTAAAATTCGTTTTTCACCTATACATTACTTTGATATACCCGTCATATTCTTACTCATCAAATTTATCGACGTCCTCGTCGAAAATCAGTGTCTCCCTTACTTATTTCTTTTCTACCAAGGGGTTGGTGACATGTCGGAGTTTGGGTTGATTTTAATACCACTTATTACGACGATTACTTTCCTCAAAAAGTAATTTATTAAAATGTGTAGTGTGATTACGTTTATAAGGCCAAAATCCCTTTTTCCTATGTGATGTAGGAGTCTGAGTCATATATAAAGATTTATCTGTTACTTTGATATATTTGTCACAGGGCCTTAAGATTACTGGAGTTAATAGAAAACCAATAGATATGTGTAAAGGTTTCATAAATGTATTTATAAAAATATTTTATAGTAAGTAATATATAAATAAAAAGAATGTATAAATTTAATATTTTAAAATTTTAAATTTAAATATAATATTAAGT
Source organism: Ceriops zippeliana (assembly GCA_037897445.1). NCBI lineage: Eukaryota > Viridiplantae > Streptophyta > Magnoliopsida > Malpighiales > Rhizophoraceae > Ceriops > Ceriops zippeliana. Next base: position 685,451 of record JBAPLH010000188.1, on the reverse strand, counting down.
AAATAAATTTATCATTTATTTAGACTCTATTCATAAATTTTCTCGATCTCAAATGTTATTAGAGCCAAAATCATTCGACAAGGAATAAAGCACATGAGGCACCAACACTAAACTGCTTTACTTGTATGAAAAAGCAGAATAGTAATGTGCGGCTGAAAAAAATAAAAATTACACCGAATTCGGAAATCTCTCTGCTTTCGAACACTTGCGTTCTCCAACAACGCGACCTAGTGTTAATTTAACATAAAAATTGAAGAGAAAGTTTAGATTTCGAATTTTAGTATTCATTTATTTAATCTATGTTATATATCATAAAAATAATAATAATAAAAAGGTTTCGTACAAGTTACCTTTGTAGTAAAAGGCGACCATTGCCCATCGCAATCTTTCTTGCCATTTTACCAATATATTCTTTTTCCCTACAATTTTCCCTCATTCGAAAGGAAGAAACATTAAACAAATAATTACTTCGAAACTCGTGTGTTTTAAAAATAAAAAAGGCATTAAGTGAGACGATGTTAGTTGGTTATATGATTAGTATACGTTACTCAAAAGCCTTAATTTTGATAATTCAGTGAAAATAAATTGCACAATGTTAAACCCTAATACATTTAAATGTCCACAAGGTTCCACAAAACACACAAGAGTTCTTGATTTTGAAATACACTACCGCGAATTTGCTCCACCAACATGATCATGAACTCCATCGACGAATTTATGTCAATCTACTAAAAAGCCAAAACTCAGCACATTGAAAATTTTATAAGATGTACGCTGAATTATCCATACTGTAAAGTGCCTCATATGAATTTGTTTCTAAAGTTCAAGCGTCTAAACCTTAAAACATCAAGTGACTTCTCGTTCATTTTGCCTCTTTAAGAACGCCTCTTTGAATGGAGAAGAGTTTGATACTATTATCTTCTCAATCAATCAAATTTTGCACTTGATACAAGTTATCTTCTCAGTCAATCAAAATTTACACTTAATACAAGTAATCTTATTCTAATCGGGCCTTTTTTTTTTTTTTTAATTTTCCAGAATAGTCTGAGGGTTGAGTTTGAGCTTTCATCTTGTTTATAAGCCTTAAGATTATTATTTAATCCTATTGGAAATTTCGTTGGTCAACCTGACATTGCAATAGTTGCAATCTTCCCTTGCTTGTCAGTTCAACTCATCGGCCCTGCGCCCATTAGCTAAATATACTGTACTTATCACCCCTTGACATTATGAACTAGGAAGGAGAGGTGCTAAATGCTAGGGTTAACCTTTGTTTTATTATTTTTTATAATCGTTAAATTGGTTTGTGTTTTTTTTTAATTTAAAAAATTATCTCACTTATCATCTTGAGTAATGAAAGTAAATGACAAAGTAAATTTATCGTGGCAAGAAACAAAGTCACTGAAAAAAAAAAAAAACACCATTACGAAGACATGGAGATTTTTTGTTGTCCAGTATAGCCTATAAATTCAACAACGAAATTCCCAATAGCTTTACTATAAGTCCTTAATTAAATCATTTATTAATCATGAATTTAACAGCCAAATTGCGGTTTTGTTGGTTAGATTGTCCAGTAAACCAGCATCTTGATGAAAAATAATTTCCATTTTTGTTCATTGGAAGTCTAGTAAGTCATGGATTTCATAATTTTGACAACTTAAATAAGTAGGATTCAATCTCAAGTCCACATGACAAGAAATGTTTAGAAAAAATGAAAAATAAGGAAACTAGTTGGCGACCATAGTAAAATGGAATATGAGTCCAACAAGTTTATCATTAGAACAATCATGTTTAGATTAAATTGTTTATTAGATTTGATTAAATCAGTAATTAAATAATAATTCCCTCTTTCTTATAAATCTTTATTAGGATATGAGCTGTTTTTCATACTTATAAGTTTTATATTATTTCTCAAGATTAAAATTTAAGATTTTAAAAATAAAATTTTAATTTTTTTAATCATTTAGAGTGTGCTTAGAAAAGTAAATCAAAATAATTTAATGGCAACTAGTAAATGCATAATTAATGTCAGTAAATACAGGTCGCATTTCTGCTGATATCAACAAGATAAACTAATATGTTTTCTCGACCCAAAAGAAATCTCATCCTTTTGGCCGTATCAAACTCTTAAAAGTCCTTGGAAAATTTCAAACTTTCCTCGTCCGGGGTCTCCCTTTAAATGGGTTGCTCAGCACCCTCATCATCCACAAAGGGCCAGCCATTTTTTAGAATATAAGTTCCGGTTTATAAGTAAACTTCTTACAGAATGACCACCAAGGTTAAAGTTGAAGTAATCTCCAAAGAGATGGTCAAACCGTCTTCTCCAACCCCAAATCACCTCCGTCGTCATCGGCTTTCCTTTCTCGATCAAGCAATGGTCCCAGTTTTCATGCCTTGGATCCTTTTTTATCCCAAACCAATCAGTGCAACAACCAACGAGGAAAGATGTAACATAGTTAAAAAATCTCTATCCGAGGCCTTAACCTTGTTCTATCCTCTGGCAGGACGGCTCAAAGGTAACACACACGTAGAGTGCAACGACGAGGGTGTTCCCTTTTTCCGGGCCAACGCCAATTGCACGATTTCGGACATCATCCGAGACGTGAATGACCTTAACAAGTTGATATCTTACGAACTCAGGGAAGTTCAGGATTTGGGTGCTGTTTGCCAGGTCACCCTTTTCGACTGCGGAGGTATGGCTATTGGTTTAGGCATGTCCCACAAACTCGGGGATGCAATGTCTTTGTTTATGTTCCTGAACAGCTGGGCAGCTGTTGCTCGTGGGGACGACAATAAGATAACCGCTCCCTGCTTTGATGCAGCCGATTTCTTTCCACCAGTAGAAGTTCTTCAGGTTTCTGGTCAGCAACCGACAATGGAAAGTATGAAGGACGACAAGGTTGTTCTGAGAAGGTTTGTGTTTGATGCGCCTAATCTGGAATCACTTAAAGCTAGATATGCTGACAATAAAGGCCAAAACAAAGAGTATCCGATCCGTCGGCCGACTCGCGTCGAGGCGTTATCAGCCTTTATATGGAACAGGTTCAAGGCTGCAACTGGGCTTAAAGAGAATGACTACATCATGTACGAGGTGATACACACAGTGAACTTGCGTAGTAGGATGGACCAACCCCTTTCAAATCATCACTTCGGCAACATCAGCCGTATTGTCCGAACGGTTCCCGACATGCCGACTTCTGCTGCTGCAGCTGATGATGATGATCAGGTGGAATCGTCCTGTAGCTTGATACGGAAGATAAGGGATTCGATCAGAGAAATCGACGCTGATCATGTGAAGAGCCTTAGGCAACAGGGTGATGCGCATTTGAGGTTCATGGAGGAGCAAACAAAGAGGGTGGCAACCGGCCAGCTTTTCAATTTTATCGTCAGCAGTTTGTGCAGGTTTCCGGTTCGTGAGGCTGACTTCGGTTGGGGACGGCCGATATGGGCAGGATCGGCTCGTTGGATTTTCGGGAATGTGCTTTCTTTCTTTGACTCCCAAGAAGGAGATGGTGGCATAGAGGTGTGGATTAACCTGACAGAAGAAGATATGACTCGGCTTGAAAATGACAGTGAGTATAATGCTCATTTGTCCCCTAATCTAGGCTTGCTCCTCTAAATTAGGCTTTGCTTTGCTTTCCATTCCACTATCCCCGTCACTTGGGCCGTAGCTTGTGTTTTGCTAAATTCGTTTGCAACTTTATGTACCAAAAAAAAAAAGAAATATTTGGCAACCATATAATGGAAATAATAAATTAGAGGCCTTGAATAATTAATAAACCCTACATGTCCCTTTTAAATGATCACGATACCATTTTTTTATTTTTTTTACTCTTTGAAATGGTTTGCCATAGAATAACTCCAAAAAAGCATCACATAAAGGTGAACTAAATGCATTAACAAATAATTGGTAACAAAAATGTTACGTAAAATTAAACACGAAAGTATATTATTTAATCTAAATTACTAATTACAATCATTGTATTTATTAACAAATAATGAGTTAAATGTCATTAATAATTAAAATTAAATGATATAAACTTGCACTTAATTTCTACGTCTAACTCTTTTATCTACGAAATAAAACTCATTTCGTTCACTAAATGCATGACATGAATAACAGTTTGTTCATAACTTTTTTGATAAATCCCATTAAGTATATATATATATATAAGAGTGGGAAAGTACAGTCTTAGTACACCTAAGAACCCCAGATTAAGCAAGAATTATATAGTCCGCACAAGCCAATCGTTGGAACAGTGAAAATCAAGATGTTTGATGGAAACCGTACAAGCTATCAAGTCTATAATTAGTTCGCCGACTAAATCAAGGTGAAGAGGCACACTTGGGGTTCACCGCCTCAAAATTCAAGCAGCTCTGGATTGGGTTCGAACTTGGCCACGCCCTTCTTCACCCATTGTCCACCATGCTTCTTCTGCTCCCTTGTCATCCTCTGCATCCATTAAAAAGACCATGGCTTTTGCAAATTAAAACACCAACGGTGGACCACGCCGGCTTCCCCACCATCCAAGATCTGCACCATGCAAATCAAATCCCCACCAACAACAGATCCACATACGTCGTATACTAAAAGTTGTACTAAACTAATGATTAATTAAGTCATACTCACCAATTCAAAATGAGCGTTGTTATGGGCTATGCAGCCGAAGTCTGTAGTTTATGGGCGTCGAAATAGCCTAAGATGAGGCCCAAATCGTGGCCTGAAACAGTGAAGCCTTATCGGCCCAATTTCTCTACCTCTAACTGGACCTTTCAACCGCCTACGTCTACGTCTCCACTGACCTGCAGCTTCATCTTTCGTTTTCTCTGTTTGTCTTAACCCAGAAAGCGGCGAGGAAAATTGAAATCCCCATGGCTCCGAAGCCCAAAGACAAACAGAAACCGTCGTCGTCGCCGTCGCAGCCTCCGCTTCCGATCGAGGATCTCTTCACTAATCTCAACCGGCACATCAGGGGATCCGAATTCGAGCAAGCCCTCAAAGTCGCGGAGCAAGGTCAGCGTTCCAGCGATTCTGTGGAACGGTTTTGTTTTGTATATTTTTCCGGTTTCATTTGTTGGATTTTATAATTCGATTCTGATACTCATTCTTTTTCCATTTTCGTGGCAGTCCTCTCGATAGCTCCGGGCGATGAGGACGCGCTCCGATGTAAAGTCGTGGCTCTGGTAAAGGTGGATAGGATCGAGGATGCTCTTTCGGCGATTCAGTCTGCACCAAAGCGTCCTGCTGACTTCGATTTCTTCAAGGTGCGTGAATGTTAACTTAACAATGCCGCATTTTTCCTTCTTTTTTTTTTTTTTTGCCCTTTCTTATGAGGCTCGGTGCGATGGATTCGAGTCACGGAAATAGCCTCTTTGTGAAAAAATAAGAGTAAGCTGTACATATGACCATTCCCCAATGTTTGTGGGAGCCGTGTGCACTGAGAATGCCCTGTTTTTTACGTGTATGACGTCTACTGTGGTCAGCTACTTATATTCATCCGTTGGTTCATGTTGATTGGGTTTTTTTTTAATTTGTGAATGGTTCGTGTGAATTGGTTGAGAATTCGATTAATGATTTTTTAATGGAGGTAATTTTAGTTGCTTATATCCACCAACTCCTTAGGATACAAACTCCAATAAGACTCGTGCCTCTGGTCATTTACATCAATTGCTTCTTTGTCTTGTTATTTAGGGTGTTCAATGTATCTAGATTGTTTGAATTTGGTAATTTTTTGAATTTGTGTGTAGATATTATCCTGTGGTTCGCGTCCTATTCAGTAAACTTAACATATAAGTGCCTTCATTTCCTTAAGCTGCCCATTGTCTTGTCTTTTCAACATAGTGAGATGATGAACAAGTTAGATGAGGCATTCGTTTTGAGTGTATCTTCATAAGTGGTCCTCATAGACATCTCAATGGAAAAATAAATGGCTGGTTTACTAGACTTGATGGATAAATTTATGGGAAAATTCTTTCATAAGCCCTTTCCCATTTGGTTCTGTTGCTCTATTGCTCCAAAAGGATGCCTTTTTCTTTTAGTTTCTCTCTTGACTTGTCACTTCTTTACTTTGTGTCCCTATATGTAGGCTTACTGCCTATACAGACAGAACAAGTTGGATGAGGCCTTGGAGTCCTTGAAAGGCCAAGAGAGAAATTCAGATACAATGTTGTTGGAAGCTCAAATTCTGTATCGTATGGGAAAAATGGATGCTTGTGTTGATGTCTACCAGAAGCTTCAAAAATCCAAGATTGAGCTATTAGAAATAAATCTTGCTGCTGGTTTGATATTGGCTGGGAGGGCTTCTGAAGTACAGGGAATGATGGAAGCTAATCGGATTAAAGCATCTAGCAGTTTTGAGCTGGCATATAATGCCGCTTGCTCCTTGATTGAAAGGAATAAGTATGCAGATGCAGAACAACTCTTGCTAACAGCCCGAAGGTGATGCACTACTTTACTCAGTGTAAAAGTTGTTTTCGGATGACTTATCAGGAGAAAAAGAATGAAAGTTTCTTTCTGGCAATCGAATGGTTTATGATATGTTGATTATGAAATCCAAGTTTGTTTTAGTTTCTCATCACTTCTCATTTATCTTGTGCATCAACAAGTGAATTAGCAACTTTCTTGAACATAAGAAGTTAAGCACGTGTATTATTTGTCATGAAATGAATGCATGAAATACACATAAGGTAAAGCATTTATGGTTTATACACCATTTCTACTTTTTTTTTCTCCCTGAAATACAGATACCCTTCCTGCCACAATAACCTGTTGATTATATTTTGCACAAACCTCCCTTTTTTTCCCATTTTCAATTGTAGATGATCCTTTATTCGAACCCTGAGTCTCCCAAAGATGTGAGGATGATTAAATCAATCAATTCTAACATACAATTTTTTTTTTTAATTTTAATTTCCAACAGAGTTGGTCAGGAAACATTGATGGATGAAAACTGGGCTGAGGATGATATAGAGATTGAATTGGCTCCTATTGCTGTCCAGTTGGCTTATGTTTGGCAGGTATGAATACTGACACTGTGAAAACTTTGGCCATTAACTTTTTATGGCCTCAAGTCTTTTTATTGCCATTATATAAACAGATTATTTAATCAGCTCTTAGGAAGATCGCAAGAGGCCATGGAAGTTTATGCAGATATCATTAACCGAGGCTTCGCAGATGAATCGTCTTTGGCAGTGGCAGTCAATAATTTTGTCAATTTGAAAGGTTCTAGAGATGTTTCTGATAGCCTGAGAAAACTTGATCGGCTTAAAGAACAAGATGTGCATAATTTCCAGCTTGTTCATGGACTTGACAAGCTTTCTCCAAAGCAAAGGGAGGCAATTTATGCTAACCGGGTGCTTCTACTGCTCCATGCAAATAAGATGGATCAGGTCTCCTTTTGGCTGTTTTCTTTTTCTTTTTTCTTTTTAATTATTATTTTACCCGTGTGATTTGTCCTCCTCTAAATCTGTGTCAATTTAGATATTGAGGTTTTATTTTCCCTTGAATGAAATTTTCTATTGCCAATGTTTAACAGGCACGAGAACTTGTGGCCAGACTGCCAGATATGTTTGCTGACAGCATACTGCCAGTATTGCTTCAAGCTGCAGTCTTGGTGAGGGAGAACAAGGCTGGCAAGGCTGAAGAATTTCTGGGGCAGTTTGCTGAAAAGTTTCCTAATAAATCCAAGTTTATCCTTCTAGCAAGGGCACAAATTGCTGCTTCTTCTGCTCATTATCAGATTGCAGCTGACTCTGTGGCTAAGATATCTGATATGCAGCACATGCCTGCTACTGTTGCCACCATTGTGGCTCTTAAGGAGCGTGCTGGAGATATTGATGGTGCATCTGCTGTGCTTGATTCTGCGATCAAATGGTGGTCAAATGCCATGACCGAGGACAACAAGTTGAATGTCATAATGCAAGAGGCTGCATCTTTCAAGCTCAGGCATGGGCGAGAGGAAGATGCTGCCCAGCTCTATGAGGAGCTTGTGAGAAGCAATGGGAGCATTGAGGCTTTGGCTGGGCTGGTAAGTACAGTTGCTCGTGTGGATGTTGACAAGGCAGAAACTTATGAGAAGAAGCTGAAGCCATTACCAGGCCTTAAGGGAATCAATGTGGATGCTTTGGAGAAGACCTCTGGAGCAAAGCATGATGAAGGTGCTTTCAATGCAGAAGTTGCTGAAGCACCCGAGGAGATTAAGAAAGAGAAGCCAAAGAAGAAGAGGAAGAGAAAGCCAAGGTATCCTAAAGGGTTTGACCCTGCCAATCCAGGTCCCCCTCCAGATCCAGAAAGGTGGCTTCCTAAGAGAGAGAGATCAACTTATAGACCCAAGAGGAAGGACAAGAGAGCAGCCCAAGTGAGAGGCTCGCAAGGCGCTGTTGTTAGAGAAAAGCATGACACTGGTGGTAGTGCCACTCATCCCAGCACCTCAAATGCAAAATCAACCCAAACTTCTACTTCTAAATCGACCTCCCAAAATGCAGCTGCAGAGCCATCGAAGCCTCCGTCCAAGTCATCTAGAAAGAAGTCAAGGAATTAACTGGAAAAATCCCGTGACATTCCACCCTGATCCTCACTGGCATTTGGGGTTGCATTCTAGTTTTCCTTTTTTACTCAACATTAATATTCTTGCTGTTTTCATGAGAATTTTTGGCCGACCTGCTTTGTCGGGTTTCAATTGAAAACGCAGTGAGGATTTCTGGTATGTCGAATAACTGTGTTTTTTTTTTCCTGTTCTCTCTCTTTGCTTTTTTTTTGGATCCAATATGCTGAATGACTGTGTGACCTGAAATTTGTTTTACCATTGTGGAACAAAACATAGAATTTTGTTCTGTGGAAAGCTGCCATGCATGCAAGAGACTAAAGGTCCTGGAAATGACTTTATAGCATAAACTCGAACTCGAAATCCTAGTGCTGATACCCAATGTTCTTCTCCTGGTGAGCCTGTGGTCCATTTATTTGTGCCGAAGTTTACAACCATATGGGCTTAGCCAGGGCTTGTAGGCTAAGCAAATAGCAAGGAGACAACTCTACAAACTCTGGCCCGCGTGGAAATTAAAGGATTTCGGGCATGTTTGGGCGTGGACGCTTGGCATATTGTGTTTTCATTTATTTATTTATTTCGAACTGCCTGGTGGCAAGGCGGGATGAGTCGCCTTGGGATCATCCAGGTTTGTAGACCAAGTAATTCTTCCTTCGTGGCTACGGGAACGAAAAATGGACATATGCTAATTTGAACAGAATACTTCGTCTTGTAAGCATGGTTTCTTTTCTTGTCAAACCAACGAAGTTTGGTGGCCAAGAAACAATAGATTGAACCGACACACCAAGTAACCCCCGATGATACGGGAACTGCAAAAGTCAACCAGTATGAATATTTATTACATCGGGCATCTCTCTTTACCGTGGGCACATCTCTTTCTGTTTAGTAGCTTAAGTTTGAGTTTCTGTGTCGTAATTCGCCATAAAAAAAAAAAAAACAGAAATTTAAGTGTTTAATTGCATAATAATAAAATTTTAAATTTGTTAATATTAAAATTAAATGAAAAAAAAATTATTTAAATTTAATAATAATATTTACATAAAAAGTATTTTTAAAGAAAGATCGAAAGAAAATAATAATAAATAATCACTTATTTTGATTTATAAACGAGAGATATATATACATTTATTTATTAAAATATTCAAAAAATCAAGGACCCCAATTCTAAAGTCAAAGGTAAAGTTTAATTAATAAATAATTATAATGAATTAAGAATATTTTTTTCATATCTGGTCTGAGTACATTCTATATTTATATAAAAAAAAGAAAGAAAAAAAAAAGATGAAATTGAAGTCATTATATATATATATATATATATTTATTTATTTATTTATTTATTTATTTTTATTTTTATTTATTGGTATCTTGGTGGGTAAGCCAGGATGATGGTCAGCGACGTTGACTGAGGCTGCTCGCCATTGCCGTAGAAGCAGCCATAAAATGGAAGTCATTTCCTACTCGAGCTTATGAGAACCGTGGGATGATAACACGCAATCGTGTTTGTTGTGGAAAAATTAAATTATATTTTTGTCAGTGCTTTGAATTTTGTACATTTTAGAGCTACCCTTAAATTGGCCTGCTTCCAACGCCAAATTCTCTCTTTTGCCTTCTGCAATTACATAAAAGGTAACGCTTTACAATCACAAATAAAACAAAATTCAAAATTACCGGTGAACGGGATGGTCAATCGCACAATCGAAAAAATATAACTGTTGAAGAATTAAGAGAACGTCGTAATTTTGAAAGTTTCAGAGCTAATCAAACGGGGTTTGCCTGTGCTTCAGCCAATATAGCTTTATTAAAAATGTAACTGTTGAAGATTAATGGTATTTGTCCTGATTTGTTTTCTTGAATAAATCATACCAACACCTTTAAATATATATATATATATATATATTAAAAAACCCTAACTCAATTTATTTATTTATTTATTTATTTATTTATTTTGCCTTGGTCTATCCTGGCAACTTAGAAAAAAAAAAAAAAGTAATCATTGTAGGTTATAGTTTAATTTTCAGAGATTTTATTTATATTATACAAATCATGAATTTAAACTTTCACTCAAATTATTCAATATGCTAAATTTCACATAATTATAGAAATATTCAATAACAAAAGAATTTGTTCTAAGGTATCTTCAGTCCAAAAAAGAAAAAAAAAAAAAGGAAAAAAATCACCTTATTGTATAGCGTATTAAGCATAATTATTATTTACCGGACTATAAATTACCATCATAATTTTTTCATTTTTAATGACGGAAAAAAGCAAAAAAAAAAAAAAAAAAAATTAACAAGCCAATTTTAACCCAGTCCCATAATTTACGGGATCAGCATCTGGGCCTCAACGAAAGTTGAAGAAGACAGAGGGACCGAGAATCTCAGGATTTGGTCCCCTTCTGGCTCCCGCCACAACTTAACTAGGAAGGTAGAGTTAAAAAATAATAATAAATACTTTTTAAATAAAATGCATAATAATAATAAATATAAAAAATAGCACTCGACACGTGTCGGCTTCTCCACACACTTCTCTCTTTCTCCCGCACGCCTAAAAATGGGGCCCCAAACTTCGCTCTTTTCCTTCACTTCTTTCTCTTCTTTATTTCTATTTTCTCGCGCTCTCTCTCTCTCTCTCTCTCTCTGGATCGAATTCCCCAATACCCAAAAGGAAAAGGAAAAGGAAAATAAGAACCCCCCAAACTTTGGATTTTTATTCTTGAAGGTTTGTAATTTCAATTTTTTGATTTTCTTTTGGGTTTTTTTTGGTTGTTTCTTGTTTCCGCGGTAATGTTCTATATATGGAGGATTCGATGCGGAGAATTGGTGAATTTGTGAGAAGGAATTAGGGTTTGTTTTGTTTCGATTTGGGGGTCAAATTGTTGGTAATTCACCTTTTTGTTTTTCTCTCCTCTGTCTGAGTCTCTCGAGTTTTTTTTCTTGCGATATTTTACTAATTGGAGAAAAAAGGTGGAAAAGAAGGAAGATTCATTTGTTTGTTGATTCATTTTTTTTTGGGTATCGATGATGGTTTTTTTTTTTTTTTGAGAAATTCGATTTTTTTGTTTAGGGCTCTTGGAACAAGAAACTCTGTGAAATTTTTGGTTGCGTTGTTTTAGTTTGCTATCCAAAATTGAGGGTTTTCTTGTTAGATCTTTCTTCTTCTGTAACCCATATCTACTTCGTTCCTTTTCCTCCATTTTTTTTCCTTTTAGGTTTTCGGTCTAAATTTAGCAATTTTTTTAGATCACTTTTTTTCCCCTCTTTTGGGTTTGGTCAGAATTTTATCTGGAAAAAAAAAAAGACAAAGGAAAACTTGGGTTCTTATTTAGATAGAATGGCCTTGAATTTTTCGCATAGACCTATCTTTCCTGCCCGCCTATCAGATGAAAATTTGGTTTCTCCAATGAGGATTGCAAATGGGTATCTTGTTGATGGTAGACCAGAGAAAGTTGAGGATTGCTTTGATTATGGAAGGGATAGGAATGATAGGTGTGGCTCACAGGAGTCAGTTCATAAGGATATTCTTGATCTTTTGCCATCTGATCCATTTGGCATGGATATGAGCACAACGTTTACAGCAATAACGGGTTGGCTTGAGGATTTGGAGGTGGATTATGGTGGGTACAGTAGGGATGAAATTGCCACAAGTGATGGGAATTGTCAGTGGTTTGCAGGGTTGAATTTTATTTGGAACAATGCCATGAGGTTCCAGGTATTCCCTGGGAACATGGGGTTTGAGGATAAATCGAGTTTTCTGGGTGGATTCGGCAATGGATGCATGGAAAGAAAGGAAGCTGGAAATGTATTTGGCCATGGTGCTTGTGAGACAGAGGATCTTTTGAGTTTGGGGAATGAAATTATGGGCATTAAAACTCCTTGTGTTGTAGATAAAATCAGTGACAAATTCAAGGAAGATGTTGGGTTTTGTTCCATCGGAGATAGTATGGTTTGTTCTGACGAAGATGGAGGAGCTCCTCATACAGCTTTTTCATTTGCCCTTGGTTATCTTGGAGTACGGGATCTTCTTGTTGTTGAAACTGTTTGCAAATCCCTGCATTCGACAGTGCGGAATGATCCGCTATTATGGAGGAGTATTCACATAGATCAACCTCTGAATGAGAAAATCACTGATGATGTTCTTTTGCAACTAACTAACAGGGCCCAAGGGAATCTGCATTGTTTAAGCCTTGTGGAGTGTCCAAGGATCACTGATGATGGGCTGAAACATGTGCTTGAGAACAATCCCAGGCTGATGAAGGTGAGTTTGCTTCACATGCACGTGTTTTCGGTTCCTAAAATTATCTGTGGTATATTGGGGTCTTGAAAATGTAAATTGTTTACCTCATGAATCTTGATGCTTGGCTTAACTGTTTGATGTGAGATATTTATGTTTCAGTAGTTAACTTTTTCTAATTTTAAAGGAAGGCATATATTTCAGGTGGATTATTTTCTGGAAATGCAAAGCCAGTTATTTTCTTGAGTAACATTACTTTAGACCAAAAAATATAGTCCAACATAAATTCTTAAGAGAGTACAATAGGTGGGGGATGACACCTTGGCCTATAGCTTATTGTTCTGTTGACTGTGTCAGAAATATATAGTGCAAATAAGAACAATTTTAGCATGTTTGTGTAAGTTTGGGGCTCCAATAGGTCCAAACACGGGTTTGAAATTAAGCGATGAACCTAAATTTTATTGCTGCAAGCTGTAGTTTGTTAATTATTTATCTCTATTTCCTAGTAGTTTAGAATGTTTTTGATATCAAAGAACCTACTAAGTTATGTAACTCATCTCTCCCCTCAATCCTTTGACAAATAACATATGTGGTACAACATTGAAAGAAGCAATGCACATTGGAAATTCATAAAATTTCACCTTCTACATGGCAGTTCTCATCACCAGTGACAGATTATTGATCTTTATTGAAGCCCTAATTATTTTACTTTCACTGTGTGAACTTTTGGATAGCTCTGCTTTGTATTATACTATGAGTTAGTCTTTTTTTCAGGCTTAAGTATTAGCTTGTGCTGGTTTTGATCCAATGAATACTGATATTTCATTTACATGCAGCTTTCAGTGCCTGGATGTACGAGACTCAGCATTGAGGGCATTGTGACTAGCTTAAAGGCATTTAAGACCATGGGTACGCAAGGGGTGAAGCATTTAAGGATTGGGGGGCTTTATGGTGTGACACAGAAGCATTTTGAGGAGTTGAAGATTCTGTTGGGCACAGATAGCCTGGCTGAGCAGAATGCTCGCAAGCCACATTTTTATCACAGGGGAAACTTTTATCTATCATGTGATGATAATCAGGCCATTGATATTGAGATGTGCCCTAGATGCCAGAACCTGAGGCTGGTATATGATTGCCCTGCAGAGATTTGCCAGGGAAAAGAACATCCAACTCAAGAATGCAGGGCATGTACACTTTGCATAGCAAGGTGTGTTCAGTGTGGTAGGTGCATAAATGACAGTGAATATGTGGAAACATTTTGCTTGGAGTTGCTTTGTTCGGATTGTTGGAAACACCTTTTGAAATGCCAAGAGAAGCTGGATAAGAAGCTTGGTCCACCCAGGTCTCCTGTGCTTCATGAGTCTGCTGTTGGCTTCCATATCCATGGCTAGAAGTAGTTGCTGCTTACGTCTTTTGCTTTCATATCATCTTGAGGGAGTGCATATCCATTTATTTAGAGCCTTAAGAGAACATGGGGGCAGCCATGTTGGTTATGGTTGCCATTCTTTCTTGGTTTGGCATCTGAATCTGCACACTCTCTCATTTGAGTGCTTGTGGATTTAAGTTGGATAGGGTGCATTGGTCTAAATACACTGCACCCAGAAGTACTGTTTTGTGGAGGAGATAAAGTTGGGAAAAAATAATGATAACATGAAGAATAGGAAGAAAAGAAAAAAAAAAAGAAGAAAGAAAAAGAGAGAAAAAAGAAACACAGGAACCAAGGGAGGGGCTTGGGCAGCTTCGCCTTTTCAGCGCACTTTTTTCACTGTGAAAGATTTCATCTGTTATTCAGCATATGGTCTAATAAACCCCACGATGAGTGCATTGCTGGTTGCCTGTGATGTTGGGGACCGGTGTGTAAATCTGTACAAAAGTAGTCCTTCCTGTTTGGACATTGTCTCCAAGTAGAATTGCATGTTTTACACAAGGAGAATGACTTGCATGTTGTACCATGACGAAGAAGCCTTTGTTCGAATAAACTGGATTGCCATCCCATCCAAGTAAGCTCTGACTTATTTTCTCTGCCGCAGGCTTTGTATTATTTCTCCTGCTACTGTTTAATGGAGGTGTTGGTTTTTAAGCCATGCTACATGGTTCTTATATGTAATATGGCCTACTGTTTAGCCCTCAGTGTTCTGCAGAACAATCTTGGATGGAATCCATTGTTTCCAGAGGGCTTTCTGCTTTGAGTAGGAGACTGATCTATGTACTTTTGGTGCTGATATATTCCAGTCCCACGTATGCCTTCATTTCTGTCCTGGCTCTTATTGTAGAGGGAACATTCTGTATTTTACCTATTACGTCAGCTTGTATTCGATTGATAGCATGATTCTTGTAGCTTGTTTCTTTGTAGAACAATATTATGGACCCCAGATATGAGTGCCAAATTGTACTACTCTCCTTTCCAGTGAATAAGTGGGTTAATAAGTAAATAAGAATACTTTTGTATGTTGTTAGATAAGGCTTTGGATTGAATATTGTGAAAAGCTATGGCCAATGCAGGAAGTAAGCAGCAATTACCCAACATTCTGTTTAAACGCTGGGCACATTCTGCTTAATGGGTACTGCTAGATTGGCACATTATCATTATTACCGATATTTAGATTACATTCGAAGATCAAACCGCCATAATTATGGTGTATTTTCCTGTGATTCCCACCACGGCTTCTATTCAGTGAACTTGCCAGCAGCAATTTTCAAATCATACTTGAACTAGGTTTGCCTTCGTTTATTGGACATTCTGGTCGGTCCTTTCGGTTACTGCAGAACGTAGGTTAGCAATTGCGTTGTTTTTTGTTGCACCTGTTTGATTGTTCAAAGGAACAACTTGAATGTTATATACATTACAGACTAAACAATCCCAAGCAAAGGAGGAAATTACCCATCAAACTTGAGAGTTTGTTAAAAGTTCCTAGCAGACAGCCTATTCAATTCGTCCTTGAACTTGCAAAATCGATCGAATGGCTATAACCTGCAGGTTCTTCTTGTGTCATTTCACTTTCATAATATGAAAAAGTTAAATGAAAATAGTGACGTCTTATTGGCGAATCCACACGTTATGGTAGTATGATCATTGATTGATTATTTTTAATTTTTTTGATGTATAATTGTGATTAATGATAAAAATACAAATGTGTATTTAATGATTATGTATTTAATGATTATGACTCTGTAAATATATAGTTACATCTGTAATTCATCAAGTTAACCACGTCTATGTAATAAAACTGTTCATGATAAATGAACTAAAAAGAAAAACAGTTTTGCATACGTTGGAGTAGTCCTCCGTGCAACTTCTGAGAAGCCGGACCATTGGCAACATTCCTGACAGTTCCTTATACAAAGGCTGCAAGCAAAAAGAAATGAAATGCTGAAATGATCATACTCGTGGAGAAATGAGAATTCCTACATTGAATAACAGTATTGAAGATGTGTTCTGGTGTTGAATGCTTCATGAAGTGCAAGAGACTAAAAATGATGTAAACTGGGGCTGACGATGGCCAAGCTTGGTAGGATTTTGTTATTCTTGTTGAGCTGTGATGCAAGTTTAGATCAATGTCTTATTTAACCATTTGCTTTAATAGAGGAGTAACTTTGAAAGTTAGTTACTTCGGTTGCAGTTTAGAGGATTGCTCAACACCCATTCGCTTATGTTTGCTTTTAGCGGCTTGCTGGATGTTTCTGAAGTTGGTCTCCTTACATTTGACCGTATGCAATTGTCCTGAGTTAGCTCTTTTACTTTCCAGACTCTATCATATGGACACAGGTTTTTGACGCAACCAATGATTATGATTACTCTTTTGAGTTTGTGTGAAAAACTTGCATATACCTAATATTTTCCTTTCCAAGAATTACATGCATCAAATTTGACCTATTTCCCCCCTTGTCTGAGTGGACTTCTGCATTCATCCCAAATTGTCTTCATCTTTCATTTATTTATTTATCTCAAAACATTCGGTCGAGAGCTACTCAATGTGCACAGATAATGGGTATAATGGTTCTGTTACGATTGAACATGTTCAGCTTTTTTAAAGAAATCATCACTGCATTGAAGCATATTTCCTGAAAATGTACCTTCGCAGGAATGACCTTGTTCCTACCAAGGTTTACAAAGTTCAGGCCCTCGTAGAAATATGAACCCATGATTATAATCAAATGACCAATGATTAAAAGCTCAACTACGTCATCGAGTCACTTTGGGTAGACGCATTTGAGTGCTGATCAAGGACTGAGTAGTTTGCAGTTGGATCAAAATAACAAATTGTTTTACAACAAAGGGGAACTTCACCAATCTGACAGATCATTGGCAGTGGATCATAATTTGCACTCCACGATGTTGGTGAATTTTCTCAATTGAACTGTTTATTCTGTTGGTCTACCGAATCTGGAATCTCTGCCCTGATGATGGATTCTAGCTGGTAACTTTGCTGCACCTCTGTATACCAATCCCATTCTGAGGGTGCTTGCGTACCCACAACAAGCACAAGAATCATGGCATGGTCAGAGCAGTTTTGCTTCTAATTATGATAAAAGTCAACATGGCCTGAAATCTCCCTACACAACAACTTACACTCACTAGCCAACCTAATGCTTCTACCAATGGCAAGTCCAGTCCGTTTGTGAGTAGATGCTGGCCAATATGATTTGGCATCTTCTTCCTTCCCGGCTAACAAAGCTTCTCTGGCAGGAATCACATTTTCCCACCAAAATTCCCTTAATATTCCATGTATTAGCCTCCAATAATTGCAGTCCCTATGCACACGGAATATTGTGCTTCCATTTGGTGTCCAGCAATACAAATCAGCCCATCCTCTATCCATTACCTCCAATTGCCCCTGCACTTGAGGCATGCAATAGAATGGCATGGTTGACCAAGGAAGAGCAATCTCAGGCTTCCCCTTGTTGTAAGGACACTTGACTTCCAGGATGCCACCTCCATGGAAGCAACCAAGAATACCATCCGGGGAAGCACCAAGCCAATCAAATTGATCTGCTGAATGGATTGCAAATCCCAATGAACTCACCTCACAACCTGTGATGTTAGTATACCGATCTATAGCTGCTGCTTCATTGAGCACACCCCATTCCATGGCATTTTTTCTAGCAGCTTCAATAAACTGTGTCTCTGATGCATACACTTTCTGATGCCAGAGCTCAAAGCGACGAGTGCCCTTCCAAAAACCTAAGGCAGTGCTGAATGTGCTTGCTGTCAGCTTGTCCCTCCTAAGGGCAAACCATTCATCTGAAAGTTGAGGTGCATCAGACTGCATAACACGCTTGGCTGACAATAGTGATGAGGAAGAGCAGACAATGAGAGGGGCTGTTGGAGAGATCAGTGGTGCTGCACTCGTAGAAAACATCCCACAAAAACTACCAATAGATTTTCTCCTCCAAGGTAGTGATATTACTGTTTTAGGGTAATTACATGGCAATCTACTGAGGCATGCATGGCTCATTGCTGAGAAAAATCCGTTGGTCGATAGCAAATTTATTTGGTTGAATAGCCCTACAAAAGCCAGCAACTGCTTGAAAGATTAGAAGAAAACCAAAACATTTTTTCTCATAAACTCTTGCATTCATCACAAATGCAGAAAGTTGAAAAAAGTCAGCTCAACTCATTCGTATACAGCCAATAGGTGACATTACAACAAACAAAACACAATTTTTAACAGAAGGAATCAATAAATCCAATAGACAAATTCAATATACTCTCTCCCTCTCAAGAAGTGCAGCACATTCGACTTCCTCTAAGATATATTCAACAACCAAAAACATTTAAAGTATTATCTATCTCAAGCCGACAACAATGCCTAAATATCATCTGCATGAATATTTTCTCGTCACTCCTTTATACAAGGAAAGGAATCAAATTACTGCCCATATGGGGGTCTTAATAACTTAAAATAAAAGAAACCCATTTCGCTAATGTCTCCCAAAGAAAAATAAGCAGCAGAATTTCCGGCACATGGTTGAGGCCTCTGATAAAGTACTCGAGAAGGTGACTTTGGCTGCTAATGATGATTTTGCTGGCTGAAAACTAAAGAAGTATAAAAGAAATTGAGCCTGACCAGAGAAAAGGACGATCTTGATCGAGGATGAGACGACAATGAGCTTCGTCATCTTATGATGCTAAAAATCACTGCTTTTTCTATGAAAGAAACTTGGGGTCTGTCTTAACCTTTCAAAAGCCTTTTTTCCTTTAAGCTTCTCTGTCTTGTGATGGAACCGGTGCCCGACGGCGATTCGCCGTGAAAACCAGTTTGTAGGCTACGAAAAAGGCGACATACAGTTACATTGGGCCGGCCCATTGGTTGAAGATGGTTCTTCTAATTTCACCATCGTAACGGAGCCGAAACAATCTGATTTGGGCCTAAGAATCCCAATTATTTCGGCCCGTGGTCCATTAACGTGGTCAAATTTTGTTAAAATTTAAGTACCGAGGTCTTGAATTTTAACAATGTGAATTGAGAAAATTATTTTTGATATGTAATTTATATTCTAACAAACACTCTAATAGGCTTTAAAAAGAAAAAGAAATCCCTTTATTTATTTATTTATTTATTTATTTTGTTTTTGAAGCAAAGTTCATTATTTTGTCTAACACCTTGTTGTTTTTAGGTACATAGAAGAGTTTCGTTATATAAATGCGACTTGAAGTGTTGTAAACGCAGCGTTTTATCATGATTCAGATGTGTTTTCATATATATATATATTATATCTTAAATTTTGATCATATACCAAAGTTTTAAAAATTTATAATTGGCTATACATATTTGAAATCTATTAAATTGATTTAGTTCATAGAATTCCAGAGTGCGAGAAAAGAAGCAATTTAACACATTTAAATAACAAGATTCTGCTATTTAGGTGAAAGATTTAATGATAAATCTTAACTCTAAATCATACCTTAAATCTAATTAGCCACCCTCATAGCTTGCCTGAATGCTACATTCAGCATTCTTGTTATTATTATTATTATTATTATTATTATTATTATTATTATTATTATTTTACTTCACTTGTTTTTGGTCCTTTTGTACGCTTCACAACCCAAGAGCAAATTCAACCTCAAGAAAATATCCACAACGACAATAACTATCTAAATGCTGGTAATCCAAGATAAATATATATAATTGTGGAATTAAATAATGAAATAAAGTGGAATAATCAGAATTGAAAAGGAAAATGGGTAAAGGATTCAACAAAATTTGGTAAGTTATTCAGAATAATGATCACAAATTTAGTGTAATGTCTGGGTCCCCTGAACAGCATTCTCCTTGGAAAGGCAAAAGAATTGTAACCAAACGAGGCTGCTGAATTTTAAGATTGGGTCTCGTACGAAAAACGCACTAACAACCATAACACCGTAATGAATAATGAATAATGAAAAAAAAAAAAAAGTGATAAATTGAAACGTCAAGGTCTTCCTCCCTAAATCAACAGTCTGTGCCGCTGGAACGCATCCCGTGTTCTCTCCTCATTCTCCGCTAATAATCCATAAAGCTTTTACTTCACGCAGTCTCTCTCTCTCTCTCTCTCTCTCTCTGTGCTAAAACCTCCCAAAGGGGTGCGGCCAAACTTGCCGTCTAAAAACTGCATCTTGTCCTAATTGCTGTCATTCAAATCTTCAACAAAAAAACAGAAACAATTAATGGGTTCTCTTGTTCTCCTTCTCTTCAAATCTCTCACTTTCTTCAATCCCATCTCTCTCTAAAGCAGAACCCCCGCGAATTCCCAAAAACCCTCAAAGAAAGAAGAAAAGAAAAGCTCTGAACTTTGAGGCCATGTACTTGTCAGAAAAGCCCCGACCGATTGATTTCTACAAGGAAGAGGTGACACCCACTTCGAGGGATAACATGATTATCGAGGTCGTTTCATCCAATGGCGATTTGCCACCTCATCATCAGCACCATCTGCACATCTCTCACAATCACCACCAGCGGCAGCAGCAGATGATTGTTGCCGACAGCAGCGGAGACGATGCCCACGAAGTGAAAACGCAGCCGAAGAAGCGTGCAGAGACGTGGGTTCAAGACGAAACCCGGAGTTTAATCGCTCTCCGACGAGAAATGGACGGCCTTTTCAATACTACTAAGTCAAACAAGCACCTTTGGGAGCAAATATCGGCAAAAATGAGAGAAAAGGGGTTTGATAGATCACCCAATATGTGTACCGACAAGTGGAGGAACTTGCTTAAGGAGTTTAAGAAAGCTAAGCATCAGGATAGGGGAAGTGGGTCTGGGAAAATGTCGTGTTATAAGGAGATTGAAGAGATTTTGAGAGAAAGGAGCAAAAATTCTCAATATAAAAGTCCTGCCCCAGCTTCTAAAGTTGATACATACTTGCAATTTGCTGATAAAGGTAATTGAACAAGTTGAAATTCTTTTGGTTTTGATGGATATGGATTTATTTTTTCCTGCTCTTTGTTATCTTATGTGTTCAATATCGATATTTCTGTTGCTTCATGTGCGCTATGGTTTACTATTTTGATAGAGAATACATTTGATGGGAGGTGAGGTTGGATGTAATCAAGGCAGCAATCTATTAAAAAAAATGAAATAGGGAAATTGTTGCCTAGTATTTATCTAGTTAGTGGGTTATATGGTTAGAATGTTGTGTGGCTTTGTGTTTCTGATCGTTTTGATTGGATGCATATATGTCCTGGAGAGTGATGGGAAATGTGTTGTGCAATGCTCATGGCTCTGCAGGTGCCGAGTCCCTGGAACTCCTGTAAAATGCCAAAAAGGTTAATGTTATTGTCATTTGAGGATGAAAAGGTATTAAAGAAATCACGGGTTGTCCAAATTTATCATCCAAATCATGTCAACATAACAAGGAAAGTGAACATTAATTGTCCATTCTGGAGCTGTGGCCAACACAAAGAGCAGCACTCTGGTTGTTGTGGTTACTCTAGTTTATTAAAAGTACATGGCTCTTGGGATATGCTTATTGTTGGTGCCACAATTATCATATTCCAATCTCTTGGCTTCCAGGTTATTTATACGAACTTCATATGATTAAAAAAAAAATTTCAACTGTCAATCTGCAAGCAGCCTGGGTTGCCAATGTGTTGACATAGCACTGAGATTAATGATAGTTCTGCAACAATTTAGCAGTTAATACTTGCATAACTATTGTCAACGATAATTTCTTTGCCTTGGGCAAAAAGTTAAATACTGATTGATGGAGAAAAGAAAAAGGAAGAGGGTCAAATTTTTAAGAACTTACCGTAGGCAATACTGCCACTGTTGGGAAAGTACTACAGTATGACTAGCTTTTATAGGTTTCTGTAATTGGTAAAATCTTTAACAACAATCCACTATGTGTTATGTCATTGAATTATGTCATTTGCATGTTTCCATATTATTAACACGTTAACAATGGAAAATCCGGTGGCAAAACTTACAGCATTGTTTTCATGTCAATTTTCTTGTTTCTTTGGACTGTCCATCTGCCTCCGGTAGTTTCAGTTTCACTGGTATTTCTGGTTTCAGCTACCTTTAAGGTGCTTAAATTTTTTTTTTTTTTTGTAACATGTTTTGAACCTTTGGTTTTGTCATTAGCATTAATAAAACATCTGTTTTGTCAAACACAGGCTTTGAAGATACTGGTATATCTTTTGGGCCTGTGGAAGGTATGTTGTTTTACCAGCTTCAAGGCACTGTAATCACCTGTTTGTTTGTCACCTATTTATGTTCTCGTTATGGGTCTGTTCTTTTTGCGTTTCTTGGAATGAGGTGGCTTGGGAATTTGGGGATGTTTTTGGGATTGGGGGAAAATGGTTGTTGGATGTTCCTAGCACACAAATGTCCTTGGCAAAGATGAAGCCTGCACAACACTGATGGCTGTTGGCCTAATCATGCCATTTCATTTGTGTATGGTTAAAAAATCCATTTATTGAGGCTGAATGATGTCTACGGTGCAGGATAAAAAACCCTCAATGCCTGCCAGACAAACTAGTATCTATGTGGAATGGATTATGTGTTGCTGCTTTATGACGTATTTTCTTGGGAAATAATTAGATATACTTGTCCCAAGTTGCATTCTCAATCTCATCAGCCAATCTCCAAGTTTCCAAGTGAACTATAAATTGGGGAAAATGTCCTGTAACTTCAATGTCATCTCTCAAATAGATGTATTTTTCCTTCCATTAAGTTCTTTTTTATGCAGCTAGTGGCCGGCCGATGCTAAACCTTGAAAGACGTCTGGATCACGAAGGACATCCTCTTGCTATAGCCGCAACTGATGCAGTTGCAGCAGGTGGAGTTCCTCCTTGGAATTGGCGGGAGACCCCTGGAAGTGGTATTTCTGCTCAATATGTTTGCCTATTGAGTCAGCCCTCTGCTTCTGAGCAACAAAATTCTTCCAATTAGTGCCTGTGGAAATACCTTTTTGACTGCATTCTCACATTGCTTTAATCCCTTGTGTCAAGAAACTATTAAGTATACAAGTTTAACTTCTTGGGTGAGGACCCTTGAATGGATCATATATTAAATTCTAACATGCTCATTCATGTGCAAGCCCATTATGTTGAAAGTATGAACAAATGCAGGCTTACTTTACCCATAGAAATCAAGAATTAAATGTGAAAGGCAGTATGGTTTGAATACAAAATCTCTCTGTCATAAAGCTTATCAAGAAATCATTCAACCCAAAAGCTTAAGTTGTTGAATGAGGCTTAAGAATGGATCATATATTAAACTATAACACCTTGATTTGACAGGTACTGAGAGTCAGTCGTATGGTGGAAGGGTGATATCAATCAAGTATAGGGATTACACAAGAAGGATTGGTATTGATGGCACTGCAGATGCCATCAAGGAGGCAATCAAGTCTGCATTTGGACTGAGAACTAAACGTGCGTTTTGGTTGGAGGACGAGGATCAAATAATTCGTAGCCTTGATAAGGATATGCCTTTGGGGAATTACATTCTTCATCTTGATGAGGGTAATTAATTCACATATACTTCAATAAATTAGCAGATTTTCTTCTATATCTGAGTCTGAATAAAAAAGCAGACTATGCTGTTGAACTTTCTTTAGAGTAAGGAGTTCCCCACTTTCTATCCAATGTCCAGAATGGCTTGAACAGATTACAGCCTATTTAATTGTTTAGAAATTTGGGTATCCCAAGGAAACAGAACATACCATTCTTTCTTAATTTGCTTCTCTTTTAGACTAATATTCTTTAAAGTATAATCTCCATCAATTGTGCCTGGCCATGGTATGTAGATTGGTAAAGTCGGTTCCAGTGCCAGGGGCATGGAATTTGTGATGGTGATACAAAGCCCCATTAGTCATCCATTTATATATTTATTTGCATTTTTCACTTGAG
Organism: Ceriops zippeliana; assembly: GCA_037897445.1. Lineage (NCBI taxonomy): Eukaryota > Viridiplantae > Streptophyta > Magnoliopsida > Malpighiales > Rhizophoraceae > Ceriops > Ceriops zippeliana. The sequence continues at coordinate 661,346 of JBAPLH010000188.1, read as the reverse complement.
AATGTTGAAACCATTATGTTTGTGATTGCTTAGGTAGCAGCCTTTATTGATGTGGTCATCCTAGAACAGAATTCTCTGTCTTGTTCCTATTATCTCAGAAGTTGTGAATTTATGTGGTGCACGTTTCAAATGTAATAGTGCATGTTTCTTTACTGGAAGGGGTTCAAAATTCATTGCCATATTGTGAAACATGCATTTTCTGCAACACAATTTAGACTCATTTTGAGGCAAGTCGTTAGATCTTGAAAACGGAGGAAAACTATTGAGTCTAATCCACTTTAGTATTATTTGTGTTTTAAATTTTCAGGATTAGTCATCAAAGTTTGCCTCTATGATGAGTCCGATCACATACCAGTGCACACTGAGGAGAAAATTTTTTATACTGAGAATGACTACCGCAATTTTCTGTCCTGCCGGGGCTGGACGTGTCTAAGGGAGCTTGATGGGTACAGAAACATTGATAGCATGGATGATCTTCGGCCCAATGCTATATACCGTGGCGTGAATTGAGAGCAGGGGGCATGGACCTCCCTTTTCCAGTTTTTATTCCCCATAGAGCTCTAATACAAGTTATTGTTATTAATTGCTTGTTGTCATTAACGTGGCACCTTTGTGGAACTGAATAATTCAATTGTGTATAACAAGCTGCAATTTGTATTAACGCAGGATTGTACTTGGATCTTTCACTCGACCAATGCCTGGATATGTTCAATGGCTGTAAATATTCTTGGGATCAAAAGTGATTATGGATTTCGCGAGTGTCAAAAGTTCTGCTGTTTGGTGAATTGCATCATCTTTGAATCAAACTGTAACATCCTTTGTGCGCGGCATGGTGTAATTCTTTTAACAGTAGGTCTTGGCCTGATCTTTCTCTCAGCATCGACCAGACATCGGATGTTTGCAAATACTCCTGACAGTGAAGTGGTTCTGAAACTTCTGCCACAAACTTCGCTTTTATTTCAAGTTCTCTCAGCTATTTCAAATGGGGTTCTCGTCTCCACTTAGAGAAACACAGAGAGAATAACACTAGACAAATGAATACATAAAGTCTTTGTTTTTCTTTGATACAAATAGATGATTCACGGTAACTTGGCTTTTCTATCTCGAGCTGTCCATAAGAGGGTTTTTATCTGCTGGTCGTCCCATTCGTTATTCTTATAAGAAACAGGAGTGTCAACCTTGTGTACCTGCTGCACCCCCCCCCAAAAAAAAAAGGGCAGATTAGCTTGCGGTCCACTGAATTCTCATTCATAGATAACCTATTTTCCAAAAGTTACCAGGGTGTCGAAAGAATGCAATTAGACCATTAGTGGATTGGCAATCAATTAGGATTACTTTCAATCCAAGTGAATGGGAATGCAACGTCCTTATCAGTGTAAGCCAATACATCAGAAAACACCTAAAAGCAACAAAACCAAGCAGAGAAAGGATTTCTATCAACATACCTGGAGTAATAGCAGTCAATAGCAAACTCAACAATCAGCAGTTGGTCAAGAATGCCAGACTGATGCTGACAAGGTTCATCGAGGCATGGCAAGTAAGTGATGCTGGAAACAATATGGCGCATGATTGCCTGTATCTCTCTCGTGATCTCTGTAACTCTTTTTCCCTTGACATCCTGCAATCATATAAAGAAACAAACTCTAAATTCCCCCAATACACATTGAGGACACTGGGAAATGTTGGGCTCAAGAATATGACGTTACCCCTTCACAACAACCTCGCCATCAGTCTCAATGCTGAAATCCACCTCACCAGGACCCTGTTATTGGCCCTGCTCATTATCACCAGGACAATCCTTTGTAACTTCCAAGCTTCCAACCATTCTTTCAAAATTTCAAGAATCAATGGTTACAGTCGTCAACAGCCAATGCCATCATCAAACCAAAAACAGGAATAACCCAAGGATAATACTGACATAGAATGGGTAGCCCAAGAGTTAATGGATCGGAGGGATCATTAGAAGTCAAAAGTATAGGGCGCTTAATCCTAGGTATTTCTGAGATAATTCTAGAATACATAATTGTGTAATAGCTTGATTTAATTTCCTTAATCGCTCTGACTTAGTGGGCAAGTATTTAATACTAGAGGGTTTCCACGATAATCAAATCTGTAAGCCTAAGACTAATGATCCCTTGAATTATAAATTTCAATGAAACACCATGTTTTCTTCTATGATAAATATCATTTTTTTTAAGGCTTAATCGGTGTATTAAGCTTATATATTGCGAAACATTGTTCCATTAAAGAATCTTACCAGATAATTAAGCAGTTAAATTGGCAATAATGGATTTAACATCCTCATCTTGAGTAAGCCCATATTTCTTTACCTTGGCAAAATTCTCTTCTGGGTAGACCCCACGATTGTAGAGTATATAGTAAAACAAGAATCAACCAATGTTCCTTTAAAGACCAACCCGGTTTAGATTGCGTAATAAAAAATGGAAAAAAAGCAATAATTTCAAAAAAAAAAAAAAAAAAGAATGAACTTCACCTGTTGGCTGCATAAGCTGAAAAGTGGTGAATCAGAAAACTAACAAAAATCAGCCAAAAGATTATGAAAACCATCATAAACCCAGAAAAGTCAGTCATATATAAGTGAAATTAAACATAGCAATGAAAAGGGTAAAAAAATAAAATAAAATACTCAAGACTATTCCATACCAAAGAATAGAAATGAATTATGAAATTAAATAATATTTTTAGAGAACTAGAAATTTTCAGCTTTATTAAAGTATAAATATATGTAATTATCCAAATTTCGAATAACTTCCTTCGAATAATAATATTCTTACCAGAGGAAGAAATAAATTTATATATATATTTTTTTCCTTTGTTGTTTTTTTTAATGTATAATAGAATAAATAAGATGTATTAATTATCATCAAGAATCTAACCACGCTTTGAGATAGACATAGAAATTCCTACACAAAGTTAGAAAAGCTATGGGTGATGAGAGTGGAGATGGCGTGCACGTTAGAAAAGCATGTTCAAGAACACTATAAATTTATGAGACTATAATCCATGTCACCATTACGACGTTCAAGTTAGAAAAGCTAGATGAGAGTGGAGAAATGAAGAGAAAGAGCGAGAAAAGATTGCGCATTTTCTTTTTGAATCCCGAGTGTCTACAAAGTGGCACGAGAGTTTGACATCAAGGAAAGCAGCAGGGAGCCTACGGGATTCGAAAACGACACGGAATTCAAAAGAAAAAGTGTCATGGCCAATTGCGATAGAAGCCTGACCCATAAATTGTGACCTCTCCCCCTCTCTCTCTCTCTCTCTTTTTATTCCTGGTCTATGAGCACATGATAAACCTTTGGATTGGGTTAAGATAAGATAACTGGGCCCCGAGTGGATGATCCAAGTTGATTACTTTTATATCACATTCTCATCTCAATATATAAGCTGAATTCTCCTCTAACTTGCATTAAATAATACCAAGAGACATAATTAGATTTAATTATGACAAGAATATCACATAAAAAATGGAATAAATGATAATTACTGTGTGACTCTATTCGTAGGATTTTACTAGAAACAATCTACCATACTTATATAATCATATAATACTAAAAATAATCGTTAGATATGATTGTAACTTGAGAGTATAACTTAATCACGATACATATGGAAAGGAATTATTGTAATATATTCTCAAATATATCACCAGAACCATACGCAGAAGAAAATAGAGTACAACCAGGTGTGAGTTCAATTCATTCACATTGGTGATAAAAAGAAAAGAAAAGAAAAAAAAACATTATAAAGCACTCAATAGGCGTGGCGTGAACTACGATAAGAAAGGAAGAAGGAATCCAGGAAAAGCAATGGATTTGGAGGTTTCGAAAGAAATTGTATCACACACTGAGACAGGCATGAATCTGAAAGCTGCTGTGTGGCGGTGGAAATTTTAGGGGCCTGCGGTCCTGTCTCTACTGAAAAGCTAGCTTTCACCTTTAAAACGAGATAGAGCCTCAAAGCTTTCAAACCCAATTGAAATCTTCTCAATAAATAAGTATATATATATATATATATACATATCTACTACTTTAGCTATCCTTTATTCAGGTGTCGACATTTCGTGTTCATCGATTTCCTCATTTTTGGCTAAAATTTCACCTATCATTTTCATTCCTTAATTATTTGAACCTTTCATAGCATAGATGGTATATCCTACAAAGTGAATTAATCCTTAATTTGTGTATTTCATCAATTCAATGGCAGTTCTCTTTTTTTTTTTTTTTTTTTTTTTGAAAAAATTCTTGTCGCAGTCACAATTTTATAGTGCAATAAGATTGTTAGACCCGAAAAGGAGGGGGGGGGGGAACAAGAAGATTATGGTTTCCTTGATTTTATAGTTTAGACCAAACACTAATATGAATTTGTATTTGGGGCTTTTCCTTCTGCTGTATGATTATTGTTACACCAAAAAATTGAAAATCTATTTTTGATAATAAAAAAAAAATGACACCGTATTGGTCAACTTACGTCCTGCAAACATACAGAATTACATGCATGCATGCATCCAAGTAATTATGACAAGTCAACTTCTAAGTCACCAAGAATATTTTCTTAGATTCAAAGACGGATTCCCAGTACTCCCGAAGTTCCTTTTTCTAATTGTTTTATGTTTAGCTACATAAACCCGCCACCAATGCAGAATGCTGACAAAGGACGTGTTTGGTTTCGGGCAATTGCTTGGAACAAGAAGAAAATCGAGAACAACATGGCTTTGAATAATTAAAGTCAGTCGGATGAAGGCAACTATGAAAAAAATAAAAAAAGATTGCTGCACAAAAGATAAAAGAACACCAAAAAAGGCAGGGATAAGCTACACTAATGCAAAAGGCAGCACGGCTCATGCTTGAAGTGATGGGCGAAAGGGAGAATCGTGTTCAAAAAACTTTGGTAGTGCAGTCCACAATGGCATCAAGCTAAGGAGCCCATTCATTTAAAAAAATAAATGCCAACAGCGAATTGGATCAAATGAAAGATTTGAAGGATAACATTGTAACAATTTTGCCATGTGAGTTGTGTCAGTCAGTAATCCAATTCATCAGCTTTTTTTGCTTTTCTTTTCTTTTCCTTTCTTTGAGAAACTCATTGCATCCCATTTTGGAAAAGGGAAATGTTAGGTGTGGCCAGTTCGATCACACAAGAGGCCAAAACAGAATTTGCTAATAAATAAAAAAAAAAAGGTGTAAAGGGTAAAAATACAAATTTTTTAGATAATAAATATTTAAATTTGGAATGTCTCGCGAAGGGACACTCATTTTACATAAGTTTTCCCAAAAAAAAAAAAAAAAAAAAATCTAAACTTCAACAATTGGGAGGACTCGTCAATTTCAGGGCGCCGGAAGACAAAATTTCTCACTAATTGATGTGACTCAAACCAAAATACAAGTCATGTTGGGTAGAGAAGCATAGATGTAATAAGATAAAAGTATATAATGGAATCACATTATATTTAAGAAAATAAAATTCTTAAAAATCTTATTACACTGAAATTACTAGAAGGATCAGAGAACGAAATCACTCTAATTAGCAGACTAATTACGTCAAAATAACCTGACAAAAATCAAATAAAACACGGTCATCATCTGACTTAATAATGTGCATCAAATTGAGCTCGTTCTGGAGGGACAGCTGGGCATACACGTCAAAAACTGCATTTCTTTTCGCCGTGACCACGTCATATGAAGCCGCCAGACGTCCGCACCCCCACACGCAAGGTCGTATCTCACCACGTGTCCGCTGGGTTTACCATAGAAAATGGAATTAAAGACGTCTTTCTTTTGTCCGCGACGGTCCCTAACGAAACCCATTTGGGAAATATCAAAGTACGATTCTTTAATTAGAATCGGTGGCGGATTTCACCCATTAATCTCGGGTTCAACGCCTGTAAATTATTATTTAACAATTATAATGGTACGACGTGACTTAAAGGTATCAAAAAATCTGCCCGTGTGAGAATATTCGGTGAGTCTCGATTCACACGAGATGCCAAGGAAGCAGCAGACTTGAAACTCGAAAGAGGGCAACACCCCCCCCCCTTCCCACCAAAAAAAAAAACGAAAAGCTAAGGCCTAATTATTTTTATTTTTATCTAATTCTGATCAAGGAGACTAAACCAATCTCCTTGTTCGAAACAAAACTGAGAAATCATTCAAAACTAAGAGATTTACAGAGAACCGTCACATTATTATTATTATTGTTAAAGGGGGTCGAATCTTATTGTGCAAAGTGGAATCCAAATTATTTTATGTAAGTGGATACCGTAAGGAATCTATGCTCTAACAAAGCAGTTCTCCACCTGCACTTGTAATGTCCCTATCAATGGATTCAGATGTGCTCGCTCGTGCATCTACGTTCGGCACTTTCTATCGTGGGTTGGTGGTACAGCAGCAAAAATCTGTTTGCAATTTGTGGGAAAATAACAAATGGGGTCAAACAAAATGTGCTCGGCAAATTGCTCACGAAAAATTGAAACAAAGCTTCATAGGCCGACGGCTTTGCAACGTGGGGACATTTCGTGCTTAACTCTATAAGGTATCAGATGTTAAGCCGCGGCTTGTTTCAATAGCTTTTTAAGTGTCTTGTCCTCGGTAGGTCCTTTTTTTAATACGAACTATTCTAATAAACGTGGTAGTATTATAATTATTGATTATACGACAATTTTGTTATTAATTATAATTGTACGTACGTTAAAATTACCCATGAAATTGTCATGGTAACGCTTTCACAATCAGTGTCCTGCATAGGATACTGTGCCTGCGTCCTTTGACATTACCCATGAAACCGTCACAACTCGGTAAGAGGTAAGTTTTGGTGCAGTCTACGTGGGCGGCCTGTTTTTAATTAGAGGTAGGGTTTTTTTTTTTTTTTTTTTTTTCCTTCCTTCCTTCCACGTTAACTTGTATAAATATAATTAAAAATTTATAATTTTATATATTAACAAAAAAATAGAAAAAAAAAAGATTTGTATCAATAATTTTTTTTACTGATAAAATTATTCAACTCTATATCACAAAATTCGTATAATAAGGTTTATTCTATTTAATCAAAACATTTGCAAAGTAATATTGAAAGACAGCAGATAACATCGTCTAGAAAAGAAGGTATTTAATCAAATCTTGTTGTTGGGGGGAGGGGGGGAAAGGAAAAGTCATTAAATGCAGCATCTCAATTCTTAATTTCTTTCTCTTTTAACGTTCCGGTTTTGCAGGGCCAAGGGTAAAAATATGGGTGAAAATGCAAATGGGGGTGGGTGGGGGGGGGGTCAAGCGCATTCTTTCTTTGTTAGTTGCTATAAAAGCCGTCGTGGAATTGTGTGCCGTCAATCTAGTCCGGCAACGCATCAGCGGAATAATCCACCGTATATGGTCTATTTGCTGCACACATTCGTGCAGTCAAAAAATAGCGCAACGAAGAGGATATGCAATGGTGATAAAATTGTGTTTCTTAACCTGCAATGATAAATTTCTTTTCTTTTTTTTTTTGTCAATATTCATCCGAAAGCGAATTTACAATGATAATCACATGAGGACAAGTTTTACCAAATTCAATAGGAAAACAAACTACAATAATAATTACTGGAACATATAAATAGGGAGAATGATTGAATTTTATGACGATGATATACATTATTGTGATATTAGAAGTTTCCGGAATAATACATCACTATGATTGTGAAGAACTCCGAGGAACCAACCCCTTATATCCCCCACGTGCTTCCCTCACCCTATTCTATTACAGGTTTGTGTCTCTAAACTGATAATGAATATTGCGAAAATTTTTCTTCCTCCCTTGCTCTTGTTTTTGTTTGTTTGTTTTTTTTTTTTAATTATTTTCCAGTCTTCAATTGGGTTGTCTCTATTTTCATCAGTTGGTCATTCTTGTTAGAAAAAAAAAAAAAAAAAACAAGTAGTTTTCTACATACGTGTTCTTTGTCATATCTTGTCTGCTTGGGTATCCACGCTCTAACTTCATGCGAAAATTAGTGTAAATCACTTTGCATTTGCCCGAATGTCTTAAGCCGACGTTTCGGTTGGTTGGTAAGGTTGATGGATAGTCTTAGATAAATATTTATTCTCTTGTACGCACAAAATTCTCTTGGACCGTTTTATTATATGATTTATAAAATAAATGTGATTCCATAGATAAATAAAAAGTTTCTTACTTTAAAATATACGGTTCTTGCAGGTCCTGCTCTTGAGGTTTGGTGACGGCTAAAGTTGGACTGGGATTTTTGTGGAGGAGTTACAAAATGGATGTTTGTATAGAGAGTATCAATGTGGGATTTGCCATAGTGTTAGTTGCATGGTTTTTGGCAGATTTCTTGAAACACAGGAGAGAGATTGGAGATTTACACGTAGAAATGAAAACAGCGAAACAATCTGCGGTTTTCACCGTAATTACTGTTCTTTGCAACATCATGATTTCTGCTTCATACTTTGGTTTTGGGTTTTATGAGTTTTCGGACCGTCGAATTATCACTTGCAAATCTGTTTTCTCTGCCTTGGCTTGGACATTGGCTGCTTTGGTTGCTGTCCATTCGAAGAGCAGAATTTGCAGGGAGGGCAAGGGGTGGCCCGTGCCCCTTATTCTCTGGTGGTTCTTCTCCTGCATGTTTGAATCACTTTCTGTCTCCATTAGCCTTATGAACCATTTTGGTTCCAGAAAGTTTCCTGATCCTTGGCCTCAAGCTAACATTGTTGACTTCATTTCCTTACCATTTTCAATATTCCTTTGCTTCAATGTTGTAACCCCCAGTCAGAGGACTAAGGCACAGAGTGAGCTTGAACACCCTTTGCTACTAGAAGAGCACGAAAGGTTGTCCAAAGATTCGGCAAGTTTTGTCCAGGCTGGAATTTTGAGCCAACTCACTTTTCAGTGGCTTAATCCGCTGTTTAGTAGGGGAAGAAGCCAAAAGCTGGAATTGTCTCACATTCCTCCAGTTCCTCAATCAGAAACAGCAAGGTGTGCATCTTCATTGCTCGAAGAATCGCTCGGGAAACAGACAACTGAAAGCCCTAACTTACCGCAGGCCATAGCTTATGCCATATGGAGACCCCTGACTATAAATGGAGTGTTTGCAGGTAGCTATTTGTTCTTGCATTTTCTCTTCTTCATTCTTCAGCCTTCAGCTGGCAGGCAGGCATTTACCGTATGACGTTCTCCATTTTTTTTTTAACAGGTATCAATACAATTGCCTCCTATATGGGTCCTCTCCTGATCACAAACTTTGTCAATTTTTTGTCCGAAAAGCATGATGATTCTAGCTATCTCTATGGACTGATTCTAGCATTTATCTTCTTTTTCTCAAAGACCGTGGAGTCACTAACACAACGACAATGGTACTTTGGAGCACAGCGAATTGGCATAAGAGTAAGGGCAGCTCTCACAGTATTGACCTACAAGAAATCACTATCAGTCAAGTTTGCTGGTGCAAGCAGCGGGAAAATTATCAATATGATTAATGTTGATGTTGAGAGAATTGGAGACTTCTGCTGGAATATTCATGGAGTATGGTTGTTACCCCTCCAAGTCTTCTTAGCCCTTGTCATTCTGTATAGGAATCTCGGTATTATGCCCTCAGTTGCTGCATTTTCATCCATGATACTGGTAATGGTGAGCAACACTCCATTAGCCAACATGCAAGAGAGGCTCCATTCAAAGATTATGGAAGCCAAGGACTCAAGAATCAAAGCAACTTCAGAGACTCTCAAGAGCATGAGAGTCTTGAAACTGTACTCATGGGAATCCACTTTTTTGAGGAGGATTCATCAACTTAGAGAAACTGAGAGAAACTGGCTGAGAAGATACCTCTACACATGCTCCACAATAGCCTTTCTCTTCTGGGCTTCACCTACACTAGTTTCTGTCATTACTTTTGGAATCTGCATTTTGTTAAAAACCCCGTTAACAACTGAGAAAGTCCTCTCTGCACTTGCCACTTTCCGAATGCTACAAGAGCCCATCTATAACCTGCCAGAGCTGATATCCATGATTGCACAAACTAAGATCTCAATTGATCGTGTAAGACAATTTTTGAGAGAAGAGGATCATGGGAAGCAGATATGTTATCACACTGCAGAAGCAGCTGGTGTTGCAGTAGATGTAGAGGCTGGAGAATATGCTTGGGAAGCAAATGATCAGTCCCAGAGGAAAGCCGCAATCAAAATTACTGAGAGAATGAAAGTAAAGAAGGGCTGCAAGATTGCAGTTTGTGGATCTGTTGGCTCTGGAAAATCGAGCTTACTCAGCAGTATGCTTGGTGAAATTCCGAGGATTTCTGGGGCAGCAATCAGGGTCCATGGAACTAAAGCTTATGTTTCACAGAGTGCTTGGATTCAAACGGGCACTGTTAGAGAAAATGTTCTGTTTGGAAAAGATATGGACAAGGCTTTGTATGAGGATGTCTTAGAAGGATGTGCTTTGAACCAGGATATTGATATATGGTTCGACAAAGATTTGGCAGTAGTGGGAGAGAGAGGCATGAATTTAAGTGGGGGACAAAAGCAAAGGATTCAACTTGCAAGGGCTGTCTATTGCAATGCAGATGTTTATATTCTTGATGATCCTTTCAGTGCTGTTGATGCACATACTGGAACGCATATTTTCAAGGCAAGTAAAAGTTGTTACTTTATTCATCAACCAAAAAAAATTGTTATTCTTCAAGCTTATTGTGGTTACTTGGGTAACTATAACTTCTTATTTTTATTACTATCCTATAGTTCTCTTAGACAGATGCTTTGTGCAGAAATGTCTCATGCAACTCTTGTCAGAAAAGACTGTCATATATGCTACTCATCAGCTGGAGTTTTTAGATGCAGCAGACCTTGTTCTGGTAGGTAGCTGGAAACTTTGGTCATATTTCGGTGCATCAAGATCATATTGCCCATCAAATCCTCTTATCCTTCACTCTCAAATGCCTTTTTTTTAGGTAATGAAAGATGGCACGATTGTTCAGTCAGGAAAATATGAAGATCTGATTGCAGATACTAGTGGCGAACTTATTAGACAAATGGCCGGACATAGAAAAGCACTTAATCAAGTGAATCCACACCTTAAAGAAAAAAAGAAGACCAGTCAACCATCTCAGTTAAATCAAATTGAAGTGATAGAAGATAAATTTAGAGAGCCCTCAGAGGGAAGGCAAGAAGAAGAAACTGAAACTGGTCCGGTGAAATGGAGTGTTTACTCCACATTTGTTACTTCAGCTTATAAAGGGGCCCTTGTTCCAGTCATCCTTCTATGTCAAATCCTCTTCCAGGGATTACAAATGGCTAGCAATTATTGGATTGCATGGGCATCAGAGGAAAAACATAAGGTTGCCAATGAGCACTTGATTGGAATGTTTGTTCTGTTGTCTGGTGGGAGCTCAATTTTTATTCTGGGTAGAACTGTTTTGTTGGCTACTATTGCTGTTGCAACTGCTCAGCGTCTCTTCATTGGAATGATTACCTCAGTATTTAGAGCACCTATTTCATTCTTTGATTCCACACCCTCAAGCAGAATCATCAGCAGGGTAAGGCGTTTGCTTATTTCCAAGTGGATACTTTTCTCCCATCTCTGTATGTACCTTCAGGAAATAATTCTGTTTTTTGGGCGTATCTGTCCTGATAGTCATCCACAGATCAAAGCACAATCGATACAGACATTCCCTATAGAGTGGCAGGATTGGCATTTGCACTAATTCAGCTACTAAGCATCATTATGCTTATGTCCCAGGTGGCCTGGCAGGTCTTCCTTCTCTTTCTTCTTGTCCTCGGAATTTCAATCGGGTACCAGGCAAGAAAAACTCTTTCCCGTATCTTCAAAATTCATGCTCTTCTTGTATCTCATTTATATCTTAAGCACAACTAAACTGCCTGCCAGCACAAAGAAATATATGCAAGAATATGGCCTAGACCTGCAAAGATGAGGATCAAATTAGGGAGAATAGTTCTCAATCACATATGCTGCACGGACCACAGAAAGAAGTGCAAACAACATTCAACACCACTTTTTTTTTTCCTATGTTCCGTTAATTAGTATAAGAATTACTTACTCGGTATTTTCCGCAGGCCTATTATATTACTACTGCAAGAGAATTAGCCTGGATGGTTGGAATCAGGAAGGCTCTAATTGTGCATCATTTCTCAGAATCGATTGCTGGGGCTACAACAATTCGTTGTTTCAATCAAGAAAACCGTTTCTTGAAGAAGAACCTCAACCTCATCGATGATTATTCTCGTGTTGTTTTCCACAACTCAGGCACAATGGAATGGCTGAGTGTTCGAATCAATTTTCTCTTCAACCTAGTTTTCTTCCTTGTTCTGATCATCTTGGTGAGCCTTCCTAAGTCAGCCATTGATCCTAGTAAGTTCCTTCCTATCTCTTGCATACGATAGTCCACAACATCAGAGTAAATGTGTGTTCCAATTTTCAACCTAGACTTTGTTCTACTTCACAAACGAGTATTGTGAATTACTCTTCATTGACTTCATCTGATTGTGATGAATAGTATATCAATGATATTGCAATTTGAGCAATGTATTGGTTTGCTCCATGCCAAAGCAATCCTTATGGTGTTGTTATTGTAGAAGCTTAAACAGGAAAAAAATGGCATACATTGTAATATATGTGGATATAGTACTACGAGACATTTATTGAAGATTCTATGAAGGTTCAAATGGATTTTGTCCACGGTAATGTCAAAAGCTAATGGCTGTTTGACTATATTCACAGGCTTGGCAGGGTTGGCAGCAACCTATGGTCTGAACCTAAATGTGCTTCAAGCTTGGGTCATTTGGAACCTTTGCAATGTTGAGAACAAAATGATATCAGTCGAAAGAGTACTTCAATTCACAAACATCGTTAGTGAAGCTCCCCTAGTGATTGAAGATTATAGGCCGAAGCCAGAATGGCCATTTGATGGAACGATTGAACTTGTAGACCTTCATGTCCGGTATAGTCCTTCCCTTCCACTGGTTCTCAAAGGGATAAAGTGCACCTTCCCTGGAGGAAAGAAAATTGGTGTCGTTGGCCGAACTGGAAGTGGAAAGTCTACCCTGATTCAAGCTCTCTTCAGGATGGTCGAGCCTGCAGGGGGACAGATTCTTATTGATGGACTGGATATTTCCAAGATAGGTTTGCAAGATTTGAGATCCAGGCTTGGCATAATTCCTCAGGATCCTACATTGTTTCAAGGAACTGTAAGGACTAATTTGGATCCTTTGGAAGAACAGTCAGATCAAGAAATCTGGGAGGTAAGCTCAAAATTCCGCATCATATGAAATAGGATTTCATGATGTATATCTAGTAAAGCTATCTGTTTTTCAGGTTCTCAACAAGTGCCGCCTTGCAGATATGGTAAAGCAAGACAAAAGGCTCCTTGATGCCCCAGGTATCGACTTGCTTCGCATGAACAATATGATTGCTTCATTTTATGACTTTTTCCATTTCATAAATCTTTGCATAGCTTAGTATCTCGGATAAGTGACATTGGAATCCGTGGAACAATGCAGTTGCTGAGGATGGAGAAAACTGGAGTGTTGGTCAGAGGCAGCTTGTTTGTCTTGCGAGGGTTCTCCTAAGAAAGAGAAGAATTTTGGTGTTGGATGAGGCCACAGCTTCCATTGACACAGCAACAGACAATGTCATTCAGAAGACGATAAGAGAAGAAACAAGTAGATGCACTGTCATCACTGTGGCTCATCGGATACCTACTGTCATTGACAATGACTTGGTTGTAGTTCTCGGTGAAGGTGAGATGAAACTTCCTGACAAAAAATTGCAACATGACAACAATGCAAAGCAGCTTACCATTAAATTTTTACTGGTCTGAAATATTGAAGCTCTTCTGCAAACATTCATTTTGCTTGATGTAGGCAAGATCATAGAGTACGATTCTCCTTCGAAGCTGCTTGAGGACAATTCTTCTTCCTTCTCCAAGTTGGTAGCAGAATTCTTGAGGAGATCATCCAAGGGAACAAACCTGATGGATATATCTTAACAATGACAGAGTTGGGCAACAAAATCAGCCTTTTCCATCTAGGCTAAAACAGCAAATTTTGCCATAAATGTATGGAGAGAAACCAGAGGAGGACAGCCCACATGCCCCCCCTATTTGAGATTCATGCACAGGAAGAGCAACCAACAATTGAGGGAAATGAAACTTGCTGAAAAGGGAACACTTAAGAACATTGCGTTGGCCGGCAATGTTATCCTCGTACAGATGGTAGGTTGAAATTGAATACGGGCATCGACATGAAATCTAGGCCAAGTTACCAGATTCATTCGGTAGATGGCTCAAGGTAGTTCTGTCTTGGTGAAAATTTTTGTTCTTCCAACACGATAGAATGGATAGATTGACAAGAAGCTTTCTAAAATTTTGGTCATTGACATCAGTACGGCAAGTACACTGTCCTTTATGATAGGAACTTCTTGGAACACGATATACAAGCTGTGGAAGGTTAACCTGTGCCAAGTTATAATGCCATGGGCTTTCTACAGCACAGAACAATTCCCGTTAGCTTGATGTGCTCCGACAGAGAGCCAACTGAAGGTGTGCATATGAATTAGCCATTGGAAAATACATCCTAAAATGTCAACAAGAGGGTAATGTTCATAAGACGGGGGTGATGACAAAGAATCTACTAAATAACAACCAAAAAAAAAAAAAAAAAGGGAAAAAACCTGAATATGAAAAAAAAATTGATCATCATCGTTGGTCACACTTAATTTTTGTTCTTAAATATCATTCTTCATTCACCAAAAAGGAGAAAAAAACCTGAAAATAAAAAAAAAAGGGTCATCCTTCAATTCCTCGCTGGCAAGCATATGGTTATAAGCATGATGATCGGGTGGAAATAGGGTGATGCCTAGCCTCGAGCTCAAGAATGACAAATACTAGCACCATTGGTTTAACTTATGTGTTATTAATAATTATTAATCAAATAAACGTCACACAACGACCATGCCGAAATTAATTCATAAAATGGAGTTTCAACGACTGATGAATTTCTGTTTGCTAAGAAAATCTCCTCCCAGAAGTTTTGGGGGTGCAAGTCAAACACACCATAACAATTCTCAAAAAAAAAAAAATAAAAAAAAATAATGAAATTGTTTAGTCAAAAAATATCTGATTTTAATCTGAAAATGGGAGCCATTAAAAGAAATAAAAAAAAAAACAATTCAAAAAAAAAAAAAAAGGTACATCTCGGAGTTGAAATAACTCAAGTTTCATAAGACTTTTTTTTATATTTAACATACACAATTTTAAAAGTTAGAGATAATTACAATAATGCTGTTAAAAAAATATCTTTAAAAGATCCAGTTTTTTGTTAACTTATCAAGATGATAAAAAAAAAAAAAAATCTATCTTTGAGCTAAATTTGGGTGTTGGATTATTTGTTCCGTTGATTTATTTTACGGCATTGTTAAAAAATGTTTAGCCAAATAAATTTTTTATATGTATTTATTTTCACAATTGGTTAATTACTATAACTGTTTTTAAAAATATTATAAATTTTGTTAATGGAAAACATTAAATGTATTTTTTCATTATTTTCATTACGTTAGACTAACAGTGTTAATCGTAGCATTTTTTTTTTTTTCGTTATATTTTAAAATCTGTGGTAAAAATTATTACGCCACAAAAATAAAACACGCTGAATATAGATTTTCCTTTCATTATCAATAAGGAAAATGTCAGTATATTTATTAAAATTCATTAAGTACAAATTAATTTACAGGAAGTGAATCGAACCCCTCCCCCGGGGCCCGCCCGTCACAATTAAAAAAAAAAAAAAAACTCAAAACTACAATAAGAAATTAAATTAATTTTTTTAGAATTTTTATTTTCGATTAAAATTTTTTTGTAGCAAATAATAATTATTCTAGAAAGGTCAAGAAATAAGTCAGTCCTTCGTCGTGTTTGACTTTTGCAGTCATCCGAAATCGCATCCAAACGCAAAATTCGAATATGCTCCTAGACAAACTCTATCAATCCCTCACGCTCACTACCGGCGAGTTCAATCCACCCTCTCCTCCCAAACCATTAGATTAATTAATTAAATCATACTCACTCCCAAAATCACCAACAAAAAAAAAAAAAAGCGCGTGGAAGGTAAAACAGCGGCCGATAGAAAACTGCCGGCGGCGGCTTTAGAATTGCAAAGAAAAGCAGACCATTCCTCTTGACTACCAACACACACTCTTTCTTCTTATAGCTTTACGTTGCTTCCTATTATTTGCAATCAGTTCTGGAATTCTCTTCGTTTCTCTCTGTCTTTTTTAACTGATGGGTAAATTAAATTTATTGCCTTTTTTTTTTTAGTTCATTTACCGTTTCTATTGCTAAATATCATTTGTTGTTTGTGTTTGCTATGTATTTTTTTTTACAGCGCCAATCAAGATCGGTATTAACGGTAATTTTTTTTATTTACTCTCTATGTTTTTCCTTTTTATTTTATTTTTTAAAAGGTGGATTTAAATTTTGGCGCGTGATTTGTTAGGATTCGGAAGGATCGGTAGACTGGTGGCTAGGGTTGCGCTTCGTAGAGACGATGTTGAGCTCGTCGCCATTAACGATCCTTTTATCAGCGTCGATTACATGGTATGGTTGATTGTCTTTCTTTCTTGCTTTCTCTTTTTTTTTGGGGGGGGGGGGGGGGGGGGGGGGAATTTATTTATTTATTTATTTATGGTTATGAGGGAAATGGATGAATTGTTGGATCTAACTGAACTGATGGATGGCGAGTGAATGATGGTGTGCAGACGTACATGTTCAAGTATGATACAGTGCATGGCAAGTGGAAGGACAGCGAGTTGAAGGTCAAGGACCAGAAGACGATTCTCTTTGGCGGGAAGCCGGTCACCGTCTTTGGCTTCAGGTGAAATTAGTTTTTTATTATTTTTTTAATGTTTTGTTTTGTGATGGTTTGTTCTATTGTGTGGATTGTAGTTTCGAAAGATTTGTTAATCTATGGGCGCTTTTTAAAAAAAAAAAAAATTGTTGTCTTGTTTCGGTTTAGGAATCCGGAGGAGATTCCGTGGGCCTCAACTGGTGCTCAGTTCATAGTTGAATCCACAGGAGTTTTCACTGACAAGGTGAAGGCCGCCGCACACTTTAAGGTATAATTCTATTTTGAAAGATTTTACATTTATTTATTTATTTATTTTGAGAGGCAAAACTTTATAAAGTAAGCTTAACTTGAACTTGGGATTCTGAACATGGTCTCAGAATCACGTAGATTAGATTTTTTCTCTTTTATAATTATGTTTTAAGTGAGAGTTGCGGTGATGGGGATAGTGCTAGTGACTTAAAGGGGTTTCCAAAAGATTCAAAACTTTGCAGTTCTTATGCGTTACTGTGTTGGTGGTTGATTTTGGATATGGGGACTCGTAATTGTTCAGAGTTTGAGACTCTGAGGTTGTAAACCTTGATGGTGTTATTTGTTCAGGGTGGTGCGAAGAAGGTTATTATCTCAGCCCCAAGCAAAGATGCACCCATGTTTGTTGTAGGTGTCAATGAAAAGGAGTACAAGCCAGATATTGACATTGTTTCTAATGCGAGCTGCACTACCAACTGCCTTGCTCCCTTGGCCAAGGTAATTCTCGGTGACGGTTACGGAGGTCCTGTGGTTAAGAATACTTGTCTAAGTTGGAGTTAGGATTGAGATATTTTGATTTTGTTTAATTTGATCTTTGTCCTTTGGCAGGTTATCCATGACAGGTTTGGAATTGTTGAGGGCCTCATGACAACCGTCCACTCCATCACCGGTAAGATGTTCAGCAGCTCAATGCAATTTGTCTCCATTAGAATATGAAATTGAAAATTAAGTGTTACTTGTCTTTGTGATTCAGCGACTCAGAAGACTGTTGATGGTCCATCAAGTAAGGACTGGAGGGGTGGAAGAGCTGCTTCCTTCAACATCATTCCCAGCAGCACTGGAGCTGCCAAGGTATGCTGATGGGATCGCTCTTACGTCCCTTTGTTCTGGTGATAGTTTTGAACGCATGCTGACTCCAACTGTCCTCATTTCCCACTCAATTTTCCCACATAAAAGAAAAAAAAAATGTTTCACTGATTTTCGTTTGTTTGACTCTGTATCCTGTTAGGCTGTTGGAAAAGTTCTGCCTGCCCTCAATGGTAAATTGACCGGAATGTCTTTCCGCATTCCTACTGTGGATGTTTCTGTTGTTGATCTTACGTCAGGCTTGAGAAGGAAGCATCATATGAAGACATCAAATCTGCTATCAAGTGAGTGTTAGACTCTTCCATCTACTTTTAATGACCATGTTAATCTTTCTTAATGTTTAGCTTTTCTTTTTGTACTTACATCCATTGACTCTTAATGGTCTTGCTATATGATTTAATTTTATCTGTTTGCCCTTGATAATATGTAGGGAGGAGGCTAACGGCAAGCTAAAGGGAATTTTGGGCTATGTAGATGAAGATTTGGTATCCACAGACTTCATTGGTGATAGCAGGTAAATGCAGCTTGGTTAGGTGTGGATGTGTGTGCTGCGCCCCTTCTGCAATCTCTTGTAGTGATATTATTAGGTCGGCATGATTTTTCATTGGTGCAGGGATGTGCTAACTTTGTTGGCTTGAATGTGCTTTGTGCAGGTCAAGCATCTTTGATGCCAAGGCTGGAATTGCTTTGAGCAAAACTTTCGTTAAACTTGTGTCTTGGTATGACAACGAAGTAGGCTACAGGTGCGGATCATTTCTCTTTCCCATTTTGGTCGTCTCGATGCCATTTACAGAGTTTGTTATCTTTTGCGTTCGCTGTTGCAACGCATATGCATGAGGCCTATTGTGTTTTTTTCTGTTTATGCAGTACCCGCACGATCGACTTGATTGTCCACATGGCATCTGTTCAAGCTTGAAGCTAGAATTGATCGAGTGTCTTGATGCCCTTCTCTTGTGAAGTACTGTATCGGAGTCCGCAGGCATTTGACTACGCCTCTGAAGTTTACAATAAATGAGTCCCTTTCTTCGTTCTGGGTTTATGGATGGTTTAAGGGGTCAAAATTATAAGCCCACATTTGAAATAAAATTTTCTTTTCAAAGCGTTTTATTAGAATGAAGTATAACTTTATTTGTTTTTTTTTTTTTTTTTTGTCCAAAGGTACTCACGATGGAGAATGCAACTAACGATGGAATTTTTGCATACTCGTATATACGGTGTCTTGCGTTATTGCTTGTCAAAAGATTAATTGTCGCCGAGGCTCTTGATTGAAATTGCTAGTCTACAGCAATTTTTTGCTGTAGATTCTCTCACTGGTATTCTATTGCCAAGTAGATGCCACCATCGAGCGGTAGACCTACCCAACTTTCGTTTCCAAAAACTATGGATTAAACAAGACGCCTACGAACCGAAATATAACAAAAAAGAAAAATCCATTGTTAAGTAGATATATGGTTGAACTTCAGACAGATGAAGATACAGCTTGATGGGATTCTCTGCCATTTATGGTCTGGTGTGGCCTAAGTTCATCTTATTCAACCGTGGCTACCGGACGAGGATGAAGTGGGATGCCAAATGCTTAAAAATTGTGCTTGTAATGGGAAAAGTCTTAAAAAATTATTTTAGGACCCTCCAAATTAGATCTTTGCTGGGTTTATTTATTTATTGATTTTTTTTTTATAAAATTTTTCTCTGTGCGGCCAAATCACAATCACGAGGTTAGTGGGTAAGGTCAACTTGATGCATCCTAAATCAATGTTTCGATTGTATGATTATAATTATTAAATATACTTTTATGATTTGAACTGTTAATTATGATAAAAATTTTAATATATATATATAAGTAATAATTCTGAAATTTGCAAAATTTTATATTAAAGATAGATCAAATTGAGCGTGTTCGTATGACTTTACCGATCCCTTGTTTGGATCTACATATATAAATCCCGGGATCCAAAGCTGCTCATACAAATTTACAGGTGGGGGGACATTGAGAAAAAGCGAGAGAGAGAGAGAGAGAGAGAGATGCCGATCCATGCATGGACGGTCCCACCTCAGATTTTCCCGATCTAGCTGCCGACCATACAGGCAACATGGTCCATATTAAAACATTGTGTCTTATGCCACAGAATATGCTTCTTTCTTCCAAGTCGGCAATTTGGAAGCGATCGAGGACAGCAGCAGCACCAGATGGCAATGGAGGCTATCACAAGGGATTTTTGGATGGCCTTGTCTACCATTATTAGTCTGGCCATCAAAGTAGAGACGATGAGTTGAGTAAGAGACCCACTCTTCACAAGGATGCTGTCTCTCTATCACTTCATTAATTAAAGTAGGAGTTTAATAGCAAATTTGCTGGGAATTTAATAATAATAATAATAATAATAATTGAATACTATATTAGGGTTCAAGCTCAGTATTGTCTACACATAAAATGGAAGAGATTGCAAGAACTATTAATACTTTAATGTAATAGGTGAGAAGATTAAATTAGAATGACAATAAGTTTCACATTTTAGGATGTATTTTTTGTCTTTTTTTTTTTTAAAAAAAGACATGATTTTTGTAGGCGTGGTAGAAGAACAAGACCAAGAAAGCTCATTCAGCTACTCGCATGGCAGTTTCGAGGCAACAAGGCCAAGTTAACGACCACCGTTCGCCATTAAAGATAGGCTAATCCCATTAAATTCTAAAAATATAAGTGAAAGAAAAAGAATTGGTTTTCTTGGCTCTTCCCTTCCCTCTAAAAGGAAATCTAAACTTTTCTATCCACTTCCTATTAATCCAACCTGTGAACCTATATCAAAAGGGCCAAAAAAAAAAAAATCTATACAATCAAGAGGCCAGTTTCCTTTTGTCGTCTTCTTCAAAACAGTACAAAGATTGGTGTCTTTTTTTGGGGGGGGTGTAGGGGGGGTGTTCAACTGTGTAATATTCTTCATTTTCGGTCTCAACTCTTTCCTCACGTGCATTCTTGCACTTACTGGACCAATAGGGTCCTTTAAATCCTTACGCCGTGATGTGCTGTTACTATCTTCTTATGGCTGCCTCTTGTGGTTCTTTCCTCCTCCAGTCCTGTAGCTTTCCCGGAACTTTCTCACGTGACAACAATCAATTTATTTGGGATATCACTTTTTCTTATTCTTTACCAGCTCTAACAGCAGAATAAATGAAAAATGGCCCGCAAAAGGTGGAATCTTTACGGTGGTTTCCACGATTGTGCCCTGAATTTTGAATTTTATGTGTTTCTTTGAATTGAAATCTCAACTGGGTCTTCAGTAAACTCCACCAATTACTGGTTTTTATATATAATTTTAGACCAAGATGCCACCTTCATACTTCCCTCTCAGATGGGAAAGTACTGGAGATCAATGGTGGTATGCATCACCAATTGATTTTGCTGCTGCCAATGGACATTACGACTTGGTGAGGGAGCTTATACACCTTGACACCAATCTCCTCATCAAACTCACATCCCTCCGCCGGATTCGCCGGCTTGAAACTGTTTGGGACGATGAGGAACAGTTCAATGATGTTGCCAACTGTCGAGCTTTAGTTGCCAGGAAGCTGCTTCTGGAATGTGAAACAAAAAGGGGTCACAATACTCTCATTAGAGCTGGCTATGGCGGTTGGCTTTTGTACACAGCTGCCTCCGCTGGTGATGTTGGCTTTGTTAGGCGTTTGCTGGAGAGAGACCCTCTTCTTGTTTTTGGAGAAGGAGAGTACGGTGTCACTGATATACTTTATGCCGCGGCAAGGAGCAAGAATTCTGAGGTTTTTAGGCTCTTGCTTGATTTCTCCATTTTGCGGTATGGCCTTAGCTCTGGAGGAGAATTTGAAGGGCAATTAAGTGAGAGTCAATTGGATTTTAGATGGGATATGATGAATAGGGCTATTCATGCTGCAGCTAGAGGGGGGAATTTGGAGATTTTGGAGGAACTCCTGAAAGTCTGTTCTGACGTTTTGGTTTATAGGGACGCTCAGGGTTCCACTATATTGCATGCTGCAGCCGGAAGAGGGCAGATTGAGGTAAGGCTAATTCATTTCATGCTTTAGTCGATGCTTTATCCAGTCATTTCTTTAATTTCTAGCTGTTACAATAGAAGTTCCGGTAAACAAGAGACATTTAAACATGTTGAATGTGACCTGAAGTTGCTCAACTACTGGTAAAGATCAAAGTTGTGTTATGTTCAACCGAAAAATGTAGCCAATAGTTATGCAGCAGAGCAGCTTGCTTCCAGAATGGTTCATCTTTTAATTCTTTAAAGCTTGGAAGATCTTTTTGGCAGTGCTCTGCACAGTTTAGAGGCCCATTATTTGTGGAAGCATCATACATGAGCTTCCTTGTGACTTAGGACCTGGACTTATTGAATTCGTTGAAGGGGAATTAGTCTTCTGGTAGAGTCTTTTGACGTTGTATTGTTAGCTGTCCAATACGCACGTCCCTTGGAGCTTGTCAAAGCAGTTTCTTGCTCCAAAGCCTTCCATTTTCACTTAAGTGGATTGCCATAAAATTACAGAACTTCTCTTACCTGGATTGCTTCTTTTTGATTGCTCTTGCAATATTGCACACTCAATTGATTCTTGAACTCAGGATCTTTTTTGCATCAAGCCTTACTGCTGCCCATGTCATGAATATAATTTTTCTCTTTTCTCTGGATTATGTGGGTTAAATTGCACCTTGTTCCTTATATCACTTCCTTTGCTTGCTGCTTTGGCCTTTTGTAAAGTAACACTGAAATCAGAAGAATGGATCCCTGGCCATACAGGTAGTCAAATATCTAATCGAATCCTTTGATATCGTTGGATCGATGGATTATTTAGGGAACACAGCATTACATGTAGCTGCTTACAGGGGTCACTTAGCTGTGGCAGAGACTCTAATACATGCATCACCTGCACTAACCTCCAAAGTCAACAACTATGGAGGTACATTTCTACATTTGGCGGTGACAGGCTTTCGAACTCCTGGTTTTCGAAGAATGGACAAGCAGATTGAACTCATGAAGCAATCAGTGAATGGTACCATTGTAAACATCCAGGACATTATTAATATCAAGAACAATGATGGAAGAACAGCCCTTCACGTTGCTATTATAGAGAACATTCAATCTAACTTGGTGGAACTTCTGATGACAGTGCCTTCAATTAATTTGAATATCCGTGATGTTGATGGAATGACTCCTCTAGATCTCCTCAAGCAAAGGCCGCGATCGGCATCCTCTGAAATTCTGATCAAACAAATGATTTCAGCTGGAGGGATTTCTAATTGCCAGGACAATGCAGCAAGGAGTGCCATTGTTTCACATCTCAAAGGACAGGATATAGGATGCAGTCCTGGCACTTCGTTTAGAATTCCTGATGCAGAGATATTCTTGTACACAGGAATTGAAAATGCATATGATGCTAGTGGCAATCTGGAAACCATCAATTCAAGTACATGTTTAAGTGAACAAGGTGACTATTCGACGCCATTGGAAGGCAGGAAATCAGGTTCCCTACATTATGCTACAAGGCGCCTAAAATCTCTACTCCACTGGCGCAGGAGGAAAGACAAAAAGACTTCTGACATGTCGGGAGATGATGACTCTTTGGACTCTTTTAATCAATGTAGAAGTACGAGGCGGCCTCCACTTCCCCTCAGGGAGATATATTCGAATAATTTGTCCTCTTCGAGGATCAGGAGGACACTTTCTGTCAGCAGTAGTTTTCCAAGTCCATTAACCAGAAGGAAATTTGCTGCAGGGTTAATGCATGGTGTTATTCGGGCGGTGCCACATTTAAGTGTTCCAGGTCAATCTCCTACCATACCCTTTTCGGGATCATCTGTATCTTCGTCTTCATCACTGGATAAAGAGAAGGTTGGTGGAACCAAAGTCGGTTTATCCTCAAACCAGTTATTGAAGCTTAAGCAAGCATCCTTCAATAAGAAGTTGATGAATCAGTACTTCTGTTTTGGTGCTCAAGGCCTGGTCATAGAAGATTCAATAACCTATACCGGACCAGATCACAGTTACAAGCGCGCCACTTCTCTGGGGGCCTAAAGTTATCCTACAAAAGGTCTGGGAGCTCTGGCAAAACCAAGGAAGAGTGGGATTTCACGGTGCAATAAAAATAATGTTCTTAATGCTTCGTATCTTAGAGCACTTTCTTCGCTTCTCTGCCTGGTAGGCGTATAAAACACGTACACAGATACAATGTGAATTATTTTATTGCGGGATATATTAGTAATAAATTAGTAAGTCTTGATGGGGCAGCAAGGTTATTCTATTGCGACGTATAAGAGGAGCAAAGGTAGTGTCTTTGCAAAAATCTCTATAGCATGTAGGCCTGATGCGAAGGGATGTTGTTTATGATACTTAATGACAACTATCTATGAGTACTAACAAATCTTGAGAGCATAACATATATAATTCATGTGTGAAAAGAAATAATCTACGGGATGAAAGGGAAAACGTATAAACAAAATTTAAGGTTTAGATTATTAATGGAAGAACATAATATGCCCTTTAAAGTGCATTTTAAACCTAGCCTTTAATGGGATTTTAAATGCCCTTTTGCTGATATTTGCTAGCTACTTGGGTATCTGCTTAAATACCTAATAGGCTTGTCCCTTCTCCATCACTAACCTGTTAACGTTACTATTATATTAACTTGTTAAAATAAATAATAATAATAATAATATTATTATTAAATATATGATCTCATTGCCATACTTTTGAATAATGTTATGGATGGCAATTATTTTCTTTCTTCCTTTTATTTTTTGACGCGGAATTCTCGTGATGCAACTGTGAGCTGGTTTTAAATGTTCCTTTGCTGGCATTTTCCTAGAATCTTAGTACATGTAGTAAGGTCGCAAGAATAAAGGGAATGGCTGCCAGAATCACAAGCACATTTGGACCAGACGGCTGACCCATGCAAGCGAATTTACCAACAAACCCCATCCTGAGGCCTCAGATACCACCTGTTACAAGGGCAAGTAGGAAAATTCGTTGTGGGTCTTTGACTGCCACCTGAAGGGACGGCGGAGAGAGATTCCAATTTCCGTTAGCAAAACAGAAATGACCATACACTGGTTAATTCGGCCGTGGCAAACCCTGATTCCTTCAAAGTTCTACACACAACACACACATATATATACGTACACGTGGATAGAATTTCCGGACCAGCCCTGGCAAACGTCGTTCTGTGGACTCGGATTTGCGGGGTTTTCTTGGCGGGATCCCTTTGTGACATAACTTCTTGGTGTGTCCCGTTATTGCAAATCATCCATAGGAACTATGGCCCACGCGGAGCCACAGGACGATGTCGCAGCAGCGAAGCAGAAGGCCATCGACGATTGGCTTCCCGTCACTGGATCTAGGAATGCCAAATGGTGGTATTCTGCCTTCCACAACGTCACCGCCATGGTTGGTGCCGGTGTCCTTAGCCTTCCTTATGCCATGTCCGAACTTGGATGGTATGCTTAACAAACCATGATTCCACATGTACATGACAATAGAATGTTAGCCCCTCCGGATGAGTCCTTCTAATTGGTCTTTATAATGAGGGAGGGGAGTTTCGAATCCACTAGATACCCATGGAAAAGTGCAACTTCAAATGTTGTAACTAAGTCACAATGTTAACGTTATACCGAGACTCAGCAATTTGATCTTCTAATTAGGTAAATTCAAGGAAAAACACACACACACACACAATTGACGCTTGATTCTTTTTAGGGGCTGAAATTTTTTCTCAATTCAATATATAATGTTCGTTAAATAGATGTTGTTGGGTATCCTTTAATTTATTTTGGTAATACACAGGGGTCCTGGTGTGGTTATTCTTATCCTTTCATGGGCCATCACCTTGTACACTCTGTGGCAAATGGTTGAAATGCACGAGATGGTGCCTGGCAAGCGTTTTGATAGGTATCATGAGCTCGGCCAGCATGCATTTGGAAAGAAACTCGGGCTTTGGATTGTGGTGCCTCAGCAATTGCTAGTGGAAGTCAGCACATGCATTGTCTACATGGTTACCGGAGGAAAATCATTGAAAAAGTTTCATGACTCGGTTTGTCCTGACTGCAAGGACATCAAGCTCACGTTCTTCATCATGATCTTCGCTTCCGTCCACTTCGTGCTCTCTCACCTTCCTAACTTCAACTCCATCAGTGTTGTCTCCCTTGCCGCTGCAGTCATGTCTTTGACGTAAGCTTGCCAACTTAAGTTATTGAAACTTTCTGTCACATCAGGCAAAGTCATGGCACGGATGATCAATATGTTCATATAAACTGGATTGTGGGCATTAAACTTATCATTTAGTTTAATAGTTGCCACTTGCCAAACTTCAATTTGTAGCAATTAGATCATCAAACTCATCTCTAACATTAGGCTATGTTGTTGCAGTTACTCCACAATTGCTTGGGCAGCTACCGTTGCAAAAGGGGCTCATAATGATGTGGACTACAGTGCAAGGGCAAGCACAAAAGCTGGAGCTGCCTTTGATTTCCTCAGTGCCTTGGGCGATGTGGCTTTTGCATATGCTGGACACAATGTGGTTTTGGAAATCCAGGCCACAATTCCTTCGACTCCTGAGAAGCCTTCCAAGACAGCCATGTGGAAAGGAGTGATTGTAGCATACATTGTCGTTGCCTTGTGCTACTTCCCTGTTGCTCTCATTGGATATGGCTACTTTGGTAATAGTGTGGATGATAACATTCTCATAACACTGGAGAAACCTACTTGGCTCATTGCATCTGCCAACATGTTTGTTGTTATTCATGTCATTGGAAGCTACCAGGTGAAATTTAATGCACCCAAATTCAAGATTTTCTTATTTTGTGTGCCAGACGAACGAAAACTCTGGAACTTTTTTGTTATACTTCAGACTATATTAGGCATCACATTTTATTTGCAGTCATTTATATTAAATAGTTTAAATTTTATTATATGCAAATTATTATCTTTTTCATTAGGTAGCTATTGTATGGACCATGATGTGCTTGAATCATATATTTAGCAACGTGTTTGACCACGCTTTATTTATTATATATATATATATATATATATATATATATATATATTGCAGATATATGCTATTCCTGTGTTCGACATGGTTGAAACTTTTCTTGTGAAGAAACTGGACTTGGCACCTTCTTTTGGTCTCCGCTTTATCACTCGAACCGTATATGTTGGTATGTAGTTCCTAATTCAATAAACTTCTGTGAAGAATTTCTGAAGAAAATTCATTCAGCTACATTGCATTGTAATTTATCATTATTGAAAATTTTTATTTTATTTTATTTTAATTCTTCGTTCATCGATGGCAGCATTGACAATGTTTATTGGTATATGCATTCCTTTCGGTGCCCTGCTTGGATTCTTTGGAGGATTTGCTTTTGCCCCAACAACATATTATGTAAGTATTCCTCAGTATTGTCAATAACAAATGCATCTTTTCATTAGATTCCTTTATATAATCTAATAATGACAAGTTGGAAACTAATCATTTTAACCCGGACTGTTTCAGCTTCCTTGCATCATGTGGCTTGTCATTTGCAAACCCAAGAAATTCAGCTTGTCTTGGACCACAAATTGGGTAGGTTAATCTTTCATTCCTTAGAAATATTTTTGCATAGTTTATTATGCCCCAGTAGTGAAAAACAAAAAACTTTTCTAAGTTAATCTACAAGTTCAAATGCAGTTGATTCTGACGATGATTAAGCTAATTTTTATTTCACCTCGTATGTTGCAGCTCTGCATCATTGCTGGTGTGCTATTGACTATTCTATCACCCATTGGAGGCATGAGGCAGATCATCCTTTCAGCCAAGAACTATAAGTTCTTCTCCTAAACATCTCGCCAAGCTGAAAATGATTGATCTAACTTGGAGATTTCAGGACCTGGAAAAGCACAGGAGGACGATATTCTCGCTTGGGACACTGCTGGGAATCTTAAAACTTCATAATATAGGATCAATATTGGCTTAGTGGGGGATGTTCTGTTACAGAGAAAGCTTATTTGTGAAATGGACTAGGTAGTTTAATAATGTGCATGTATCATCCCATCCCAGGTTTCCATATCTGTAATTAAAATCCTTTGTTGTGATCTTTTAAGCAGTAGATGTGACGCCATAATAATTTCTTGACATGTTATATATATATATTGATACGCTTTAATTGAGATTTATATTCATAGTGTTTGGTTGATTAAGGAGAGAGAGATTACGCAATTCACATTCAATCACTCTCCTGATTCAAAGCAGTTGTATGTTTGAGAGCCTTCATACACTTAGCTTTCTGTTACATGGAAAACATAAAAACACAAGGTCTCAAACTTTCCCACCAAAACGAAAATTTAATTATGTAACTGCTCTAACCGCCACGTTCAACCAGGTCCTCTTCCATGTAACAAAACCTTTCCCCTTAAGCACCCTTGTCTTCAAGGGTGAAGGAAGGGAATTACTGCTGTAAGTTGAACAAGAACTCGCAGGTTGGCACTGCTGTATTAGGCCGCCAAACCAACACTAGAGTGGCTGATCGATTGGATTGTTTAACCATTCTGCGATCAAGAATTGCAACATGAAGGGCCATTGAAAGAACATTTGAAAGCTCTAGGGGCAAGCCAACGTTCACTGGTGTCGAGAAATCCAGCTAATTGGCCGTCAATTGTGAAACATAGAATACTGGGCGCAATGCTTTGAGCCACAGATTGCTGTGGGCATGGTTTCGGCTTCACTAAGATTCAACCACAGCAAACTCACAGTCCAGACAATGTTGATCTGCATGTTGCTTCATGCGAAATTCTGGGTCTTCCCAAGTAGAACGTAATGCAAGACCATCAAGTAGCTCTCCCCCACATAATCTGATGAAAGAAAAATGATGCTCGGTGAACTTCACCGATTTCATTAGTCAGTCCTGAACATGAGCAATCGTTTTATTTGCCTGACATTTTACTGCTAAACATACAAATTTCAATCAAGAATTTTTCTTCACAGTTTACAGGTTGCTACAAGGCAATAGCACAAATTCCACTGGCCAATTCACAGGATTCTAAAAAGCTAAAACCCCGGGCAAATTGACAATATCTACCTTATTTTCTTCTGCATTTCAGGATTTCTTACTTCAAGCCAAACTTTCCAATGACTTGAAACCCACGACATGCTAACTAAAATTGCAGTTGCAATCACAACAATCCATGAAGTACAAGCCCACGCTGGAATCAAACCATTAGCTCCCCCCCTTAAATAAAACATTACCATCCGGAACACAACAACCGGACCAAAAATACCTCTTACTAGAGAGTAAAAAATATAGAAAGGGGCAGACAAGGACATGAACAATCTTGCGGCAACAGGATCATCAGTTTTCCTGAACCCGGCAATGGTCCACACATTCTGGCAGGCACTGGTAACTTCGGCAAGGGACAGAAGTACCAGAATTCCATGAGCTCCACAACGAACCACATAACGACAAGTTACAATCACGTACAATGTTGCCAGGTGGTGAAGTATGAAGAGGATGTCATTGGGGCAGAACAGAACGTAGTGTAATAGGTCCATCAAGAAATAACTTATGCTGTATTCAAGAACCATGTTGTGGAAAGTTGAGTTTGGAGAAGCAAAAGTAGGTGAGGGCTGGGTGTGTAAGATTGCATAGAAGGCCATGAGAACAGCAGGCGTGCCATGAGCCGAAGACATGATGCAACTCGAAGCTTCTGCCCGATATTTCGGACACCAATTTCGGAAAATTCCGAAGTATGCAAAGAGATACACAAAGACAAACATTAAGAAGAACATAGGCAGAGTTGGACTATCAAGAACTGAAGTTTCCATGTTAACCCAGCACAGAGAATTCGGGCAAACTTCTTTACAACTACAGGCGGAGAGATGGAGAGGCAGAGGATACTACGGATTGAAGCAAAATTTGTACAAGTTAAACAGAATTGCTAATCAGACCTGAATGCTTAGATAGAAATTAGAGGTTATACTTTATTTCAAAGGACGAGTCGTAGAAGTAAAGGAAACTTGCTGCTTTGCTTGACGCCACAAAGCTGGATAACGAAATCTATGGCACGTTATGCCTTATGCCCTTAGGGATATTCCCATTTTCAATGTCTAGGATTTGCAGATGAAAATGAGATTCTTCACATGGAAGTTTGGGCCCAGCTTCAAGATAAACCTTGTAAGCACAAGGATACACAACGAAAAAGTGGATGCGCAATTTTAATGTGAAAAAAAAAGTTCGCCAAAAGTAAAATCAGAATAATTTATCATGTAAAAATAGAACGACAAATGCGGAGCTCAGCCATTATAACTGAATAAAATTCTTCATGAGCTCAGCTCCAATATAAAAGGTTATAATTAGGGATCTGACCAATTGAATGGCATTGAGTGTCCCCAAAAACAAAGAATGGGTCGTGCATATCAAAAGTCAATAGTCATATTTATCTACAATCAATTTTACTTGAGAATGATTCTACGACAAATATTAAAACTAATAGTTTCGTTTCGTAACTCAATTCCTACTGGGATTGAAATCCCTGTAACGTATAAAATCCGCCAGGGACGCAATTAAACTCGGGGCCAAAAAGTTGTTTGAATCGCAAATTTGGAGGATTAAACCCAGCTTCTGCCACGTCCCCAGATTCCTACAAACTATAAAAAAAAATTTCCAAAAGAAGGAATCATTTTTTTACTAATTCATAACCAATGCATCCAAAAATTATAAGTAAAACACTCAACTAAAGATAAGTGCAAGAACAAAATCCCATTGGAACTCATTCGGGCATTTGATTATTACAACAGCAATATTAAGCAAAAACAAAAATACCTAACCAAAGCTAGCCGTAGTTTATGGCTCAAACCAACTCATTACATAACCATTCCTCCATCAATGGCGAACACCTGCAACGTGACATTGAGCAAGCCAAGGCTAGATCAGCCATGAAAAAGCAAACCAATTCAAATAATTCAACAAAACAATAGGCTACAAATTGTCACTTTTGGGAACCTAAAAAGTCAGGAGAATGAGAAAAAATTGTCCTAGAATACCTGTCCAGTGATGTAACTGGCAGCAGGATTAAGAGACAGAAATTCCACCAATCCTGCAACCTCTTCTGGTTGACCATACCGTCCTGAATGCAAAGAAATCTTCTCACTCCACATGACAAATATTTTATGGAGTAACTTTTCTGAATTTTTTGAGTTAATAAGATTAGAATATATGAATCAGTTACAAAGGCAAGAGATGAATAATGGTAATTCATGAGAATCAAGGAAATAGTTCATCCAATGAATGGCAATATTGGCAGTGTACACTGTACAGCAATCTCATGTAAACAGAGATATGAACCAACAGAACCTGTGCCTTTGGTAAACTGCAACAGAAACACAATGAAGGCCAACATCCACACAACATTTGCAAGAAAATAATGAGGAATTTCTGGACTTTTCTCACCTAGGGGAATTGTTTCCAGGATTTTCTTTTCAATGTCTTCCCCAAGCTTAGCAGTCATATCAGATGCAATAAATCCCGGGGCAACGGCATTGACCTGAAAAATTTGTCCTTATCAGAGCTCATCCCAATATTAGCATCCAACTCCATAGATTTTGGAACATGTAAACAAGCTCATCTAAAGCACATCTCTTGAAAACTCACATTAATATTTCTGCCTGCATACTCCTTGGCAACACTCTTTGTCAGACCAATAACTCCTGCCTTTGCCGCACTGTAGTTGGATTGGCCAATGTTACCAACCAAACCAACAACTGATGCTATGTTAATGATTCTACCCTGCAAAATTGATGAATCGACCAAACAGAAATCAAATTTCTTGCTCAATAGAGTTTTAGTAATCATATCCAATACTGTCAATTGTGGTTCTGCAAATTGCCAAATATGATGGAGCTGATAGTGTCAGTCCATCACCAGCCCAGATGAATTACCGATAAGAAAAGTTGCACAGAAACTTAGAGAAGCAAAGATGACATAGAAGCAAGTCCATATCCATGGATGGATCATAAGGACTCCTCTTCACAAAAAGAACAACCTTAAGATAACATACATTCTTACCTTCTTCTTCTTCATCATTATTTTGGCTGCTACCTGCAAAATAATAGTTTCCTTAGTGTCAGATGAACAACAAAAGTGTCCAAGGACAAGGAATTTTGGTTAGCCCTCACTAGACACACCTGTGTACAAAGGAATACACCCGTGAGATTCAGATCAATAACCTCCTGCCATTGTGACTTCTTCATTCTCATCAGTAACGTATCCCTTGTGATGCCTGAAACCATGGTTAAGAAAATTAGGACTAGAAGGAAAGCAACTGCTGGGTGGCATAGAGTGAGTTTTTGCCAACCTGCATTGTTTATCAGTACATCAATGGTTCCCCATGCATCAGTAGCCTGCATGACATACATCATGAAGCACACCATACCCACTACCATAATTGCTAATTTTCATCACTTCAAACTAAAAAAAGGCATTTGCTCACGGTTTTTATCATTGCTTCAACATCAGCCTCTTTTGAAACATCACCACCAAAAGTAAGAGCCTGACCCCTGCAAGCCTCAATCTAAAGACACAATCATGTAAACTCAGCAGTCATTTCAACCATACCATGCAAATAAATAACAGCTTGCTTTGTTTGCCAATCAACATGAGATGGTAACAACATTCGCAGGAAGGTAGGTGTTTAAGGCCTTTTGGGTCTCAAGTACCAGCAACAATTATTGACCAATTAAACAACACAAATAGCATCAAGAGTCTTATTTTTGCATTCATAACAAAATAATTTGCACAAGGAGAGTGTGCCAATGATTAGATTCAACATCTGCACAGTAGTGACCAGAATTCT
The DNA here is from genome assembly GCA_037897445.1 of Ceriops zippeliana. NCBI lineage: Eukaryota > Viridiplantae > Streptophyta > Magnoliopsida > Malpighiales > Rhizophoraceae > Ceriops > Ceriops zippeliana. The sequence goes on along the minus strand of JBAPLH010000188.1, from coordinate 628,537 downwards.
TTTAATTCAAAAGAGTAAAAAAGATTAAAAAATTATAATATTTCAGTTCTTTGTCATGAATCTTAAGCAACAATGGAGACAACATTAAATAATAGTTTTTGTGCTGGACAAAGTTCTATCCAAAGGTGCTTCTCTCAAATAAAGGAAACAGAAAGGCAAGAGACAACCATACTCTCTGCAAATAGATATGTAACCTAAGAAAGGTAATTCACCTCTTGGGAAACTTCCTCAGCCTCCTTCGATGACCTAGCGTAGTTTACCAGGACCTGCAATGATGGAAAGGCATCGATCATTAGCATTCTAACAATGAAAAGAAAAATATAGTGGAGAAAAAGGCTCTGAATCATAGGGATTCAAGGGAATGAGCATGCTGAGGAATTGTGGAGCTACACTAACCTTGCAACCTGCTTTTCCCAAGGACAAAGCAATTGCTTTACCAATACCTCTAGAAGCTCCAGTCACTACAACAACAGGCGATTCCGCCTTTTGAGCTGCCTCAGTGCTTGCTTGTCCTGCTGTGGCAACTTGAGCTCTTATACCTATTTGTTCCATTTGAATTGAGGCTGAGTTAGAACAACACAACCACCAATTTTCTGTCCCCAAAAACTAAGAATAAGGGGCTGTCCGCATCGACCGTGATGATTAAAATCACAATGCATTTCAGCAACGCCAATAGCTGAAATTTAAGGAGTTTCTAGCCAATCGTGGTGACCTCTAAATGAAACCATTTTTTGATAAATACAAAAAAAAAAAAAAAAAAAACTGTCCATCATTCCCAAACAGCAACTTCATTGAGTTTTTATCAAAATTGCTCTGCCGCTATTCAGTCAAAGAACACTCCGATTCTTTTACCAATCGTTACCATTATTTACTAAACTACCACTGCTCAAGGTGCCGAATTATTTTCCCGCAAGTCCCCTAATCAGAAATCAATCAGCAATTTCTTACAAGCTCCATAACTATTCATTATAGAGGAAAATTCGCCATTACCAAAATCAACAATCAATTTACATAAAAGAGCGAACAGAGCCGATACCAGAGGCAACAAATGAGCTACAAGGCCTGCAATGGAGGCCAACACGAGAACTAAACTGCCCCATTCCGCCAGTAATCGGAGACCATTGCCGAAACTGACTTGTCTTCCGGTCACAGGAGTTGCCAAAATCCGCCGAAATTCCGGCGGATTTGAAGGCGAGGACGTTCGATCCGGCTAAAGCAGCCATGAGAGCTCCGAAATGCCTTGTGAGGATCGTAGAGGAAGAAACTGATGATAGCCAGGGAAGCTTAACGCTCTATTGCTTGCTCTTATAAAGCCAAACAAACAAACAAACATTTAAATTATATATATATATATACTTTTTCGGTTGGTTCTTGGTTGCTTTGGGAGCTCCGGAGACAGTTAGAGGGGTCGATACAAACGAAGTCTAGGCGGTTAGTTCTGCGTTGAGAAAGTGGTGGATGGGTTTTTTTAATTAATGGATCTGGTTTTATGCATTATTTACCATGCAGCCATTCGGCTTTCTGGCTTTTCAGCCAATGGCGATGGCTGGGGGCATGGTAAGCTGGTAATTAAAAAGGCTTGTTGCGGCAGCTTCCTTGGTCGCTGATGCACAAATGGAGAAATTTTGGTTCAGCCGTTCAACCACCTACGTCAGACTCAAACGACATCGTTTAACTGCAAATTGTCTTAAAGCTCTGCAATAAGACCTCCCAGTCTAACCAACTTTCTTAATTTGAAAAAAAAAAAGAAAGAAAGAAAGAAAGAAAAAGTTTAGTATGATGTGAATAGAAACCTTGGAATGAATTGAGAACCAAAATTCAACCGCAAGAGCTTAAAAATCTAAAATTATCAACCCAACTAGAAAGATTACACTATAATAATGAATGGCTTAAAGTAAAATTTTAACTTAAACTAAATTCTCAAGCCACTGATATCCTTAAAAAGGTTTGGATAGCGATTAATTGAGATGTCAATTCAATTTCATGCTAACCAGCCTAATAAATAACCATAATGATTGTGAAAATAGTCTATTCTAAAGCTTCGAGTCCTCGGCATATTACAAAACTTGATTGCTTCAATATCCCATAAGCAAGAGTCGAGTGATGCAGTGTAGAGTTCTTCTTCGTCTTTGGATATCTCCCAAAAGATACTTAGTTGTAAGAGAACTCATCTTTGCTTCTTTGCAGTTTGCAGAGTTTTTCATGGTTCAATGACGTTGACTTGGTCCATGCCGGGCAATGTAATTGGAGACCCATATGTTGTTGATCATCGGTCTTATTTTTCTTCGGTCATTCTAAGATCACCACTCGCCTTAGATTGGAATTTTCTGATCAAGACGACAGTGTCTTTATACCTTCTCTACTATAATGGTAACCATAGCATATGACGATAATACCATTTATCTGGTTAAATCTTAATGGAGTCGGATAAGGGATAGGATTGCGTCTGGATCTGGGCTAGATCGAGAGGGACCCAGGTCTAGATGCCTGTGCTTAATGAGATGCACGACTTGCGATACAAAATAAGATTAATACTTAAATTAACAAAAAGTGTAACTACGTAAAAATTACTTCAAGGATAATATTTATGAACAAGTGATATATTTACTCGAAGAAAATAATTTTTTTTAAAAATCAAATAAAAAAATTCAAATATGATTAAATTGACCGAATACTACTTATTGACAGTCCATAAAAATTATTCTTTATAACTCTTGTTGGCTGTCCTCTTCAGGTATTCAAGTCCTAGTTTTAGATTGAATGCTTCAAAGCAGTCGACCAACCCTTGTCTGAACAACGCTTCAGGATTCCCACGCTCCAGGCAATGAACTGTGCGAAAGAGAAGACATTATCATTAATCCAAAAGGAAAGTACTGGGAATTGCTCGAGCTTCACGTGCTCAAAAAACATAATTTTCTGATGCAGCTTCATTGAAGTATTCGCAGCTTAGGTTGGCACTGCATGGATCAGAAACCGATTTCGATGCAACTCTCGGTCCGCAAAAACATTGTGGAATTTGCTTGAACCTGGAGCCTCGGCACGCGCCTATCTTTTTCCACATGATGCTATGCGTATGAATCCGTCTCCCTGTCGGGAAAAGGAAAATTCCAAACAATGTAAGAATGCAATCCTATTCTAACTTGGAATACGCGTGGCTCTCTGCCTTTCTTCTTAGTTTCCAATTTCACGGGAAAAATCAAAACTAAACAAAACTAACAAAGGGAGAGAATTGTAATTCCAGAGAACAGAGCCGAATTCTATGTGACCCAAAAAAGGGAAAAAAAAAAAAAACGTAAGTAGTTTAAACATTCCTAAACGCAAAATTAAAGATGCTCTCAGAGGACATGCATAACATACCAGTGTCAAATTTTCTTATACTTTCTTGCAATTTTGAGCACGCCAATGTCAACTTTCTCTCTAAAATTCATTTTGAGAACGATTTGAACTTTCATTTTTTCTAATTTTCTTCCTTATATCTAGACCAACAAATTTCTGTTTTCCATTCATGCTTCTGTTTCTTTGATAGTAACTTTTCATTCTATTCATTTTCTCTACTTTTAGCTCTTTAAACATTTTTTTTTTCTTTTCCTTTCATTGACAATCAAAGATATATCTTTCCTTCTTTGCATTTTTTTTTTTTTTTGGGATAGTCTTAAGGGTGCATCTTCATGTAGTTATTTTGTTTTCGTTATATTATTCAATAAACCATGTTACGTTGTAGTTTTATTTATTTTTTAAATAATCGTTGGATAAACAAGATAAAGTTTAAATTTTATTATAAATTTTGTGTCACTCGTCATTTAGTGCAGCATCTGCCATCCGCGGCCTTACTGGGCTGGAACAGCCCAGAATCTACCTGCTCTCTGATGGATTAGTTCCTGCCACGTCGTGTTCTTTGACTTTTAACCAGAACGAGATTCTGTGGATGGTCAGCCATCGCACAACCTGGCGGAAGCATCCCTCGTCTGGGCAAAGTATAAAACAGTAAAAAAAATAAATAAAAATTCACAGATTAAAAAAACGTGGGACTTTTGTTTTTACGCGGACCATCCTACCTCACAGCGCTCCACTTTGACGGCAGCTTTAATTGTTGGACTCCGACAGGGGTCATTGATTAGACGCTTTGCAGGCATATAGGTAGGGTCAATCTTCACCTCATTTTATTTATGGTATGCGAAAATGATTTTATCATTTAAAAAAATTATAATTTTTTTTTTATAGATTGTATAGAAGTTTTGTCATTTTACTGTATTAATAAATGTAACATCGAGACCAAAATTTCAATTAGGTATGATATTTATTGATAGCTTTCTAAAATTGAATTTGAAATTGAAAATTTATGGTTATTGTTACAGGATATAATTGTATAGAAGTTTTATAAATATTTGTATTTGACATTAATTAATGAGCCCACAGAGTTCCTAAGATATAAGTAACAACGGGATTTACTTCTTTTAAACAAGACTGTATTTACACAGTACAAGTACACATGAGATAATATTTGTAATAATTATTAATTGCATATTAAGAAAAAAAGACATGTATTAAGGAATTTGCGAGTGTAACATTTTAGAATTAAGGAAAAGAAAAAGGACTTTTCTAGCATTTTCTCGGTGCACTGCGTCCTGTCTATCATCATGAATCAAACTAGAAAATTACGGGCCTCACGTGTAATGCTGAAAAGGAGAGACGATAGAGGTCAAAAGTGAAAGCCTCGTCGCCTAGGCGAAGTGACCTGGATGCTACGCTCGCAGGGTCTCAACTCTCCACCAGTCATTTTTATGCCGCCGCGCATCTTTTTTTTTTTTTTACGGGTTGCTTTTTCTTCCTACATTTTTTCGTTTTTGCCAACAGTTCCTACCGTCCTAGCAGCTTTGTTTGGTTAGTGAGATAGTGATGGGAAAGAAATTGACGGTGAATTAGATTAGATCATCATTGGGGGGGGGGGGGGCAGAGCCCAATACGTTGGATATTGATTGTGAACTAGGGGATTATCACCAAATGTTTTTGTTTAACCATCACAAGCCACAACGACAAGTAAATTTAATGTATCTCTATGAAAACAGCACCATGTAAATTGACAGTTTTTGGTGCACGAATATTGTCAGTTCCAAATCCCATGGTTGCAAAAGTTGTTGCTCAAAAGTGATGCTTCTCTGCCCCCAAAAAAAGCAAAAAGAGAAAAAAAACCAAAATAAATGTTGAAAACCAACCATAAAAGGTGAAAGCTAGATTGGGGCCTTTTATAAATAAAGTTCTCTAATACATCAGCCGCCAATTAAAACGACATCATTCCATTTAGTGGACATCTGCTAATCATGGCTTTGTTGTTATGTTGTTGGGTTCTTAGTAATTAACTAAAGAAACGCAGATTCCCCATATCCTTTGCGTACAAGCTTCTGTTATGGCTTTATTTGTCTGATTATTCCAAACGTAGTACAAGAATGTTTGAATTTTCTCAGCTTGTACAAGGCGATTTCGGGGCGGACGGAGAAGTTGACGCGATTAAATGCAAATTTATGCATTGTATTATTATCATCATTAGTTATCTTTCTCTTAATATTTAAATGCAAGATTCCAAATGACATAATTTGGAAAAAAAAAAAATTTAAAGCTAAAAAGAATCTTCTGTCCCTGGAGATGAAGAAAGAGTCAAGAATACGTCATTAGCATAATGTTTTATGCCATTGGCTTGTTTTTTTTTTTTTTGGTCCATTTTATTGTTGATTTGTTATTTCCAATTAGTATTTAATGAAAATCTCACTATTTTGCCCACTGACACTCTCTAGCACACCCACGAATCCTGACATTACATGTGAGATGACATGTCACGTAGAATGTTTTGGACTTAGCTTTCTTTCTTTCTTGCTTGCATTCTTTAAAATTACGAGTTATACAATATAAATGCAAATTTTTGACCAAAAAAATAAAATTTTGTAAAAATAAGGTCATAAGATGTGTTACTTACTGATTGTAATTACATTTTTTTTTTTTACAAATCACTGCCCGAATCTATTTAAAAAACCCAGCTTTGATTAATATTTATTTAAAGTTAGTAGCTACTAAAAAAAGTAGTATTTTAGGTCAAAAATTGACCAAATACATTACCAATGAAATAAAATTGACAAACTCCTCAAGAAAAGAGTACGTAGTGTTAGGAATTTGGTTCATTAAATTGCGTGATGTTTGTAAGGCTAGGAATTATTGTCCATTTCTCCCTAGTAAGTACAAAATAATTGCAATTATTTCATTAGAAGAGGACCAAAAAATTGGTAGGAAAATTGAATTCAATTTAATGTTTTAAAAGGAATTGTTTTTTTTTTAAAGGAAATCACAGCAGAGCATTGAGAAAGTGAAAGCAAACCGAGAAAAAAAAAAAAGGAAAGAGAGAGAAAAAAAAAACAAAGAAAAGAAAAGGTAGCAGTGGGAGGAAGCAAGCAAATCTGAAACAGATTGCAACAACCCGGCAAAAAAAAGAGAGAGAGAGAGAGAGAGAAAAAAAAAAGGGAGCGAAGACGCCAATTTTACATCTCAAATTTAATTTTCACGCACTTTATGGGAGGAGAGAAATGCCGGAAAATTAGAGAGGTTTTCCGTTGAGAAACGATCCCCGATCTGCAGCCTAACAGGGGAGTAAATGCGTTAGATCCGAGTGTGCTAAGCAGCATTCTTCGCATTGGTAATTGGCATTTTGAGTTCATTCTCAGTGTTGCTCCGATTCGAACGATTTTTTTTTTTTTTGGAGTCCAACGAGTTTTCAACTGCCTCCTTTTGACTTGGCCTTCTCAGGGAGTCAAAGCTGCTGTCACTGACTTGAAATGTGGAGTCGTGGTTGTTCGCTTGTGATTTGTGATTCAATGGAGGTTTGGTGATGGATAGAAGGCGAATATGAAGTGAGAATTGTTGTGGGGGGGAGGGCAGTGTGATGGTGACGTCGTTTTGGGTATGGAAATTTAGGGTTTCGAGGATTTATTGTAAGATGGAGTAGTGGTTTCAGTGATTTATTGATGTGTTATTATGGAGCTTTTTGCTTTTGGAATGCTTCAAATGATGGAGAAGGAAGTTATTGGCGTTTGTGTGCTTTAGTTGGATGCGAGTTTTGGGCTTTTGGGTCCGGCAAATGGGTTGTTTTAATCTCGGTTGTAGCGAGACGTTGAAGTGATTTGCATTGGGAAGTTAGTTTTATGCAAAGAGATGCCTCCTTCGCCGGCATTGAGATTTTCTCCTGGGAGAGAGGAAAGAGGAGACGGTCATCAACGAGGACGCAGTCTTGAAGGTGGATTGCTATTAAAAGAGCAGGACGATGATCTCGCTTTGTTCAACGAAGTGCAGTCCAGAGAAAGAGAGAATTTCTTGCTTCAATCATCGGACGACTTTGAAGACACGTTTTGTAAGTATCTATAGATTCTATTCTTTTGGTTAGATGGAAATGTAATTCGATTTTTATCATTGGCATTTGTCTGTTTCTTCTGGTTGATGAGGTTGACTTGAAATTATTGCATACAGCTACAAAGTTGAAACATTTTTCAGATATCAAGCATGGTGTATCAATTCCTGTTCGTGGACAGAGTAGTGAACTACTTAATGCAGATGGGGAGAAGAATGACTATGATTGGTGGGTTGTTGTTTCCCTCTGTTCGTATTTGTTTCTCATAGTTCTGCCACAAAATTCATGATGGGCTAGGTTGTCACGGTACTGTGGAGATCTAAGTGCTTTTTCCCTTGAGTTATTTCATTTAGCTTATCTCATTTTGTTTCAATGATCTTGGTTATGATATATTGGCTGGTGCTTGTAATTTTGAAGGTTATTAACTCCTCCCGACACCCCACTTTTTCCTTCGTTGGATGATGAGCCACCACTAGTTAATCTTGCATCTAGGGGGAGACCTCGGAGTCAACCCATTTCTATATCAAGATCATCCACGGTAGGTAACTAGTTACTTTTACAGTCAATGATGATTTGTCACTATATGTTTGTTCCCCACAAGTGAGATGTGGGCATCCATATACAGATGGAGAAGAGTTACAAAAGCAGTAGAGGCAGCCCTAGTCCTAGTCGACTTAGTCCATCACCTCGATCTGCTAGTGGTACAATAAAATCAAGTGGAAGACCGTCGTCAGCACCTCATTCTAGCCCCATTCCTAGTCAGCGACCTTCCACACCATCACAAAGATCTTCTCCCTCCCCAAGTAAAACTTTGACGCCTGCTACTAGGTCTTCCACTCCAACTCCAAGGAGGATGAGCACTGGGTCAGGGGTAAGGGGAACTTCTCCCATAAGAACAAATCGGGGGAACTCAGTCTCACCTAAAGTCAGTGCATGGCAGTCAAACATCCCTGGTTTCTCTGCTGAAGCTCCGCCAAATCTTCGTACTTCTTTGGCTGATCGACCGGCATCATATGTTAGGGGTTCCTCTCCAGCGTCCAGAAATGCTAGGGACTCGAATTCAAAGTTCAGGAGGCAATCAATGTCTCCAACTGCTTCTAGAAGTGTCAGTTCTTCACACAGCCAAGATCGAGACAGAACTAGTTCTCACAGCAAAGGTTCTGTGGCATCTTCTGGCGATGATGATGTAGATTCTCTGCAGTCCATTCATGTGGGTAGCTTAGACCGCTTAGCTCCGAAAAGAATTGGTGCAGTTCCAAATAATAGAGCTTTGGGGTTTTCTCGGAAATCAACTAGAATATTGTCTCCAAGTTCTGCTCCTAAAAGATTTTTTGACTGCAGTCTTCGTCAAATGGTATCTGTCTATTTCATTTACTTCAGATGTCTAATTATCCATTTATTTGTCAAACAGTACCCTCTGAGGATTTTGGCTTCAGTGATTATCTGTTTAATGGTATCTAACTAGTGGTGAATGACTATAATCACATGCTTTCCACTAGTTCTCTTTTCTGTTTCTTTAATATTGCTTTGCATGACAATCACAAGATCCTAGCCAAGTGATTTTTTAGGTACAATTATGTTTTCCTTCTGTAACATATGGCTGCCTAAGGAAATATCACTTGTTCTTTGGAAATTAGCCCAAAGTCCAATTTCCAAAGTTTAGGGGGCACAGTTTCAGCAACTTGTTTGTCTACCCCCATTCTTCAGGGAGACATATATGATCAAAAGTTTTTGAATTCTTTTTTTTTTAATCTTCCATAAAGCTTAAATGCAAAGCTTTCCTTTTAATTAATCTATCACAATGCCCTTCCCCATTTCATGCAAAAGGAGAAGCCCTGTGCACTGGGGACTTCACATTTTTTCTTTCTCCTTTTGACCGCTGCTACTAGACAATAACTCTTTCCTGGTGCCAAAAGCACATGAATGTCATTGTAAGAACCACAAACATGAGGGAGTCTCTGACTAGACCCCCTCGCTCCCCCCCCCCCACCCCCAATAAAAAAGAAAAGGGAAAAGAAACCCACTAACCTTAGTTCATTGTAATTGATGATGATCCCCTTAGCACCTAAAAAGGAAAAAAAATAAAAAAAAAGATTTTCCCTCTCATTTTAGGCCATTTAGATTTATAAGGTTTGAGATAATTACTTAAAAGAAGTTGGCTTACTATATTAATGAAGGAATCAATATAAAAGTGTTGCCCTGCCTATTGTGTGTTGTTTTCTCCTTCATGCATGTCAGAACCAGTGATTGATTTTATCCTCAAACCAGAACCTTAATTGGAAGAAAAGAAAATGTTAGGCACAAAATGCCATTTAAGAGTCTTGGTTTGTACTTCATTACATGTACTTGTGCTTTTTTATAAATGAGAAGATTTGATGCACAAATCCTTTATCTTGCATAATATTTTGTGCAGGATCACCGGAAAAGCCCTCAGAATATGTTCAGACCACTATTATCTAGTGTCCCCAGTACTGCCTTTTATGGTGGAAATGCAAGTCCTGCACATCGGTCTTTGATATCTAGAAATTCTTCAGTTACAACGAGCAGCAATGCGAGTTCTGATCAAGGCATCAGTGTTGCACCTGACACTGAGGAAAGTGACCACCCCCAGGAAGATTTGACAATTGAAAGTGGAAAAGTACCGTATACTGATGCTCAGGAAGAAGTTTTTGCCTTTGATAAGGGGGATACTTTGAACAGGGTTATTGAGCTAGGTACAGATGATGGTTCTCTACACCTTCAGCTTGGTGACTTTGGCAAAGACCAACCTACTGAATGTGAGCCTGTTGATTCTGAAGATTTCAGCCACCAAGATGTTGATGTGGAGATTAGTTCTGCTTCTGACTCTGCATGTGTTAGGGCTGCTTTTACTGAGATTGATAGTCTTGAAAATGCAAAAGTTTGTTCTAAATGTGGCTGTCAGTATCCTGTCAGGGAAACAGAGGAGGATAAGAGCCTTTGTCCTGACTGCAGGCAGCAACACAATCTTGTGGCTACCTCCAATTTGGATACAACAGTATTGTCTGCTGGGAGCTCTGTAGTACCAACTGTTAAATTTCCTGGAGAATGCTTAACATCTGATGAGCCAAAGCCGCCCATTGCCATCCTGGAATCAAAATTGCAGGTTATGAATTTGGTTGAGGAGATGGCTTCCCTGCACAAAGACAATGCTCATCAAGGGAAGACTTTATGCAATGAAGAAAACCATATTTACGTGAAGGGAAGTTCCCATAGTAGGTCGGTGGTAGAGGGAAGTGAGCAGTGGATTGCTGGCCAACGAGGAACAGATTATAGCTTATCAGATAGTGATACTGCAGGCCAGCAATTGCCACACTTTAATGATGATCCAAATTTGAATGTTGATGTTTTGGGAGGAGCAGGCATTTCTTTACTGCTTAGGAGGTCAAGCAGCAGCAAGGGGCCTATATTTCAGGGCAGGAGTTTTACTGCCTCCAGCATTAGCTATGATGATTTATCTTACACAAGAGAGAGTGCAAACAGTTTGAGAAGTTCCATTGGTCATGGCAGTGTATCCACATCATCCTCTGTTGATTTTGGCTCAAATAGACAGCTGGAGTCTTGTGTAAAACGGCAGACAAGTGGCAGAAAATCTGACATGGAGAATTACAAATACGACATAAACACAAGACCTCAAAGCACTGGGTCATCTGTATGTGGAGCTTTATGTGATGGTCAGCAAGTTTCAGGTCTTACAGCCAGCATGCATGAAGAACTTATTGGGGCCCATGCTGGCAACATGAAAATTGGTGGAGATGGTACTGAGGAAGCACACTTAGCCTTTCATAAGAAGGTTCCAACTTCAGAAAATACTGAAATGGATGTTTCTTGTCAATCCCTTGCTGTTCAAGGGTTGCCCAAGGAAGATCTCACAGAGCAAGATGCAGGTTGTAGAGCACTGCATGCTTCTACCTCAGATTTAGCATGCCAAGCATTGCACTTTGAGTTAGAGGAGAATTCAATTTTTCCACTTCAAAATAAGGAAAACTCCAATCCAGTGGAAAGTGAGGAAGAGTTGCGTAACAATGGAAGTAGTCTCTTGAACGAAGAATCTTCAAGTATACCTTCAGAGCCCTCTATTGGACTATACCACACCATGCAGAACACTGGTCAAGATGTGCTAGATGTTATGGAGGTTCCCACTCACAGGTTTTTAGCTTCAATATCAGAAATAGAAGTTGAGAATTATGGTCAGAGCACCTCTGGTTCAGATAGTGATGTTGCCTCTGTAAATTCAAAGGGCACCTCAAATGAATTCCGGGATTCTTCAGTCCCTGCATCTTCAGAGAAGGAAATTGCTTCTTCTGTTGCAGAGCAGAACCCTTCAGTTGTATTAGGTATGCTTTATCATGCATTGGTGAATATGTGTCAATCTCATCCTTTTTACAGGTTTGACATACACGTTCTTATTCGATGAGGAGAATCCTTTTGATTTATATAGGCACAACACAGAGACACATTTCTGCAACTGGCAGACCAGAGTGATAATGTGATATTTGTCTCTTTACTTAGTTTGCAGAACGATAATCAGTTTTGTTGTATGTTTTGAGATGTTACTAATAATTTTCAGCTAAGTTCTCTGACAAGTCTTTTTCTTTTGACAGAGGAGTCGACTATAATGGTAGAGTCTTGGGAAGGAAGTAAGGCAAGAAGCCTAACCCTTGAAGAAGCAGCGGACACAATACTTTTCTGTAGCTCCATTGTCCATGATCTGGCCTACAAGTCTGCAACATTAGCCATTGAAATGGAGAAGGAAAAGGAAACTTCAGTCCCATCGGAAGGTTCTTGGCCCACAGTAACAGTTCTGGGAAAGTCCACCGCTGACAGAAAGGATCCACGTGGCAGAACTGCTGGAAAACGTACATCAAAATCTCAAAAAGTCAGGCAAAAGCGCGCGGAAGTAGATGCAAAGCCCCGCTCTAGCAAGATAGAGAATGATGAGAATGCCAATGAATCTATGGTGCGCAACGTAGGACTTCCTGATAAGATGGACAGTATGAAACCTCCAAAGCTGGAATCCAAGTGTAACTGCACAATAATGTAAAGAGTCTTTCATTTATGCTGCTCACAGTGTCCACCAGACGACTCCGCAACTCACCTAGCCATATTGGAGGTGTTGCGGAGTGCTTGTATGTTAATGGTTTTCATTTTGTGTTTCGAGGGCTGTTTGGATTGTTTCCAACTGGTTTCTGCTGGTTCCAATTTATTTGTAAGAAATGCCACAATTCGCAGTTCATAATTGTAAATTTTTTTTTGTCATCATTACGCTGATCACTGATGTTAGCCAGCTCCAGTTTGTTTGTCAGTCCGATTTAGTCCCCAAGTGCTGGTAGAGAAAAAAGAGAGGTGTCCCAATCATTCGTATTCGTTATTATATGGCATGGTTTTGGTTTTATTTCCTTTTCTCTTATTCTTACCTGCATTGGCTCGTATATTCCGATTGGAAACAAATGAAATATCTCGATACATTTATTTATTTTATTTACTTGAAGATTGCAATTTGAGGCACAAACAAAAATAAAGTCGCGGGCATAATTTTTTTTTTTTTGCCCCTTTAAAATTTTCCAGAATTCAGAGTTTGTGTGTGTTGGATACGGAGTTTGGAATCGAATTCTAGATATAAAATTAAGAGTTGTTACGCTTTTTAAATAACAAAAAAGAGCTGAGGCTGATCCATCAATCAAACTTAAAAAGCGAGGAGCTCTCCACTAGGGAAGGACAAAAGGGTTTAGAGGGCCACTTAAGATAAAACTGGATATTGCGGGGTCCATCCAGTGCTGCGGGTAATCGAAGTAATTATGGAATAGGTTTAAGGGTATTCCAGACAATTCGTAAAATGGAAAAGTCAAGCACCAACATGGCGGGAAAATGAGAGAAAAAGAAGGGAGGTTTTTTAATCTTCGACTTCCCCCCACCCTCCTCCAGTGGCTTGCAAAGGCCCCTCTAATTCCCTCACCGGATGGAATCCGATTCGGATTCCGATGGCTCCTACGTCCGCTACCCCTCCGAGAAACTCCAAACTACCACGACCTCCGCCATCACCACCTCAGCCACCTCCGCCTCCCCCGCCAGTGCTACTCTCCTCTCACAGATCCAGAATCAGGGTTAAAGCATCTTCCTCCGCCTCAAAACCGAAGAAACCGCCACCGACCACGGCCACTACTGCCTCGAAACCTTCTAAAGATGACTCTCCTCCCAGCCTTTCTCCTCACTCCACCCTTCCCTTCCAGATTTGCCCTCCGTCGGTCCAGGACCACCAAATGATCGCTTCCCGCTCCATCGAGACCCTCCCGCCTGGCTACTTTTTGAAATCTGCGTTCTTCTCGAAGATCCAAAGGTCTTCTCTCACTTTTGAATCCACCGAAACTAATTGCCGAGTCTCAGTTTCTGCCGAGACTGGTTCTGTTTCCGATTCCTTCCCGGCGGACGAGCTCCTTAAAGTGAATAAACTTTCCACTGAGAAGAAGCATCCGAATCTCATTGGAGCTGACGTGCCTTTTAAATCAGTGAAATTGCCAAAATCCAACGGTAGCGAAGGTAATTTTGTCAAGCTAAATTTGAATCGAAAGAAAAAGTTCATAAACCGGAAAGGAAAATCAAAAAGCAGTTGTGCATCGAGCAACTGGAGAGCTTATAGAGGAAGAAGTAAGCGGAAATCAGCAGAAGTTGGAACTGAAAAAGAGGAACATGGATTAGTCACGGAAATGATGCAAGAGAAGAAGCCGAGGAGGAATAGCGAATTGATTGAGGAGGCGGTTTTGGCAGCACGAAAACATGCATCTGATGAGAATTTGGTGAGGTTGCTGAGTGTGATGTATGGATATGAGTCGTTTAGAGAGGGACAGCTGGAGGCGATCAAGATGGTGCTTGATGGAAGATCGGCAATGTTAGTTCTGCCTACTGGTGCTGGTAAAACATTGTGTTATCAAATACCGGCGGTGATATTGCCGGGGATTACACTGGTTGTGAGCCCCTTAGTGGCATTGATGTTTGACCAGTTGAAGCAGCTGCCTTACGTGATTCCAGGCGCTGTTTTCAGTAGCAGTCAGGTAATCTTAAGCTCACTTTCATTTTCTTTATCTTTATGATTGTTGGTATCTGGTTAATGAAACATTTTTCACTGCAATAGACACCACAAGAGGTTTCCAACCAACTCAGGCTTCTTCGAGAAGGTGCCATGAAAGTAAGTCTCCTAACAATTCAAGCAGGATTTTAAATCTGGTCATGGTTTGCTGTCTAATCTTGTGATGGATTTTATGGTTGGAATGCTATTGCTAAATTTTAATTTATTTTGGGGAACTTCAGCTATGCATGATGAATTGTTTTTCATCCATTGCATTGTTGCTCAGGTCAAGGTTGTTATGTCTGTATCAGGTTCTTTTCGTTTCACCTGAGAGACTCTTAAATGAGGAATTCCTGTCAATTTTTTCTTCTATGCCTAAGATATCACTTCTAGTGGTGGATGAAGCTCATTGCATTTCTGAATGGTGAGCTGTTATGTTGCCTGCTCTATTTGGCTTTTGGTACTCTCAAAGGTCACAATTTATAGCTTTGCTTAGATACATTTTATTGCCTTGCAGGCTTTTGGCTGACTTGCTTGTGTTGTTTGATTTTCTTAGAAACATACTCTGATTATTTACATGTTCTACAGGTCACATAACTTCCGGCCTTCATACATGAGGCTGAGGGCATCTTTACTTCGCACAAGGCTCAATGCTGGGTGCATTCTTGCTATGACTGCAACTGCCACCTCTACAACTTTAAATGCTATTATGTCTGCTCTGGAGATCTCTGCCACCAATCTCATAAACAAGTCCCAGCTGAGGGACAATTTACAGTTATCAGTATCTATTAGTGGAAATAGGCAAGTATAGGTTGTTCATTTTAATCTTAGGGATTTATCTCAGGTTGAGAGATTTGATTATTGAAACAGGAGGTTAAACTTGCATTACTTACAAGCTGACATCTTAACTGAACAGATTGAAAGATTTGCTGATGCTGATCAAGTCTTCTTCCTTCATTGAATGCCAAAGTATCATTATATACTGCAAATTTCAGGTAATCATTGCCCTCATGTATATCTGTGTTAATACTAGTGCACACATACATGTATCATTTCCTTTCTCAACCCATTTGCTATGTGCTTTAATAAGTGCACATCTATTTTGCAGTCTGAAACTGATATGATTAGCAGATACTTATGTGATAACAGTATTTCTGCAAAGGTTAGTATAGTAATGTCCTTATAACTGTATGTCTTATGGCAAATTGTTTAACCCACAAGTTGACTTTTATGTTCTCTCTAGAGCTACCACGGTGCTATGTCTTCAAAAGAACGTAGCCGGACACAGGAGCTATTTTGTTCTAACAAGATCAGAGTGGTAAGAAAATTGTCCAACTTCCCTTGTCTGTCTGTTCATGTTTGTGAGTGTCAATGGTGTACTTTATGACAGATTAACAAAACTTGTAATCTTTATGACTTCTAACCTTTGTTTGTGAATCAAAGGTTGTTGCAACCGTGGCATTTGGCATGGGACTTGATAAGGGGGACGTTGGAGCTGTAAGATAAAATACTGTCCTATGATCTTTGCAGTTGCTATACGTTGCTGTAATGTTTTCTGATATTTGTGCAGTCTTGAATTCTTGAAGAACATCATTCATTTGGCATACCCTTATTGTTACATCTCATGGTTATAAGATAGAACTGGGGATTCTGATGTATAGTTGATTTTTGACTTTTGATCCACTGTTTCTTCCAAAATTACCAGCTATTTCTGCTAATTAATGATAAGATGTCAAACTTTTTGTGATGCCATCCACTGGAAGATGTAATGGTGGTTGACTGATTGTTAAGGGTTTCTTATGTTACCATATGTATGCAATGCTCAGATTTTTTTTTGACTTAAAATGTTGTTCCAAGTGTTTTCTAGTTCAATGTTAATGCTTTTGATTTCCCTTTTTAGAGAACTCTTTGCAATCACAATATATGTGCAAAATAGGTTATGGAACTCTTTAATCCCATCTGTTTCAGATAATTCACTACAGTCTGCCAGAAAGCTTGGAAGAATATGTTCAGGTTGAACTCTTTTCTGATCACCAGCTGTTATTTGATCAAGAAAAAGAAAATCTGTAGTTGTATGAAGATTTGTTCCGTATCAGTTAACGTAACATTGAGTTGCGACTATGTAGGAGATTGGGCGATCTGGACGGGATGGGAGATTTTCGTACTGCCATCTCTTTGTTGACGATATTACCTATTTCAAGCTTCGAAGTCTCATGTACAGGTGATTATATGTGGGTTGTTTAGTAAATCATTGGGATTCTGTGATTGAGTGCTTTTCATTAACTTGAAATTATGTATTTCTACAGTGATGGGGTAGATGAATATGCAGTGAACAGGTTCCTCAGTCAAGTTTTTGGTAATAGTGTGAGCTCACATGGCAAAATTTGCTCCTTAATCAAAGAATCTGCATCTCACAAATTTGATATGAAAGAAGAGGTCATTCCCATTTGCCATTGCTGCACCTGTTATTTGTCTGAAAGTGGGCAGTTTTTGGCTATTGTTATTGAACCATCCCACAGTAGTGCTTGAAGAGCCTAAAGTCACTCTTCTGATTTCCTCTGGCATATTGTTTTTTCTGAAGTTTCTAAGCTGCTGGTCTTTGACTCTGGCAGGTGATGCATACACTTTTAACACAGTTGGAGTTAGGTGAAGTGCAATACTTGCTCTTGATTCCACAAATGAATGTTACTTGCACTTTGAATTTCTACAAGGTTGGTGGTTAGTGGCCACCTGTGGAGGACTTTAAAAGCATTTTTGTCTGATTAACAGAGTTGAAACATCCTGTGTTTTACTCTCTGCTTCCATACATGGACAATGTTTCAACAATAGATGTGAGAACTGAGCTGTTATATTATCTTGTAAACATCATCTCCTGATGCCTAAAGTATTTTGAATGCAGACCTCCCCATTTCTGCTTGCAGAAAAGGATATGGTGGTCTCAGAAATTCTGAAGAAGTGAGCATGCGTTTATTTATTATTAGACCAAAAAAATCAGGCGCTTAAATTGTCAACACACATCATAGATTGACTTGACACTAATGATGTTTCAGGTCTGAAGTTAGGCACGGGCAATACGTATTTGATATTCCTACCATAGCAAATAGCCTTGGGATTACACCTTTTGATCTATCAAATTGGCTGGAGAATCTAAAGGTTCGGATCTAGGAGAAAAGCATATTCTTAATACCTCTTATATGTTTTAGTATCATACCAGCTGCAGCTACCTGAGATGAATAGAAACAGCAATACCCCTATTAAATACTGTTTATTGAGGATATGTGAGAGTAAATAGATCTAGTTTCATATTGGATTTTACCAATTGAAGAATTCCATGTGGTGCTGCAAACATGAAGCCAGTGACCTCACCATATGGTTCTTAGGTTTGCAATGATTTTTCTTTCAGTTGGAGTGTTCAAACAGTGACACCTAATTTGGGCATTTGCTTTTTCATACTTGCATCTTGGGTTCATCATGTGAAGAACTGAAGATATAGAATGCTACTTCTTGACAAATAAGATTCTGAAAAGCTCTCGTTAACTGTGGCAGCTTCAAATTTGAACAAGTATTAATAATTTTTATGTCTCAATCTTTATGGATTTCTTCTTTTGCCTTGTTTGTTCATATCTATCAGTTAAAGGGAGAAATAACATACAAGACTAAGGATCTAGCTTATTGTTATTCAATTGTTGAAGTCCCTGAGGATTTCTGTTCTCTCTCTTACCATCTGTCAAAATGGTTATCAGAGGTGGAACACTGTAAGGTAATTGATTGAAGTTATCATTTTTTCATTAATTTCTAACTCTGAACTTCTTATCACTGCTAGGCTCAAATTACCATTCATGAAAGTTATCTTATTCTTATGTTCTCCAGCGACTTCTATATTATGGAAGTGTTTCATTAGTATCCATTTGATTGGCTGATTACTGCATGCTCACATGGTTTTATGTTTCTTAGAAATCTACTTTAAACAAGAGGTTGGTTTTGGATTCCAGGTACAAAAGTTGGATGCAATGTTTGATGCTGCAGTGTGTGCTGTGAAGGAGTGTGAAAGGATGCAAGATTGCCATAGTGTCCAGCAAACATTATTCTTGCAAAGGAAGATTTCAGATTACTTTAAGGATGATTATGGATACAAAATTCCCAGCAAGATCAGTCAAAGCAGGTTAGTAAAGATCTTTACTACATTTAAGTGGCATAAATTGATAGCAAAAAACTGAGGTGCATGATAGGATTCATATCAAGTCAGTTGACTTGCTTTTCCATATTCTAATTTCTCGTCTGACAAGTTTATAATCTTATTCATTCAAATTAATAAAAATATTTCTCATGTTTGCAGCCCTTTTTTGCGAGCACATAAAGGTGAATATTTGCACGGTTATATCATATGCGCTACTCAACAAAACTCATGCTAATCAAGGTTGAAATATTTGCTTCTTCTGCAGGTTTTTTTGCAGAGCAACTCAAAGGCCAAATTTACTCCCCGAGCCATTGCCAGGATAATGCATGGGATTCCTAGCCCAGCATATCCATCTTCAAGTTGGTCTAAAACTCATTTCTGGTATCCAACTTATCTTTTGCTTTTCTTCTGTCTTGTTATCAGAACGACTGGAAGTAATGTATTGTTTTGGAAAAGCCCCTTACTAGTTTGAAAAGAAAATAAATTCTTTGCATGAGTTGTATAGATGAAAACTTCAAAGAATTAATTTGTTATAGAACATCAAAGTGATGAGCAATCGCATATGGGTTGTAGCCTCTAATACTTCTAAATGATTTAGGCCCTTTCCCTTCTCTCTCTCTGTTTTTTTTTTTTCCCATCGTTTGTCAATGGTGCATCGTAGTAGTTCAAAATCTTCCAAGGGAAAATATGAATTGTTTGCATATTTTTAATTGCAGGGGAAGGTATATGCACGTAGAATTCAAAGCGATTATGGAAGCTGCAAAGTCTGAACTCATGAATGTTGTTGGGATGAATGTCCCCTGAACTAGATTACATTAGAGGTACAATTGAAGACCAGGGTGTTTAACAGTCTCTTTGTGAAAAGTAAGGGTATGATTCTTTACATCTGATTCTTCCTCGTAGCTCACAATGTGAGAACCCTATGCATTTGGAATGCTGTTAAAGTGTCTACAATAATTATCTACTATGCAGGTCTATTCTTGATTATTGATGGATAATGAGAAGCCAACACTGAGATGTTGCTTCGCAAAACTCACTGCTTGGACCGAGGGTCCCTGAACATGACAAGGCAAATGAAACCACAACATGGGTGAAAAAGTAATTGCAGGTAAGCTCTGGACTTCCTCTGTCCATTCGATTTGTCATGAGATGTCATTAAGCAGCCGATGATTTGCTGCAAATCAAATGAAACTACCATTGTAGCAGTTTCTGAAATAGTATTATGAGGAGTTTGGTAGAATATTACAATACCAAAATGCTCATATTATATATATATATATATATTCATAAATTTCAAGTGTAGATATATGATTTGGTTATTATTATTATTTTAAAAGGAAGGTATACATCTTTTGCTTTCCACCATTTTCTTACTGAAATTATTAGGCATGAAAAGAAAAGTCAAATTGCAGACGTGCAGATTTTATCATATGCTTATTTATCATATGCATTTATTTTTCATGTAAGTGTTTCTATTTTGGTTATCATTATAGCGTGATGTCAAGGTTCCTGAATTTATTTTTCGCTCCATTTTTAATCTCCTTGGTGAAGTGCTTGGGGCTTAGTCGGGAGCAGCGACTAAGAATTTTGGGAAAATATGAGTAAAATTTTGGGAGGATGGTGAGACGGGTCAAATTAACTGCGAGCTTCTAACTCGGGGCGTGTCTGAAGAAGCGGAGGTCAGTTGAGCTTTAGACTCACGGGATTAAAGTGTTTTGGGGGCCACCGTCCGGTGGTCATATGAATTTTATTTATTTAGGGGTGGCTTAGAAAATTAAATAAATAATGAAAGCCGCGAGTTTCTAATTGTCAACAGATCAGTGGAGCGGAACTTCCCATTTGAGAATGTATTTAGTGACGTTGGTTCATGAATACAACATCAAGATAATCTGGATTTGTACCATAATGCTTAATTTTTCAACTTAATAGGCGGTCAATTAAGTAAGCCATATCATCGGTCAAAAGCTTAAAAAGTGCCCAATCCATCATGTGGTTGTACTTCCCACGCAAGGAGATTGGGCCATTTCAGCCAACCGAAACAGAACGTGAAAGGAAAAAAGTAAGCCGTGGGGAGCAATACTTTCTCTTAGGCCTGAAAATCCTTCCCCCCTTGGGTAACCCGTTTGGGGAAACGTAGGAAGTAATTGCCTATTCAAAATTGGCAATTCATCTTTGCAAAAATCAAACCAAGAAAGATAGACGAAGTCCCAATCCCAAATTATTGGCGATCTGTGCATGTTCTGTGTATACATGAGCTTCCCAGTGGATTGGGAGATTTTCCCGAGGTGTGAGGCTTTGGTCTGTCAAATTACGCAACCCAGTTGGCAAACGATATTACTTCTAATTGGAGAACAACTTGCATGTGCCGTAAGATGCACAGTTATGCTCAATCCCGATTTACCACCTCTTATTCGGTTAATTTATAATAGAAATTATTGATGTCTCCTGCTAAAATTTCGAGTCAAAATAATAATAATAAATAAATGTTTTTATTTATTTATTTTTTCAAAATATAATTCATTGGCGATCTTATACTATATAATAAATAAAACTTACTTAAAATAATGATAAAAAAAATTTATATGAAACACGATCATAAGTAAATTATAATTAAAAATACATCTTGGCTATAAGATATATATATTTTTCCATTTGTAAAAGTTAAAGATTTAATTTCAATTGAAAATAAAAAATTTAGATATGACTCACCAGATTTTATAATTAATAACATATCCTAGCCATTGGATTGAATAACTGTATGGGGAGATTATTTGATGTGGGTGGTCAAGTGCACAAAAACTCTCTTAATTTGCAACGGTATGGATTTGGGGTTTCCCAAGCGTGAGTCTATTTAGTCGCATAATGCCGGGTAGCAGAGTATATTCGATATTCGAGAGACATCATTTTGAACAAAGCGAGCGCATTGAGCTATATGACTTATGAGAAGGAGAAAGAGGGCGGAGAGAGGCGAGGGCAAAGGCAAAGGCTAAGACTGTTAGCTGGTCCAAGGAATCAGAAGGAGCTCAGAACAGCAATCAAACATAGAATCAATCATAAAAATCATTTCCTTTTCCCTCTATATATCCACATACATACTGTACATAATCTTTTTCTTAATTCTTTGGACAATCAAGAAAAGGGAGCCCACCAAGGAGACCCTTTTCAGTGAAATTGGATTGGCTGTAAAAAGTGTGAGAGAACATGGATGAGCTGGGGGTTGCTTCTTCGACCCACAACGCAGTTTCACGGTCATCTTCGATATTCGCCAATTATCCTCTGATATCTGCATTCTTTGCCTTTGCTATTGCCCAATCCGTCAAGTTCTTCACCTCCTGGTACTTCTCTCTCTTCTTCTAGATCTGCCTTCCCGTTCTTTACTCTCAATCTTTCTTTTACTTATGCTTTTTCTTCCCTTTTTTTTTTCCATTGACAAGAGAATCTTGATTGCTTCCAGTTGCCTTTTGATGATGGGCTTCGGTTACTTTTTACTGTTAGCTAGATCCTGAAATGAATGTGAATAGGTATAGGGTACCAATATAAATGTCAAATCAATAGAGGATCTTTGTTTTCAAGTCTCTGAGAATCAAGTGTAGAAATATTGTGAGGCATTTCGCAGCCAATTTGTAAAATTGATGACACCTATATAATTAAATCCAATTCGTTTGCTCAGGAAATCCAAGGCCCATATCATTAAATGCAATTCGCTTCGCTTATGAATTGCGAGTGGTGCAGTTGGTCAAAGGTGTAAACTTGCCATTCTTTTAGTTGGATTTTCTTGAGCAGTGGGCATGATAGAATAAGATGCAATGCTAAGTGGGTGTTTCAGCATTTGCCTAGTTTTTTCAGAAAGATTTTAAAATTGGGCGAACTCTTTATATTAAGTGCCTCTGAACTTATTTTCGGAGCTTACTTTGTCTCCTACATGGTGATCCATAGATTTACTTATACTTACAAAGTTTTGCATTGAAGGAAGATGCCTGAAAAACCTTAATGGCATTTGATTTTATCCTTAGAGTGTTAAGCTTTGCTAGATTTGCAGGTACAAGGAAAGACGATGGGATCTCAAGCAACTTGTTGGATCTGGTGGAATGCCGTCTTCTCATTCTGCCACTGTTACTGGTTTGGCCATGGCCATTGGTTTCCAAGAAGGCTTTGGAGGACCGATGTTTGCAACTGCATTGATCTTAGCAGCTGTTGTATGATCCTGGTTTTGTTCACATTGTTACTTTGAATATCAATTACAGCATAGGGGGGATTTTTGATGTGGAAAATTTTTTGTAACAGGTGATGTATGATGCAACTGGAGTAAGGCTTCAAGCTGGACGCCAAGCAGAGGTCTGATGCTTTACTTTTGTTTGCTTATGTGCTTCCTCTCCGCAATTTTCTCCCAGTTTTTCTCCTGCCCCTCTTCCCATTTCCCAAAGTTAGGATGACATACCTTCTTTTGACTAAATGACTTGCTCTAAAGTTATATGTCATTGAGACACGTGTTGGGTTTTGTCGCCATGTTCCTTCAGGTCCTAAATCAAATTGTATATGAACTCCCTGCCGAGCATCCTCTGGCTGAGAGCAGACCACTTCGTGAACTTCTTGGTCATACCCCTCCTCAGGTTTGGTACACTGCATTAGATACTCTTATTTTCATCATCAACTAAATGTTCTACATGATGTGCCTTTGACTGCTAATCAAAATACCTACCAATCAAATTTTGTTGTGCACAATTATGGAACAAAGAATATAATGCTTTCCTCCTAAAATTATTGTGTAAGATTGATGATAGCCTTATTGTCACTTTTAAGAAGAAAAGTTTATCAACATGCTTGGAGGTACTTTGATTAAGTGTTATTCTTGTTGAGTTAAAATTCTAAAATTTATCATTGAATCTTGCGGAAAACACTGGACTTGTGATAACTTCCCCCCACCCCCGCCACTGCTGTGAGCAATGTAGCCGCTTGTGTTAGGTTTCTAAAAACATACATTCAAGTTGGTCCTTTGTAAAATTATTTCCTTGATAAATCCTTTTTTTAATAATTATTATTATTATAGGTTATTGCCGGTGGCTTGCTTGGAATCATCACAGCAGTTATTGGTCGGTTGGTAAAAATGGCGTCTACTCGAAGTTGATGATCAATGAGATCAGGGATATGTTTGCATCCCTTCCAATAGACTAAAAGTTCAGATCATGAAACAGTATAGTATTTGCAAACTGTAGACCCGTGAGAATTACTGGTCCTTAAAACTTTGAATGCTAAGCTTTTATCATCCCTAACTCAGCTTGTTATTCCCTGGGACTTCCCATTTGTTCATATTATAGCAACACATTAAGATGTAATTTGATTGATTGCAGTAACTGATTTGATGAAAATTAATTTTAAATACAGCATACCTGATTCAACAGCATACAATTCTTGCCACTGTGCCGCTATCAAGCATATCATTGTTTCAGAATTAATGTTATGCATGTTAATAAATGCGACAACTAACCTTAGATATACGACACTCTTATGCTATGGGATCTAAGAAAGGATCAACCTTATACAGAATTACTTATGCGAAACCAGTGTCACAAAAGGACACCCTTGGGGACAACTAAACCTTTTATTAATATAGAAAATCACATGCCAAAGATTTGTAACGTGCAAGGTGTGTCCATCTTTCAATAGACAATATGTTCAGGACAGTGGGTGGGCCATCCCAAGTTAGCATTGTTTCTTTCATCGTCAAGTCGTGTCCCATGAAGTATGATAATATTGTTAGGTTTGGCCATCTTTGATTTTCTGTTTTCGTCTAATCAAAAGAACAGTGAAACGATAGCTTCTCCGTTCCATGTTCTTGTTCTTTTCTATGGGAGCTTTCGAGTAGCAGCTGTTGCCAAGAACAGTACGATGAAACATAGGCATCACCACATGACGTACAGAAATCAAGCAAATTTTGGTGTCCATGGTATCAATAACCAAATCGAGATACACTGCTCCTCTCCATTGCTTGCTATTCGTTTGGTTCATTTTATCATCCCCAAAATAGTGGAAAAAACCCGTCTCATCTCTGACTCTGGATCCCTCCCAACAGTTGACTTTGCACGCCAGGCGATGTGCTCATCGGGCCTGACTAGAATTGCTCCCTTGTCAGTCATCTGACACATGCTCCACCATGATAGTGCATTTGAGGGTTTCTTGACTTCAACAACATCTAGATAATTCTCCCAAGGTGCTAATGCTGCTTTACTCGTTTCAACCCCACTAAAAGTTTCAGTCGACCATAGTACACATAACCTAACAGAAACTTTGAACTCCTCTGCCACTTTGAATGTGGCACAGGCAAGATTGTAGGACTCCTCAAGTGGTGCTATAATGAGAAGGAATTCAACCTCATCTCCCGACAGAAGATCAAGAGTCGAAAGGGCCACCTACAAAAGACTTGACAGGATTATATGAAAAATGCATGCTGCATTATGTTTCCTTATAGCAGGGAAAACAAAGTTGATGATTATGAAAAAAACTTTTCGAAACAGTTCTTCCAGGTTATGGCTTGCCAAGCAAGCTATAAGAGGGCAAGCTTCTGTTTGTGGCCACTACAGTTGTACCCATGGCCATATTTAGGTGTAGCAAATCAAAAGGATGATTTATTCCAGAGATTCAGCTGAGGCAGAATAAAAAGAAATTAAACAACAAAACTACATACCTCACTTGTCAAATTTGATAATATTCGCACATCCATATGGGGCAGCCTTGACCCAGGATTTGTGGAAGGAACATAGTCCCTCCGACCACCAGTTGGTAGGTCCTGAGCACCCATTATGGAATCACTATCAGGAACGAGTGCTCCTTCAAAGTACCTAGATTAAAAAAGAATCATTTGAATTGGACCAAGAAAATCTCAGTTCTCTTGAAACTTCTACAGGGGCACAATTTAAATATTTCAGAAATTTGACAGGTAATTCACTAGTAAATCTTTTTGTTAAGATGAACACCCAGTCAATGTTCTAGTCAATGTAACAGGCTGCACCATAACCACATATTTCAAATTTGCAGAAGCGCAGCAGATATCGAATTATTTGTCAAACAGGCACAAGATTGCAAAACACAGTTTTGCTAATGCAATAAAATTAAGAATGTAATTGATTCCAACAGTTTTAGAAGCAATCAGAGCAAAAAGAGCAAAGGGGCTATAATGCTATAAAGTTAAAAGTTATATCAAAACTGATGAGGGATACCTGAAACCGAGATCCTCAGCAGGAAACTGGAGTTGAAGACTCTTTCCTTCTTCAAAGATATGCCTCAATTTAGCAAGCCTTGAAGTTCCAAGTGGATTTTTTTCACTTAGAAGAGACTCTGAGAGCTGTGCGCGACCTATTGTGAAAATTCCATCCAAAATCGCCCTCTGTAGTCCAGAGGGCAAAATTGAACCAATTCCATCAGTCATAACTTGATGCACTGAAATATAAGGGGAGAAAAGAAAGGAACTTGTCATCATTGATCATAGAAGAGTCCTAGTTTTTTCACTTTGTGAGAGATGAGTAAATGAAGCAATCATTGCATCATGTGCAAATGCAAACATATGCCCAAACATATTCACTTTAACTCAAGAAAATTTAAATAAAATTGCTAACGAATAATCTTAAAAGCAATAGCAACTTAGCCTACCTGAGTTTGCGACAGTTGGATCAAGACCAAGTGCAGTAGGAACAGTCATGGCTGCTTTGAAATTTTGGATGCTAAGTGCTGTATTAAGAATTGCAATCTGAGAACAGAAAAGTATAGGAGGTCAATGATCCAACTGCAGAATCCACAATGGAAACGAAAGAGGAAACGTAAAAATAGTACCGGCCTACGCTCTGTTTCATAAGTATTAAGTATTGAAGATGGTGTAATCCCCTTAGTAACAGATGCTATTTTCCAGGCAAGATTGTGAGCATCTTGAATACCAGTATTCATTCCTGCATTCAGAACAAATCTACATTCATAATAAAGAAGCAGGCTACCAGCAACTCCTGATATTGTCACTTGCTGCAGAAAACAACAATCAACAAGAAGCTAAAATGCAAATGACTTTTCAGCTTTTTATTGATTGTACAAACCACAGTATAACTCACCAAAACCACCAGCTGGAGGGAATCGATGAGCAGCATCACCAGCCAGTATCACTCGATTGTTACAGCTTACAAACTTTTCAGCAACCTCAGCATGCATAACCCATGGCTTTATATCTACCACATCAACGTCTGAAAGCTCTCGACCAACCAATTTGGAAATCAACTTCTTGCATATCTAGAACAAGTCAAACCTTTAAAGGAAACTTCAATTTAAATAAGAAAAGAGTACAGAGAAGGCTCTCATTTGTGTGTAAATCTTAACAACAATTATTTTCCAGCTTAATTTTAGTATGTTGGGTGCAATGCATTAACGGCTGTCACTCTCAACCTAGTTCCATTATGTGACACCACAGTAACAAAACAGATACAACTAGCTATAATGAATGAAATTACCTCAGGACTGAAATCTTCAAGGCTCTGCTGAGGTGGATAGAATGGCATCTGTTAAAATGAAAGTCATGAAACAATAATCAAGTTGTTAGTCCATGGGCCATTCAAATGGAATCAATATTGCATATAAATATGTAGTAGACATTCTCTAAACCTTTTCTACCTGCAATACGAATTCCCCTTGCAGAAGATTATGAGCAACAAGCCCCAATAGCTTCAGTGTTGAAAATAAAGAAAAGCATTCCAGGTCTCTCTTTGAGTAAGTATTGTCCAAGATCTAAGCTTAAAAAATGGACACTAACGAGCTTTTGCAGGTCCTCCTCCCCTTCCATATTTATTCCTACAAGCCTCCTTACAGTGCTTCCTGCACCATCCGTGGCAACAAGAATACTGCAATGGATATTTCTCTCCACACACTTCCCTTCTTTTAGATGAGAAGCAGCAGTAACAGTAACATATTGATCTGAGGTGCTGATTGATACACATTCATGCTCCATCAGTAATTCCTTCCCTTTAAGGGGTTTATTATAATGGTTTCCCAAACTGTCAGGTCTACAAACACAGAAGTTGAGATCTTCCAGCTTCTTAAGCAGCAACCTACTTAATTTGGATTGTGAGAAGTGTGCAACAGAAGTTGGGCTGACAATGTTTTCAAAATCTGGTGACAAGCTACAATAATGAGTTTACTATTCTTAATATACCATAAAAATGACCATCATTTTCATAAAACAAGATTATGCATCAACAAAGTCCTGCAAGTAAGATTATAACATGCAAGCCAATATGGGTAAACTACACACCATAAAAAACACACCTTGAGGTTGCATATGGTCCACTGAACCAAGAAGTGGACCGGTTAGTGAAGTGCAATATATGAATTTCCTCCACAAATCCACCGGGGGTTGCAATATTTGGATCTCCTCTGCAAGGCCATCCAACTTCCGAAAGATCTACCAATAAAAAAAGGCTGCAGTAAAGCCAAGCAGTACAACAACTGAAAAAAATAAAAAAAGGATTTGTAACAGACAAAGACGCAAAAAACCAACCTCCATAGAGCGATTGTTGATGAAGTGAGCCTGTGGGTGGTTTGAAAATGCTTTGCCCTTCTCCAGGACGGTGCATTTGACCCCTATAAAAGGCCATCAAGCAGTTCCTTTTAAAACAAAAATTTAGTAAGAGGAAAGCAACGAGTTAGAAGCTGTAAAACCAAACACAAACCCTGTGGCCATAACATTGTGTTCGTAACTAATAACATTATTTTTGCAACAATACTTGTTTTGCAAGTGAAACTGTTTAGCCACTTCCCATCCAAAATAAAGAGCTAGCTTGAAATTAATAAGAACATCATTCTTCTCAGAAATCCAGTATCAAAATTCGAACAACAATTATTTCACATCATGCGACTTTCAAGGTTGTTTTTGGCCAAATGATACCACCATAACTCCGATGCTCCACTACCCCATGACTTGTATATCACCCAAAACCCGGAAGCCAATTGCAAACCAACCTCCCATAGATGATCATTTCACAAGAATTTCTAGCTAAAGAAACAGAGCATTAATAAGTACTAAAAGACAATAAACTAAGTAAGAAAAATGTGATACTTGAAAGGAAAAAGGAAAAAGGAAAACAAAAAAGATCGCATCTTTGATAATTACCCAATTTGGTGAGAAGAATAGAAAGGACGAGACCGACAGGACCGGCGCCGACGATCAAAACAGGAAGAATTGAATCGTCTGCAATTGGGTTGTTCGTGGCCTGTGATGAGGCTCTTCTTTGAAGGTAATAACCATAGGGGGATAGTTTGATTCTGGGCTTAGCTCTGTAGAAATTACTAAACCCTCGGATAAACCCTAAAGCCCCCATGAACCCCAGATGACTAAACCAGCTCTGTAGGTTGGTCAACGGTCATGGATGTTTCCAGTTTCCAGTTTCCAGTTTCCAGTTTCCAGTTTCCAGACCAAACAATCGGGCACATTCTCATTGCGTTACCTATTTGCCAAAAAAATACCCGTTTTTTAATCCCTTCTGCTTACCATTCACCAAATATTATGCCTTGCCATAAGAATTTAGTAATAATAATTCAACGTTTCTTCAACTTACCTCATTTAAAAAATAATTTATTTTTTTATTTTCAAAAATTAATAATGTAAGTTAAAGGCGCAACTTTTTTGTGATTGAGCGTTAAAATAATTTCACTCAAATTTAATTTTTTTAATAAATTTAATAAAAATAGCGATTAATACTCTCTCTCTCTTTCTCTCTCTCTCTCTCTATATATATATATATATATATAAATATTTTTTTTTTTTTGGGGGTTGAAAAGAATATACCCCCTTGTGTTCCATTCAACTCTCCCTCGTTCAATAAAAAAATATGGAATAAAATAAATTATCCATATTTTAGAATCCCTGTCAAATCAAAAAAAAAAAAAAAAGGAAAACTCTAAGATCGTTTTATTACGTCGCGGGGGGGGGGGGGGTGGGCGCACGTCTCTTTTCTTTCTTCTTTTTCAACATTGGCCGGACTCAATCTCTCTCTCTCTCTCTCTCTATAGCGACCGATCGCCGGCTTCTGTTTATTATCTATTTTGTCTTGTAATACCTAATCCATCAAAAGGTGAGTTCGTATTTCCCAATTTCTCTCTTTCGAATCCAAGATCGAGGGCTTGTCAATCTTCACTCTCAATTTCCAAGGTTTCGTTCTCTTTATTTTGTCTTTTGCCTTTTATGATATTTCGAGGAAATTTCAAGCAAGAAGAATATTCAAAGCCCTAAAATAGGTTTCTTTCACTCCTTTATTGTTTAATTTTTTTTTTAGTGTTGCTTCTGGAAATGAAGATGTTGTTTTGAGTTGGAGCTTCGAGTCAAATTTTCTTGTTAAAGTTTGAAATTTTGAAATTTAGCGGGGTTTCATAGACGAGGAATTACGTTTGACTTGATTGGGATTAGGTTCTCCTATTGAGAGGTGGGATTTGGAATTTATGGCGGCTGGGAGACATCGTGTTAGTGAGATTAGGGAGCGTG
Organism: Ceriops zippeliana; assembly: GCA_037897445.1. Classification (NCBI taxonomy): domain Eukaryota; kingdom Viridiplantae; phylum Streptophyta; class Magnoliopsida; order Malpighiales; family Rhizophoraceae; genus Ceriops; species Ceriops zippeliana. The sequence continues at coordinate 598,383 of JBAPLH010000188.1, read as the reverse complement.
ACTCTAGTTTTGAATTGTCAAGGAGGGATTTTGCGTATTCCAAGGAGGAGCACGGGAATGGTCACAAGGAAAATGAGAGTGGTCGTTTTCGTGGTCGGGGCCAGAAAGATAGAAGTAGGGTTAGGCAGAAGGATATTAAGGGGAAAGAGGTGAGTAATGGCGGTGGCCATCGTTCCTCTTCTAGAAGTGATTCGAGCAGTAGTGGAAATGGTAGAGCCCATGTGTCCCAGAGACATGGGTTTTCAGTTAGGACTTTGGATAGGGAGCCAGGTGAGTTGTCTAGCGAGAGTGGGTCTGATGATGCCATTGAGTCTGAATCAAAGGTTAATAAGGATAATGAGGTTTCAACAATAGTAGAGAATGGAATTGCAACTCCCATGATGAAGAAGAGAAAATTTTCTCCTATAATTTGGGACAGGGATGATAATGATGTGAGTAAAGTGTCAAAAGTTAGGATTTGTCCAGAAGTTACTGCCCTCCCACCTCCACCTCCCCTGCCCAAGGATTATCTCCAGTCACCTAGTGTTATTCCTGACGAGGCTTATTGCCAGTCACCTAGTACTATTCCAGGTGGAGCTGTAGAAATATCTGCCATTGTTAGTAAAAATGAGAAAATTTTGTCTTCTCCTGTGGGCAAGGGTCCAGGGGACAGATGGCCAGATGAGTATACTGTCTCTGAGTCTCCTGAAGAGTTGGTTTCTTCATCACCACTAGAGGAGCAGCGATGGTGCAATGAGCAAGAAGCGAAACAGATGGATGATGAAGATTATGTACCAACACGGCATATTTCATCTTCAAGATGGGCAGCTGGAAACAGCTCTCCAGTTGACGAAGGTGAAATTGTAGAGGATCAGGAGATGCCTAAATGGAGGAAGAGGAGACCTCATGTGGAGGCTTTGGATACCAGAGTACACTCAAAGTCAGTGACTCCAGAGTTCGAGGAGATTAAGAGAGATGGTTCTGACGGTAGAGTCAAGTCATCTGAATCTGATGAGCAAGGCACCCGCACTAGGTCTTCAAGTGGAAGTGATTATCATGGCCATGATTCTGAAAATGATGACTACATGGTTGTTGATGAGGAACGTGATTGTAATATCAGTATGGATGACCATTCTGATGCAGACTCTGGGCATGAAAATAATTCTCGTGGAACACGAGAATCTGCAGGGCCTCCTCAAAGAAGTATAAACATGCTTTTGGGTTGTAGAAGTGTTGATGAGTTTGAGAGGTTAAACAAGATAGATGAAGGAACTTATGGTGTTGTATACAGGGCCAAAGATAAGAAGACAGGTGAAATTGTGGCATTGAAGAAAGTGAAAATGGAGAAAGAACGAGAAGGTTTTCCACTGACTTCCTTGAGGGAGATAAACGTTCTTCTTTCCTTCCATCATCCATCGATTGTTGATGTCAAGGAAGTAGTTGTAGGAAGTAACCTTGACAGCATTTTCATGGTGATGGATTATATGGAGCATGATCTGAAAGGACTCATGGAGTCAATGAAGCAGCCATTTAGTCAAAGTGAAGTGAAATGCTTAATGCTTCAGCTATTAGAGGGTGTCAAATATCTTCATGATAATTGGGTGCTTCATAGGGATTTGAAGACATCAAATCTACTTTTGAATAACCGTGGTGAGTTAAAGATCTGTGATTTTGGCTTGGCTCGCCAATATGGGAGTCCATTGAAACCATATACTCATTTGGTGGTTACGCTTTGGTACAGGTAATATGTGCTGCATATGGAACTTTCCTCTTCCTTGCATCATTCATTTGTGGCTGCATTCTGCTGCTGCTGTTTTTGCTGTTATATTTCCCTGTGTTGCTTGCCCCTATTTTTTATCCTTACATCTCAGTTTACTTTTTTATCTGTTCATGCTTTCTTTTCAGAGACTTTTCTGTGCATATTATGAAGGTTTCATTAAGTTATTTTTGTCCTGTGTTGATGGGATGAATTTTATCTATTGTTCATCCCCATAAAAACAATTAATAGTAAGAGCTAACTATGACTGTTAGTCTGTTGATGTTGCCTTTTTTGATTGTTAGTCTTAACTATGATGTTCAATGAAACCTAACTTTTATGACTAAACAAAACTATGTGTGGAACCAGTTATTGGGACAAAAACTATCTGAACATAAGACTTTTGCTGTCATTCTACATGTATCCTATGCTTGGAGTTGAGTTTTGAGGCTCTAATGCATCCATGCAGGGCGCCTGAACTTATTTTGGGAGCCAAGCAATATTCCACAGCAATTGACATGTGGTCACTGGGCTGTATTATGGCTGAATTGTTATCAAAGGAACCTTTGTTCAATGGCAAGACAGAATTTGATCAACTTGACAAGGTAAATTAATTTTCCAGAATGAAAGAGGGGAAAAGGATTGACTTGTTTGGCTAGCTCCCACTTGTCCTCAACTGCTGTTACTGTAGAGATTAAGTGCTATCATTTTGAGTTAGTCTGTGGGCTGATACTCATGGATTTTCTCCTCTTTCATAGATCTTTCGTACCCTTGGTACACCAAATGAGACAATCTGGCCTGGGTTTTCCAAGTTGCCTGGTGTCAAGGTTAATTTCGTCAAGCATCAGTAAGTACCAATTTTTCCATTGACTTAACTTCATATTTAAAGTAACTTTTAGGTGTTCTTGTGCTTGCCACTGTTTTCCCAGGCCTCCAGCTGGTTGATTCTGGTCTGGCCATGTGGCCTTCTTCAGTGAACCATTCAGTTAAACAGCGTTCATTTCCTTTGGTTATTAACAGTCTGGCATGTTCTTTCAGGTACAACCTACTACGTAAGAGATTCCCAGCTACATCTTTCACTGGATCACCGGTCCTCTCTGATTCTGGGTTTGATCTGTTGAACAAACTTCTGACGTATGACCCTGAGAAGGTAGATGTGTGATTGCACATTGGTTCTCTAATTTAGTAGATTGGTATTATGGCTTTAATAAGGCAATGTTACATTTCTTTTTTTTTTCCAGAGAATAACTGCTGAAGCGGCTGTCAATCATGAGTGGTTTCATGAAGTTCCTCTTCCAAAGTCTAAAGACTTTATGCCAACTTTTCCTGCTCAGCACGCCCAGGACAGGTATCCTTAAAAAAAAAACATGTCTCAAAGTGGCCATTTTGGCGTCATTCCTGTGATTTTTTTATTGATTCATGTTTTCTTCATTTTATATGCAGGCGGCTGCAAAGAATATTGAAGAGCCCAGATCCTCTGGAAGAGCAGCGCCGAAAGGAGTTACAGCAAGGGGATTTAGGGGCTGGTGGATTATTTGGCTGAATATTAAGTGGTCAGCCTTGGTCCTATAATCTCCAAGATTTCTGTTTTATAGTACTAACATCTGATGAGGTGGAGGTGAGAGATATTCATTGAAAGGAAGTTGGGAACATTATTTGTCGGATGATCATTTGTACTGTTTTTTATCAGGCGCATACAGTGATTTGGGTGGGTAAATTATTTGCATCCTCCCATTAACCAGTTATGTTGCAGTTGACTTTGTTCTCCAGCTTTGATGTCAAGATAGAGCATGCTTCTTTGACACTGCTTGCATTGCAAGGTGTGTCATGATGGCCCTTCTCAAAAAGATCAGTTTTATCTGAAACCTTTTTATGTAACATAGCTACATTCATACAAAATTTCTATTAAATTTCATTTTGAAGATTAGAGTAGCATGGATTTACTTGCCATTATAAGTCCAATCTTTTAATATTAGCATTGTGTTTGCAAGAGATGGTTGGCGTGAAGTGGAGGAGATATTCTTAGCTTTGCATTGACAATAATCATTGTTGCATCCAAGGTAATTTGTCAATTTGATATTTCTGGAACGCTATCCAGGATCACGGTTATGTTTTCCATCCATATTGGTCATGACCTTAATTATAACTTTGTAATCGTGAAATGCATTGATGTATGGGTCTCTAGATTATGTCTATCTTTGTTTGATGTTTTTTGCAATTTGGAGGCCGTTATTGGATAGGAGACAAGGGAATGATTTATAAATTGGATATGAGATAAACAAAGTGTCAGTTGGATTCCTTTTATGTTGTGATGTTCAAGTTGGTAGAGAAACACCTTGTCTGTTTCACTATCACATTACAAAACACAGTGTGGGAACTATTTGTTATACAAGGCAAAGCACTACATTATTGGGAACCACCTTTTGAACCCTTTTGTGCCAAAGCCTGTTGGAGCATTAGTATCATTCGATTCTGCCTATGTGTCTTGTGAGATGAACTTTTAGCTTGGAGAAATTAATTGATAGCAGAGATAAAAAAATAAATCCAAATTTGCCAAAACTGTACGTTCACACTTCATTTTGTGCCTTGAGGGCATGCAGTTTCTAATGATTCATTGCCTCCTAATGGAATTGGGTTCTTGAGGTCAATGTGCATTTTGCTGCAGGTTGTGTTCATCTACTCCATGCTTGTGAAAAAATTTTTGCAGAGGCTTTCTTGTTATCTATACATTTGCATCCAACTTGATATTATGGTGGAGTTGGAAATTATGCAACGATTACATGGTAGAGTTTGTCTCTTGATACATGGTAGAAGATGCTGTTGAAATTTTTGATTGCTTTGTGTTTTATGTGATGCAGATCTACTTTAGCCTAATTTCAGTTTACATGGTCAAACAGAGAATTTAAATGTATGTATTGAAGATTCATTTTTTTTCCCTTTTTTTGGCTAATTAATTATGTATCTTTTTCTTCTGTAATAATTAGACCTTTACAGTTTCAGATTTGGGACAAACATTATAGGTTTACTAGTTTAGTTTTTGTTTGGTGATGAATTTGGCCATTCTATCAGGAGGTGTAGAAATTGTTTGCTGCCTTATGTTAAATATGCAATATTCTATAAGTGTCTGATTAGTTGCTGAACTGATTATATGATGGATTTCACACCTGACTTCTAGTTTTTGGTTCCTTGAAAAGTGCAATTAAAGCACTTAGCAATACTGGCAAACGATCAAATATTTTCTGTACACCTTTCTTTATTCTTCTTCTTCTTTTATTCCTCTCTACATATTGTTGATCCAAGATTTGACCAATCAGGGTTTTTTCATGGTGTTGTCTGTGGATGTCACTGTAGTATCAGAGCAAACAGGTTGATGAGGTTACCTGCACACTTTGGACTATATGGAACCTCCATTTAGTTGTCCACAGGTGTGCTAGAGGTACAGCACAAACTTTAGTTTCACGTGTCTGATTAATTTAACTGATACCTATTTATATTTTATGCCTTGGTTTTGGATGTTTGAAGAGTTTGTGTGCTTTGCTTTGATATTATTAACTTGGCGGTGTGATTGTAAATTTCAAGGTGTTTTGTGTGCTAGTAACAGTAGAGCTCGTACTTTTTCTTTTTCAATGTTAATATGAGGGATAGACTCCTTAATTGTACAGTTAGTGCAGAATTTTGAAAATTAGATGCATTAAGTTTGTAATGGTGAAAGTTGTCAGCTTCTGCTTATTATATTGGTATATTTTAGAAAGTTTTTGTTGATGTTTTTTATGGTCTACAAAGTCTTTATGTTGGGTATTGTGTATTGCTGACTAACCTGCTGGTTATTTTGGTTTACTGTCTAATTGTTCATGTTTTGAACGGTCAACATGCTATGCCTTCTGTTCCAATTTTAGACATTGTTATATCCTCAACATTGCTGATGTCTTAATGTGGTAGTTGGGCTTACCTATTTAGCAATTGTACAAGATGGTATTTTTGTGCGTGTGTGTATAACATGCACGGCCATGGCGATCTCACTTTGGAACAAGTCATCCCTCATGAATTTTAGCATTGTGCTGCAGTTTTTATGTTATAAGCAGCCAGCTACCATCATCATGTCATTGCTGACATAAATCGATGTAACCATGGTATAGGAATGGGTTGCTTGGAGATGAAAATTTCTGATGCAGCCAATAGCCATCGCTGAACCACCCAGTAACTAGACGTTTTTGTGCTCTTTTTTAAAATATCTAGGGTGTAAAAAGTTTGACCTTTCATTTGAGTTATACTGCAGTTTGAAGATTACCCCAGGCATGTGCTGCGATTGGATCCAAAACAATCATGACTTGTTCCTGGTAATGAGGAACTTGTGCATGGAATAACTTGATGTTTGGCTCCTTTTTATTTGGGGTTGTGGGAGAGATTGACTCATTCCTGCATGTTTTGATGAAGTGGGAGGCTAATTTACCGTGATGATCTGCATATATAAGATCACTTACTGGGTGGCGCCTGAATTCAGTGCTGAGGAGAAACGAACGATAGAAGGCAATTTAGGGGGGTTGCCAAACAAATGTGTCATCCAGCTGTGTTGCCGGTGTTTCAATTTTCGACAACCAGAAAGCTAAGATAGGGCACGATTGTTTATCTGCTCCATTCGGCATAAAAATTGGCATGAATTTTGCCCCCAGCTTTGTCTATTTTCCTGTGGTTAAGACTGGGTAGGGAGACAAAAAGGTTGAGAAAGTGATGGGATAAGAACATAGATTCTGTAAGCTCCCAAGTGCGAGGAACATGCGGCTCTGGCCGGGGATGCCTGTTGAAGAACGAGCTGGCAACTTCTATGAAGCTTTAATGGTAATTAGTTGGCGTGGGATCTCAGCTTGTCTGAATATTTTCCAAGAAAAAATATATGAGAAAACAACATTCAACTCTCTGCATGCCTTCTCTCTCTTTTTTCTTGTCCCTTTACAATTATTTCGTTCTCTTCTCTTTACACTACATGAATATGAATGTGTATATATATATATATATATATATATTCTTTCTACATGGCCTTATCTCACTTTCTCTTTGAATATTTTCATTTTATATATAATAATTATTTAAAAACTATTTAAAAAATTGTTGTCAACAAATAGTTAACATAGATGACAAATACTAAAACCAAACTAACAAAATGTGAAAAAGTAACAGCAAAAATAAGTGAAAAATTGGCAACGTAAGACTAACAAAAATCTGCAATTGTCATCAATTGCTTCCTTTTATCATACGATTCCAATTTTTCTTGGCGGATTCTTTTTCTGTCGTTGTTAAAAACTAGAAATAGCATTATTAATTTTCAAATAATGTTAGTTCCAAGTATGAGTAATGTTATTCTTACTTAATTTCTCGATTAGGGTTACACGAGTACATCAAAAGAGAAAAGTGGCAGAGCTAGATTAGGAAATTTTTATATCAGTGTTCTATTTTTATTAAACGAAAATTATCTACACCAATTAAAAAGATACTCATGTAACTTGATTAGGATATCCTATCAGAGAGAACATCATTGTTCCACCAGGATAACCATATTCATTGCCTTTCCTTCTTCTCGCCCAAGGATCCGACATTTTAACAAGAGTTTTGGACTGGGCGTTATTTCGTGAGCCGAAAAAAGGAGTCAGAGGAGAATTATCTTGTAGGTTATAATTTTTTATTCTATCAAACTACATGCCAACTCATCATTGACTCTCTTTTTGTTTTTTTGTGATACCGACCTTTTTGCCTCTTGTCTTGGCTTTGATGGAGTGGTCAGTTGTTGTCTGTTTCTCACTCAGCAATAAAAGCCGCATTGGGGGATCCCAGTCCATCCATCTCATTGGTTTTCACATTAGAGAGAAAAAAAAAAAAAAAAGGACGGCGAAAACGGTGGCCGCCGGCAACCTTTGACGCACGTTCTCATTCTCATCTCCCTTTGTAAGGATGAACAAATCTTTCTAGAAAAGAACTGCAGTCGGATTAATCTGCCGCTCTAATTGGCACTTGACGACAACTGGCGTAGGGTAACTTCATTTAAGAGCAACATATGGTTCTGGGGTCCTTTTTATCTATGATGTTTTTTAAATTTTAAATCTTTAAGCCATGTAACATCACCGTAGAAATTATCTTGGTGGGTTGGTTCATAAATTCAAAAGCCACCCGATGGGGGCTGACAATCTAAACCTTGATAATTGCACCAATTATTGGTTACTTGAGAAAGCTGGAAATAAGAACGAGGTAACAAGATTTGATCCTGTGCCTATTTTTGACCTCCTATCCTTAGAGGCCGACGCCTTCTTACACTTACCTAGAAACCATTTATTCCAAAGTTCCGATCTTGAGAGCCCGAAAAAGGCAGAGACTTTTTAAAGCAATGGCGGATACCAATGTACAACTAGACCCATCTTTGACTCCTCTTCTCATTTCAACGCATCAAGAACAGCAACATCAACACCATAAAGAGGATCTCGATCGACTCCTTCGAAAGCTCGAAGCTTTTCTCTTGTCGCTGGGGTTCAATCAATCTTCTGTGTTGAGCTTTTCATTGTCTTGGCTTGCTTTTGTGCTGGTGGGTGTGGTGCTTCCGGTCACTATATTCGAGGTCTCCAACTGTGCTGGGTGCGAAGCGTATCAGATCAAAAAATTCGAGCTAGATATCGTGGCATCGCAGGCTTGTCTAGCAGCTGCTGCTCTGTTTTGCATATCTTATAATCTGCGCAAGTATGGTATCAGAAAGTTTCTATTTGTTGATAAAAATAGCGGCCAACATGCTCACTTTAGCCAACAATATATTCGACAGATTAAGGTTAGACAAGAGCTTTTGCCAACTTCAGTTATAGATGTCATGTTGGTTGGGATATGGGAGGATTCATGAATCATTGGCTTTGATCCAAAATTGAAATTTTGTGTTATAATTGGTTGCAAATGTTCTTTTTTTTTTTTTTTTGGTACGGCTTATTTGAAGGGTCAACTACTCAGGATTAATAATCCACAGAGCGTAGGCTGGATTTGCAGCATTCTAACTATTTTCTCTTAGTTAAAATCTGCTCTTTTTTTCCATGAGCTAAAGCTATTTGCAAGTGTATCATATCATTAGCAGACTAGAAAGTACATCCAAACCAAGCTAAAGCTGCAATCAACAGAAATCTGTACACCCCAAAGAGAGCTATTCACTAGCAAAGGCGCATGTTTATAATATGAGGAGCTCTATGAAGCCCTCCTGCTCATATGACCATCTGCTCTACAGCACAGATAAAAATTGCTCAATTCAACTTAGCCTCGATCCCAAATTTCATTGGTATTAGCTATATGAATATTTTTCCGTCTGGCCGTCACATTGACTGTGAGGACCAATGTCCGCCATCTTGTAGTGACCCCTCTAGTTGTACTGACTCATTTCATGCTGCAAGTGAACGTTGAAACAGTTAAAAAATTTTCACCTACCGGATGGCTTGACTATCAACTAAAACGTTATTTGTTTTTTTTTCTTTAGGGGGGGGGGTTGGCCTGGGGAAAGTCAAAGCATGCTGATATCTCTTTATATATTATACTTGCAAAACTTTCTGCTCTTTGTTTTTAACTTTAGTGCTGTTGTTCAATCCTTGCATAGAATTCCTTACGCTTGCTGGTGTTCTGGGCAATTCCATGCTTCATTCTGAAGACTGTGCGTGAAGTCGTCCGCATATTATATGTAGATCAAGAATCATGGTGGTTGTCTGCTGCTATCTTGTTTGCTTTAATTTTTTCCTGGAGTTACGTGAGCACAATATCTCTATCAGCCAGTGTTTTGTTCCATCTAATCTGCAACTTGCAAGTTATTCTCTTTGAGGACTATGCAAAGGTCTTGGAAAGAGAATCTGATGTTTTGATACTTATTGAAGAGCACATCCATCTACGATATTATCTCTCAAAGATAAGCCATAGGTTTCGAATTTTTCTTCTTCTTCAATTTTCTGTTGTTACAGCTAGCCAAGTTGTAGCTCTATTCCAGCTCACAGAATATAGTGGAACAGTTACCATAATAAATGGCGGTGATTTTGCTGTAAGTTCTGCACTAATTATCTGTATATGATCTTGGTGAATTTTGATTTTTGATTATAAAAGCTTTCACTTTAAGGGGATTAAAGCTTTGAGTTCTGTTGAATGACACAATTATCTGGTAGCACTTTTATTACCTGCATGCTTTGGGTATAATTTTGCAACTTTGTATTCAATGGCATATTTAATTTGCATATTTCATCCAAATTTTCAGGTATCCACAGTTGTTCAGGTTGTGGGGATTACCATTTGCCTGCATGCAGCTACTAAAATATCCCACAGGGCCCAAGCAATTGCGTCTTTGGCAAGTAAATGGCACGCACTGGCAACTTGCAGCTTTTCTGATACGTCCCAAGGGAGAGTTTCAAACTGTCCGGGGAACTCAGAAGCTGGGAATGGTCAGAACTCCCTACGCATAACTTATTCTGAAAGTGATTTGGAGTCAATGGATTCTATGACACTGCAAAGTATGCAAGTGGCATCCCCTGTTTGTTCATATCACAGAAGGCAAGCCTTCGGTATGAATTTTAACTGTGAAACAATTTTCTAAGATCACTTAAACATTTGGTCATACTTTCATTTTGTACAGTTTCCATCTTCCAGCTAGATAATTGTCATTACAGTATTCAACATCCAAGAATGAACTCAGCTGTTTAAGGCATTGAGTTACCACATTTTTTGATCTTTGCTTTTGGTTTGGGGGTAAAATTCAAAATTATTGGAATAATTAGAAGTTCAGTAATGTACGTATTGAAGGAGAATAAGAGAAATTGATTGAATTTTTATTCTATTTCTTTCACACCCTGTGAATTTGCTTCTCTGGTTACATTGTGGCATAATATGCTTTTGGTTATTGCTTTTGCATCCATCAATACATGGCAATAATATTTAACCCTCTTTCATTTATGGTTGACCTGTCAATATGTGCAGTGATGTACTTGCAGAACAATCCTGGGGGAATCACTATCTTTGGCTGGACAGTTGATCGCGCACTCATCAACACCATCTTCTTTCTCCAGCTGACTCTAGTCACATTTGTGCTGGGAAATACCATAGTTTCCAAGTGAAATTCTCTTGAACAAGCTCTTTACACCTGAAGAAGATGGCGCTCCTGCATTGCCACATCAAGTTAAGCCCCAAAAACCTGCCAACCAACTTTCCCGCCAAACCAGTGGTTGTTATGGCAGTTGGTGGTTATGACAGTTGTGTCAGTTGATACAACTGGCTTCAGGGGCTGCTCCAGCAAGCTTTTTTGAGTTTATTTTTTATTGTAATTATGTATTTAATTCAAAGTTAAAATATTTTGAATTTAAACCAATGTAATTATGCAATATTAGGTTTAAATTCAAATTATGATTTTTAAATTTGTACTTACTTGCTTGTGTTGTATGGCTGCTGCTATGTGTATGGAGCCTAGAAATCTAGAAGATGTGCTCTTCTGTCCAATATTGCAAGCTCTATCAACATGCCTTTCATCCTTCTGAGCTTTCCTTTCTGTGTGCATTCATTTCCCTATGGTTTAAGCAAAACAGAAAGCAGCAGCATCATGCCTGCAAACCAGCACACACTCTGATAGGAAACAAGTTTCTGGGATGCAAAATTCCTTTCCTCGGTAACCAAACTCTAACAACACCACTCTGTGTACAAGATAGTGTCATCTAGGGCAGACTCAGTATTGCTTCCCAACCATTCCATTGTTGACGGCTGCTGTACACCATTCGCTCCAGCGCTTCCAGTTCTGGATTCTGATTGGCGGTTCCCTTAAATGTCGTAAGCTAGCTAAAGGGCCTTCCGGTCTGATTGAAGCTGCATGCACCGATAGCTTACACTTGGATGTCCAGGAATTGTTGCTTGGATAGGCAGCTAGTGAGAAACTACTTCCCAAGTACTACTACACACTTTCCCTTGTTCCTTTCTTGTTTCATTCACGAGAAACATCTGTTAGAACTATAAGCTCATTTTAGCTTGGTAGCCTTATGATCTTGGACGCCCTTTTTGTATGCTTATTTCAGTGTCTAAGAAGGCAAGATATCTTTGAGGAAGGAAGGGTGTATCGTCTCCCCTTCTCTCCAGATTTACAATATAATTTACCTTTTAATCAAAAATCATAATGGAAAGTAAGATGATGCATAATTAGGATTGCAAATGATTGTTCGTTAAGGCTTGGTCTGTGTTTGCTATTGCTAATCTCTCTCTGTCCGTGTCCTTATCACCTGATTCTTCAGCTGCTGCCGGTCAACTTCGAATGGCTCTTTTGTTGCTACAGGATCACATGCAGCTTTACGGGGATACTTGGAGCCACGGAAGTGTCTCCTGATTTGCTTTTGACCTGAGATAATCTTACATCTGCTTCGTCTTGGCCCATGTGACTGGCTTGTACTCTTTTCCAAATATTGGTAAATATTTCATTGCCTGTTTAATTCGGAATCTTTTTCCTGTTATTCCTATTCAAGAAGTACCAACGATATAACTTGACTTGCACTACTTGCAAATAAAAGTACTCAAATCTCTAGTCGAAATTCGTTAGGTATTTATAGGTTAAAATAAGAATTTCCAGGTATATGTAGAGCAACTTTTTTACAATCAACCCTATCTATGAAACAAGGAGGATGAAAGGAATTTCCTGACTCCATGCAGCAAAAATAATTGAGTTTACAGGTCTCTTTCGGTTTAGTGAACCTACAAAATTTCTAAACTAGTTCGCAAGTTTCGTGGACTGTTACTCTCCATGACACGGTTAGCCACATCCACATCTGCCTTTTCTTTAACATAAAAAGTTAAGATGACATACAAAATATATACAAAATAACTATTAATTCATCACGACTATTAATTATCTATCATTAATAATTATAATAAAATAATATTTATTTTGTATAATATTCTTAGAATCTGCAACAAGCCTTGAAGAAACTCTATTTTGTCTCTAGTAAAGAGTAACGACTGCAGAAACACTCACAGGAAAGTACCCAATTTCTTCTCACAGGAAACTAACTAGACAATAATAATAATAATAATAATAATAATAATAATAATAATAATAATAAAAAGAAAATGTCTTCAAAATCAGATCTTCATGTTTTGTTAATTCTTAAATGCCTACGCTATTTGCTATTTAGCTACTACTTCCATTCTTCAAACTTCACTTGGACCATTCACAGTATCATTGATTGTTTACTTATAGTCCACTTAGCAAATGTTCTCTACTCTTGTATACAAAATATGTCCAAGGGGTAGAAAAACCCTGCTTGCTTTGCAAATGTGCTCAACTCTTTCTCTCAAGCCTGATGCCCATAAATATGACATCGCATTGGAGGTTTAGCATGCCAAGTTATAAAGAGCAGAGCAAGAGTGAGTCACCGACCCAGGTCTCCACCAAGCGCTCTGGGTTTTGGAGGCCTCATGGAAACAATTCCATTGAAGAAGAGAACATATCTGATCTTGCTCAAACTTGCGCCAGTCCTGCTTGTTACAGAAAAAGGAAATTTACTCACTTATTGGCTTTTCGAGCTAGAAACCGTTCCCTAGCTGCCTGAATTTTGGCCGCAGGGTCATCAAGAAGCCCAGCAACAGCAGCTTTCTCTTTCTCTGGCAACTCTGGGACCTTTTGCTCATCTCTGATAATATGGTCCCCACTGCACAAGGACATGAAGACCAAATGCTCAGTATTGTTTATGTTTCCTCCTCAGAGTCACTTCTAGAGATGATTAGCTTACCTCAGTTTCTTGATATCGAGTTTCTCAAGCTTTTTAAGAATGGGAATGACCCATTGCATCTCTACAGCACACACATTGCGCATATATGGACGTGGGGTGGCAATGAGCTCATGGTACACGATATACTCAGGGAACATTCCATATTCATCTGTTTTTAGCACTGATGACGGATGCACCTGACACCACAAATAATCAGATAACCTTTAGTTATTTAAACTACAACAGCAGTCCGAGTTCAAATAGAACAAATTACAAATATTCACAAATAACAAGTACTAGTATTCAATACCTGAACCAGTTGGGGCTTGAAACCTATAGTTCTATAGCCATTGTGACGATCCATTCTCTCAGCAAGCTGACTTGCATAGCCTATGCACAAAGCTTTCCTCAAAGTCTTATAATCATGCTGCCTCCCTTTATGTTTTTCATTTGCTTGTACATCTAATGATCCTGTTTCCATATACAACATGTTCATTGGGGAACTGAAAAGAAGAAGAAAGTAGAAAAAGAACCCACAGCCAAAGAAAATTGAGAATTGCAAATACAAAGTCAGAGAATATTTCACTTTGATATCGCAATTTGGCAACAATGATGCAGTATTATATTCTAACTCTTCTTAGCATGCAAAATATGTTTTGTGAATTTTTCCATATCTCAGTGATTTCCTGAAATAGGAAAGGAAATGCCCATTAGCATTTAGCAGACCAGTTTGGTCCACATAAACAAAGCTTTTTTCACCATGGAATTTATGTACAGGGACTGAACTAAATACTGACATGCCTCAACAAATAGAAACAAAGGATGTTACTGCAAGTAACAGAGTGGTAAAGTCAATCAGCAAACATCTTGCTCAAGAACAGTAAGTATGATTATGCCCAGCCATCCCAGCAGACCACAGATTCAACGAGAAAAACATGAAAACCAAGCTGGTTGGCAAAGTAGACATCTGTATGATCCTGTGACATGAATATTGATGCTTCTTCCATTACAAGCTTCAAAAAAATGTACACTACTAACCATTAGCTATTTTCTCCATTATCAGAGATAACTGTCTCCGGACATCTTTGACAAATTTCATGCCTCGCACCTACACAAGGTGAATTCAACCAAAAGAGAAAAAAAAAAAAAAAACACAGCAAAAGCATCAGAATAACACTGAAAATGTCCCAAGATTTTGACTTCTTTCTACCTCTAGAAGACCTAAGAACACACAGGAGAAATGATGGGAAACAATTTGCACTCTATGTTAGTGCAAGAAAAGCAACTATTGGCTACAATATAAGACTTGTAATACTTTCTACCTCTAGAAGACCTAAGAACGCACAGGAGAAATGACGGGAAACAATTTGCACTCTATGTTAGTGCAAGAAAAGCAACTATTGGCTACAATATAAGACTTGTAACACTAATTTACGAAAGCATGCTATTGTGTGGCTCCACCATTATATCAGACTAGATTAACCAAGTCCGGTAACTTCCAGGGCATAAAATGCTTTCTTGAGAGGAAGACAGAATGTTACCTGCAAACCATAATCTTTGCACCAACCAAAGTCATAGTCATTTTGATCCCACCACTTGTAAATCTGTAGCAACTGTATGTGATCACCCCAACCAGAACCATCAGGAAGGTCCAAGAAAGCATGTTTCCTCTTATTTTCAGAATTTTTAGTGCTGCAAACAAAAATAGAGCTATAATTATCCCATAGGCAGGGCAGAAAGAATTTTTTAGGCACCAAAGATTTATCCTTTTTATTACACTGATGCAAATGAGCAAGAGCCAAAAAGAAGCATCCCAATGGACACCTAACAATCAACTATAGTAAAGATTTCAGCTTTGAAAATTTTAGATCTTTATTAAAGCAAGCAAATCATCAGCCAAAGAAAATCTCAGATGTATCATTACCACAGGTAAATACAATGTAGATTGAAGTTAATCTCAGGCGTATCATTACCACAGGTAAATACAATGTCGATTAAAGTTTCTGGTATCTGAATTTAAAAATTACAAGTTTTGATAGAGAAAATTCCATGGTCAGAACAAATTTATTTGGGCCAATAACTATATTAGGTTAGCTTATTTTTCTCATTTTCAAGAAACTATAAAAGCTTAAATGCTTGAGTGAAGCCCAACAGATACATCATACATTAACTGACATGCCCTCCTAAGTGCAAGTCCATTGGACCGAAAACGTGGAAAAAGCACAAAGATCCTCCTTACCATGTGCTGAAATTCTTAATTTAATTAGAAGCACAAGGATATTGTGATTTTAACTGATGACCTCTTGGTCATAAAAGCTTTGTGACCATGTCAAGAAATCATTCAACCCATTGGGCGAGGCCCAAGATGTGGATTATATATTAACTTTAACACCTCTATTTAACTTCCAATACAAATCTCAAAAGGGCCAAGAACACTATTACAACAGCTTTTTCCCCTGTTTAAATTTCTAATACAAATAACAAAAGGACAAAAATATCACGAGGATTTGAGAAAAGGATCATTTGGTATATACTGTTTCACATGAACTAACCTTTGAGCAGGAAGTAATGAGGTTTCGGCTGATAACATAGAGACAACTGTCAAAGCTTGGGATAAGCAACCCTTCTCATTTGCCTCAATTAAGGTTCTTGACAGTGAGGGTTCTAATGGAAGTTCTGGATAAGACCAGGGAACATTGTCCAGTCATCTATCATATTTTTGCATGCAGTAAACCATAAAGTTTGTTATGAGGAAGGAAAAATTCCAATATATTGCATCTCTTCTCCAAGTGGAAAGAAACCTCTTAATGCTCACAGTAAGCAAGTTAGCATTAAATAAGGGGACCAAAATGCAATACCAGCCATTGTTCGTCCAACACTTGTGATCAATCCATTTTCATCAATAGCATCAATGATATGCAGTTGCTTTAAAGCATCTTCCAGTGACTCAACTGCAGCAAATGCCTCCAGATTTAGCCATCAGAACATATCTGGCTGAATGATAACAAATTGTAGAGAGCAGGAAGTGGATAGAAAGAATGCTTACTTGAAGGAGGATCAAGAAAATCAAACTTGAGAATATCAATATCAGAGAGATCCAATGATTTCAAGTGGAGAACACTCCCAGCGAGTGAAGATCGCTGTATCTCAGGAATAGTTACATCAAGGAATTCATCTTGGTGAACTGCAGAGGGGTACAACCGATAGCACTTCCCAGGACGAGTTCTTCCAGCTCTTCCTGCACGCTGACTAGCTTGCACTCTGTAATCATGTTGAGCACAAAAGTTACCTTGCTGTGAAAGAAACATGTTAGGAAGATCAAATACTAAATCAAAACATCTGATAAAACAGGTGAATCAGAGCTACTACAAATTTGCACATGCATTTGGCCTCTTATAGTTTTTTCTTTTATACAAGAAGAAACAATAGGGCCAAAAGAAAATGGCCAATATATCCTCCCAGGCACTCATATTTTCTTTCTGTATACACTTAGCAAGAACCAGATTTAACTCAAGAAGAAGATAATAAAATTGTGAATTTTTTATTTAAATTTCAAATCGGGAAGGTTCTCAAAAAGAATCTTTTATGAGCTCCCTAATTGCATGCATCTAACAGGAGGGAACAAACAAAGTACCAGGTACTTACTTGCTAATTTGAACAACATCAAGGGAATACATGCCAGTTGATGGGTTGTATTGTCGCTGCTTAACATAACCAGGATCAATAACATACCTGTCATTAATTAAAGGATGACAAATTAAGCAGAGAGCTAAAATTGAATGAACAGTCCATTAAAACTAGAAAAAGATTTAAATGTTACACAAGAAACACAATCACCAAAGAATTAAGCCGTTATCCAAGGTGTAATGTCCTTACACAACACCATCAACAGTCAAAGAAGTTTCAGCAATATTTGTGGCAACAATAAATCGTCTGCAATTTGGTGGTGGGGGACAAAATACTTGCACCTGTAAGGTCATAGAATGCATGAAAACATCAAATTTAAAAGAAATAATTGAGATTTTGGGCCTTCAAGATCTTTCACAGAAGTTGATTTAGATTCTAGTCTCACAATTCAAAGGTTGGCAGAAAAAGTTCAGCAAAGTTATGAGATCGAGGAAAAAACATGTGGAAAATGCAGAAAAAGAATAGAACAGTAAGAAATGAACCTCTGAAGCCTTGCAGAGAAGCTTTTTCTAGAAAAACTTGCTTTGGCTAACACATGGAATCACAAATTTTTTAGATCAATCACAAATCAGGTTATATGTTATGCTATAATCATACATGGAAGTAACATTTACCAGATGTTATTTCCCCAAACTGTAGATACACCCTCCGAAACTATGTAATTAACTTCAACAGTTTCAGAAGTGGGTTAAAAAGGGATGCCATGTAGTGGATTAATAAATGCTTAAGCTTTTCATTCTTCCATGCAAGAATTGTTCCCTACTTCCAGCATGCAGAATCACAACCAGAAGCTAGTCCTGCACCTGAGCCCATCTTTATGGTGAGTGCATAGCACATGGCCTTGGAGTGCTGAAAAATTCTTTTCCCTCCAAATGACTGTATGCTTCAAGTATTTGATGTAGATGTTCTATCTGAATTTGGGTGTATTTGTTACAAAACGGTGCAAAAAGAAACACTTGCCTGCTGTTCAGGTGGCAAAGAACCATGAAGTGGAAGTATAATTGCATCCATGCAGGAACCTTCTTCCAGACTTCGAACTTTATCCTCCAATTTTGAAACCAATTTCTGTATATCATTCTACAAAAGGCCACTTGTGACTTTTATGATCAATAAAGGCATCATGCCACAACATTAAAATAATAACTAAGCAGATGTCAATAAATATAGCCACATTTCATCTCACCTGTCCAGTCATAAAGATTAAAATATCACCTTCTGGCTCCTGAACATGTATATCTGCAAATGAAAATAATGCATTCAGTCAAGGCATTGGCAACACCAGGCATTTCATAAGTCATGGTTGTAAAAGCTCAACCAATTGAGATGGTTGTTTTATTTTCCAAACCCTTATTTTGATAAAGCATTGGGGAAACAATGAAGACACATTTAGATTTATAAAAACTTAGCAATATGCTCGCATTGTTTTCCAATGAAAATGATTAATGCATCACACATTAACTGGTATTCATAAGATAGAATAATATAAATTACTGAAGTCAATGTTCTACACCTCTCTTGGAATGCAAGAAAATAAAAGGAACAAAAGATAAAAAAGTGTGCATGTGAAGCTAAACAAAAAGGAATGACGTCAACTCATACCAATAGCAGTTTGTAAACAAGACTCAAGATAGCTTGTAGGACGCTCCTCAACATTTAATATCTGCACTGGGTACACCTTTCCAGGAACATTCACTATCGGACATTCTGAAAAGAATTTTGATACCTTTTCGCCATCTAGAGTTGCCGATGTGATCAGAACCTTCAGATTCAAGCTCCGCCTCTTAACCAGCCTTTTCATCAGTCCTAGCAAAATGTCCCTACAAAAATAACATTTGCATTTATAATGCATACGTGAAACTTCATTCAATCAAACAAGGATAAATAAGGCCAATTAACATCTTACGTGTTTAGACTCCTCTCATGAGCTTCATCCAATATGATAACCGAATACCGACTAAGTTCTGGATCGGAAAGGCTTTCTCGGAGGAGGACTCCATCAGTAAGATATCTAGTAGTTCAAAGTTGTCTATAGTCAGAGACTATTTACAATTAAGCATTGATTGGCAAACTATATCATAAAAAAAAATTTATTAAAAGCAAACAATAAATGGCATTACTTAATTCGCGTTAAATCTGAAGTTCTATCTTCAAACCGGATAGCATAACCTACTTCCTCCCCAAGCTGAACACCTAGCTCCTGAGCAACTCGCCTGAAAGTTAATATATTTAAAAAGAAGAAGAAGAAGAAGAAGAAGAGGCGTTTACAGTTTACAACAAAATTACCATAATAAAGCCCTAACAGTAAGTCGACCGGCAGCAGAACACCGACAAAGTAATCGAAAACTTTTCAAAAACCAAAAAAGGGCACAATACCTAGCGACGGAGACGGCGGCAACGGCGAGGCTGAGTGACACCGACGATTCCAGCTTTGGTGTAACCGCGGCGGTGAAGCATCTGAGAGAGCTGCGTGCTCTTTCCTGAACCAGTATGTCCAATGATGACGACCACCGGATTGTCTTCCACTGTTCTCATTATTTGCTCCTCGAACTGAGTGATCGGAAGATTATTATTATTCGCCATTGTCCGGCGTCTTTATGAAATTACCGAACTCAAAGCTGAGCTTCGATCGCCGGAGCCTCCAACGGAGGCCAATCACTCTCTGGGAACCACCTAGAAGGTTGGCCGCCTGCCTCTCGTCGCCATCTTATTTTTTTCTAAATTGATCCTAACTAAAAACTTAAAAACTCGAAATATTTAAATTGGAAAACGACCGACGTGCCAAATGAGCTTAAACTGAAGAGCACGCTGCCCGAACAGAAACATTACTTTAGTAGAGTAGAAGGAAGTTACTTTTATTTATTTATTTATTTAAAAATTAATGAAATTACGAGTTACGTAATAAATAAAAATTTAAATTGAGGTGGGATTTTTGGTTTATAATCCCAGCTCAAGTCACATAAATTGGTGGTACGAGAGCATCGCCGTCCACTTCCGCTTTCTTGTCTCCGGGTCAGCATTTCAACTCTAGCTGGTGTTTCAATTGTAGCGGAATCTGAGAATCGTCTCCTAAGCCTCGGTCTACGACGTTTCCGGCTATGGGTTACCCTAAATTTGTCCTCCCCCTCCCATTCAACGTAAGCTTCTCTGCTTATGGTTTCTCTTTTCACTTCTACGACATGAATTTCTTTCTTCTTCTTTTTTTTTTTTTTTATTGACTAAGCTCCAAGTCGTTGTCTTTGGCCAGCTCCTATCTTATTGAATCGTTGTATTTGGGTTTCTTCTCGAATTTTTGTTATCTTATGTACAGCTAAAATGGTTGAACCTGTAATAGGGGAATGGTTTTCTATATATATGGAATGTCTCCTTAATTGTGTAGTGAACACATGGGAATATATATAATAATGTTATGGATTTTATTATTTGGAGAGAATTTGCCAGTGGGAAGTTAAAAAGTTGAATTTTCTGTATGGGCACCCATTAAGGGCATGTTTTCCCTGCAAAAATCTGCCTGGCTTCATGGTCATAGCAAGAAATTGGGCCTTGGCATCAGATCACCAAGCACGCAAGCAGGACAAATGCCAGTGCTCCTCAGCCTCCACCATCTCCCCCTTCTCCAGAGAAAACCCATTTCAGGGGCCTTAAAGACGAGGACCGGATTTTACCAACTTGTAGGGGTTGCATGATCCATTTCTGAAAGATGCCATGAAACGGGGAGATTGCTATAGAACTAAGGACTTGGTACTCAAAGGTGCTGATAGGATAGTCAATGAAGTCAAGTCTGGCCTCCGTGGATGTGGTGGATTTCCTTCGGGGCTTAAGCAGTCTTTCATGCCCAAACATCTGATGGGCACCCTTCCTATCTTGTTGTCAATGCAGATGAAAGTGAACCTGGAACTTGCAAAGATGGGGAGATTATGCAGCCTGATCCGCACAAACTGTTAGAAGGCTGCTCGATTGCTGGGGTAGGAATGAGAGCTTTTGCAGCTTATATCTACATTAGAGGCAGATATGTGAATCAATGTAATAATCTGGAAAGAGCCTGAAAAGAAGCATATGAAGCTGGATTGTTAGGCAAGAATGACTGTGGATCTGGTTACAATTTTTATGTCCATATCCATTACGGTGCTGGTGCTTATATTTGTGGTGAAGAGACAGCACTTTTGGAAAGTCTTGAAGGAAACAAAGGAAACCAAGATTGAAGCCTCCTTTCCCAGCTAATGCTGGGTTGTATGGCTGTCCAAACACTGTTACAAAGGTGGAGAAAGTAGCCGTCTCTCCCACCATTTTAAGGCACGGACCTGAGTGCTTTGCAAGCTTTGGCAGGAAGAACAATTCTGGGACAAAATTGTATTGTGTGTCGAGGCATGTGAATAAGCCTTGTACTGTCAAAGAGGAGATGAGTATATCTCTGAAGGAGTTAATAGAGCAGCATTGTGGGGTGTTAAGAGGTGGTTGGGACAACCTACTGGCTATAATACCAGGGGTTCCTCTGTCCCACTGATACCCAAGCATATATGTGATGATTTGCTGATGGATTATGATGCACTCAAGGCTGTCAACTCAGGACTAGGGACTGCAGCCGTGATTGTTATGGATAACTCTACTGATGTTGTTGATGCAATTGCAAGGCTGTCCTACTTCTACAAGCATGAGAGCTGTGGGCAGTGCACACCTTGCAAGGAGGGGACTGGATGGCTTTGGATGATCATGGAATGATTGAAGGTTGACGATGCAAAGTTGGAAGGGATAGATATGCTGCAGGAGGTGACCAAGCAGATCGAGGGGCACACTATCTGTGCATTGGGTGATGCTGCAGCTTGGCCTGTGTAGGGTCTAATCAGGCATTTTAGGCCAGAGCTTGAAAGAAGGATAAGGAGCGTGCAGAGAAGGAGTTGTTAGAAGCTGCTGCTTAAGGCTTTGTTACAGGTTGCTCCTCTTAAGTCCTTGTACCTTTTAATTAGACTAAAGATCAAAGGGAATATCATATCAGATAGTCAAACTGTCCACAATTGATGCTCGAAAAGCTACATCCATTTTATTTTATTTTTTTAGTGGATGGATTAATTTTCAAGACAATGACTGCATAGAGCATGTTCGAAAGCAGATATTAGGGCGGTGGGGGAACATTTTCCGGAATTGTGCATATCTGGTTGATAAAACATCTGCAATAGATGCTTGTAAAGCTAGTTGATATTTTTATTTTTTTGGTGGATGGATTAATTTTCATATTACACAGAGATCTATGTGGCAGGTAATAGCAATTGTTCTCCCGCGCAGGGATGTTGCTGCAATGTCGTCATGGACTAAATGAAGGAGCTACTGTTTAATTCCAGCAGGGGTAATCGACCCTGGAATTATTCTGGCCCATTAACCTTTTTGTTTGCTTTGAAGATGTACCAACCGTGATTTTGCTGTCCCAGAAAGATTAACTTTGTATGGCAAGGGGCAGTTTCTAAGTTGACATGTTCTACACGACACATTTGATAAGCACTGTCAATAACAGCTGCATTTGATTTTTCGATATGGTGAACAGGTTACCGGCTTCTGGGGTTTCCACATTTTTGAGGTTATGCCAACTCGCAGATAGAAAGAGAGAAATACAGGATCAGCCCACTTGCAAATTGTGAGTCTAAATCCCAAAAGCATGAAAAGTAAGAGTCAATTCTCTCTTTATACTCTCTTTATTTTAGGCTAATTAAATAAACCTGACATTCCTATAACAAGTCCATATTAATAAGGAAGAAGACTAAAAATTCAAGCGTTCCACATTGTTACAAAAAAAAAAGTTGCAAAAATAATCCAAGGTGCACGTAAACATGCTGAACAAGCAACATTCCCGTAACCCATAAGCGTGTTCCTTAATTTGAAGAATTATTGAAATCCACTGTATCTCCAAAGGAATTAGATAGGAACTTGATAGATTATTTAAAACCACTGAGTCTAGAAAGAAGTGGAGAGAAAATTGAAGCATCAGAAAGAAAATTAGATGAGCATACACCTCGCTGTATTATTCACTCCATAACGCCGCTTGAACTTTAGTTTGTGTAAGTGTACCTGATTCTTTGTATGTACGGCCTTCAATCTCAAATACAGATTCACAATGAAAGTTCCCGCATGCCTTGTTAAAATAAATCATTCGTTAAGAGACAAAATTATCAATGGAGCTTACTGATTTGGTACCTCCTCCTCCAATGGATCTTTGCTTTCCCACAATGCTTAAAGTGAAGGAATAAATAATTTGATGCTTCCCTTCATTTCTTCAGAAGTCAAACCTTGGCCTTTTTCTTCACAGATTGGACTAAGGTGGACAGCTCAGGCTTGAGCATCCCCTCTTTCTCCCTGGGTTGAGAATTTGCATTTTTCTTTCGCTTCTTACCGACGGAGGTTGACTGAACTTGCTTAGACTTTGTCTTTATAGATCTTAACAAGGAAAATAACTCATGCTTCTCTTTATTTGATGGCAAACCATCAGAGTTCACCACCTCATCTTTGCTTGTAATCGGGACATCAGATAGCAACCGAGCTTTTGCAGTTACCCTCCTATGCTCTCCCCCTTCCACTTCTTGCTCATCAACCTTATGCTGCCTCTGGGCCACCTGACGAGCATATGCTGCACTCCTGCAAATTCAAATACAATGAAATGCAATCAATTTAGGGCAAAGAATCATAGGAAAATAATGTGAGGAAGTACAGTTATTTAAATTAAGAGTAGCCAAGTCTACTACTTAAATTAAGAGTAGCCAGGTCTACTCCATTGGTGGATGCAACATGCAGATTTGTAGCAGTACTTGACAAAACCTAATTATTTAATGGAAGTACCTTTTGAATTGTGGATCTGTGGGATCCAACGCGAAGAGAGGTGACGTGAAGAGAGCTGAAAACCGGGCATCATCATAATCTACAGTTGGTAATTTGTCCTCATCTAGAACTTCTTTTCCCCTCTTCCCCTTTGCCTTTTTAGGTTTCAAATTATAACCCCCGCGACCATCATTGGTCCCATTATCATCAGCTATTAATAATTCAAGCTCTGCTCTGCTTGCCTCTGCTTCCAAATCTCCATTATGTTTATCTTTGTCACCTCTTCCACAAGCATCTTTCTTCTTGCCTTTCTTAACGGATGGCTCTTTAACAAAGAAGTCATCTGCCTGTTCCGTTCCTTCTTCATCAGCATCCCCACTCTCATCCTCTCTTGAGTTCTTTGACCTATTTTTACAAGCCTTCTTTTTTTCACGTTGTTTCCTAAGCTCTGCTTCCCAAACACTTTCTGGTCCCTTATCCCGCTTTTCTAGAATACGCTTACTTATCTCTTCTAAGCCTGTGTTGAAAGTAATCTCCATATCCTGGCCTTCCTCCTCACCATCTCCATCAGAACCATCACCAGATTGGATTAAAGCACGGTACTTATCTTGGTTTTTATGCTTCTTTTCTAATTTATCCTCTGTAGAATTATCATTCTCATAATCCTCAGATTCACTCTCATCAGAAGCTAAAAACTCCTTCAACTCCAGTTCAGCTAGCTGTATGAAAACAGATGAACATGAACATAGAAAACTCTGTTTACGAGAAGAATAGGTAGAAAGGAATAGCAATCTCCAGCAGACTCAGGTCAATCTCAATACCTGATCAGCATTAAATTTTTGTTTCAAGGTCTTAACACGCTGTGGTTCATCCTCATCCCAAGATACAGGAATATTACTGTGCTGTAGTGCTTTAGTGTGAAAGTCCAATCCCTCATATCCCACAGGCACCTGTGTACAAGCAAGAGATGGTTTGACCATGTAATTTGAACCCAAGCTAGGCGCACTGAACTTTTATCAAAAAAGAATAGTCCATGCCACAGGAAAGAATAATGAATTAACATTTTTTTGTCAAGAGCACTGATCACAATTTGCAGGCCCAAGCAGATCCATAAGATTGCCCAGACATCCAAATATTACAAGTATATATAACCCTCTCTAGAGAAAAAGCATGTCAATATCATTATCACCAAAGGCTATGTACCTCAGTTGCAACATCACGAGGTTGATGTTTAAATTCCATGGAATCAGGAATAAATCTTAAATCAAGTACATTGGAAGATCTTTCAAACTCAAGACCATCACAAGCTTTATACAGATGCTCCGCAGTTGCAACCGAGTCACATGCCACTACCGCATAGTAGTACCTAAGCCAAAAAAAAAAAAACAAGGTCCATGTAAAAAGAAAGAGAAGGGTTGCAGAGCAGGATGGGAAATACCCTACAATAAGTTAATATAAGTAGCAGAAGTAGTTGTAGTTCTTTTATCCAAATGAAAACAAGCACAAACAGCAAATGATCAATTACCTTAGTCTACTTTTCTCATAATCACGCAATCTCTCATAGTCAATGTCCTCATCATCATCATCATCTCCATTTCCTCTATTTTCAGACTCAAACAACCCAACAGCCATGAATTTCTTCTTCTTTCATGCGCTGAATCCCAAAATCAGAAGGATAAACAGTCACGGACACTATTTCTCCACCTTTTGGAAGAAATGAGCGCAGAACTGCATACAAGTCAACTGCCTACACATGTGATAAACATATTCAGTCATGAATGCACCGCACAAAACCCAGAAACCAAAAAGGAAGAAAAGGAAAAGATAGCTTAAATGAGCAGAATCTCTACCATGCAATCTTTTATCAATTCAGATGCCACTAAAAAGTAGAGTGAGACACCATAACAATCTTTCTATGGCCAACACACACATCTCCCTCCCAAATTTCAGCCCTTCACATTCAAGTTTCCATTTTTCTTTATTCAAACTCCAATCTTAAGCACTTAGCAGTTCAGAACAAGACAATAATTAAAGCTGCGCTTGAGGATCATCCTAGCTGTACAGTAAATTGGGCAATAAACATAGTTCTCTGAATACCTTTATCACCACAATAGCAACACAGAATTCATCAAATGAACGTAGACAGATACATGATTAAATGCCAAAATATAGTAAGAGGAAACTAGGCATTTGGAACTCTATACAATACCCTGACATGCCTCCAATCCATACCAACAACTGCAAGCCTGTGGGTTCCTTCTTCCGTTACTTCTACATTTTCCACCTGTTGCACGACCACAGGTTAATCAAACAAATGAACAAAATGACCCATAAATGAATACTAGAAGCAATCAAAGAACAGTGAGGGCAGCATTCATTCCTGTCGACAAAACATAAAAATTTGAAATTTCCAGGCAGGGTTAATCCATTTTCAATCTTGCTTAGCAACCAAAGCGATAATTGTACTTTAGAAAAAATCAATTTTTTTTTTTAAATTAAACCTCAACGTCAGGTGTATCATCTTCAAAAAAAACCGACATGTCTTCCTCTTCATCAGTAGTTGACTCAGATTCGTCTCCCTCCGCGTTTGAAGTATCTGATTCGGAGCGGGACCCATCCAATTTGGCCAATTCCTCGCTCTCACTATCTTCTTCAGATTCTTCTATATCCTTATCCTCCTCCGGGAGCTTTTTTCGCTTTTCTCGTTTCTCTTCTTCTTCTTCTTCTTCTTGGAATCGATAGTAATGACGCAGAGAAGTTTCGGGCTTTCGATTGTTGGGCTTGCCTCTCTTGTCTAGCGGAGCCAAGGAAGAAGCGAAATTATTGTCGGTGAACATGCGGTTGAAGCGAGAGTCGATCGCGACCTTCGATTTGTGCTTCGGAACTCTCTGGAATCGAGGGTCCGAATGTACGGATGAGAACCGACGGTCCTCGATAATCTTCTCGACGCCTCCGCCGTTTTCATGGCGGTTTTTGTTGTCGTTCTTCTTCTTCTTCTTCTTCTGGTCTTCGTTTTTGGAACCCATGGAAGCCGAGTTCTGTGACTTGGCGCTACAGAGCCACTGCCTCTCTTGTAAACGTTGCGTAGGGTTTAATGACCAGCCCTTTCTTGGCTTTTTTTTTTTTTTTTTTTTATTGGTCTTTTAACGAGAGAAGCAGAAAAAAAATTTTAGAATCGAAACGCACCGTTTTACGCCGACCCTAAAGTGAGAGATTTTCTTTTCTTTTCTTAAAAAAAAAAAAATCAGATCATTGGTCCCTGCAACAGTGGTGACAAGCATATTTTTGGCATTAAACTTTTTTCTTTTTGAACTGTCGTTTTAAACATTTGAGCAGCCTTAATTGATTTGTAAGCGTTTTGATTTCTTTTTAATTAAATATAATTAGTAACAAAAATATAATTAAAGTGTTTATTCGTACATTCATTATGTAAAATATATATATATATATATATATATATATATATAGAAGATAAAATTTTATTATCTGAAGTGCATTTCCTCCTTAAAACTAATCCCAAATGCCTCTAAAATTACATTACATTTCAAATTAAGATTGAAGAGTACCTTACACTATTTGAGTTTGATTGGTCTTTTTGTTTTGGAAGAAATACACTTCAAATAATAAATTTTTATTTTTCAAACTTCTTCATATGGTTTGTTAGGAATTTTTTTTTTTCTTTTTGTTAATGACTGTACTCAATTAAAAAGGAATCAATAGGTTTGAGACTTAATTAAAATAATTCAAAAGATTGTAATTACATTTAATAAAAATTAAAATGTTTATGACAAAAAAAATATGGGGATCTGTTCCACATCATGCATCTCTGAACTGTGTTCACAGATATGTTCTAATTTGGCTTCTTCCTTCGTGCAGGTTACTCACAGGCAATTGGAATCCAACTTTGGCAGGTTGAGAAGGCTTCGTTTTTAGAATAAGATCGTCTGCAAATGACTTCTTAATATCTTGATAAACTAATTCGTAAAAAATAATATATATATTCCTTTTCATTTTGCATGTAAATTTTAATGTTTGATTGTAAATGTAATTGATTATTATTGATATTAAAATATTTGAAATGTATTAAAAGGCCAACGAAACTTTCAAATGGATTTTATCCCATTTCCATTTTTTTTTTCAAGAACATCTGTTTAGTAACAGAGGCTCAATCCCACATCATATCTTGGATGTATCCCGAGTTTGGCTGGCCCAAAAATTAGAAACCTTGAATTTTTCTCTGTGGTGCATGTGTGGAGAGAGAGAGGGCGTAAAGGAGCGACCTTTTTTTTTTTTTTTTTTTTTTTTTTTAAACTTAAAATAAAAAAAAGGTTACGGCTGATCTGAGTTAGATTCTCTCGTATTTGAACTTATCAAAATTAAAATTTAATAATATACTAATCATAATTTTTTATAATTTTATTCAATTTTTTTAAAAAATTAAACTTAAATTAATAAGTAATAAATAAAATACATTATTACCAAACTTCCACTGTAGACAGGGCCCTCTGCGTCCTTTCCAGTTAAATGCGTACCTTTCTTTCCTGATTTTGCTTTCAAAGTTCTCAAACTTTCTAGATTTTCAAGCACACTTTCAGCATTTTGACTTGCCAATTGATAAGAAAAAAGAGAAGCCTCAGCCAGCTATTACTTGCTCTCTGACATCTTCCCAGGCTCCCTCTCCCCTCGTGTACTACATTTCTAGTGTTCCTGTACTTAGATTCCCCAGGTACTTAATACAACTTTACTTTTTGTGGGGCGGGGGGCGGGGTGTCCTTAGATTCCTCAGGCACTTATTACAACTTTGGTCTGCGTCTTTTTGTGTTACTCATTTCCTTGGGGAGTGAGGTTTTCTTTTCTTTTCTGTGATTTTTTTTCCTAATCATGATTTTTTTTCCTTTTTTGGTGGATCTTATCTGGATCTGATGCTTTGAGTGTGAATGTGTTATTTTATTAGTTTTGGATGGAATGCCTGAGCTTTGTCCTTTTCTGCGAATTTTCTTTTCTTGGATACTTTCCCACACAAAAGAGTCTTTCTTTTGGAATGCTACCATGTGGCCTTCATTGCCTTTAATTTATGTCTGCTATAAGTTTAGTTTTCTAGATCATAAACCATGTTCACAGGAGTTTAATTGGGCCGATTTTCTGTCCCTCTTGGCTCTCTCTCTCTCTCTCTCTCTCTGTCTCTCTCTCTGTCTCTAGTTCGGTAATTAGTTTATTCATTTGTGTTGGCATAATAAAATAATTATGGTCTGATGTTTGGTTTACCTGCTTGGTTTTATTTAAACAAGTTCAATGCACGAATTGGGTCGGTTGTACCCAGAAATGTTTTTGTAAGGTAGTATGTGAGGACCTGCCCACGATTTCTCTGCTTTTTTCTTCGTCTTTATTTATTTTATAAACCAAAAGGTCAAAATTCATCATTTCGCATTATTTTTGTTAGTTTAGTTTAAAGTCATTTATGATACAATGCATCCTTGATGACATTAGACTTTCGTTCCACTGCTTCTGATGTTTTTCTTTTTTCTTTTTTTTTCTTTTTCGGTTCTTTCCTCTGCAGTTCTTCACGTTAAATTTCATTGGTTAGGATAGATCAATATATAGACATTGCCATTGACGGGACCGACTTAGAGCAGAAGGACTATTGGTCAGTAAAAATGGTTATTGGGCTGAGATCAAAGAACCAAAAAGGTACCCCTGTGCAGGTTGATTACCTGATCCATGTGAAGGAAATCAAGCCTTGGCCACCATCACAGTCTCTAAAATCTGCCACATCCGTATTGATTCAGTGGGAAAATGGTGGTCAGCATTCTGGGTCCTTCACTTCAAATGTTGGAGATGGCAAAGTTGAATTCAGTGAATCTTTCAAGCTCCCAGTTACTCTATGCAGGGAATCCTCCAGAAAAGCTGCTGCCCGTGACAGTTTCCAGAAGAACTACCTAGAGTTTAACTTGTTTGAACCTCGAAAGAATGCAGGAATGAAAGGTCAACTCTTGGGATCAGCTGTTATAAACCTTGCAGACTATGGAATCATCAAGGAAACCATGAGCTTAAGTACTCAAATCAGTTTCAGGAGGAGCTATAGGATCACAGTGCAGCCAGTTCTTTATATTCTTATTCAGCCATTTGATAGAGATGACTCAAGCTTGTCAAAAGAAGTATCGCTGGACAAGGATGGAAGTGAGTCTGTTTCAGAGGTGACTAATGAAAGGAATGATGAAGAAAGTGAGATTGACTCATTTACTGATGATGATTATGATGACAATGTTTCGTTGCATTCATCATTGACTGTTTCATCGTCTGCCATGGAGTCTATTAAAGGTTTGCCAGGTCAATATGACAAGGTATGTGATCCTTTTTGGCTGATATGCTTCAACATCATGAAATTAAAGTGTTTGCAATGGGAAAAATTGGAGAATTCAATGTTCATGGCATACTGGGTTTGATTTGATTTTTGGAACTTGGGCTTTGCAAAGATGGACAAATTCAAATAGTGGGTTCCAAATTAGCTCATATATCACTGATCAAGGAAAATGTTGAACTCCAATGCTTCTCTTTATGCCCATTTGTGCAGCTATTGGTGCTATTACAGTCTTCTGGTCATTTATAGAGCCATTTTCTCTTCAGTGTAATTATGTAGTATGATTCCTTACCATTCCAATACCTATCATTTCTCTCTAAAACTGTACCTGCATGAAGTTCCACTGTTTCTTTGTAACAGCAAGTTACTCTCATATTGCAGAATGCATCAACAACAGCAAATGATGCCAAAAGAATTGACAAGGAGTCTATCGTACCCTCAGCCGTAAGACCTCCTCAGTCAGAGGCAAATACATTAGTTGAAACTTTCAAACATGTGAAGGGAGGTCCATCTCTCACCTCATCAACGGACTTAGTGTTTAGTTGGCAGAATCCTTCTAACAATCTTGCTGCCAATGTCACGTTGCTGGATGATCATATTACAATGGGTAAGAACTCAAACAATGTTGGTCTTGAGGAGTCTGGAATCAACCAAGAGTCTGATAAGAAAACATGGAGACGTGAAAAAATTGACTCAGAGAGGGCTGAAACCAGTATTTCTTGTGTTAGTCTTATGAAAGAAAGAGAAAAAAAAGAGCAGCAAGCTGATGGACATGATGGGGAATTTCTGGAGTCAGTTCAACTTTCTTTGGAGGAAAAATTTGTTGATAGATTACCTCAAAATGTTATACCAAGACAAGTCAAATTGAGGAGTAACACCCTTGTGCCAAATAGGATTGGAGTGCAGGGCAGCACACGCAAAGATAAACTAAAGCATTTGAAGTCAGTTCAGTTGCAGTTTGACTCAGAAGTGGGTGATGGTCTGACTAGCAATGACCCTTTTCTTGAGAAGATAAATATAATTGACAAACCTGAAAATGTGAATAAAAATCGCACAGGCATGGGAGCCGTTACTTCTGAGCATGGGAAGTCCACTAAAACTGCGATAAGTAAACAAGAAGAAAAAATGCTGGAAGAAAAGCCTAGAGAAGTTTCTGCGGCAGAGGTTGGCCTTTTCTCAGTTGCTTCTGAGCATGGGAAGTCTCACAAAACTGTCCAGCTTCAGGAGAAAACAAAAGAAACTGATTGTCCTGAAAATATTCATAGAGAAGTTGTCAGCAATGCACCGACTGAAAAAGAACAAATAAAGCATAACCACCCCATAAACAAAGCTGAATTGGAGTCAATGGTCGTAACCCTTGAGGAAGAATTGATGGAAGCTGCTGCTCTTGAAGCTGGGCTTTACTCTGTTATTGCTGAACATGGGAGTTCTACAAGTAAGGTCCATGCTCCAGCAAGACGTCTTTCAAGGTTCTATTTTCATGCTTGCAGGGCAAAGTCCCGAGCTAAGAGTGCAAGTGCAGCTAGAGCAATCATCTCAGGATTAATTTTGGTTTCTAAAGCATGTGGAAATGATGTCCCAAGGTATGCCATTTACCAGTGTATTATCCCTTTTCATTCCAAGATACTTTCCAGGCATTTTAGTTGACAATATTCCTGCTAAAGATGAAAAATGACCATGGTGTAAAAAGTTAGAAAGAGAGCTCATGGCAAAAGTAAAGCCTGTGAATCATTCATTTTCTTTCATTGGATGGTTTCTAATAACTGATTTCCTAGGACTAATCAAAAGCTTCAGTGTTTTTTTGGATGTGATATTGAACATCATTTTCTTCAATCAGGTTAACTTTCTGGTTGTCAAACTCAATTTTGCTGAGATCAATTGTAATTCAGGCTGCTGACAAATCACTACTTCTGTTGGCACAATCCATCAACAATGATGGTGATGGAAAGGTCTGCCATGAGGTCTCTCCTAGTGAGGAAGAGCAAACTAATGGCAATGAGAGGTGTGATGAATGGGAAGATCCTCAAACATTTATAATGGCATTGGAAAAGTTTGAAGCTTGGATCTTTTCCCGAATTGTTGAGTCAGTTTGGTGGCAGGTGAAATCTTACTTTTACTTGCAACCTCCTATGCTGAGTTCCCTTTTTTGCAGATTTTATCATAATTCAGAGCATGCTTACAGTTCTGTTCTTTGTGCGTCAGACTTTGACTCCACATATGCAGTCTACCGCACTGAAGAACTCAAGCTTAAAGAAGGCCAATGTTAGGAGACATGGGCTGGGCGAGCAAGAACAGGGGAATTTTGCAATTGATCTGTGGAAGAAGGCTTTCAAGGATGCCTGTGAAAGGCTCTGCCCTATTCGAGCTGGGGGGCATGACTGTGGCTGCTTGCCTGTCTTGGCTAGATTGGTATGCTTACAATAACAATGCCTCTCTTGAATATAATCTACAAAGTGCAAAGTTTATTCCCTTTGTTCTCTATTGAATGAGAAGAAAAATTTTCAGCTTTGTGATTTCTGTGGCTGTATAGTATGTGAAAGCTGATCTGATGTGTAAGTCACTGGTGGGCAATGAGAACAAAGGGCAGTTACCAAATTTAACAAGAAGATTGGTAACTTGCTGATCCATTTTCCATGCAAAAGGCTGTGTGTTGGTTTGCATAAAATTTTAGCTGTCATTTTCAATTTGGTTTGATTGTTGTGGCAGTACCAAGCTTTATCTCCTTGAGAAAACATAGGTTATTGATCTGTTTCTTCATCTTGGCACATCTTGTTATATGTTAGTTTGATTACTAGTCACAACATCTGGTTCTGAAGCTGCCCTCTGTGCTTCTTATCTTGACTATCTTTCACCAATATGTTATCTCTGGAGATTGTCCTTTTCTTGGGATTGTTGCGAGAAAGCGTCCTGACATAAGCTTGAGACTTTTCAAATTGATTGTAGGTAATGGAGCAGTTGGTTGATAGATTGGATGTGGCAATGTTTAATGCTATTCTTCGTGAATCAGCTGAAGAAATGCCAACAGATCCTATTTCGGACCCCATTAGTGATCCAAAAGTTCTACCAATACCAGCTGGAAAAGCAAGCTTTGGGGCTGGCGCACAACTGAAAAATGCAGTGAGTAGCCTACTACATACAGTCAGTCTTCATGCATTCCACCCACATTCCCTGGGGAAAAAACAAATAACAAAAAGCTCAAGAAAAGGAAAAGTGTAAAACAGAATGGAAGTTCTGCAAAGCAGTTCTTGAACCTGACAACTGAACGCTATACATGACAATAAGGATCAGTGTACCCTATGAAAGGGTCATCTTCTAGCTTCTCTTAATTGAAGGATTGTCCTGTTGGCTTCTTGTCACCAGGTTGGAAATTGGTCCAGATGGCTCTCAGATTTGTTTGGTATTGATGATGATGACTCTCCAGAATGCAACAATGAACGTGATCGCAGCCCAGTAAAATATGAGACATCCTTCAAGACTTTCCATCTTCTCAAAGCATTGAGTGATCTCATGATGCTTCCATTTGAGATGCTTGCAGATAAATCAACAAGGAAAGAGGTGTCACTGCAAACTGAATTTTCTAATTTATATGGCTAGTAGATGACTTGTTTCATTTATTTCTCTTTCCTCATAATCACATTGTTGCTTGAAATAATTGTGCAAAGGTATGCCCCACATTTGCTGCACCATTTATCAGGAGGGTTCTTGAAAGCTTTGTCCCAGATGAATTCAATCCTGACCCTATCCCTGATGCAATTCTTGAGGCCCTGGATTTTGAGGTTAGTCCACCAGAGCAGCTACTGCATTGCATTTTTGAGTTTATTGTTCTGATGAAATTTTTCACTCCCTGGATTTTGGGCCATCTGGCATACCAGGTGGGTGACAGACGATTCAGTTGATCTTGTTGATCAAGTCTTTTCTCAAATTGCTGTCGCTAAGAATGTCTACATTGTGAGAAATTTACTTGGTATTTGTCGGTCTACTTTAGGGCCTTGTTGAGGGAGAGGAGCAGTGCACTACAAGCTTTCCCTGTAATGCAGCTCCTACAATCTACTCACCGCCTCCTGCAGCTTTGCTACGAAACATTGTAGGAGAGGTGGGAAGTCAAACTCTACAGAGGAGTGGATCAACACTGCTTAAAAAGTCATATACAAGTGACGATGAGCTTGATGAATTGGATTCACCCATGACTTCTATAATAATGGATAACAAGAAGGCTTCTCCTGCCTCAACAGCATCAAGTTGGATGCAAAAAGGCAAATGGGGCAGGAAAGTTGTTAGATATCAACTGTTGCAAGAAGTATGGAAAGGTGGTGAATAGAACAGGTACAGCCTCTCTCTCTCTTTTTCTCTCCTTCTGTCATATATGCATGCAAATGTATTTTAATTTGTCATTCTTGATTTGTGAATTTTGAGTCGAAACAGAATAAAGTCTCTTTACTCTCTCTTGTGGTTTACATGATACTATAAGATCATATTTGGTGTACTGCAATGTAATGTATGGAGGAAAAAAAAAAAGCACACGGAATGATGAGTGCAGTATGATTGACCATCTTCAGAGACAATTGCATGACCAATGTCGAAGTGAAACTTAAGAAGATGAAAGTGTAAAAATCAACTAAAAGCATCAGTCTATGACGATAGGCTCATTATATCCTCCTCCAGATATGGCCTTCATCATGGTACTTCCAAGATTGCATACAGAACCCTTTGAAAATCTAGTTAGCCTCCTTGTCCGTATGTTCTATACTTGCAATCTTGGATCAAAGACCTTCTCCCTGCTGCAGATGCATTACCCAATGACACAATTAATATATGATTCAAATTACTAGTACTAAATGTTGGTTTGAGGTTGTACTTGATTATCCTGTATTTATGGTACTGATCGGATGCTGTCTCCAGCCACTCCGCCAACATTTCCTGAGAATTTTAGTAAGAAAATTGAAGGTGAGATTTCAATTGAAAAGTCTTGAGTTTGAATCCACATATCAAGAGGGCTGCTCTGTCGTGTAGACCCCTCTTGTGATGATTGCAGATTAACACGATAATGAGACTCTGTCACAGAGACAAGTCGATTACATGCATAGAACACTAAAAAGGAAAAATTTGACCTTCATAAGCCAAGGTGTCCTAGGATTCCTCCCATCCTCGTTTGCAGCCCCTACTACCTTGAAAGTACCAAGCATGCAATATTATATTCGCAACAAGTGCTAAAGTTTACCATGTGATTCATTTTAATGAATTACTTGACTGTTTAAGCCTTAGCTTATAGGTTGATTGGATTTTTTTTATGAGGACACGAGGGTTGTTACACGCCACCAGTGGTGACGCTTTTAGCTGTCACCACCCTGTCCACATGACATGATTAACATTTACTGGTGACAGTTCTTGGGGTGTGATCTCTACTAACAAAAGATAACTTCTTTATTTTCCTCCATTTTAAATCCATGCACGTGAATCTTGATCATTAAAGAAAAATTTATGATTAGACCTCACCTGATAACCAGTGGTTCCGGCACCACATATAAAGCGAGGTGGAAAATCCTTGCCGCTATAGTCATCAGAACGAGAGACTGGTACTCCCGAGCAAGAGCAAAACAATCAAGAAAGAAGAAGGCTACAACATTCTCGCGAGCTTCCTTGTCGGCTGATTTCGTTCCTCACTCTTGACGCTCAGTCCTAATGATTTTACTGATATATGCTTCCAGTCACGGCAGAGGGCTGTGTATAAATTAGCATATGCACCATCAACCTTTAATGCTATCAAGTAGCACTTCATTTGTTGACGACTAATTTTTGTTTGACAAGGCTCCTTTCAGGCAAACCCAATTTGCTAGGAGCTTACGCTCTCGCGACTCTCACTATGAAATATAAAAGATGGTTATGACAATTTTTAAATTTAAAATGGTGTATTTGCCTCACACAGTCAAATTTGTATTTACCATTAAGTTTCTGAAATTCATTCTTACCATTAGGCTTCTAAAGGTTTCTTGAGTTTGCTACGATGAGATCAACCGCGAGTGCTTACTAATGGCTATGTTATAGCTTCAACGTTTGGGCGACAAAACTTGTCCCATTGGCAAGATACGACAGCATCGGTTGATTTGCTTTGCAATGCTCCCTATTATATATATACCTTGGTGGACATATGGGAATTCCAACAGGAGGGGTTTCGTTCATCAAGAAATACAAAAGGGTTTTGCTCGGGGCTTTTTTTTTCCATTAAAACGATGCTTTTATTGTCCTTTTAGTTCGTAAAATTACAGAATAAGCCAAATAGTACCAGAAATTTATACAGTTAAAAAAAAAAAAAGGTGTTTTCCAGGCCTTCCTAGTTATAGGCAGTCAGAAGAATCAGCCATGTGTATCAAAGATGAAATGAGGACGGCAATCTAACAAATTGGTCAATAGCCAAAAAAACCGAAAAAAAAAAAGAAACTGTAAAAAATTTGAGCATTTACTCCTCTGATTTGGTGGGAATTTTGGTCATTATAATCAAGAACACAAATCAGACCCAGGCTTCAAATGCACCACAGACGTGTGAGTTGATCAACCAAAATAATAAATAAATAAATAAATAAAGGACGAAACTTGAACAAAGGATAAAAACAATTTAAGACTAAAAAAAATTTAACGAGAGGCAGACGAGTATACGTGTTACAATCACGATCGTTCATTGTAAATGTTGTGGTCCTCATCGCAGTGTCATTATGCATGAAAGGCTAAAACCGTGGAAGTCATAGTCGTTACTCTCAAAAGTTATTAAGATGTATAATGCACAAGTTTATAAGAATTAAGAATTAATCGTGGGATCTGCGTATTTAAGTTGGATCAATTTTAATTATTGTTACCTTTTTTCCAAAAAAGTTAGGTATGGAACACCCAGCCCAAAAATTCCCTTCTGATTTCGACGTGAAACTCCGTTACCTCGCTCAATTCAACCGTTGTAAGATTTCGGTTAATCATGAGGCGGAGTGGACAACGATCAACAGCCGTCGATTTTCTACTGGATTCATAACAAGGGACCAGCGAGAGTCAACAGTATGTTACCAAAACCCACCAACCTTAACGGTCAACGGTTTCTCTCCCGCTGAAAACTTTGCGGTAGCCATTCATTGCGCAGTTTTAACGTCCAAATATAAGGAAAATGAGCAATCACATGGGACACCTTCCATTTTTTTTTTTTTTCCAGAATATCATTCTGTAATTTAGGTGTATTAGTTTTGAGACACAAGTAATTGTTTCTTCTTTTACTTCGTATTTTGCTCCTCGTTTTTGTGGTAACGATCTCCCCCACGGAGGGTGTTACTTGTCAGGGGATCCGTGTTCTGTGTTCACGGTACGAATTTCAATACCGATTCTCATTTTTGCTTTCCAATAAGGCATATGTCGATTTTCTACGCATAAATGTGCTATTCCAGACGGAAATCTGAGGTGGGGGTAGTAAAGGGAGGCAGTCTTCGTTTCCCAAGTATTTTAGGATCATCTCATCTCTTTTATGGTTCTCAGGTTCTAGAAAATGCTCGTTGGCAATTGCTTTCAGTTTGTTCGATTAAGGTTCTCGCTGTCTACTTTTTGATTATCGATTACTTCACTTTAGAACATAGGAACGGTGTGGTGGGGACTAAGGATTAATGCACTTCTTGTTTTCATTTTTATTGTGGGTAAACCTCAGCCTAATACCTTTTTTTTTATATTTGTTAGAGTTTGATATATGATACGTACTTTAAGTCACACTATAGTTTAAATTTTTAAGTTGAATGATTTTTTTTTTTTAATAGTTTGAGATATGTCAGAAATTTGAGATATTTTCACGATGTAAGGGAAAGATTGCATGCAATAGACGATCCTCCTTTGTCGCTTTTGAAATGCCCTTTTGTTGGTTGAATCACTATGTGTGTTCACCATTTGAAGTTTTAGATGCTGATGCATCAGGGAACAATTAGATTGGGAAGAAGAAGATAGAGGACAATAGATAGCTGCCATTTAACCTAGTCAGTATGAAGTGACTTTATTTACAGTATGAAGTGACAATAGATAGTTTCCTGGACAAGATATTTACAGCATGTGAATCTTTCTACATTACCCAACCTAGTCAGTATGAAGTGACTTTATCAGCTAAACTAGCTGTTTTTAATTTTATTTCATTTTTATGACCTCATTGCTTTGTGTGTTTGCCAAACCTATTGATTTTGGGCATGAAAGCCAGTGTCCTTGACATTTTTGTTTGGAACTCTCAGGAATCAGCAGCGACCTCCAGAATGAGTCATAGAAAGCGTCCGTTGCATACTTTTGGGGTCAGTTTCTTTACAATTGCTCATAAAGGCTATAGAAAAGCACAAGAATACAATGGCCCACTAGGTTCAATGGCAAAGAAGATTGCAGGGGTAGCTTCATTAGCTTCTCCACTTGTCTATGCGCAGCAGTATATGTTGTTGACAATGCTATCCTTCTTGGATGATCGCATATTGGCCCTGGAAACAACGGTTGAGGCCATTTTCCCACCGTCAAAATATGTTTTTGATGAGATCAACGAGCTTGTTCGTATGACAGAAACGCTACCAGGAAAATTTGATGTTGCCGTAGACCAGTTTCCCCAATTAATCCACCAGATCCCGTTCCTAGATGGGGTACTGGTCCGAGCCATCTCATGGCTGAACTTTTGGCACTCTATATTGGTACACTGGGGATCAGGGACAGAAAAGGAAAAGGAGATTGTGGTGGATAAAAATTGTAATGAAAACAGAGAGTCAGCAATTGTTCAAGCGGCAGATCACGAGAATGCATCACAAAACCTCGATAGAAATGATATTGAGGAACGTACAGATACTTTGCAGGGATCATTGTCTGAAACTCAAGTCCAATGTATTCCTGGGGCCGAAGCTGAAAATGTTTCTCCAAAATGTTTCACTTATAAGGAGGCACTAGAGAAGGGCACGAGAGAGGACACAAGGAAAGAGGATGATACAGAAAAGGAGGTCCAAATATCTGTTGCCGTTGAGCAAGAAAATGCTGATGAACAGATAAAGGAGAACATTGAGAAGAAAGAAGATAGCATAAAAGAGGCAACCGAATTATCCAGCAGCAAAGTTTCAGGACAAAAAGAGGATAAAAGTGCCAATAAAACGGAAGAAACTGGCAACAGGGATGACCCAATTTTAGCACTCTTTGAGTCAGTTTGGCTCATGAGACCGGGTAAAAAGACTAAAGAAAGCTCAATGTAACTTTCTGTTTCATTGCCAATTGTAAAGTAATATTTCCATTAAAGCTAACTACATAACCATAACTTTGCAATGGAGGGGAAAATCACGATCTGTTGGTCTAACATTCTTGAGAGGTGCAAGTTCTCACAATGCAATCTGTAGGTTCTACTCCAATAATGGCTTTTGTATCAGACCCTTTGTATATTAGCAAATGCATTTGATGTCTTTTCTGCTTTGTTTAAGACACATACAAATTTTCGACGGACTAAGGAATTGCTTTCATCGTTTAGCAGTAAACCATTCAATGGACTAGCCGAGCCAGGCAATTCCGTAAACCCACGAACAGGTCTTTTCTGCAGTGAGTTGCAGTTTTCATCGAAAACAATGGTAAGCTAATCTAATTGTTTTTAATTTACTATAATCGCAAGCACCAAGATAGAATTCTTAAAACGAAGGCTTTCTTCCACCCCACATCAGCTGATAAATGGAGATGATACAACCAATCCAGCAAAATCTGCCTGTCCCCTGAAACTTTCGGTGAAGTGAATACCAACTTGGGAGAACGTGAGACAGGTCAAGGAACTGGCAAGGGCCACTGACCAACTGCTTACAAGCATTGCTCGAGAAGATTGACTCTTGATCCTACAAGTCATTTGCTTATTTCGTTATTAACTGGTTTTGATTTTTTCGTTGGACTCCTACCGTTTAATGTTCTGACTACTACTACTCTAAAAATAGCTCAAGAGGCAGAGAGCTATTCTCCAAGGCCTAAAGTGAGCAGCATAATTTGAAGCAAACCATACGATGCAGCAAAAATGTAATAACATTCGCCCACCGTGGGGCTCGAACCCACGACCACAAGGTTAAGAGCCTTGCGCTCTACCGACTGAGCTAGACGGGCTTCTTGCTATATGTGTTAATGTAGCATTATAATACAAGTTTCCATCATAGTTCACCCTCTTACGCCCTCCATTCACATTGTACTGAGAAATAATTTTTAATTCCACGCTTACTAAAACTAAAAAGTTAATGTAAAAGAAATTCACTTATTCCCAACTGTGCTCTAATAATAAACCTCGCATATGCAGAAGATTAAATGAAAATATTTACAAGTGACCCTCAATTTCAATCTACATGTATTGGTAACTGCTATAGTTACAACTACACATTGTTTTTTTTTTTTTCTCTTCAGAGAAAAGAAAAAGGTTGTAACTTCATCTACCAAGACTTCCCTTGCAATAACTATATGCTGCATTGCATCCCCACCCAGAAAAAGGTAAAGTAAAAAAAAAA
The DNA here is from genome assembly GCA_037897445.1 of Ceriops zippeliana. Lineage (NCBI taxonomy): Eukaryota > Viridiplantae > Streptophyta > Magnoliopsida > Malpighiales > Rhizophoraceae > Ceriops > Ceriops zippeliana. The sequence goes on along the minus strand of JBAPLH010000188.1, from coordinate 557,580 downwards.
AAAAAAAAAAAGGTTGGGGGGCTTACAAGGGCCTGTACATCTCTCCTCCACGAATAAATGATGTGTCCAGGGGGGACAGGACAAGAGGAAGAGAAGAATAGGAGACAACAGAAATTTATGGACTCTTTTAACACTGATAAACTGAGTAGCTCTTGCTCTTCCGAAAAAGGCATAAAGCTTTCCCCATCTTTCTTCGTGAGACCGACTTACAAAGTGGCTTTGAATCTGGTGGAGGCAGGGCCTTGGATGTACTCTCAGCCCTTCGAAGCTGCACCTCTGCCGGGGGCTGATCTCTCTGTCGCTGCTCCCGAACAGCATGAGAAGCTTCTGTGCCTTCTCTTTCCCTCTTGTGGTCCCATTTACCGAAATTGAAACCAACGCAGGTATCACGCCTTCTTGTAGAACCATTTCACTGCACTTCTCACTCCCGTTACACAAGATGTACAGGCATGCCGCCGCTTGCTCCTGCTCGATGGGTTCACCAGTGTCCAATACTGTTGCTAGCCCGCTGATAAGGCCAGAGGATGATCCCATTTCCTCTTTCCCTGATTCACTTGAAGCTAAATTGATCAACACTGCTAAGGATTTTTCTGTCCATGCACGATCACTGGGAACTGAAAGAAGGGATTGGAGCCCACTGACAATACCAGCCGAAAGGAGATTGGGTATGTTGGAGGAATTGGATGAGAGATTGTACAGGGCATGGAGTGCATCAAGCTTGCATTGGGGCTCAGCTTTGCCCTGAATGATCCGTACTAGGAAAGGAACAGCCTGACTGGAGCAAATGATGGACTTTGCTTCTTCAAGGCAGGAAAGATTCAAGTAGAGGGCTGTTGCTGATGCGTAGGAGTCTGAGATGGAGATCATTTCCTCCAGCAAGGGAATGACACCGGCTGCCAACATCATTTCTTTGTTTCTGAAATGGTAAAATGGAGGAGAAATAATTGAAGGCAGGCCAAACAGATACTATGTAAAAATGTCACGTGGGTATATGGGACACAAGGCAATTTCTAGAGAAGAGAAGAAGCTTTATTGACTTCCCTCTGTTTTTCACGGGAGGAAGAGGGATTAGAAGATGCATAACAGGTATAATAACGGGGTTACATTTCATTCACAGATGTTTTGTTCTGTGAAGTATGAGTATGGGCAGTGATTATATTCCAACAACTCAAAAGTACCATCACCCCAACTTCATTTTGATTAATAATTTCCTGACACTAAATTGGTGTTAAAAATTTCCCTGACCTGTTATTGTTGACTGCAAGGTTAAAGAGAGCCATGGCTCCAGTCTCCTGAGCCATTGCACTCCTTGCCCGCACGGCCAACTTTAGAAACTGCAGCAATGCTTCAACAAAACCATTGCCCCCCAGAAAAACTCTGGCCTCCTCATCATCCTTCAGTAGGAGCCTTACTTGTTCCACTATCCTGCATTTTTTATTCAAATCTTCCTCTCCAATCAAAATGTTCAGAAATTTCTTGTATCCCTGAGAAACACTAAATTCAAAGTCTTCCTCCTCTGGAGCATCCTCCCGTTGGGGTGACAAACTTTCAATAACATTTTCTTCAGCCTCCTCAATGGGACTGTTCTCCTCTAAAGGAAACACTTTTGCCGCCTTCAGCTTGTCAGTGCTGAGATATGCCACTGATCTTGAATCTGCAGTCTCTAGTTGAGACACTGTGAGTCTCCAATAGTTGAGGTCAAGAGAGTCAGGGGGGGCATCAGGAGAGGGAACCCCATTTTGCTCACACCAACTGGTAATAAGGCCCTTAACACAGTAATTGGGAGTCAAACTAAGATGAGAGAGTTTCTGTTGAGTCTTTGGACATGTATCATGGCCATCACCGAACCATTTCTCAATGCAGATCCTTTCATATGTTTGCCCAGAAGCAATGATGACAGGATCATACATTAGCTGCAGTGATATTGGACACCTCAATTCTTCTGGTGGAATGCCCATCTGCCCAAATTTCCTAATGTTTGGCTTGAAATTGAAAGAACAATGCTTTGATAGCCGCCGCTCAAAGGTATGGCCATTGCCACCAGCCCCTCCATCCTCAAAAGAACCCAGAACAGTTGGTGAACAAGGACCTGAACCCTGCGAGTCATTGTCATCTGCAAGCTCACTTCTAAATAGCTTCGAGTATTTCCTCATAAGATGTAAAAGATAAGCCACAATTGACTCTTTCCGCTTGTCCTCCTCCACACGAGCTCTTTCCAGAAGTTTCTTAAGAGCCCTCCTCTCTGTAAGAGCAGCTTTGGATGATGCAATACCAAGCTTTGTGGCAGCCTGATGAAAAGATTCTAGTTCATTATTGTCATTCCAGCTATCAAATTTTCTCCCCTGCTGGAGCAGTGTGATAATTTCATCACCCACTTGCTTTTCTACCGGATCAAGAGAGAACACAATGCCCTCAAGTTCGCTTACAATCTCCAAAATCTGAAGAGATGTATGATGTAAAGGAGATCAACAGATGCTTCTAAATAATATATAGAGAGGTAGAGAAACTAGGAGACAAAAAAAACTTTTCTTTCCCTGTTTCCTTGGACAATAAGAACACAAAGCATTACCGACTCATTAATTTAGAATCTTTCTAAGACATTACTTGGAGAGAAGGAAACCCTCGTACGTATAATATGGCAAGGATGTGAACTTGCAAACAGACAACTTTTACAGCAAATTTAGCCAAGAGGCGTAACATATTTCCAAATTCTGATAGGCCCACAAGAAGCAAGTGAATTGAAATTCAACTCTTTATTTGCATTTAAATTTCATAGCATTACAGAGATTCAGTTACCTGTAAACCCAAACATAATTTTGACAAGGGTTGTGCACTAGAATAAGCATGACCAAAGAAAATTATTACCTGGCATCGAATTGATTGTGGAACAATATCTTCAACACATTTAAGACTATCCACAAGAGCACTCTGTGCCTTTTCAAATTTCAAAAGTATATAATCACCAGTAATAGCCTGTATGATAAATGTGGTTCAGTTAGAAGGATTTTCAAGTGAATTAAAATGAAAAATGAAGAAGAACTCAAAATACTAAGGCCAGAAGGCAGAAACAATCAACATACCAAGTAAAGCTTACTGCATTCTGCACAGTGCTGAAGAACATTCTTAGCTTTCTCAATTGCTAAGTGAAGTGAACATAATGCCTGAATGCCAGATCTGCTCTTTGGCCGTGCTGCTTCCAATGATGGAAAAATTGACAAAATTTTGCAATAAATCGCAGATAGTACTTTACACATATCTCCATGTAGCTGAATAAGAAGACATACATTTGTCAATAAATCTATCATCAAGTAATGCTTTAGGGAAGAATAAAGGTTTACGCATTCCCAGCCATTGGAAAAAAGTTATGCCTTTACCAATTATCTACAGTTATTTGAGATTTCATTTGCAATGGCAAAACACCTCCAAGCAATCATGTACAATCAGATATATTACTGTTCTTTTGCAAAGAAAACTGCAAGCATACAAACCACATGAAGTGGAGGAAGACCACATCAACCAAATTCAACCCCGCAGTCCAAATGCCAAAACAAACAAGTACCACTTGCAAAAATCAAAAGCTATGCCCGAGTTACAAATACAATTATTACACTATTTATTGACATACCTAAACGAGTAGGGAAATACATTACAAAAACAAATAAGTAGAGGTCAACTCAATGTCAATGGACTGGAACTTTCTTCTGCTTATAGCATGCATTATGCATTCTTATATATATAAAAAAAGTATATTATGCATTATGCATTATACTCATACCTTGGCATCGGTTTTTGCAAACAGATTTTCTTCAACTTCAACCATGTCCATAATTCACACTTGCAGAAGAAGTTTGTAATGGAAAATTATACAAACTGGATCATAAAAAAGGAGTATAAAACATTATTAGCAAAGCTAAAACCAAACATCTACTCCTAATCCCTGCAATAAATTGAATTAAAGAATGCTGTCAGAATCTTCACCATGAACTGTAACAACCGAAAATGTTCAACACCAGCTTGTTCAATTCAATCAAAAAAGTAAAAAAAAATGAATAAAATATCACTTTCCTAAATTCCCAGCAAAACATTCATTAGATTTAAAAAGAAAAAAAAAAGACACACAAGAACACCAATTAGGCTCAATTTCACAACAACTTTTAGTTTTTAATATCCCAGACAATACAATAAGCCATACCTATTGACAAAAATAAACAGAAAGATCACGAATTCAAACAATGATATACAAAAGTCAAATTTAGGTATTCAGAACCAAAAACGAGACCCCAAATGATCAAGATGTTTCATCAAACAACCAAGTACTCAAAACCCAAAAAGCCAATGAATAACTGCAGAGAAGAAGAATACCACAATCATCAAGAAAAGAACATGCAAAAAAAAAAAAACTTGATTTAGACATTTCATCGACTGAGCCCAAAAAAAAAAAAGATTTAGAGAAGCAAAAAGAGGAATATGGGGTTCTCTAAAACAACCTTCTTAGCTAAGATCGTTGCCTAAAGCAACTCCTAGAAATCACCATCAACTGTATAAATTCTAAAAAAAGCTTTCTTTAAAGAAAAATAACAACCCCACAAAACTAGACCACCAAATATAATATTCTTGACAACGATAATTCACTCGACTACGAACAGAAACGCTCCAAAACCAAGAACCCCGTAAAAAGAAAAAAAAAAGACAAATTAAAAAAGAAACTTCCCGTTAATTTAGAACCACCCGCTAGAAGTTGGAGGCCCGGTTCAAGAGCTTACGAGGAGAATTGGAGCCAGCCAAGGAGGCTTCATAAAAGAGCACAGCATTTACAATGACAGCAAGAAAGTTAAAAAACCAAGCAGAGAATCGCCCAGGCGTCCGACGATCCGTCCAAGCTTAGTTGGGGCTTGGGTTCCTATCCATTGTTTTTTTCAAGTAGCAAACACGGAGGAAGTGCCGAGAGCGAGGGATGGTACTTTAGTCAAGTTAGTGAGTGAGCGTTAATACGAAGGAATATTTGGAAATATATATATATATAATTTATGCCAAAGGTGGATATTAAAATAATAAATGTTAGCAAAAAGTTGTCAATTTTAGGTCAGTATATTTTAATAGTCATAATTTTGCATATTTATTTTTTAATTTTAAAAACAATATAAATTTGAAAAAATATTTAAAAATTCATTTTTATGTGGATTATAACTTAATAAATATTATAATAATTTTTGGTGATAAAATCTAGCTTTTTGGTTTTTTTTTTTTTTAATATGTCGGGGAGGGGAGTGGTTCGGAATTTACGCCCCTGATGTCCCGGGTTCACAGGCCGACGGTTGCCGACCTCCTCGTTTGTCGACTAGTAGATCTGTCGTAAACGCCTGTCGAATTATTGTATTGTCCTTTTCATGTGAAAATTTGATGCGTGCGTCACCCCTTTTGAAAGTTCTTTTCTAGAGCTACGTACAAAGACAAAAAAAAAAAAAAAAGAAAGAGGTGTGGTGAGGCGGGCACAAGCCTCATCTTTTTTTCTCTTTTTGTTTTATGATTGGCTGTGCGCATTTAAGTTTTTGTACGTTAAAAAGGTGTGCAGCAACCATGAACCTTGTGTGAGAATTATGAAACTTGGAGTAGTTGGTCGTTACTTGCATGCCGTGGTCACCATGGATGGCTTGGCGAGTGCTCTTTCTTTTCTTTTTTTTCCTTTTTTTTTTTCTGAATTGAACCCCACTTCTACTGAAATTCCAAATTTTTGTGCTTTTTTATTCTTCTTTAATTAATTATTTCATAGCCTACTATTCACGATAATAAGAGAAATACAAAGAGAAAAATTGAAAAAAAAAAAAAAAAACAAATGAGATAAAAATGAACCAAAATCAACTCTTTTCAACTGAAAAAAAAAAAAACATCAAGATGGTACATGAGAAAATTCATAATTGCTATTTTCTTATGAATCAGTATACATTATCCAATCTAAAAAATATTTACAAATTAAGATTTTATAAAAATAGAAAAAATAAATAATTTCTTAAAATATATAACTTAAAATTTAATACTTAAGTTTATTCTTTGCATCAAAATTAATTAGAACAATTTTTTTTTCACTTGAACACATAATACATAGATTTCATTTAATTAGTTTACTAATCTTTTTTTTCTTTTCTTAGTTTACTTAGTCATTTTTATAAACTTATTTGTTCCTTGAATTCAAACTTAATTTCAAATAAAATATTGAAAAAATATTTATGTAAGTAATTGAAATCAAATTTGATATTACTTTGAATATAATAGGGGCATTTTCGTCAAAGGAGAATTAGTGTGGTATGATTCGTCAGGAGTACGGCAGCTTGAATCGCCGATGCTTTTTTGTTAGGATGATATGGCCTGGGCGGTCCACGTGGTGGTGTTGTAACCATTCGATTTTGACAGGCCAATAATTACTCTCCACCTTGATCCATGATTCACGCAAAATTCTCCCCAATCAACGGTGAAAATATCTCTAAGTTCAGAAAAAGGCCAAATCGGACCACGAGGAAATTCGCGCCACGTCGCGTGAACCGACAATGTTTTTGCTTCCTGAGCGCCATTGGGGATGCGGGTTGGGTTGCTTTGACACACAAGATACGAAAATATTTTTTTTTTGTCGTTAATTATAATTATGTATTAAATTAATATTAATGTCCAATCGTTTAACAATTTTAAGTGACAAAATTTTCTCGCAACCCTTGACAATATGGGAATTAAAAAATAAAAATAAAAATTAGTCAAGAATGCTTTCAACTTATAAGCTTAAGAGGTCATTTGCGTCTTTTTATTTGGAAAAGCACACGTGTCCCTTGCTCTATGTCGGCTTAACCAACACTTGGGACTTATGAAGTGAAAAAAAAAATAAAAGAAAAAGAGAAAGTGTGCACTCACTAGTTAAGTATAAAATTTTGTTTTATTCATGTCATGTGTATTTAAATTAAAATTAAAATTAAAATCCATAATTTATGAGAATTTAAGGGGTTGGACTTTTTCTTTTTTTTTTTCTTTTTTTCAAACGAGATATTTTAATTTTTGGAAGGTTAAAGCATCTTATCCAAGAGTGACCCAAATCATTCATGCATGCCTAGCAAACTTTTCAGGGGCATCCCGTACTCACGCGAGGGGGTCCAATTGTTTTAATCGAGCACCCAAAAAAACAAAAACAAAAAAAAAAAAAAAGAGGTTGGGTTTGACCCATTGCAGCTGGCAAGCCATTTTTGGGGAAGACCGTGTACGATCACGGATTCATTCGTCGCTTTTGGTTTTGAGTTTCGAATTGTGGCGGCCTGATGGGTGAGGGCGGCAATTGTACAGTAGTCCAGCTTGTGCCATTTCCGGTATCCTGCCTGCACAATGCCCCAAGCCAATGATTAAATGTCGTTTGTCTATTAATCTAATCGAGAAATCTTGTTCTCTTTTTCTTCTTTTTTTTTTTTTTGTTGAGAGTGATTTTTTGGCATAATGATATGATTAATTTGATAGTTGACAAAATTCGGGAGGTTAGTTGCAAGACATTATGGTGCAATATATGATGGCAACCGTGTCTGAGACACCTTTCAATTCATGGCATTCATGCAACCCTTTTTAACAATACGAGTGAAAATGATCCCTCCTCGCCAATCTCATGCCATTCAACGGGAAATCGATAAAACATAAAATGCCACTTCCCAGGCCGACGTAAATGGTCCTACGTTGCATGTGTCTTCATATTTGCACAGTGTCACGGGGATAATCAAATCTTCTTGTCATAACTCATAAAGTAGCCGTCCATCGATCTTGCCTGGGAAGTCATGCGTCTCAATAAAACCAACCAACCACCCACCCACCAGGCCCCGGTTTTGAGACTAGGAAAAATGTTCTTTTTCTTTTTCTTTTTTTTTTTAACTCCAGTGCAAGGATACGTGATCTAAAAGTTGCACCCTTTGGGGGGGCTTTTGGCGATCAGGTACGAAACTTTCTTTCTTATATGCTTCACTTCGCCGAAATACTTCCGCCGTCTTCATTACCACCCCACAAGCACACTTTTTAACCAGAGAGAAGTGACGGAGAAGCAGTCTCCTTTAAAAATTGGTGGTCATAGCATTGAAAAACCGAAGGATTATTCAACGAATTATGCGATATTGAAAGTAAAAAAGCCAGCTTATAATTTTACTTTTTTTGGTACATCAAAAAAGCCTATTGATGAAAGATTAAATCCCTGAGTTGACTGCCACATGGACTTAATTTATGCTCGATACTACGCAATATAATTTTTCATGAACCCCTTAATTTATATGTTAGTACCTAATAATTATAAAATTCAATACACTGAGTATCAATCTAACTTTTATAAATGATAATAAAAATAAAAAAAAAGACTTTTGCTTTTTATTTGGGAGAATTCATTTACACATTACCTTTCGTCTCCTCTCTTTATTCTCATTGTCTCATTTTACTGATTTAAATATTAAAATACTAAAGTGAATTTACAGTTCAACTTTCTTCAATTTGTTTGTCTTGTAAGTGTTAGATTTCAATCTCCATCACTGTTGAAAGATAAACTCAGCCCTTTTAAGTGCATCTTACAAATTATATCAACAAAACTGAGAAACGGACGAGATTAGTGCCACCGGCGGATAAAGAACTGGTTGACAAATGGCGAAGGGGGGTGGGGAGTTTTGATCTCTACCTTAGGCAGGCCCACTTTGAATATTGTTTGACCCCAGAACTCCCAATATGGTTCCCAACCCCCACCGAAACGTCGCAAATAGCCCAATCTCTCTTTTTCTCTGTGTCTTTTAAATTTTCCCATTTGAAATGAAAGCCCAGTCCGAATTTAACTTGCCCGCTGCACAAGCAACTCTTACGATTATCACTGCCCAATGCACCTGCTGACGTGTTACAATTTCATCCTATTAGCTTGTACGATGTCGTTTTTCAAGGTACGGAAATCTCGAGTTCAAATTTCAATCGTGTTAGTTAATTAAACAAATGTCTGTTTCTCTCTAAGCTTTCACCTCCCGCATTGTTTACTGTTTTAATCAATAGCACTTCATCTGCTGGCTGCTTGCCTTTCTGAAAATTCTGTTAAAGGTACGAGGGTTTACGTCCATTGTCATAGGTTGCTCTCTGTACAGGCTGTTCTTCTGAAACCCTAACTTCTGGGAGATGTGATTGTTTGAAACTGTTTGCCTTTGTTTGTTTGTTTGTTTGTTTTTTTCTTTGGGTTTATTTAGATCATGAAGCTTGATACGAGTGGTCTTGAATCAACTGCACCAGTTTTCGGAGCAGGTGGCGACCTGGGTGATGGGTTTTCTTCTGCAACGTCGTTTCAGTTGCCTATTACCACTGATGTCAGTATTTTTATTTTTTTTTCTTTTTTACAAATTCTTTCTACTCACTCTCTGTATTTTTTTTTTTAAAATTTTAATGGTTGGGGGGTGTTGGGTTGGGGGGTTTTAGAATTTTCTTACTAACCGAAATTTGTTGGATTTTTTCTTTCTTTTTGTTTTTGGGGATTTCAGTTTGATGGGTTTCAGAAGGAGGCAATACAAATGGTGAAGCCGGCCAAGGGGACAACCACGCTCGCTTTCATTTTTAAGGAGGGTGTTATGGTTGCTGCTGATTCTCGAGCTAGCATGGGTGGCTATATATGTATTATTCTTTTCTTTTCTTTTTATCTTTTTTGAATTGAATTTATTTCCTTTTCCAATACTGCTTTCTGATTAAAAATTAGACGAACTGGATACTCGTATTGTTTAATGTTTAGATGTATGAGGCATACGCATTTGATTTGGCAAATGGACATTGTTTTTCTTAAGTTGTGGGGTGTTTTGGGGGCCTTATGTATGTTGCAACTAATAATCATTGCTTTTGCTATAACGCTAACTTTTTCAGCATCACAGTCGGTCAAAAAAATTATTGAAATCAATCCTTACATGCTGGGTACAATGGCTGGAGGAGCTGCTGATTGCCAGTTTTGGCACAGAAACCTCGGCATTAAGGTAATGCAAATATGTGGCACTTACACTTTCTCGAATGCAATTCCATTTCTTTCTCTTCATTTCTGTTGGAATAGGGTGAGTACATATCTTAATCTGAGAATTGTAGGAGTCAGTGCTCCTGTATTTTTAAATAATTGTGCTTCTGCAGTTAATATCTGTTAGGAGACCACAAATGTATTTTTTGAGCAGTACAGATAAAAAAATAAAACTTTTTTTTTTCTTATTGGTACCGAACTCATTAATCTCCATATCATTGTCGGATCAACTAACTGAAAAAGTGACAGGTTTAATTATTTCTGAATGAATTTAATCAAATTATGCTAAAAATGTTGATTTAATCAAATATGTGGTTATTGAAGCATTCTGAATGATGCAGTGCCGACTTCATGAATTGGCAAACAAGCGCAGAATTTCAGTTACTGGGGCATCAAAGCTTCTGGCAAACATATTGTACTCCTACCGTGGAATGGGTCTGTCTGTTGGGACCATGATTGCTGGATGGGATGAGACGGTAATGACATGTGGATATCCTCCTTTTATTTTTTATTTTTTATTTTTTATTTTTTAACCTTTTCCCTCTTAATTAGTTTGCATGAACTATGTCCCCTTTGTTCCAGGGTCCTGGATTATACTATGTGGACAGTGAAGGAGGAAGGTTGAAAGGAACAAGATTCTCGGTTGGATCTGGTTCACCATATGCTTATGGTGTCCTGGACAGTGGGTAGGTGTTTCTCTTTTCTAATTTGTTTTGTGCTGACACAATGCATGAACATGAAATTTATAGTATTTACCGAAATTTCTGGTGATTGGGCAAAATGTTATTGCCAACTATGCAGGGAACGTGCTGATGGTTAATTTCCTGTATATAACTCATCATTTTTCAATTAAAAATTTATGATCAAGGGTATACAGTGAGAAGATGCTGCAAATTGGTTTGAAAAATATGGCTAAATGGAAGAACTTGTGGTAGATAATTGAGAACTTGTTGACAATTCACACCAGAACAGAATGACTAAGTAGCTGTGTGGATGTGCATATGTTATTGCATCTATGCAAATTTATCTTTTGACATTGTTGCATTATTTTGGACAATTTGTGACATACTTTTTAACAAAATAACAATATCCATCTCATAATTTCTTTGCCCCAACATGCTGAGTATCTCTCACCTGTTGCATGGGGAACAGAAAGACAGTATGTGTTACTCTTAACACAATTTTACTTTTATGCCAGGTATCGGTATGATTTGTCAATTGAAGAAGCTGCAGAGTTGGCAAGAAGAGCTATTTATCATGCAACATTCCGGGATGGGGCCAGTGGTGGAGTTGCTAGCGGTACTCTCTCTCTCTCTCTCTCTCTCTCTCTCTCTCTGTTTCATGCTTGGCTGTGTGCATATGTCCACATGGTTCCTTGCTTTATATTGTGTGTTAAAAAATGCTTTTGTGAGACCTATTGTTGACTGGACCTGTATCCGCAATCAGTGTATTATGTGGGACCACTGGATGGAAGAAGCTGTCAGGTGATGATGTTGGAGAGCTTCACTACAAATATTATCCAGTTGTGATGTCCAGCACAGAACAGGAAATGGGTGAAGTTGGGGAGTAGGGTAGTCTTGTTATAGTGAACCAGGTGAGTGGAGCTGGTTCTTATAATTGTAACATGCTCTTGATATGGCCTGCAAAGCATCATTTGTATTGGAAACAGCTAATTTTAAGTTGATTCCTGGAACAATCCATGGATAGACGTGGCTTTTAGTTATTGTGATGGAAATTTCCTGGTAACTCTCTTGTCCATCATGTCATTCTGTTTCCTTTTACCATTTTCCTCTTGCTGGTTTTTTCAATGTTTTTCAATATGTTGAACAAACTTCTTTGTTGAGGCTTGACTTCTTCAAATTTGTCTGCATGTTTAATGTGTTGGATCCTACTGCTTGTTAAAGATGGTGAGCATAATGGATAATATTGCTTGATGGTAAGGAGCGATGTTCATAGACTAATCTTAGGAAAGGATTTGAAGGCCGAGGCAATGGATTGAGTCAGGTGCCAAGCAACATTTTTCCTAGTTAATGGTTGATATTATGCCGGTCACTGAATCCAGGGATGCCTTGAGATTTTTGACTTGGGTTCTAATGGCTATAATGAATCATTAAAGAACAGTGAGAGGGGAAGCTTGGAAATCAAATCCTTGACATGTGTTATATTGATAAATGAGAACAGATTCGATTCAGTGCTCTGATTGAAAATTTTATGAAAAGAAGAAAGGGAGTTAAAAGCAAGAAAAGAATCTTCTGGAAATAAGAGGGGGCAAACTCAAACAGAAAAGTGAAATCAACGTTTTGACTGAGATGTGTCTGACTTGATTGCATTTGTGAAATTTTACCAAATTTTGTAGTTGTAGGCTAACTTCAACAATTCTATGACATGCTAGAAGAAAACATCTGTTTTTTTTACCCCTTTTCTGTTCCATTAGGGAGCCTGTTGGGCCGCAAGCGGAACGATTTAAAACAAACCGGGAACTTGCACCATAAACTGACCCAAACCGAGCAAGCCGACAACTACTGTGTTCCGGAGGCTGTGCCCAGGCAGTAGACTGGCATGAGAATGGGATGTATATTCATTCGGAGTTGTGTTGCTCAAATTACTGACCGGGAAATCGCCCGAACTTAGGCCGACCACATCAATGGCTCCAGAGGCAGGCCCAAGCATTTCGAGTGTCTTGTACAAATCCGTCCCTCTCAAGTTTTTTGTAGCACTAACAGATTAAATGAGGTACATTTGATCTTCCAAAAACTTGACAGGAACTTGTTTTGCCTGAGAATGTCCGATTAAGCACTCGTTTGTATTTTGATTGAAAGCAACGGTGTTGATAATTTAACTTAGATGTGCTGTGCCACCCCCCCCAACAACCCCCCCCCCCCCAAAAAAAAAAAAAAATACCCACAATCTTGGTTCGTGAAATAAATTAATGAAGAGTGATGCTACACTCCCAATTTGTGAACTTTCCAGTTGCACGCAGATAAAGGTCTTGGAATTTGGATCCCATGCACGGAGAAACTGATGTTGGATCTCGTCGGGAGCCAATCCGATAATTTCCCAGATCAAGCGAGTAGCCACCGATGAGATGGTTAAGCGATAATATCTACCAAAAACAGCATTACTGATGTAAAAAGCTTAAAAAGTACACCCCCAAATATAGAATTGATGATTAAAATGTGATTTTAACATACTATCAGATCGACGACACATTTATGGGCTGATGTCCCAAATATGTGTCTTCTTTCTCTTTTTCATAAACAACCAAAAGAATATGAGTTACTGAAAGTTTAAAATTGAATGTTGCATCCCGGAGTACTATGACACGTGGCACGACCATCATCGTTAAATTATTCCCCCCGCTTTTTTTCTTTTTTCTTTTTTTTTTTTAACCTCTGATTCTCCTCCAAATATATATATTAATTTGGGTCCTTTTTTTTTTTTTTTTTAATATTTCCGTTACCTTTCCATATGGGTAGATTCGAAGCAAATAAATAAGCGGTTTGCGTCTCTTCTGTGGCAGGCAGGTCGTTCAACTGTAGTTCTGTTCGTGGCGGCACCTGACAACCTGGGATTCGAATCAGGCAATTATTCGGTGGCAAGCTTCCTTTTTAACTGCTAATCCCGAAACCCTAATATGCTCAAACGTTTGATTCACTTTTTTCTTGGTTTTGTCCGCAAAATCACAGCTATTTTCCGACCACTGATCCAACTTTTTTCTGCTTAGATTCGCTAACGAACCTATACTATGTTCGATTTATGTGTCCGCTGTCTGAATGGGTCATCTCTTGAGCTGTTATTATTTTTATTATTTTCAGATTCCTCTAGTTCATATAGCTTATAAATTTTCTCAAGCTTTAGAAGTTGTTGGGTTTTGTATCTTTTTTTTTTTTTTTATGAATCTTTTATAAAGATTCTGTCTTTTGGTGCAGGTTTGAAGAAGGAAGAAGTGGGATCAGTTTAAGGAGAGTAAAGAAAATGGTAATGTGTTGTTTTTTTCATATACATTGAGAAAGATAGTGGGTGAAAATTAATGGGCAGAGAAAAAAAATTGTGATATTTGGGTGTTCTTGTGGGTTTCAGTCTGCGCTCTTCAATTTCCATTCTTTTCTAACGGTTGTGCTATTGGGAATTTGTACGTGCACCTACGTGAAGATGCACTTTCCAGCAATTCTTGAACAGAGAACTGGGTATGCTTCCTCTTCTTCTTTTTCTTGATCTTGGCACACTTATGCTGTTAGGCCTTTTCACCTAGCATCAAATCTACAACTGCAGTGGCTTAGCTTGAGCAGAACTTAAATGATTTATCTTGTCATTTTAATTCCTTGTAATGTAAGGCATACCAGAAGAGCTAAGCAGAATGGTATTGCTCTATATATGGCCTTATTTGAATCAATTCTGCTGCTCTGGATATTTGCAAATCTATTCATAATTTGAAAGTAGGTTTCCGAAGCTAGTTCTGTGCGGATGTGTGCAAGTGTGACAGAGAGAGAATAGGAAACACCAGAGATGGGTTATGCCCATTCTTCTGCACCGGATGAAGTTGAAGCATTATCCCGTGACATGAGGGGCAGGGTGCTAAAGTTGCTACCTCTTAGAGTTAAAGCATCTGCACAAAAATGCAATTAGTTATAGAATAATAACCCGTTTTGCTTCTTAGCCAATGGCAATATTGTTCATACAAGATCATCTTGCTTTCCCATGCCCTTTTCTCGCATCATTTAAATTAGATGATCCCAAAATTATGTGAGATTTCTGTCTGTCATCCATCTAGGTGATTGTCTTATTTTGTAGGACTTACATTTGCTTGAACAGTGGATTATGAATGCCCTTGTATGTTTAAAGCCCCTTGACATTATTTTGAACTACTGTAAATATGGCATTTCAACATAATAAGAAGGTTCTATTGAACTTTGTGGTGATCTGGAGTGGTAATTTTGCTAGTAATAACTCTGCAATATGAATATGCTTCTTGCAGGTTTCGAGGTTTCTTTTGGAAGGCTGCCAGAATAGGTAGCTTCCTTGTTACTTGGATGATTTTATTGTCCAAAATTTGTTATTCATTATCAATTTAGCTTGTTGAATACATTATCGGTTAATGGCAGTGCTTGTAAGTCACAAATCAATCAGTTGTGGCATTTGAACTTGTAACCACACATATGGGAAAAGAAAATTAGATCTGCAAATTTAGCCCACAGGATCCTTCGTTACGAACTTGTAATCGCATGCACTAGCATTTATTACTTGCTGACATCTTTATGTTTACTTGTGTGACTGCTGAAAATAGGTGAACGCTTGAGCCCCTGGGTGGCTGTTGGATGCTTCACAATGGGTGTATCGATAATCTTTTTTTGAGCAAGAAGCTTGTTGACTCTGTATTTTGAAGAAAGTTCCATTTTCCCTTCATAGGTAAATAGGCAGTCTGTGAAAATTGGAGGTCATTGGATGGTTTGTGGGGCAGAAAGCATATGGAAAAACAGTTTTTCACCATTTTATGAATCTGATATGAAGGCAGTATCTGAAAAATATGTTTAATGAATATTTACTGTAGTCAAAAACTAGCTCTTCAGATACTATCAATAGTATTTTGCTTGGAAGAATTTTTTTGATTGGACAGGTATTGGTATTTGATTTATCAGGAAGGCATGTCAAATCAGAGCTCTTGCATCCTTTTGTTTGATTAAAGCCAGTGTTTCACTCCAGGAATTTTAGGGATGGGGATGAAGATGAATTTCTGATGTGAAAACAACTTACATTAGCAAAATAAATCTTTTCAATTTGACAGAGTGGAAGTTACCACAATTTTAACAAAATACTTACTCTGTGCAAGATATTATTACACAAACGAGCACAGCATATGAAAGTTCTGTAAATAATTTGAAGATTTTCCTTTCTATTGGGGGATTGGTGGGGAGAGGAAGAGAGAGACCATTGTCTAAGTTGGACCACACTGAAGTTGGAATCCGTATCTATACTCATTATTTAATGCAGGAAAAGCCAAAGTAGCTGTGTAAAAAATTCCGTGGTAGCCTGGAAGGGAAGCTAGATTAATGCTGAAAGTAGTGTTGCAGGGAGCTTTACAGTGGGAATACAAGCTACAAGATAAACTGCGACCTTATATTTGAACCTCCTCAGGATTATAATCTTCCCCTCTCCCCAGTGGTATGACAGGACAACATTCTTGATGAGTGTCCTTTCAGCTTTCTTCTTGTAGCTCCTGAATGACTCTTCTTCAGTTCTTTCATCTTCTCATCCGGTGGTCTTCTTGCTGCTTTTCTTTTAGTGTTGTCACTGATCATCCTGACCGTTTCTTCTGCACTTTTGTCTTTGTCGCCCCAGTGAAGAGGATAGCTTCTCAAGAACACTCTTCTGTTATTATAGTCTTTGTGGTGGAAGCTCCTTAACCGTTCTTGATTTTCTCCCACAAAACCAACGTCCATTATTTTTGCGTGGTTAGAATTATCAAAATAGAGTTGGCTTTTATGATGAAGTTATATCAAAGAGAAGAGAAGGCGGCAAGTGTGGTTAAATCAGAGTGGGAGAGGATGTGGCATATCAAGAGGGTGACCTGCAAAGGAACAAAACTAGGCATAATTGTCTTCCTGGGTGAAAACTGATTGTAACTCTTGTTTTTGGCTTTTTATAAATGGTGATGCCCTTCAACAAGTAAACTTTCATTGAACGAGGTTTCCTAATATTAAAGAATTTTAACTATTTTTCCGTTGAGGTTTACCTCCATGTGCTGCAGTAAAGCCTTACAAGAACCTCATTGGATTTCTTTTGTTTTGTTTGTCTGCTCTGGTCTGGTTGTTTCGTCTGGCGAGAAGCTCCTTATTTTCTACTCACAAGAACTAGGAGAATATTTCTTGTTTTAATCCAAGGAACACGTGATGTGGAGATTTCATCTTATTTGCCCTCTTCAGCATTTTCATGCGTGGTTTATGCAGTTTCTACGTTTATTTATGCGATGCAAACAAAGAGGTATATGGAAGACAAAAAATGGATGGCTCTCTTTGTGGGACTCTGGGAAAGAAGCCTCTACATTGGAGCTAAACTTCCCGGGGGGGGGGGGGGGGGGGGGGGGGGGGGGGGGGGGGGGGCTAACTAACTATCTTTTAATTTTTGTATTGCACGTTTCTAAATTCATAGTATACAAAGGAAACAATGGCATCCTGCTGTATGCTTGGGGAGGCATAGTGAAAAAATGACAGGCATCAAAATGACAAAATCCATGAGTTCGTTTGATGAAATCATGTCACGTTGAAACTTCTGGATCAATTAATTGAAGACCGAAGGCATGTGTAACTGCATGATGAATTGTTCAAAATGGGTTGCATTTTAGAGAAATGATCATTGTTATTACGCGTAGAGAACGCGTTTAGAAATGGATTGTCCATGATGAATACTTTGAAGCCTCTCGGAATTGTGATACCTGTTTCTCTGAGTGCAGTTTGGTATTGTGGTCGGGTGGTGTCACGGATAATCTTGTACAGAATGTGTTTTAAGTCCATTTGTTAAGTTTAGTCGAAAATGGGGTCATTCATATCATGATTAAGGCATTCACGAGAAATTGTTTCTTTAGTCTTTCTCCAGTTTTGTGAATCTCGGTCTGCAACTACAGTACCTTTGTTAACTTGGACAATCCGGATTAGAGAGCTAATGTTTTGTTTTGCAAAGCAACTAAAACAGCAAATATTGCAAAGGAAAAACAAAAGAAAAGGGGCATCAAAAGTACTTGTTTGCTCCTCGTGTATATGAATATGAGGATCATTGTTCTCTAGGTGATTTAAAAGCTTTTGGCAACTTGGAATTTATAAACCGTATACTACGTGCATTCCAACAACGAACCTAACAAATACAAAGCATACCAAAAAATATATATATATCACATCAAAAGATTTATTTAACTTTTTGCGACTATTCCTAAAAGTTCTTTGTTGTAACTTTAAATTTTGATCATTTTGAACTGCTGCATCTTTGCTTGGTAGTGACTGACCTATTGTTTAACTGCGTCTTCTGCAGAATGTAGATATTAATTTTCATGAAATGAGATAAAAAAAAAAAAAAAACGCTAAGGGTTAGCTTAATGGTAAAGATAAATGTAGAATTGAGTGAATTAGACACACGGTTATAAGTTTGAATCTCTGTATGAAGCAAGTGAGAACAGCGACGGTCGGGCTGAGCTTTTCAGATGAAAAGAAATGAAAACTTTCTCCAATTATACGTCATCCAGAATATACCCTACACACTTGCGGAATTTATGGCGAAGTAAGACTGCAACTGTTGTTCAATGGAACCACCCCGGAAAGAGACCTGAAGCTGTCAATTCTTTTTATTTTTGTTTTTTTTTTTTTTTTAAAAGAGATGGAAAGGTAGGGTGAAAGGAAATGAAAAAAAAATAAAATCAGGGTAATACCCTATAATTTCACCAGAAAAAAATTGCAGGGATACGCATTGCAACTGCAAAATGAAATAACAAACTTCATGACTTTAAGGGTCATTGACACCAACACTAACACTCTATAAAACTTGACGTAAATTTAGTTCCGTTAAATATCTTGATTAGTATTCAAATTATGATCTCATAATATAAATAAATATTTCAAACCATCACCGGATCTTAACTATCGGTAGTAACATCAATGCTTTTCTGTCACTACTTAACAGTCCACTGGATAGCCAGAAAATAAGTTGTGACAAATCGATTTGAAGGAAAAGAACGGCTTGCCAAAAGGCAGGTTTACTATCTATTCTTGTGGTGCAGAAGGATTCCGCATTTTTCACTGGCGGATTCGCCACTAATAAACTAATCACCGAGTAGAAGTTTTAATAGAGAGACTATTGACGCCAAATGTGTAACTTAAGTTTACCCTTTTTTTTTTTTTTTTGGCCTTTTTTAAAAAAGCCCTGTAGAAAAAGCAAGTCAGAATTGTGTAAAATAAAAGTATAAAACAAGAGTCATCTTCAGTTAAAATGGTAAAAAAAAAACTTTGGCTGCTAGCACTTGTAAATGCAGATTTAAGAAGACTTGGTCCTAGGCAAAATGGTGAAACAGTAGGCATCAACAATACATAATTAAAACTACATAAGCAGTAGAAAGACAAATTAGAGAAGATGACCAATCAAGCCAAAAACTTAAATGGTAAAAGTCACCAAAAGATGGCCCTTTTCTTCTGTCTTTCGGCAACCACTAAAAGCAGCAGCATTAGAGAGCAAAACAAACTAAAGCAAATTTCAGGGTCCCATCTCCGCAAAAACCATTACTTTGCTTTGAAGACCAATCATATCCCTCCCAAGGTTCTAGTTGGAGTGACCAACTTTGTCCCCCTTCAAGCTGATACCCAGTTTTTCTTCTGTCTCCCTCTCTTTCTCTCCCGCATTGAATCAGGCAGAGCTTCAAGTTCAGCAATGGAGGACGGGCACAGCTTTAGAGCAGATATAGATAGTTGTGTTCCAGTTCAACAGAGATATCAACCAATCACTGTCTCCATCAATTCTCAAGGAAACAGTGCCGAGATAAGATCACCCATTAAGGATCATATGACAGTCAACATCGATGATCATTCAATGGAAGAGCCCAATTCCAAGTCAAAATCCTCGTCTCCGGTTGCTCACGAAGCAAGTTTTAGAGACTTGAGTATGGTCTTAAATTCCAAGTCAGATTTATTATATGCATTTCCTTTGCTGTACAGACATCTGCAACTTGTTTGTTTTTTAGTTTCTGTTCTTAGAAGCAACTGATTTAGGAAGTGGCCCGGACTCATATCAAAGTTGTGTCATACAGATCCAAATATATGTTATTCCCTGCATAATATGTAGTCAAGAACAACAGGAAATGGCTAAAAATTGCTGCTCCCAGGCCAGGATAGAGGAGGAGAACAGTGGCAGGTTGGCAGCCAGCATGAAACTAGCCAAACCCTTATGGCATATGTTTATGCCGTTGGATTTGAATGTCGATGCAGAATCCTTTGTTTATCTGCTTTCTAAGAGCACTTGGCATTTTAGTTTATTTAAATATGCCTCTCTGCCTATGTAGGTAATCGAGAAGTAACGTTCTTTGATTCGCAGACTTGGCTGGAATCTGACTCTGAAGATTTTCTCAGCATTGATGGTGGTGAGATTTTCTTAGCTTTGTGTCTGCAACACATTTTCCTTTCAAATAGTTCCAAGGACCTTTTTTTTTCATATATATATATATATATACTTTGATTATGATGACAAGATTGTTTTGTATATCTGTGCAGATTTTGCCCCACCTTGTGGCTCTAGTCCAATATTTCACCAGGCCAGCTTTGTGCAAGCTCCTCAATACGATCTATCTTTTTGTGTCAGCAGTGCATCCAAAGCAAAACCTGAGCCCTCTCCAAAGCAACTTATTGAACTGTTCGGTGAAAGCTTTTCAAACTACTTGGATGCAACAGACAGCAATCAAATTCTGAAAGACAGGAAAGGAGCCACTAAGCCTATCACCTTTTTTCTTCCTACAAAATGGACAAGGAGAAGAAGACAAACTCCTGAAACAACCCCAGCTAGATGCTTCAAAACTAGAAAAGAACAATCAGCACATTCTGTAAAATGTTGCTTTCCAGGTTTGGTGCAGAGCTTCCGCTTTGGTGAAAGGAAGAAGAAATTGGGCCCTGCACATAATGGTGGACTGTAAGCCATGCCAGATTATGTTTCCTGAGAAGCTTCGCAACACCATAACTATTTCAAATCCCTTGCCAAAACTACCTTTCTTTCCGTGTGACAGAACAATCAATCAACTATACTTTGATAGTCATTAGTGCCTTGACTGTGAATTGATTTGTACATTCTTGTGAAAACAAAAATACATCCGTGAGGCCATATTGCTCTGACAAGCATTTTGGCAGAACACATCTATGACTTGTAGCTGAAACCAAGGAATTATCTAAATTGGAACCGACCACAATCGAAGAGGAAATCGAGGTAGGTGATCTGGGGTTAAAGAATTTAGCAGCAGAATTTGCATATACAATCTCAGACAAACACGCCCCCCCAAAAAAAATCATCTCAAAAGGGAGAGTAACTGAAAAATAGGAGATATATGCGGGGAAGGCTTGAGAGGGACTGGTAAAGATACCATGAAGGATATGGGAGACATAATTTGAGGGAATTTTCTAATTTAACTTCCTTGTATATTTGTATCTATGGCTCGCGGTGACACGCACATATGCCTTAATTTCCCTGCTAAATTCAGTTTGATTTGTTTGAAAATACAGTGAATATTGCGCGGACACATCCGTGGTGCTGAGGCTTATGCGAGTCGATTTGGGATGATTCAGTTTTTTTCATAGACTTAGATGCGGGCTTTTTAATTTTTGATGAAATATCGCAAATGAAGACATAAATAGGAGACACTAAAATAACTAATAAGATTGTGATAAATCACTAATCCATATCATCGCTTCAATAAAATTAGGACAAAAGTCCAAAAAAAGAAAAAGAGAGAATTAGATCATGTATTATTATTCTTTTTAGTTGCAGGCAGAGGTCCAAAAATTTAGGCAGTTTTTAAGGTGCAATTTTGCTTTTTTTCTTTCTTTTCTGCTTGATTATACAAATATAGATACACCATTCACAACAAAATCTTAATTTGAAATTTAATTAATGTTAGCTATATGAATCTCTCCCCAATTCAATACAATTTCATGCTCTTGTAAGGATAGTTGTCAAAAGTCCTCCAGATTTACACGTTCCACACACTACAGGTGCTGCATCTAAAAGCATGAGCTCAATTAAGCCAATATTAGGCCCCATGCTGGAACCACGAGTGGGTGTGGACAACTTCCGCAGGGAGTTTGACCTGCAACCGTAGTCCATGGCTCGGCGGATATCAGTAATACATTGAATAGACCCAAGAGTTGAGCACACAGAGCTTGCAAAAGTAAATCGCTGCATCGCAAGATGCAGCGAAGAAGTTTAGGAGTTCATTAGCATCTCAAAGTTTGAAAACAGCAACTACATTTCCTGACATAGATAGCTATTCGAAGGTAATATGATGGCAAAAACAGTTTTGGCTGCCTTCTACAGACAGGCATTTCAATAAATACCATTAAAACCACATCACTACAGCTAGACATTTACTTCACAGAATGAATAGATGGCGTAATTTCAACAATAAAGGCGATGAATCACTCTCTAATATGTTATAAAAATACGATAAATAGAAAAAACTAGGCCAGAGTTCACTCGTCGGAGACATTCAGTTATGTGTTGCTGGATTGTTTTGCAAACTGAAAAATCTAATGGTAGAGGAAAAGCGAACAACTATCGTATCACCCCATTATTCCACAAGAATTTATTCTTGTTACATGCTGCATTCATGATTATCTATGCGGAAGAAGCGAAAGATAACAATCTCCTACCCCCTCTAGTTCCTTGAACAAGGATTCACAAGTTGCCCAACAGTTAACGTGCAACTGATCTCAAGATTTAAGGATCAGAAATACATCGTAAAAGAAGCTCGAGATACAGCACACGTAAAACTCGAAATAACGAAAATCGTCTACGGAGACCACACCTCCATTATCTGTACCCTAGTCCCAATAATCACCTCAATTATATTCAAAACAAACAATGCCGACTATCCTGAATCAACAAAGCAATGAACCTACCTAGCAGCAAATTCGCTTATCTCAAATGCAAGGAAAACCCCGTTCAAATACCGCCATCGCTGACATTCATTTTCAAAACCCCATCATTCTACTCCATCAAACAAAACATAATTCAACCTCACGTAATGCTTCAAGAGCCATACTAAACCGATAGATGATTGCAGAAGTGATGAACATAACCGAGCCATGCATGGATTCTAGCAATCACTCCCAGAAATTAGACCACGGTGGGCAATAGAGTAAGGCACAAAAAGGAAAAAGGGAAAAAATTAAGCCCACACGAACAATTTATGGAAAAAGAAAAAAGGCAGCAAATTTGAAGTCCAAAAACGAGAACCTCTCTGCATTGACTAAATTTTCAAACTTTGCGAGAAACTACTTGTGCGTAAGATCCAATACACCAACATGAAGCATCCCATTGTGCACCAACGTAAACCCACGTAAATTCTCAGGATTAAAGACGATTTATACATTCAAAATTCGACCTATTTCTTAGAAGATTTCCTCCAGGAACTCACGGGTTGCAGCTGCGGCTTGGGATGCTTATCGGCTTCACTGGGGTCCAACCACTGGAAAGGATGGCGGTTGAGCGAAGGCCAATTGGGGACCATAATCAAAGTAGTAAGAACCATTCCGCTGCCATAAATCAGAACCATCAATTTAAACGACCCCAGTACGTAACCCGTACCAAACGCCACCGCTGCAAACACCAACAGCAGTATCTGCATCAGCTGCTCAGCTAGCTTCTGCCCTTGCCAATCCATCTAATTACAAACACCAATCCTCCAAACAGAGTATCAAAGTTAAACCACAATGATCCCAGAGCAACACCTTTATATCTGATTTCAGGAAGAAAAAAAAAAAAACAGAAATCAGGGTGCGAAATTGAATTAGATTTACAGATTTTACAACGTATCAAACAACACAACACTGAACGAAAGACCAAGCAATTACATAAAAATGGGAGGTTTTTGTCTTACCAACACTTTCAGCAGATGAACGAAGTCCTAATCAATTATTATTTATATATTCTTAAAGAATATAAGTCATGTTCATCTCAAAGACAAAAATAAATATAAGTCATGTTATCCAAGCCCCCCCCCCCCCCCCCCCCCCCCGAAAAAAATGTAATCTTGTTACCTCAAAATTACTAATCACGCGAATCACTTATCCCTTAAAAATTTTAGGATTAAATTCACAGACTCTAAAATAAAAAGAGAGTAGACATAAGATAAAAGGAATCTGAGTCTGTGTGTAACAGAAACAAAAGTTTCAATTAATTAATTATTCATATTTTTTGGGTTTTATTGGACAAGGATTATGGTTATAACCTAGTACTGGTCGCATCACCCGATTCAGAAGAAGTTGGGCCTGAAGATCCCAAAACCCAGACCGTTAACATTGTGTCTACTTCGCATCGGTCACGTGACGAATAGAAGACGCGCGTGGCAGGCCAACGTCCTTCTATAGTCCCACATCTTTGGTGTACAAGAGTTTACAACTGTTTATTAGGCGGTTTCTGGAAAAAGGAGTTGTCCCTTCGGGGACATCCGATAAAATTGGAACGATACAGAGAAGATTAGCATGGCCCCTGCGCAAGGATGACACGCATAAATCGAGAAATGGTCCAAATTTTTTTTCAGTTTTTGCTGAATTTTCCTGATTCAAACTCAATCGAGAGATGGGATTCTTTCGTTTCGGCGTTCTGGGTGCTCAACACACACCAGGCGAGTAGTGAAGATTTTGCCTTTAATTATAGCTCATTGTTGTTTTGAATAGCAAAGACTTCTAAGCTTGATTTGCAGTTTGTGACATCTTATGTTCTTTTCGAACTTGGATTCTTTCAGTTGGGTGGTCAAAGCAATTTGTTTTTTTGATGGGCCAATATTTAGCTGCTTTAGTGAAAGTTGAATCCAGAAATGTTGTGTTACAAGTCCACTCTTTGATTTGATAAGCTGCATTATAGCTATTTTAACTGTTTATGAGAGCCTCTTTAGTTTTGGTGAAGTATTGCTATTTACCGGTTCCTACTGGAAAATGATTTCCAAAGTCTTGCATAATGCTCAGAATTACTTGTATTTGTAGTCTTACATGAGTACTTAGATGGGGTTATCATTGATATTCGCATGCTTGTTTTCTGCAAAACAGAAAGCCAAACTGCAGGTAAAGAGAGGAGGAAAAAGGAAAGGGAGAGAGAGAGTGCGTGTGTGTGTGGATGGCAGGAAGCAGCTCACAAGGCTGGCTGCCGTGTGTTTTTTCGCTTGGTGGAATGGCACAGCTCATTCAGGGTCCCTTGGGCTTCAAGGGTCTTGTTGGTGAGGTTCATATTGCATAGAGTTCATACCAACAATCTTTTCAACTTGTTATTCACTAGGCCAATACTTGAAATGAATTGCCTTCTGCTTGCTGCTCTTTATGTTTTGTCCATGGCATGCATTTTTATGAAAATCTGATTGTCTACACATTCCAGATTTAGAACTTTTGAATGTCTTTCTAAAAGTATGTCTATCATTGTTACTAACCTTGTGTAGACTGAATTCTTACAAGCAGTACAAGTGGTTCTCATGAATCCAATCTAACCTATGTTTTTTTGCGTGCATTGCTGATAACTTTAAAAAGTACTGCAATTATAGTGAATAATCTGCTCATGGTCTCTCAATTTGTTGATGATGCTCTTCTTATTTCTCTTCAGCATTGCTTTCGTATTATATTTGGCAATATCTGCATTATGTGTGCAAAGACAATTTCTATTATCCATCACTCCCCACCTCGTTCCCAGAATCCCACCCCTTCAAATTTCGGAAGATAACATAGTGCTATCTGGAAATTTGGTGATGCGTTGAGCTTGTTCATTGCAAGTTTAATCAGGACTTTTTGTGATGATTTTTAGAAGCTTGAAATTATATGGGATCAATGGTGCAGCCTTCTCGCTGGAGATGCAAACACAACAATCCTCTTCCTTACTGCGATATGTTTCTAATTAGAATTTGAGAATAGTGCTGCCGCAAAGGCCTACAATTTGCTGAGCTGCTTTCCTTCTCCTTCTCCTTTCCGACTTGGGACTTCCTCACATATAGCTCCCTTAAATCAGGAAAGAAGGAAAGTGAGGAGTTTGTACAGCTCGAACGCAAAACAAATGTACGAGCAGCCCTTCAGCCATTCCTGCTTCTGCCAGATACTTTTCTTGGTGACCTTCTTGCTAATGAAGAAGGCTCTAAGACAGCATGTCTTCAATCTGTAGGAAATCATCCATTAGGAGTTCTCTCTCCACTAAGCCCGAGTATATTTCAGGACATCCCGCAAATGTATGGATTTGCTTATAAGGAACCTTGTGCTGGCTACAGGGAAAAAAATGGAGCACAGGCTTTAGTACAATCAACTTGAAACATGTAATTCAGAACCAAGCATCCAATCTCCAGACAGAGACAGCCTCAGGTCAAAGCTCTGCCGAAGATGGTGTTTGCTAGGATTGGCAATCATACTTTAATGAGGCAGGAAGTATTCTTACATTAAACTCCATGTAAGTCACATTTCTGTCTAGCCATTGCTTGTCCATGACCACAAAAGCCACACAATAGAGCAAGTCGAAGGCCCATTCATTTTCTGAAAACGTTATGTTAGTCATAAGGCAGCCATATCACGGAAGGTACATAATTGTGCACCTTATCTAACCAAATGATGTGCATCAAACTCTTGAGCATTCCAAATATAAGGCCCTTTTTTTTAAAAAAACTAATCAAAGGTAGCCATCACATAAATGTGTACATGGCTCCTTACATTGTTCTAAGCATGCTGGAATTCTGCTTGAAATGACTCAAAATTTGCACTGTCCACACTCACTTGTTCTTACCTAAAAACATTTGTATAAAAGGTCTGACAAATTGATTTGATTTTGCTGCATAAAAATTAGCTAGGCCAAGTTTAGCAATATGCTTAAAAGAAAACAACAAAATCTAGGCCAAATAAAAATTGGCATTTTTCTATCCAGGTACCCTAGGCAAGGGGGACTCTAGATCTTACTCTCTTCTCCATTAAAATTGCAGATTGCATTTCTGTTTTTTTTTTTTTTTTAAATAGAGCAGAAATTTTTGAAAATAATGGAGAAGAGATTTTCATTTCACACTCACAGGCTTCAAGATCACGCATTTGCATGATCATGAATGTGACTACACCAGCAACTGCAAACGGATATTCCCAGTTAGATCTCTTTCCTCCCTGCGTTTGTAGTCAATGTTGGAAGGATGTCCCCAGTGCCCAGTGCACGGAAAAGATGGTTGTAAACCATTACACAATATAGCTAAATGTTTAAGATTTATTTGACTAATCATTTCAGCAAAGATTGGGGCCTTACCGAAAATGTCTTGGCAAAGAACAAAAGGCTCTCCAAAGAAATGGATCCAGCCCTCTGTTCTACCAGGAAAAAGAAATATATCCAGCTGAATGAGTGGAACAATGAAGATAAGTTAGAGGATTGATTAATCAGCAGCAAAACCGTCCTGAAATCAGTAGATATCAACCCATGAAGCTCCTGATCAGGATATGTGGCAGACCATAGTGCCCTGGCTTCAGAAAAATTTCTCATCAGTCGGCACTACAGAGAAAAAACACACCTGGTGATCTGGCCTGGAAGAATCAAACCGAACCCTCATTCGGTGCTTCATTATTTTCAATCTTTCTTCCTGCATTACTTTGACGTTATTGATTGCACATGGCAATTACAAAAATAAAACTTCCATATAATTGAACTTCGAAGTCATCAGCAACAGCCAACAATGCATAATGAGACGTAGAAGTACAGAGGCACTGATGACCCAGATCAGGTTTTCAGTAAGCAATGTTACGTTATGCCAATGGAGGAGAAGCAATGAATTCAAATTAGCCTCTCTAGATTCCCTAGATTAGTGATGTGTATACTGGACTATGCTGAATCAAGCCTGAAAAGCAACCCTTAATAAAAGGCATTAGTTTGTTAACGGTACTAAGCCGCACGTCAAACAACTCGGTCTTGGGTCAGCAAAAAACTCAGTTGGGATGAGCAACTACTCAAATGAAATTATGAGGCCAGAACAAGCATACAAATTCAAGCTAAAATCTTTAAGCTCCTCTATGGTTACGGTAGAACATTAATTTTTAACAAAACAAAAGCAGAAATGAAGATGCAAAAAAGAAAAAACAAAAAGCGAATTGCATCATTTTTCTCTTTCCCCCCCTTCTGCTCAATGTAAAGTGTTTGAAGTTTAATTGCCCGGAGGGGTGTTAAGTTCATGTAGACCTGTTCACAAGTTTCCTTTCTCTTGAAGCATGCACAAGTTCGGCCCTTACCAATCCAAGTACTCGGCCCACACGTTGCATCATCTGCACACACCCATTGACGGTGTTGGTTCTCAAATCTCAACAACAAAGACAGTAATTGGGGCAACCACTTACTGGGAGAATGCTTTTGTGGTACTGCCCCAGGAGATATTTTGTAGCTATAGAAAATGCAGAAAATCACGCACAAAAGCAGGAATAAATCAGATTCTCCACCTGCTGGATTTGACACTAGCCAGATGGAGAGCACGCAATTTACTGTTATAATCATCCGTATCATAATCATTAATTTTATATTTATAATCTCGTACAAAATTCTATTCGCAATTAATAAAAAATTACAATGAGTCATACGTCAGTTTACCTGTATTTGTACAATAAAACTCATTAAGTCGTGCCTTAAAATTAATTGCTATTTACATAGATATTGGTGCAAAGACGCAGACAAAAGACTCATTCTTTTCTTATTTTATTATTAGTTATTCTCTTTTGTAGTTATATATATATATATATATATATATATAGTTATTAGCGTTTTGTCCAAAAAAAAAAACAGTTCGGCTACTTTGGCTGTAACGACACGTAATGCTGTCCAATCATGGGCAGGCAAATACATATTTTGACCCTGGTCAATGAGGCGGACAGACGGTGATGGAATTAAATTACAGCCCGCCCCAATGCGACGTGTGACGGAATGGAAAAAGGAGAAAGGGATTCTTATATAAACGCTCTACACCTAAATAAATAATTTTTTTAAAAAAATAATAATAATTTGTGTAATAAATAATATTAAAATTAATTTATCTCAAATTTAATATTTATTATCAAATATTTTAGTAGGAATTTTTAGTGCATAGGATGTTAATAAATTTGATGAAAAAAAATATAATAGAATTTTATATAAAAAAATAAAATTTTTAACTTTTATATATGTAGACACTTATGCTCTAATAAATTAATTTTTTAAAAGAAGGCAACGGAACGTGACCTACGTGATCGAGTGACATTAAGCATTTTACTTTTAAGTATTTTATTTATTGTTTCATTTTAATAATTTACTGTCAATCGCGCAAGTACAAAGCTATAAATAAAGCGTCAAATGAAATCATTGGTTTCGCGTTCAAGATCAACGCTCCCAATTCTTAAAAAAAAAAAAGTCAAAAAAAAAAATCTAGCCATTTGTGTTACCTTAAATTTTGTTTACTAACTATTCCCTTAATAAAAAATTAAAGATAAGTTTAAGTAATAATAAGGTTCGGACAGGCGGACACCGAGACAAAGGAGGGACATCTCGACGAAACTCCACTTGCAAGAAAACCGTCCATGCCGGATCTCTCGCATACAGACCAATTAACAAAATGTCTTTGTGTGTGTGTGTGTTTTTGTGGATAAAAAACAAGACCGACTAGTTTTATTGTCTCGGTCGCTAAAAAACACAAATGTCATCAGAAAAGTGTATATCAAACCAAAAATGGAATTCAATCAAATGCCTGTAAAATATGAAATATCCAAGAAAGTAAAGGACCCGAAGAGGCCTGAGCTATGGGGACATTCGCTGCTGGCAGTGTGAGGAGAGAGTGTGCGGACGGCCAAGCGGTTTCTTTCCTTCCTAACCACGCTCATGTCAAAGATATTTTATTTTTTCCTAACTTTTTGCCTTTTTTTTTTTTTGGCTCATTTAACACTGTCAGTGCGTGTGTGTGAGAGAGAGAGAGAGAGGCAGACGAGTAGAGTTTTTGGTGTTATGACAGCAGTTCGAATTTCTAGTGCAATAGTTTCATATGGAGCACCGAGCACCCACTCTTTAGTTTGATTAATTTGTTTCCAAGGAAGAGGAAATGACTTGTTGAAAAATGCACGTCAAAGAGGGGAAAGCAAACGCAAAGAGAATGAAGACCACTGCTAAAAAATATCATTACAAGTTTATAAAAAAAAAAAAAATCGAGGTTCTGCGTAATGTTTATTATTTTTAAGATGGGATGTGCATATATATAAAATAAATATATACAAATAATATATAAAAAATAAAAAATAAAATCACACAAGGCGCACGTCTTTCATATCGTCAGCTTCGGCGTCTGCGCCGCCTCTTCCGTGCCGTTCATTTATCTTTTTCTTAACATTTTTGACAAGATGGATGTAAATGACCATGGTTAGGGTTGAGTTGCAATAAAATATGAACTCTCCGGTGGCCCGTCCTGGACTAAGAAGATTGGCATTAGTACAGCGAGCGAGTAGCAAATTTCTTAAGTACCCAAAAAAAAAAAAAAAAAAAAAAAAGGGGGGTGGGGGAAGGGGTGGACTTTTGATAACTCTCAGTAATCTTGCAAATTCAGCAGACGTGTTGCTTAGCGGAACGAGTAGTCCAAAACAACGCCTTAACTTGCACGTGGCAGGCCAAGGCCATATTGTTAAAAATAAAACAAAATACAACAAAAAAGAAATAATAATAATAATAATAAACAGCCGGTGCCGGGAGCGATTTAATAAAGTTGATAATTTGAATGCCATTTGATAACATTCTGTCAATTTTAATACAATTATGTTAAGTCAATCGTATTTTATCATACCCACTTAATACATACATTTATAAGAAATTTCTTACCAGGTCAGAATTCAAGTCCATATTTTGTGGGAACTTGAAAGAGATCTTGAATTTTAAACCCTTATTCTTTTAAAGAATAGAACTTGTTTATAATAGAACATAAAGTACATTTAACATTAATTTTATCTGTCAAAAGGTACAAGGCTAGTAGCTCTACCATGACATGCTCCGTGTCATAAATTTGGAAGAAACCAAAAAAAAAAAACCAATGCTTGGTTGGTTGCACCATGCGCTGCAATAAGTAGGACAGAGATGACACTGTGGCCCATTGGCAACTGTTTTTAAAATTTATATTAAAAAAAGTCCAAAAATTTTTAAAAATAATAAATTTATTAAAGTTCGAACACAAGATTAAGAAAATTTTCTAAAAAAATATCTTGTGTTACCATGAGTCATTGGCACGTACTTTGCTTGGCCGTTAGTTTTACCCCGCTCGTGGTCGAAAGCAAATGTTCGGCTTAACCCGAACGTGTGACCAGTGATTCCAGAAACCAAACCAAAGTCAGCGGCAAAGCATGGAAGGCAGTCCGTTACTCTCAAACTTACTCTTATGTTGCGTTATGTTATGCTCCGTCCCTTTCCCCCTCGCGAGTCGTAACTTCATCTGCGTCGCATATGATTTGACTGCCACGTGTACACCGACAGAACAATTTATAAAAGAGGTCCCCGGTTGGTTGGGGAGGGGATGGGACCCATGTTTTTAGATCCCTCCCCTTCTTCTCGCTTTTAAAGTTAGTGGGACCGACGGCCGGGGTTGGACTGGGTTGGGTAGGACCCATGTTTTTAGATCCCTCGCCCGCTTCTGGCTTTTAAAGCAGTGGGACCGACAGCCAGAGAGCCAGTCCCCCTGCCGTTTTCCTTCGCAGAAAAATAAATAGCTTTGGCGTTGAAGACATACTTTTCAAAATTAGACGAACCGACCAATAAATGATGATGGGAAAAATTAGACGGATCGAGCAATAATTAGGTGATCCTAAATTCAATCAGTCTGATTGGTTTAATTCTATGAATGTTTGTCCCGGGGCTTCAACATTTATAGCCAGCCAATCTGAGGAACACAAGTCGTTAATTATTAAGATTAGGTGTGCCACTAAAGCACGAGTTTGAAAAATTGGCATCGAATTGATGGGGTGGGGGGGGATCCAACCGTCGACCGCCTCCCCCCAACCAATGCCCCGAGCCAATCGCCCGTCGATCTAAACCCGTAGTTTCGTTTGATAAGCTTTTTTTTTTTTTTTTTTTTTTTTTGCATCAATCCCATATCAGAGATCATCTGTATTCAATCAAATGGTGGTCGGGTTCAAGACCATGAATTCAGAAGGCCGCTTCACAAAAAAAACGTTCCCCCCCCCCCCCCCAAACTCTATACAAAGACCCCCAAAAAAAAAGACAATATTCCAAAATTCAGCAATCAAGACAAATAAAAGAAAGGGCACAAGCCAACTGCCTACACCTCAACAGCCACGAACCAACAAGATTTCATATTATTTCGCAGCCTTGACCAGGGCGAAGCATGGTCAGCGGCGTTGAGTTTAATCCGTCCAACTTCTAGAGCATCCCACCACCCTAGGCAGCACGATACTTTGTTAGATGTATACATTAATTGCACGCCTCAAATTCGGTTGTTTTTTTTAATTAAAAATTTATTAATACGCGAGTTACACAAAATAATGATAATTTTGTTTAGTTTCATAAATTTTATATTTTTTTTAAAAAATTAAAATAATAATAAATCTCAAATTCGATTTCTAAAAGCAATTACGTGTGAACAATTTTGTTATAACGGTTGCTGCTGTCTTATGTATATATATACATAAAATTGTATATATAATAAAAAAATTGTAGCGAGACAAGTTGCATGCACCCGAAAAATAGGTCACACCAATAGGATCCAATTACCTGCTTCGAGTCAGGAAAACAGAACAGAGTATAGAATAGAATAGATCTTGTTGGCCCAACATTAAAAAAAAAAAATAAATTATAACATAAAATAAAGTTAAATAAAATATGCAACAATTACGTATAAACGTGTGTGCAATAAATGTGAGTATACATTGTATGGAAATTATTGAACATTTTACATTGGATGAAAGGGGTTACATATCCTAAACTATTGTTATACATTTTAATTTATTTTTATTTTTTAAAAATAAAATATTTGCACACGGAACTCATAGATCTCGTTGAACCTGCGACTTCCCCTCCCCCGGCCCTGCCCATCTCTATTCCCCCCCAGTCCACCTAACTTTTTTCGCGCACAATGTTGCCCACCTTAACAGATAGAAAACCATCCATTTAAGACAAAAATTGACCATTGCGAGGATCGCTATCATCCCCACCCGTTAAAATACAAGCAGCCAAAGGGGGGTTGGGCGGAAGTCCCACAGACACACAACAACTGGGCGTCGCACGAGAAGTTTCCCCCAGTGTCATATAAGCATCGCGCTTTGGCATCCCAACTGATTTGAAACAAAAGGAAAGGCATCCTTTTCTTTCCTTCCAACGCTCCCGAGTTCGAGCTAAAATTTGCTTAGCTATCATCAACAATCTCGTACTTTTATTTAACTTCGGGTCGGAAAAACCGAAGGAGAACAAAAGAAAAGAAAAAGAAAAAAAAAAAAACCAAACACACAGAGAGAAAGAGAGGAACAGAGATAGATCCGAGGAATGGCGTTTCGAGTTAGCGCAGGAGATGCCTCTGGATTCAAGTTCTTGTTGTTCCTAACGATCATGTACGGACTCATGTCGATTCTGGTTTACTCTATACTTCACATGAAGCTCATCAAGCCACTTGGCTTCGACGCCCCCGTTGATCGCTTCTCCCAGGCCAGGGCAGTCGAACACGTTCGTGTCTTGTCCAAAGATGGACGTCAAGTGAGTCAGCCCCCCTGCCTCATTGTTTTATATGATGTTTGTGTCGTGTGCTGTTCTGTCTCAAAATCATTTTCGAATTTTGATTCTAATTTCGAGGTTCTCAGTAATCCATAAATTTTTCTTTCTTTCTTTTTTTTTCTCTTTTGATGGCATTTTGGGATATCTGTTCTGGAGAAACCATAAAAGTTGAGCTGACGATTAAGTTGTGGCGGAGAGTTGATATCTTTATTATATTCAATGCGATTATATTTGAGAATTTAAAGATAAAGGTTACCAATGATACATATTGAAAAGGGTGTCAATGTTTGACAGGAAGGGCGTCCTGGATTGAAGCAAGCCGCTTTGTATATTAAAGAACAGTTGGAAATGATAAAGGAGAGAGCTGACCCAAACTTTAGGTTGTTTAAGTTTTAAGATCTTTTTGTTGGCTGCTTGCTTTAATGTCGCAATTTAAATTGGGATTAAGGCTTTTTTCTTACTGTTGTTGTTGGCTTGTTGTTTTTCAATTCACTTATATGGTCATTCATTGTTGAATTCTTTACCAGTTATTACTTCATATGGAACCTTTAATTTGAGTTGCAGTTTTAATATTGGATATTGAGTTTGTGTAAGATGTATCATTATTGAATTGTTTCATTTGCAGAATAGAGATTGAAGAGACTGTTGTTAATGGTTCCTTCAACATGGTATTCTTAGGCCACAGCATATCTCTTGGGTACAGAAATCATCTGAATATTGTCATGAGGTACAGTTGTTAGTCATGATTGGAGTGCCATTGCCTTTTTTGGAGTTTTTTTTTTTCTCGTGCTGATGTTTGAATTAGTATGTCAATCATTCAATGAAGGACTGGGAATTTTTTTTCTCCCTTGTGCTCTTCACTTGCTTTAAGCACGATAACAATTGTATGCCAAGTGTTCAACTGTCCCCAAGCCACTCCTTTGGTTGGATCCATTTGAGACATATGGTGGTGGATTTCACCAATAAAGCAAGGGAAATATTGAAATTGTTTGATATAGTAGGTTGCTCTTGTTCATAAAATCAGCCACTATCATTATTATTTATCAAGAAATTGAGGCCTATGAATTACTTTCTCCTAAGAAGGGCACCATTCAAAACCCTTCTGTCATTTCCTTGAACTTAATTTGGAAAAATTGACATTATGTGGGGCAAAAACTATTTAAAACCACTTTAGTCTCAAAATAGAAAGATGTGAATCACTTGACATTCCAAATTCGAGCTCTTAAAGGTTTCCAGGAAATGCTGAGTGCCCTGTTAAACTTTGGACATTTATATCATACTTGCCAGTAATTGATAAATTGTGCCTCTTAACTTTATTTTGATCTCACAACTTGTTGGCAAACATCTTTAATGGATTAACATTTACTTATGATAGGATATCATCAGCAGATTCACAGGACACTGACCCATCGCTCTTAATTAATGGACATTTTGACAGTCCACTTGGTTCACCGGGAGCTGGTGATTGTGGCTCATGTGTTGGTGAGTATCTTGAAGTATGAAAACCTGTTAGT
The DNA here is from genome assembly GCA_037897445.1 of Ceriops zippeliana. NCBI lineage: Eukaryota > Viridiplantae > Streptophyta > Magnoliopsida > Malpighiales > Rhizophoraceae > Ceriops > Ceriops zippeliana. The sequence continues at coordinate 522,603 of JBAPLH010000188.1, read as the reverse complement.
GGATTAATCTTGAGCATTTGTTTTAATCATTCTTCCAAACCATTGTTTGTATCATTTTGAAGAATCCCTTCTTAAATTTGGGATGAAGGCTTTTTGTTTTTGGTTGTTTTTTGTTTTTATTTTGAAGCATCAATGCTGGAAATTGCAAGACTTACAGTTGACTCTGGCTGGATCCCCCCTAAGCCAATTATTTTTCTTTTCAATGGTGCAGAAGAACTGTTTTTGCTGGTACGAAATCTTTGCATTATCCTGCAGGCAGAAATTTAAATTATTTAATCTACTTCTCATCTTTTAATTCTTCAAAGTCTCTTTTGCCACCAATCAATCATTAGATGCCCTTGGGTTACAGATAATGCCTAATAGGCAGGCTGTGCATGAAGAATGGTGAGAAGATGCCCCTTCTGAAATTTCTTTAAAAAGAAGGCAACATGGTTTCTAGTTTGTGGCCAAAAGAGAACCAAACCATTCTGCAACATGCAGTCCTCATGAATTTATGATAATCAAAGCCTTATTAGTCTATTGTCATTTGACCACTTGTTCTATTAACTTCTATTATGTTTAACATAAATATAATTTACTGCTTATGATATTTCAGGGTGCGCATGGCTTCATGACCACACACAGATGGCGTGATTCAATTGGAGCTTCAATAAATGTAGAAGCATCTGGCACAGGAGGTCCTGGTAGGATGTGATCCAACTCCTTTGTTATCTGCTGGAGAGTTTTTGAAATGTTAGTCAGCACTTATTCTGTGATTAGGGTAAATGGAACCAAATTTTCATTGAAAACAATGAGAGCAGCCTCCTTTATTTCTATGAGGCCCATCTTGATCTAGATACTATTTTATGACATGATTTTTTGTCCAAGACATAATTCTTCTTCTTCTTCAGTTTTATGGTGATGTTGAATAGCTCAATTTTTATTGATGATTACTGTAACAGATTTAGTATGTCAATCTGGACCTGGTTTTTGGCCTTCTCAAGTCTATGCTCAGTCTGCATTGTATCCCATGGCACATAGTGCAGCTCAGGTTTTACTTTAATTAATTTCTTTTTGTGCAAATTTAATGTCATGTAATCTGGGAGAATTTTGTCACTGGTTGCTCAGAAATGAATATATATATATATTCTGAGGTCAAATGACTATTGCTTGCTTGTTCTCATCAACCTGTATTTACAGTTTTGTTTGGATAACATGTTGAGCCTTAGTCTTTTCTTTGTCTTGTGATTTTGCTGCCCCGATTACCACCATCATTTTTGTCTACCCAGTTGTTATTCTGTATATGTTTTCTATATTTTAAATAACTAAGGTCTGAATGATCTATTTTCTTCTGTAGGATGTCTTTCCTGTTATCCCTGGTGATACCGATTACAGAATATTTTCCAAAGATAATGGAAACATTCCAAGCCTGGATATCATTTTTCTTCTTGGTGGTTATTACTATCATACATCCTATGATACTGTGGACAAACTATTGTATGCGTTACCTTTGCTATTTTGGTATAGTTATACTTCAATCAAGTTTTTGTATCATTAAATTCTTTAGCACCTTCTCTGATGCATCCAACCATCCCACAACCAGACCTGGGAGCATGCAAGCACGTGGAGACAATTTGTTTAATGTTCTCAAAGCCTTTGTCAATTCTCCAGAGCTACAAAATCCCCAAAAAATAAAAAATCTTGAAGCTACTGCCAACCACCACCAGAATGAGCGGCCTGTTTTCTTTGATTACTTGTCATGGTTTATGGTATGTTGCAAAGTTCCTTTTATCTAGTCTATTTGAATATTAGATTGTTCTAGGAGATTGTGACACATTTCGTAGTGGCATGATCCAACATTATTATTGTTGTTATTATTATTATTATTATTATTATTTTTAACAATAAATCCTTCAGGTATTCTATTCAAGAAGGGTGGCTGCAGTACTTCATAGCACTCCCATCATCATTTTTCTTGTCATGCCGTTTCTTTTATGTTTCCTGGATTCTGGGTTGCGTTCTCCGGTTGCAACCTTGTACGATTTTGTCAAAGGTACAGTCTCAACTGAATTTCTATTTGATCTGGTTCTCATGACTGTTTATGATCCCATTCTAGCTGCACTCTATGTTTCCCCATTACATAGCCTTGCAAGTAAATATGTACATCCAATAGATGTTGAAGATTTTGCATAACGTTCTCAAATGTGTTTTCCAGGAATGCTACTCCATGCTGTTGGGGCTATACTGGCAATTATTTTCCCAGTTGCTTTTTCCATTGTTAGATTGCTCTTCTCCAGTTATGTAATGAACTGGTGAGTTTGGTATCAACTCATGGTCTTCTTCATTTGCCAGCCGTCAATCGAATTATCCAACAGGTGTCGCTTGTCTGAGTGTTTCCCAGTTCATCTCGGTTTGGTATCTTTTTGATGTTCTTAATGGCAAGGCACTTAATCAAAGCAGTTAGACATCTTTAATTTTGTTTAATTTTGGTGCAATTTTCTTTCATTCATTTGGTATGTCATGGCTATGGTGGTAAATTAAGCCACTGTACCAAGCTCATTTCAGAGGAGAAATAAATTACACGATATAAAAACCTCTGCTTGGCAGTGGGGACAGAATCTTACAAATTAGTCACCAGTGAAGAATTGAAACCCCATGGAAGAGTCCATATGACATTTTTGTATGCCAAATGCAGGTTTGCTCATCCATACTTGGCTTTCTTGATGTTCATACCTGGTTCACTTCTTGGCTTGTTGACTCCAAGTATTGTTTGGAGTCATTTTCCCCTCTCTCAAGATTTTTCACTTCTCAAGAAATCCAAGGAGGTAAAATGATACATTAATTATTATATGCCATTTATTTTTGCAATTATGTTTAGGATATAAGTGCAGGTGCTTTCAAGTGATGGTTCTCTTTGGATTTCTGGTCCCTTGATTGGTGTTGTCAAGCCTAAAAATCCAAATGACTAGAAGATCCTACCAGATCAACAATACTAACTTTGCCTCCTCTGTGAAAATATCTTAAGATAATTGTTTTCTCTTCTAGTTTTCCATTGAATAATTTGAAGAGAAGTGGAGAACTGTTGACTAGAAATTTACTAGATGAAAATTACTTGAAGATAACTTGCTTTTGTGAATGGTTTAAGATGCTGTGCTTTTGCTGAAAACACTTTATACTCTCTTTATGTTGGCATTAGAGCTTACATAGTTCTAAATGATAAATTTTAGGAATACAATGCTTTCAGAATCTGTGTTTGTACCTAACTGCTTTCATGGGAGGCTCTATACCATTTGTGCATGTACTTCTATACTTATGGTTGGATTACTTTAGTATATGTTGGTGGCATTGTCTAAGTTAAGTTTGTTCAAGTTTTTGAACTGGTTTTCCAGATGGATATCTTAATGTAGGCATTCTATTGCTGTTTATTACTGGAAGGTTGAGATATGCGATTTTGCATGGGTTTCTCAGGTGCTATCCAATGAAGCGAGGTTTTGGGGAGCATTTGGATTTTATGCCTGCATAGCTTCAGTATGTAGCGTAGCTCTTGTTATTGTTTTGTCAGTCTTAAACTTGCTATGGCTAACTCTGGTGAGAACAGGCTTATTCTGTGGCTGGGCTCAGTGGAGGGTTTTTGGGCTTCACCATGTCAGCATTTATGCTTCTTGCGTGGCTCTTCTTTTGTCTATGTCTCAAATTTTGTGGTGATCAATCACTCAGGTACTGGCTTCAGTGCCTTGTATGTTGTTTTTTTTTTTTTTTTTTTTTTTGGACTTGCGATTTGCATTCCTTGGCAATCCCCTATATATTTTTGCAAGAGCAAGATGAAACTGTCAACATCTTTCACAGCTTGTGCTGCAGTACATAGAATGCTCTGTCATTCCATGTTTCCTATCATAAAGCTGTCCTTTGCAAATGTCTTGGGGATTGTGTAGCGTTCAAGGTCTTGTTTATGATTTTGGACATCCCCAAACATCACTTGAAACATCAACTTCTTTTGACATCTTCATTACTTTCCTTTAAAGAGTTATCCATGCTGTGCCCTTTTTATATTTTTCTCCTCGTTGCTTTTTTCCCCCTGTGATTGAGTTGCCTTTCTCCATCTGCATAAGTCTTTGTAGGAGGTAGGAAGCAAAAATTTGATCCTGTGATCTGACCAATGCTGTTTCTTGCAGGTCAACTTTCTTTTATGTAATACCTCTTATCCCATGCCTCACATACTCGGTGTATTTTGGTGGTTTTGTTGTACAATTTTTGATTGAGAAGATGGGTATGATGGGCGCTGTTCCTCCTCCCTATGGTTAGTTTTCCAGAAAATGACTCTCCAATCTTAGATTATAATAAATGTGTTTCTGCAACAGTTCTGCACTTTTGGAACTAATACACATCATTCTATTGTGCTGTCAATGACAATTTTCAGATGGGTGTTTGCAGGATATTATATTCCTGATGTTGTAGTAGCAGCAGTAGTTGGATTTGTAACTGGTTGGTGCGTTGGACCTCTGATACCTATAGGTGGACATTGGTTAGCTAGGCCATCCATCTTGCAGTTATTGTTGAATGTCACTGTGATTGCCATGGCCCTCTCGTCACAGTTTTTTCCTTACAGTGCCAGTGCACCTAAGAGGGTTGTTTTTCAACATACATTTATTACCACAGGTAAGGATGAAAGACCAACCACAATTCAAAGCAGCTACAGAACTGTGATGAAGTAGAATAACTTTGTATTTTTGCCATTGATGTGTTGACTTGAGGACAGTTCACTTGAAAGTTGCAATAATGCTCTTGATTGATCTTGGATTTCTTCTGCATCTTTTCTATTTCCATTGTCTTAAGCATTTTCTTATTTTTGACAGATGGTAAAAGCATTGTGGATTGCAGCTATGGTTTTTCTGTCGTGGATTCCAATTCTTTGCCTTTTGTTTTCAAATATGTGCCTGATGTTGCCAAGGAATTGCATGCTAGTCCAGAGTTTTCTTTTGAAACTGCTAATATATCTGAGCAAGAGGATTGGATGGTATGTTGATGCCAATTTTCTATCTGGTACATTTGCTGAGAATTAGTAAAGCGGTTTAAAAATATCTTGAAATTTTAATGGAAAAAAGATCACCCCAAATGGTCCCTTGTCCTACAATTTAAATCATTGGTAACTGAGCCTGTCTATGTTCCCACGTTATTGCCCAATATAACCACTTATTTTTCTCCCATATGCCACGTCATCAGTTTACCTATTTTGGTAGCTTTTCCATCACAAAGTAAAGATTGAATATTTCCAGAAAATCTCCTTGGACGCGTTCTCATATTCTTGTTCTTTTTTAACACATGGAGCTTACTTATATCAAGTTTTACTCTCTAGGGAATTTATCCAGTTAATCACTTGTTCTCAAGAAGCTTGAAGTTCCCTGCAAGGAGTGATGGCATTTTGAAGCGGTATAGAGCTTTCCCCAATTTGGTTAACTACAAGCCTCATACTTTTTCTGGTGAAGGGTCCAGGTCGCGGAGAATATACTTGGAACTTTCCCTTGGGTGAGTACAATAAAATCCTTAATCCAGAAGGAAACTCTTGTGTTTCAAATTTACAGTTTTTATGAGTTGCATGCATAATTTTTACAAGGCTTTGGACTGCAGATGGTTGCAATATTCAACTCATATCAAGAAGCTGTAGAATGGAGTGTTTTTGGTGCTGTTTTTTAACAAGATTTCTGCATAAAATTTCTAGACGCAATTACTGAAAGCATATGCTACCATTTAGTCCATAGTTAATGACTATCTTATACCTCCCAGAAAAAGGAGAGAAAATTATAGCCATTTTCACCAAGGTGACTGCTCTTAGTTGCCTCCGGAATACACAAAAGCCTTGTTAATCTAAAAGTGAATCCCTAAAATATGGTTGTGTATTAGGAATCAGGGATTTTCAGCATAGTAATTTGAACCTTTATCCACGAGAATTGGAGTACTGCTCGAATTATGCACAAGCTATACATTTTTCCCTTATGAAATTTTATTTATATTCAGTATCATGGCTTTAAAGCATTAGGTACTCTGTTTTTTCAGCAATTTAGAGGAGGTTTGGGTTACTGTTATGAACATTACTGGACCATTATCAAATTGGTCATTTGCAGATAATGTACTTCCAGGTACAACACTCGTCAGATTCTATTTTGGTTTGCAATGTAAATTACTCCTTTACATAGTCAATCACGATGGTAATTGTTACAGCTCCAGAAAGATATCGCGGCAGTCCACTGTCGTACATATGCAGACTTAGTGGAACCAGCCCTCAAAATTGGACCTTCTGGCTAGAGGTAAAGTTCCTTTCCTATCGGAAGTAGGTTATCTTTATCTTATATGACATAATGATTTTGCCATTGTTAATATGAGGCTTGGGCTCTTTCCCAGTATTCTGAAGTAACGAATTATTTGGTTGCTCTTGGCCTAACATTCTACTTACACTTAATGTCTTCACTGCAAAGCATTCTAATCATACAACAGATAGTTTTACAAGCTTTTAACTAGATCTTTGTATTCCTTTGTCATTTTTTTTAATGGTTATTTAATAAGTCTGATGCATATTGGAGAAAAGTTAATTCTGTTGATTCCAAGCTTCTTTCTATGGCAAGTGTAGGCTAGCAGTTCGGATGATTTGCGGGTGGAACTTACGGTGATAGACCAAGTATTGGACGATGAAGCCAAGCGCTTGAAGGGCCTCTTCCCCGACTGGGTTGATGTTACTGCATACTCGAACTTTAGATCCAGCTACATCTTTTAGTACTGTACGTTGCTTACAGGCTTTCGAAACATTAATTTACACGTACGAAACATTGGCTTGGAGCCAACTTCGGACCCCAGACGAACTGGTGAAAGAAAGCAAATATAGTTACACTTACAAAATTCATTTGAAGTGTCACCTTATCCTTTTTCCTTTCCAAAATTTGAAAGTAGCAATCAAAAGTTCTTTCAACCTGAATGGCATAAAACAGCAGTTTATTAGGATCATCTTTTAATTTGCTTTTTTTTTTTTTCTATTTGTGGGTTTGTTGGGGCCATGGTCGCTGAGACCGAGCGCACAACAGTCCTATCATTAGGCCTCTCCGTTGGGGGCAACTAGAGCAAATTTTCTTCTTGGTTAATGTTTGAACTTCTACTATTAAAATAAATTTTCTACCTCTTAATTTTATCTATTTGTAATAGTAAGAGATAAATGATTCTCTTTATCTCTACCATGTCTGTTTCTAAGCGAAGCTGTCCTTTAGGCCTTTTCGTTTTGCAAAATTCTGAGCTGTTGATAATTGAAGATTCAGTTTTCTTGTTTTCATTAATAGCCTGACTTGAAGAGAAGCAAAACTAAAATGCGTGTGCAAAACTCGCATTAGAATGACTTCAACCTGCCACCACTGTCGATATGTCCGAAGCAGGTGTTATTATTATGTCTTGATCTTGACCAGCTCCCGACTCATACGCTCGAGCAAACGGCTTTGTGATCATTATTGGTATGTTGCAGTAATTGTTTGTTAGGTTGTAAGCGACTGACGGAGGGTAGAAAACATTGATTAAATCACTGAGCAAGACAAGAATATACTGTAAAACATTAACTTTTCATTTAGAAGCAAAAGAAATTTTAAATAAGCTTCCTTCTTCTTATTTTCTGGGTTCCTTCTTCGTTTTTGGCCAGATGCACACTCGTTCTGAGTTGCATTTTGTTTGAGGCCAACAGCCGAGAATATGTATCGCAGGAGTGTAATTACTAAAATAGAAGTTACCACCCAACCGTGGGGCTTGGGGCTAATTCGCGTCTTTTTTTACATTAATTATTATTATTATTTGTTAAAATTTCATATTCGATATATTATGATGGTGGGGTATAAAGAAATTTCGTTTTAAAACTGTGTTTGCTTGTGTTGTGAATCTGTTATCCAAAACTATAACAGCGATGCCCTCGACTTCGATCTCCAAAGACGATATGTCCCTTGTTTTTTTATTGTCGGGGGGGGGGGGGTGGTTAAAAAACCGTAATTACCTTCAATTCATTTATAACAGTTTATGTTATTCTTACACCGAAGTGCGAATGTTAATTGTTTTGGTAGATCTTTTTCTCTGAACCACATCGGAAACATCAACTTCCAAAGACAAAATCCGCTGGAACTGGAACCTATAGTTGTTCGTAAGATGGAGTCCTTACTGGTAAAGTCTGTTATCCATCTCATAAATGACTTTTAAATACATTGATCGTAATTTTTCTCCGACTTTAACTTCATTTATTTGTGACAGTAAAATTAATATGATTAATTTACGTTTTTCTTTTTCTATTTATTATGTATTCTTTCAAAGAGTCTAATTAATTTTTTTAAATTTAAAATTAAAAAAAAAAACAAAACAAAAAATAAGCCGGCATTACGAGCCCAGTTGAGCCCAATTCAGCCCAGTTTAGAGATAACCCGACCGCCGTTCATCGATTAGGGTTGCAATTGCCACCCCATAAAAACGGCACCCTAAATCTTGAACTTCTATCTCCTGAGCTGAACCCAAAAAGAGAGAGAAAAAAAAAAAAAAGGGTGCCGCAGCATACGGAGCAGCCGCAACAGACGCCATGGTATCTCTCTTAATCTTTCTGCACGTTTCTTGATTTTCCGTCGCCGGTTTCCGTTTCGGTTTCAGTCTGTGTATATTTTGCTGATCAAACATTTGCTCGTTGGTTATTTTCTTTAGGTGAAGTACTCGAGAGAGCCCGACAATCCCACCAAGTGTAAGTATACTGTCGTTTTCCTTTCAAAGTTATTTTTTTTAGTCCCTTGCATCCATTGTTTAAGGTTTACATTTAACTTTTTTTTGTTCTCTTAAAGTCTATTTCATGTTTTTTTTTTCTGGTTTTGGCTTTTAAATTTGTATGTTTGTTCAATTTTGCAGCTAGCAAGGCCAGGGGCTCTGACCTTAGGGTTCATTTCAAGGTAATGATTAATGAAAAGTTATGTTTACTGGGTGTCTGGTGCTGAAATGATATCCAAAAGTTGTCTGGTTTGTTTAGTTATATAGTTGTGGAGTTGGTGGTGATTTGGACTTGCTGTTGGATTGGTCAAACCTGAAGGAAGGGAGAAAAAAAAAAAAGGCAGGAGGAAATCAGTTTCATTGGTACTGGGTGAACTTCTGCTCTGTGTTTGTGGCTGAAAGGTTCAATAAATGATGGAACATTTTGTTGCTGCAATTGTATGTTTATATTGAGACTTTATTATGAGAGTTGAATAATGAGTGAATGCTATTATTGGTAAAGTTATTGATGACTGTATTGGTTGAATGCCAGGAACTCTAGATGAGTTGCTCGGAAAACTTTTCTTTTTTCCCAATTGTAACTAGCTCACTGCTCTGTGTGGTGTGGAGGATATGTTAGTAATTATGTACTCACATCTAAATATAATGTTATCTTTGTCTTTCTCTTTGTTCTTTCATTAACCCATGAGTTGATCCTTTCTATCTTTGGAAGGGATGTTTTGCATATTGCATAAACAGGAACTGTTGAAAATGTGATATTGCTCACATGTTGTATTTGGTTCTTTGTTTTCTCTGATGTCATTGATGAGCTTTATGCATTTTATAGCTAAAACCTGATGAATAAGCGGGCCTTACTTACTTTTTCGTGGACTGTGCTCTCATCAACTTCAGGGAAATTACCTTCATTGTTATTGGGTGAACCTGTGTAGTTTTTTGTGACTTAAGGTTCAAAAAATGATGGGACATCCATATCTATAGTAGTAATTTATTTTTCTTTCATTGAGTTGCTGATTTTCTTTTGCTGTTGTAGTTATTGTTCCCATGTGATGTCCTGTTGAATCTATGCCAAATTTTTCCATGTCTGCCTCTTGCCATTGGTTCAAATATAGCCCAAATAAAAATTAGTAATCAGGATATCTTAGACCTAGTTGCCTGTTTCCATTTTCCAGACATCAACTTATCTGATGTTAACTGCTTTGTCTTTGAACACTCATGTAGAACACAAGGGAGACAGCTCATGCCATAAGGAAGTTGCCATTGGCAAAGGCTAAGAGGTACTTGGAAGATGTTATGGCTCACAAGCAGGCCATACCCTTCCGGCGCTACTGTGGTGGAGTGGGACGTACTGCTCAGGCCAAGAACAGGCATTCAAATGGACAAGGACGTTGGCCTGTGAAATCAGCCAAGTTCATCCTGGATTTGCTGAAGAATGCTGAGAGCAATGCTGAGGTATGTGGATATCAGTTCAACAGTCCGATGATGCCATCATGATTTCAGTTAAATGACTTCTTTTTTTTTTTTTTTTCATGTTTTACAGCTCAAAGGTTTGGATGTTGATGCACTCATCATATCTCACATCCAAGTAAATCAGGCTCAAAAGCAGAGGCGCCGTACCTATAGGGCTCATGGAAGAATCAATCGTATGTTTCTGTCTGATTCTTCTGTTAATAGTTGCATGTGAACTTCTGCTCCTGTATGGATTTGATGGAGCTTGATCTGTCTTTTGCAGCTTATATGTCAAGCCCTTGCCATATTGAGTTGATTTTGTCTGAGAAGGAAGAAGCAGTTCAGAAAGAGGTAAGCCATGTAACTGGGCACATGCCAAGTAGTTGAAACCATTAGTGGGGGATTTTATTTATTTGTTTTTTTCGTTTTTTACCCTTTTGGTCATTCGTCACATCTAATTCTCACCCGTAATTTTACAGCCCGATACTCAACTGGCAACTAGCAAATCTAAGAAGTCCCAAGCTCTACGCAGCGGTGCTTCCTCCTGAATGGCAGTCATACTTCATCTGTCTAAAGGAGTGTGTGCCTGAGTTGTTTTCATTTACAAGGAATTTTGTTGCTTTTAATATAAGAATGAGCAGTCATTTACAACGAATTGGGCAATTGACTTGTGTACTTTTAGACTATGTTCAGTTCCTCGTTCGATGAGATTTTCCGCGGACAATAGTAAAGCCAATTTCTCCAGTGTTATTGCGAGTTTGCGGTTATCTACTCTTGAATGTGGGTGGCCAAAACAATCCCAGCCAAAGGGTTATTCTCTCTGTGTTTTTCACGTTCTTTCGTCTTTTGATGGGTTCCTCAACGAAGATAGTACTTAGAACACAATTTAATCTAGGTCGAGGTTGTAATGCCTCGGAAATGTAAGTCGCTCACCAATTCAACTTGTGCAAGTGCTCCTTGGACGGGAGCCAATATGTGTGATATTTGGACGGGTGATATTGTTTCTATTCAAACTCTTGAGGGGGGGGCGGGGATTCGGCGTTTAATCAATAAATTCTATGGGCGCCTGCCCAAGGTTGTTTGATTTGTGTTGAGGCTCAACAGACTAGATGTAGCCGACCGCCCCCTGCCAGATTAAAACCAATGGTTAGTAAGTTGAGGTAGTCATTCACAACTCTTTAATATTATTGAAGATGTATACAGTCTTTGAAAAATCCATCCGAATTTTATAATTTTTAAATTCGTTTTCAATCCTTTTTTTTTTTTGGACCAAAGTGGTAAGTTGCTATTAATTTTTATTTTTAGGATATATATTTTTAATGATTTGAATGCCTTTTTGTCTTTAAAAAATGAATTTAAAAAATATGAAATTCAAATACAAATATAAAAAATTAAAATTAAATTATAAAATTTTTTAGTTTAGACAAATGTTAAACTTTTTTCTATGTCCCAATATTATTGAACCCAAGTAAATAAATTTGCGCACATCTTAGTTTAATCAAGTAGCCAAATCTGGCGGCAAATCCCTAACCTTAGCCGTGGGCTTCATGTGCCGTCTTGGGCTTATCAGGAGCGGAGAACTGAATGAATTGTCCTACAGCAGAGGCCCAACAGTAATGAACTTGAAATGCTTCCTATCCCCACATCGGTCTCAATAGCAGAAGAAAACAATGTTCGCTGCCTATAAATTGTCTCAAACTAACAATTTTCATTGTATCTTTGCGCTTGGGGCAATGACGCAGCTAGTGAGGTTCTAACCGAGGCGCGTCTATTGCTGGTTGAAAACTATTTCCAAACCCCCTCATCGGCCTAGGCTAGTCTTAGGCCGTTGAGAATTTCTGGAAGGGTTCCCTAAGGGGTTAAGCCCTACAATTCGTAGTTTGAAGTATTTCAAAAAAACAAATAAGACTTACGGATTAAGTGTGCTCGATAGGATTAGCATCTTGAGGGATTCGAAAAAAAAAAAACAGATGAAAGGCAAATAGAAGTCTCATGGCCGCCAGTTCACTGTTGGGCTTAGGTGGAATAAGCAGAAGCAGGGCTGGTCCAAAGGACTTACAAATCCCTCAATTTCCTCTACTTTCCCAATCTATTTATGGGATCTAGAGTCTTAAATTTGTTTACAAAGCAAAATCCAATGGTTAAATGAACTGCATTTGCCATCGGCTTCTGCATTTGCCAATTCCAAATCAGCAAGTTCGAAGGCAAGAAGCATGTAAATAAAAATTTCCTGTGTGAATCTTACGAGATGTGGTTAAGTTTAGTTTCCCACCATGTACATATAGTTTTTATTTCTTTGTGCAATCAAGACGAACTGATTTGCAGAAAATCAGGGTAATTCTCAAGGCAAGTAATATAATTGCATGCACTTGGATCAAAAATTTGAGGCACAAAATGCAAAAAGAAAAGGCATTCCCCGCATGGTGCCTGCAATCAGGCCACAAGCACAACTGTGGGAGGGCAGAGAGATAGCTGCAAGAGAAGACGAATGAGCTGAAAAGCAATATAAAATAGACCATGGTCCAATCAATGACTACACAAAATCTCATTAATTTAACCTTTTTCTCAATACTCCCAGCTTATATTTGTGAAAACATTGAAGAGTCTTGGCACAGCACCGAAAAGACAAATAGATTAATAAACAGGAGACAGAAGACTTGTAAAAGGAAGAGTGGCTTTAACTTGTAGGAGGAAGCAGGTAGATTCTTGCCATTTCTCTCACTTTCACATTGGCATGTGCAATTAACTTCAGTCGGCACCAAATGGCAAGTACTTCCATTATGCTCTTTCTGCAAAACTTTGTTTCGGGAAGCTGAGGATAACCAAAATCAGCACCAACCTCTGTACTGATAGAGCACTGCTGGCTTTGCATGCAAAGCAACTGAGCAAATGATATGCCATTGTGGCAGCACTATTCTTGAAATCTAATTTGAAACTTATCATGGTAGGGAAGACATTTTTCGTGTTTGGAGGTGAGAAGGCCGCACCATTGATTCCATACAATTTCAAGCTTCTAAAAATCATTGCAAAAAGTCTTGATAAAATTTGAATCGAACAAGCTCAATGCATAGCCAAATTCCCGGATATCACTATATATCTTCTGAAATTTGAAGGGGTAGAGTTCGGGAAGGAGGTGGGGAGTGATGAAAAATCAAAACTGTCTTTGCGTACATGATGCAGATATCCCCAAATATAATACAAAAGCAATGTCGAAGAGAAGTAGGCATAGCATCATCAACGAATTCAGGGAACATGGACATATTGTTCACTATAATTGCAGTAGTTTTTAAAGTTATCAGTGATGCACGCAAAAGACATAGATTAGATTGGATTTGGGAGAACCACTTGCACTGCTTGTAAGAATTCAGTCCTACACAAGGTCAATAACAATCATAGACATACTTTTAGAAAGGCATTCATAAGTACACAATTTGGAATGTGCGGACGATCAGATTGAAGGACAGTGCATAACAAGTTAAAAAGATTGTCAGTATGAACCTCTATGCAAGACGAATCTCACCAACAAGGCTGCCACATGCAGAGTCTCTTGAAACCAAATGGACCCCTGATGAGCTGTTCCGTTCCACCAAATGAAAAATCACGTGGCAGCCAGCCCTGTGAGCCGCTTCCTGCTATCCACACACACACACTCTCTTTCCTTTCTCATCCCTTCACCTGCAGTTTGGCTTCTCTGTTTTACAGAAAAACAAGCACGTGAATATCTATGATAACCCCATGCAAGTATTCATGTAAGACTACAAGTACAAGTAATTCTGAGCATTATGCCAGACTCTGGGAATCCTTTTCCAGTAGTAACCAGTAAATAACAATACTTCACCAAAACTAATGAGGCTCTCATAAACAGTTAAAATGGCTAATAATGCAGCTTATCAAATCAAAGAATAGACTTGTAATACAACTCTTCTGAATTCATCTTTCACTAAAGCAGCCAATAATTGGCCCATTACAAAACTCTTGCTTTGAGCATCTAACTGAAGGAATCCAAATTTGAAAGGAACCTAAAATGTCACAAACTGCAAATCACACTTAGAAATCTAAGAGTCCCTGCTCTTCAAAACAACATTGAGTTTCATTGATAGAAGCTAAATTAAAGTCTGAAAAAAAGAAAAAAGGAAAATAATTAGAGGCAGAATCTTTACTACTAGTCTAGTGATTGTTGAGCCCCTGGAACTGAGATTGAAGTAGAAAATTCACAAAAGCAAAAATCTTTGACTAAAAAGAAAAAATGCAAAACTATTTGTTTCATTTCAATCTTATCAAACGTTCACAAAAAACATGCGAAATGCGAGGAAACTTGGTGATAACTACTCCTAAAAATTGGTTTCCAAACACTATGGGATTAAAGAACGTCCTTGCACGCATGTCTTCTATTTCGTCACGTGAGCAACACGAGTCTCTTTGTACAACCTAGGGAACGAGACAACCTTGCTTAGGTACAATTTTTGCCCTTGGCAGTCTGGGTTTTGGGTCTTGAGGCCCCAGATTGTAGTCTTTTGGTGGGGCCTACCTTATCTAGATAACAAACCTTGTCTGTTATGGATCAGACTTCTTTCAAGTCTGAAGCAACAACCTTTTGGTCTGAACTTAGTCTGGACCAGGAGGGATGATGAAAGAAAACGAAAAAAAAAAAACAAAAAAAAAGAAAGAAAAACAAAGGTCTGGTGGCCCAACTACAAGTATTTTGATGGGGCCGTATACTTCAGTCTCCCTTTTGTTGAAAACGTTTCGGGGACCGAACCGGGTGGGAGCAAGACCGTAGGAGCGATCAGTGTTTGGGTATATATGTAACTGGACCCAAAATTCTGGGTCCAATCCAGGATTAATTAGATTTTGAAAAGGCTCCGTTCGCCGCTTCGTCATCCTTGGTGGAGCGGGGAGGGGGAGCGTTTTTGACCGGTCCAGCTTTAATAAAGCCGGTTTGCCGCTCTCTTTCTCCAACTCGTAAAAAGCCGTCGCCGCCGACTCCAGGAAGACTTTTAAAATATAAGACCTGCCTTTATTGTAGTTAGCAAAGTTGTCTTCCTCTTGCAGTTTCTTCTGCAGAAAACCCTACTTTTGTCGGCAGAACTGAAACGATGGAATTCACTCAGGAAGACTTCGAGCGGCTCTTGCTGTTTGAGCACGTTCGTAAAACCTGCGAAGCCACCTACGCCAAGGACCATCTCGATGTCGACGTTAGTCTCTCACTTCATATTTCCTTTATTCTCGTAGAATAGCAGTGGTTTGAGTTAAAGAATTATGATTTAAGAAGGGCTTTTTTTTGTTAATTTTTTTTTCTCTGCAGAACCTGACTAAATGGGGTGGAGCGTTGCTTGAATTATCGCAATTTCAGAGTCTTGCGGATGCAAAGAAAATGATTAGTGGTGATTCGGTTACTCTTGTTCCGCAGAATTAGCGATTATTCTCATCTTTTACTTTAAAGTTTAAACTTATGTTGATGGTAGTGGAGAGTTTGTTAACTTTGCAGATGCAATTTCAAAGTTGGAAGAGGCTTTGTTGATAGATCCTGCCAAGGCCAACACGTTGTGGGTCGTAGGAAATGCCCACACCTCTTACGCATTTTTGACTCCTGACCTTGTGGAAGCAAAAGGTCGTTTCGATAAGGCAGCTGAGTACTTCCAACAAGCAGTGGATGAGGTAATTATTTTGCTAAGCTTAAGGTTTTGAGGAAATGTTCTAGTTCGCCATTAGATTATGACAGAAGCTTATGAATTCTTGGGGTTTTATTGTAGGATCCGGATAATGAGGTTTATCGCAAGTCTTTAGAAGCCAATGCTAAGGTGCAATTTTAAGTTTCCCCCCTTATTTTCCAATATGAAATGTTTTTGCTACTTGTGAATATAGTTGTGTAGAGCCGTAACCAATTGGAGATCTTTTGTGAAATGTTATGCCTGATTCATTTCTAGAATATGATGATGGAGGCCTCCTAATGCTTTAGCAATCTCTAGGGAAAGCATGCTGAAATATACGTAACATTTAATGTGTTACTCATTTAAACCTAGAATTTTGGCCCATAATTCAGCAGCTGGAAAGATTTTGTGAATCATAATTTTGACACGCACCAATTCTTCCCCATCCACCTCTAATGGGGATTTGATTTATACAGCAATAATTCTTGTGATGTTAAGTAATGAATGTACATAATTCCTGCAGTTCCATTGTACCATAATGATGTTTTGGATGGCTGCTTTTCCACAGGCACCAGAGTTGCACGTGGAGATTCATAAACGTGGAATTGGTCAACAGACAATTGGTAGGGCATCTTCTGCTTCAACTGCAGAGGTGAGAATCTTTGGTGTGTAATTTCTTAATGCAACTTGAGTACTGCCTTGTTACACTTCGTACCAGATCCTGGGAAGGGAAAACCGGACATTGTATTTCTTTGAAGTAGCTAGATTTTCAGAAAAGAGGCATCTCTGAAGGCATGGGTCTTTTGAACATGCTAATGATGGATTTAATTATTCTTTTGCCTCCTTTTCCTTAGTCTCATGAATGTTTTAGAATTCCCACCTGTTAAAATCAAAATATGAACTTAAATAGAATTTTGTATCTTAGTAGGCCATACGATATCCTCTCCAAAATGCTTGATTCATGCTTCACACCAGCCAACAATAGGAAAAGCGCCATGGTAGGTGGTTGCTGTGTCATAGGGGATGACCATGTCTTTGTTTTTATCCAGTGAAATGAAGCAAAATGAACTACTTCAATGGTGGAATTATCAGACATTGGTAGTGCTAAGGCAACCCTTATAAATTGATGTGTTGTTGGTGTATATGGTGCTTTGAATTCAGTGACTTGGTTGTTCTGTTTTCCATTTACTTTTACCTATAAATCTGATCTCCCATGTAAGGTCAATGTGAAGAATTTTAAATTGTCTTTTTCTAGGAGCCTAGATGACTAAACTTCAGTCCTAACTTTGTAGCTGGCATATCATTGCTTCTAGGTTTTTCTTCCATAGGTTTGTTTGAGCCTATGTGGTTCTGGTTCTTCTTTCCTAGAACATATTGTTACCTTTATGATTTGGATGCAAATAGCATTTGATTCAAGGTTTTATCTCGGGAGTTACTGTCCAGTTTCCTATTCTCATCCTCTAATTATACAATTTTCAACCCTATATGAGTCCTTTGGAAATTGATGGCCTTCTGTAGGTCTTTTCTTTAACTCCAATGCCCAACAAATCACAGAAATGGGACAGATGGAGGGAGAGGAGGAGGCCCGTCCAGTGCATGTATGGGGGATTTAGGCAGTCCGTGCGAGGAGGGAGAGAGAAGGGGAATGAAGAGAAATACCCACCCATTCCATTCATTTTTTATGGTTGAGTCCTCTATGAGTGAACGATCCGTTGAGAAAAGGATGGATATAGGACAAGTCTCCCATGGAACTCTATGTTCTATATGTATCTCCCCACATGCACGAATATATATGTGGTTATAGATAGATGATGTGCAAGGCATGAACCTGAGACTTTTTTATTTTCAATTTTCACGTTGTTGATTTTGGGAGCATTGAAACTCGTTACTTTTCCTTTTTCTTTCTTCCAATTGCTTTCAGGGTTCGAGCAACGATCTCAAATATGATATACTGGGATGGATAATTCTCGCAGTTGGGATCGTTGCATGTGTTGGAATGGCAAAATCCAACATGCCGCCACCTCCTCCAACATAAGTGATTAAGCAGTCGTGCTGTATAATCCACCTGTTGATCCTGAATCATAGATTTCTTTTTATTAATCTGGCTATTATGATCGTTCTCATGCAAATTTTGCTCTTTCAATTGTATTAGGTTAATTCTTTTTCTTTTCTTTTCTTTTTTTTATACTTTTCTCACTCTTTACTCTCTGTTAGTCGCCACGTGTTATGTATTTCACTCGATTCGGTCTATCCCAGTTTTTGTCTCTTGCAAATGTTAAAAGATCAAGACTGGTTCGGTAACTTCTGTTTTGACCATGGTCTGCGCTAGTCTCTGTTTCATGTTCACCGTGCGGGTGAAGACATGGAGTCAGCGAGAGTCAAAGTAGCTGATCCGGCGGCTGGAGTCTCTCTTCTGTGCATCTGTTGTGGTCATAACTTTCAAGAACTTAAAAAAAAAAAAAAAAAAAAAAATCTCCTCACCAGCGGTGTGGGCCGGCGCTCTCGTGTTTTTCTTTCTGTTTTTGTCAAATTGCTTCAACTCCCTTGTTGCTACCTTATTATAGATAGGACTATAATCTATTACCTATTTGAAAACGAGCCCCCAAAGTTTCTAATTCATATTATAAAAGTCATGCAAATATACAGTAACAATTTACACAAGTCTCTTCTGTAAAATGTACCATGTGACATTTTTATTTTTATTTTTTCCTGTTTTTACTTTTAAAAAAAAAAAAAAAAAAGAATTGTATCCACGACCCAGGCTACCTGGCTAGGAGTCCACGAAGCCTTAAGTTACGTCATATCTCTATACGTTATATAATAATTTTTTCGAGTTAAAGCGCCTAAAAATATATATTTAAGGCAAGTAAAATTCGAATAAATACAAATTAAATAAATTAAAATGAATGAAAAATGTTTTATATTATATGTAATTATAATATAAAGAATTTTTATATTTGTTTGAATTTATTACACTTTTGTCAAGTAATGGGTGCACTTAACGCAACCCAAGACAGATGCCGCAGGCCAGCGTTGTGCACGCTGACAAAGGCGAGTGATTTTGCTGAAGTAAAACTCGCGAGTGGAGTAGTGAACAGAAAAATAAAAACAAAGTAGAAAACGCAAAAAGAAAATGATGAAATTAATAACGTTTTTAAATCGGAGACAAGTTTGTCTGAAACTTGAAAAAAAAAAAAAAAAACCTTATTATCCGAGAAGACAGGATATTCCATTTTATTTTCGTTTACTATTTATGAGCCTCGACCCTTTTGTTCAAGAAAATAATTTTCGATCCCCCCTTCGTTTTCCCTCTCTTTTCCCATCCTAGGAGGGAAAAGCATCCAAAACCGAAAAATCCCCCAATCCAAACAAATCTAAGATTTTGAAGTAAGCCCCCAATGCGCTGTCCTCCAGTTCTTTGATTTCTAGGCTCTCTCTCTTTCTTTTTCTTTCCCATTTGTATTAGAAAGAAGCTCCGATTTTGGGCAAAGTTCCGGACAGTTCATGCTTCATTTTGACCCGGGTAAGCATAAGCTTTGCTTTAGCTGGTCGTAGCTCAAGTTCAAAATTCAAGCTTCTGTTCAGTGATTACTGTTTTTTCTGCCTTTTTTTTTTCTTTTTAAATAGTTCTGATTTTAGCATTTGGTTAGTTTTTGTATGTTTTTAGGTTTTGTTGTTGCATGCTCCATTTTTTGGATGTGGATAATCTCTCTTAAGCTTGTTCCTGTTGTCTGGAGGAAGTGAATTTTAGTACTTGAAGTGTTGAATGGAGGGTCTAGGGTTTTGTGCTTGCTTTTGCTTTAGCTTTTTATGTTTTTTTTTCCTTGTATGCTTTAATTGCATGCTTGCTTCCAATCTGGTATTTATTTCTTTATTCAAAATGCTGAAATTCTGAGACTTAATCCTAATCTGGGGACCATTGATTTATTTGCCATTTCAATTTCAATGATTAATTCCTCTGCACATAAGCTTCTCTTTTTAATCTTCTTTTTTGTTGTTGGTGTTAATAGCCGCCTTTTTCTAGTTATTTTGTCTACAGTTATGCATCGAACTGATTAGTGTATTGGATATTCAGGCACTGACTGATTTTCCTCTCTGTCTGTTGAAGACTTGTTGATAGGGTGCAATATAGAAAAATTGTGTACAATTTACCCTGGAAATGCAAACCCGGAAAAGAATATCGGGAAGAAATTCTTCGAGAGAGCCAGTGAGTCCCAGGGTTCCAAGTGCTCAGAAGGAAGCTTGGGAAAATGTAATAGTTGCTGAGAAGAAAGCTACAGAACTAATTACATCTTCAGCCAGAAAACAAAGATGTGGTATGTTCTTGTTTTTTGCTACTGATTAACATGCTCTTTTGAAATGGAAATTTCTCCGTTTCCTTTCCTACGAAGAAGCTCAGATTCCATTATGTATTTGTTTCCAAGGGGAAATAGCTGTAAATTTTCAAGCAAATATTTTTCTTTTGAGGATTTCTATTGTGGTTGGGAAAAAATGGAGGGAAGAATTTGCATGAGAGAGATTCTCTGTTGAGTCTTTTTGTCACTCGGTTGTGCAGAGATAAAGGGAAGTAGTTAGAAAAATGTGTGTGTGTGTGTGTGTGTGTGAGAGAGAGAGAGAGAGAGAGAGAGAGTGGGGGGCATCTTTCTAGTTTTTTAGAGGCTTTGAAACAGTATTCATAAACTTTAGTGTGAATAAAATGTTAAATACACTAATGGCAGCTATGTTACATAATAGCATTTCACATAGCCATTGGCAATTGTTTCAGCTTTTTTTCTCCTTGTGTCTTGATGCTTGATTGTTTCCATGTTGAGGTCCTTAAATTTGGCAATAAAAGATATCCCTCTAAAACAGATTAATGTTATTTTCTTCTGAAAATTTTGGCAGACACTCTTCAAAAGAAAAATAAGGAACTTGCTGCTAGATATAACTTGGTCAATGATGAGCTGTCCAATGTTTCTTCCCAGTGTGATACTCTAGATGCTAAGGTAATTGTGGGCATTTGTGCATGTTTTCTTGCTTTTAATTCTTCATGGGGTTATTCTCCACCTGATAATGCAATGTCTAACATTATGGCTTTGGGACTCTTTATTTTTAATATAAAAATGAACAGAAAAAGAAAAAAGAGAACAATGAGTTGTTAGGTTCTGTTTGATTTTGTAGTTTGTCTTGCAGGGTTTCAATGGAAAGACCGATCAGTGTGTATTGGACACTATATTTTCTCCTGCTTTTCACATATCTAAGTTTTCTGGAGACGATATTTCTAGTGAAGTTGACTTTATCCAATTGTTTCGGAACGGAGACCAGAGATTACATCAGGAAAGTGGAACAGACTATTCAGGCCCTTATAAACTGGATGGTTTTGCTGTACAAGAAAATTTTCAGGCCACTACTGATGAAGGGAAGAAATACAGTGAGAATGAATTATCTTCAGTAAGTTCAATTTGTCAAACTGATGTAGATGTCAAGGCAACTGTATTCTTGAAAAACCTAGATGTGCAGGACCATGGCATTGAGATGCTTGCTGCAGATGAAAATGCTGTGGACTCTTGTTTCATTGAAGGTTCAGAAAGAGTTTCATCTGAAGTCTCAACCATATATCTTGCCATGAAGAACTCAAAATTGGAATGTGTTGATGAGGATGGTCAAGATCCTATACCAACTGATGAGTGCTTAGAGGATGCTGATTACGAGGAATTGGATGACTTTGATCCTTACTTATTTATAAAGAACTTACCTGAGTTGTCATCAGTTGTGCCAACTTTCCGGCCGCTTCTGCTACCTAAACAGACACGGAGTTGTCCTCCCACCACACTTGTTTTGGACTTGGATGGTGAGCAATGTAGATAGTTTAATCAACATGTCAATTTTGTACACACAATGGTGCCTTCAAAGATGCTCATGCAATGTTGCCTCTCTTCCTTCTTGTTTATTCATTCTAGTTGGTTGTGTTTTGCATTTCACTGTTCTTTTCATTGCTCCCCTAAATGAATTGAGTAAGTTCATTTCTTGCATTTGGCTGAATCCATGGAGCAGGTGCTGCAGAGGTGCTGGTTTTTGCATAGTTTTTCCTTTTTGGACCTCATATGTTCTGGTTGTTTCTGATGAAAAATATCAGTCATCACTTTTAGGAAAAAAAAAAAAAAAAAAGGGAAAAAGGATAATGAGTTATAGTACTGGATTTGCCCATGATCATTCATGCACAAAATACTCTATTTCTCTGCAGTTGTGCTTTCTTGGTTCTGTTGAGTTCTCTAGCAAGTTATTGATTGCAACCTTTTCAATTTTCTGCATATTTGTTGTTTTTGATAATTTAAAATGAACATGATTTGCATTCTGGACTCCCAAAACATGTTTATGATCAAATTTTGACAGTGGCGGATCACTGTGGGAATTCAGGTGCCTAAGGCAGAATTTAGACTTCCAAGGCTAATTTTATGGTCTCAGAGGACATCCCACTACATAAGTCTCCCACACTGTGGAATTTAGGAAAGTCATATGTACAAAGTTTTATTCCTATTTTCATAGATGGGATATTTTCACAATCCGAGTTTGTGACCTCCAAGAGTAACCTTACTGTTACACTAGTGCTAGCTTTATTGATGGTCGTAAAGGTGATTTTCATTGTTTTTTTATTTTAATCAAGCTTGTTTAGTTTAACACGCAAGGTTGACCACCACTGTTTTACCAAAGAATCAGATTGAAATGTTCTTTTGGCAGAGACTTTGGTGCACTCCACACTGGAACCATGTGATGATGCAGACTTCACTTTTCCTGTAAACTTCAACCTTCAGGACCATACAGTTTATGTTCGATGCCGTCCATACCTCAGAGATTTTATGGAGAGAGTTTCTAGTCTCTTTGAGATCATCATTTTTACAGCTAGTCAAAGCATTTATGCAGAGCAGCTTCTAAATGTGCTTGATCCAAAGAGGAAGGTATTTCGTCATCGTGTGTTTCGTGAGTCCTGTGTTTTTGTGGAGGGAAACTACCTCAAAGATTTGTCAGTTCTGGGCCGTGACTTGGCACATGTAATTATAGTAGACAATTCTCCACAGGTACTGCACAGTATTTATCTCTTGAAGTGGTTTGCTAACTGTTTATGGTTTCTGAGAACACCTGTACCAACATCATAGGTTTACTTGTTCTGATACTTTAAGCATGAAAAACTATTGTTTTATTAGGTACTTGTCTGAAGGGGTTCTGGGGAGTGGGGGGTATTAGAAGCACTGTGAGACCAAACTATGCAAACTTCATCAAGTGTCCCTTATCTTGAACCTTTTAAACCTTTTTTCTTTCCAATCAAGGGATATGGTTTTCTCCGCAGGCATTTGGTTTTCAAGTGGACAATGGTATCCCAATTGAGAGCTGGTTTGACGATCGCTCGGATCAAGAATTGCTTTTGCTATTACCGTTTCTGGAGAGCTTGGTGGGGGTTGAAGACGTTAGACCGCTGATTGCAAACAAGTTCAGTCTTCGGGAGAAAATTGCCGCCGCTGTTTATCCTTTATGTGAGAACAGGGGGAGATCCTTTTGAAAGGTGAGCCAAGTTTTTACTGGATAGATGTGGGCTCAGCATTCTCTTGTACACTTAGAAAATCACTGTTGGAAATGTTCTTGCAAGAGCAAGATATAAAATTGAGTTTTGGTTCCTACTGCAAGTGCGAATGCATTTTCTGGTATGTAATCTTCCTGTGAGACTGCACAAAAGAAATACTTGGAATAATGTTAGCTTGGAGAATAGATCATGATTTTGAAGGCATGGGGTCATTCTTTCCCATGCACCAAAAAGAAAATAAAAACAAAAAACAAAAAATATGGGTCCCGGTAACAATTGTACTTTTTACTTGTTAACGTTTGATCTGCTTTTTAATCGATATTATAATGTAAGTCTCTGGAGGGTTTTGCTTTTGTTTGTTTTTCCGTGGAGAAAAGCTGACGACAAATAAACTGGTTATTTATATCATTATCGGATGGATAATCAGACCTGTCCATTGGACCATGGTCAGCGAGTCCAATACTGCTGTTTTGCAATTTGTTTGTTTTTCCTTCAGCCTTCTTTTCGCTGCGAGGCCGGATTCGTAGATGGCAATACAGACTAGTAAGTGGCTTGTTTGCTTGTAACGCCAAGACTGATATTTGACTAATTTTTACAAAACGTTACTCATAATATTGTTTAGGTCAATAATAACCACCGCTCCATGTGGGGTTAGAGGATTCATTCATATAATGTAGATTCTGAATTTGAATTTTCTCTTGGTGAGCTTACGTGATAATCTCTTTTAAAATTCGTACTAATTGATTTAGTTATCTTTTCCAAAGCTCACTATTTTTACTTTTATGGTGAAAAGAATCAAGGTGAATTTTAGGTATTCGCCAGCAAAAATGTTGGTCCTATATGCAAAGTGAGCCTGCAAGGCACTTTAAGACTTGGAAAATCCCATCACATAAAAGTATCGCAGATGAAGGGCTAGCGAGAAAAGGTGAAGAGGAGGCAGCAGGTTGTCGGTTCTGTGTAATTAACCCAAAGTTAAGATTTTCCTGATTTTGTAGTACGTTTGCTTGTGGCACAAAATGGCCAACTCCTGTGCAAATAAAGTATCAACCTTTGCATCTCTTGTTTATGGGGTTTGCTTACTTCTTTAAGTTTCTGCTCTCAGCCTTCGAACTCCCGACTAGATCACCAGGCTTAATTGCATAGCATTTGCTTTCAAGTCCAATTCAAACACAGCTGGAATTCCAACGAATAGCATTAAATGGGCTGGGGCTGGGGCTGGGCCTGGACCACCTCCATCCTCCCACTTTCTACTGAGAGGAGGAATTCTAATGACGATAAAAGTAGGAACAAGTGCACTCCCACCATCAGACGCCTTTTCCACTCGGGGAGTACAGTAACCTATACTTCCCCTTTTGTGTATTGGTTTTCGTGATGAGGGCATAAAATTGGCTTTGGACACAAACCACAACCCCCACTTTCGAAGACAAATGCATTGTATCCTCCACTACCCTTGTTTCCCTTTCTCTTTTTCCTCTTTTTCAAGATTTGGATTCTTGGTCAATTCCTTCAAACTCATGTCTCTCTCCTTGGCTTTCTTGACCAACCAAAAGATGGAACAAAAGGTCGAAGAAAAAAGCAACAATAATCAAATTACACCTATATAATCGTTGCTTCAATGTCTCTCTTCCCCACTATGTATCTCTATCGATGCTTCACTACTTTCTTTCTGCGCTTTGAATTGAAAGGAAAAGACTCCACAAAAACGCCCCAATGAACTGTTAATTTGACGTTTGAATTTTGACTTTCTTTAACATCTAAGGTACAATGTGTGTGCACTCCTTTTATCTTTACCTCAAAGCTAAGCCAGCTATTAGACACGAAATGCTATGTATGAATATGGTGGTTTGGTCATTCATTTGCATCCCCCGTACCTAATTTTTTGTTGTATTGTCTTTCAATGACTTCCCCTCACATACCGCACAAGCTTCCTCTTCATGCCTCATAAATGTAGTTAGTGATGAACACGAGGAATGTTTTTTGAAGTCGTTACTAATACTACAAACCGATGAACTCGATAATATTTGAATTGATTGTCTTCTAAACTTAAAAGTCTCGAGAAATGTCTGATGTTAACTAAAATACAAGGAGAGCATTGGAAATCGAATTGCCGGAATCTGGGTTCTTCACTTTTAACTGAAATTAAGTTGACTCTTTTATGATACAGGGAAAGTGAAGGAACAAAGAAATAAAATGGAAAAAGAAAAGGGACCGGGATAGGGGGAGCCATACCCAAACAGACCAGAACAAAAGGTTTCCTCGATTTCTCCGATGTACTCCTCCGCTATACACCTCCCAAACCAACGACCGTAACTAACGAGGTTAACTATAATTTTGGACCAAAATGTCCCTCGTTACCTCCTCTTTCATTTCACCGTTCTGAAGCCGTTACACTAGCCGTCCCCGCAACTTTTGGGATTATTTCTTAGCTATCGGGCATGACGTCATCGTTTTCCTCGCCTTCGCCACCGTCACCGTCTTCGCCTAGCCAACGCTCCACGGGGGCGCACTGTTCTTTATGCTTCAGCTTCCAATCAAGGGCCTGACACGCGCGTGAGCAGTAGTTCACTGCTCCGCAAACGGAGCACCTCCGAAACTCGTGCTTTCTGGTCTCGGGTCGCCCGCAACCCACGTGCGAGCATAATCGGAGCCCCGGGCCAGGTATTCCGCCACGGGAAGCGAACCACTCGGCCATGAACTGGCTGGCAGGGTGCGCCTCTGGGGCGGGAACATTGCACCCGAAATCGCTTAATAAAGGACAGCCAGGGCCATTGGCGTGGCGGGGGTTGGCTTGGTTTTGCTGGTTCCACGTGAGACAGACGCGCGGGGTGGACATGCCGGGATTGGGGTTGGAGCGAACGGCGTTGACCTCCCGGAAGTTGGCCTGGAAGAGAAATCGGCGGCCCTCGGCGATATTTTGGCGGACGCCGTATCCGTCTTGGAGACAGTGGCCGAGCTCGCGCAGTGCGTCGATGTGGCCAAGGAAAGCAGCCCGGGCACACAAGGCAACGCCGGCTCGTAGGTCCTTGTCGATCTTAGAGCCACCGCTGCCATTGAATTGAATAACCGCGAGGGAGTAAAGTGCTTGCGCGTGCGAGCTAATCGCCGCCTTGGCCATCAAAGCAGCCCCACTTCCTCGGTTCTGTAAGCAGTAGAACCGTATCTGTTCAAAGCCCACCAGACAGATACATACTTATTAGAGAGCCACTTTAATTAGCACCACTCAGATTTGGAAAATACCCACACACACACCCAAAACCCAATTAAAAAAAAAAAACTTTAAACTGTTGTTGATGTCTCAAATTACCATGCCCAGGTTATAACAGGCTTCTATATTTCCGGCGTCGGCGCAGAGTTTCAAGAACCGGTGAACTGAGTCCGACCAGTTTCTGGCTCTGATGGCAAAAGTTTTCTGAGAAGCTTTGGAGAGTACTAGTGAATGAAGGCCTAAACCGTTTAATCTCTTGCATCTGTTCCAATAAAACAACGACAACGTCAATCAATCACATAACGAATCAAAGAACAAAAATTTCTTCCCATCCCGAAACAAACTCCCGTTTTTTCTTTTTCTTTTTTCTTTCCTCCTCAATCAAAAGGCCAAAAGAATTTCCCCAAAACCCCAGTAAATAAAAGGATTGGAAATGAAAGCGAAAGATTAGACGCAAGTACGTCATCAAAACGTTGATGAAATCGGAGGGGCAGGCGGCGGTGGAGCTAAGTTTGCAGAGAATACAGATCAAAAGGTCATCGGGTAAAGCCTCGAAGAAGTCACCGCTGCTGTCGTTTCCGGCGGCCTCCGACAAAACTTTCTGCTTTTTCTCGCCACCAATCTGGCCTCCGGCCATGTCTACTTTTCTTCTCTTCGCTACTCTCCTCTCTGTACAAACGCCAACTCTAGTATAACAAAGCCCCCTCCGTGTTCTCATCTTTCTCTAATTTCAATGTCTTGTTATCAATCTTGTTCTTGTTTTTGCCTCTCTAGCTTTCGGTCGTGGGGCAGAGAGATGAGAGAGACGGAAATGAGGGAAGTTGAGAACTTATATAGGAGATGGGGGCAAAATGTGAGAGACCAACAAAAGCAGCAGCAGCAAACACGACAGAGCCGAATCGATTAATTAATTAATTAATATTAAAGAAAATAAATCAAAAAAATACAGTAAAGTTTCTTATAAATTACAAACACCCCCACCTGTAATTATAATTTCGCCCCTACTCCTCCCCTCGTCTTGTCACTTTCACGGTCAAACGGCGTTGACCCGGATCCATTAGTTCGTCGCGTCGATTTACCATTTTGCTTTTTCCACTTTTTCCTGCGTCTCCATCCCCCACTTAAAGAGCTTTTGCAACTTTCACATTCAAATTCAAATGAGAAGAGAATATTTAAATTAAAATAAAAATTAAATAAATAAACAGAACGCCTTTTTTACCTTCACCCAAGCCACCAAGTCTGCGTTTTTATTACAGTGGAAAATGAAAAATTCTTACCCTGCATCCGTTAACACGTATTACTCTCCTTTTTTTTTTTTTCTCTGCTGGTAAAATGAATTGATCCAACGGTACCGTTAAAGTCGTTGAAAGTATTAAAAAAAAAGTATGTATATATATATAAACAGTAACTGATTTCTGTTATTTCCCTGCATTTTGAAAAGGTTTTTTTTCAAGGAAAAAAAATAATAACTACTACTACGCGATTGGCACCGGCGCTTGCTTACCTGCCTCATTGCATTGCGTCAACGGCTTCGAGATTGGAACGGAACGAAACGATATCCGACACGGAGAGAAACAGAGAGAGAGAGAGAGAGTATAAGTGAGTGCAAATACGCGCCGTTACTGAGAGTATGGGAAACAGCACCGTGTTAACAAACTCAAATAGGGAATTTTGGGACCTTTTTCTCGGATGACCGAAAACCTTATGCAGATGGGTCAATGGTATGAATCAGCACTCACACGCTTCAGTTACTCCATCTTTCTTTTCGCTTCACCCCCCCCCACTCCCCACTCCCCCCACCCCCCCCCCACAAAAAAAAAAAAAAAAAAAAAAAAAGTTTAATTTGTAATTAAACCTTAAATTTTATTCAACATTGCGATTGACTTGTTTATACCTAACCTTATAATTTTGTCATTAACACTAAAATTTAATATAAAATAAAGCCTCTCCTTAGTTTTTTTTTTTTCTTGAATAACCTTTAGAACCGAACCATTAAAAATGATTTTTTCATTAAAATGAATCATATATATTATATAATTATTATATACAAATCAACTGAAGTAATTAACCCTTTTCGTTTGAATGATCGGTTCGGTTCTCACAGCATTAGAATGACAATTCTTTGTGCCTTAAAAAACCACATATGAGCGTATTCACATAATTTAATTGCGAAGGATTCTTCAGTTTCTGGGGTTTGCTCTTTTTAATTAATAAGCCATTACGCGGTTAATCACACGGATTTGTTTTCAATTGCGTTGGACGGTAAGAATTTAAGCCCGCGATTCCTGTGAAAGCGCTTTCTGAGGGGGTGAATTGCTGGCAAAAACATGTACGTTTAAAGAGTGTCTCCAAATTGCGTACAAAAGAATATTTAGAAACCCTGCCAGTGCGTTCAATTGGTTAATTTTGAACCCTAAATTGCAGCTTTTATTTTTCTTATGCCCCCGTTTATTATTGGGATCAAAAGGCAAACAAAATGATCACCGTGCGAGCAGGGAATCCACAAATCCATTTCCCCTTTTCACATTGCGCACTCAAATTCAAACAAAACATGGTCACATTTCTTCTTTTTTTTTTTTTTGCATCCTCCTGTCTGTTTCTTTTCCATTGTGTGGTATAATTATCAATTAAAATATGATCATTAGTTCAAGCCAACAAGGCTGACTTTGCATCATATGCCTTTCAACATACATAACATCAATAATTAGCTTAACATTCACATGCCCTTTTTTTTTTTAAAAAAAAAAAAGAAAAGAAAGAAGAAAGAAAGAAAATTTGACCTCAGATTAATTAAAAATACATACATACATACATACATACATACATACATACATACATACATACATACATCGTATTGTCAAGAAGACTCAATCACCAGTATAAGACAGCGATTCAAATAAACAATGTTAGAAGATTAGCAAATACTTTTTTTTTTTAATGCACCCAAAATTATAAAAATAACGAATCTTTAAAGATCAGAACGGATAAAACGTATGGATCAGTCGAAAATGAAAATATCACCATGCCTAGATAACTTAATTTGCATTCAATTATTTCTCTGTCACATCAAGTTTCATATATCTTTATTTACTAAATAGTCAAGTGCTCCAAAATGCTTAGAATTCATAATTAATTTAAAATTAAACGTACACGATTTGAAATCATAATTTTTATTTTTATTTTTTAGTCACGGAACTTTCAATACCATATCAATAAATTAATTAATTTTAAAAAATAAATTGTTAAATAAAATCAAATTAATATATAAAATAAATAAATATTAATATTATACTTTAAAAAAATATAACGTGGATTCTACCGTCTCCGCGACCCTACAAGTGAGATAGCCTTTTGTGCAAGGTAAAATGACTGATAGTCTAATACAAAGTTGAAATCGCAACTTTTTACTGGTTTTTTTTTTTTTTTTTGATCGGCAAACAAAATACAATTTTATTAAATATCAGCAAACCAAGACCATTATAACAGCAACTCCATAAGTGCAGAGGCAAAAGACCAAAGAGATTGCACGGTGTTTCCTAGAGATGACCACACATTTGCTTCCCAACGGACTTGAAGCTAAACTTTATTAATTGCATGCACCGTTCAATTCTTTGCAATTTAATAGGTCCCGTGATAGAAGAAGAAATGTTAAAACCAAAATAAAACAAAACATAATGCAACGGATGACAATTGAAACTAAGGTTAAACCGAAACATGACCGTCCTGATAAAAATAAAATTTAGGCTTGTGCTAAACAATTTGTACAAACATTGCCTTCTCCCCTCCAGTTGGTCAACGATACTCTGTCACCTCCACAACAACATTTGGCATGTTTCGACTTGGAGTAGTACACCAGTCTAGTTGTTTCGAGTCATTTGCGATCACAAGCAAACGGGGTTTTTATTTAAAAAAAAAAAAAAAAAAACCTAATCAATGTTCAATTTAATTAGTCTAACCTAAAAAAAAAAAAAAAAAAAGAAGGAAGGCGTAAATTTACGTGAATTAGGCACACGCTCCCACACTTTTATCTTACGAGTGCGAGTGCTTTCAAGGTTTTAAATAAGAGCCGACGGTGGGGGCCATACTTGAATGAATCCAAATATCTACAGGGAAGAAAAATCTCGATCTCGAATGCTCTCTCCCTTCTCCTACAAGTTCAATACATTATATATATATATATATATATATATATATTACGTCCTTTGAATCTGTCGGGAAAGCATTAATTCACATTTCGCACCTTAGGCTTGTTCACATAGAATCATTTTCACTTTCGAAAATCACGTGTTTGACGAATGTATTTAATTACATATTTAGTATAATAATATTAATGAAAATGAATTATATTGTATTAGAAGAAGTGGTGGCGATGGTTGTCGCGTAAGGAACGTAAAAGCGTTGGCCGGACGTCAAGTCGCCGAAAACTTTCCCATTTACGGTCCCATCAATCGGTGACGTGCGTGATAGTATAAACCCAAACTTCAATTGGTTCATTATTTTATCTACGAAAAGTATTCGACGGAAAGAGAGGGAAACATTCGACGAGAAGATTAGCTTGTGCAAAAAGAAAGTTACCCCACTTGTTTTTTTTTTTTTTTCTTCTTCTTCTTTTCCTCCTTTAATTTGTGTGCTTATTGAAATCTTCTTATCGAATTATATAATTCGAGTTACGTACTCGACTATAACCCTTCTATTTTATATGTATCACACTGGGGTGGTAGGATATAACTATTAGGTACGTATCAGACATAAAATGTGGTACCAAGATATGAAGTTAGAACATCAAACTGAAGTTATATAATTAATTGTTCCTTCTCTAATGCAACTGCACAGAAAAAAAAAAAAAGAAGAAGAATTGGGTTTAGATTCGACTGTAATACCCCCTCTAAGTGGAAATAAATCATAGACAAGAATTTAAAAAATGTGCGAGAGAACAAGACATGTAATCGTTATTTAAAATGGCGAAATGCAACGTACTCAAATTTCACTAATCAAACTATTCCATTTAATAAATAAATAAAAATATATATGTATATAGTTATCCTAAATTTAAATAACAGGAAAATAGCAAAAAAATTTATCCTGTCGTCGTGAAGCAATAGCTGTGGCAACTAATAATTTATCTTCAAAGAGTCACCAGCGAAATGGATTAGGGCTGACTTGAAGATAGGGGAAAGGGCATCATGGCTCCGTAGTTCACCGTGAGCTAAAGCTTGGA
Organism: Ceriops zippeliana; assembly: GCA_037897445.1. Lineage (NCBI taxonomy): Eukaryota > Viridiplantae > Streptophyta > Magnoliopsida > Malpighiales > Rhizophoraceae > Ceriops > Ceriops zippeliana. The sequence goes on along the minus strand of JBAPLH010000188.1, from coordinate 490,789 downwards.
AGAGTTTTTTTTTTTTTTTTGGGGGGGGGGGTGGGGGGCGGTGGGGGGATGACGTGGATCTCAAGGAGGAGCGATGTTGACCACTCATGTCATGCAAGTAGGGACTCATCTGTCTCAACGTCAGAGCAATTTTGAAGACTTGCCGGCTAATGTGAAGGTGGGAACCCATCTTTTTTTTTTTTTTTTTTTTTTTTGGCCGCGTCCGAGGTGGGGCTGTGGTGGTGGGGACCCTGGTCTATTTGCCAATCTGCCAAAGCTACGTAGCACACTTCCCCACCTCCCTCCCCCCGCAATCAAAGTAGCCGATTTTGGTCCGGAACTTACCCCAAAATTCCCACATTTCTTGTGGAAATGGTAAAGCTTGAATATGCTTTTGCGACGACCAATCACAGGAGAGTTGAAAAATGAACGACGGTTCTTTATTCTCTCAGGTCATGTGGAAACAAACAAATAAATAAATAAACAAGGCAGCTTGTTTTTCCTTTAGAGATTTTTCCTTTTTGTTTTTGGTTCTAAACATTTATTGGATTTGAAGTATGCATATCTAATATATTATAAACTTAGTGCCGCGGACGTGAAATTCTGTCTTAGTTTTTCACTTTCCTAACATTTAAATTTGAATAATAATGGTGTTGTTAAAATCATTCATTCTAAAAATTTAAGTTATTTGATAAGACTTAATAATAAAAAAAAATATAAAATTTTAATATGTTCTCGTACACATAAATTTATTGAGTTTAAAGCATATTCAAAGTACAAACTCTTTTTATTTGTAAGAATTCATATTTAAATAAAACAATTAAAGTAGAATACTAATAGTAAAAATTTTAATATTAAGTTAACAAAATTATTTAACTCAAAATATTAAGATGTTAGTCAGTAATAGAACACATTAATCTCTAAAAAGCATGTTTTTTTTTTTTTCTCCTTTGCCATTATTTTGAAAACACTATTTTACATCAATTTATACTCCAGTCTATCCTGGAAATAACCATTCTTTCTCCAATTAGAGACAGAATACTAAGTTACATCAAGAATATTATCGTTCTAAATAATGGTAGTTTGTTTGTCAACTTAAAACTGAGAAGGCTTACAACTTCTTTTTAACGTGAGATTTTAAGGACAAGTCAAAAACGTACTGCAACCACGCTCTCTCTCTTTCTCTCTCTCTCTGTTTTTTTTTTTTTTTTTTTTTTTAATTCAAACTATAATTGTCAAACCTTTAAATAAGATCAATATCTCGAATGAGTTTCAATTTATGTCTTCTGATGGGACGGACTTTTGCTAGATGATTTCTCAATTATCTTCTCATTTACAATTAAATGCAAAAATAATTAAAATAATATAATAATTTTAAAAATTCTAATATTATGTTAAGAAATTATTTAACTTGAAAATTTAAAATATTGGCCAATAATAGATCACATTAACCTTCAACAGATGTGTTTATTTTTTTTTTCTTTGCCATTATTTTGAAAATGCTATTCGACGTCAATTTATATATTTTTTTTAGTTGTTGATATGACCTAATATTAGTTTATACAAGGTTAACTCTATTTTATCTGAGAGATAACCATTCATTCTCCAATTAGAGACAGAAAAAGTAAAATCAAGAACATTATTGTTCTAAATAATGGTTGTTCGTTTGTCAACTTAAAACAGAGAAGGCTGAAAACTTCTTTTTAACGCGTGATTTTCCGGACGAGTCAAAAACGTAATGCAGCATGTTTCCCATTTTTTCTTCAAAATATGATCGTTAAATCTTTAATTAAGATCGATATCTGGATTGAGTTCTAATTTTTGTCTGCTGATGGGACGGACTTTGGCTAGATAAGATAATTTCTCAATTATTCTTATATTGATCACTCTCTCTCTCTCTCTCTCTCGTCGCATTCTAAAGAATTTAAACAAACCGGAAGCTTGACTGAAGGGTCTTATGTTTGAATTTATCAGAAATGCGTATCACGAAGAGTTATCCATTTTTGAACTAATAGTTTGAAATTTTGACATGTGATTTAATCGTACAAACTAACAACACTGAAAAAGAAAAGAAAAGAAAAAAAGTTCTTGCATGCTTGTAAAAGATCTGGTCTCTCTCTTCGTAGCCATAGAAGAAAATCATGAAGATTGATGATCTAATAAAAATAGCCGAAATTTCAGCAATTTGTTTTCTAGCTAGACAGGTCATGTCCAAGAATTGATTATTTAAATCCCGTGTTGCAACACGTGAGTTCACTGTTGAAAAGAAGTCTCCTTCGTAATCCGTTGGTTTCCCAATATAGACAGTCACCTAATCTATGGACTGATGACTCTAGCTAGTACTTAGATCCTTCACAAGCCTAGATGGTGGCACGAAAGGCGTTTCCATGAAGTTTTTCTGCTAGCTGTAGGCTTCCATCATGGATATATTTCCAACTTTGTAATTGGATTAGGTATGCATCACTGGATGTGAAACGTGGTAGGCAAAGATAAGAAAGGTGCAATTTGGATTTCAAAGCAAGGGTGGAGACCTTCCTGCGTCAGATGGCCTCACGTACAGTGACTTTGATTCTGATACCTTCTCCACAAGTCTGGACAAAGGGTTTTGGATAAACTATTCGAATAGATAATTAATAATTATAATTTGAAAAATGTCTTATATTTGAATCTGTTAAATAATGATAAATAATTTTATAATTTTGGGATTATAGTCTAAGGATTGAAAGCCATTACGTTAATTAAGTGGGCACATGATTACATGCAAAAAGGCAAAATTGAGAAGCCACCACGTAAACGTAACCTGAGAAAGACAACGGGCGGCGGGAACAGCAAGTGAGCAACTCTTCTAAGGCACCCCTCAAGGTCCCAAATCGGTACGCCGTCTTCTGTCATTACTTCCAGCCATGATTTAAATTTCATTTTACTCTCTAGCTTTGCATGGTTTGGCGTCGGCATAAGTCATGTGTTCCAGCACTTGACAGGTGCTCCGCGTATGCAAGGAAGGTTCTTGCACAAACGAAGCCACGTACGTAGAATACTCCCCGGGTTTCATGATTTCATCACGTCACGTGAACGGGTTAGCGCGTCAAGTTTGGTTAATTATGTTTAAATTTAACTCGGTTAATTAACACATCAAGTCTAACTTTTATGGAATTAAGTCTCTAAGTTGTTTTGTGTGTGTGTGTGTGTATAAGCAAATCAGTTTTAAATTTTATTGTTGTATCAATGAAATAATTAAAATTATGAAAATTATTGTTATAAATGAACGCAATCTTACTCGAACAAGCTCATTAAATATAATTTAACAACATATTAAACGAACATTTCAATTACTCTGTGAAATGAATTTTGAGTAAATTGCTTATAAATTTAAATGAGACGAATATTATTAAATATTAAATTTCAAGTCGGATCTTATTAAGATGAGTTAACGAATCGATTTGTTGATCGAAATCCGAATGAGACCAAATCAGACGGCGGAGGCGCGTCTTCTTAAATGCGAAAAAATTGAGGTTGGGGCTCCAAATCACCTCCTCCGACTACAGGTACGGAAAGAAACGGGCATTTACTGCAGTGCTAAAATTAAGACAGAATCCGTTAAAGGAAGCGGTGACAGGGGGCCCACTTTTGTCGGAAAGTATTGGGACAACCGGTCGGCTGTTTCCCTCCCCAAGAAGTGCACGGCTCTTTTCTCGATTCGCCACTTGGCGGATCCACGGGCTCAATTCGCCCGTGTGTTAGCATCTCCTTCCCTCCGTGCCACGCATGGCAAAGCTCCCGACCAAATTTGTATGACGTAGCCCTTCCAATGGCAATCACTAATTTAGAAATTCTAAAAATGTTTTGTTTTGTCCATAATTTATAATATAAAATTAATTCTCTATTTTCATCAATTTTATACTTTACCCTCTATCATTTGAATTCTAAAATTCTAAAATAGATGTCTAAGAAATAAACCATTTATGTCAAAAAAGAATTTTTTTTTTTTTATAAAAAATGATTCTTATAGCCTGACTGCTTTTTGGTTCTTTTTTCTTTTTCATCTCGTCATCTATAACCTAACTCTAGTTAAGTCAGAATCCCGACTGTATAAGATGGGGAACATGTCCACGTTATTAAAGTTAATCTAAATTCATTACAAATTAAAAATTGGTATTTATATAAAAGTAAAATAATTAATTGGTATAACTCCACGAAGAACCCGTTGAATCAGCCTTTGATTATTGTACTTGGCATAGAATTGAAACCAGACACAAAAATGAATTAAAAAAAAAAAAGATACTTGAAACAAAAAGGGGGGGAATAAAAAAGCAAAAGTCAACACGTATTGCTCAAATAAAAAAAAAAAGAAAAAAAAAACCAAAAAAGGAAGATCGGACAATTGTTTGCAGAATGGGGCATATTATTCTGGATGCCCCACTCTGTCACGGCAGATCATTGGGTTATTCTGAGCCGTGGATGTAACATCACGTGATAACCTTGCTTGCATATCTTGCACGTGACCGGCTGCTGTAAAGAAGGTGACAATTTTTTACTGACGTTTGACCGGTCTACACGGGAAGCTCGCTTTACTTTTTCACACTCACACGCCACCTCAACGTCCTGCCTCTTTTTGCTTTGTGGCTTTTTAACGTGACTTTAGTATTCACTGACAGTTAAAAAAAAAAAAAGAGAGAGGAAATCTGTTTTACTTCCACGCCCCAAATGACAGAAACATCCCTCGAAAATGGAGCTTTTCGGAGACAAATTTCGGGGGCTTTATTGGCATTTCGGGGTTGTGATTATAACGTCGGTTGAACCGCATAATTGGCCGTGCAAGCAAGAATCGGGTTGGCTTTTATGCCTCCTGGTTATGGGACAAAGCACTGGTCCGCCTTTACGTGCATGGTAAGTGAAGGAGTGAACTTCAAGCTTCATTGACGAGAATAATAATTATGGCAACAACTTTTTCTCTTTCTTCAATCAATGTTTATCGATACATTTTTTGTTTTTTGAACCAATCGTGTATTGCCACTTGCGTGGTGGAATTTTAGGAGAGATTTTTAAACCCTCGCAATTTAAGAAATTTGGGGGGGGGGGGGGGGGTGACAAATTAAATTGGTAGATAAGAAAATTGAATTTCAAAGGATTGGATGAAATTGGCGGAGGAGGAGATAAGGTTGAGATATGAAGTGGGTGGAATACAAATCCTTACAACTTCCCACCTTGTACTTAGATGCATTGGTGTGGCTGATGATTCTTTTTTGTTTCATCAAGTCAATTGTACGAAACGTGCATCTTTTTTTCTTTTTTTTTTTAATTATCGTCACATTAAAATTGCATCAAAAAAATAGAAATTTTAACCCCTTTTTTTTTTTTTAATTATGTTTGGGCCTTCTAATTCTACGTCGTTTGGATTTTCTTCTTCATCTTCTCGCTTTAGGGCGTGAAACTCTAAAATATTCGAATCTTAATGAGGCATAAGCTCTAACATATGTAGCGTGAAACTCTGTTGTCCGCATCCCAAAATTTATTTGACGGTATAATTCATTGTTGTATCCATTTTTTTGTTGGCATGTAATATTTTTGTTATTCTATTTGTTATTAAATTGATGAGAAGGAATAGGGATTCGTGAACATTTTGCGTAAGGAAACATAATGGGATTAGGGAGAGGGAACCAAAGAATGTTGCTTAACGCATTTGGCAACAACCATCTTGTTTCCACACCCCCCCCCTCTTTTTGGGGGGACCCCATTTCCACCCTCGGTTTTGTGTAAAACCCCATTGAGCATGTATTTTGAAGACATCTAACATTCTCTGTCGCGTTATCTTTAAATTATTTTATTAAGTACTCCACTTCGTCAATTAATTCCTGATTACTTAAAAAAAAAACGATGCAAACCATCCCACCGAGTGATTGAATTTCTGATAATTGAATCGGATGATCATGGTGTACAGTTTAGTGATGATAAAGAAAAAGGAGTCTTAATTTAGAAAATGTCAAAGCTTCTGTACATGTGGCGCCTTATCATCACTGGCACCATCTCCTGATAAGGAAAAGTTGTGCCTCACTTTCTCCCTCACTCTTTTATTTTATTTTATTTTGTTTTGTTTTGTTTCTTTCTTTGTTTGCTTCTTCTTCATTATTTTCTTTTTCTTTTTTTTGTAATAATTCCTTTGTTTGCTTCTCCTCTCCAACTTTTGGCTGAGCTTGCAGCTTATGCCAGAGTAATTGGAAGTTCCACAGTTTGGAGAGGCAGAAACCACTGAACATTGCAAATTCCATGGACTGAACAATGACCTACTAATTAGAACGTCGAATGGAATGGAATAATCACAATCAGGCCAAGCCCACTACTTATGCAAGATCCAGCTACATAATTAGCATATTAGCTGTTGTTAGTTAACATTTTTTTTAATAATTTTGAAAAGTAACGGAGTTGTAATTTGTGCAATTAAAAAATATTTAATTTCAGCTTATAGATTTTGGGATTTAATTGTCCCACAATTTAAACTTCAAGAGCAAGCCACGAAACATATTTTTCAAGGCTGCGTAACTTGGAGGGCATTCGTTTGTCATGTATTATTCAAAGTCTAAAAGTTTGAAATACCCAATGTGAATTGGTAAGATTGCTTAATGCATGCTAGTTGTGAAACAACCCTTTACGTGAGTGGTAAGTGAAATTTAATTAGGTAATGCCTAAAGTGTGTGTTGCCATATATCTGTCTTTCTCGGACTACTGTTTCATTGATTAAGTAAACCTTTTTCCTGTCAAGCTACGCCCTTGGGTATTAATCTATGCTGTCTGGTTGAGTATAAAGGATGGAAAATCAAGCCCCTTTTATCTTTCATATTTTTTTGATTATTAAAGTATATAAGCGCAGGCAGAAAAGAAAAGGACTTCGCATACGAGGGACTGTTCAAGATAATCAATCTCATGTATAGTTTACCATAAGAGTTTGCCAGTATTGTGCGCGTGTCTGCAACTCATTGTAAAAGTATATACAATAAAGTGCTCGCAACATAAAGCGTTTTGTAAATTCTCTCTATCTTTCTTACCTTAAGCTTGTGTGCTAGAAAATGGCCTTTTTAAATTTTAATTTAGTCACAATTGTGCCTTAATTTAGATTAAAGTTTCGAGTTTAAACAGTTTTAAACTAATTATTTAGGTTGGCATTATGGACCGGCTTCATTTAACTTGTTCTCGATGCTGCTGAACAAAGCATCGCTTGGACAAGTCGCGAACAAGCAAGAGTTTATTAAGTTCTTTATATATATATATATATATAATGAAAAGTTGTAGTGTAAAAAAAGTTTGTATAATTGTATGAAATAGTAACAAAAAACTTTTTGAATTGATAAAAAAATATAAAAATAACTTCAAAATTTAGTAGTCTGTATTAAAAAACACAGAGAATTTTACAGTTTAATCCACTTGTTGCAACTAGTAATTTTTAGATTCATGCCACTAAATTTGTATGATGGATTCCCTTATTTAGTTAAAAAATCTAAAGATGGATACATTCTTGAAACTAAAAATAAAGAAAATTTGATTTTTAATTTGATTGTTAATGTTATAGAATACTAAAAAAAATTTTCAAAGTCTTCCTTTTTTATCGTTAATCTATGCAACTACAACGAGAGAGTTACTAACCATTGTTAGATTTCCTTTGTTAGTGATATATTAACTAGCCATTGATGGTTCCAAAAGTCCACCTTTTGCCCTCTTTTACCAAATAATTAAAGTTAGATTTAGTCACTTTCATGTTTTTATTTTTTTTTGCCATGGTAAAAAAATTTCTTTCCATATTGAAGACATTTATATGCATTTTGCCAACCATACACTTAACATTCTCTGTATCTTACTTTGGACCCATTGCGCATTGGCTGCATTCTCAATCTTCCATAACCACTTACATAAAAGGTTTGTGTTAATATCTCTTAAGTTGTTAACACTAAGTATTTCTCTATGTTTCTATAGGCACATCAAATTTTATCAAAACTGGTGCATTTATTTCTTGTCATCTTTTACTTCATAAAAAAGGATCTTTGTATTTCAATTCACTTATCTACACTCTCAACATTTTAAATAATGACATAAAGTATATCTACAACAATCTTAAACATGATTTTAGTAACACTTTTGATAGGAATCTTACTTTTTATTTTGTTAATCTGTTTTTTATTTTCCTAATTATTGAATCCTATAAGATTTTAATTTATGGGTTTACTCTGAATTAAAGACGCAGATATTTCAATGATAATGATCGCAATTTACATTTTCAAAACTTGACTCACCTTTGTATCTTTATGTTACATACCTTTACTTTATACATAACTATTTTAGATAGGTTGATCTTTAGCGGCACAAAACATTAGAAGTACTAGAAGTTCCTTTTGCAATTTCTTATGGATCTTTCATCTACTTCGCTAAAAATAATAGTATCATTAGGATCAACCTAACATCATATTTTAACAAAATGTTTTTAATGAGTCATATTTTTGTAGCCTTTCTAAAGATTAAATTAAAACTCTATGCTATTAAGATAAACATGAAAAGTGACAAAGAATCCCCTTATCTTAAGCTTCTAGTCATGTTAAACTATTGCATTAGGTCACCATTGATAAGTATAAATAGTTCAAGTGTAGATGTCAATTTCCAAATCTCATATATCTTGATACATTAGTTAGAAATGTCCATTTAACTAAATTGTAAGTTTTTTCAAAATTAATTTTAATAATAAATTCCCCAATCTTTCACTTTTTCATCATCTTAACTATTTCATTTACTATCAGCACACTGTCAAATGTGTTTTTCTCTTTTATAAAAGTTGATTAAAACTTTTCCACTAAACTAAGTCATTAAGATAATACTTTAACAAGTATCTTATAAATACAACCAATTAGTAAAATTAGAAAAAACTAACCAAGTTTTGTTGCTTTATCAACCTTCAAGATATAAATGCTCTATATAGCTTGCCATTAATGTAAAAGTTGTCGAGGAACATCGTCACATTCTACTTTACTATCTTCTAATGGTACTTAACAAAATTAAAGTTGAAACCATTTGGATCGAGAACCTTATTTTTGATATAGTTTTTAAAAACTGGTTTCTATGAAAAAAATAAGATGAGGAAGAAGGCTTTAACCTTGGTCAATTCTTAGCTTACAAAATTATCACAATGTTGATAAAAACTTATATAAAATCACCAATTGGATATACTAGCTAATGTTTCATTAATTAAAATATCTCATTGATTTGTATTATTTCTAATAGGTGAAATATAAAAAATTTTGCATTAGCAAAATATAAAGATTTAGCATAATTTATAATATTTATAAATTTTTAATTTGTAGACTTAGCATTTTATATAGATATTAAATTTTAAAATATTATTTATCATAATTTAAAAATCAAAGAGATTATAAATACAAAACCCCTTCGTTCTTTTATTAATTATAAAATTTTTATACTTCAAATTATTTTTAGCATAATTTGATACATTACCCAATAATTTAATTTTTCATGTTAATTGACTTCTTAATGCAAACAAAACACTTCCTTTTTTCTCATGACTTGAATTGAAAAATTTATGAATTTTTTTTTAAAAAACAAGAGAGAGAGTGAAAGAGATGCATGTAATTTTTTATACACCTAAATTATTAGTATTTTTTATTTTTTTATTTTTTAGGAATGAATGAATATTTAAGTTAAGCAAACCATACCAACACCCTGCTACGTTGCTTACATGTAAAATAATCTTAAATAATTGTAAAATCATTGTAAAAAAAAAAGGGGGTAACATATATAACTTTTTTTTTTTTTTTGGCTATTGCAGCCGTCCGAATATTGTTCTTCTTTCCACATGCATCTTTGTTGTTGACGGAGACCACATTAAAACGTCATTTTCGAGAGTTCCATTTGATCCAACTCCACCCCTTTGAGTTTTCTAGCTAGTTGACATAGAAATAAAGTATCCAAACAATATTGCAATCGTACAATAGCAGTGCCGTCGAACTTCAAATAATAATAGTGAAAAATATGACAGTGATAAGTTTGACTGCGACGGAACATGCACTTATATGATGACGGTATGCGGCCGTCCAAAAGGTGGACAAGTTTATATTCTTGTTAAGAATATGAGAAGGTTGGATTAGACGGTTTGGCAAGCAAAACTTGCATCACGGCTGAGAACTAAAAACAAAATTGCGATGTTGGGTTGGCATCGAATCTATAGCCCCCCCCCCCCCCCCCCCCGCCACCCCCCACCTCGGCCTCAATATGCTGGGGAAGTATCATTTCTTCTTGTGGTGCGTTATCAGTTTAATTGTCCTCATTAAGGTCACATCTATGGCCATCGAGTCTCTGGACCCTTAGGCTACAGCAAAAGTTTCATGTTGAGGAACACGGCTTGCTCGACGCGGAGGTGGTACTTAGTTTGGCTAACATGTATAATTTGAGTAAAAAAGTAGTTTGATTTTTATTTTGGTTAATTGCTATCTCATAACAAAGACTGCACAAAGCCTATAAAAATTAGAAGTCTTAAACGAACTAGGAAAAATTTGTAGAGAAGGAGAAGGCCGCCCATTGTTGCAAGAGGGAATTATTCGATGCGTTTGTGCTTTGCCGGTAGTTCAATAAGCAAACTCGCTAATTTAATGTGACAGGAAAATAAAAGAAAGTAGAAGAATAGTCAAGCGAATCAGGAGTGATAACCCCTTCTCATAACTTATAAGGATTATCATCGGAGCGCTTAATCTATTGTTTTCCGATGAATAAAAAAAAGAAAAAGCACTTGATGTATTTGGTTGATGTAAATGTTTTAACTTTAGAAGCTACGTGACTGATTAAAGTAAAAGGAATTATGTGACGGAATATCGTATTTCAAACGGCACCGCAAACTTGCATCATACCGTGATTTATATAGATTGCTGCACATGGTCGTGCTAATTTAGTGGTAGTTCACTAAATTCATTTAATTACTTAAAAGGTCCACGGGATGAGAGCAAAATTCTTCCCCGCACCGTTCATATCATGCTGTATCTGATCTCATGATCACGAGGATTAGTTATTTGTCGAAAGCAAACTTATTAAGATGACTATATATATATACACATAAATACTAAAATAGCTTCAAATCATGGGGTTTGTTGTAACCCGTCGTTGTTGCTTCTTGGTTATATGTTGGGGAATTAAAGCATTTGATTGATCAATGCTTATTTTATTTCCTCGCCAGTGGACATAAGAAATTTTTTGAGATTCCGCTGCCAATTGGCATTATTTCCATTTTTTGTTTTTTTGTTGGGTCTTGGTTTGTTTGACCCTTGCGGAAGTTTAAAATTTTCAACTCAAAGTGACGCCATTAACAATCTTCCAGAGCCCAGATGTCATTTTTTGTCATTTCTTTTTCAACTCCAATGCTAATTTACTTTGCATTTATCTTATAGGTGGGATGAAGTAAGGATCAAGCTTGGCAATTGAAAGAATAATCCAAACCCTAATACAAACACATAAAATCATGTCATTTTGGTAATTATTCTGGACCCAAATATTGGCCAATTGAGGCCCACGACTTTTGGACATCTAGAAGAAACTTTATTTGCATGCTTTATTTGACCAAGAAATGATATAATTCTCCACGCACATATTTCTTAGCAAGGATCATCCATGTCAACCATATAAAATTCTTAGCATTGGACTATCCAGCTTAACTAGTAGACTTCACGGCCGGGGCAGTTGGGGGACTTATGTACAAGGACAAGGTTACCTTCCAAATTGTAGAGCATTATAGTAATTTGAATTTTGGTTGCTATCCATATGTATTATATGGTCCCTTTGATTACCTGGATGGGCACGGCGTTAAAACATGATACATGGCCGCAAAAAATGGAATTTCGAGTAACACGTATCATAATTTAAGTGTCAGACCAATGAATCCGTTTGATGACGGAAGAAGATGAGACATTGAAAGGAAGTTTGATGATGTAAAAAATTAGAAATCGAAAGGAACGGGCCATTGATATTGTTATCATCTTCTTCGTGCAAAAGAGTTGCGCTTTTGGCAGGCCTGCCTTGTTTTTTTGGGTGGCATAAGACATGTATTCAAGTGATTAGTTCTATGTATATAATGTTTGGGAAAAGGGGTGCGGTTTCTTTCCAGGTAGACATATGACAAATTCCTCATTGATGAGGTTAAACAAATTATTCATGTTACGATAAGAAACTTAACTAGAAATTATCTCATTCTCACACAACCCCAAGTCACCATTTGAAGTTAGGCGTTTAAACAAGGTATATGACGAGGTCGGAAGGATGCTAATGTACATTGTGATTTCACCCCCAATGTTATCGAGAATATGCCCATATGAAGCCGCACCGAAGATCCCATCAAGCTAAAAACAGCTAGATCTTTTAACCCAAGGTTGTGTTCGTGTGGAGGCTTGTGTTCTTTAGGAGTGACAAATTAGTGGATCGAGTCAAATTTATATCAGATTATTGTGAATATTAATGATTTAAATTCCAAATTTATTAAATTTTAATTGTTTTACATTTCAGTTAATTCAAAATACAAGTTACTCGATTTCATGTTTTTAGTTTTGAGTCAAGTTAAATTGCGAGTTGATGAATTTTTTAACTAACACAAGTCCAAATGGAATTAACTTTTGAACGAATTAAGTTGAATTGTTGGGATGAAGTTAACTTTGTCACCTCTATAATTACCCCCCCTAACACAGGGCTGATGAAGCAATAATTCCAGTACTTATTTATTTGCATTACTTGAGGCTTACCCAAAATGTGCAGACCTCTTCATTATGACATTTCATTGAACTCACAATTATACTTGGGAAGTTCCAATTTATGAGCAATAAATAAGCAAATGCATGTGAACAAGTAATTGAGTGCTGTGGTGTATATGCATGGACACACAAACTCATAAGCCACATAATAATTTTTGGGCCCAAATGACCAAGAATCCAACAACACAATAATCATACTTTTCGGAGTGTTAGGCAAAGTGTGTTATGGCCATTATAACCACCAAATGTGCATCATTTAGTACTTTCAGGACATAACTCACTGCTGTAAGATCATTGATTCTTCTTTCCACACCCTCGAATGATGTCAAGGACTGCAATCTTCGCTTGTTGACCCCGCAACTATGGAAAGTTGAAAAGTACCTGAAACGAGAAAATTTAATAAAAGCCAATTGAACCCAACTTGCTTTTCCTGTGCAGAGGGAGGATGCGCAAGGAAGAGAGGTTTTGTACGTTTATAACTTGGGTTCAAATTAGTGTGAATGTTTGCGTAGTACAAACGTATTTAGAACCGTTAGAAAAAATGAGCGTATTTTATTTTAGGATTGACTTGATTGATCCGAGAATGAGACCTCGCACGCTGTATATTCATACCAAATGATTTTCACTGTTATTTTTTAATACTGGGAGCCGACATGGGTTATAATTCTCAAGAGAATAATGAATTAGCAGACTCTGTTTTTAATTTCTTTTAAGGCATGATTGCAGCACTAATAGCTGGCACATGCTTTGCATGAAAAAGTAGAGAGAAGAATCCAAAGGGGGTTAGGGGAAAGAGAACAAAGAAATCATGTTTGTTCTTCCAAAGATTTGCCAGATTCTATGCAACATGCTTTAATACTTGTCTGTAGACCTCATACGTTCATTAATTGCAATGCATTACATGTATTAATTCTCCAACAACCACCCCTATTTGCTTCCTTAAAAGGCCCAAATTGTGATTTTGTGGCGTTGGTGATAGCCAGCCAGGCATGCGAAAATCTGCCTTTTAAAGTTGAGGAAAAAGCACAGCCATTTAATGTTATGCAGATAGATCAACTGTTATGTGCTTTGTCATGATTAGCAAAATGGTACATTATATTATTAGTTTAGTCGCAACCCCAAAATTGGATTTGTCATCTTCATACCACAGCGACAGTTATTTGTGGCACTGTGAATTTATGTGCACCCTTCAAGTTAAAAGATCAGATTTGATTGGAGGTGAGACACCCTCCTTTTTACGCAACATTTTAACTCTTGCCAGTGCAGGAGATGCCTTTTTGGACATAAAATGACAAGTCGTGTTTATGAATGAGACATCAAACATATTGTAAATTAATTAGTTAACAATTTTGTAAAGAGAATTGTCATTTATACATACGTTTTGGATTCATACACAGCAAAACTTTTGTCTCAAGTAACTAAGACGGCCATCTTCATGTATTATTGTGAGTCAAAAGATGATTTTTGTTTTTTTTTTTTTTTTTTTTTTTTGTGGGGGGCGGCTGTGGCATGTGGGGCTGTGTTTTATCTACTTGAAGACTATACAAATGGGAGTTATGATTTCGTTTCAGACGGCAAGAAAGGGAAAGGCTTTCAGAATGGAGTTCTTGCACACTTCACCTTGCCTAGTGAACAATAAAAGTATTAAATTTCCCATTTGTGGGGCTGAGCCTTTTGGACTTCTCGGCGCTTGTCGTCTTCATATTTCTGCTAAGCGGAAGCTTTCTTTCAAGAATTACTGTTGTTCAGCTGCTTAGGCTCCATCCAAGCCGGCCCTCGCAGATACAACAACACAAAACAAGAGCTCCAATTTTGGGCCCCCCCAAAAAAAAAGTCGAGCCATCTTCAACCATTTTATGGAACCAACGTTCACATGACAAATTTTTAAGACTTGGTTTGTATGAAATATTTTTCTCTTTTACATTGGGGCTCGTCAGATCTTCGGCCTTAAGGACTTTGGTAAAGCGTCTCTGTTGAAATACTCAGTAAAGTAGCCAGTCCACGCTTAAATGCCCGGACCTTATTTTTATGTTCTTGTTGCTGTTGGGCAAGCACCAGGTTCCTCTTGCGCAATGGCCCATGAAAATGCCAGGCCGCACTTACCTGGCTATTGCACGTCCAAAATGCCGCCGTTGGAGATCCAAGGTGTTTGTTATCATGACAAGAGTTATAAATTTGTAACTTTGTAAAAAAATATTTAGTAGGTTGAAGGTACGCTTACAAAATATATATATATAGATAGATTTTTTTTTTAAGAAACCTGTGAACTACCATCCCCAATTTAAATATTGGAAAGAAGCAAACAGTGCGACAACTGTGGCCAAATTCCAAAAGCAAAAAGGCCGACACATTTTGCTAAGGGCTTGGCAATGACTGTATTTTTGTATTTAAAACAAAATGTACTGTACTCTCTCTATCTCTCTCTCTCTATATATATATATGTACTGTATTTTTCAAAAACCCCGCATTTTCTCTGGCCCCAAGATGGACATACCAGTTGACCTCGTAGATTTTTACATACATGAACGTCAGGGCAGATTAACGTGAACCACCAAATTGAGATTCATCCAAATAAGCGATGGAAGTGGAGGTTGAGGACGTTGGTTTCAGATTCTGCATGCCACATGGCAACCCAACAGCCAATTGGACATTGGCTACCCCTATCCTTTAAGATAAGCCCCTACATTCATTAACAAATTTGCATCCCCCCCTCCTCCACGTACCATCCAAAGACAGCACACAATCATTTGACAGAAGTTCCGCCTGAAAAAAAAAAAAAAATGGCTTCTGTTTCTGCTTCTTCTGCAATTGCAGCCGTTTCCATCTCTTCACCCAGGCAAGTTTACTCAAAAATCATAACGACCCACATTAATAATTCTATTAGCAGCTTTTTACTTGGTAATACATTAGAATTAGAAAGGCTATATGAATAAGCTGACCATAATTGACAGCCAACTGAATATATTGATTTGGTGGTTCGTATTTTACAAAATTTTAAAGCAAGTCATGCAAATTGAATATTGCAGATACCAGAAGAATGGATCCATTGTGGGAGCAACAAGAGCTTCCTTCCTTAGCGGGAAAAAATTGAAATTGAGAAGGTATGCGTCGCCAGCGGCAAGACAGTCTGTTACAATTTGTGCTGCAGCTGATCCGGATAGACCTCTCTGGTTCCCAGGAAGCACCCCACCTCCATGGCTAGATGGAAGGTTAATTAATAACTCCTTTAATTTCATCTCCATTCATACAAACGATTCAAGTACTATGCTTCTAAAGTGTTGCATGAAACTTTCAATGCAGCCTCCCTGGAGACTTTGGCTTTGATCCCCTTGGCCTAGGTAAGTTAAGGCCAATATCATTAGCTTTAAGTCGCTTGCATAAGTTTAATAATTTCAACAAGAACAAAATTTGATTCTCTCCCTAACTGGACAGGGTCTGATCCTGAGACACTGAGATGGAATGTACAAGCAGAGCTTGTGCACTGCAGATGGGCAATGTTGGGTGCTGCTGGAATTTTCATCCCAGAATTCCTAACAAAGATTGGTATCCTGAATACCCCATCGTGGTACTCTGCCGGAGAACTAGAATACTTCACTGACACCACCACCCTTTTCATAATTGAGCTCATCTTTATTGGCTGGGCCGAGGGGAGAAGATGGGCAGATATTATCAAGCCAGGGTGTGTGAACACTGACCCAATCTTCCCCAACAACAAGCTCACAGGGACTGACGTTGGTTACCCAGGTGGACTATGGTTTGATCCACTTGGTTGGGGAAGTGGGTCTCCTGAAAAAGTCAAGGAATTGAGGACAAAGGAGATCAAGAATGGGAGGTTGGCAATGTTGGCTGTAATGGGTGCTTGGTTCCAGCACATCTACACTGGTACTGGTCCCATTGACAACCTCTTTGCCCACCTTGCTGATCCTGGCCATGCCACCGTCTTTGCAGTAAGTGCAGCCCTCAAACTCCAACCTCTAGTTATGCATAAATAATTAACTTAAACTGACTGATTAAATGACATATTTCAGGCTTTCACCCCCAAGTGAAGAAAAGCATGGAAGAAATGCCAAGTAGGATTACAATGGTAAAGCTGTTACAGCTGAGGAGGAGCTCCAAGGAATTGTGTTTCTGGAAACAACCTTCGTATCATTAGATCTTTGTAATGCCTGTGTTTATGGTTTTCACAGAATTAATTTTCGTGCAATGTACAAAATCCACCTTTCACCTGAAACGCCATTGTATAATTTAGCCTTTGTCCGGGATATCGAACATCCGACCGTCATTTTTTATATTCGCTAGCTTAACATCAGCGATGGATGGATCTGAGCAGCTGTTAAGCAAAATTACAAAGAAATGTACCTCTGTCAACGATCTTCTCATTTGATATTAAATTGAATAGAAATAAAGAATACTGATGAAAGGTGATGGATCTCCATCGACGCCTACGGGACACATGCACATGAGTGTTGGCGCTGGTCTATAAATAGTAGCATGAAAACAACATAAAGGATTCATCTCTTTACTGATAAGTTGAAAATTGGATTTTCTTTTCAATTTCTTTAATGTCGTAATAAAATATAATGATGAGAAGAGATTAATATTGCCGACTCAAATTGAATTTGACATTAAGTTGTTTTCTTTTAACGATCCATTTTCTATCACAAAACCATCATCAAAAGGTAGCATATCTCTAAACACCACAGCACCCATGTATGTAAAAAGCGTGCGACCTGCTTACTTTGCTTCTTAATTTGTTTCTGGTTTCTTTTCTTTTCCTTTTTTGTTTCTTTTTTGGTCCATCAACATATGGTTTCTTTGATTTAAAGCATCGATTCAATCAACAAAAATAATAATACAAAAGGTGGCCAACCTGTTAATAGAACTTCCCCATAGCTGAGGAGGCCATGTAAGTAAATTTCCTTCCTAGCTCTTCATGAACTCAATTGTTGCCGTTAAATAATCGAAAATCCTCCTACGACCATCTACTTTACAACCAAGTGCGGAATATGAGAAAATAAAAAACTGTTGTTCCATGGCTGGTTTCTGTTAAGGATGATATTTTTTTCAATCTCTTCCATTTGACATCTGTTTTATTGAAAAGTCTTTTCCTCTTTCCCTCTCCTGACGAATGATAGATGACTTGCTCCAGACAAGGGAGATAGCCCAGTAAAAGTGCACCCAAGCTAACTGGGACAATACATGACCGCAGAATCAGGAAAGAAATTTACACCACCTTCGCCCACACCCCCCCCCCCCCCGGGTTGACCTGCAATCCAAAAGCAAGACGTACAAGCAAAATCACTTGAACATTCCTTACCAACCAGGGAATGCTCACAGTCCATGACTTGGGTAACAATCTGCCATGTTTTCATAACTACTGGATCTATAAGCTTCTGATAATGTGGCTCAAATCTAGAACTTGACGAAGGGGTTAGAGGCTTCAGAATCCACAGAATTCATACCTGAATAAAGCTAAGAGCAAATTGCCTCAGCTGTGAACATTCAACCTATCCACAAAAATTGCCAATAGCTCAAGCCGGCCTTTCCAAGAGAAAGGGGCCAAGGTCCAGAAAAACTGGAGCATTGAAGTCAAACTATAATTTTCCATCATTTTTTCCCGGGAAAACCCATATGCTAGAATGAACTCCGAGTCTCTGATCCAGTTAGACCCCATCAATTTCTTGCAAGGACAACGGCCGTAATGCACAACACTTGAGTGTGGTCAGCCACGTGTGCAAATTAGTCAAAACTCAAGAATATGGTACTATAGACGAGGAAAAAAAAAGGGAATTTTGGTGCTCACGAGACAAGACAATGGTAGATGTGCAAACTTTAAAATTTCAAAGCAAGTAAACAGCCAAATTTAGTAAGTTATATTAAACTCTAATACGTCGTTTCGAACACAAATCAATTCGAGTATAAGTCAAGAATGAATCACTTATTAAACTCGAACTCGAACTCAAGCACACATATACACGCAAAACCAAAGAGCAATCCCCGAACAGAAGCTGGATTATATATATAAAAAGCTATCCAATATAATTGTAGAAGCAACTCAATAAAAGATAGAGTACCGTGACTAACAAGGTACTGCCTGGCAACCTCCCATCTCTCTCTCTCTCTCCCTCTCTCTCTTTTTTCGAGTATAGAAAATTCCCTATAATACAACTTAATTTCCCAACCGGGGAAAAATGAAATTACATCAAAATAACCAGAACAGAGTTCAGCAAGAATGCTACCAAGTTGCAAACCGGGTCACGGCGAGCGGGTCGGTGGTCGGACTGAGATTTGAGCCGAAATCGGCCGACCCGTACCCGTCCCTCCGCAGCTACTACACGCCATACGACGAGCCTGAACAAGTCCGACACCCAGCATCTCCATCGGACCAGCGGGAGCAAAGGCAAGCGACCCGGCCCGTTCCCTTGCAAGTCGGGCACCTCTGGAAGGGGCCGGCCATGGGCTTCTGATCCATCACCGATTTGACCAGGACCGCCCCGGCGAGCACGCTGAGACCCTTCGCCAAATGGGTCAACACCAACGGTTCCATTGTCGGGCGAAACACAGAATTTTTGGAGATTTAAACGATGGAGAAGATTGAAGAGAAGGGGAATTTCTTTATTTGATTTGGAGGTAAAGTAAAGATATTTGAAGTTTTTATTTGATTTGTGAAAATAAGTAAAAAAAAAAAAAAAGAATAAAAGGTGGTCAGAGAATTGTACACGTAGAGGTTGGTTTTGGACCTCTGAAGATGTTGTCTTTCTTGGAGTTTGGTCGTGCGTGTCCTTTCAGTGCTTGCTTTTCGCTTATTTGACTTTTCTGCCTTTCTTCCTTGGCTTCGTGGTGGGCGGTTGGCATTAGCTGTGCCCTGTGATGCCAACTTTGTTGGATCGACGAAGGAACAGTTCTTGTTTCTTTCCTGGAGGACCACGTTTGTATTGTACTCACTTGATCAAAGCTAAATTGGAAATACACTGGACCTTCGAAAGACCTGATGTAATAATGGAATGATTATGGTTGGCTGCAATACGTAATAATAGGTAACGGAAATGTATAATTAATGGTTACAGAAATTAATATTCGGATTTTTTGGATAATTGAGTCGCCGTCCCCCGAGCACTCTCTAGTCTCTCCGGTTATGGATAGCTGGGAAGCGTAGTAGTTTTCCTTTCTTTTGTTTTACCATTGATCAACACCTTTCGTGCGTTCAGATAAGAATAAAAATAAAGATAATTACTTACCTGCATATAAATCTTACAAATATAGATTATGCTTGATGATTAGTTTAGCAAATAATTTGTTTTGTTTAGCAGTAAGTATAAAAGCATTATTTACTAAATAGTACAACAAAAAAACAAAATACCGGTGTTTTTCTTTTTATTTTTCCCACCAGAAGCTGAACGAATTGCCATGGAACGGGCAAAATTGTTCACGGAATTAGAATATATAATAATTCGTGTTCTGGCTGGCTCCAATCAGCAATGCTCGGACCATCTACTCCATTTGTCAACCTAAAATGTATGGCTCGCTTATCAACCGGCTCGTAACTTGTTTGTTTTTTGGGTTAGAAAGGACAAACAGCCAAAACAAAGAAAGTTTATCATTCATTTGATGATGCTCCTGTTAACCTTCATAAACCGGTCAGTGGTTCAACGGGGATCCTATCGTCTTATCCCTCTCGATTCTTTGTCAGTTTGGGAATCTCCCTGCTAAGTGCTAATGACTTTTTTCAACATCCTGCTGAATCAAAATTCACATTTTGGAAAAGAAGAATCAGTAGACTCAGAAAACCTGTCTAATATTGATGTTGATTCTTGAAGTTCTGATATATTCCAAGAAATCGTTTTCATGTGAGAGTCGCAACTCAAGAGGTGTGATTTCAGCATTTTCTTTGTCTGTGAAGATCCGAGGCACACCTGCAATAATGGAATCATGGAAAACAATTAAAATGCAGCAGATTACAAATTCAGAAACCAGAAAATTCAAGTTAACATAAGTTTAGCCACAATTGCATTATCCCAACGGTATCTTTTAAGTAGCATTCTCCAAATATCTTGATTCCTACTTAGTTTTGGAAACAACCAAGCCTTTTTAAGTTTTAAAGTACCAAGGCAAGAGAATTCCATCTACACAGCATTGAAAGGCTGCTTTGTGACAGCTTTAAAGACATGAATGAGCTCTTTGAACTGAGCTGTAGTTCTGTTGGGAGTTTGGACACCCAGCATAAACATGCGTTTGGCCATTGAACCTGCTTTTGGTTGCAAGTACACTACAGATGACTGTGCCATTTGAACATCAAATTTAGTAGCCAGCATCACCAAAATCATATAGTTTCCCTAATCACTAGCACACTAGTTTGACATCCCTTTGACACCAAATTTTGCCTAGAAGTCGACTTTCACAATGACAGTGATCATCTAGGCTCAATGAGTGTGACAACCTAGAACCTTTAATCTTTCCAGAATGAGGCCTTCATAGCTAAAATTACCATGAAAGCATTCCCTTGCATCTTGTGCCATGAGCACAACATCACCACTTCGAAGAAACATGGCTAATGGAATATCCTCTCTAGACTTTCCTCCCAAAAGAAATATTGCCTTGCAGCCCAAACTGAGGTAGATAAAGGTTGTAAGTCTAGCAGTCACTGTTTGTGCTACTATTTTCTTCAACTCCAAAAACACGAATGAAACATAAAAGGTAATTGCAACCATACCTCAAGCTCACAATGGGTTTACTCCAATCAGCTTCCATGTCATCCACATGGCCCCCAAGTGTATCACCTGAAAATCCAAGAAAGGTGCATGAATCTTTCTGCTTGCTAAATCCACTTCTCACGTGACAGGACTAATCAGTCATTGTTTGTAGCCAGCTATTGAATGCAGCCAATGTGCAAACACCAGGACAATTGTGTGTGTATGTGTGCCTTTAAACTTGCTTTTAAGATTTAATCAGTTAATTTGATGACATTACAATCCAATGTTAGCCACTTAACCTCAAAAACAAAATGCCAACTCAAAAATCTTTCATAATGAAGAGTTTCGTGTGAAGCTTACCCAAACCAAAGTAGTTCACTATTGCAGCTTCTGGCCGGAATTCTTCTCCTATTGACATAGCAGGAGCAGCCATTCTTTTAGCTAGTTGACAGAGTGCATCAGGTATCTTATTATGCGGCAGAGACACATTGTAATTGCGCTACAGCATGAACAAATATAGACTCTGAAATTTGTTTCAATTTTAATAAGCAGGCAATTAATGTACAACAAGATGACTTGATATGCATTTAAGCAGTAAAATGTATGTAGTTTGAAGTTGTATCTTTCTTACATGTATTAGCAGTTTAAGTTACAATTGGTTGAGAATGCTACATTATTATGGTCATCCAAAAGCACCATAGTAAGTGTGGCATGTTCTTTAAACATAATTCAGGGTTAGGAACCTAGAGGGGCTTCAAGGTGATGTAACAGACCATCAAATCAAAGTCTAAGGCAGGGCATTGACACATTCTAATGGTTTGGTGTCATTAACTTATCATTAGATGTGAAGAACTTTACCCACCTGTATAGTGGCAGCATGGAAAATGCTCTGATATATAAAAGCAGATGCATCAGTATATGACTTGGCCACTTACGACATCAAACAACATAACCCTAACTAGAAGCTGTAAAGGGAAGCTATGAAACTATGACTCATGCTGCCCCTGCTCTAATACAACACAGTGTCGAAGGCCTTTCAACAAAAATGGTGGACACATACTAGCACGTAATGAAGTTGGTAAAATGGAATAAGGTCAAAGGAAAACAACAACACAGTGGATCTGCAATTACCTTGGACCAGTCACATTGCAAACTAAGGGTATCCATCGTAACTTTCTCAAAAGAACTAAAGCTGAGATGAATTTGCAATTACCTTGGACCAGTCAAATTGCAAACCAAGGGTACTCCATCGTAACTTTCTCAAAAGAACTAAAGCTGAGATGAATTTGCAAGTCTTTCTCCTCAACAGATCACTATGCTCCTCATAAAATTTCCATCTTTGAGCATCCCCATTGCTGATGCAACCATTTGACCCATAGTCCAAATCAGCAGGTGCATTGTCATCCTCAACCAATACTTTCCTCTCCTTTGCCACAGCAAACAAGTCACGTATGGGACCATATATTGCATTGTGATTCGTCCTGTTAGGAGGCTGTGGGAACCTTGACAAGCTCTCTCTTATCCATTGGCATTGTTCCTCAACACTCAACACTCCCGGAATAAAGTAAAATCCTGAACGTCAAAAACAACCAAAAGTACCACTCTTTGTATTCCCATTATTACCTTTAAAAAGATGCTATTTGGCAATTTCAAAAAGAAACTATTAATAAAATGTCAAATTAAGCAATCAGGCCACAACCAATTCCAATTCTTTCCAATATGAAGTTTAACACGCCATAGACCATAGACCACAAGTGAAATTCTAGCACATGACCTTACAAAGTGTATTAAATATAACAACAATAAAACCTCAATCCTAAACTTAATTAAGATGAACTACATAAATATATTCTCGTCAATATGTTTCATTATGATTATATCTGAAAGTTCTCAAGTCAGCCTACTACGCCGTCTTCTCCCACGGCTCTCAATTGAAGCATTGGTAGAACTACATTGCATGCTTTAAGCTAACACAAAGCAAAAGCCACTCCCTCAATTCATCCCCAGTCGGCGTTGCAACTTACTTTATTGAGAATACCGACATACCTGGCCGACTTTCCAAGCAAAAGATGGGATAATCAAAACCGCATTGAAACGCGATAATTCCAGGAGGAAGTTCACCGCTCTGATTATAAACATCCAGAATTGACTTGAAATCTAAGACGTCCGATAAATCCACACGTTTTGGCTGCTTTTTCCTGTTCGAATCCCAAATTAAAGTATGGAAGAAAAAAAAAAAACAGAAACAATAAGAAGTTTCGATTAAGGAGACTTTGAGGGTAACGCACTTTCTGGAGCTTCTAGTGTCCTGATCGTAGTACAATTTGTACTTCTTCTCCGCTCTCCTGAACGCCGTACGGTCTGCGTCGTCGGTGACCCTGTCGGATCCGTACATGTCGACGACGGCTCGTGCCAGAGGAAAACCAGAATCGACTCCCTCGATTCACTCGAAGCCAAAGGCGATTTCTTGGCAACGACAGGTCGTCGGCTTTTTGCTATTTCGAGCAGAATTCGCCAATCGACGGGTCGGGGATATCTGAGCCCAAACTGACTGTTGTTGTCGCCGAACCTGATAAATGTTCTCGGGCCTAAGGTAGTATCATAGTTAATAATTTAGTCTTTTTTTAATTAATTTAAATTTAAAATTTTTATTTTTATTTATCTTTAAATGTAAAATAAAATTTTTATGTTGAGTATGCGGTGCTAAATCAGATAAGTAGAAATTCACACAAATTTGATAATATTTAAATAATATTCTCTTTATAAAGCATATGAAACAAAAATATCTACAAATAAATTTCAATTGCTGTAGATATAATCATGGGTATATCAGTAAAACACATTTTTTATGGTAAAAAAGAAATCTCGAGGCCATCAATAAGTTTAGTCGGGTAAAGTGACATTGGCATGTCTTATGTCCAAATTAATACGATTTATTACATTAGGTACTTTCATTTAAAACAATTGTTTAAAGTCAGTTATTTTGAGTTTTTCTTTTTTTAGGTCATTTTTAACCCCGAGTTATGTTCCTTGATTAACCAATGGAACCAGTCATAGAAAATCTGTCTATCCTGACCTCGCTCAACAGGTATATTCTGATCCGCTTGCGGCAGATTAGGCGGCTATACCCTTTTTCTTAATCTCAATTTCTTTTACGTTGTCAACGCCAGCATCCACTCTGACATGAAGTTCATTGGTGATCTTCAGTTTTTTTTTTTTTTTCTTCTCTTTTTTATTTGGATTGCAGACGTGCTTGTACCAGAAAGTCAGAAGGCATGGAATTTTGTGAGTGGTTGGGAAAAGTTTGGTCGGATGCCATACCAGCAAAATTCCAAATCGATCGGGCTCGGTGGCTGGTGCGGCCGGACTGGTGCGGTCATAATTGGACCACCTATATATAGGCGATGCAAGAGAGACAGAAATGGGCGGCACATGGTGAATCCACTACCTTCCTGACAATAATGACCCAGGTCGACTGGTCATTAGCACTATAGCAAAAATGAAAATTTCCAGGAGATTATATATTACAACCCCTGAACAGATGTCTTAAGATTCAAACATTTTCGGACAAGGCGGACTTGGTCTTATTATTTTAGTTTTAATATAAGAAATTTTTCTAGTCACGTTGACCAACCGCATAACCAGCCCTTTTCCATTCCAAAAGATTCCTCCATTCGTTGGCTTTTATTGCGTACTCAAAATAGGACCCTCTGCTCAGCGTAATTCCAACGCCTACGAGGAAATGCCCAACAAGTTGCCATCTCCTCCAAGTTTTATAATCGTGTTGATGACAGAGCACCCCAAATTGATAATAACGTGAGAATAGTTCGCTCCAGAATTTGGAAAGAGAAGAGTGGCAAATCAAAGAGCTGATCTCAGTTACCTGCCAAACTTGCTTGGCCAATACGGTGGAAGCAATTTACTCAATTATTGATTGCGCACTCCTGCACAGTATATTTCTTAATACATTTTGCGAGCACTAGTGTCGTGGGTGTTTTTCTCTATGTCTTGCTCTCTTGAATTTCTCTGCTTTCCCCAATTTGCATCCATATATGCTGCCTGCTGCCTGATATATCATAAAGCAAGAGACAGCTACTTGTGTTCAAATAAAACGGAAAAGGAGGTTCTCAAACCCTATACTTAGTGGTTTTTTTTTTAGCTTGGGGTCGCGCAAGGAAGCAGGAATCATGGCTGGAAATGTAGAACAGCTTGTTGTCAATGGAGAATCAAAGGTAGTCGATTTCATTTCTTGTCCTGTTTATATTCAAGTGTTTCTCTTGGCTACCTTAGCATTTGATTTGGCATTATTTCCTGATCCGGTTCCGGGTGCCTTCTTTTCCTGCATAGGACATCTTGGAAGTTAAATTTGATGAAATTCCCTTGGCTTCTGTAACCAATTCAACGATCCAAGGCGGTAGACCAAACAGCATGGTTATCGAGGCAAGTAGTGTGTTTTCGCTTTTTCTAATCCAATTGGGGGGTTGCCCCTTAATTAAACTTGGTATATGTTATTAGTTCCCTGCTATTGTTCACGATTTATTAACATGGGCTTCTACCATTGGAATTGTATAAGGTTAATGATTCAAAAAATGAAAAAAAAAAAAAAGATCAAAGAAAAGAAAAGAAAATTGATGATTTAGATTTGACCTGATAACAGAAGGTGCATACGGTAATTCCAGCACACCTGGTAGCTGAAGCCATATCAACAATCCGTGGACTTGACCTGAGATGGTCTGGTCCAATAACGCCAGGTGAAATGCAATACGTCAGGCAGTATGTCTTTGCCAAGTACCCACAATATTGTAACGGTATTGTGGAAGAGGGAGACACATATGAGCTTCGTAATAATCTTTGTATCAACGAGGAATCATCAGAAACAGCATCCCAGGACAAACGTAGTTCCCTTTCTTTTACTAGGAGTCTGTCCGAACTGGACAAGACACAGATGGAGGCTTCAAGACTCCTAGACATCCTGACCAAGAAAACTTCCTTTCAAGGAAACTTCTTGTCGATCCCAGAAATCCAAGCTCAAAATCGAGCCCTCAAACATTGCGGGCTAAGCGAAGATGATTATTTAGTCATTTTTATGCCAAGCTACAGGGACGTCATGGTGATGATTGGAGAGAGTTATCCTTTCTTTAGGGGCAACTACTACATGACCATCATTAATGAAGAACTTGATTCCATAAGAGAGTTTGCAATACACAGAGAATCAAAGGTTATTCCAATGCCGGAAGCTTGGTTGGACCTAAGGATCAAAGGGTCACAACTTAGCCAATATTTTAGAAGGAAGTGCAAGTACACGCCGAAGGGGCTCTTCTCTTATCCTGCGGTGGTTGAGAGGACCAGATATTCAATGCATTGGATCTCGGAGGCTCATAGAAATTCTTGGCACGTTCTGCTTGATGCCACGGGCTTGGTTTTTGGGGAGGATCGCCTGGCCCTTGCACTTCATCGGCCTGACTTTGTGCTGTGCACTTTGGATAACATACATGCCCAGCCTTCGAAGGTCACCTGCCTTTTGGTTAGGAAATTATCATTTCAAACCGCTGCACCCTTGGGCTAGGCCCTTTTGCAGGAAATCCCCGATAATTAGTGGGCATGTAAATAAGGGATTTGCTTTTATTATGGCACAAATTGTCTTTGCTACAAAAATAAATATGTTTTATGGCAGTCTTCAGTAGTGAGAGGCCGCTTAATTATTTTTTCTTCCTTTCTGCATACCGATTTTGAAATGTTTCCTTGGAGTATTTTGCATATATAGTGATATTTTCATGTGGTCTTTGATTTCTATCCCCCAACAAAAGAATTATTAGGGCTCCTCTGGTAGAGCCAACGAATTTCTAAACGGGTTATGGGTTCAAAAAGAAGTACCAACCAAATAGGGGATTTTCAAATTAACTTAATACAAAATGCAGGCCAGAAAGAAAAAAATGTGTAAGTAGACGAAATCCATATCCAAATCCTTAATCTTAATAAAATTATTCATGTAGATCTGTATGCTCTAGTTCCATTCAATTGATACTTTTATAACCAATATTATTACAATCAAATCTAATCTACTATAATTATATGCATGAATTGGATCGCTAGCATCAGTTTCTTTAGTAATTTTGATATTTTGGATTATAATTTTCTCATAAGCCCTTTTTTCAGCTTATTTTATAAATCCAATATGCTAGTAGGTATATATATAACATCTTCAATACTATCTGAATTACTAATTAATTAGAAAAAGTGAAATAAGGATAAGGGTGATTAAACGTCACAACTATCTTTTATCACTTTGTAGTTTATATCATGTGAGATTAGATCTCTATATGGTTGGCTGTTTCATGTTTGTTATTGATCAAATTTCACCCTACGAAATTGGCACTCTTCCATCTATCTGACGCAATTGCTTTCTATATCTTCCTGGTCCTTTGGATGACAGGGATTTTAGGCTTGTCTCCCAGCTCGCCCTGACGCTGCCATTTTCACAAATGCTTCATCATCTATAACCCCTGCTGCGTCCACAGGAACATCTGGGGCACGAGAGACAACGGTCCCACGAATGGATAGGGGCATAGAGCACGCTTTGATGGCCCTTTGGTGATCGTTACAGCTATCTTTATCCATGTTCTCAGTGCTTAGCCACTTACATCGCCAAGTGCGATGAGCTGAGACTGAAACCTGCTGTATTATCTTTCTTGCATTTCGTTTTGATTTCCCATGTTGTCTTTTACTTTTAGCTGCAATCTTGAATGCTACAATTTAACTTCAGCGGAATATGGCTGTTATCCAGGTGGCCATTATGGCCAATCATTCATGCCCACGTCTAAGATTAATTACCAACAAAACTCAATCAGCAGCATGGCCTCTAGGTATGCCGAATCACTCATAAAACAGTGACAAGCAATAACTTTCTCAATTAAAGAGGAGACTTTTATAAGAAATATTGCTTTGAATGTGCTGCTAGAGAGCAGAGAAAACACCAAGAAACATCTTCCATTAACTAAGGTTTCTGAAACAATAATATATTTCAATCCCATCTTCCCTGTCAAACATTTTAAACCATATTTCCACGACTCCAGCCGTCTGAATATAGACATAACCGAAACCAAAATCAGTATTGTTCGTTGCTGGAAAGTTGGCAACCTTGAGAGACCTGGAGCAAAGTAATGCCATCGGTTCAATATATTTTGAATTTCTTAAACATGTCATACGAGTGGAGCATAAACAGTGAGATTCGATCTTTCACCATTGGAGGAGTGTTCCTGGAATTCTATCTACCGCTGAATCATCCAGACATAGATATGTTCACATTAACTAAAATGAATTAATGTTTTGCATTCTAAAATTTCCTGAAAATGTTAAATCGGTTCATGAGCAAGAATTAAAAAACAAAAAAGAAATCATTCATAAAAGAACTAAAAAAAGAAAAAAAAAACACACAAAATTAAGGTAACCAATAAATTTTAATGCGGTCAGGAAAGCAATAAATTCATAAGTTTCGTTTTTTAATAATTAAAATTTTAAATTTTTATTCTTAAAATTTTCAATTTTAATGCTACAAGAAAAGTAAAATTTATAAAAATAAAATATTATACAGGAGAACTATCTAATTTTGTAATTCTCGACTTACTTGGTCTCTGAACGAAAAAAAGAAAAAAAAAATCACAAAACAGTGAGCCCCGTTAAGATTCCAGCTCTCTCTGATTCGCCCCCTTCCTTTTCAGCCTTAAAGATAGGAATTGCAAACTCCTGTCAACCTTAGAAACCATAGATCTCTCTCTCTCTCTCTCTCTCTCTCCCAATCACTCTATCACCGACGCCATGTCTCAGGTTCTTTATATTTTTTCAATTCGTCTAATTTCTCTCTCTGTCTCTCTTTTTGGCTTTAAAAAAAAATATATTATCATGTATGCAAGCTCAGGGATCCGATGATAATTAAATCTTACATTTTGTCTTTGTTATTCAGGTGGATAATAGGAACTCCTCGGCCGCCAAGCGCGCTAGGACCGATGGTAACCTAATAATTTCCTTTTCCCCTGACCTGGGTTTTACTTTAATTGCATTTAGTTTTTTTTTTTTTGTAATAAGAACAAATGGTCGAACGGAATAATTGGATGATTATTTGTTCGTGTCAGTGTCCGATGTTGTCTGTTTGAGAGACTTTTTTTTTGGGGGGCGGGGGTGGGGGGCACTTGCAGGTAGCCGCAGGGAAGATGATTGGACGTGTCCGAGTTGCGGTAACGTCAACTTCTCGTTCAGGACAACGTGTAATATGCGTAATTGCACCCAATCTCGTCCGGCTGACCATATCGCTGTAACCTTCCAATTGATTGCATTAATTCTCTTGTCAACATGACTGATCTGAGATGTGAACGGTTTCTAGGTTTTTGTCTTTATCTTGTACTAGTAGAATATGATGACAACAATTTTTATTTTTATTTTTAACCTTACTAGTGCCGGCATTGAGCGTGCCTTTGTCTATGAACCTGTTTCTTGATTGTAGACTTGTTATAGGCCTTGTAATTTAAGAAGAAAATATTGTAAAAGAGGTGTTCTAAAA
Organism: Ceriops zippeliana; assembly: GCA_037897445.1. Classification (NCBI taxonomy): domain Eukaryota; kingdom Viridiplantae; phylum Streptophyta; class Magnoliopsida; order Malpighiales; family Rhizophoraceae; genus Ceriops; species Ceriops zippeliana. Next base: position 460,787 of record JBAPLH010000188.1, on the reverse strand, counting down.
CGAATGATTGTTTGTTGTCAGATTGGAGGAATTGACCGGTATAGGACTAGATTATGCTTAGACCACCCTTTTTGAGGATAATTTGTGGTTGAGGATACCTCAGTTCCTGGTGTCATTTGGTTGCCTAGATTTTAATCTAAATGGTTGTTTGACATTCTTGCCTTATGATGTGCTTTGTTTTCAAAATGTTTTTACTTTTGGTTGTGACTGTTAATTCTTTATTTTCAACTTTGCCTCACAGAAATCTGCTGCCAAGCCACTGCAAGCCCCACAGCCCTACTCTTCTTCAGCTCCTTATGGAGCTTCTGGTCTACCATACATGGGTGTGCCACCATATGGTTCTTCCTTATTTAATGGATCTTCTGCTACTCCTTATGATGTTCCATTCGCTGCAAGCTCAGCATATCATTACAATTATAGTGGCCGCCTTTCGGCTGGTAGTCCTTATAGACCGCTGCACATGTCTGCACCTCCGCCATACTTTGGTGGATCTATGATGGGGAATGGTATGCCAGCTTTTGTTACTAGAGATTTATTTTCTGCATGTTGGAGTACTGACCAAGTTTTTCTTTTTTTGTTTATTTTTTTTTCTTTTCTGTTAAATCTGAAGTTTACCACCATCAAAAAAAAAAATTCCATTTTGACTTTTTTTTTCCCCCTATCTGTTGTCTTCTGTTTGTGGTAATTTCATGTGTCTAAGCATTGTATTTTGCTGCATCTCTTACATAGCATTTCTTTAAATTCACATTCCCTTGTTTATTGATTGTACAATTCGAGTTCTTTGGGGTTGCATTGATGACAGACAAGGTAATAACATTTTGTATTTTCTTCAGGTGGGATGTATGGCATGCCTCCTCTAATGGACCGGTATGGATTCGGTATGCCAATGGGCCCTGCTGCAATGGTATTCTAAATAATTATTGAAGACTTAGTGTCTCCTAGTTAGATAGTTATGTATGGATCATTATGTTTAGTTAGCATCTGAGGTGCTTTCCTGAATTCTATTTATGATAAAGGTGTGAATCTTTTTACATTTTGTTTAATTGGCATCTAAGGTGCTTTCCTGATTTCTTTTGTGGTCAACTGGACAATTTGAATATCTTTTTACACAGCAAACAATTTTCACAAATGATAGTGCACCTCTTTCTGTTGGCTGTTTGGTACTTGTCACTGCCTGAACAGATTGCTACTTATTTGCATACATGCAAAAAGAATTTCATGTTCATATATATTTTGCCTTCATTGTATCTTCAAGGAAGAATATGGAGGATCAATTTTTGTTTTTCTTTCAATTTGAAGTAGTGTTCTGGCAGGGTCCAAGGCCAGGGTTCCTTCCTGATGATAACTCTCAAATAAAAGGTGCAGATTTGTGATTTCAATACCATCTGTGAGCAAAAATATGGGTTTTTCTTTTTGGTCAAAATTTTATATTCTCTTCTGATTATGCACTTGTAGATGCCTCAAGGGATAATGACTGGACCTGCCCTAAATGTGGGAACATCAACTTCTCTTTCAGAACTTTTTGTAACATGAGGAAGTGCAATACGACAAAGCCTGGATCTCAGGTCTGCAGTGTTGTCTGATTAAGATCCTGGAACTAGTTTTGATCAATCATGTTGGGAGGCAATAATGTTTCTTTCGATGTATGAGAATATCCTAGCATTGCTATCATTTTGTAGCCTGAATTTAGTAGGCTATTTATTGCTTTGGACTAGCTTGTTTGTACCAGAAGTATGTTGGTATAGTGGTGCTTTGTTCTGTCCTAGTAACCTGTCTGAATTTCTAACAATTTTGCCTTGCAACCGCAGGCTGCAATGCTTGACAAAAATTCCAGTAAGTCTTTTTAAATCTTATAGCATTTGTGGGCCTTCTATTCTGAATTGATAACTATGCACTTCTTGCTTTGCAGAACAAAAAATGCCTGAAGGAAGCTGGAAGTGTGAGAAATGTAACAACATAAACTACCCATTCCGGACCAAGTGCAACAGACAGAATTGTCAGGCCGAGAAACCAGATGAATCAAAGAAGTCTCCTTCTACGACACTGGATGAGAACAATCAGGTTTGTGATGTAATTCAGTATGTTTGTATTCACAGTGGTTCATGGAAGCTGTTATCAATCACATTTGTACACCCGAAAAAATTAATGAGCATTGGTGAGAATGACATTTTCAAGTCTAGGCCCTCTTTGTTTGTCCTGTTTCTTCCCTTCTTCTCCCTATTTCTTTTGTTGTGTAGATACTGTAACTTGCATTGTTAGCTGTCAATGTTTTGTTGCATTCACAGTCATTGATTTGCAATTATCTACTGTTCCAGTGAGTACTAGACATGTTTGAGGGTTGAGAAGGTCCAGAGTTGTCGTCCAGCATTGCTCAATATGGGTGTCTGAAAGTCAGTCACGTCGTCCTCATGTTGCAGCAGTTGTCCAGTTACTCTTTCTTCTAATGATGTCTGTCAAGTTCTATTACTTGCAGTGGTCGTTATGGAATCTGTGATGTGCATCATGTGTCTGTCAGTTTAAGCTGGCAAAGATTCAACAGGATGGTTGTGGCTTCTATCAGCTAGGTTTTTGTATTGTTGGAATCAACTCTTCTATTCTAGTGGGTATGCTACCATGAATGAACTTAGAATACTACGGCTAGCATATTTCTTACTTGGCTGGAATGCCCTCAAACCATGAAAGTATAACTGTTCTCGGTAGATGCTTCTGTTAGGAGCATATGTAACTGTGAAGGATAAAACTTGATAAGGTCTGGACTACTAAGCAGTCTTGGCAATCAGGTAGTTTGAATCTAATCAATAAGTGTCCTTCATATTCAGTTGCCTCTGCCTTGGTCTTTGGTCTTGGTCTTGTGGTCTTGGTATGCGTTTTGCATGATCCAACCTATTTGTTTGGGTTTTTGAAGCTGGTTGCCTGTATCTATCGTATCAATGTTTTGTGGGCTTTAATTTTATAATGTTGTCTCAGTGCTCATGCACACCTTAATGATTGAGACGATTTTGTTCACACCAGTTAGATCATGATTAACTGTGTGAAGTATTTAATTCTTCCAATATGTTACCTTGGCAAAATGTGTATGACCATGTGGTGAACCTCATTATTTTCATCTATACTCACAATGTAGATCTTCTTGTTCTAGGATTGGGAGTAGTAAGATTCATCCAGGATCTTAGATAATTATTCTAGTATTTGTTCTAGTATTTGTTGATAAGTTAAATGTGAGAGTAGTAATGAAAGCTCTTTTCATTATGCCAATAGGCGAGGCAATGTAATTTACTTTGCGCTGCTAAGTCCAATGTCATGGTTTGGGTGCTTCGCAATGTTTAGTCGTCTGTCCTAACAATTGCATGTGATACTGCCAGTCTTATTTTCTGGAATTCATACTGTCAATAACTAAATGAATGCCTAAAATCCAATTTAGGTAACCTCTAAGTTTCCACAAAAACATGTGTTTTGTCGGCAGGGAACCATAGAATACTAGATGCCTGCAAAAAAATAACCAGTCTAAATTTAGCCACACTTTCTGTTGGGATGGGGAAATAACCTGTAAAAAAATATTGAAGGTTATTAGACGGTGATCTAATCAAATATTGTTTTATTGTCTAATATGTTTTTATTTTTTATCTGGCCGAATAGGATAGAAGAGGAGAATTTAACTATGAGTGGGGTTTGGATCTTAGATATCACTTAAAAGGTTTTATACAAGGTGACTGCAATATTAACCAATGAGTGTTGCTATTGATATGCTAAAGCATATGTCTTCCTTCCTTGAATATGCTCCTTTTATAGAGGCTTGGGGAGATAGTGGTATCAAAGCTTAGGGGAGGAGTGAGTTGCATCAAATATTTGATATTTGTTTTTCATCTGAACTAGTATTTCAGATTTTCTTAAAATTTTAAGCATTGTCTTATTCTTTTCAAATATTCTTAAATGGCCCTTGAGGGGTTTGGGATTTTAGCTGGTGTTCTAACAGGAAGGTCACTAACCCAGCCTATATCATAGTCATACTTTTAGGAAGATTGACATGGATTAATAGATTCAAGATGTTGTGATAATTGAACTTGTTGGCTAACTTGGCTTCCATACTTGGGTCCCAAGTGACGCGAAACAAATTTTCAATTGATTATATAGACAATGGCACGATTTTTGTTGCACCAAAAGGGCGATGGTATTGTAATGTTCAAGAAGGCATGCGTAATCTTCCTCAGTCTAACGGACTTTAAATCCGTGATATTCTTAATGATGGAACTTATGCTCTTAAAATCATAGTAGACAATTGGTTATGGTTACTAATGTTCCATGTTCAAGTAGATTGCTATATGGACCCAGTGGACTCATGTAGTGGTTCCCAAGCCAGACGATTGTGGCGTTCCTTTACGAACCAAATTTTAATGAACCCAAGCAAGTTCCCATCATTTGCCCCTTCTTGATCGGTGCACACTGCCGCAATGTATCCTGCAATTTGTGTTAACGCAGGATAATGCGGAATGCCTTCTTGAACTATGAGGCGACCGAAAGACCTCTTCCTGAACATCAAATGCTAATGCGCATGGGTTATCATTGTCGTCCAACTCGAAGGGATTTCACAGGTTATGAGGTTGCTGTAGTAGTAGCAAATTAAGCTGTTCAAAATATTCTCAAACACAGTCTCTTGCTGAAAACGGCAGCTGGAATCTTTCTTCGTCAAGATTTACATGGGAGAAATTACAATCTGCTCCATAAATGAAGAATGAGGAGATATAGAGAGAGAGAGAGAGAGAGAGAGAGAGAGAGAGAGAGAGAGAGATAGAGAGAGCTCCATCACGGCAGCCCCTCTACCAAACTTCAGAAGTACACAAGTTCTTTCAAACTCATTTGAAACGAGTGATGGACTTTCCTGCAACTCGTTTGAGCATTTCCACTTCTATTTATCATCAGCGATGCAAATCTTCATCGTAACATTGGCCTTCTACAGGATTGATTTCCACTCTTTTGCCTCTCGGACATGTCTAGCTGGCTACTTAAATGACATTATATGCATGCTGTCGGTGCATTGGATGAAATAAGGATGATGAGATGTGGATTATGGAAGCATGCTGCATCTTCTTAGCCAAAAGGTTTTATTGCATTATCTTAATGAGAAAAATGATGCCGTCTTTTTAGTTTTTTTTTTTTTATAAAAAATATATCAAATTTTCATTAAAGTAAATATAAGAGACTTACATTTTTTTTTTATAGTATGGTAGATGGGGTTAGTTGAAATAAAGGCTAAAGTCAGCAATGAATTTTGAATTTTGTTCGCTAATCTATCCGCAGTAAAAATAATTAGAGTTCTTGCAAACACCAAATAGTATTAATACACAAAAATTCGGAGATTTTAGTAAAAACATTAATCGACTTTCAAAGGCGTTGCTCCTTTTTATTAATCCCTGTGAGCACGGAATTAGAACTTATAATTAGCTTCTATGTCAAAGGAAGTCATTAGATGCTATTCTGGAATAGGAAAAGATGGGAGAAGAAAAGAATTGGTTTTCCTCAATGGTAACGAGAGATGCACGCAATTCCACCAACTTGGAAGAGAATCAGAATCTTCCATCAATTTACAGCTCACTTAAAAGCGGAAAGTCGATGTCAATTGAATGCACAAAAAAGGCAACATTTTAAGACATCCACCACCCAAAAAAATTTCCGAAAATGGTATTCTCTAAGATTCTTCACTGGATTTGTTATTAAAAATAATATTTTCAAAAAAGAAAAAAAGAAGAAGAGTAATAATCTCTCTCTTTCGATTACTTCAAATGGGTAGCAACAAGGTGTCGCTTGTGGAACACCCCCCCCCCAATGCCTTACACCCGTTTGTTGGATGACAACATTAAGACACAAGTGGGGAGAGGGTGCAATCGCCATTTTTCCCTTCGGTATGAATATGCTGCCTAACAATAACAGAATAAATATATCCAAACCCAAATCAAGTTTGTCCTTGTCTTGTACTTAATTACAGTGATTATGATCAACTGGATTATGTCCAAACGCACCTATATTTGGTTACCAGGCAACTTCAGTGAACGTGGGATGTTTCAAAACCACCCAACTATAGTTTGAATGACGAACGCACCTTATTTTGTGGGCTGAAATTTTTGCTACCTACGCAGGAAATTGCAAAACAAGCAGATCTCATCGCTTGGCTTTGCATTTTTTCATGCTCCATGAAAACTCATTGTGCGATCGGCCTTGCGAGTGGTCCTTTCGAAGTTTGCATATTCATCATGGATACAATGTATCTTCTTATGCTATCTCGAATTGTCGATGGATGCAACCAATTAATTATTAATAATGTTCTTTTCATTTGCTAGCTACCTCTGTTGCTCGGCTGTTCCATATAAATTGAACGTTTGTTATGGCTCCTCTCTTGGTGTGCGTTTCTTCACTTACTTACTTTTTGCAAAGATTTCCACCCCCCCTCCCCCAATTTTTTCTTTGGCTGGTACTATAGGCGTTGAGCGACAATTTTCTTTGTTTTTTTTTTTTTTTTGCAATTAATGCAAATGTGGACACTAAATTCTATAAAACTTTTGGTGTGGGGTTTTTACTAAATTTCGAGAATATATTTCAATCTTAAAAAAATCTAATAATTAATTATTTTTATTTTTTAAATTCTGAACTCTAATTTTTAAAATAAAAGCATGAACTTTACAAAAAAATAAAAATAATTTTATCCTGTAACACAACAAAAAGGTGACAATAATTCCTCAGAACCACGGCGAAAAACTGACGAGAAGGGACGGTTTGTACAATTCCCGGGCATGTGCATGCACGGTTGACGTTAGCAATGTCCAAAGCTTAGCCAGCAATCTTTTTCGATGTACCAAAAAGATAAAATAAAATTAAATTAATGCAGAAGCTAGCAATTACTCTTTAAGCTTTGATTTATTGGCGTAAAAGAAATTTTAATTAGCCACCCACCTCCTTTTATGAATGCACGTCGTTTCGTCAAGAGAGTGTTTCATATGCTGCTCTTGTTGCCCTTAATCGTACCATTGTAATATCTCTTTCAATTATTAGTAAAATCACCCCGTAATTAACTCTAAAATATGTTTATAGATTTAATTATAGACAACGTTAATTTTTCTTGTCATTATGAGAATGTTTTATGTATGGTAAGGGAATCCCCCTCGATAATTCCCACACTTGCTTTCTACTATTTATGAGTGATCATACGTACAAGAATACAGTCATCCCATCAAAAGCGATAGATCTCTTCTCTTCATTTCTCTCACAGTTTTAACCATCTCTTTCCCAGTAAATGGTTCAAAAATCAAGGTGCTGACGGCAAGGAAGGAGACGGGTGGTGGGGAGAGAGTAAAAATCTGTGCAAAGAAAAAAGGTCAAATGGGCTATGCCTGGCTCCCTGTATGCCACAAGAATAAGCCAAACCTTTTACGACGATTGGCTCTCGCTGCTGGCATGCACGGCGCCAGGCATGCTCTCTCTTTATCTCTTCTCTGTGTGCGTGCGTGTGCGTGTGCGTGTGCGTGTGCCCCCGGGGTGGGGGAAGGGTATGCCATCAGGGTTCTAGATTTACTTGTTATGCCGTCCTTTGGCTATCCGTTGGTTTAGTTAGTAAAGTTTTTTTTTTTTTTTCGACGGAATACCTAATAAAAAAAAACAATGATATTCTTGCATTGGTCGCACGAAATACTTTAAAAAAAATTATAAACTAAAATTACTAAAAGAAAAAAGTTTCTTATTCTAGTTTTTCCCTCTCTTCCCCTTGTTTATGCTTTTTAGTATATTCGAAAACTAATTTAAATAATCAAGTCGCGAAAAATAGCACTGCCCTGTCTCAAATAAAGATTAGAGTTTTATGTGTGACGTTTTAAAAGTAGGATATGCTCGATCCTCCCATATCTTTCTTATGTAATGGAAACTATTCTTGCTGGTGTTGTCTAGATTTTTTTTTATTATTATTTATGAAAGAAGTACAGATCGTTGTGTTCATCAACGTTTTATGTGTGCATCTATTAAGCCTCAGATCGTTGTGTTCTTGAGGTAGAATTCTAAACTTTTGATCATTTTAAAAGCAACAATGTTACAGAGTCTCCCTATGATTGACATGTAACAAAGATTGACATGTATATTGCACTGTTATAATTGTTGATCTCGTATTTTTAATCTTATGATATTAATCATCAAGTCAACCTGGTTGATCAAGTTTGTTGGTAACTCAGCATATAAAATTGTGGCCACCTTGATGAACCGAGTTCACTAAAATGCTTAATGGCGGGGTTGCAGTATCTAGACCATATCCTTTCTGTCTTATCGCAGCGCCCGTGGGCCCTGGTGGGGTTGATCATCATTCATCTGAATCATCACCGACAATGAACGAAATATGAAAATTAAACGTATGCGGCTGTGTAAAACCAATCCCTAGACAGATAACTTGAAGTCAATCACTGGTGTCATGAAGCCGACTTTAACTTAATTTAAGACTAAAAAATTATTATTGTTGTTAGTGTAATTCTCGGATTCTCCCCAGTGTTGTTACCGAAGGTGTCGACTACAAGAAAGTTGTTCAAAATTGCTGCAACGGCATTAACAAGGCTGACTGGCATCTTATGGTGGGGAACAACGTCAAGGAAATTGTAAGCTTGTCGGCAGGATTTGTAGCACAAGCTAAGACCATCCGGATCCAGTTCCCGAAGAAAATTGACAAGACCCTTGTCAGAGTTAATAAGGGAAGCATGAACTTCATCAAGATTCACCAGGTGATACAACTTCCACCATTAAAAGTTCTGAGAGAGAAGGCAGAACTTGATCACCAATTCGTTTCATTCCACTCCAGCTAGAGATTTTCACAAAACTGATTACATATAACCTTGACAATAACAATCAACTTCATGCAAGTGCAGATTGTTTTTACCCAAAAAAAAAAAATCAGGGCAAAGAAATGCTATCTCGCCGAAATGAGCATGTTAAGATCAAAACAACGGATCACATGCAATGCAAGCTGTTAGTTCGACTGATTGGAATAGAAGTCACACTGGTACGGGGCTCTCAATGGCTGGAGATCTTGGAAGTAATTACCAATATCACTGTTTGAGGCATGCTCCCGTGAGTAAGTAGACCATTGTTTGGTACCCCAGTAATCTGATGATGCAATTGGCAAACCCTGGGGAGTCACTTGCTGCGAGGACTTAGGCATGCTTGCATGAGTTGTTGGGAGAAGCTGCTCAAGTGGTAATTTTGGGTCACACGAAGCCCACGATTTAGTTGACAGAAGAGAGAGAGCACGATGAAGATTCTGATTCGTATCTGCATTGAAAGATAGAGCAGATTCTTCTAAACCTGAAAAAGTTCAAGTGTCAAATAAAGCATATGAATCAATTTTAGAAAGAGTAACATTGCTCTTGACAAAAACGAAAGGCCTTCCACAATAATAGTTCATGTCGATTTATACCATATCTTCTCTTTGAAAAAGTTTGGACACTTGCTAACATTTAAGCATTTATTATACTTATCCTTCACTCATTAGGATCCTGCAAACTAAACCATACTTAAACATGCATTGGTCCTATCAATATGCTCAATTCCCCACCAAAGACATCCAATAGTACTTTGTTTCGAATGACATGCTGCTTCTTAAGTGTCCAATTTCTATAGTCCACAACCACCCACCTACAACAAATCCTTGATTCCAAATTTAATTGCGGTCAGTTATATGAGTCTTTACTTGCTATTCCATACAATCATGTGCCAAGTTATGAATATTTTCTACATCCTGTTCTATAGTCCACCAGAGCCCTCTAAATAAGGAAACATATCATCTTCTTAATCATACATTAGACTCACAACCTCCTTGATGGCTTCCAAGTCTAACCTTTTCAGTTAGACTATGAAACTCAGATTCATGAAAAATTCAATAAAATTTTAGGTTCTTTTAGAGAAAACGAAAAACATAGTGTTGCTGGATTTTCCAAACATAGTTGAATTTCCTTTCAGGGCCACTGGTCAGTAAGTAGTACAACTTATCAAGTGGGCAGTTATGCATAGGATTTCCCAATAGAGTTATATAACCAATCAAGAAGCAAATAAATATAATGCAACAATTGAATGCCTTGTATCTAACAGAGCAAAAGAAACCTTGACTGGGAATCTCAGATGCAGTGCCCTTGTTCTTTGATGGAAAGAAGCTATTGGAATCACAATGATCTATAAGGCTGGAATTAGTCGGCTCCTGGCCAGGTGAATAAAGCTTCCCAGCTATACCTTCCATTTTTGCTGGCTTCGACATATATTCTTTAGCTACCATGAACTTAGAAACAGATGCGCCTTCCAACATTAAATCTGCATTGGGCCTGGCATGAAGAACTTGCGCTGTGTTCCAATCAAAGTTCATCTGTTGCCGTCTATCTGCATATGTTAACACATGTCCATATCGAAGTTGCATGAGTATAAAGTGCTACCAATATCACTTACATAAGAGTTTGATAATCCGAAGTCTAGACAGTGAGTCGAAGAACCCATTGTAGCAACATCCATGAGTTATAAGGGAAATTGGATGGGCAAGAATTTTGGTGTATTGCATCCTTAGAGTTGAATCATGCACAATTAAAGGAACTGGGCAAGAATTTTGGTGTATTGCATCCATAGAGTTGTATCAAGCACAATTAAAGGAACTATCTCTTTAAGAAATGCATAAATGGGAATAAACACGAAAGTGAATAGCATGTTATGTGCACAAGCCAAAACACATTAGAAATCTGTAGTATAAAGCAGCACCATATAGCATTGCAGACACTCTGGAGGGTTCTAACTGGACTGATCCTGGCTGGGGTTTGCGGCGCCTTGCATTGTGATCAGAAAGACGCCTGCGACAGCTTCGTTTCTTTTCATCAAACTCTGACAGGCCATGAAACCTTTGACAAGAAAAATCAACAAATTTTCAGATCATCAAAATTGATTCTAAGCTAGGAATTCCTATACTTACAACATGAAAGTTGCCATGAATCCATGTTTTTAATGAAAGATGAGCAAGATGAATCAACACAGCAAGCAGTGACTAAATTCCACGTCTGCATAACAAGCAGAGAGTAAGATGAAGCTTCACCTACTACACTGCTGGCAAAACCTGCGTTCTACACCAGCCACAATGACCTTTGGGAACTTTGAATGATTTTCACAAACTCTATGTTTCCGATGGTATTCTTTAGCTGAAGAGAGGTCCATGTCGCAGCCTTCTACCTGGCAGCGTGAGGCTAGTGTACCCTGGCAGCAGGACTTGGATCTCTTTGCTGGAGTAACAGAAGACCCAGGAGCAGTGGAAAGAGATGAAGTCTTAGCATTGGTCCCTGCACAAACATCTTCAAAGTATGTCCTTTTACCCAGCTTCAAACTGAGTAGGGGCTCACCAGGGCCAACCGAGGCCCCAAGCGTAGCAGAAGTAAAAGTTGGCATTTCTTTAATAACTTCTTTCTTATTGCTGAAATTATCTGGCATAGCTTCAGAGGCCTCCAAAGTAAATTTGGTTGCTTTCACTTCTCCAGTGTTAGAACTGATGGAAGCTGATTTCAAGCTCTTTGACAATGAAGCAGGACCCAAATCAGAGCCAGAACCACCGTTACCACTAACTCCCCCAGATGAATACACAGACCCAGATTCAATCTCCCAATCAGCTGCCGGTATCTTCTTTGGACTATCTGCAGTTGTTGCATTGAACATAACGAAGCTCTCCCAGTCCCATCGTATTGCGGCTTTGAATTCCACTCCATCAGTCAGTGAGCTCATAGAATTACCTCACAGTGTTTTCTTCTTCACATTTTGTGCAGGCAACGGACCGTCAGACCCCCAAAGATATAAAATTTAGGTTCACGTGACTTATTGAAAACGCAGGATAAATTTGTAATCATAGCCATAACAAAATTCAACATAGATGATGCAGGACACATGATAAAAATTAAATAGGAATACAAACTCAGATGATCCCGGACACGACATAAAAGTTAAAGATTGAACCTTTTTTCAGAGCTCAAAATGGTTGATAATGGACAAAATGGTCACAATAAAATTTAACAACATCCGCACAGCACATAACCTAAAATTCCAAGAACAAAGCTTACCTGCAAACGTCACGCCCTAATCAGACTGTCTTTCCCGTTTATCTAAGTAAGGAGTGCTAGCCCCTTATCCTCCATCACAAGGTTCGTTCAGATCTGCTTGTTCCTTTTGCAGAACACATCCACTAGATGCTCTTCAAACCCAACAACCTCCAGAGACCAAAGAATACACTTGATCAATCTAGGAGTAGCATACACTGAAAAAGAAAACTAATCTGCAACTCAGAAACGCTCTTCCAGACATCAATTTTCACATCCACAAATATACGAATCCAACAAATTAACTTGGATATTTCAAGCTTTCACATACATGAAGTTTCCCTAAATCAAGAAAATGGATACAAAGGGTTTTTTTTTTTTTTTTTTTTCCCTTTCCTCCACAAAGGCTAAGGCAAAGAGTCTAAACATACCAGTCAAAAACAACCTTCCTTTCCTTGTATTCTCCCAGTTCACTTATCTAGAAATGACTTTTCAGCTCTCCAGTCCCAGAGATACGCAAAGAAGCTTCAATCACAGTAAAAACTAGCATTTGTTTCCCAATTGCCTGCAACACTTGTGGTCCAACACCCACGTGGTTTTATCCTTTATTTATAAGGTTTTCCTGTGAGGTAAAAAAAAAAAAACCCCTCCCTTTCTTGATGCCTCTCTCTTCCCCTTTCCACCCAACAATATCTACCGAGAACTAACTCCTCTGAATGGAAATGTCCGACCTTTTACCATCAGGCACGTCATATGATACGACCAGTACCGTGTAGGAATTTATCCATACCCTCCCAATAATTCATATTTCATGTTTTTGTGGGCTGGTCAGAGACACAGGCCCATGAATAAGACCTGCAGCTTCCAATTAAAACACGAAACGACAAGATAAACACACAATTGAAATTTAAAAAAAAAAAAAGATACGCAAATAGAGAAAAAGAGTTCAGACCAAAAAAAAAAAAGTATTTAATATTATTTATTTTGATACGTGTCATTTTTATTAATGAATTAATTATTTTATTAATTATATATAACAAATAATATATTAAAGGGTGTATCTATAGATTATTTTCCATGAAAATATGTGTTTTACAAAAACTTCAATAGTGAATCAGTTTCCCCCCACCCCACAAGCCTGATGGCCCCCCAACAACAACATTCTAAAACCCAATCACAAGAAAAGTCGAAAAAACTAATCACAGAAAAAGGGGAATGAATACCAGAATTCACCAATCAGACACAGCCACATAAAACAAATCAATATTGCTTTTTTTCAAGGAAAATGTACTAGAAGCTAGAAATGGAAGAAGGATCTTTCTTTTCTTCCCCACCACCACCCCCCCCCCCCCCCTTTTTTTTTTTTTTTTACCTTTTTTGCTTTAAATGAAGTTCCAGCATCAATCAATCATGGAAGTAAAATTTTGTTTCAATCTGAGCCGCAAATATCTTAGCTTTTTTCCCCAAATTTAGAAAAGGAAATTGTAATCTAAAAAAAACATAACACATTATTCCAGGAAAAAAATTTATTAAAAAAAAAAAAGGATTGCAGCCATATCTGATGATCAAAGCAATAAACTTTCTTACCCATCAACTGGAAGAACAGTGGCTCTCGATGGATGTAGCTGCAGCAGATAAAAAACAAAAAAGAGAGAGAAAGAAAAGTAGAAGCTTTTTCATTGTGTTTTTTGTTTGTTTTTTTGTGTTTTTTTTTTTTTTGGGACTTCTCCACCAAGTGAATCAATAAATGCTTGGTTTCAGGAACTGAACATGGTGTGCTGGACATTTACCACTCGCAGCCAATGATGTTGTTTGGACGGTCCTGAAGAGGTTGTCCTGTCAAGACACGGGAGTGCGCAAATGGTGTGAACTGTAACCGAGTCTCGTCCCAGTCGACTCGACCTGACTCGGACCCCTGTTATTGAAGGTGAACCTTTTTTTTTTTTTCGGGAATTTTTGGGTTCGGGTAATTGTGCACATGGCGCCCCGCTTCTCTGCTTTGGCCTTTTCCTATAATAATGTCATTGTAAGAGGAATGCCCCCCTTTTTTTTTCCAACCTAAAAAAAAAAAGGGAGCCATGACAAGGATTGGATGTTTATCATTATTAATATAATTATATATTAAGATTTAAAATATATAATTAATGATTATAATGATATGATAGGCAAATTTGTATATAAAATAAATTTAATTTAATATATTTTATGATTTTTTATTGTAAAAAAGTCATTATTATGTATTAATTAAGATTTTTTTTGTTAATTTATTGACATCTCAATCAAATCTCTCAGGAAAAAAAAAAAAAAACTCTAGATGCACTCTAAAAGAAAATTTCCTTCAAACCTAAAGTACAACTATACTAATAAGCATGAACTCTACAAGCCACCGAGCCATTATTTTCCAATAAAAAGGAAATTGATACACATACACAAAAGCGACCAATGAATCTAGTCCAAAAGCATGGGTTCATTCCAAAAAAAAAATCACTGGACCACATTAGCTCAGACAAATATCACTGTCCTAACGTGGGCGCACCGTGATCACAATTTTTGACGGCAGATCCCCGTTGGGGTTTCTAAAAAGATGCGTGCGGATCCTCGCTTGTCCCACCACCAGCAGTCACGGCAATTCTTTTTTATCAATCAAACAATTGAAACAGACATTGGGCTTTTAAATAAAAGTGGCAAGCTCAATTCCAATGCCCCAAAACATGTGTGACCCTCATTCTTTTGTTACAATAATTATCCGCATTCTCAAATCGGACAACAGTGGTGGGTTGACTTGAGACTCGGTCTGCATCTCTCGGCCAGTTTCGATTTATTTTAAGTAGCCTTCGCATTTCGCATTGTTTTGCCGGATGGCGATTTCGGGATGGTGTCCACGAAGTGCACCCGTCCGGCTTTCTTCGCTTGCTTCGGCTTCTTTGCTCATCATAACACAAAAGCAGTCCGTCAAATGCCTATTCCTAGCGATCCCAAAATTGACATTCGCGCACTCAAAATGGCCAAAATTCGGCAGTTGCCTTCAGATAGATTCTCGAATGGTAAGTCTTTGGAAAATTTTTAAGCAAACTTGATCCATCAACGAGACTGACCTCTTCTACACCCGGTTCGTATGATTGTTGTTATCATGCTGTCATTTCAGCATAGTTAGGATGCTGACCGGTAGATGCATACTCACGACACAACAGCTGCATCTGCAATTAAAGGATGCGTAAGGAGCCACCTACAAAGCCAAAAATTTTCCCAAAAATCAGAGGCAATATTTTTCCAACAACCTCAATCCAATGGAAAAATGAAAAAATAAAATAAAATAAAATAAAATAAAGAAACAGAGAAAGCTTGCATGTTGTACACTTGCTTATTGTATCTTTTTTGGTTCGAGCCTTATGGTATGCCTTTTGAATTGCCGTTGTTTGTATATACGTTGCAGGTGCAGGTTTATGTTACGCATAATAATAACTCCAGGCCCCAGCCATAGTAATGCTTTATCAAATGGTTGGGCTGTTGACCCACAAAAATCACAGTGTCCTGTTTGCTTCATTCCCACAACAGTAGTGTAATTAATCTTACTTGAAAACCTTTGTATTTGATTGATTCTTCCTGTCGATCGATAATGTAGATGTCCAATCATCGTCTATGCAACCAATGTCACCAGTATCCATCCCTGTCGAAGGTCCTGGCAGTCTCCTTTTTTCATTATTGTACTAACCTGCAAAATTGGCAGTGAAAAGCCATGTGACCTCAACATCTAGTGTCATCGTGATGGCAGCGGCAACCCTAAGCTTTTCTACATCATTTGATTGGAAAAATGATAGTGTGTGCATGATCACACACGGATATGAGTGCATGAGATTATTATTACACTAAGATTCGGGGGAATGGTCAGATCAACGTATTAAATAATTTACCTTGCATGACGCCCTGACTTTTTACACAATTATCCCCGTGAGTGTTCTTAGGGAGAGAGATAAAGACCGGTGTCAGGACCGACAAACTTGATTTCCAAATTGGGAAGGATGAATCCCACCAAGTTTCTTTCTGTAGTGCCATTGACTTCGTTAGGATTCCCATGTCTCAGTGTAATGCAGCTGTGCTCAGTCTATCCGTTTGCCTAGTCAAAAACAAGTGAGCGGAGACGTAATTTTCTTTGGCATATGGAAAGACAGAATGATACCCAATAAATTCATCGCAGGCATATCATGTGTTCGGAAGTCTATAATTCGAACATTTTTTCAGATAAAATTCATCTATGGCGGAAATAAATTATTGTACCATATAATTTTTTGTACAGTGTTCACGTAACTTTTCCGTAATTCTTCCGTAATTATTTGGAATGAAATTGCATGTGGCTATTCTTTGGAAGGAGTATGTTCAGTTATGTTATAAATGCACACCCCTTCAATGACATCCCACGTAAACCAAGCGGGCATAGTTTAGTTTATTATAGGTGCCCCATGTTCTTGGGGGAACCCTACCGAATATGGGATACCTTCCTTAACTTTTTTTTTTCCCAAAAAATAACAATAAGGATTTTTCTTCTTTCTAACGTGAGGATTCCGTCACTTTGCGTGGAATCTAAGAGCTGCTGGGAAGAAAAAAACAGGACTTGAGGCCCTGCTACGTGGAAATTTTGAAGTGGGCTTTTATGTGTTGCTGGGGGACTGGGCTTCAACCGTTCTTGGGCAACCTTTGAAATTTTTACCAGATTCAAATCTTCTAGGCTGCAATTAACCAAACGGGAAGGAGATAGAATTTCCCGTGGAAGGAGAAAGGATAATGAATTTTATAAATGTGAGTGCTGTACACTAAATAAGTTAAATTTTTTGAGAGAAGTTAATGATTTCGTAACAAATGGTATCAAATTTAACCTTATACGAATCCAATATCTGCTGTCAAACGCTCTAAGTTCGGGAGTAGGCAAGTGACCTTATTTCATAATAAGAACATCGATAGATTCGGTAAAAGAGAATGCGACCGAATTTTATATCAAAAAAAAAAGGATGTTTTATCTTATAAATGTGAATATTATACACCTAACAAATTAATTTTTTGAGGAGAAGATAATTCCGTGTGTGACATACATATACATTTCAACTTTCAAGTCCCAAACTATATTAAATGTCTTTAATATATATGTGTATGTGTGATGAGAAATCTTTTTCAATTAATTCTCGAGACTGCTCCTATTATGCCTCACCGCTGTAGCTTTCCACTTGAAACATACGCCTTTTTTGTTTTTCCAAAAGTTTTCATTATGGTGATCCACGTTGTAACAAGGGAAAACATCCTTCTTTGGTAAAAGGAGAAAAGACTACAAATATGGCTATATTTTTTTCATTTTTTGTATTTTTTTTGACTTCGAGAAAAATTTGTTTTCTTTTTCAGAATAAATTTGATAAAAGGAGAGCTCATTATATACTTTATATTAAGGGTTTTTCATTTTTTTCCCTTTTTTTTCTGATATAAATGAAGAAACTGCTGCCCTCGTACATAATTCTATACATATCAGAAGAAAATTGTTATATTAGTCTCAAGGATAGGATTTATCTTAATCAAAAGGCCCCCTGCAGGCCAATTCAAAAAGTTTTCAGACCAGAGAATGAATGCCCGCGTAAAAGAAGAAAATCCCATGATGACGATGATCATGATCATGATGAACCATGATTCAGTTACCCACCACCACACCAAATGACCAAAAATCGAAAAATCAAAGCTTCTCTTACCTTTCCCTAGACAGGTGAAATGATTACCCACCACAGCCCCATCGCTTGGTTTTTTGAGAAACCTAATCATTAGAAAACACAGACCTTACCTTCAGTCTTTTTAGCTTCTATTTATCATCGTGACACGGCCACGCTCTCGCTCTCTCTTTTCAATTGGGTTGGAGAGGAAATTTAATTAAGCATGGAATCTGGAATTGAATATTATTCATCTCTAAATAATCTCTCTCTCTCTCTCTCTCTCTCTCTCTCTCGTTTTCACTTTAGATAATACTATTTTTCGCTAAAAATGTGGGATAATTTCATATAAATCAAAATACAATCAATCAATTAAGTATGTATATCAAATGCAATTTTTTGTTAATTAATTTAACGAATCGTAGACTTGTATATCGAAATACGATTTGTTGTTCTTATTTGAATAACTTGGGGCCTAATTTAAAGTATAATCATATGAGGAAAATACGATAAAGAGAGGGTAACAGAACAACAATAACGAGAAGGAAAGCAGTGTTCAAGCAAAGCAACAGCAATGTTGTTCTTGTCGCAACCACATGGGGTTTGCCCATTAATGATTTGTCTCATCCTACCCTGCGAGAGTTTATTTGTGATCAACTAAAATGTTGATTTGGGTAAAAAACCAACAGAATGTGCCTAGAAACAGAGTGAATCTATATATAGAATTGGCCATCCAATAATACATTATTTAAATGCCGTTCGATCCACTTCGTGATTATTATATATATATATAAAAGAACTAGAGTTGGGAGTGGAAGGCTAGGCTGTTGTGTTCATGATCATTGTATTCATCCATCCCGCCTTGCAAAGCAACCAACTCTTTTTTTTTTTCCCGTCTTTTTTTTGTAAAAGAAAAAAAAAAAAGAAGAAGAAGAAGAAGAGGAAAAGAGTAAGGATGATTTATGTGATTGTGAACATCGAATTTCTTCTATAAAGTTACTGAAATAACTTGATGCCACCGCATTGCATTCAACGAATAGATGAATATTGACTCCAATCAGCCTGTCAAGTGGCACTCATTTTTTCTCTTGCGGTCGTCAAAAAATTTAATGCATAAATGGGGTTCTAGAATCTAGATGGAGGCATAGAATTTTGTTCTCCATCTCGTCTTCGGGAGATCGACGAGTTAAAATTTTGGTGTGCCTTGCCTTCTTTTTATTGGACCTAAAAATTGGTGTTGTTTCAGAAATCTTTGAAGATTTCCAAACCATGCAATAGAATGACAGAAAATGTTAGATTGAAAGGCGTTTCCAGGAGGAATGATTACATGTGTTGTGATTTACATGTTTAATTTACAAAGCAAAGGAAGGAGTAGTTTTGAGTTCTAAGTTTCGAAAGCATATATTGTAAGTTAATTTCGAGTTGCAAATTCAAGGCAGCTATCTCTGTCTATTCCCTCTTTTCTTTTCTTTTTTTTTTCTTTTTTCAAATCTCCCCGCACATTCTCCCTTTCTCTTTATGTTGTTTTCTCTCCTCTCTCCAAGCTTTCTTCCTAATTTATTATTTTTTCTTTTTTTTTTTCCTCCACATTTTCTCTACACTTGATCTACATCTTATTTTTCTCACGTGAAATGCTACGTGATCAACATGCACAAAATGAATAAATAAAATTTGATCAAAATAGATAAAGAAATAAAATGTCTGCACCAGTAAGTTATCAAATTTGGAAAATTTAAGGTAATGGAAGGTCCAAGATGGTGTAAGTATCACCGGGAGATGTGCTGCTTCAAAGACAGAAAGTTCCCTACGGCCAAGAATAATAATAATAATAATAATAATAATAATAATAATAAAAGATAAAAATTAGACAAACACATTGAGGTAAGTATATAATAAATAAAAGTGATGTGGATTAATTATATTTTTTTAATGATATAAATAAATGAAATTGAAGGTGTAAAATTATTTTAACGTTGTCTTAATAAATTGTCAACGCAGTAGTTCGGAAAAAAAAAAAGAAAAAAAAACAATTATAAGAACGAATCTGACGTGGCAAATACCAGTGGGTGAGCAGGAGGAGAGAGAAAAACTCCCGTTCTTTAAAATCCTATTATCTTAAACTTCTGGTTTTAATTCATTTTCGTTTAAGCCTCTCTGTTCTGCTCTGTTCTGTTTTGTTTTGTCCGCTGCGTCTATTATATTTTGGGCTGAAAGTGAGAAGCTGCTTTGCTCTGACGGGGCATGGAAGAGCTGGCCATGCTTATCGGTCAGTTTCAAGACCTCTCTAATCTTTACGCATCTCCTCCTCCTCCTCCGCCTCACCACCACGACAAGCATGGCAGGTCTCTCTCTCTTTCTCTCTCTCTCTCTCTCTCTTGCTCTCACGTGATTGCGTGATGTTTCTTGTATACTATATTTCTTTCATTTTTTGCTGTTTCTAGCCGTCTAATTGATTTTCTCAAGGCTTTTTTTTTCCCTCTGGACATCGTAAATTTGTGCTTAGCTTTCCCGAATGCCGATGTTGTTTTGTGTTGGGCGTCTTGTCTTGTGGTTGCTTTTTGAATCGCTAGGGGGTTCAGTGTAAATGTTGTTTTTTTTTTTTCCCTCTGTTTGGTGAGTTAGGTGACTTGGAGATTTTTTTTTCTTTTCCCTGCCTTGTTCAGCTAGGCAACGTGGTTTCTATAATTCTGGTGCAACACTTTTTTTTTTCCTTTTGGTTGGGTATAGTTACTCTAACTCTATTATGTGCAGGTAGTCAATTTTCAACCATTTCTTTGATTTTAGTTTTTTTTTTTAATTCTTTGTACAAAAAAATCAGTAATTGTATAGATGACTGTATTAGGTAAATTTTCTCTGTTGGTCATATTGGGTTGTGACTGAGTTTTACTCTGTAGTTCCTTGTTCGTCTTTTTTCAAAAAAGAAATCGATTTTTTTTCTTGCTTTTCTTGAATGAATGGCGTATGATAGGGATAGATTACTTTATGGACTTAAGATGTGTAGCTTGAGGTATTAGTTCTGAGCCATTTGTAATTTTGTTGGAGATCATGCTTAAATTGGGTATTTTTTATGGATTTATAAGTACAATCACTCTCTTAATTCCCCACTTAATATTATCCTGCGAATTAGTTAAGGGAAGAGGCGGGGGAAAAAACATTAATATGCTGTTTATGTGGGACTGAGGTGGGGATATCCTATAACAATGGCTGATATTTTATTGTGTTCCTCAATGGCTGTCTGGTTCTGTGCTCAAGTAATTTGGGTTATTTGTCTCCTCAAACAGTATCGGTTAATCTCTTGGTCTTATTGAGGACTGCTAGCTGGGATGATTTATTGTTCGTTAAAGACTGTCGTATACATTCATGCTTGGAATCTTGTGTGTTTTGTGATGGCGATGCTAAAGCAGCCTTCAACTGGCTTTTTCCAATGCTTCTAAATTCACAATCTAATCACGGCTAGAATATATTTCTGTGCTTGAAAGTGGTGTACCTGGGCAACTTTTTCTTTTTGTAATGAGTGTATACGCACATCAACTGATTACGTACCTGCTTTGTTTGAATACTGTAAATTTGTACTATTGGATATCTAAACATTAAGTAAAGTATTGGGTGAAGAAGCTTAGAAGCTTGAATCGTTTCTCCTGCCCATTTCTTTGAATAATGGTGCTGATATTGATTATAGTAAGGTAGGAAACCTTCCATGATGAAATGAGAATGCAGTGCTTCATGACATTCATTGGCATCATAATTTTTGACCTTTTGTTGACTTTCCTGTTGTCACTCCTCCCCATCCCTTTCTTTCCTTTCTCTATTCCTCTCTGGTTTCACAAACACTGAATTTGGCATTATTTACTTTGCACTGATCTTGTTGGGTCCAGTTGTAAGGAGTTTTTGTTTGTTGGTAATTACAATTTTTTCTTGACTTCATACTTAGCAATGGCGTATTGCAACATGTTTAACCTTAATTTCATGTGATTTTTAACTATGCTTATATATTTTATTGATATTATTGTCAAATATGTTCCAGAGCATTCATAATGCATATAAAACTGGGAACTTCATTTGTAAAAATTAAAATTGTCTAGCTCTTTTTCACAGATGGTGCGTCCTTAATGTGGATGATGGCTCTGCAGATGACTACCGTGGCCTTCTTTTGGCTGCTGGAAAAGCTGGGAGGTTCAAGATGTTGGAACCTGGCAAGCTTCCACCCTCCAAAAGATGTAGAAAGGAGCAAAATAGAGCAAAACCACTTGGAAATACCAACACAACCGAGGTCATGGAACAAGAAATCTGGAAAGAATTTCCAGAGGACCTTTTTGAAGTTGTCATTGCCAGACTTCCCATTGCTACAATTTTTCGTTTCCGTCTTGTTTGTCGAAAATGGTATTCCTTGCTTGACTCTCAAAGTTTCTCTCGGCGCTGTGCCCAAGTTCCTCAGGCTTTTCCCTGGTTTTATACCATCACTCATGAAAATGTGAACTCTGGAGCCATTTATGACCCTTCTTCAAAAAAATGGCACCACCCCACTATTTCGTCTTTGCCCACGAAGATCGTTGTCTTGCCAGTTACTTCAGCAGGGGGTCTGGTGTGCTTTCTTGATATTGGCCATAGGAACTTCTATATCTACAACCCTCTTACTCAATCTTTCAAAGAGTTGCCAGCCAGGTCAGTTAAGGTTTGGTCTCGTGTAGCCGTGGGGATGACTTTGGCTGAGAAATCAATGAGTGGGGGCTACAAGATCCTATGGGTGGGATGTGATGGAGAGCATGAAGTTTATGACTCAGTGAAGAACTCTTGGACTCGACCAGGGAGCATGCCTGCAAATGTTAAGCTACCACTATCACTGAATTTCCAGTCACAAGCAGTTTCTGTTGACAGCACGCTTTATTTCTTGCGCTCAGACCCTGAGGGAATTGTGTCATATGATATGGCGACGGGGGTGTGGAATCAACTTTTAATACCAGCTCCATTGCATTTGAGTGACCACACACTTGCGGAGGGTGGTGGCCGGATAATGCTTGTGGGGCTGCTGACAAAGAATGCGGCAACCTGTGTGTGCTTATGGGAGCTGCAGAAAATGACTCTCTTGTGGAAGGAGGTTGACAGAATGCCAAATATATGGTGCTTGGAATTTTATGGGAAGCCGGTTAGGATGATTTGCTTGGGCAACAAAGGTTTGCTCATGCTCTCCTTGAGATCACGCCAAATGAACCGTCTTGTTACATACAATGTGATGAGCAGGGAGTGGCATAAGGTTCCTGGTTGCTTGGTGCCACGCGGGATAAAGCGACAGTGGGTTGTGTGCGGCACAGCATTCTACCCATGCCTGACTGCCACAGCCTGATTGTCTCGCCTTGGTTTCTTGGGCAACATTTGTGTAGGTCGTGTAGCCGCAAACTTTTGCTCTTATTTAGGCTCTGGCAAAACTTTCTTTGTTGTTGGACGAAGCTAGTGAGACACGGGATTGTTCATCCGCCTGTTTTTGTACAAAGGTGTCAAAAGAATAACTTTGAACGGGAAAGACTACGCATGAAATGCTGCCCTGTTTTATTATTTATTTATATGCTTCAGTTGCTATAAATCGTTGAATTCCAACGCTGCCACCTGCGAACTCGCTGATGACCATCGCAACATCCTACGTTGTCAAAGTGGGGCTTGGCTTGGGTGTAGAGGGAATTCAAAAGAAGAAATTTTGACGCAGATAAGATTCAGGAGAAGTTGAAATCCGGGTAGTTGACGGTGTCAATGAGGAGAATCCCTTGGAAAAAGCTGTGTAACCATGTTTTTCAGACGCAAGCTTATTGTTTGCAGAAAAAATAAAAAAGAAAAAAGCAATTTGCCTAGGTACCGAGTAAAATGCAGACCTCCTTTTGGCCCTCCATTGTTGACACTTGAGTAAAGACGATTGCATGCTTCCATTTACATCTATTTCGAGTCTCCATAATTTGGCAGCGCAGGATATACAAGAGTTTACCACGCAATATTACGTTTGGTATATCCAGAATCGTGTTGACCACTTCTCTGCCATCCCGGTCGAGTTTCCAGAATCAGCGATCAAATAGATACAGGAGGTGTGATCCCCTGGTTAAAGCCAAATTTTGTACAGAGCAATAGTTGCAGGAAAAGGGACGAACTAGCAACAACAATAAATTACAGCAAGCAATTTTAAGACTCGTCGATTGAAAACCCTATACCATCAAAAGACTCGCTGTTCTGCAATATTACATTTGTGCCTTAAAAAAAGTGTCGCTTTAATGCAAAGTATGGAAGAATAAAAGTCAAGCCTAATTGCTCAAAAGTTGCAGACCACGCTTGAACTCCAAGCCACTAAAATACAATATAAAAGATATCATTTAAGCAGTACTTAAAGATTTCTACCAGATTATCACCAATAACCAAAGATAATGAACAATTCATTACGCAGTCATGGAGAAGGGAAATTTTATAATGAAAGTAAATTCTTTCAGAACAAAACTCTAGTAAAGGTATTTTTCATTTCTCCTACAGGCTGCTACTGCAAAACATAAACAGCACAACCATATGCAGCCATCTTTCGCAATCAGTATCAGTGAACGCCTAGGCCATGCCTCCGTTTGCTGCTGTCCGGATTATCTGGAATAGGGCTGCGCCAAACAACAAAGAAAACATGAGGAATGACCATCCAAAAGATATAATTTCTATTGACAAGGAAAGAAAGACAAAATCAAACTCTCATGTCAAAAAGGTGACACATCAATCAATTAAATTCTCCAACTCTAGTTCCACAGAAACAACACCCATCAAATCCACATTGGAATAGAGAGATTGTTTCTCCAATTGTCCCATTAGTTGGAACCGATGATCAAAGATGCCAAATTTATTTCTCCATAAATCTATCTTCTCTTCAATGGCGATCTTGTAATCCCCAATCTTGACTAAATACAGAACTAATAGAACAAATCAAGCCAAGCCACTAGAAAATCCTCATCCAACCACACAATTATAGAAATTTTGAGATGAATTCTATTGTAAATTAAGTTTAAGAGTTAGATCTAATTGTGTTAAATCCTGTATTCTTAAATTCCCAAGAAGTCAGCAGATTAATTGATAAAGGGAAAAAAAAAAGAACGAATAAATTAATTAAAGAAGTAAAAATCTTACAAGAGCCAATGACAACAAAAATGAAGAATCCAAGCAAGACAGGGCCAACAGGATAGTCTTTCCCCTTCTTCGTGGTCGTATCGGGAACCGCTCCTCTCTTAGTAATGTTCTTCTCGAACTTCTCCACTTTTCTACCGGCAAAGCGCCTCGACGTCGTCTACAAAACAAATTGTCCACCATTCAATCAAATCCCTAAAACTTTCGGCAACCAAATACCAACCGTAATTCACCGATTGATTAATCTAACAATCGAATATTTAGAGAGAGAGAGGAGGACCAAAAAAAAAAAAACACAGAGGTTGAACGGAGATACCATGGTTGCGGGTGGTAGATTTGGCAGGCGGAAACGGTTGGACACAGAAACCAAGTCAAATATCCGGCCGGCGACCTGCGCTGTCTCTCTCTCTCTCTATCTCTCCCTCTCTCTCGCTTCCACTCCGCAATCTGCGTGTTATTGTGCTTGTTTTGGAGTCGGCTTTCGATATTTATACTTGACCGGCTCTCCCGGGCGCAGCGTCACAGCCTCCGCTCTGATTGGCTGCTGCGACGCGCTTAGACACGCGGCGAATATTCATTGATTGGCTATGCCCTTTTTTCAAACGGTAACTGTATTTTAAGCACTAACTAAATTTATGTTCGAAGAAATTAACTACTTATACCTATTTACAATACAATTAAATTTATTTTTTTTTTTTTGAAAAAAAAAAAACCATACAATTTCTTGCCCGGAATATAAATTTGCAGTTTTTAGTTGATACTTAAACACCGATTTGAAAAAGAAATGGCAATTGAATGAAGCAGTTGGATTGCAAAGTGGACTCATTCTCCCTTCATGCATTCAAAGCGTTTAAGGCCTTGGTGGCCTGGCCTGGCCAGCACGATTTCAAAATTAAAAGACTTGGTCTCCTTAAGCGGGTCTCCCAACATGGACTTGTTCAACAAATTTAATAATCAATGTTTTAAAATTTTAAATTAAAATATAATATTAAATTTACAAATTTATTATTTATTTGAATTTTCTGAGAATATTTCCCTGGTCTTTGCAATTTTATGTAACCTTGTTGACTATGCGCCCCCAGCTGATTGCAATGTTGCCATCACCCCCGGACATGGTCCATCCTCGTCAATGGTGATGCCTAACGACGCTAGAGAGGATACAACGCAGTGGCGTCAGATTCTTGTTCAATAATCACAGGACCGAGTTCACATCACCAACAACACGTATGAGGGTAATCTGGGACTTCGCGAAGCAATCATAACCGACCAGAAGTCCAGCATTTAGAATATTCTGCACTTCATAGAACTTTTTGCAAAAGCGCAATTGCTCGATCAAAAGCCCGATGGCTAATCTAGATCAATGTAGCACAAGTGACACAAAAGATGTGAAGCATAAATATGTGACACAGGATGATTAGCTTGGAGGATTAAGGACGAGAGAAAAAAAAAAAGGAAAGTAATGAAATTGGAAACTGTCATTTAACACCAGCATTCTTACAACGTTGGCTGTGTTCAAATCAGTTCATAATCTACACCACTACTCGGTATCTAACCTGAGAAAAGAACAGTACATGTCTGTAGATAACTGTGAACAGCATACAATTATAGCAGTAAAATATAGAAGAGAAAAAGAAATCAAGGAGATAGCGCATTGCTGCATAAGAAAGACTTGTAGTTCTCTCAACATGCATCCATATTGGACAAGCTTCATCGGCCCTTGAATGGACCAACTTTTGACATCCTAAAAAACAAGCTGCACGCCTGATTCTGGGACCTTGAAAGAAAATCCATTTTGCATGAGAAATGCAACGATAGACATCTCCCTTTGAGCTGTGGGAAATTTTAAGAAACATGAAAGTTTGCCTCATAAAAAGCTTCAGCCGTGCAGCAAGGACTCGCCTGAGATGTACCCCACATGACATCCAAACAAAATTGCAGCCATATCTTTTTCATTCAATCTGATGAACAAATTACATTCTCTTGTATGCTGAGTCAATGGATCTACCCACATCAAACCAACATGATGTTAAATTCAACATACTGTCTTTTCTACTGGACATTTTCTTTCCTCTTCCTTCATAGATTTTGCTGCTTCTTCCAAAATTTCTACTTCATTATCCTCACTATTTATCTTCTTGTCCACACCATCCTTTTCAAATTTCATTTCTGCCTCATTATCAACTTTTTTGTCTTTGTCCAACAACTCTTCCTCCTGCAGTTTATCCTCGTTCTCCATAGCCTCGTCCTCCTTGGCATCTATTACCAAGTGAAGAAGTTCTGTTGGAGTAGCTGCTGGGTCCAACTCCCGGCAACCTTTCGGAGCACTTTGACCTTCTTGACCTGTAAGCAAGAATGAAGGGACATAATGTGAAAATCGAAACATCTCTTCCCTTGGAATCCTCATGACTTCCCTTGGATCCAAGTGCTGGTGAAACACAGTCTTGAAACCAGACACTTTTACCAAAGGTATAACAGTTACACCGTATTCTTCACTATAGTCCTCAAGTACTTCTACCATTTCATACTTGTGTATCACCTCATCAGCAGTCAGCTCATTCCAGTCAGGGGACCAGTTACGATAGAGAGCCCAAACATCCCCTTTCCTAGGGTATACACAAATTACTCCACGGATGCCCTTTGTCCATCTAACCTTGTGTGAAAAGGCATTAAGTGAATCATAAATCTCATGTTTGCCTACCCTGAAATCACCGCAGGTTTTTGAGAAGCCAGAACCAACCCAGTTTATTGGTCCCAGCTCACTGTTTGTTTTTGAATTAAGCCAACTGATTCTTATCTTAAATGGTTCCAAAGAAATCACATTATGAATTATGGCATAATATCGGGCATCCCATCATCATCATCATATACAGCCCACACCTGATTTTCTCCAAAACAACTTTCAGTTCGATCCTTGTCAAAATCATGAAAATCTGGATCCAGGACGTTCATTACCATTGTTTCCAGAGCTCCTCCATCAACTTTTGAATCAGAAGTGCTTGGAAAATGTTTTATGCCATGGACTCCAACCTCTGTATGCACTGGCCCACTAGAATCATTCTGATCAAGTAGGTCCTGACTTGTCAAAGACTTTTGATCTACATTATCAGATTCCTTGTTCTCCACTAGATCTTTCGTTGCAGATTTAGCTGCAGCACCTGAGTCCCATTCGCTTAGCTTATGACTGATGTGCTTCTTAGCCTTTTCCATCAGTACGGTTTCAATGTTGAACTGGGAGGCATCTCTTGAGATGTAAGCCCTAGTTATTCCGTTAACCCTAACTGATTGAAAATTATCCACCCTAGAACCAGTTAGACTTGACATGCCAGCTCCTACAGATCCAGTACAGGTTTGACTTGCAGCTTTACTTCCATCATTGCTTGCACCAATGTCTTCCGTGCCTCTTCTTCTCTTTGTAGCATGTGACTGTCCACTAAAAGATACACCGGGCATTCTCTTGGAGCCATGACTCTTTCGCTTGACTGCCTGTGCTTCCTCACGCTCTCTTTTCACTTTTTCATATGCCTGCTGAACCACATTTGCAGCTTGAGCAGCTGTTGTAGCATTGGTTGCTCCAGAGAATGGACCCCACTGGATGTTAGTCTGATTATTTGAATCTTGACCAGCAAATACCCCTGCTCCAATGTTTGAAGAACCCACATTGTTCTTTCCAGAATTTAATGTGTTATTAGTGGAAGCTTGATGGCTTGAGTTGTGCCACTGATGATAGAAAGCAAATGGGGCTGGTTTAGGACCATTGACATTCGGTGGGGCTGTTTCAACAGCTAAAAATGGCTCATGGCAACCAGGACAAAGAAGATTATGATTAAGATAGACTCTGAGATATTCATATTGCATCTTGCATCGATGGCAGGTCGTCCAAAATGTATTGGGTTTTGGCTTGTGAGATGGAGCTGGAGTTGAAGAATGACTAGTTCGAGAAGTGCTCTTGTGTTTCTTTGCACTGGATTTGGTAAAATTGCGGAAACCATTGGGCCCCGGTTTTGTCGATGAACCCCCTGATGGGGTTGGAAACTTTTGAAATACTTTAGCATTCCTCTTCTGGTCATATACTGATCTTTTTGTCTTATCAGACAACAAACTCCATGCCTCAGAGATAAGCTTAAAAGCACCATCAGCTCCTATAGACTTATTTTTATCAGGATGAAGCATCAAAGCTAACTTCCGATACTGCTTCCGCACCGTCTCTTCATCAGCTCGTGGATTGACTCCAAGTATCCCATACCAGTCTGCTTCCCCGTTTATTCTGTTTTCAGCAGAAACATACACATCAAGGGTTGCTACCATTTGGGAAATGCCCTCAAGTCCAGGATACAAATTTTGGGCTTTCAGAGCAAATTTCTGAGCCCCAGCAATGTCCTTAGCTGAAAACTTCTTCTCAGCAATCTCTTTTGCCCTGGCAGCCTCATCCTTGTTGCATTCCATATCTCTCCACAGTCCCTTTTGTCTTGTTTTTCAATATCTCTGTCAAGCCTTTTACACCAAAGCCACCAACAGATTCAGCAAAGCACCACCATGCAAGTTCACAAATTGGTTTTACGGATTCTGTGTTTTCTCATACTTCAGGAGAAGGGCTGCAAGGAAGTTCATTCCCTATGACACAAATGTTAATTAGAGGAAGATCCCAAAGGTGCTGTAACACATGCATAAAAGGAACACACAAGAACTTCTGGTCAACAAAATAAAAAACTAATAACAGCAAGCTGAAAAAGGAAAAAAAAGAAAAAAGAAAGAGATAGTGACACATAAACACAAAAAGAACTTAAAAAATAACCATTACCAGTACAATATTCTCAAGTTTCTCATTTCCAAATCGATACAACAACAAAAGATTCACGAGTTCTAAACTTCAAACTGAATCCAATGACAAATTATGTAACAAACAAGTAAATAAATAAATAAAACCCTTTTAGACAGTTATTTTTAGCGGACGGACATCACAGAAGCCCAGCAAGCAAGCAAAATAACTGGAGGCAGAGATGCATCGGACAACATCTAATGTTCGAGACGGAACAAAATGAGCATGAAAATATACATACCTAAAAATAAACCGTTAACAGTAAGATATTCTTTGGGTTCTCATTTTCAAAACAGTACAACACGGAGAGATCCCCAAGCCATAAACTTCAAACTGAATCCAAAGATAAAATAATGTAATTAATAAAAACGAACAAAGAAACCCCATTTCGACCGTTAATTTACTCGGAAATCATCGAAGCCCAGCAGGCAAGCAATAACTGGAGACAAATATGCATCGGACAACATCCAAAGGCCAAGACAGAACGAAATGAACATGAAAATCAAACCAAAAACATCAGCTGTGGATCTGAGTGAAGAAAGGTCAAAACAACCGGTAAATTTCCAACCGAACAATCGTAAATTCTGGGACTTGAACAAGAAAATAGACCTACTAATTGGCGATCAGGGTATGAAAAAATAAATTAAATCAAGTAAGAGGGGGATAGCATAATTACCGTAATTACAGAACTTTGAAGTTAATTGGACCTTTGATTTGAGAATCCAAGACAAAGAGACACCACGGGCAGACCCCGATCACCAATCTTTTACTTTTGTTTTCTTTTTGTGGTCCTCTTTTCTCAAGCAAATCTCAAAAAATTCCCAAAATTCCTGGCCCCTTTGTGAAAAAAACCCCTCAAAATAATAACCCAGTCGGGCCTCACCAATTGGAGAGAGCACAATAGAGTATGAAACTATGGGTATGGGCTTTTCTTGTCATGGAAGATTTTTTTTTTTTTTTAATATTTAAAATCTAACCCTAATTCAAATCTCTCTCTCTCTCTCTCTCTCTCTCTGTGCGTGTGTTATAAAGTGAAAATTCCTAACCATGGTTATTTTTCAACTCTCGGTGTAGGTTTACGCCTTTACGTTGCATGTGGTTATCTTGAACATGTATATGTACTCGATCTAATTCTTATAATCGACGTTTTAGTTTGAAGTTTAATTTGATTAATTCATTTTAGTGATTTGATTTGATGTAGTTTAGTTTAATTCGTTTAATCTAAAACTAATTCACTAACGACGATAAGAATAAAAATAAAATTGCTCATACTGACAGCTATATAGATCGAGTTAGTAGTTTGTTTAATTTTTATACTCATTTTAGGAAAGAAACTGAGGTTTACAATGCATTTTCTCGGATAGATAAAGAAAGTCAATTTTTATAATAAGAATTGCATCATAAAATAATCACGATAGGTTTACCAAATACAGGAAAATTAATTTAAAAATTACAAAGCTTCGATTAAATCACAAAATACTAACATACAAAGAAGAAGAAGAAGAAGAAGAAGAAGTCTTTCATATAGCATGCAAACATGACATTATAAGCAGCAATTGATTTAATTTTTGTAATTTTTTTGATTTCAAAAATTATAATCAAATCGTGAAATACGTTTTACTTAAATTATAAAGTATATTAATTTTTTTCTCAATATTTTTAAAAGTTTTGACTTGGTTTTAATATAATTAATTAGATCGAGTGAAATAGACTGTTTTAACTTAGCTGTTTTTAGGTACAATTTTTCAACTGATCAAGCTAAATTCGGTCCCGATTAATGTTAAAAATTTAGATATAACGATGCACTTTCTACCATATGTATAACCGAATATGTGTTTTTTGTTTTTTCGTTCATTAAAAGGTCGATTGTAAGTTACCTCTCACATTTTTTTTTTTATATAAAATTTATATTTTCTATTATAATTCAAATATGATATTCTTAACATAGATATTAAGATTCTTGATTACCGGAATGTCTTTTTTTAAATAAAATAAAATAAAATAAAATGAATATTTTACATTTAAAAAAAAAAAAACCTGTGTCTTACCTCACTATAAACACAATCGATATTTTTCAATTTTTGGTTATTCGTATGGATTGGACTTTTAATAAGATATGAGTAATTATGTGCTCTTCTTCGCTTTTTCTTTTTTCGATAAATCAACCAAAAAAAAAAAAAAAAAAAACTTTGAGGACAGAGTTTATGACTTTTGCTTGTTTGTTCGTTTGTTTTTTTTTAGGAGGGTGGGGTGGGGGGTGGGTTATTATGACTTTTATGTTATAATCCGTATCGATTGGGTGCTGTTATTGGATTTGAGCCTGAAGCCGAAATTTGGGATCACTCCTTGAACCTGAAATTGAAACCCCCGTTCTCGACTCAGGGCCTCCAAAGCCCAATAAGCCCATTCTCAGAGAATCCTTTTTCTTTCTTCAGGGCCGAATTTCTCTCGGCAATGGAACATAGCATTGATGCGAATGTTCAATTTTTAATTTTCAATGCATTTCTAAATTAGCGCTTTTTTAGGTAAAGCCTGGAAGTGTGGGGACCGAGAGTTGTTTACGTATTAGCTTTAAGATGGTCAAAAATTAAGTCTCTTTTGGAAGCTGTTAGGCATTTGAAATTAGAATTTGGTTTCTCTCTGTTAGAGAAACTATTGTCTGAACAAGTAAAGAGTTAATAATAAAATTGATTAACGATTGGAGATTCTTATAATGGACTTTAATTAAATATAAAATGTAAGGATTTGTTGTTGATTATTTCAACTAACTAATGTCATGGTTTGGTTTCGATTTGATTAAAGATAAATTATTTACAATGACTTCAGGGAGTCTAATAATAATAATAATAAGAAGAAGAAGAAGAAGAAGAAGAAAAAGGAGGAGGAGGTCCGGGAAATTGAGCCTGGAGCCGTTTGTTGATATTAAAAGGTCGGGGTCCGGCAATGATTTTCAATTGTCAAATCGGTTTTGTCCTAGCCAGTGGCGATGTGACAAGCTGGTCCTTTTCACTCGTTCGTTGAGGAGGTGCACCGGGAGATATGAGGGTGCTATTGGTCAATTACAGAGACTCTTTTTGGCTTTGGCTGACGGATTGGAACTCTTTACTGTATAGGGACGGCAACTCTGTGATAAAAATATCGTGACATCTTAATATATATTCTTTTGACTATTTCTTTTTTTTTTTTAAGAATTCATTTTCTTCCAAGTGATTAAAAAAAAAAACAACCCTCTGAAGTTATTGAATATCGTTCACAAACACTTTAGACTTTGTATGGCACAGTCAATTTTTAATCATTAAATTATACGTTTATGATAATTTTCATAATTAATTATAACTACATATTAAAAATTATAAATATATAATTATCATTTATAATAAAATTACAGTAAAAACTTATTTTTAAATTAAATCACCCCTCGCTTGCTTCACTTTATCCCGTATTCTTGTAATATTACCCTTAATGTTAATATTTAATTTGAATTAATTACTTTATTTTTGTTTTTCCAATTATGTTGGTTTAATATCACTGAAGAACAAAACATGTGTCAACGGTGACACTTACTAAAAAGGAAAGGTTGTTTCCCGTTCTTTCCATTTGCCCAAGATGCCACGTAATTGCGCGTTCTCCTCTTGTCTAATAACAAATAAAAGTTAGCTCATCTCCACAAGTACTTTTAGGAGATGACACGTTGTAGTTTTTTATTACTTTTTTTTTTTTTCCCTCTTTGTGAATATCGGACATTACACTAAAAAGAATAATTTTCCTTTGCTCTATATTTTTAGCTATGTACTTGATAAAAATTGCACAAAATCAAAGCACAAATCCAATCGTTGATATAAACGGTACAGTCACTTTTTTAAACCCAGATGTATTAAGGTGGTTAGATCATGTTCACTTTTTATATATAATTAATTACATACGAAAAGCAGCAGCAAAGAGATGGTGTCCTGTGATTGTCATTGCAATTGCGGTGTGAGTCACCATAAAAGCGAACAAAATCATCTAAAACAGTCACGATTCAATGGTGGCAAATGGTGCGCGCGGCCCTAGTCAGATATTTTTAATAACTTATTAACATTTATTTTATATACTTCTTTTCAAATAAAATAAAATTTCAGTCTTAAAGAGTCAAGAGAGTAAGGATAACCCTGCCACCGTGGTATGGGACGATCTCAGTATTAGTCATAAGGTTCGGATGTAACAAATATCTGGCAATAGAAGGAGGAAAGCATGTAATATCCACACCCCCCCCCCCAAAACCCAAAAAAAAAAAAAAAACACCAAAAGGAACGAAGATATGTCTATGCAAGCAGTGATGGGTTCTACGTTGAGTTAGGCTAAATATAAAATGCCTGTAAGACACAAGAAAGGTTAGAAGGTGTCAAATATACGTTCAATTCTGATACTTCAATACTTAAATCAGTAAAGAGAGTCAAAA
This sequence comes from Ceriops zippeliana, assembly GCA_037897445.1. NCBI lineage: Eukaryota > Viridiplantae > Streptophyta > Magnoliopsida > Malpighiales > Rhizophoraceae > Ceriops > Ceriops zippeliana. The sequence continues at coordinate 426,644 of JBAPLH010000188.1, read as the reverse complement.
AAAAAAAAAAAAAAAAAAAAAAGAAGGAAATACGAGAGTAAAAGAAGAGGAGAATGAAAAGTTTACCGTATAAATAGAAGGATGTTTATGTTTATAGAGAGCTAAGTGGGCAACCAAACCTAGTGGACCTTAACTGCGGTGTGGTTATTTGGGTGCTAACGCATTGACCCACAACGCCTACAGCTCTGACCGAGTCGGTGCGCCCAAACTAGGGAGTATTGAACCGATGGCATGCTTGTGGGATAAAGCCTACGGAGTTTGGTGGGCCCAATCCTTATCAACGTGTATTAAGCAGAGTGGTTTTTGCGCCAATAATTTGGTGGAGCCTTCCAGTTCCATGCACCGGAGCAATTCGAAAGCTTAAAGTTTCGCTTATTCTTTAACTTTATCTGTTAGAATCGAGAGGTCCTAATGCTTTAATGTAATAGGGAGTGAGGTAAATTCTCTGGGGTCAGAAGTTTGCTGTAACCAGCTACAATTGTCTTTTTTTTTTGTTTTTGTTTTTGAGCAACAGCGACTTAACAATGCATTATTATCGGTCATGCCTGTTGCACTATTGATGTTCCAGCCGACACCTCCCTCGTAAAACCTCGACGTTTGACAAAATGCTGTCTTGAACCACTAATCTTTTCGAAAGTTATAGTTCTCCATTACTGTTCCAACAATACGATTGAAAGCAATAAGGTAAAAATTAATCATATCTGAGATTGACTAACAATTTCGCTCGTTTACATTTTGATTTGGATATGGTTACAAACGATTGTCATTGGGGCATTGGCATACCATAATATTCCAAATTAGCCATATTAATTATAAATATTAGCATAATCAAAATAGTTTAATCGGCTAATTGTCATAAGTAACGTAAAAGAATAAGGATAATTTAGTCTAATAATCATCTTCAGCTACTTTAAAAAATAAAGGTGGCTTAGCAAATTTACTTTTTTGATTAGTAAAACAATCTATTTAAACTACTCAATATATATATATGTGTGTGCGTGTGTGCGTGTGTAAGGGTAATTTTGTAAAATAATATATAAAAATATTTTAATTGACAGGCTTAAAATTTTCTCACTTATAAATAACCTGATGAATGAGACTTGCGCGCCCGCTAATGGAAACATGGAAGCAGAACTAGACAGCCACCGTGTTTTTCGGCAGTTGGGATGTAACTTGTCAGGGATAATGAAATAAGCTGATTGAAATTTATTTCTTACGATGGGTTTATATTTTATCATCGGTATCTCTTTTGTCTTCTGGGGACACCTATTTTGTCTTCTGCTTGTTGCTTGCTGCTCTTTCAAATGGGCAGCATCCAAGTGGATGAATTTGCTTCCATGATCTTGCAACCAGTAAATAAGCTATTGATTGTGGCGTAGTAATTAACGTTTAGGAACATGGTTTTAAATTTTATTAGTTACGGCTTAGCAGGCACAACCTTACGACGTGATAAATAGGCTTTGACGATCGAGATAATTGCACGGATGCAAAAAAAAAAAAAAAGTCACATTACTCAAAAGGTTAGTCGGGATCAAGTAAAACACCCGTCATGTTATAATATCCTTTAAATACGGTCCCTACCGAAACAATTTTTACTTCAAATAGGAAATTTATTCAGAGGAATTCAAAGATGAAACCCGTACGTCTAATTTATTTAGTCTCCAATTCGCCGTTAGTCTAAGTTATTGAATTTTCTTCAAGATTTACCTGGAGTTTTATGTTTTTTTGAAACTCCATAATTAGTTGTGGCCAACTTGAATATAAAAATGGAGTAAACTGCAGAAACCCTACGTCGCCCATGAACTTTGCATCCTATTTGTTGGGTAAAAGAGAGCTATCACCTTTTCCACCTAACGCCAACCTGTCCGTTGCCGACGAAATTGTCTTAAAGAAGAAGAAGAAGAAGAAGAAGATCAATACAGTAAAGGAGCTTTTCATAAAGACATGAAGCAGGAAAATTGCAACTCCATTACGAGTTTTTAGGTTCAGACCATTTAGTTAGATTTAGACGATCGAATAGCTTGGTCAAAATTGATGCCATGACACTATATATGACGTAGAAACACCTCCAGCGTGTGAAGAAACTGAAATGTACCCAGACTAGGGTTCCCTCACATTTTGCTACCTTATCAATGTCCCAAGGCTAGATATCTCCTGGCTTTGTTTGCATTGATATAATTTGGTGAATTTGTTTGCTTTTACTTCTGTTAAGCGACTACTGAGTCGAGTTTTGCAGGATAGCTCTTCCTTTTATGATAGATCTTACATTTATTCTTAAATTTGAACTTAAGAGCTCTAGGAAAGATGTCAAATATTGGTAAGTTTATTCATTACAGTAATTGTAATTAATTTTACGAGGAAAAACTAGAACATGGGAGGCGCTGCTAAGCGCTAATCCACAGGCCTCAATTACTTGAAGGCAGATTATGAAGCAAAAAAAGAAGAGGCTTTTCCTAATTTCGCCCATTATGCTAACCATTTTTCTTAATATCTAACATGTGAATCTATATTGATTACGTAATTGGTCCATCAATTTGTCATTTGGTAGAAATCCAAGTTCTATAATATCTTTAGTAACTGCTTGTGCAAAGGAAAGAAAAATCTTTCCTTCTTTCTCCCTGAGTTTTTTGTTTTACATTTGTTATTGATACATAAAACTTGGCTCACATAATTGTTGAAGGACTTTAAGGAAGTTTGAGGCATCCCCGACTTTCTTTTTTTTTTTTTTTTAATTTTTTTTTTTTTGTTTGACAATTATACTAAAAATATTAAAATAAAAAGAAACATTTAAGTATCGACATTGCATAGATCTTTTAATTTTTCAAGTCATATGTTATCAAATTAAAGACCTTACCCATTTAATCTCCTCTTGATATATTGGACAATTTAATGCATTGAACATCAATCCAATAATAAAAAGTTATATTCTATCATTAAGAATCATAATAGGAACCCTATTACAGTATAAATACAGATGTAGGTGTATATATATATATATACACACACAAAAGAGAGACTTTTGGGTTTATTTATTGATTTATTCATAAGATTTATCCATACACAAAGCAATTTCCCTAAATTAAATTCCAGGCAAGTGCCTTTTTTTTTTTATGAGAAACCAGACAAGTACATTTTAACTTACAAAAGAGAAAAAAAAAAAAAGAAACGTTGATTGGAGGTGGGGGAGGGCCTCCAATTGCAAGCCACATCCTGAAATATAAATAAGGGAATAAGGAATTGCTCGATTTCACTATTTTCAGAAAAATATTCCATATATTACGCAAGAGGAAAAAAAAAAAAGGCAAACACAGGTGATGGCATCTTATGAAGTGATGTATATAATTGCATAAACAAAAGGCCAGAAAAAAGGCAATTGAAGAAAGAAACAAGTGTGTGCAAGTTAGAAACAACTCAAAAATTCAAAGCAGTGACAATATTTTAATGGGTTAGGAGTTCACAAAGTTTTGGAAGGTTGTGATGGTAAGCAAGATAACGCGACTTTGACCCCGACAATTTGTCCTTTTCTAATTAGAATTGATCTACGGTTCCCATCAAAACTAAAAGAAAAGGAAAAAAAAAAAAAATCGATTTATCGTAATTTAGTAGTTCTAGATAAATAGATGGTCAAATATAAAATTGACGGTAATCGGTATGCTAAGTTCAAGGCCCCTTGATTAAAACGGTAAAATTGACCCCTTTTTTAAGGTAAATAAATAAAAGAAAAGGTTCAAAGCTTCTTATTTATTGCATATTTTCGCCAGCATCCTCAATTTGTCAAAATTGTCTAAAATGAATAGGAAAAGTGAAAAAAAAAAACCCAACAATAAATCAAATCCTTTTGTTTGTGTCAAACACAACAATACGTTTAAAAAATGAGAAATAAAGTTGTGACTAATGACGAAAAAACTTTGATGTTGTTTACTTTACCTAAATTTGAGATTTAATACGACATTATTGTTTGCTTTCGTTGCCCACAGTTTGACTTTAGATGTAACATTATCTACTTTCACATTAATTTTCTGGTTATGTTCTCTTTTTTTGAATGGTGATACCAAATAGCGACATTCAACAGAATTGAAAGAATTGAACTTGTTCCACGATGACTCTCAGAAACTGGCAACCCAAAGAAAACAAGGAACCAAAGCCATTTGGGTCGGCACTCTGGAAACCGACGGTGGCGAGAGCGACCCAATATTACACGTGGCAATGAGCTTCCGATTCTATCCCCATGTGTCACACGTAGCAAAGCCAACTTGTGGGCTTACACGTTGTGCAATCTGATTGGCTTCCTGCCGAGAACCGGTGCTGCTGACGTGGGACGTCGCTGTCGGAAAGAGCTGCTTCAGAGGACACCAAAAAGAAAGACAGTCGTGATGGCCTAATCAGTTCGTGACAAAGCCTCGATTAAAGTGCCCTTCATACTTTTGCCACATTTTGTTAAAATTACCGTTTTGCCCACTGATTGCAGTTGCTTACTCTGCCGGGACCTACTTGTTCATCCCAGTTGACAGCATTACCCTTAGTTCTGCCTTCTTTTTACAATGCCAACCTAGTTCTTTGTCAAAAAGCAATTCCTTCTCGCTGTTTCCTATAGGGCAAGCAATTTACAAAAAGGTAAAGAAAAGATGGTCGCCCCTATCACCCGATAGAGTAGGGGAGTTAGTTACAACTACAACCACATTTTTTCCTACAAAGATTATTTTATCATTTTGGGGTTTTACTTTTTTAAATTCCATAGATAAAGAGGGTATATGTATATATATATATAAAAGAAAAAATGTCAATTAATTTTGAATTTTTTATTATTAATCTCAATTTATACATGGGCTTCGTCATTTGGCACAACAGTACCACTCCTACCAACTCTGGGTTCGTTGGTATGCTTTTTAAAATTATAGATGTAAATAAAATATGCCTCTCTCTCTCTCTCTCTCTCTCTCTCTCTCTATATATATATATATATATATATATATATATATTCATTTATACTTTTTAGATGAATAAGGCATGTTAATGTGGTTTTGAATCAATTTAAGAAAATCTATTATGTTTGTGAAAAAAAAAACAATACATATACTTTTAAGTAGAAGTCATGTTACGTTAACATTGAACAATTGAAGGCATAATAAAGATAAAATATTGGGAGGGTTGACTATAACCATAAGAAAGTAATTTCAAAAAAATAATATAATTGTTTATAAATTGAAATAAATTAAATAAAATATATATTTTTAGTCATATTGATTAACAATTATAAATATAATTTTATGACTGTAAAGATACAAAATTTATGATTCACAAATTTCTTCTTTTATAGGCTACACTAAGGACTCTATCAGTCATTAATCTTTATTCAACTTCCTTTCATTGTGATAAGTGATTATGATGGGTTTAAATTCAAATTAACTATTATAATAATTAAATAATTATTCTTTTAATTATTATTAAAATAAATATATACCAATCATATGGATTATATAATTTCAACATTCTCTCACTTAACTTGCATGATTCCAAATTGGTGATATTCTTAATAATGGTCATTATACAAATTACCTAATTCAACTAATTCAAACTATATTTTACATAACTAAAAATTTTTATACATGGATCATGACAATTATTTAATATTTCTAGAAACATTTCCTTCTATATATCACAATGATAGTGAATTTCTAATTATACACTTTATTGAGACAAGATTTTATCGAATAAAAAAACTTTATATCTCAATTCATACAAGTCCTAAATAAACTCTATACAAATAATCTTTATGTGTACAAAATAAAATTCAAATAAAGTTGATTAGTCTCATATACTCAACTTAATCCTTATATGACTTAACTGACAATCCTTTAGTCATAAAATCAGTAATCATAAATTAAGTATTAATATGTTATATTACAATTGTTTGCCTTTTAACATGATCTCTAACAGTTAAATACTTTATATTGATATACTTGTTTTAACTTACACTTTTATTGTTCTTTGAGAAGAACACTATAGCTAAATCATTATAATATATTTTTAATGGTTTAGAAATAGAATCAACAATTTATAGTCTTGTGATAAAATTCTTCAACCATAAAGCTTGCGCTATAGTCTCATGGCATGTAATAATTCTGCCTTTATAGTTAAAGAGGTAATTATAGTCTACTTGATGCTTCTTTAAGATATAACACCTTTAACAAACATAGAAATGTATAGTGGTGGACTTTCCATTATCTATACAACTAGCAAAATTAGCATCTGAATAACTGACCACCTCTATATGGTCGGTATGTCTGTATATAAGTTTGTAGTTCTTAATTCCTTATAGATACCTTATAACCTTTTTGGTAGCTTTTTAATATTCTTGCTTATGATTACTCTAGTATCTCCTCAACATTTCTACTGCAAATGTAATATCAAGTTTAGTGTACACGTGTGCATATATAAAGCTACCAACTGCTGATGCATATAATATGTGTTTCTTTCCTTTCATTCCAAGTCATTTTGAGGATATTGTGCAAAATTGAATCTGTCCCCTTTAACTATAAAGGTTACAGTGAAAGAACATTTTTTCATTTTAAATCTTTCTAAAACCTTTTTAATGTAGGTCCTTTGAGATAATCTTAATGTTTGTAGGATTTATCTTTATGAATTTTTATGTCAATGACATAAGAAACTTTACCCATATCCTTTATTTCAAAGTTTTGAGAGAGAAATTTCTTTGTCTCATGTAGCAACCCAAATTATTCCATGCAAGTAAAATATCATTCACATATAGAATTAAAATAATGTATATGTTTTCACTAACCTAAGGTATATACATTAATCTACAATATTCTCTGTAAAGCCATATAAGATCATAACATTATGGAATTTTATATACCACTATCGAGAAGTTTGCTTAAGCCCATATATAGATTTATTGAGTTTGCATACTAGGTGACTTCCTATATCAACAATAAAACCTTTAAGTTGATTGATGTGTACCTCTTCCTTAAGATTTTCATTTAAAAAGGTAATTTTCACATTCATCTGATGTAGCTTTAAATTATCATCTGATGTAGCTTTAAATTAAAATGAGTTATTAAAATTATAATAATAATTCTAAATGAATCCTTTTTTGAAATGGGAGAGAAGCTTTCAAGATAATTAATACTTTCTTTTTGAATGAAACTTTTAATTACAAGTCTTGCTTTGTATCTTTCAATATTACTAGAATAGTTTTTTTTGGTCTTATAAAGCCATATGTAACCAATAACTATAACTTTATTTGGTAATATAACAAGATCCCAAACTTAATTACTAGCTATGAATTTCATTTCTTCCTTTACGGCATTATACCATAATTCAGTTATTTCACTTTTCATAATTTGTGAAAACATGTAAGGATGATTCTTATAATTAACATCACCTTTTGTAAGTATATAAGATAATCATTAGGAATTGGTAATTTCTTTGGTCTTGAGAATTTTTAAGCCATTCATTTTATGGTTTAAGTATCATAAGATCTATATTTACTTGTATTACATTGAATATTAGATGTTCAATTCATTGTTCTTCAATATTATCATATACATTTTCTTGAATAACAACTAAATCTTTAAATTCTATGGAAACTTTAATAGAGTCTTTACTTTCCTTGAATTGCACATTTTGAGAAAATTTACTCCTATTAAATTTAAGATTCTCAACTTTAGTAATTCTAGGTGTAATTAAAGGATAGTAAAATCTAAATCCCTTGGAGTTGATTGCATAACTTATGAAAAAATCACTGGTTGGATCTAATTTCTTTAATTGAGAATTATAAATTCTCACTTCAACAAGACAACCTCATACATGCATATATTGTAAACTAAACTTCCACCCATTTTATAATTCAAATGGATTTTTAGAGATAACTTATGATATAACTTTATTCAAGATATATATTACAGTTTTTAAGGTTTTACTCCATAAACTTAATGAGAAATTAGAATTATTGATCATATTTCTCATTATGTTTATAAGTATGTGATTTCTTTTTTCAGCTACATTGTTTTGTTAAGGTATGCCTAGAGTGATATATTATGTGATAATACCCTCTTCTTTAAGGAATTTAGCAAATGAAACCTTTTATTGTCCTTTCTTTATGTTCATTCCATAACACTTTTGTTTACTACTTCAATCTTATATGTTTTAAAAGCATCAAGTACTTTAATTTTATCAAACTATAAGTATAAATACATAAGTTTTGTATTATCGTCAATGAATGAGATAAAATATCTTTGACTATTAAGACAATAAGTGAAAAATAGTCCACATATGTTTGTATATCTAATCTCAAGAATTTCTAAACTTTTCTTAACACTTTTAGAATTCTTGTTTGTTCGCTTACCCTTTATGCAATCTATATAAGTGCTAAAATTTGTAAAGTCAAGAGTTGATAGAACTCAATCTTTTATAACTCTTTTTATTCTTTTAAAAGAGACGTGACCTAATTTTTTATACCATAATTGAAAAGATTATTCATTAACACTATATCTTTTTATACCAATTCTTTCATGTAATGTAGTATTACATTTCTTAATTGGGTTTTAATTTAATTTGTATAGACCATTAACCATGTATCTAAAACCAATAATAGTTTCATTTTGTGAAATACTAAAATTATAATTCTTAAAAATAAATTAATAACCATCACTAGTTAATTTGGAAACAGAAGTTAAATTCTTAGAAGATGAGGGAATATAAAAGGTACTTTAAAGGTTTAAAATAAATCAAAATTTTAAAACCAAATAATAAGTCTTCATAGCCTCAACATAAGAATACATCTAATTTTCCAAATAAATACTTTCCTTATTTTTCTTCGACTTCTTTAGCTCTAAAAAGCTTTGCATAATATTGATAACATGTATTGTAGTACTAGAATCAATCTACCATGTATTATTTAGAGTATCAATTAAAAGAGATTAATGATACACTAAAGACATGGTAGTATCTTTCTTTATTAACCATGCCTTATACTTTATACAAGCTTTTTTCACATGTCTATGCTTTTTACAAAAAGAAACATATACATTGATTGCTAGTTTTCTTCATTAGTATATTTGTATTTTTCTTTTAGTATAATTTTTTTTTACCTTATTTGTGTTTTGCCTTTTCTTTAGTCACAATATAAGTACTTTTTAAATTTTTGTGATTCATTCTCTTCTCCTTTTGAACACACGTGGTCATAAGTTCATTAATTAACTAATTTCCTTTATATGTGTTAATGATATTTTAAAAGTTATACATAATACATGATAAAATATACTAAAGAGGTCTTAGATATGTTAACTTCTAGGAACTTAATTTAAGTAGCAATATCCGTCAATGTGCTCACGCACACTTTTAGAATTGTCAAATTTCTTTCTTGAAAGTTTTTTTTTTATTAAGGTATTTGCTAATGTCATTTCATGAATTATTCTTCAATTAACTTTCATGAAATCCTTGACTTTGTCTTTATTAAGAATAGAGTCCTTGATGCTTTTATTGAAGTTAAACTTAATGATCATTAAGTTTATACTATCAAATCGCTTTCATTTATTATAACTTTTTAAGTTAACTTACTTGATTTCATAAGAATAGGTAATTGATCCTCACGAAAGCCAAATTAATATTTATACACTTTAGAGTCAAATGACTTTTTCTTTTCGGTATACAAAATTATCACCAAACAATATTGAAATATAAAAAAATCATTATAAGAAGGAATAAGAACACTTACATTAACCAAGAAATATATACCAAGTAATGTCACGAGAATAATAAACATTATAAATATAAATTCAAACTTTTCTGTGGGCAAGAGTTGTTACATATATTGAATTTATATATATTTTATAATAAGATTAATGAATCAAACATTAAAATATAAAATTTTTATACTTATGGATATAAAAAAATTTAATTTTAATAATTAATTTAATATCTTATTTTAATTAATCTATTAAAATAAATACTTTATTGTATAATCAAATAGTTTATTTTAAAAATTAATTACAATTTTTATATGTCATTTATAATTTATAAACTATAACTTTATATACTTTCTTGATAAATTATCAATATTATAACAATTTAAAATATTATGTCTATTCTTAAATCATGACATTTTGAGACCAAAATAATTTACATTTTCTAAATTTTAAAATAACATATACATAAAAATTATGCATAAATATTTTATATAATTAATTAAATAATTAAATACGATATAATAGATTACCTTAAATAAAAATATTTATTTATTTATTATTATTATTTTCTCTATGTTAAAAAAATCCTTCATTTTTTTTAACTGATGTTCGGCCTAGTTGGCCGGTGTTCCACCGGGATGGCCCTCATCACCGTAGAGGATCGTTTCCGCCGGCGGCAGGCTGATGGCGTTCAGCCGAGATGGTCGTTTGACCATCCGACAGACCTTTGCGGTGGAGTGAGGATCGCCGGCGTTCAACTGGAATTGTCGTCGGTCATTCGCAAAATCAACGTTACTGGCCGGCCGTCGACGAGCTTGAAACAGTACTCAGTGGCCATCGTCAGTCCATTAAACATCTTGGGATACGACCGTCCGGACGTAAAACGACCTGTGTTGCCGCCGACCAGCCTGTGACCGGAATGGCCGTCCGGCCGTTGATTGGTCCTGAAACGGCCCTAGATGGCCGTCGACGGGCGGTGAGACCGCTTGATGGTCGTCGACTGTGCCTTGTCCCTCACTGTATATGGTGGTCGGCGGTCAATTGGTGATGGTTGGCAGTCAATTGCTCACTGCCTCCTCTGCTGGCTCGCCAACGGCAACATAACTGCAAAGGGGCTCTTTCTCTCTCTCTCTATATATTACTAACAGTATAAAATATTTACCAAACACGTGCTCACGATAAAATAATACATAATAATCAGAATATATACGAAAATTATTTGTTAATTTTTTTAAAAATAAATTCATTATAATATTAAATAAAATAATAAAATTATATGTTAATTAGATTTTGATATCACAATATAAGAAAATAATTTTTAAAAATAATATAATAATTTATGAATCAAAATAAATTAAGTAAAAAATAAATTTTTAGTCATAAGCTTGTAATTATAAAAATATAAAATTTACAATACTGATTAAGTCTTTTAATTTATAATTTAATATTTTTAAAACGTATATTAATAATTTAAACTTTTCTTTTTATAAGTTACACTATAAATCTTATTTAGTTGTTAATTCTTATTTAAAATAAGTGATTATGATTGATTTAAAATTAAATTAATTATTATAATATTTATTTTTTTAAAGGAACATCAAAATGAATATTTGCTAATATTTTGACGCCACTCCCCAAGTACTCGATTGTCATTTTAGCCGTTCTACAAAAGCATAATCGTGGCAACAAATTGAAAAGGAGCTTGGAGGAGTTGGAGGGTGTTTTTTATTTTTTCCTCCTTCCTATAAATTCCTGTTTTCATGCAAGGGTACTTTTGTCAACATGCAGCAGTAGAATCAAAACCAAACACATCTCAAATAATACAACCTAGCGTGCGGAAGTTGTCTACTGGGGTAATGGACTTGCAATGGATTGGGATGCAAAAGCAATGGCCCTTCTTCTTCTTTAGTGGAACCATTCCTTTTCTACCCTTTAATTAACAGAGGTTTCTTAGTATCTTATTATAATATATCTTGATCTTTAATTAATAATAGATCAAATTTAAAATTAAGATATTTACAAAGAATTAATTCATTTGTTGAGTGAAACTTAGAATGGAAAGCCATAATATAATGGCATGAATACAAGTGATATTTTTTTGTTTTTCTTTATTGTTGTTATTATCATGGGTTGGACGGCATGGGAGTATGGATAAAGATAATGGCCTTATTGCTAGCAGACATTTGTATTTCCATATGATCATATTCTTCACATCTTTTTTTTCTCTCTCACAGATTATTCCTTGGTTAGTGTGTTCGTGAATCCCATTCTTCCTCAGTCTTCTTCCTATTCGATTAGCACTCTAGTCCTGCTAAAGCTACAAACTTTCACTAATAATTGTTACTTTTTACTTGTGTGAATAGGCTTTAGATTTGATGGTTGCTGTTGGGGGGATACACTTGGGAGTCAGAAGCATTAATAATCACGTGGTGGCCGTAGAATTTGCTGCTCGTTGTCAAGAATTTATTAGGCACCCCCTCCTCGCTTAACTATAGATTTCTTAGTCAGATTCTTATCTGGGTTTTTGTTTTAACAACTAAATTTCGAATCTTTGTCGGTCATTGAGTTGTGTTTCGTTTCCTGCTCCGTGTCCTTGGTTGGTTGGTTGGCTGGCTGGCTAGCGGTCGCACTCAGGGATAGAAACAGGCTTCTGTTTTAGAATTAGAAACTCGGAATCTGAAGATTCGCTGATTCTTGGTTGTGGTGTGTGAATTTTCCTATTTTCTTCAATCCCGGGGGCCTCTGTCTTGTATTCAGTTTGATTTCTTTTGGGTGTACATGTATTGGTGGATAAGGTTGTTCAATTCTACTTCTTTATGGTAAGTTTGGAGTTGTACTATGCTATTCCCTTTGGTTTCTGGTTTGAATCAGCAGTAAGTCAGATTAACTGAGCCTTGGTGCTGTTTCAAGTTGTTGTCTTGTGTTAGTGGTTGTTACTGTCTTAGATGAGTTTGCTCCATGTGTTGGGATTTGGGTTAAAAGTGGGTTATCTATCTTGGATGCTATGTTGCTGGATTGTATCAGTAATTTCCATGAGCTGGTTCATTGATGGTGAAATTGAGGGAAGTAAGATGGGTTTGTTTGGTAATGGTGGCAAGGTGTGGCTTAAGTACTGGGAGAAAATTATGGGAAACAGCAAGATCCACCAGCACTATTACCTGTATATTGGATCCAAGAAAGTTAGAGAGACATGGTGGAGAAAACTCTTGTTAGTGTGGGTAATTGGTTGGTTGCTGCTCTCTTTATGGATCTTTTGGTATATGCGGTCACAAGCCACTGAAAAGAGGAAGGAGACTCTTGCAAGTATGTGCGACGAGAGGGCTAGGATGCTGCAGGATCAATTTAACGTGAGCATGAATCACATACAGGCTATGTCTGTTTTGATCTCAACCTTTCACCACGGGAAGAACCCTTCTGCTATTGATCAGGTTAACTGGATCTCCTTCTCTAATATTGGCACTTCTGAATGTCCAATCGGGCAGGCAATAGGAATTATTTTAGTGGTGCTAGATACTGAAGCTGGTGGGGATGGATGATTTCCTTGTAGTCTGCTAAATGGCCTCTATAATCTTTTTTGTTTGAGAAAAAATGCCACGCTTAATTCTCATGTTGTGATTTGCTGCCTTGACGTGATACCTGAGCTCACTGTGTTTGATAAATTGATTTCATGCTTGTGTGTAGAATTTGGTGTAATGGTAAGGTTACTCCATTGTAACCAATTCGAGTCACAAAATGTGCTTCTGTGTATAATTTGGGGATTTCAGTCCATAAATGAACCTGAGCCTTTTTGGATCTTAGCACTAAATGCAGCTTAATATCTGAATTCTTTGTTTATGATCACTACAATGCTGTAAAAGCTTATACCAACTTTTAAAAAATTATAGGGCACTTTTGCAAGATACACGGAAAGAACTGCTTTTGAGAGGCCCTAACAAGTGGTGTTGCATATGCTGTAAGGGTACTTCACTCTGAAAGAGAAAAAATTGAGAAGCAACAAGGCTGGACTATTAAGAGGATGGATATCCTTGAGCAAAACCCAGTTCATAAGGATGACTATAACCTGGAATTGTTGGAGCCGTCACCAATTCAAGAGGAATATGCTCCTGTCATCTTTGCCCAGGATACCATTTCACACATAGTTTCTCTTGATATGCTATCTGGAAAGGCGAGTTCCTTTCTTTTTTGTTATATTTATATTTTCTTGTGATTTCATCCTTGGTTCCATTTGCACATTTAACTGAGATATACAGCATCGTAGACTAAATGGCAACGCTACTGAGTGTGGTGTAATCCATATCTAGTTATCTAGATAGATTTTTGTGTAGCTAGTTTATAATGCAGGCTCATGATATTGAGCCATGGAGTTTTGCTTATGCCTCAACAAACAGGAAGATCGTGAAAATGTGTTGCGTGCCAGAGCTTCAGGAAAGGGTGTTCTAACTGCTCCTTTCAGGTTACTCAAAACTAACCGCCTTGGTGTCATTTTAACATTTGCTGTCTACAAGACCGATCTCCCAATAAATGCAACTCCAGATGAGAGGATTCAAGCAACTGATGGGTAAGGTTCTTTTATTTACTTTAGCCTGGAGAGGGAACAAATTTTATTGTTCCCCGGGGATGAAAGTGGAGATTGAGAGAATAAAATCGATTCTTTCTCTTCCATTCCGTAATGCACTCTCAGAATCCAGAATGAAGACCAGTATTTAAAAATCTTACAATTAGTCCCTTATTGAAATTCAGATAGTGGAAAAGAGAATTGATGTTGAAAACTGTATCACAAGAAGTTTCATCAACTATTTGCAGTATCTTGTTATCATGACCTTAGCATTACACTTTCATGAAACACCTGTAATTTGTAAGTGTAGAATTTTCATATCACTATGCCAATAATATTATGAAGGAGCTTTTATGATGATCTGTCTCTACCAAGCAGGTACCTTGGAGGAGTCTTTGATATTGAGTCGCTTGTTGAAAAGTTACTTCAACAGCTTGCAAGCAAACAGACTATCCTAGTGAATGTTTATGATACCACTAATCAGTCTCATCCAATTAGCATGTATGGCTTAAATGTATCAGATCATGGGTTGGAACATATTAGCAGCCTTAATTTTGGAGATCCCTTTAGAAGGCATGAGATGCGTTGCAGGTAATTAATAAGCAACTCTATTTTGTCTTTGTTGGACACAGACCTCTCTTATTTGTTTATTGCTCATTTTTGGTGTTTCACTACAAATAGAGAAAATAAGTATTGAGCAAATTTGATATTTTCATATGCCAAGTCATGTCTCTTGGAGGTGATTTGTCTATTTTTACTGTGTGGAACTAAAATATCTTCCATATGGAGGAGCTGAATCCAGTGTGTGAATGTTTAGAATGTCTATCAGCTAAATGGATGTATGAACTGGGTGTTTTCTTAACACAGATTTAAACAGAAACCTCCGTTGCCGCTATTAGCGATGATGACTTCAATTGGCATCCTTGTTATTGCATTGCTTCTTGGGCATATATTTCATGCAACAGTGAATCGAATTGCTAAAGTTGAGGATGATTACCATGAAATGATGGAACTTAAAAAGCGGGCTGAGGCAGCTGATGTTGCGAAATCTCAGGTGTAGTATTTTGTACCATTATTTGCTCAATTGAACTTGCTTAGGTTTTACCCGTAATGCATATGGTCCTTATGAAATTCAACTTTCTACAGTTTCTTGCTACGGTTTCCCATGAGATCAGAACCCCAATGAATGGTGTTCTAGGTGAGTTTTGAAGTTGCCCTTTGATCATTGAAGTCATAGCAAGGCATTGCTGGGCAAATACTAAAATGTGAAATTTGTGCATCATGGAGTTAATACTTTTCCTCTGCAGGGATGCTGCATATGCTTATGGACACAGATCTTGATGAAACTCAACAAGATTATGTTAGAACTGCACAAGCTAGTGGCAAAGCTCTAGTCTCACTCATAAATGAGGTTTTAGATCAGGCAAAGATTGAATCTGGTAAGCTTGAGCTTGAAGCAGTGCTATTTGATCTGAGGGCACTTTTGGATGAGGTGTTGTCACTCTTTTCTGACAAATCTCAGGAGAAAGTTGAGGTAATATATCTATGGTTATACTTGCCCCTACCTTTCCATCCTTGGTTCGACTCTTTTTCTATTATATCATGTGCAATGGTCTAACACCTGTATTATGAAATTTGCATGATCAATGGTGGGAAGAGCAGTTGGCAGTCTACATATCTGATGGTGTTCCAGAAATGCTAATTGGTGATCAGGGGAGGTTTCGGCAAATCATCACAAATCTCATGGGGAACTCAATCAGAGTAAGCATCTAGTTAATTTGTAATTAAATTTAGATGGTTATGCTACGCTTCCATCTTTTGTGATTTGACATGAACATGCCACTTATCTAACTACCACTGCAGAAATATAAAAGAAAACATCAACTAACAGGCAATTCTAATCAATTTTTGCACCATGGGAAGGAATTTAATGTTGACATTTTAATATTATGCCTTGTCATCTAAACCATTGGTATTTGACTTTGAGTTTGGGTTTTGGTTCCCATGCTGTGAGTTCATTGTTATTGATTAGTTTATCCTTCAGTTAGTGACTGTTGCAACCCAGTGTCAAATGCCATTGCATGTCTTCAGCTGGGCTTTTGCCCCTGTCATGCCATGGGAAATGTAGGAAATATTGAAAATAGCTTTCTTCACTTCTTTCTTTGGCGGGCATGGTTGAGGAAATGTCATGCCTGCTGTGAGGGTCATTCAAACCTCTGAGAAGACAAGACTATTGTCAGCAAACACTGGATGTATGCTCTTTTAAGTGATGTTCCATTTCTGTTGTGTTATGCTCTTTTTGTCTAATTAGAAGATTCATAAACATTAACCCCCCTCAACAGTTCACTGAGAAGGGACACATCTTTGTCACCATCCATCTTGTTGAGGAGGTGAACGAGGAGGTGATTGACTCTATCAATGTTGAGACAGAGTCTTCTTCATGGAACACCCTGAGTGGCTTGCCTGTTGCAGATAGACGCCAAAGTTGGGCTGGATTTAGGACTTTCAATCAAGAGAGATCCGGTTGTACTCTCTCATCATCCTCATCTAATTTGGTTAATCTGATTGTGTCGGTTGAAGATACAGGAGTAGGGATCCCTCAAGAAGCCCAATCTCGAGTGTTCACCCCTTTTATGCAGGTTGGTCCATCCATTTCCCGAACAGGGGGCACAGGCATTGGTTTAAGTATTAGCAAGTGTTTGGTTGGTCTCATGAATGGGGAAATTGGGTTTGCAAGTGTACCAAAGATTGGCTCCACCTTTACATTTACTGCTGTCTTTACCAGTGGCTGCTCCAATTCAAATGAGTACAAGAGCCAGAAAATTAGCAGCCAGTACAATGCTGTGTCTTCAGAATTCCAGGGCAGGATAGCATTGATTGTTGACCCTAGACCTATTAGGGCCAAGGTTTCAAGATATCATATCCAACGGCTTGGAATTCATGTTGAAGTGGTTAAGGACTTAAATCAAGGTTCATCTGCCATTAGTGGTGGGAACAGAGTTTATGACGTCCTTCTTATTGAGCATGAAGTTTGGAATAGGGACTTGAGCATCTCGGCTCTCTTTGTGGACAATTTACGGAAAATTGAACACAGTCCAAAACTGTTCCTTTTGGCTAATTCTATCAGCTCTTCTAGAACCCACGCTGCTGCCTCTGGTGCTTATACCCCAAATGTCATAATGAAGCCTCTGAGGGCAAGTATGCTGGCCGCATGCTTGCAACGAGACATGGGTATCAGAAACAAGAAGAATCCCCGCAATGGGGAGCTTCCTGGTTTGCCTCTTTGCACTCTCCTCCTTGGAAGAAAAATTCTCATCGTAGATGACAATAGCGTAAACCTCAAAGTAGCTGCTGGTGCATTGAAAAAGTATGGAGCTGAAGTGGTCTGTGTTGAGAGTGGGAAAGAGGCGGTCTCATTGCTTGAGCCACCTCACCAGTTTGATGCCTGCTTCATGGATATCCAGATGCCAAAAATGGATGGGTATGTGATGCCTCAACTTTTAAGATTACTTTGTACTATCTGGGTTTTATTTCTAAGAAATAGGTCTAGTTTCACTTAAGTGAATGGGCATGTAACGCTAGAATTGTTCTGTTAAACTTGTAACTCTGCAAGCCCAGTTTGTGAAGCTATCTGGCTGCATTGTTTTGCCTAAGCACACTTATCTTTATCTGCTTTCTATTGATTTTGCTAAGCTGTTTGGAAATGCTGCGTGTTCTCTCCAGATTTGAGGCCACAAGGCAAATTCGACGGATAGAGCTCAACAGAAACAATTGTATTCAGAGCGGAAAAGTGTCCACTGGATCCTATGGCGATATTTCAAATTGGCATATACCAATTTTGGCTATGACAGCAGACGTGATCCAGGCTACGCAAGAGGAATGCCAAAAGTGTGGAATGGATGGATATGTTTCAAAACCGTTCGAAGCTGAGCAACTGTATCGGGAGGTCTCACGGTTTTTCTTGTCAACCCCCAGTGCAAATTTGTAGAGGGCATTGGAATCGAGGGCATATTTCTGTCTCATGCCACAACTTGGTCCTCCCAGACACCTTCAAGTGCACAACCAGTTGAGAGAGTCTATCGCAACTGTGAGCTATCCCTTGCATATTCAGTCTTTTGCAGTGTCTCTCTTTAAAGTCTCTTATTTTCAGACTTCCATACGGATTGTACACCGTCCAAGCCTTAAGGGTAGATGGATCAGAATAACATGAGGTAATCTACTTGCTGACTTGGTGTTTTTATTGTCTCTAAAGGAAAATGATCCTTTTTTATTTTTTTTCCTTGGCAGCTGAATGTGTATAGAAGCCGTGATTGATCAATTGGGCTTTGAGTTTTCAATTCATTGTTTCACAAGCCGTGCAACAAAGCTAGTTCCAAGCGGTTCACTACGATTGGCTATATACTATATGTGCAGAGACAAAACGGCTGTTTTACTAGGGCATCATCTTCAATACCACTCTCAGGAGGATGGAGGGAATCCATTCTCACTTGGGACCATATTGCAGAAGCTTGTTGTGGGGTTTGCAACCTCTCCTACCGGTAGCAGTTAATTCTTGACAAAACCAAGTCTTTGTTTAAGGAACACTGTTTGTACAATAGAAGATAGATTTATTAGTTGAAAGAATTGAGAGGTAGCTTTCTTGTCAACAATGCCAACAGAGTAGATTTGATAATCTTTGTGTAAATTGTCTCCTCAATAAAAGTGTTCATGCGTAGCTTCTTGTTTTTTCAATTTTTGTTTCTTCAAAAATTCTTGGCCACGAGTGATGTAATCTGCAAATTTAATTGAATGTCAACAACTTTATGTTTCGTTAGGACATTAATCTTGCCGTCGGTATCTCCGAGTGGTTAAGGAGACAGACCAACGCCTGTCGACGGAATTTTATATGTGCTGACGGAGAAATTAAAAACAAAACAATTTCCTTGAAGAGCCCCCGTAGTTTTGTTTTGTTTTGTTTTTTTTTTTTTTTTAATTTTCTCTAGAATTGCAATCCTAGCCCTTGAATTCCTATAAATTAAAATTAAAACCCCCTCCCCCACCCCAGCCCACCCCGAGGGAAAAACTGATCACTGAAATTAGGATTGAAAAATCAAATTAAAAGGAAACCACACGCACAAAAAAAAAACAAAAAAGGTCAGAAAAATTTTCCGCCGGCTTTGATCGATGGATCCAGACGCACTAGCGAAGGCGTTCGTGGAGCACTACTACACGACATTCGATGCGAACCGGACCGGTCTGGCGAACTTGTATCAGGAAGAATCGATGCTGACCTTCGAGGGCCAGAAGATCAAGGGGTCCGCCAACATCGTCGCCAAGCTCACCAGCCTCCCTTTCCAGCAGTGCCAGCATAGCATCAGCACCGTCGACTGCCAGCCTTCTGGTCCCGCCGGCGGCATGCTTGTTTTTGTATCCGGTAACCTCCAGCTCGCTGGCGAACAGCACGCCCTCAAGTTCAGCCAGGCACGCTTCGCTTTCCTTCTCTCTTCTCCCTTTCTCATCATCACCATTATTAGTTGATCTGTGGCGTTTGAGGATTACTGGTCGGATTTATTAGGGTTTTTAGTTGTGTTTGGATCGATCTGCTACTGGTCGATCTTGGATTTTCTGGGTTTTTGGACTTTAGTGATGCTGCTTGTTCTTGAAGTTTAGGAATTGAAGTGTGAATCGCGATGATCTATTAGGGATTATTTTCACTTGATTTGGGATTTTTTTTTTTGGAATTTTTTTGTATTGGCTGCAGAAATACATCGGACATTTCATTTTTATCGTTCTGGTAGATCTATTCTAGGGTTTTTTTAATCTGTGTCCTCTAAATTCAAATGTTATTTATCTGTGGCATATGGATCTTTGCTGTTATGTATGTCTCATCCTTGTGCAGTCAAACTCTGTTAACCTTCTGAACCTTGTATCGTCCACAGTGTTTAAGTGTGGATCATTTTCTTGGTTTCGTTTGACTCTTGTTGGTAAGGCTTGATGATTATATACTTTTATTTGAGGACAAGTAAGTTGGGGTAAACATTGTCTTTCAAAATTGCTTGTCTTCCCATGTTTATAGTATTTGGTGTATTCTATGGCCTATGGCCTTTTTTATCAAAAGTTTTAGCAGCAACCATTTTATGATAGTGATTTGGGTTGGCCATGAAATTAATGACAGGGGAGTACGAGTAGTTTTGTCTGTTTGGTTTTTCTTTTTTCTCCAAAGACTTGAAATGTTTTCTTGTTTGTTTTCTCATCTATTCAGTACTGATGATTTACCATACCCTTGTATGTTAGAGATGTCCAATTAAGAGGGGTGACCAAGTCCAGGCATGCTAGAGGAGAGAGAGAGAGAGAGAGAGAGAGGACGACCTAAGTTAGCCTCAGTATCTTTGGTTAGAAAAAATTTAGAATAGCTAGTTATCATTACCAAATTTGTTTCATATTAGAATGGAACAAGAAAACATTCGTGTGGTCAATTTATGATTAAGGCTTTGTTCTTGTTGTTCCATGTGAGGGATGTCGTTTGTTTATTAGTTACATTTGTTTGTTATTTTACCATAACTTAAATACTTTTAATTATATGATATAGTCTATTTACATTAGTACAATGTTGTTTAAAATTTTATATTAGCTGTTCGGTGTTTTGGGTTGAGTTGATTCTTGTGTACCTTTACCTTAATATTTGGCCTGCTACACTCAATTTCCAGATCAGATGCATCTCATGTGGTCATTTGATGACAGTGCATGCTTGTTAAATGGTTCTGCCCATGTAATCAGATGCACGTTGGTAGCTTTTGAAAGTGCCAAATAGATTTCTTTGCACAGTTAGTTGCATATCTTTGTGTGAATGGTATTGGTGTATGGTATTGGTGTATGGTGTTGTAGGTGATGTACAGATTCTTCAGTTGAACATCTTGTATGTTTTTTGTTTTGTTTTATTTTTGATTTCTGCAACCGTTCAACTGCAATTCTAGCACTAAATGTAAAGCTTTTTTTGCAGTTTATTTTTCCCTAACCAAATGTTTTGTCTTGCTCTCTGCTCTCAGATGTTCCATTTGATGCCAACACCACAAGGAAGCTTTTATGTGTTGAATGATATATTTCGATTGAACTATGCATGAAGACGGTCTCTGATGCTTACATGTGTTGAACGACATATTTTTGTTGAACTGTGCATGGAGACGGAATCAACCAACCAAATGTCCAAAGATTCAGGCCACTTCAGTTATTTATGTTAAGTTTGAGACACTTGCAAATGAAAACTGGGATTTTGGTTTGTTATGTCAATGTTGTCTTGAAAATTCAGAGATTGCTTTCTTTGTGATTGATTGAATCAACAACTGGGAAAAATACGCTTGGTTGGATTAATTATTTTAAGGATTTGGATGTTGGTGGTTTTAGAACTACTTTAGTTGATTTTTGAAATTTCCTGGCATTTCTAGTCGCCGCAGAATTCATAAATAAACAAATATAGGGTGGGTATGACCTGGGATGTTTACCATGGCTGAACCAAAATATGTTTGCTACAAAGCCATCAAGCATTGGACACCATTGTGTACCCTGATCAGGTCAGACGTTCGTTGTTAAGAGTCACGGTGTTGTTGTCAGGGAGCCATTGACGTTGTTTACACCGTGCATAAGCTTGCGACAAGATGGAATTCATGAAAATTGTGGAATCAAATTTATCTTTTTTCTGTATCTTTTGCCAAGAATTTGAACGGGCACTTATCGTCATATAGCATTGCTGCAAAATCGAATCTTTGTCCAATTCTTCGACTTTCGTTAACGTGGATGTCATCGGCATAAATGAATGCAACGGCTTTGTTTCCATCCCTTTTTTCAAGCATTTCAACGGGAATATGCCTGATAATTTTACAAACATATAACAGTGCTTCTGTGCGTCAATTCACCATCGTAGAACATAAAATTTTTAGTTGCCCCAGGCCAGACAAAGGATTGTTTTCATGTGGCAGTGTTGGTTATTGAGTGCAACAAAGATGCTATTGAGACGAGTGCTTCTCACCATTCATAGCGCCCAAATCGACGCGCGGAAGCTCCGGCAGTTTAAGAGGAGATATGGGTGATATTTCTGCCTCCTGTGGCTGCCGATTTGAAGACGATTTAGGATTAATATCTCCATCCAGAGCGGTGGTTGCAGGGCCTTTTACCAACCCAGTTAGCATACTTCCGAATGATCTAAATGGGTGGCTCAATCCATCTTTAAGCTTCAGAATGAGGGAGACCTCGGACAGTTGCCAAGCAACGGTCAGGACAATCATGGCTGAGAGGAGGCAGTGAGTGATAACATTCTGCCGCCTCACCTTTCTAAGCTCTTTCACTATCTCTTCTGCTCCAACTTTCGTCTCATCCTCTTTCTCCTCAGAATCCCCTGCCTCCTCTTCAGTAACCGATTCCCCTTTTAATTGTTCTATCTGCTTCATAGATCGGCAAGCATTCATGAAAATTTTAAGTAAATCATACAAACCCTCTAAATACCTTTAATAATAATAATAAAATGAGTCAAAGTTCCAGTACACGAGACTCTCACAGACTGTATAATCATGGCTATTAGAAGCACAGCTTCACCCCCCCCTCCCCCCAGACTTTTTTTTCAATATAAATTTTTACCTCACACTTTCAAAAGTTACCAAAAAAAAAAGAAAAAAAAAAAAAAAAGAAAAGCAAGGAAAAGGGGGCTTTACGAAGGAGGGTGAAAGCAACCACGCATGGAAAGATAGACGGGTCGAATTGAATCAGTCACGGGGAACCGCGTCTCCAAACAGGAAATTACAAAAGTTACCTCAGAAAGCAATTTGGAAAGGAGAAGCTCCCGGTCCTTCTCGTTCTCGCCGCCGCCGGCGGCTTCTTTGCTTTCATTGTCTTCTCCCGCTATGACCTTCTGGGTTGCTCTGTCCATGAGCCCCAATTTTTCACTTGACTCCATTAATTAATCCAAAAATTCCTAAATATTCTGCAACCAGACCACAAAGTTTTGACCTTTCTCTTTTTGGGATCAACAGAGATGCCTTCTGCCATCGCTTTCGAATTTTCTAATCAAAAGAAAAAATCAAGATCCAAACCAATTGTAAGGAGACACGCAACCCGCCTGAACATTTCATCGCCCATTGTGCCTTTTTTTTTTTTTCTCTAAAAATTGGAAAAAATAAAAAGATAGAAATATATTTTGGGTTTCTGATCTCCAAAATCATTATTAATTTTGCAAATAAGTATAATTTTAGCGGTGCCAGTTTTTAAGTTTTATTTGCTACAAAAATATGGACCGTCGTAATTATTGAGCAGGGAGCTTAAAATCAATTAACTAAGAGCGCAAGTTGGAATTGCAAATCAAACTTTATATATATATATATATATATATATATAAAATAAAATTAGGAGCACTTACAGCAGCTACAGGAAACATTTACAGCATCAGTATTAGATTAATGTGAGTATGCTACTGGGAATTTAGACCATTATACACTAACAGAACCCTGAAACCCTCTAAGCAGGTTAAGCAATCAAACTCAAAAGCCGCTGAGGGAAGTCAACGGCAGGAGGTTGCTTTGTTTTCTATTGGAATTGGAACATCTCATCATTTTCCATATCAGGCACACCGACCAAAGAAGTGCTTGTTGCTTCGCGCCTGTCACCCAGTTCAGCCTGCCAAGTACGGTTGAATTAGTTCTCAAACCTACACTGACCCTCTTCTTCTTATATGACCATAATTTGTTCCCCCCAAAAAAAAAAAAAAATTCCCTCTTCTTTCTTCACTGGTGGATTAAGAGTATAATTATGCGGTACTTGCCTTTGCTTGGCGGTAACGTTCAAGCATGCGATGATACTGCTGACGAGCCTCTGGAGATTCCGCCATTGAGAGCACGCGTGAGACGGCCTCGTCAATAGCGCCATCCACCTTTTGTTTGCGGAACACCTTGAGAATATCTTCATCTTCACTGCTTTCATCAGTGGATCCCGTATCATTCCGGAAGCCTCGCAAACCTGCTCCTTTGCGTCTCCACCGCAGCACAGCCTTATCCAGAATTCCAACGGCCCAGCAGATTACCCTGTAGTGCTTCCTAACCTGATAGCCTCTTACATGAGCCTGACATGATAAGACAAATGTAAGTATAGTCCCGAGTGCTTCACCCCTCAAAACATATTTTCACATCATTAATGGTATGTTTATTGTGAGTGCAGCACAAACTATCAGCAGGGACTTCCCATATAAAACCAAAGCATGAAGAAAAGTATTAGAAAAGAAAAGTTGGTGTACCTGTATCTTTACAACTTTCTGTCTTAATGCTAGAAAATCCTTGCGACCTTTCCATCCTCGATATTTCTTCTGAATGGATAAAGCAGCCGAACTGTAATCCCTTGCATTACCGAAGGCCAGCTTTGATGCCAAAGAAATCAGTTGAACATCATCACCATGGATACCATACTCATCCATACCAGCAACAGACTTGGTAGCAGCATCTCTCTCTTGTCGTTTTCTGAAAGAATGTGCACGGAAAGCAGCTTGTATACGTGCAGCAGCCTGAGCTGCATTACGGACTGCAGCCAAGGTATCCTTAAGCGAATCCTGATCTTCACTGACAGTGAAGCCCTCATTTGAAATGCTATTTACAGTTCTCTCAGCTTGAACCTTCGCAGAGCCTTTGGATAGTTCGTTTTCTTCTATTGTAAGGGATGAAAGATGGCTTGTCAGTGCCATCTCTGAAAGATAGCCTGCAAGTCCCTTATGCCCCCTTGCAGCAGCAATGAATGCCGCAGTTCTTCCAGTTGGATCTTGTGGACTAGGATCTGTCACAGCCCCGGGAGCTGCACCAGAAGCTAAAAGGGCTGCAACCATTTTTTCCCTGTTGCAAAGAGAAATAAGAAATACAAAATAAAAAGCAGAGAAAATTATAGCACTCAAAAAACTTGTAAGCATCAAATAGCCATCTTATATAACTAATTAAAATTTGTAACACAGAGCCAAGACTATTTTTGGTTTTAGTATACCGCTTACTAATGAAGCAGTATCTGGAGTCCTCCATTCCCAAACAAAGCAGATACGTTTGGGGTCTTGATTGAGAAGATGCAGATAAAACATCAATAGCTTGATGTCAGCGCCTCAGGGATATTCTTGGAAGAAGAAAGCTATCAACCCCAATAATTATCATTATTATTTTACCAGAAAATCCACCTTTTAAATCTTAAAGGTATAGAAAAAATTTTGAAGAGTCATTTCAATCCTCTCAAATGTAAAATTTAAAGCCAAAGATACAAGATGATTTTAAGTTACCTTCCAAATCCTGCAGCCCAATGAAGAGCAGTCCACCCATTGATGTCACGGAAATCTATACCGACACCATGACTCAGAATTGGGCCTAAGGCCCACTCAAATCCCAACCCAGCAACCAAGTGTAATCCCTTGCTCCTTCTTGGACAAGGAACAGCCAGATTGATTATGTCTTCTCTGGGGTTTAAGTGAAAGCCACTGGCACAACTTGTCTTGTAGAAGCTGATGCAGAAGCCAATCAGTAGTGCCAGATGATGTCCCACTGCCAACTAGAAGACCCTCAATGACACTGTCCCATGCTTCATCATTGGTTTTCGTATATTTAGGAAAATGTATTCCAGTTTCTGCACTTTCTTCTTTCTGCAAGAGGCAATCAGACTGAAGCATCTGCACAAATCTGACTAGCAACATGAGTTCGTCTGGACTCTTGCTAGCTTCCACTTGGGATAAATTACAGTGAGAACAACTGGTAGTTTTAGCTCGATACTCAAACTCTCTTATCTCACTGCAGGACTCACGGTTGCCTGATGTAATGCAGAGAGTGACCTTTCCAGGAAGGTGGGAAGGAGCTTCGCAATGGATAACACCTTCCTGAATGATCTGAAGAGGGACTTCAGAGTCACCAAACATACATGTCCATGCAGATTCAGATGGATCACAGAGAAAGGATCCAACAATGATGACCTGCAAAAAAATGTCATCTTCAAAGTTCTGACTTAAAAAAATTCTTATTCAACAGGAGAACACAAGATCTAAGAATTGAATAGTTAGACTTGGCCCTCAGACCAATAACTTTAGGATAGGATCAAGTTGAATTGAGACATTGGTCCTCTTATTTTGAGAGAGAGACAGATGCCTTTATCAACTAGAATCCTATCAAGCAATGGCAGAGAAGTAGCAAATATATATTGCTATAGAGTAACAACTTAGTAGGCATCTTCAAGCCAGAAAAGAGACCAATTAATAGGAAAATGCATTTGTCTTATGGGAAAAAGAGCATATAAGAAATGTATTTGATGAACCATACTTTTGTAGGCTCAGTTGCATAACCCCACTCCGGAGATACTTCACGGATAGTAAACTTCTGCTGTTGTGCAACAGTCAACATTGAGTCCATTTCAACAGGAAGTCCATTCTGACCTTGGTCATATTGCATTCCATAGTAGCCAGGACTGATTTCATGAGTTTCTGGAACTGAAGAATACATGGGAACCTTGAAATTTTCAATTTCCAGAGATGATAGAATAGAAGCTGGCAACATCAAAAGAAAGCCAAAGCATTAAAAAATCAGATACTATCAATAGCAAAGAGATCGTACAATTTACAGCATCAGTTCCACTGAAACTTAGCCAATGAGTACTTTCTTGTTCTTCATCTGGTTCCCTTCTTAAAGTAGACACTGCATTTTTCTGTTGCAGAATTATGAAAGAGTGCAATGAAAGGAAGGTGTCAGCACTGCAATTGGCTCTAAATGATGAAAAATTTACAAGGACACAATCACATGTCTAACATTTGCACCTGGAAGTTAACATCTGATGAAGCATTACTAGACTCCAACACTTCATTCCATGAAAGAGAATCTTGACCTTCAAATGTATTGTCAAGCAAATATGGCTGAGCATATGCACCTAAATCACCTAGACAACATAAAGCCATTAGCATTAGTAGTTTGCTTCATTTCGTGTTTTATTTAGACATAACATCAAGTAAAAGGAAGAGAGATTAGAAATAAAACAAACAACTGCACCTTGCTCAAAATAACAAAAGGCTCTGGAAAACCAACTCAAGCTTTCAAAAGAACAGGATAGCATTCGAGGTGAATGAGGTTAGAACCCCAAAGTTTGATGTCAAAAAGTAAAAGAAAAAGGAGAAAAGATAGGGGAGGAGAAGAGAGGAAAAGGGAGAAATTAAAAGGAAATAAGGGCAGGTTTTGGAAAGAGAGAAAATATATAGGAAAATAGAGAAGAGAAAAAAAACTAAATATGATTCTAATCAGATCATCCTATTTAAAATTGAATTAAAAAAATCTCTATAAAGTGCTAATTGCTAAAATTATTCTAAGTATTCCTTCCTCATTCTATATCAAAGGTCAATTAATCGATTTAGCAGTTAGAAAATCTCTCAAAGAAACAGAAATAAGTGAAAGAAGACACTGTTATACATAACAGTAAGTCAAGACTGCATTTTAATTGCAAACGTGTACCATGAATCTGCCGCAATATTGTAAGAAGCTGACGATGCAATAAATGATCAAATGAAGAAAGAAATCAGATTGATTGGTAAGGCCAAGAGAAAATGAGATAGCTGGAGCTAAACAACACCAAACAAGATGTAGAATTAAGAACATGAGAGTATCACTCCTAAATTACAATAATTTTGCCAATCACATAAATGTCATAAAAACAAACCTGCTTCCTGGAAAACTGAAAAGTTGCTTGTCTTCTGTTGCATCCCGGCAGGCCCACCACAACGTTGATGGTCTATAAAATACTCTGGGTCATGTTGTACATATACAGACTGACCATCCATGGAGGTCTGGCTTGCATATCCCAGAAGTTCGGAATCGTGTGTGGATTCTTGCTGATTGTACAGTGGCTCAATATCTTTAACATTGTCCTCATTCAGACTCAACTGCTCTTCCAACTTCCGTAGAAATTGACTGACCTGATTGTTTGTAGAATTAACAATCTCTGCCTTACCATTTACTCCATTTTCATCACTCACAGTTTCAGAACTAAACACCACAGATCCCGGACTACATAAACTCTGACATTGTTCATATTTATCAGAAACTGCATGGGTAGATTGATGGTTTTGAGTAGTGTAGGAGCTTGCACTTGGACTGGGAGTAGAAGAGAAGTCTGATGATAACTGTGAAGCAGATCCAGGAGAAGGTTTTCCCTGTAGACAAAAAATCTGACCATTAACATCAATTTGACATTAGTATATGAGAATGTGCCACTTTTGTTAAAAAAATCCCATGGCTTCTAAAGCATGGCCCAATGTAGATAATCTGGTTGAAAAATTGAGTAGGGACATGCACTAGAAGCCCATCATGAGAGGCTAAGCAACATTTAGGTGAACATTATACAAAATGGGAAGGACAGAAAACATACAAATGGGAAGACAATATACAAACCATCAAGGTTGAGGAAAAGATACACAATACCATGAAACATGAATATGAGGACAATATACCACGTTTAATTCAGGACCTAGAACCTCACCTCACTTATCTCCCTGTAATGGACAAAAACGATGTGTTCATATGCCCTGCCATGAAAAGCAAATGTGAGCAACCTAATTTCCAGAATGAGACTTACTACAACAAAGTGTGACTCTGTATTTGGTTGTGTAAGATGACTTTTTTCATTATCTAGGTCACACCTCTGACTCTACTAGCAAATTTTTCTGATCACAGAACATCTCAATTTAAAACAAAAGGGAAACTACTGACGAGTACAGGTAACTCACGGATCCAGCATCCAGTAGCTACGCCTCTGAAAGTTTGAGTTTTGTTCTCCATGTGCATAATAACAATTTAGAGCTTCAACATTCCCAACCTAACCAAGCACACAAAAAATGTCAATGCACAGAACTCCATCAATCCCGGGACCAACGGGGAATGCATTATATACAAACAACATCTTAAGTTATTAATCTGCTAGGCGGAACATTTCCAACAGAGTATTATCAAATGTGAACATTCAATATCAGACCTTGAGTCGTTCGTGCGCCTCCCCCACGGTTCTACCATCCTTCTTTTTCCGCCAACTGTGACCATCTTTGCGAAAGAACCGAAGGACCCTTTTGTTAAAAAGAAACACCGATCCACCTGTTAGATTTAACACCAGCAAAACAGAATGTCAATAGATCTAGTAATCTCGAAACGACATAGAACATTGCCGTAGAAATTGTCTTCAACTATAGTACAACTTGGGTGTAACAAGAATTAGTAGCGAATTACCAGGCGGCTGCCGCGGAGGCTCCTGAGTGAGCTCGTACTTGTCGTGATTTTGTAATATAAAGAGCACTTCTGCTGGTTTCAACCACCTCGTTTGAGCTTCTTGAAACAGATTATTAATATCATACCCTGAAAAAACATGCAGGAAATTGCTCCCTTAAGTACCAAAATGATAACAAGACATCAAAAATCCACACAAATTTTGCGATTTTCTTTTTTTTTTTTTTTTGAAAAAAAAAAAGAACATACAAACAAATGAACAACATATATGTATATATATATCTCACCTGGTTGCAACATAATGAAAAATTTTGGACCCTCAAAAAATAAATTTAAATTGATATCACTTCACTCAGTCGTGCTCATGTGAACCGGAACCGCTGCCACGTCACCACAATTCGATTCAGCGCAGCGGCCTCTTCGTTCTACAAGACGGAGACGGAGCTGTCAGACGACACCGCCTCCGGCACGGGACCGATGCAGAACGGCGATGCGGGACATACTGTGTGGGTTCTTGAACCGGGTCAACCCTTCAAACTAAACGCGAAAGCCCAAAAGAATAAAAAAAAAAAAAAGGACGACAGCGAGCCCAGAGAGAGAGAGAGAGAGAGAGAGAGAGAACGATGTTTGTCCGCCTGTGCCGCCTGGTGTTTCTTCGCGCCGTAGATGTGAGAACCGACAGGGAAGACGAGAAGAGGACGGACGAGGAAAATGTGTAAGAAACAGAAGGCGACGGAACGAAGTTTGTGCGGATTCTTGTTACTTGGCACGACATTATTGGTCGTTGATGATACTATTTTTTTGGCAGCATTGTCATTTGAGCAGATATGTGAAGGAAAAGGAACAAAAGATGCCCGCCTGGTCTGGAGGCTTCGTGCCACGTTAACTCGGGGACCAATGAGGGGGATGAAATGACGGAAAGAGCCCTGTACGGGTCGAAATGGACAACTTTTATGGTCAATTTTGGGGGGGGGGGGGCGGGGGAGGGCATCTCTGGTTATTTGGTCAACTCAGAACTCCGGTGGGTGGATTCTTCGGCAGGCGGACTTTAGATGCCACAATAGCCACGAACGGCCTCACCTCTAAAAAAGGACACTGCACAACACGTGAGAAATGTGCTTGTAACAACCCTTACACCGCACAAACAAACAAACAAAAAAAGGGAAAGAAAGAAATGAGCTGGTGGGTAGGCTCAAATATGTTATTTATTCCCCATAGCATTTCTTTTGGTGAGTCCTGAAAATTAATTTCAGATGATACTTCGGTTGTGTAGGCGGCATCAATTTGAATTTCTAATTTTTCTATTAATTGATTGATGCAAAAGTAGATAAATCTTCCATTTGGTTTACTCTACATACATATATATATATATAGAGAGAGAGAGAGAGAAAGACTTGGAATTTGAATCCTAACACTCTATTTAGATTTTCAACTTTTTTTTCTTTCCCATACCTTAACCAAGCAAAGAATTTATTTTTCAGTATTTTTTTTCTTACTCAACTTTTGTTTTGTTTTTTTTTTTTTTTTTGGTTTGGGTTGGGGAATCCATGGCGCTGCCCCACTGTGGACTTCCGGTGGGATTTGCGCGTTAGTGTCCAAAAAAGGGCGGGTGCTTTTGGATTTTGGGAAGCCGCAAAAGTTGCTTATCCATTCAGACGCGTCCCACGAAAACTTTTAACGCCATCCATCATCCCCTTTGTTGTTGTTTATATGACAGTAAAACCAACGACACCGATACTTGAGCTACCCGGAAACTTCTTCACAAATGTTTGTTTTTTTGGCTCATTGTAGACAGTCAAGATGAAAGGAGGAG
This sequence comes from Ceriops zippeliana, assembly GCA_037897445.1. Lineage (NCBI taxonomy): Eukaryota > Viridiplantae > Streptophyta > Magnoliopsida > Malpighiales > Rhizophoraceae > Ceriops > Ceriops zippeliana. Next base: position 395,342 of record JBAPLH010000188.1, on the reverse strand, counting down.
ACAATGACTTGGGATTAAATTCTCACATCTCCTGAAAGGTGACCGTTAAATTCTGTTTACAAATATGTTAATTTATACTTTACACGTTTTTATTTAAATTTTATATTTTTAAAACTTATTTTAAATTAATTATTTCTAAATAAAAATTCATTGGGACGTTAATGCATTTTATTTGATTAATTTATTATTTTTAACATTTTTATTTATTTTTTGTCAAAAAACTTAATTTGAAAAGAATCTTAAAATATAGGATTTAAATAAAAACCAAAAAAAAAAACAAATTCGTACAAATTTATGAATTTTTTTAATATCCCAGTTGTAAAGGGTGAAAAAAAAAAGTAAGATTGGGGCCCATTGTTTGTGGCAGTGGTGCTGTTGACTCCGGGGCTGTTGTTTCAGGCACCGCCCCCACCCCCCCCACCCCCCGGGGCATCGAGTTTGGCAATTTCCAGGCCACCGGCGCTTCCATTACTTTGCCCTCATTTGCATCTTCTTGCTGTCCATCAATGTTCACTTGTACATTGGTTAGTAGTTGACGAGCAATTATCAATTACAAGTATGCATCTTTCCCCCTTTTTTCTCAGACGCGTATCAACACATTGTAAGTTGTGACTCACCCCTATGTCTCCTTGTTTATTTCACCATGAGCTTGTATCAAATGGTAATGCATCTTTTTTTTTTTTAGGGGAGGGGTTTGGCGGTTATTAATTGATTCTATAATTTGTTGCGATTGATTTCAGCAACACCAGCAAAGTGCCTTTGTTGTCCATGAGTGGCAAAGGGTGCTCTGGCTTAGTACATTTTCTGACTTCTTTCTGATGTGTCAAGAAGTCGTTGGCTTTCCATGACAATATTCTCACTGTTCTTTTTTTTTTTAATATTCTTTTCTCCTCAGTCAATTCGTACTCGAATTCAAAACCTTTAATTTGTTATGAAAATACTCCAATATTACAAAGCTAAGGTGTTCATTGCATTAAACTTGATTGTAAAGTCATGATTAAGAACGCCTGGGGGCAAAGAAATCAGAAGCACTATATTAATTTCTCCTACGGGAGATGTTTACATGCAATTGGCACTAATCCACAAAATGAAGCCCACATTCCACTTTTTCCCGGAAGCAAACTGCAAATCTAGTTACAGGGGAGTGCAAATATCATTCCCCACCCATAATTGGTAATCCAGGGGAGTTTGCCGGAAATGCATTCAATGGGACTCTTGCTTTATAAACTGACAGCGTGCAGGGTCAAAGACATTCCCCTGACATGCGCAGACAATTGCGCAACAACACGTATTCCATCTCTACCCTGCTTCGCCAAGTACCATGATTCTGACTGCTTAATTATTTGTTAGATTCCAATGTGTATTTCTGTTGCTTATGGGTCACCAGGCGTCTCCCGATAAATTTTACAGATCTTCTCATTAATCGTCGGTGTGTATACTTTGCAGGATTCCTAGATACATAGGTGTGAATTAGCTGGATTTAAAGTCTTCTTGGGGTTATATAGAGCACGAACACCTGCAGATGTTAGCTGACATGACGGCTTTAAGATATTGTAATACGGCATAACACATTAGATATGTCAATGAGAGCATTCAACGCAAGCCCTTTTGTTGCTGCTGGTGAAAATGAACATTTTGGGGACAATTAGCAAGTTCTGTTGCTTGGAACCAAATCCTTGTAGGGCAGAATTGAAAAGCAAGAGCTCATGTGTGATTGGGCCTTGAAGTTCCACTTATGCTAGAGCTGTTCGGTGAAGCGGCATGGAAGCCATCGTGACAGGTGTGATGAATGATTTCATCCTTGGTATACTTTCTGTGCTGGTAAGATGACCCCTTCAAACGCCTTTTAGCATGGAGGAAGTAAAGAGAGGAGCTTGCCCATGCGAAATCTTCCGCAGTTAACCTACCTAGCACAAAAATATGTCTAATTTAGTGTCAAAAAGGCTGAGAGGCATCTGGCACTAGTTTCACAGGACCTAATGATTTTTTTTTTTTTTTTTTTACTTTGTTGGTTAAAAGATTTATTACACGGGTGAGTCGTAAAATAAAAATCCACAAATCCTCCTTTTAAAATTAAATTTGGAATCAAGAAGATGTAAATTTTACTATTTTAATTATTAGAACGTGACCTAAGGAACAGTAATACATACAAGGGATGCAACAAGAAATGTTACACCGATCCGCGTAAATAGACAATGAACACAAATATAGACTTATTATGACGGTTAATTGCGAAAATTTTCGTATATAGAGAGAGCTGTTTGCTTCGTGTGAATAGGACTAGACTTTCTCGTCTTAACCCAAATCCAGCCAAAAAAGAACGCGTATCCAGGAAAGAAGAAAATTTAACTTTAGAATTGATGTTATCCTCATTGGCGTTTGGCGTGAAAGATCAGTTCACTTGCAGGTGAAGCAAGACGGCCAGAGAGCCACGTGCCATTGCCGCCTTGGCATCTATCGAGAATGCACCGACAGCGACACTGGAATGTGTTTACTAATTTACAAGAAAAGATGATTTCGTGTCATGATCCAGTGTTCATACATGCTTTTCTTCCTCAGCAACACCGGGCCATTCCAGAGAGCATTTCATTCTCTTTTCCCCATAAAAAGGCGAACAGACAGATTTTGAAATTTCAAATGAAGGATGGCAGATTGGGGGCCAGTGGTGATTGCAGTGGTGCTATTTGTGCTGCTGAGTCCAGGATTGCTGTTCCAGTTGCCCGGGGGGAGCAGGGTGGTCGAGTTTGGAAACATGCAGACTAGTGGGTTGTCGATTCTGGTCCACGCCATCATCTTCTTTGCCCTTATCACCATCTTTCTAATCGTTATTGGTGTTCATATTTACACGGGATAGGTATCGCACAAATATACCCACTTTCTTTTGGATCGATCTGCCCTTGTCTCAGTGATTCTCTCGCTTTGTTCGTATCAAGATTTCAACTCTGTTTGCTGGAACTAAGACCTTCACGGTGACAGCAGCTTACTTTGATTTGAATGATCATGTTGGCGTTATTAAGAGTTTCGAGTTTTTATTGTTAAAAAAATACATCAATAATTAAACTCGATTTATAAATTTTTAATTAGTCATCCGCTTTACGTTATTAAGAGTTTCGAGTTTTTATTGTTATAAAATTAAAAACAAAGAAAAATTAGGATTATATTTTACCGCACTTTCAAGAAAAATTGAGCAAAATTTGACGATGTAACACGTAATCTTACTAATCGTTTTAATAGAGATTCGATCCTTAGTATTGCAACAACAAATACGTCCATTGAAAGGCAACAATCCAAAGAAAGCAGGAAAGAATCCCTATAAAAAATGTTAAAAAATAGAAGTGTGTGTGGAAAAAGATAAAAAAAAAAAAAATCCTATTATATAATACAATTTCTGTACTTTTTAAATTCTAATTGAAAGACAAAAATATCTTAACGTGACACAATATCCGAAATCTGCTGGTAACGAAGATGGCTGACTTCTAGTTAACATGAGATGAGAAATTGAGAGAACTCAAGTAAATTAATTAAGGTTTAAATGATGTTACGTGTCAAGCCCAGATATAAATAAATATATACATATAACGAAATTACTTATTAGACTTAAAATATTCTGCATGCATTTCATTAAAGTTTTTTCCTAACCCAGAATTTAATGAAGGATCATGTAGTCTCTTCCATGTTCCAATAAAATCAAACTAAAAACCATTAAGGGAAAAAGAGTACAGGACATGCCATAGACTGGAGAATTTGGCTTCGTGTGCCCCCACCAGATCAAACGCCACCAGAGATGAGTAAGATTTCAGGTAACATGGAATGTTACTGTCGGAGGACTGATAAAGTGCAGACATAGTACTTTGACCAATGAAACATCCAATATCGGTTAAAAACTGGGAAAAACGCAAAGGTAGAACTTGATTACATAGCTAGTCCTGAATTCTAATTTAAAGAAGGTTCCTCATCCTCAAATTTCAGTCACTCGTGGAAGACGGTTATCCACAATTCCTGCATCAATACTTCCAGAGAGTTGGGTAGTTCCCATATATTTCCCAGATGTAGCACCGGAAGCTGGAATATAAATACTGCTCAGTCCTTGAGTATGTAATTAACCTCTCTGAGCATCTTTTTCTTCACAAGAGTTTGAATGCTGCAGAAATAAGATTTTTTTTTTTTTGGGGGCCATAAACACTTTAGTATTACCACATCCCAACATTAAGCTAAAGAGACTACTAGGTTTCATAAAATGTGCCGTATTCAGCAATCAAACCTGAACAAGCAAATTGTATCACCATCAAAACTCATCTCAGCTATAAACCCTTGAGAGGGAGGAAGTCACACAACAAAAGCAAACCCAATGAACACAATTAAACCACAACACAGAAGCAAGCTATTGCATTATCAATAGTTTCACAAATTAGTAAGAGGAAAAATGTACCAACTGCAGAGGTTGTATCTTAAAGACTCATAGATCCAGACACTTCCCGCCTTTACCAGCTTCAACTACAAAATAAGGTTATGTCATCTTCCATTTGGAGAAAGAGGAATTAAATTCAGAACATATATTATTACTAGCTGCATTCCACATCAAAATCGAGAGCTTCTTAGGGATGCATTTCCTTTCATTTTAAGAATCAGAAAACATTATTTACGACATAGATTCAAAAAGTTGAAGAAGTGACTTAGATCAAGGTCACTATCAATGAAATTACATGAAATAGTGGAAGCAAAAATAACCACCGAACAAGACATTGATGGGATCAAGGTTCAGGTTCTCACACAATATCTTAGCGACTTGCTTAAGACCCTCTATACATTCCATCTCCGCTTAGGGAGGGGGAGGAAAACCTTTGAAAACTTATGGGAGCAAGCAGTGTGAATACCACAACAAACTCTAACAAGCAGAAACGCATGAAGCGTCTCAATAGTAAAAGCAGCTAACAGTAGGAGACCGCAAGTCAAAAAAGGATTCTAAGAGAAACACGGAGCACCAAGCCCTTCTTCATATTGTGATGATGTGCTTAACAGGGCAGCCCCAAAAGTTCATTCAATCAAATTTCTTTTATCTATTAGAGTCCAATACTAACGGGCCTATAATTTTTGCACATACAGAACATGCAGCAAAACATACGGTGTTTATTTAGGTAGAACTTCCATGAATGAAGCAATCTATGGCCCAATATGCCCAGATACTTATTGATTCAATTGGGCAACGTACGAGATAAGGCATCCAACTAATTAATCATTCAATACTCAAAAAGGAGAAAAAAAGAAAAGAAAAGAAATACAACTACAGGGAATTGAATTGGCCATTTTACCACCAAATTCGGTTAAAGATCAATGAAGAACAAATGACATATTAGAATCAATGGAAAAGGCAAAAAAAAAAAAAGAAAAATAAATAAATCTCACCAGGAACCTCCTTCCGAGGAGACTGGGGAGCCATGACGTAACAAAGAAGGGAACGGCCCAACATGGAGATAGTCGAAACAATCCCAGCCACATAAAACACCATCACCAATCCAAGAACCCAAGGCATCAACAAAAACCCAATACAGAACGTCACCGATCCACACAGCATCAGCGCCAGCGATATTCCCAGCAGCAGCGACGCGAAGCCCACCGGAGAGATCTGCGTCGTTGCCGCCGCCGTCACCGGCGACCTCCGCCTCGAAACAGAATCCTCCGGCGGGATTGCCGGCGTTTGCTCGGAGAACGAGATCGGAGTCGGCGGAGAACGTAGCAAATTGAGAACCAGAGCCGATAGCTCGCAGAAAGCCCTGGATTGCTGATCTTGCTGCTGCCTTCTTCTCATCACTCTCTCTTTCTCTTCCTTTTTTTTCTTCTTTCCTTCCTCAAGAGAAAAAAAACAAAAACCAAGTAGAAAATCCGAAAACTACAAAATAACGGAAAAATGATCCTTAACACAATCCGTTTTCGGTATTTGACTGACGATGTCTCCGGTCGGTGCTCTTTTGCCAACACCGAGGCAAAAATGGATAAACACAGAACCTTTATCCACAACGTCGTCCGATTCTAGACACAATTTATCAGGTTAGTTCTAACAGGCAAAAAGGTTTGTTGTTTGGTTTGTTTCTCAAGAAATTCAGAGAGATGCAGCGTTGGTTTTCTCGATGACAAAGATCCGCCACACTCATCAAAGAAAAATTTTTAAAAAACATAAAGTAAAAATAAACAGATTGAAGTTTTCATTCCTTTTCCCGGAAGTTTTGGATAATGGGCAACGCGTTTGCGTTTGGATTGAGAGAAAATTTTTCAGAGTGAGTGTAGAACTTGGGATGTGATACGATACGCTTCAAATTCCAATTGAATCTTTTTTTTTTTTTTTTTTTTTTGGTAGAAGCTGCTTTAGGTGAAAAATAGCTGGAGATGATTATCCCAGAAGCAATAGTAGCGCGTGCATCACGCTATTTGGATTAGAATCGAGGGTTGGGGAGTGGGCCCCGGTGACTGCCCGGGGCGCGCACCCCCGGGGGGGTGGGAACTTTTGATCCTTGAGGACCTTACCTTGTTTATCCGTCTCGGTCAAAGCGCGTGGGTTATGCTCGGAATAATAGATGTTTTTGATCTTGAAATTTTTGCTCAGAGAACAATATGGATAGCGTGAAAAGAAAGGATAAAAGGATATCGTGTTGGATTCGTCATAATTTAACCCAAAAAAAAAAAATTATATTAATTTTAATTCAATTGAGACTAGACGAAAGGGCTCAATCTAATATTGTTTTAATAATCTTCTATTATCGTGTTATCTCGTCTTAATTGTGATTATTTTCTGCATTTGAGTAACTAAACAAAAAAATTTTCAAAATAAAATGTTGACCTGACTTAACATGCTCATTTCGTTATTGTATCAGAAATAATAATCAGTACCAAGTACTTCCAAATAAAAAGACCAAAAATCGAAGGAGCAGAATTCAACCGAAACGATTTGGCAAAGAAAAAAAAAAAAAAAACAAAAAGAAAAAGAAACATAATAATGCATCCAATAATTGTTATGCCTACGTCGTTTCCCTTGTCCGGATACGTTTTTGCATCCACTGTTATGCCCCACAACCCATTATGCACAAGAAAATGATAAACGATCCAACTTTTAATCGATTAAAGGAATGGTGGCATCATCTTAAAAAAGTTAAAAAGGGACCTGAACTGCACTCACTTTATTTATTTTTTCTCTCGTAAATGAATGGAGGGGACCCTACTTGAATATTCGGCAATGGCTGCCTACTCCATCATTTGAGTTTCTCTCTCGATGCCACCAGAGAGCTACGGGATGACAAGGACAGAGAGGGATTGAATAACTCTAGGATGCTTGTTATCATTGTTATTTTATCGTATCATTCATTGAAGTGAATAATTGACGTATGCATTCAAGACATTACCTACTTATGGGGCACTCAATAGAATCCATATCAAAGTTTTTTTTAAAAAAAAAAAAAATGCAAAAAGAATCCCCATCAAATCAAAGATTAAAACATTATTTCATGTTATATTTAACGAAAGACGTTTACTTAGTGGGAAATGTTAATAAAACTATCAATCTACTCAATCATGACAAGCATTGCGTTCATTTACTTAGTTTGTGGTTGTGGAGAAGAAATGTTTGGTCGTTCAATCGGCTCGTCATTATATTTAGTAATTGGCATTTGGGTGGATATTAATAATAGCCTTAAAAGAGAACGTGTTGTACCACTAAGGTTTTGATTTAGCCGCAAAGGATAATTGCTATTTCTATACAAGTCTACGAACTTAATTATTTCTTAGAGCATTTTATGAGACTAAACATATATTTTAAGCGGGCATAATTTTAAAAGTCAATTGGTTCTTTCTTGCTAAAGCACATACGGTGTGCTCCTCAAGGTTGTTAAATTTGGATCAGGAATGGGGAAATTTGCATTTACTGTTGAAAATCCAACTTAATTCTATTGGCCAAGTATCAAGCAATCTCTTCTCGCCCCCAAGCAAAAGAAAATTTTCAGACATTGGGTTTAGCTTTGCGAGAGCGGAGATGGAATTAAGCTAAACTCAGTGGAGATGGAGATGGAGATGGGTGTCGGTTGGCACATTTCATCGGTCACCACACTGCCAGATTTTTTGCGTTGACTTCTCGGACCTGCCTCAGAGGAAGAGCAAAATGTATACAAAATCATTCCTCGTGCAAAATGATGAAATTAAATGATTTAGAAACGTGTAAAAGCACGCGGAAAGAAGCAAGCAATTTTTCTCGCTTGAAGATTTGTTCGATCCAAAATAATATATATATATATAATACTCTTGGCTGCCAGTGAGCTTTATTTTAGTAATTTTCTTAGTTTTTGATCTTGGGTCCATCAACAACCAATAATATATGACTGCAAATTATGATTTTAAAAACTGAACCCAACCAATAACCAAACCAAAAAAGTTGGTGAACCGACCAAGAGTTCAGTTTAATTCTGACATAAAAAAAAAAAAAATCGAATCGAAAATCCACAAAAATAACTAGACGAATGGAATGGCCTAAATAATTAGACTCTTCCTGAGTCAGGGTCCGATTTAGTTTTAAATTCTGCGTCACAAATTATCACCGTGAGGGCAAGAATGGGGCTTTGGGTCCAACCCCAAATTTAAAAGGGTAAAGATGAATTAAGGTCTTCTCCACGGAAATAAGCGAGAGCGTCCGAGAAGAAACGGCCTGATTACCTGGCCTTCTATAACCTCTAGAATGACTTATATTCTAGTTCTTTTCACTAAGTTTCTGAGGGACGTAGAGCAATAGTTTTCATCTTTAATTTTCTGTGCAGGCTCTGACGTCTTAAACTTAATTTGATCCCGATATATAAATATATAGTACATGATGATAGCTAAACTCATTGTATTACTTGTTGAAAAATTTGAACTTTCCCAACATTTTCCAAGTATTCGTAGGAATTCCAATTGATTAGTCCCATATTATCCTAGTTCTAGGATTTTGGCAAATGGGGAAAGCTTTTTTTAAATGTTGGACCGAAGACAATGGTCAGATGGGCACAGAGAAGTAAGAACCTGCAAAGGAAAACAGTGAGCAGCATCCATGAATAGAAATTAAGAATTTCTTTAGTATTTCTTCTTAGCTTTTCCTTACCAGAGTGCTATTCTTAGTCATCTATTTTCTGTTTGCTAGTCAATGAAAATTATGAAAAGTTTGATAGATTTATGTACTTAAAAATGGACTAAAATTGCAGAGGACAATTATTTTCAAATGAAGCCTTCTGCACAAGAAAAGCGCAGGACTTGGACACGTGCACGCAGACAAGATCACTTAGCTCCTAAGCAGAGTAGTGATAATTAAGTATCCATCTCAGCTGCAATTGCTAGTCTCATCAAATGACATACACGAGATAAATTTACAAACTTGGGAAGAGGAAATGCATGGCATGACATCGCTCTTAGAGTGCCCTTATTGTCGCGGGAACCATCCTGACATGTAGTTGCTCGCACTCGGGCCAGCAGTGACAACTGATATTGGATCAGCAGGTTGATATCTGCAATTCAAGTAAATCCAAGGTAACAAGGCAAACCCCTCCCTATTATCCATTTAAATTGTACAATATCCACGCAGTTCTGAATTGAATACACTTGACTTCTGAAAGGACAATACTCTCCTGTAGAGAGTGCTTGCAGCTTGAATTTATGTGGTAATTCATAATTGCTAATATAGCTGAGTGTTTGTGCGCGCGCGCAAGTGTTTCTTTGGACAGGTAATGAACTCTGGTTTTGAGCATAAACTAAAAATCTGGCTGTCAGGAGATAGAATTTGCTTACCCAATTTGTAATGTGGTTTCACACTGCAGTGGATGGAAGAAATCATCACCCTGAGGCTGAGCCTGTTGTCGGCAATAACCAACTTCTTCTGCACATGGTTGCGTCTGGAGTGCATCCAATTGGTATCCTGCCATCAACTGCAAAGCACCAGCCAACTCATCATTTTCACTCTTTTCCACAGGACGATCTATTGATTGAATATATGCTATATACATGTTTGTGGGTTACTTGAGTTTGTATATTTATTTGAGTAACAATTCAAACTAGCCCATAAGCCTTACATGTGTTGACCTTGCAACTGTATTGAAGGAGCTACATAAGCACAAAAATTTGACCTACCCTTTGTTTCAAGGTTCCATTTGCTTCGTTCAGCAGCAGTTCCTGAACGCACTGTGATCAGTGAGACAAAGTCCGTACAGATGAAAAGAAATCGTTGAATGTCCACATTACCTTACGTTGAAGATCAGTGAGCTGATCCAGCATGTATTGAGTCTGCAAAAGGAGGGATAAATATCAATATAGGAATATTGTTAGCACAGTGTAACGTCTCACATTGGGCTCATAGATAGTCTAAAGTCAATTGGACTAACAACATGCGATGCATATCTGAGTACACAATGGTTTGAGAAGTTACTCGAGTTGATCTGATCTGCTTCAATGAGGAATCCAGCTGCCTTTCGAGCGACTCAAGATCTTTGCTGCATAGAGGGCCAAGGTCTTCTCCCAGAAGATTCCTGGTGCAACAACAAGGGCAGATTTAAGTCAATTCCTCTGATGACTCTTGGGCATTAAAGAGCTTATATGAGAATGCACTTGACTGACCTTTGGTGTCTTTGGAGGGCTTCATAGCGTGCTTTAAGCTTTAGATATTCCTGTTGGCTACTTAGCTCCTACCGTCACGGCAGCAAAATCCATTCAAGGCATGGATAACTCAAAATTGATACTAATTATGCAGGCCAGAAGCCCATTGAATGGCAATGAAATGGCGTTTATCTCCCATCAAGGGAACATAGCTTATTGTCTCACCTAAAATCAACGCGCCTAACAAGTGGAGCTCCTTAAAATCACATATAATTTATAAATTTTGCTTAACTGTATAGTTGGTGGCTGCAGCTGATTGTAATTTTGTGTATTCTAGAATGGTCATAGATGGGGGTGACATTATGGTGAGGAATGCGGCAAATATACATACAGGTCTGAAAACAAAACATGGTATCTTTCTCAGTGGCAAGAGGGTAATTCAGAATCTCCCATAGCTTAAGAGTATCTCTTTTTCACTCCATTTTAGTTTTTCGATCAAATCCATCAAAGATATAATTGTTGAAGTGATATTGAGCTCATAGTTTTCCCATCCCCATGGTAAACATAGGCTTTTTATAATTACAAAATGGAAAGAACAGACGAAAATCGTTCTTTTTATCACGAGGAACATCATATTTGGTGGGTAATCTCAAACCCCCAAAACTCCTATGGACATGTAAATCATTTAGATCGTGAGTCAAAATCTAGACAAGTGATCTAATAAATAGTGAAAAAGACAATATGATTATTTAAACTCGAATTAAGGATCACATTCATTTTTCACAAAAAAAAAAAAATTCTTTTTCCTTTTTTTCTTTAAAACCATGTTCCATTACGTTTTATCAGAAAAATTTTCCATAAAAAAATTTTTTAAGGATAAAATGTTAAAGCAGTATTCTCTGCACTTGCAAATTTTGAAGTAGCAAAGGTTGTTCCGTTAACTGGTTTCTTTGAATCTAAAAAACATGGCATGTATGATCTTTTTAATCCGAAAAAACTTTAACCCTTTTAACTAGCTACTTCCTCTTCAATTCGGGCGTTAAAAGGGTGAAAGGTCACAATCCTTATAATCCATCACCTCAAACCTTATTTACTGGGTTAAAAATGTCAATTTCTCTTTTATATCTCATCCTATTCTAAACATATGACAGAAAATACTATTTGGTTACAGATTTTTGGCCAACACCATGTGTTTGTCTTCTTGCAATATCCCCTAGTTAAAACATAGACCTTAAACCAAGGTTATTAATAATGGTGAGATGTACATGTTCAATGGATGGATAAGAGTTCTAGATGGTACATACCATACCATTTCTTGTAATCCTCTCGCGATTAGCTAAATCTCCAACAGACAAAAGGTCAATTGGAAAAACAGAAGAGGAGGAAACATAAATTACCTGGTTCTCCCTTTCAGACACATTTGGCTCTGGTGCTCCATGGTTGCATTTTTGGTATCTCTCGAGTGTTTTAAGCATGCTGAATATGGTAACATTAGGTATCCATCAATATAAAAGAAAATACGGCATAATACCCGACAAATACAAGCAAGCATGCATGTATAATACAAATGCTATACCAGGACAAAGGCAATTACAATCGTTACTTTATACATGATAGAAGCTGATTCAGTTTAGTAAAATGAAAAAGGTTCTGATTAAAAAAAAAAAAGTAAAGGTGACAAAAAAATTATAAAATGAACTAGACAAATGAAAGAGCTTTCTTTTTTGTTTCCTTCCCTTTTTTTTTCTTGCTATTTTTTTTTTCATTTCCTCCAGTTTGTTTCTCTCTCTGGATTCCAATTTCTAAACAAACTAAGAAAAAAAAAAGTTAGAGAACCGGAGAAGACAAAAAATTGGGAAAAGAAAGGGAAAATTAAATAAAAGATCATCGTAAGCTGTCACAAATTTTAATGCATAAGCGGTGACTAATTAGGATTAATGTAACGGAAAGTCAATAATTATACATTGTAGGGTAATTAAGCCCTAAATCAGTGTGTAATCAGTATAAAAAGACATCACCCTGACTTTTCCAAGACCGACAAGAATCCGAACATCTAATGGATATTATGGCAGATCACTTGCTCATTTACGGACTTCAAAACCCATCACGGTCAAGTTTAATCTCAGATCTGACTGAAAGAAAACTGTTATCTCGTAGACACGAAAAGGCCAAAAAAAAAAAAAAAAAAAAAAACCTAAATTCTTGGAAGGACTAAAACCCTAAAATATCTCCCATCCACTTCACTGATCCATTGAAACATATCCCTCTTTCCTTTGTTGTCTATGAGTGTGTATGTGAGAGAGAGAGAGAGAGGGAGAGAGAGATGATGATGATGATCCAATAGAAAGAACGAAAGCTCCACGAAAGGAGATATCTTGAACCTGAGTCTCAAGAATAGTAAAGGGCTTACCTTTGTTTGACCACGAACGTCTGTATCAAAGAGAAAAGGGAAGATAGCATGAAGCATATACTCTTCATTTCTTCAAAAATTTGAAAAATCTGACTGAGACTTACAGAACAAAATTGAATTTTGTAACCAAAGAATTGATCTGGGAAAAGAATGTCAAATTAGCTGAAAGGAAACCCTAACCCAGAGCTTATTTTAGAGAGAAAGAGAGAGAGAGATTCAAAGAATTGGGACATGATTGAATCAAAACTGAAACAATCCATCATTTGTTTGGCATTTAACAAACTAAATTAAAAAGAGATTCACAATAAATTGCCTTCAAAGAATGGATTTAGCTTGGGACAATGTGAGGGAAAAAGATTGACAAAAAGAGAGAAACTAGAAAGCGAAGTGAAATGGTTCAAGTACTTGTTAGCTAGGAAATAAGAACCAACCCTCAAACAAAGCATCTTTTGCTTGTTTAATTAGAAGAAAACTCCAAACATGAGAGTTTCGTCGACTCAAGTCAAGTGTTCCAAAAGCAATCGATAGGATCAACTTTCATCAACCCGAAAAATCATCACAAAAATGGAAAATTCAGTTTGCTGAATAGAAAAGGAAAAGTTTGACAAAAGGCAAAAATGACTTGGTGGGGGGTGCACAAAAACAAGAAGGAAATTAAAAAGGAAGGGTCATTTAAAACAGTAAATTTTCTTTCTTTCTTTTTTTTTTTAAGGTTTTTCCAGTTGCAGATCTAACATCAACTCCAACACCTAAAAACTCAACCTGCTATAAACACCGAGACATTCACAGAAACGGCAAACCACGCCAGAGATAAAAACTACTTTTGTTTCCCCTTTCCCTCTCTCTCCTTATTATTATTATTATTATTAATTTTTCTATGTTTTCGGGTCATCAGACTCCTCATTGCCAAGTCAACACCAGAAGCAGCAAAGACCAACCAGCAAAGCTCTCAAGATCTAGAGTCAGATTTCAAAACAAGGAAAAAAGGGGTAGCAAAGAAAGAAAAACTTCGGAGAATCTAACCAATAGAGAGAGAGAGAGAGAGAGAGAGAGAGAGAGAGAGAGAGAGAGAGAAGGAAAGGGAGAAAGCTTTTTTCATGTGTTGGGGGTACAAGGTTTGGTTGTTTTGGTGATATTACCTTGAACTACTGCAAAACTCGTACAGCTTTCCTCTATTGGAGAAGATGATGAGAGCAACCTCGGCATCACATAGAACGGAAAGCTCATAGGCTTTCTTCAAAAGACCATTTCTCCTCTTTGCAAAGGTCACTTGCCTGTTTATCTTGTTCTCAATCCTCTTCAACTCAACCCTACCTCTCCCCATTTTAACTCTCTTTCTTTATTCCTTTTGCTTAATTTTGCTCCTCTTTTTTCAAAGATTTTTAGGCCCAGCAATTCTTCCACCCATCAAAAACCTCTCTTGGTTTTACAAATTTTTGCGAATTGTGAGTTCGCTTGGACCCTTATTTATATGCTCTCTCCACCACTGCCATCTCTAGCTGCTAGCTGTGCTTAAGAATTGCAATTTATCAGAATCTCACCCAACAAAAAAAAAAAAAAAAACAAAAGGAAAAGAGAGCAATGATAATTTATAAACATTTTTAGACCCCATAAAACAAAAAGAGAAGGAACAAGTGGAAATGTTCTGTTTCAAATCTATATTTCAGTCTCCAAGTCCAAGGGGATTCTGACGTACTGTTGTTGTTTTGATCGGACGGTGCAGGAAAAATAATTAGAGAATCTGATTTTAAAAAAGAAAAGAAAAGAAAAGAAGAAGACATTAAATGCATAAAGGAGTTGGGCAAAATGCTAAATGCCACGTGTCGAGAGATGAAGTGAAAGACACCTGATAATTCTCCTGACCTTTTTTTTTTTTCCGTTGGGGCGGAAGGGTGGGGGTTTCTGGGGTTCGAGCGACCATCTGACCCAACCTTAAGAAGATGGGCCTTTCGTATGTTCCTCTCCATTTTACGCTAATATCCACACACCACACAAGGGGCACGGCCAGTAGTTCTGTGTCCGAAACCTAGTCCCTTTGATTTTACTGTACTTCCACCTTATATCCAAGAAAGTATTTGCTGGTACAGAAGAAAAAACCAAAAAAAAAAAAAAAGAAAGAAAAATTGAGACAAATGAGCTATTCTACACCCAGACAAGAAAAACACATCGAACAGGATAACTAGCCGTGATTAGTTGAGTGGTAAGAACGACTTTGAAATTGTGTGATTTGAAGACACAATTTGATTATCGATTCTCTTTATGTACATTCTATATTTTAAGTAAGAATCATAATATAAAAAATTATGTTAACAATTTTGTATTTGTCTGAAAAATGCTTCTCGCCACTAAAATAAAAAACCTAGCATCTCGCCGGATCCGTAGCAATAACTTGCCATTTACCCAATTGCACTTGACAAATATATGTGCATGGACTGATCAGGGTGGTTCCTACACAATTTAGTGAAGAATTGCAAACCAAATTTAGAGGACAAAAATATAATTCATTGGATGATCATGTTCTTTAAATTTTCCATGAACCGCATAATCAATACCTTACGAGCCAGTTTCTAGTTTTCGGACTTTGATTGTCCGTTTAAAGTGAGATTCGTAATTCAATACATTAACCGAATTATCAGAAAAAAAGAAATAGTTGTATAATTGGAATCAGAAAGAAAAAAAAAGAAATTGTTGGGTTGCAGTTATCTATCTTTTTTTTTTTTTTTTGGGATAAGTGAATAAAATTTTATGCCCGAAAGAAACGCAGTATTCATAATATATATATACACACAAGGAGTACAACAAGAGGGTGCACTAACAAAGTTAACAGAAAAGATGAAGAGAAATGTCTAGCTCCAGAATTAGCTTCTCCCTAGATTTCAGATTCGTTGTATTTTATTTTTGTTTGTCAAAAAGTGGTAATTCAAACAGTAAGAACTGATATTGGTCATATATGTTTGTTATGCATAACTTTCTTTTATCCTTTTATTTTCCGAGACCAAAATAGCTATTCGCTCAAGATTTCTGGATTGCCTTTGGTTTCACACAGCTTTTGTTAAAGAGACATCAATATGGAAACTATATCCTGTGGAATAAGTGATCCCTCCTTGCTTGCCTATAAAATACCAAGAGAAAAATTGCAGCAAGGTAATATCAGGATTTCCCATAACCAGTGCCATGATAGGCATCGTATCCCCTTTAGGGTAGATACTTAAATTTGAGAAACGATTCCCAAGTCCAATAGAACAATTGTGTGTGTATGAAGGAGAAACTTGGACACTTTCCTCAATTAAGAAGGAAACATGCTCTTAGAAATCAAACTTGTTTATCTTATATTACTGAGACATTAATATGCCAATGAATTGTGGGGGGTGATGATGAACTCATAGCACCTGGTCGTCATGTGATAAAAAGGATTTTCTGCTTTACATTAGTTATGGAAGGCTCCCGGTGACTTGCTGCAAACAATGATCAAACCATAACCTTTGTTTTCTGTCCTCCTTTTTTCTCCTTGCATTTGTGCTTGTCATTTATAGATGCTTACCTTACACTCAAAAGTTTGGTGGCACATTGATTTGCTCTTTTCACTTTTTTTCCCCTCAACGAGCATAGTTTGCTATTAAGGGTTAGATCATCTAAATATAAGCACGTGTCGGAAATGATAAAGTACTACTTTTCAATGAAATCTTTTTCATAGTAATGCGATCCGCTGTCAATTTATGCACACTTTATCAATTCGCTTTAACAGTTTGATCAAGAGCAACCCATGAAAATAAAGTCTCTTAATAAGAAGTTATCTCTTTGTGGATTGACTACATAAATTAAACATGAAACTTTTAGTGAAAAAGGTAGAGAGCAAGAGGCGGGATAATGGAATTGGAGGGACCGAGATGAAATCATGTTAAAACTGAATTAGATGGAGATATAAGGTAGGACAAAATAGGAGGCTAATTTTATGTTATAATTTTTTATTTTTCTTGTTTTCATATTTATTTGGTTGTTATTAGGGTATTTTAGCGAACTATAGTTAAAATGCTAAGGAGTAAATTTAAGCATTTTAATAATTTATTTATTTCATTATTGGTTGATAGTTGCTATGGTTTAAGAACTAGCATAACAGGGTTTTAAGCATTATCGATATCTTCAAATTATTCAGTCATCATTTATCAAGAAAATAATTCTTTTTTGCAGACCAGTTTTCCAGTTTTTAATGGATTCTAAAAACTCTATAAAGGCTTAACTTAATCCAACATTGGTTAATGTTTTTGACGTTTTTGTCAGTCAAGATAGCCCTGGACTAAGAAAGCTGAATTGTAATTTGCAAACATGGGCATTGGGCAGAACCTTAGCTGATGCCTGGCCCCGCACGAATAAAACGTGTTTTAAAGAGAGGGAAAACAATAAACAAATACGCAATTCCGAATTCTCAAAATCTCTCCATGGCCGTTCTTTTCTCAGATGACGTATGCCCAACTACAGGCACCAGCTTGCGGGTGGCAATGGAGTTTTGGCCCGGACTTCCACCCGGAGAGCAAATTTCTTTCAACGCCATCGATAAAGCTCGTGTATCTGTTTTTGGTCTCGTGTTGAATGTCGGGAGGAGTTTTAATTTTCAGTGAAGTCTGGTCCGAACTTCATATCCCATCCTAAGTTCTGACACTTGGGATAGATTAACAGCATAGCCTTTTGTTTTGTTTTTTTTTTTTTTTTTTTTTTTTTGTGATGATTTGTGGCTAGTCCACCTTACTAATAAATTGTTCATTTCCAAGTTATTTATGGTGTACTAAAAGCCTAAACTAACCATGAATTTATATTTTTTATGTATGTTTGTGACGGTCATGTACATCTTTTATTGTTAATGAAATGAATTACCCTTTTTTCCAAAAAAAAAAAACGAAGTAATAATTAGTAATACATTTGAAATTTAATGAGGGTAAAATAAACAAACTCCGATTTTAAATTGTGGATAACAGGCAATTCTTCAACTATTGTCAACTACTACTGTTGTGGATATAATGTCACTTCATTTTCAACAAATGAAGTATAATGGTAACTACTGTCATTGCACT
This sequence comes from Ceriops zippeliana, assembly GCA_037897445.1. Taxonomy (NCBI): domain Eukaryota; kingdom Viridiplantae; phylum Streptophyta; class Magnoliopsida; order Malpighiales; family Rhizophoraceae; genus Ceriops; species Ceriops zippeliana. Next base: position 377,273 of record JBAPLH010000188.1, on the reverse strand, counting down.
GTATGCAGCCACAATAGCGATCATGGACGGCTCTTTAGAAAATGATGTAAACCATGGCGGGGGACGAATGATAGGACATGGAGTGGATTGAGACAAAATGAAGCCCACAACACGGGTTCATCCAGAGAGCCTAGTATAGAGCAATGAAATGTGTGGTACAGTAGCGTAGCACCCAGACGGTCGATCTGGTCTGGTCTCGTGCAGTCTTGGTGCCTCGGCCTATCAGCCAGGTGAGTATATAGGCCAGTCACACAGAGCCCGATGCACAGATGGGGAACACCGACCCCTATACAAGAGGAACTCCCCAAAGTTAAATTTTCTTGTAGTAATAGAGCGGATAGAGTCGTAATTTTCATACCAAGAAAATATTTTGTGTCATTGAGGATGACACTTACCACTTTATATGTCCCTCTCTTACTTTCAAGATTGAGCTGCTCTCATGTTTTACTTAATAACATGACAAAGTCTTTTTGGACTTCACCACTTCAAGTTTTTTTTTTTTTTTTTTTTCCCTTTTTTTTCTTAGGGAAATAAAAGTTCTAACAAATATCTAGAGTAACTAAACTTGTATAAATGTCAAGTTAAGAATCGCAGAGGAACGGATACTAAAAACAACTTTGAAGAATGTCACTAAAGCATTTAAATATTTTCGAGAATTAAAGGGGTCAAAAGTTGGATAAAAAGAAAGAGGTAACCCTAGACGCTAATAAATGTTATTCTAGCAGTGTGGGAGGGGTGGGGTGGGGGGGGGGTGAAAAGAAGCTACGTGGACCACTCCCCCCCTGTTTTGATTGCGACTACTGACCGCCCATCGTGGCCCTATTTCCCACGTCTTCAATCACCCATCGCCCGTGGCCCACTGGGCAGATGGCTTTTCATCAATCTATTGAAGGCGCAAGCACGGTAATATAATTACATATGAAAGCAAAAACAATAAACAAATAATGAATGAGTTTCTCATTGTTAATTAAGGTTTTCAAAATCGAACAAAACATCAACAATAATAATAATAATAATAATAAATCTAAAGATTAAGATTGAATCGGTCCAACCAATTAAGGATATCTATGTTCTTGTGACCAATGGCTGCTCTACGCAAATGGGAATCTTAATCATTCACTTTCTTGCATAGTAAAAGATCCACGTTCGCAAACCGTGACTGACATTTGCCATGTGGTTTCTGCCATAAACACCCCTGCAGGGCTCTTCGTTTTAGTTATTGTTTCCTTGTGTGTCTGGAATTTGACTTCGTATATACATCACAGAGCAAGCAGTCCCAATTCTGGCCAACAGTTCCAACATTGAACAATGCCATTTTGTTAATATCTCAAACTGAACAAGTCGATCTGAAGACGAATATCAAATGGATACAGTATGAATATGAGTCATTTTAACTATACGCAAACTAGGTTTACGTTTCAAAGTTCAAAACAAATTCCATTGCAAATAATGGGTTTGAAATTAGATTTGTTTCTGGTATCGAATAAGCATGGGGATGATGATAATGCCAATGCAGTGGTGGCTGGAGGTGGTGGGGAGGGGGGGGGCCATCTGGTTGGTGGAAAACCACTGCTCAATAAAGGGTTGAATGAAGTAGGCCCACCGGTTAACTAGGGCTGTCAGATTTCATTCCGTAAAAAGGCGAACATAGTCAACCTCAATAATAATGACACGTGGACCTCATGCCCATTTTGGAAACTTCTCTTTAAGTAGGCCACGTCTATGTGGCCTGCAGTATGTTCCCAGGAAAACTTGGCCCGTTTCCCACGCCAAGTTGCGTCGCGTTTCTTGTCTCAGTGCACAAAGTTTACTTGACGTTGATAACCATCTTCTTTGTTTCTTTTTTTTCTTTCTTTCTTTTCTTCTCATATATATTGCATTAATCATTTAATAATATTGCCTAATGTGACGCAAAAGTACAAAAACTAATAAGAAGTAATGTGTTGTGTGGCAATATTATGATGATTAATTCAATATTTATAATGATTTAATATATAATCACAATCAATGATTACTATATTATAATATCACTTGTGTATGTTCCATGTAATAAAAACCCCTGTATTTAATAAAGAAAGGAGTAAAGGTAGGCCATTTTTAGTGAGTTATTGTGATGAAATTTGTTTCATCCAATGGTGTTAAGTTTTGGAGTAACAAAAGTAAGCACCGGATTAAACAAAAGCAATCCGCAAGCCATTGGCCATGGTCTGAGAAGAGAGGGATTCCGATTTGCAGGATACAATTAATATGAGTTTGAGCCATCCAATTGAAATTGTCATGCAATTTACTTGTAAGAACAACAACATTCATCAGCTTAAACTTCGAATCTACCCTCTTGTGAACATGTTACCAAGATGATATATTTTTAACTCAAAGACGCGTGAGCTTTTGTGCAACGGCGCAATTTATGATTCCCTCTGGAGTTGGAAAACTCTATATTAGCACAGAAAGTAACCTGACGAGTCACTTTTTTTCTCACCAGCGGTGCCCCACCTCATTCTTCTCATTAACTACTGCACATGGGAAAAGCAGTGCTTTAAATAGAGACGTGCATAATATATTCTCTTCCAAAAAGCAACTCCCATTATTGTAACAACAAATACAACAATTAATTTCTATTAATATCATGTTGTATGTTTCCACTCACCCAATCTTTGGCTTGCTTTGGCCTTAAAAAGTCTTTGATCGCGATTAGTACGTAGGATCATGCTGCACGTCATTCATTACCTGTTTTAATTATGAAAGCAATTTGGTTTTATTGGGAGAAACGAGGATTGAAGCACTCGAAGAAAAATGGAGTTGAGTCAAAATTAACATCATCTGGGGTTGCCGAACTCCCGAGTTCAAAAAGATACGGGTGCACATGTTTGTTTGGCCCTTGTCTGCATGATGTAGGAGCGGACTATAATCGTTGAGCAACTTTTAGTAGTGACTACTAAGAGGAATGGTTCTACGTACCTGAGCCAATTATGGACAATTATTGTTATGATATCTCTTTAAGATTAAACAATTGGGCTCTAGGTCGAAAGCATGAGCTAATAAAGAGTAAGGAATGTTTTAGACGTGTCTGTGTCATTCATGCGGCCGCAATTCATGTTTGAATTGTTGGCTTAATGAGAACGGACAACAGGTTACATCTGATGGGTCATTTCCGTCTCCTTTAACTTTCTTAAGTATCGGTCATTGGTTAATTCACATAATCCTCCCCAATGACCCAAACCCTTTTTTTTTTTTTTTTTTTTTTTTTTTTTGCATGGTAAATCAAGTCTCTCAAAATTTTCTATTCAATCATACGAACAAGTTTCATGTTCTATACAATTCACCTTATTAAAAGTATAATAGATAATAATATATATTTTGAATCTCACTTGACAGTTTAAACTTTAAAGTAAAATGATTAATTAAAATAATATTAAATCTTTTATAATCAAGTGATCATGAGTTTGAATCATAAGCTTTTTAAGTAGGATGGTTTTTTTTAATACACCTAAACAACATTAAGGAAGAAAAAATAAATATATTTTTGGGCCTTGAAGTCTTGACGTCTGCTCATTTCTTGGCTACAGTGTTTGCGTCGTCGTCCAACATCATTTAATGTAGTTGGACTTGAATTTTTCCTGCTCTCGTGTCTTCTTAATAAAACGTATTCAATTTATCAAAGAAGAATTTATGATCGTCTGAGTTATTCGGGGGGAGGGGGGGGGTCCCAACTGCTTGCTTGCCATCATCTTAATGAAACGTGTTCAATCCATGTTGCAAAGATTGCCGTGCGGCAACGAGAGTGCGTGTATTTTCCAAATAAAAAAATAAAAAAGGGCAAGAATGATGCCATGTCTTGCCCAATCACAAAACACTCGGATTGGAATAACCCCCACTGAAAGATTTTAGAGCTAAGTTGTGGCAGGAAAAAGGAAAAAAAAAAAAAAAAAAACTTTGGAACTAACTGAAAGTTGGCAACAGCATTGGTTATTAGTAACAATACACGGTAACTCCCATCTTTCCAACCTCGTAAGCATACAAGTCACGTAAATGTTGAAAATTCCTAATTTCTGCTTACTTGAGATTTTAAGCATAATCACATTTTTTAATTAATTAATTAATTAATTAATTAATTATAACTAAGACTCGAACTCGAAATCATACTAATAAACTAGAGTTGATTTCTGCTGCCATATTGTTTCTGAGCCTTCGATAGCTCCATAGGGCCTACGATACATTTCGATTGCCAATACTACTCCAGCATGATGTGTGACTAACCATGTTAGGGAAACAGTGACAAGGTGTATCAAGTCCGTGAACCTATAAGGGTCGATTGATAGCAGACAATTGAGTTTAACTTGAAATATCCAATTCCCAATATGCCACAGTACACAACCACAATCATCCGCAAATTTGAACTTTGATTTCATCCATCCAACTTAGTTAGTTCAACTGATTACTTGAACTAGCCCAAATTGTCGACAAGGCAATGTAATAGATCTATGTACGAGAAGCGAAAGCAATTTTTTTAAAACATAAGAAATGATTAAAAAAAAAAAAAAGCCTAGCAAAATATGCATGGATTGGGCCTAGCGACGGTAGATTTTACGTGCGGTTGCTACACAAAAGATCCGGCATAAACACGAATAATAACATTGGCTTGGTTACAGCATAGCATTAGAACATCAATCGGCAGTGTCAAATTTGAGCGGTGATACCATTAGTTGTATATAAGGTGTAGCAATAGAGTCGACTGAATTTCTAATTTTAAATCTAAAATTCAAATTCTAATCTTTACAAAAAAAAAGAAAAATTCAGCGGTGATCACAAGCCAAGAAAATGGCAATCGCAAAGGCAAAAAGGCCCATCTTAATTTGCAACCCCCACATGTAATCCTCATTTTTTCCCATAATTTGGCCATAAACCTGGCTGACAGGACACAGGATGGCCCATCTCATCGATACTTTTGTCCTTCTGTGTGCTAGGAGTATTTAGCTTTTCTTTCTTTTCTTTTCTTTTCTTTTCTTTAAAAAAAAAAAAACTGATAGGTTTGGGCAGGAAGTTGTGCAATCCGGATTGCAAGAGTCCCCTAGTACACAATTCGTGACTGCCACGGTGAAGGTCCGTTCGGCCCCAACAAGAGAAGCACGATCCTGCCTAGCCCATATTTTAGTATGATTTATTTTGCACAAGCTGAAATTGAAATTTGCAAAAAATAAACCTAAATCCCAAATTCTACCACACCCCCCCCCCCCAAAAAAAAAAAAAAAAAAAAAAACAAATCTTCGCTTGCATTCCCTTTAGCCATTTGTAGACCTGACCCTCGAACAGTTTAGTAGGTAGAACCGCCCGTTACAGTTCCTGAGAAAGGGCGAACCTTAACCGGTGCTTGAAGTTCATGTTCGATCTGATTTGATTTGGTTTGATAATTAGCAAACCTTTTTCTCAAAAAAAAAAAAAAAATTGCATTTTATATTTTTTCATTTAATGAACTGTATGTAGCTACCAGTACTTCATATGTTCGGTCCAATTCAATTCAGTCGCCGTGGCGGGTCGATTGATAAAACTGTCCAACCCTGACCGGACCGGTCCTTTCTTCGGCTAAACCATATTCGGCTTACTTGCCAAGGAGACAAATGCGAACCAGCTCTTTGTAGACGTTCGGAGCAGCCAACACCTTTCAGACAACTTGAAGGTGAGCCAGGTGACCGGGTGGTCCAGATTAAACAATATGGACTAGGTTTGGCGCGTGCGGGATGCACAAGGTCCCTTAGGTTCACTTAATCCAAGGACATGCGTAGTTTTCTTTGTTTTTGTCTATAGTCGAAATGAGGTAGGGAGATTTAATTCAGTTTGCACATGCAAACACATGCACTAATGCCATGCATAAAATGATTGAGCAGATTCAGGGAATCTACACGCTAAAGGGTCCTGGTTGTCCCAAAAGCCAGAAACAAAGGATTTGTAATTGCAGAGTGTGCTGCGCTAGAAAAGAACAGGAGAGGGGAGAGTATTAGATTTAAGTATGAAAGTGGACTGGGTGAATAATATAAGAGCTCTTGATTGACTGACAGACAGCGAGCTTGGACAGCGGCACTTGTGGCTGACACATTTTTTATCAATTTTTTTTTTTTAAATCTTTCTGGGATGACACTTTGGCAACAATCAAACGTGCAGTTAGTGCGGTGAAAGATTGAAAGATAGGAAAGCAACTCATGCAAGTCTAATGAGTTGCGAGTGGTGTCAAAAAGATAGACCAACGCATCACTGATAGTCTGCAGACACCTCTAAAATTAAGGATGCATCACACCAATGGCCCAACGTGTCCCGGACATACTAAAATGCGTTCCCAAAAAAATGAAAGAAAAAATTTGGAACATGTATGGATACTTCTAAGTAGTATGTCATACACATAGGATTTATTTCGAAATTAGCAAAGTTCATACACATAATAATCTTTTCTTATGAACATGCCAAGGAATTTTAACAGCTCGTGTCAATAACTTGATTCAGATCATAGTGATTTATGGGCCAAATCAAAGCAGCAAAATTAATATTCTCAAAGCTCCACAGAAGATGAGGGTGACAAATGTCTTTAATAGTTCTCACTTAGAGATATCCGGTCACAAGAGAGAGTCAAAATGGCATTTACTAGCATTTCCTACCTACTACTCCCAGGAGAAAGAAAGCATCTGGTGAGATCCTCTCACAGATGAAACATTACCTTGAGTAGTCTGCGAAGTGTTTTGCCCATGGTGGATGTTTGATGAAGCATTGCCATCATAGTTCAGACTTGAGATCAAGGACTGGGCTTGAGGGGTAGTCAGGTCAGGCTGCACCATGTCCATGTGGCTCAAACCAATCTCCCGCGTGTTGGCCGGGGGAGATGACAGAAGAGAGAGAGCACAGTCAGAGTCAATGACCGGTATTAGCCCATCAGAGAACATCTTCTGACTGCTGCTGCTGTTGGCCAATATAGAACTTGCATCCAGGTTGGATTGACCAGATTCTACAGGCAAAGTGGAACTAGTGCCTTGCAGGAAAGGGAACTGCTTTTCCCCATTATGTCTGAAAGATAATGATCCAGGAAAATGGCTTTTTCTGAAATTAATGTCAAATGAGGACTGGCTACCATAAACCAATGGATCACTCTCAGCTTTGACAGCTCCCACCCAAGTAGAGCTTGCGGCAGTGGTCGAAAATACCTGGGAGCCGCCAAACTCTATGTAAGTGGTACCTGCATATATGAGGTGGTTTCATACACTTCAGCACAACACTCAACTGAGTTGACACTGGTTGTTTTGTTCTCTTCACTATTTGATTGAATATAGTGGGAAACAAAACATTCTCCAGACCCCAAACTGAGAATGCCCTTTACGAAAAACAAAACATTCAATGAATGCGTATTTAAAATAAGCAAACGAACCTTGGTGGTGAGAAAATAAACTTGGAGAATTAATGGACAGAGAATCAGGCTGGGACTTCCTTCGCCGCCGATTATGTCCATCAAGACGCTTTCTGCAGCTCCGTTTTCCCTCATCAAACTCCACTAATGAGTGGAACCTGTATAAAGGAATTTCAAGAGCAAAGGTGTATGACTATAAAGTTTCCAGTGAGCAATAGTTGAGGCAGCCATATGGCATCATTTAGAGAAAAATGTTGCTTTGACCATATGCAAATGTACCATGCATATTGACAAACATATCCATGAAATTCCAGTAGCACAATTGATAATATTTCCAGCAAATACCCCAGCAATAGCAGTGAAGGGCCTTTTTGCATCTCACAACAGAAAATGCATTATGGCACCACTTTCACCTAGCGTATCAAAGCAAAATGTTACTGAATGCTCTCTGTCAGCTATTAACCAAGAATATTGCCTCCTGAATTGGCATTCGATGCAAATTAAAAGGCTTATGCCCTCAACAATTTCATTTGCAAAACAAGAATGTGAATTCCCCGTGGTCAACCGTTTAAAATAAATTATTCATGCATATTATCTGATGTAAGGATTTCTTTAACTTTAGTTTGTTATTTACATATATGGTCATCTTGCAACTCTAAAGATAAAGTTCAATGTTAAAAAAAAAAAAGCAAAAATAATTATGATGAAAATATAATAATGAGTTACAAAATGAGTCAAAGTATTATTCATATAATTCTTAGTCAATGTACAATAAAGATGAGAATTGATAGAACTAAGACCAATGCATTTTATGTTCCCTTTTTGACAAGAAAGAAACCATTATCATAGAATAAATTATGAAATACTTAAATAAGTATATAGATGCTTGTAAGATTAATGATTCATTGAATTGACCTACAACAAGAATTTTCAAAATGAATATTATTTATGTTTGAGGAATGTTCAAACGATTGTCAAGTAAAAAGTTTTTAGATTTGAAATTATTAGGTATTTCATATAGGAGCTATACTTTCATCTTACTTTTGAGTTGTCCTAGTCATGAATTACTACCGGGGCAATGATAAAGGGCAGTGTTCTACTATTTTCTCAATAATTATTGACTCAAGAAATTGTCAGTGAAGGTGAAACAAGGATTCATAAGAGTTATCAATATTTTTCTTTTGATAAGTAAAAGAGTAATGAATATTATTTGTGAAACCCATGACTTTATAAATATATGTGAATCAACAAACTTGGACAAAATAGGATAGATACTAATTTTATGTTCTATGTCTAATTGAAACATTATAATGATAAAATAATTGACTTACATTGAAACAATGAGCATAAAAACATGACCTCAAGAATTATAGGTAACATAGGCTAGATTGAGATTATGTTTGACAAGAAATTTAATCTATTCCTATAAACCAATGGTTTTGAACTATAATTCTATTGCATATTTATTTGATAAATAATTTCCCCGTGATTCCTAACATGTAATGCATTTCTTTCACTAACAACAATGAAGAATCTGGTGCAAGGGATTAAGAATATAAATGCAACTAAAAGATGCTTCTTGTTGTTTTTTTTTTTTTTTAATTTTCTCATCAAAACAAGACATGCAAAAGAAAAATATCTCCACATACAAGCTATTGCTATTACCTGCTGCACTGCTGACAGAACCGTTGTTCTTGGCCTTTGATAAAGACCTTAGGAGTCTTAGAATGTGATTCACAAACCTTATGTCGCCGATGATAGTCCCTGCATTTGCTGAGATCTGAGACACATCCATCAACCAAGCATGAAGGGACTTGTGTTCCATTGCTAGGCATCCGAGCTCTCTTCAATGATCCAGATGTTGATGACTCCATTAAAGAGTCCCACGGACCCTTGAATTTTCCCAACAGCTTGTCTTGCAAATCACCCAAATTCTAAAACTTTAGATCTACTGAGCAATGCCCGTCAAGCTAATGCACTCTTAAACTACTAGAAACAGCAGTCTGAGCAATGCCAAGAACGTTTTGTCCTTCCAATTCAGCTAATTTCCAAGGCGCCTTGTGATTCCATCCCATAGAACATCCTTGCTTTGTGAATGGATTTCTGGTCAATCGGGTAAAGTAAGCAATTGAGGGGAAAATGGAGGGAAAAGGGCCATATTAGTTATTGCAACCCAGTAATAGAGTGAGTCTTTTACTGCTGTTTAGAAGCATTGGATACATGTCACATTAATGGAGTCATGACTCTCATCCAATCCTAGCTACAAGCAGCCCAGAAGATATTTAATTTTGAATCAGAAAAATAAGAGAACATAATCATTCAGCTTCCACGCAGCCAAAAGCGGAAAGTATGTCACTAATGGACAAAATACTGAATTTAAAGGGCTCAACTCATTAAAAAAGTTAATATGAGCCAACATGATTGCATAACGCATACACAAGTTGTGTCGCTAAGGACTATTATACGACCATGTCGTAATATATTTCAAAGCTCATTACTGATCGAAAAGAATTACGATTCAAAGTTACTTCTGTGGTTCTCCTTGTTATGCAAAAATCAGCTGCCATTGCAATAAAGCTACAGTAAACCAAAGTTAACCAAAGAAAACACATAAAGAGATGAAATTCAGAAAAGGGTACCTGAGAAAGAGGGAAAAAACCAGTCTTTTGGTCACTTCCAGGAAGTGAGGTTGCTTGGAAAATCTTAAAACAAGTGGGACAGGAAAGGAAGTAGCAGGTTGGACTTTAGAATAAGCAAAGAATTCGAAGATCTAAACGAAGTTGAAAAGAATAAACAGGAACAAGAAGACCAATCTTGAGTCCCCAAACACTGATTTTCTCTGAACAACAGTTGATTCAAAAGAGAAAAGCACACACAGATAATAGTTGGTTTTTGGTTCTCTGGTAAAGCCAGGGAGCAGGCGGAGAAGGAGATCAGCAAGAGGGAAAGTGATTTGGGTGGGAGGTGGAGTGGGGGTTATTTATTGTGAGAATTATTGCAAGTGACAAGAAAAGTGGATAATGTGTTCAACTTTGGAGCAAAAGTAACATGGAAAGTGTTGAGAGAGAGAGAGAGGGGCGGAGGGGGAGAGAATGTAAAGGAGATAACTACGAAAGGCAAGGAATTGGGGTCATTCCGAGTCTCCCTCCCTTCCTTTTTTAGGCTTTTGTTGTGTGGCGTTATGATGAAAGAAGGGAAACTGTAAAATATAATAATATAATAATTTAAAGGCAGGCGAGTGAAAACGGAGGCCCAAAAACGAGTGGCAAGGAAAGGGACAGAGTGTAGTTGCTTTCAACTTTTTGGAGAGCAAAGAGAAGAGTGTGTTTCTTGTGTCTCGCATTCCATGATGTTTCCTTGGAGGGGTTTGTGGGTGTCTGCGTGTTCATATGATGAGAATTCCCCCACCACGGCCAGCCCCCAATAGCACTATCCTCTATAACCAGTTGGGATGCATTCACGGGCCTTCAAGTTTCAAGGATTAGGGCAAATCTAAATCCAAAATACAATAATAATAATAATAATAAGACAAATTTGTTTGAATCATGGTAGTTCAACATTAATTACGACTCTCTCTCAGTTTGAATTCCTATTTTTGATCTCGACTTCAATTCTGATACGATTTTGTTTCGATTTCGATTCATACCGGAAGTGTGATCCATCAAGAACAATCATATTAGTAGACCAAGATTAAACTAAAGATTCGTTCTCCTCATGATAAAAAAAGAATCGGAAAGAAGAAGCAGTATGCATAAAAGCATCAATTTCCGCTTCATTTGTCTTTCCTCGTTCCCTTCCGTGTACTCGACACAGGAGTTTGTTATGGGGCAGAAGATAAAAAGAGCCATTTTACAGAATATACAAAGGCATCCATCTGTCCAATAACCAAAGCCTGTCTTCGTCCCCGCCCCCCCCCCCCAACCAAAAAAAAACTCTTTTTTTTTTAAATTTCAATTTTTTTATTATATATATAAAAAATAAATGTCCCCAACAATAAATTTGGATACTTGCTCATTTGTCTTCATGCAATGATCTTGGGATATATTAAATAACTTGAGATACAAAAATGGAAACCTAACGAATGAGCCAGCATAGCAAAAAGCCTCTTTGTAGCCCACTAGTAGTCGCGAAGAATAGTGAACATGATTATTTTAAAATCAGCCAGAACAGAGCTCAATGATGTCACTGTAGATTGTTTAAAACTTTTTTATGATGGGAGCACCTGGGGCGCGCCCCCAGCCTGGAAGGCTTTGGTCTCTCCCCGACTCTCTGTCTCTCCGTCTCTCTCTCTCTCTCTCTCTCTCTCTGTGTCTTGTTTTTTTTTTTTTTAATCTTTCTTTCAGGAAAGGCAAGCTGTGTGGAGGAGGAGCCAGTGGCCATTGGAGATGGGATTTGTTAAGAGAGTACAACCACTTTCTTTTTTATGCCCAAGACCACGGCCGATGAAATATTAATAAATTCATGGAAAAGATAACTTTTTGTGCGTGCGTGTGTAAATAATCGAATTATGCTTTATTGATAAGAAAATTCAATATATTTTAAAAACAATTTGCTGCATCATGCAGAGGACCCCAACAAAAATTGGATATGTTACCCAAATTTCTCTCTCTCTCGATTAAAGGGTGTAAACATGCTCAAAGAAAAATAGCGTACTCCCCCCCCCCCCCCCCCCCCCCCCCCCAAAAAAAAAAAAAAGCCAGAAAAGGGGATGAGGCGTCCCTCCATGGGGGCCTGTACTTGAAAAGATCAACAGGCTCTAGTAGTGTAAAAAGTCGTCGAGTTTTCATATTATACACTTCAGACACCACACCCACACTTTCGTCGAGTTTAAATGAAGTGGCCCCAAAATCTGCTTCCTATCATAATGGGCCGCACCTCATGTCTTAATCTTGTGATGGAATATTCCATTGGCAGTTTTTGCTTCATTATTTTCCCCCATGTTGTTTAAATATATCGGAAAGAAGAAATTAAAATTTAAAAAAAAAAAAAAACCTTATAAGTACGATCCTTTCCAGACTTCCCATATGGGGCCATAGATATGGCCTAAATGCTATTGCTGGTGCAGATTAGGCGAATCTCACCAACGGCCCAAAACGTAGCATAATAATAAAATTGAAAAAAAAAAAAAAAACAAGAAGAAAAGGAGAAAGGAAGAAATTTAAAAACATTTGAAATATGTTTACATAGGCTGGCTGGCTGGCTGTGGCATAAATATTATAGCCCAACCACCGAATAGGAAGAGTGGCGGCACGCATGCTCGGACTGGGGAAAGTCCAAGCAATTATACAACCAAATCCTAATGGACTCATTTGATTTTGGCAGTAATCATTGATGATAACTTCCGATGCACTTTGGGACCTACAACTTCAGTTTTTCTGAATTTTTCGCGCTTTTCTCAAACAAAGTGATTGGGAATGAATGGTAACCCCCCCCCCCCCCCCCCCCACCCCCCCCCCCACCCACACAAAAAAAAAAAAAAAAAAAAAAAAAAAAAAAAGAGAGAGCAAAAAAAAAAGAAACAAAGATATTGGAATTTGGTTCACATGAATGTGGTCCAAACACTCTAATTTAATCTGAAAAATTTTATAATTAATAGTTTTTTTTTTATTTTACTATTATTTTTTATGGACCAAGAATAAGGTGTATAATAATCCTGCAGTAATCAAAACAGTAACAGTAGGTTTTTTTTTTTTTTTTTGAAGCGAATCAAATATTCATAAAAGAAGGAAATTCCGCGAAGATAAAATGCAAAAGGCCAGTCTTAAGTAGAGAGGAGATACAAAAATAAAAATGCTTGAGAGTCTCACAGCGGCCTTGGCAAACAAAGATATTACCAAAGCCATTTTGCCATCAAAATCATTCAATAAACAATCTGTTTCAAGAAACAGCCTTTATCAATAAATAATCGTATCGAAGGGATCTCACCTGAGCTTCAGCATTCTGGAGACCACCCCATCTGCGATCCCCTTGAGAACTGTAGTCAATTCTGAAATATAAAAGGAGGGAGAGAGAGAGAGAGAGAGAGAGATCATATATGTTGGCGGTGTCCTGGGTAGAGCCGACCCGGTTTAGAAGGCGGGCTGGGATGTGTTCAATCCCCGGCCAAGCCATAAAAACCATGGGCCCTATTAGGAACGTGGAACCCCTCCACAATGTGGCCCCCATTCAGAGGCCATTTTGAATTTTATGCAGACCCAAAAACATTATATATCGTTATCCCCCCCCCCCAACCCACCCAACCACTCAAAAATAAATAATAATAATATTATTATATATTATTTCAATATTAATCATTTTCAAATTAAATTATATTTAATTTGAGTTACATATACTCACAAAAATCAAGCAATTAATCAAATTATTGTTGCTTCAAATATTGATATTTTATCTTTCTTATTTTTATTATTTTGTGTGTCGTTATTATTATTATTATTATTATTTTATAAATTACATCCACAATGTCCCTAATTTTAGAGGCCTTAATTTCAAATGCTAGCTAAAATAAGAGAGTGAGATTTACCCAAAAAAATATAAAAATATAAAAAAAACGCAAGATGAATTTCTAGAAATTAAAAAAAAAAAAAAAAGGCATCCCCGGTTGCAAAATGTAATTGAAATTTTCACCGGAGAAACAAAAATGATCGTAAAAACTGAAGGAATGAACTGAGGGGATTTTCTCATATATTATATATTATATATTATTGTTAATAAATAGACATAACAGACTTTTTCTTTGAAGTAGCAATTTTCCCACAATTTTATCCCAAGACTTCTATCCGATGTTACGGAAGTCTGTCGAGAACGACAAGTAATTAATCCTTCAAAAAAAAAAAAAACGTCTACAAAATTTAGAGCCCATGCTTGCAGAGCATATAATCCATCGGGGAGGAGAACCCAAGCAATGCAGCTAACCCGGCAAGACCTACCCATATATAACTACTAACCCCATATAAATGAGAGGGCTTTCAAGCATGGGAACCAATTCGGTGAAGTACAGTCGTCGTTGCACTCCGCATTCTCAGGAGAACTGCATAACCATTGATTGCTTCGTCTGGAGAACGTAAACCATTAGGAGTCCCGGGATTGGGTGTAACCTCAACTGCTCCTGAAATTCCATTACTTCTCTGGAAGGCGGGCAAAAAAGCCAAAAAAGTTAACAGCTTTGGTCTTTACAAATGCATGCAAATATAGGTCGCGTTATATACATCTAATCCTTCCCCATAACTCAAAAAGCGTAGGAGTTTTGTGCATCGTGATGACTTTTTTTAGATGCATGAAAACATAAAATAGGATAATAGGGTCCATCAAATTCAAAACTATAATTCAAGAGTTTGCGACTTAGACAGGATACTGAGCCTCTGGACATGGAAAGCTCACAGTAAAAGCTGTTTACTTATTTATTTATTTTTATTTAATTAAGCATAGTGATGAAGAGGAGCTTCTGTCTATATGCGAGAAACTCAGGGAATGGAAAGCTCTTAGAACAGAGAAAAAGACTACAGTTGAAACTATTAAATCAGGCCACACAGGATCATTTAAGTAGAAGGTTGATTTATAGTATCTTGGAGGCCATTTGTTGAGTACAGCACAAAGAAGCAGAAAGGAAACTAAATTTCTGAAAGTGAACAAACCTGGAAAGATCGATTAGAGGCAGGAGTCGATGGCTCACAGGAAGGTGGAGGCAAAGCCCCGATCTGATAGCACAAACAAAACCAGTCAGAACAAAGTCAACCAGCAAAGCAAATTTAGGAGTATAACAAGCAGTTTACTCATGAACTTTAAGCTAATGGCAAGCCGGATAGCATGACGAAAACATATCAAGCAAAAAAAACACGTGTCTAAATTTCCAAGAGAAATTACCCTTGATGAGGATTGAAGTTGTGAACTCACTTGCGGGGCCTGAGGAATTTAAGGAACACAGTTAATAGAAGCAAGTAGAATGAAATTACTCCAGAAGACATTAGTACAATGAAAATGCAAGTCTTGCTGTGACACTAATAAAAGGATCTAGAAAATCATCTCCACTATTATGATAGATATGAAGAATGGTCATGCAAGGGGGTTAAAGGGCCTCTATACACACCTGAATATTCTCTCTCAGAGTGTTATTTTCCATGCTGTAGGCATAGTCACACAACTTCTTTGCACGCAGGTTTGTCAAATCCTGAATACAAACCAGATTCGATAACAATGACCATGAAACAGACATAAACAAATCATATTTGATAGGATTCATATAAGAATTACCTGCTTCCCTTCTATTCTACTGATTTCAGTTCCTGAAACATAAGAATGTCAACCACTGTTAAGCTTCTCATACAAACATCTGTTCAAGAGCAACAGAAAAATCTAGTATTGGGAGACTGCTTTACCAGTGTTTCAACAGCACTGCAAACATGCTGAACATGTTGGCCGATGCTTTCTGAATGTTGTAGCAGTTCAGTAACCTAGAGGTTCAAAATCTATTGCATAAGTCTCACCACTCCAGCGTATGGCACTATATTTACTAACTAACATGTAATATGGAACTCACACTTTCTTTTGTATTAGCAGTCAGTTCTGTAACGTCATTCAAATTAGAGTTGAAGATGGTTGCCTCCTGGTGGCCTATTAAACAAAAAGTTACCATAAGACATTTCAAAAGAAAATTGACATAGCATGGGAGACAAGGCGCATCATTCAGTTTGCAGCGCTTCTTAAGAAACATAGGACAATTTAGTAAAAGTTAAGAAACTTGCCCAGATTGCTGAATATACATTCTCAAGCTATTGGCCTATAGAAGTGCAAGCATCAGACAAGCCACATCTTGTTGCAAATTGAAGTTTCCAAACCTAAAGGCACACAAGCATCAGCCCACAACAAAGACAACAGTGAAGCTAGAATCATCATAATGACTCTTAAGCACACACAGTCAAGTAACATTGATTCAACAAAAAAAAAAGCTGCATTAGACTATCAGATTTTGCTTCATTTGCTAAATTGCCTTATAAAAATATTTCCTAAACCTCCAAAAAACACAAATTTTCAGGAACTAGGAAATGCAAGCCAAGTGTACATCATTTATTAAACCCTAAGACAGAAATACATATTGAGTTTGATGAGAAATGGTAACATTCATTTTTAAACACTTACCACATTTGCACTTTCATATGCCTATTTAGAAACATAAATAAAGTCAACTAAACTATCAAACAAACCAAATTTCCACAAGCCTCAGAAGACAGATGCAATAAGAAGCAACCAAATTGTTGTAATTGATTGAACTGGAGCACAACCAACAGGTAACATTTAACAAATTATGGTAAATAAGATGTACTAGACAGAGAAGAAAATAAGGGGGCAAAAACCATGAAGACCCAAAGTAAATTGAGTTGTACTTGGACATTACCTTCCACATATATAGCCATATCCAACTACTGCAATAAAAATGACAATGACATATCTACTAGCCCCATCCAGTGGTCCAACACATGTCAACGAACATTCCAGAACAAACCCCAGGCTAAAAGTAGAATAGCAAAGATGAACTTGTCTACAGTGCAGTTAGTAGGGACTCATGTAAATGAAGCAAAACCAATAATTCAATAATTTCTAGTGATAATGGGTGAAGGGTGGGACTTGAAGCCAAGACCTTTTGTTCCCAGGCCTTTGACTTTATCCATTAGGCTTAAGCTTTAGTCCCAACTGATAATTCAACAAATGCACAGAAGTATAGAGGAAAAATAAGGAAGAACAAATAGCAGGAAGAGAATAATAAAGACAGAAAACATAAAAAAAGGGGAAACCACTGCCTGAACAATTTTCCATAGCATACAAAACATTCAACACATCTGTTTCACTTACAACATAGCCTGAAGAAAATAATTTTCTAATACAAAGTTAATTTGTGAGAGCGAGAGAGAGAGAGAGAATAGCATACAAAACTTACACAATTGAATGCACAAAATGCAAGAATGATTGTGCACTACAGTGTTTCTTGTAAGTAGTTTGTAGTAGGCAAATGCTTACATTGTAAATGTTCTATATGCAAGAGAAAGGCAAACCCAAACCTGTTCCACTTGCAGTTACAATAGTAATTAATCTATTGGATGCCAACATTTGCAGTTCTTGCCGAAGATCATTAACCTGTAAAATTAAAAACAAAAAACAAAATCTTTAATTACAGAGCCTGCCACAAGTTTCCAATGTTGAACAGGTCAAATTCTTACTATCAGAAACAATAAGCACATTTGATGGCCAAACCCAAAAAAATAAATGGAGCTAGTTTAACTCACATTAATCAAAATTGGAAATGATTAATCCATCTCACAAACTTTAAGAATACATAATGATCTGTCATTGTTCAACAGGTTCTCAAGAAATAAGTGATTGCTTTCCATTGGCTGGTCAAAACTAGCAAGTGGGGGAGGGAATGAAAACTAACAAATTAAGTGCTTGATTTGAAAACACATAATGGTCTTTTCCAGTCTTCTCTAACATCTTGTGTCTGAAAATTATTCTCCAGGTTCTAGGAAAATTGGATTGAATAAGCAATTTGTGGCTAAGACATGACAAACACATACCATTAACTTCAGAAAATTTAATAATGATATCAGTTAGTATCAGCAGGATGTTCACAAAAAGGTATATAGTTTAAACACAAGCCAAAGCCCACTCATCCTCAAATCACCCATTTGCCATGTCTAGCAGCTGAGCAGAAAAGGATTGTAAGTAAGTTCTCAGCTTTAACAGTGACAAGTTTTGACCCAACTAACAGTTCTGGTCATAAAAATGGTGTACAGTGGGGAGCAGAGTGAAAGCACATCCATCTTACTGTAAAACACATTTGAAGTAAAATCAGAAGCCAGAGTTCCCCTAAGACATGTCCCCAGAAGTCAGCACAACAAATTAACTGTAATGGAAACATAAGATTGATTTGCATACCTGATTTAACAAAAAGTAATCATTCTGCTTTTTCACTGATGAACTAGAATCATCTCGCTTACTCTGCTTTAGAGTAATCTGCAGTAGAAGACAAAACATGAGAAACTGGAAGAATAAATGATGTGGGGTTCTGTTAATAGAAGAGGAAAAACAGAAATCTATATAACATCATGGTTTGTACAACTGCAAAATTAATGAGAATTACAGGCGAAATTCTATGTTAAAACTTAAAAGGCCAACCAAAATCAGGTCATTTGTGACAACAGAAGCCACTAAGACATTTAGTGAACAGAACATGTGATGCAGGGAATTTGAAAAAGTTTAAGAACAGGATCATAATTTCCAGACTTATGGGTCTCTATGACATCCAAGATTAATACAAATCAGAGATTAAACAGCCTAATGGGTTTCCCTTGGTGGACTGAACTATGACCAATGCCATAACCAGTACACAATTCTTCAAAAAAACCTATTTTCAGGAGGGAAAAGGCTTCATTTTTGTTTAACAGCTCTTACAAGGATCAGTCCTCTTAGACAGGTTAGTAGTTTATGGAGTTTTGGCAAACTATGTAAGGAAAAGCTTAGCCTATCCTTTGTTCAGAAACTCCAAATATGGTTCTGTCAAACACTTGATCGTGAGGAATCTTGTCAATATGAGAACATAACATCATCTCACATAGAGATAAAAGACCAGAGATAGAGCAGTATTCTTCCATACATAGAAACAAAATTAAGTGGACCTTCATATGAAATAAGACCAAAGAAGAACTAGAAAACAAGTCTAGCCATAGACAAAAATAAAGGACCAATACAGCTTCATGCATCCCTAAGCACTCATAATTCACTGGTCATATGAATACCTTGGTAATGCCAGAAATAAAATCGGAAGCACTTGAAAGCTGTCCCTCTTTTGCAAGAACAGACCCAAGAATACCTAGAAATGCAAAAGAACTTCTGAGATAGGAGATTATTTCCTTTTGGCATGTAAAATTAACCTTAAAAAGGGTTAAGAACAAAAAGAAACAACATTAAAAGCTACTAGCAATACAGAAAATCAATCATGGAGAGCATCACAAATAGGCAGAGACATATAGTCCAATTCAAATGAATGCAACCAATAACATTTGAAGGGAGAAACATGCCAAAATTCTTTCCAATAAAATACAATTCCAGGTCAGGGTTGTAGTCTGTCCCAATGATACATCTAACAATAGTGTCATTCCAAACCTGGATCTTCCATAAGCCAAACCTAGATCCACATTAGACGTCCTTTCCTTTTTTGAGGAAATAGATTTAGATAAAAAGAGAAACACTGGAGCATTGTTGTTCCAATTTACAGCTTTACATATCTCACACAATACACGCAGCTTCTGACTAGCCAAAGAAGAAAAAAAGCAAGAGAGGATCAAATTAAGTTCATTTGCAATGCGCCCCCCCCCCCCCCCAATAACCAAAATCCATCATTCACTTTCTGTTAAAAACAATTATGTCAACATATTGTTCATTGCGTTGATGACTTGTCAAAAAGTCATCAAATTTGAAGATATTCCTAGCCAAGGACACAGCTCAGTAAACGAAATCCATATCAAGCCACACCAATAGCACCTGATCACATACAACACTAAGCTTTCATCAAAAAATTGGCCGATGTTGCCATCAACAACAGCATAGAGTACAAAAAGAAAAATAAAAAAAAACAACTCAAAACTGAACTCAAGCTCAAAAAGCCAGTAGCTACACAGAAAAATAGAATGATCAATAAAGACTAGACCCAAATGAAGAGCTTTCTATAAAATTTCGCAAAACCCAATTCATAAAATTCACGTAAGTTGCCTTGCCAGTTATAACAACTTGAAACAACTTAGGGTTTATGGTTTATCAAAAACCATAGAGACTGTTGCTCCCCCCCCCCCCCCCCCTCACCCACCAGAATACCAATCCAACAGAGAACACTCAAATAGACTTGGGAATAATCAGCTACGCTTCACCGTCACCTTAATAGACAAAGACAAAGAAATAGAAAAGAGAAAATAAGATTGTTGGGGCGCCGGCGAGGATGGCTATCTTGCCGACAGGGAGAGCCATAAAGAGCCACAGCTGATGACTGTGAAATTAGTGTTTCAGAGAGTCGCTTCGCAGCACGACAACTGTCCTTCGACGTTTACATAAAATCAATAAACGCTGCGTGATCTTTGCAACGATACCAAAAAATTTAAAAACAAAAGGAAGAATGGGTCGGTGAATTTTGAGTTATCTTTAACTGTAACTGGGCCTCGGGGCCCTTCTTTTTATTTATTTATTTATTTATTTATTTATTTATTTATTACGATACATTAATTTTAGTCAGATAAATAATTTTATTATTTTATTAATATAAATAATAAAAAATTATTTATATGAAAATATAATATTTTTATAATAAATAAATAAATTATAATATTTAGTATCATTAGAATTACATTCCTAAATATATTTTTTTGAATAATTATAGAGATCAAACATAATATTAAAGGGGAGAAAGGAGTGTGAAATTGAGGAAGAAAAATAACATGAGTCATTTTTCACGGATGAATCAGTTATGATTACTTTTATAAAATATATTTATGTTATTAAATTTATTTTTATATTTTATAAATAATATATCATTTATATAAACAAATCAATTTTTTTATTAAAAAAAAATATTTTCTAAGCCATCTCATTGACTAGGACATAAACTAACGTGAACTAATTTTCTTATGAAAAAACCAATGTTCTTGAAACTATGTTTCTGCGATGGCAGAGACACTAACGCTTTTATGTTGGTGTTAATATAATTTTGCAATTTTATCGATACCATCATACCCCTTAGAATGCAGTAAATAGTAATTTTTTATCGATATTAGTTATTGTATTAATATTGGAGATTTTAGATTTAATGGGATTTATGAATATATATATAAGAGTTATTCATGTTATACGATTGCATTGAAGTTGAATTCTTTAATTAAAAAAATTAAGTGCATGATAGAAATTTTTTATTATTATTTTTAAAATAAATGATTTATTGAGCTTTGAATTATACACTAAAAATAATTTTTTATTTTTATAACGTTTATATTTTTTTTAAAAAATTAAAATCTCGGATATAAAAATAAATATTAAAAATTTTAACAACTAAAATATCTCTAAAAGAGAAAAATCTATTTTTTTTTTCTTCTAAAATTACAAAGCAGCAATTCTTGTTGCTTTGGATCAAACAGATCCATGAAAAAAAGAAAGGAAAAACAAAAAAGAAAAAGAAAAAGAAGAAGGGGCAAGTTTCCTTGCGGGCAGGCTGTGCCGCAAATAGTTCAGTAAGATACAAAGCAGCTATGTCACCCCGCATGCGTGTCAAACTCGCATATATTATATATGACATCCATCGGTTGAAGCGCGCAATATTGGGCCTACGGAACGAAAGCCATAGATTTATTATTATTATTATTTATTTATTATTTTTAATCAAGAAAAAAGGAAAGCTGTAGTAGAGATTTCGCTTTGCGGAAGCAAACAGCCGCCGCATGACTTCCCATGCAATAGGCGACAATTTCTTCGAGACTAACTAATAATTTATCATTAATGGTATTGTGTTTGGCGACTATATCATTAAAAAACCAAAAATAAAAAAAATTATATATATAGTTGCCTATTGTTTTGAGGGGTTGGCGCCATATTTTTGGTTCTGATGGGGAACAAAATAGTCTATTTGTCGACCCTTAAAATTAAAATTATTGAACAAGAATTTTGGTGACAATAATGATCGCGACTATAAAAAAGTGTGGATATTAAAAAAATAATATAAAAAAAATCCAACTGCTAAACTGCTATTTTAATTGAAAAAGATATTTTAGTTTTACAATTAGTGATTGTTTGAAATGAGTATTGTGGATTAGTTGTAAAATGTAATAATTTTAATTTATCTTTAATTATCGCTCACAAAATCATAAAACGGTGAACTCTCTCGCTCACCATATGCTCTCTCTCTCTCTCTCTCTCTCTCTCACAATCACAGAACGGCAGATCATTCTGGTCTCAAGACATTGTTTTTTTCTCACCATCCATCTCATTATTTGTCTCTTTTTCACATTTTTCCTGAAACTATAGTCTATCATATCTTTCATCTCTGTTAATTTCTATTTAGCTGAAATTTTGTGGGTATCATTGGCCTCGGTTCTGAATCGTTTGGCTTTTAATGAAGAGTCAAAGCTTATTCCTTCAATTATCTTGTTTTTTTTTTCTGTGGGGTTATTTTGCTCAGCTGAAGTTCTTGTCTTTGTGATTTTGAGCATTGGATTGAGAGAGAGAGAGAGAGAGAGAGAGAGAGAGAGGGTAGCCTGTGAGCTAAAAACATCAACTAGTTGGTAGAGATTCTAATAGGAAGGACCTTTTATGGTAACCCGCATTACAAGGAAGGAAAATGATGGGTAAGAGAAGAAGAAGAAGCCTAGATTTGTAAATCTTCTACTCATTTATGAAAGTTTTGATCTGTTATTATTGTCTCCTCACATATTATCTCTATGATGTGTTTTCCTAAGAGTGTGACGAAACAAGTGTTAAATGAGAGCATTCTAGAAAGACAACCCATGACCATAAAAATGGTATGCCATCGTGTGCATGGCACAAAATCAGGGCATGTTAAAGGCCTTGGGTACGGACCTAAGTTAACCCTCTTTCTCATCCAAGTTTAGAAGAACAATGCTGGATGATGTTCTTTTATAATCATAACAAGCATTGACTCAATTTCCAAAAATTTTTAGAACACTCATCCAAATTTAAAAACTCATTAAAAAAATTATAGTGGTTTACAAATTAGAATAACTCGTTTTGGGAATTATATGTAGAATTATTGAAGTATATAATTTTTATTTTTACTAGTCCTTCATAATTGAAACACTATTAAAGTTAAACTACATCATAATAAGCTCTCTTTGGCGTTTGTAGTAACATCATTATGCAATGAAGGTACATAGATTGTTGCTTAGAGTTTGTAATCATTTAGCTTATATCCCATGTTAAGAAGTGTTTGTAACCCATTCATGACTGTTTGTTATTTCACTAGGTGAGCTTGTTGTGCCACTATGAATGTGTACTTTCTATCCATTAATTGCCGTTGTTTTTGGACATATATATATATATAAAGATGCTATTCAAATTAGTCAATGTATTTCGCTTAAAACATGACATTTAAATGAGTATGGTTTACAAACTTCTTGCACAATATAATTAATGAAACTGTATTAGGAATAATGATTCTGTAATCTTTAGTTTTAAGTGGACGGATAAGCATATATTTTATATTCTCAACTCTCATTTTTGCATGTCTTTAACTTGTCAGACTTGTGTCTTTATAATCTCATTAACTTAGATGAAATGCAGCAAGTTAAATAGATTGTTAGCTTCTAAATCCAGCAGTGGTCCTGTATGATGCATATCATAAAGTCAGAAACTTCTACAATATTTTCATTTTTTTACCTAATTTAATTAGTATTTTTTTTCTCTTGTCACATTCCACCACCTTTACCATAGCATGTTCGAGTTTCACGCGGAACGAAGTTAAACAACAACAACAACAACATAGAAAGCATAGCGTGACTTATTTTTCGAGGGTTTGGCATAGAAGCGCAGATTTAATGTACAAGATTAAATAGGATGCCTTTAATAGCCAGTGTAGATTTGCATCTGGCCCAAGATATGCCCAAAGTCGTCTCTAGACTTCTCAATTGCATGTGAATGCACTCCTTCGTAAGTAGTTACAACCACCCCTTCATCTCCAGTTAATCGTTGTACTTGCTTTTTGACGTTGCATCCTTGATGGGTACAGCGGTAATAGCTCCTACATATGGTTAAGCAAAAGGATCATGCATAATTTCAAAACACTCTATATCAAAACTATTTAAAAATAATTTAAATATTTATAAGTGAAGATTTTAAACTTTTGAGGCATAATTTCGGAGTAATGTTCTTGCCAAGTCCTTAAGCAGCAGTAAATTATAATACTTTGGTCGGGCTGTGACACAAGGCAAGCTACCATATAATGTATATGACATTTAAATTTGGACTACACATTTATAGTTGTTCCCTTGGGATTGAAGCTAAAGAGCAGCCTAAAGCTTTTTGCAGTGAATGTGGGATAGGAGTGTAGCCCTGTCGCCGTTCGTTTGCCACACATGCCCGCTAGTGGACCTATGAATTTACAATACTTGTGTAGTGTATAGTGGTAGCGAATTTTATGACCAAGTAAGATTGATAATAATACCGAATACAATTTTTATGTATAACGGGATATATGAACTGTAAATTCTTGGTATACAAATATTTTTAGCTGCGCAGGTGGGCTGTATCCTCGTTTTCCACGAAGAGGAATACACTATTCTAGCACTTCAAAATAATTCAGGGGAATCGGATCTCATCTGAGACACTATTCTAGCACCTTGAGTTAATAATTGTACTCAAGTCTAGTTCAAGTCTTCATATCAGAGGCTTACCAAATGGCATTCAACATGAATGAAGATAGATGTAACAATACAATTACAACATTGTAATAAATAGATTGATGCATTTCATATTCACTTATCAAAACCCAAAAAGACCCCAAAAAAGAAAAACATACGTAACACATATCATCATGTATGCCAAGAATTTTACTCCATTTATTCACAAAGTTATGCACAAAACGGGAGACTTCAAGTCACCAATACTAAAGGGCACCTTTCGCCCTTAGCGCGATCCTCAAATATCCGAGAAAAATGTACATAAAATCTTACCCATATATCATGGTCAACCTTTCTATCTATGACCATGAGATCGACAAAGGCACAAAGCAATCCAGGTGACAATTATATACTCCTCTGGAATTCGAGCTAAAGCTAAACAGATCCAGTTCCTTCGTTTCAACAGAGGAATAGTTTGTGTGATGGAGTCTTATGAAAAAACAAGGACCCTTTCCCAGAATCCACAGTATGAAATAGTTCCAGGAAAATTAAGCTGACTGACCTGGGGAATTTGTTGTTCTTTACTGCCTTTTGGCCATACTTTCTCCATCTGTACCCATCATCAAGTATGTCGACTCGACTCCTTGTTTGAAAAGCATATTTAGGCATTCTTATCTTCTTTTGATCATCTTTTTTCTTGCTCATTTTCCCTTTAGATTCAGACCCACCCAAGGTGTTGTCAACATTTGGGACTGTTAAAGCTTCCATCTCCGGCGTCAATCCCATCAACCCGCGAGAACTGCCAATGTCCAATGACATGGACGACTGTGTTGATACTGCTGTGGCTGAAGACGATGAAAAATGAAGAAACGACGAGTAGCTCTCCATTTGAGAGAAAGAGGAAGCAGCGGCTGACCCTAGTAGAAAAATGTGATTTGTATGGCGAGAATTTATAATAATGTTACATCGTTTAATTAATGATTTATTGTTTTTTTTTTTAAAATATTAGGTGAACTTGAATTTTTTTATTATTACTCTTTATATTTATACTTAAAATGCGATGTTATTGTGTTTAAATTTTGTTAATATTAAATCTGAATATAAAGAAATTTATTTAAATTTAATAACATTAAATAATGATAAATTATTTTAGACGCCAACTTATCAATTCGGTGAACCATTCATTCAACTTTTTCCTTTTGGGTTTAAAAAAAGAAATTCCCCACGAATATTATGTCAGTGGAAGGCGGCGTGGTGGTCAACATTTGCCCTATGTTTGACATGTCGTGGAAGACACGCAAATGCCGAGACTAGTGGAGATTAATCGCATGGACAAAAAAAAAAAAAAAAAGGTGAACTCGCTCTATTTGATCTTAAATTTATACTAAAACTACACCCGTATCCTTGATTTTATCCCAAAAGCAAGAGTGCTTTTCGTTCCCTCGGGTGAACACAAAACAAGGAAACAACAATAAGAAAAACACCAATACAGTGCAAGGTTTATTACATGATATAATAAATAATGAAATAATTTTTATATTTATTTTTGAAACTAAATAAAATGTGATTAATTGATATTATTTTGTTAATTTTATGTTATTCTCTAAATGTTGTTAAATATTTTTTTAATAAAATTACTAAAATAAAAATAAATTATAAGGTCTATACTTCAAATTAAATACTAGTTTATTTCTATTTAACATTTTTTTTTTGTTTACTTGCCTTCATCTCGTCATCATTAATTTTTTTTTCAAGAAAGAAAAACGTAAACCAACTAGACTTAATTAACTTAGCTGGTCAACAAAACTTTTGGAGGAGATTTGAATTCAGATTTCAACAATCTCACCTTCGATCTCCCACACGATACGGGGTTTCAATTCGGATAGATAAAAAAAGAAAGAAAGAAAAAGACTAATGTACACTATATAAACATCCACACTAGCCGCAGTATTTCACCCACGGGCTATACGGTAAGAAAATGGGGAAAGTGAATTAATTCCTAATCCAAAGAATTATGGGAAAACTATTCGGCTCTCCAGTGTTTTTTGGTTCTCTAATCTTTCCCTTAACTTTCTTTCTGTCATGTAAACCAAATTGGGATACGTAAATTGTGAAATGATATCATTAAGATGGTGTCTCCTTAAGAAATTGACGTGACATGTGAGATAATAAATCATTTATAAGGTACCCTATAATACGTGAAGTTACAAAATATATTGCTTTATTAAACCAAAGCTTGAAAGAGTGTTAAACCAAAATATAATACATGAAATTACAAATGTCTTCCTTCTTTAG
This sequence comes from Ceriops zippeliana, assembly GCA_037897445.1. Taxonomy (NCBI): domain Eukaryota; kingdom Viridiplantae; phylum Streptophyta; class Magnoliopsida; order Malpighiales; family Rhizophoraceae; genus Ceriops; species Ceriops zippeliana. Next base: position 350,219 of record JBAPLH010000188.1, on the reverse strand, counting down.
GAATTAATTATCATTGCATACGGGTGGGTTAATTTAGACCGAAATTCTAAACATTCTAGAGGATAAACTTTTTTTCTTACTATTCAACATTGTAGTGCATAACTCACCCGATCACACGGCATTCAATATATGTGGATAAGTGTATTACATCCGTTCATAGTCCTCGCCCGCTTGACTCCGTAATAATAAATAAGGCCATATAGAATAAAAATAATTGACCCGTAAAAAATTTTGAAAAACGCTGCTGGGAAATTAGGGGTTGGAATCTCACTTATTAGATGTTGGGAGTTTCTGATATATTTATGCCCGATCATCCCCATTGCAGAGGTGTAAATACTTCAGTCTTTATTAGCTAGGTGTGAATGTGATTTCTTTTCCATGGAATCGGAAGCAAATTGGTCGATGTCATTTTGCCGCGGAAAAATAAAATATAGTAGAATAGAAACCATGCCGTGAAATAGAAATTAAACTTTAATTCGCGGATTACAAACAAAGAAAAATGGTGTTTTGTGGAAAAGAAGCAAAAGTTATCAAAAGATAATATTAGGATGTCCGTTGTCCATTGTGAGATTAAAGCTAGCATGCATTTTATTAATGTGTCAAGGAGGAACCATCTCCGCAAGCCGAGATCGTGAGGGCACGGAAAATTCTCTCGGCCACTGCTGGTTCGATTTTCGTTAAGCACAACAATGACTCGCAAATATGGAACTTTGGGTCCTTGAATCAGCTGCTACGCAACCAAGACCTTTGAAAGCAACACGCTTTTAATACTAAAATTAATTTATTTATATTAATACAAAACTTTGTTTTTGTTTTTTTTTCTTCTTCTTCTTTTCGGTAGCATATTGAGAAGACGTAATACTAATATACCCTGATCTGTAGAATTTGAAGTATCTATACGCCTACCATCTCATCAATTACTAAAAGTTTACAATTTACTATTCCTCCATTGGAAATATCAGGACGAAGGACGAGCCGTCGACGTCCTAACGAATGGGGATCGCGTGGGGTTTGAATTTTCTTCTTTACGGATGACGAAATGGCTGGCAATACATTCTTCCAAGCTGTTCTGGCCAATGCAGCGGCGGCGCCGCCTCTCACGTGCAAGAAACCTTTGTATGTTTGCCCAAGTCAAGCATGTGTGCCAATTTATAGCTGGATGATAAACTCTAGTTGAATGGATAATTAAAACGAGATGCAACATAACGCAATGAACTAATAATCCCAGTTGAAATCAATCCTATAATTAATATTTTGATTTGGATATAGTTTCCACGCCTTATGGGGAGAATTAAGAATAATATATACCTTGGTCTATAGTCGTTTTTTATCTTACCTAAAGGGGCATAGGACACGCATCATATGGTTCATGGAGTCGTGCATTAATTTAATGTCTCTCTAATCTAAGCATGCACATCTACCCTTAATTGCTTATGCAACTTACACAATTGGAGTCAAAACTATGACGAATACGTTTGGAATGAAATAAAAAAAAAAAAAAAAAGAAAGAATAAATGCTCACGGCTGCTCTTATGTCATTTGAACTGGCATATTATTATTATGGTCAATTTTATTAAAAAAGAATCACTTAGGAAAATATATGTATTCTCTTTACACAAATATATATATATATATATATATATGGAGATCAAGAGAAAGACAAATAAGCGTTCAAGGTTTATGAACTCTGCTTAAACATATTGTCTGCTAATTTCTGGCATCTTCAAAGCTCTAATGTCATTAGCTGAATGTTAATTTAATCTAGCCACGAGTTTCCCAAAGGCTATTAGTCGAAATAACAATGAAGAATTGTGTGACAGCTAGAAAAGGATAAAACAACAGTCATCCAGCTTTAATCTCGCATGTATATATATATATAATTGGGATCATTTATATAACTGTTCTGTCAAATTAGGTGTGATATGAGACTTAATTATTAAAAATGTTTTCTAATTAAAAATTTCATATCAAATTATTAGATTTAACTTAATGATTACTAAATTTAAATTTTAAAATAATATTTAGAGTTTAAACTATATATTTCACCGATGGTTAATTTTTTTTTCTCAGTCCAATTAAATAGAAAAGAAAAAAGGTCCTCATCTCGTCATCTACCTACCTAGATTAAAATTGGCCTTCCATAACATCTAGCGCGTACAGCTAGCCCCCAAGGAGAAGGAAAAGGCAAAGAATTGCAAAAGCTACAAAGAACATGGAAAATAGAAATACAGATGGCCACTTCTTGGATTCGTGATTGTTTTCTCTCGATAGGCAGATCTGTAATTTCAAATAACTTGAACCAGACTTTGTTTAATGTCTCAACAGAGACAGAAGCTAGCACTTTGTAACGTATTGTTGGGGGTCCTTAATATTTGTGGCTTTGGCCCTCTAATCATTTCATTTCCGTCTTGTCTAACACGGGGTTAAAAGATCAGACTGCGCACATGTCAATCTCAAACATAATTGAACCTCAGCATCATTGAACACAACTGCCATGACTTGCACGGCCCCTGTTTTTCTCTGGCCAGTTAGCCACGTAGCCAGAAGGCCCACAACAATAGAATATCTACTCCACATTTTGACGATTATGATCGCATACTTGTCACTTTTGGCTATTAATTCAAACCACAATCACGCGGTATTGACTATAGACCTTGTTATGCGAAGATAAAAATATAGAACATGAGAATAACAAGAAATTATAGGTCATTTTTTTTCCTCTCTCACTTTTTTTTGTGGATGTGCCACTGATTCTGGCCGTCCTGTAATGGAGTCCCACGTAAAAAGTGAGAAGGTATTTATAAATTTATAAATTTGGTTACTATAAATTTTATAATAAATATTATTAAAATTAATTATACTCAAATTTAATATTCTGTCGCCAAATATTATAGAAAGGAAAAAAGTATCCTTTAAATTTATAAACTTGACGATGTACACCCTACCAAATTATTTTTTAAAGATAAGTTAATGGTATTTAACAGTAAGTTGGTTTAGATCAAGGCTATACATATATATATTTATTTATCTTTCTTTCGGTGATGCTGGATTATTTTTTGTTCGTTTTCCTCCTGTAAATCTCTTATCTTAATTATAAAAGAAATTTGGATCATGGATCTTACGGGGGCAAGATGACAAAAAATGAAAACGAGGATAATCGACCATTTTGGTCTACCTAAGAATCTGTCTGCATTATTAACCTAATTTCTGAAGATAAAGTGTATTATGGTTCTTGGAATTTGGAAACATCAAATAATATGTAGTAGAGTGTGAAGAGCAACTGCCGGCTGAGACAGTCAAGTCTGCTCTTGCGTGAGGTCTAGCGTATTACATCCGCCTATATAGAATTAGAGACAAGAATACGACTGGTCAGTGTTAGAAATGCTAAAAATTCCCCTCCCCCCCCCCCCCCCCCCCCCCCCCCCAAAAAAAAAAAGACCCTGACGGGGATTCCTGTGAAAGGGTTCAAGTACTACTAGCCATTCCAGTCAAATTTTGCAGACAGCAGCCTCAGAAACCTTATAGTGACTTGTTGATTTCCATGCGTTATAATGGCCAACACCCAGACCGATTAATTGGCTTCGTCAAAGTGCCATTTTTTCCTACTTAATCGGAATTCTATTGTTATTTTGCTAAATTGTTGGTTGTTGTGGACAAAATCAAGAGCTAAAATAAAATTTTTAAAAAAAAAAAACATCATACTACACAAAATTCCCAAATTATAAGGTTCAAGGAAGGATGAGACGTCTTTTGATATCTTATAGTTATTTCTTTATCATCATATGCAATAAATTCGAGTTGGAACTCATCACAAGGGTTCAAATTCTTCTCTCTCTCCTTTTTTTTTTTTTTTTAAATTTTTAGGACCACAAGAATTCAGATTCTTAACAAAGGCAACGAATGTCTCCCGAAAAGAAAATTTTACTTATCTATGTCCAGCGTCTTGCTTACCATTCAAGTCCCTTCAGCACTGCCCCACAACTATCTTTAGCTCCACCAGCTAACCCTATGTCGTTATTATTAGTAATGACTCGTCCCATCACCCGCCAAAACCTAACCTATCAGTGAGCTCTGAAGAGCCTTGCATATGTCCACCTGACGTCGGGCACGCTACGTTATAAAAAATTATTTTTTTCATCATATATTATAATTATTATTTTATAATACATTTATTTAGTTTATTATTTTTAAAAATTAAAAAATATTTTTATTTACGTTAAAATATTTTTAAATTAAATAAATAATTTTAATTATAAATACTATATAAACATATGAATTAGAATATTTTACAAATAATAACATTTTTTATAAATTATTATTTTTTAAAAAATTTATTAAATATTCAATGTTGACTTTTTATTATCTATATTTCGGCCTTCATCACATGACATTCCACGTCCCCTTATAACCACACACCAATTTTCCATTGTATTTATAATTATGTATTGGGATTTGTCTGTGGTTGCTAAAAAAAATTGCATCTATAGTTGCTAAAGAAGGAAATGGGATTTACAGTTTCCCATATTTCAGCAATTACAATTTTCTATCATTACATTTTTTCCTTTTTTTTTTTTTTTTTTTTTTTTGGGCTATCGTTATGTTTTCTATGGTACAATTTCCACGAAACCTGGGCTCGCGCTCGCGTTGTGCCGAAAGGTGCCACCATTAATATCAGGCAGATAAAGTTATGGAGCTCGCCTAAGAGGTTATCTCCCAATATTGGGCCCCCATTTATCACCTAGCATTTTCCTCTCTCTCTCTCTCTCTCTCTCTCTCTCTCTCTCTCTCTCTCTCTCTCTCTCTCTCTCTCTTTTTGTTTTTTGTTTTTTTTTTTTTTCGTTTTTTTTCCTAATAAACTATTCGGGCTGAGCCCGAGTGACCACTCCTTGCTATTTAAGGAAATAGGAGGGAGTGAGGTTCCACACTTTCTTTCTTTCTTTTTTTTTCAGAAATTAGAACTGTGATTACTGTAAGTGTTTTTTTTTTATAAATACAAAAAAAAAAAAAAAAAAAAAACGAAATTGTGGAGGTGTGGGTCATTGCAAGTATATTGATAAAACAGTCGAATGCAGGAGGAGGAAGGTTAATTGATAAAAAGCCTAAGGAATGGTCCGCAATGAGACGGTAGAACCACGACCATTTCCTACATTAAATTTGGTCAAGCCCATTTACTTATAATTGGCGATAGTGTTTGGCTGTTAGCATGTCTTCCAATGTTATCGAACCAACTTTTGGTTTCTGCAGCAGTTTAGACAATTGACCAGATTGATTAAAGCTAATAGTAAACTTTAAATAATAAAAAAAAAACAAATCATTATTTAGAATTTATGAGATAAAGATGCATCATAAAGATTATTATTTATTATTTTATAGTTTTAATAGATTTATTTTTATAGTTTGTTTGGTTGTTTTTTTTTTTTTTAGCAAAAATGTCAAATACATAGATACTAAGTATTATACTTTCTAAGAAATTATGTAACAATTGATTTAGTGCATTTTAATTTCTATTTGACCACTAGGTATTTTTTGTTATTTACGGAATTCTATCAAAGAAGGAAAGAACTTTTATTATGGTTGAGATAACTCGTCTTCTAAGTGACAACTAGCTATTAGGCTGATAAACCTATTCATATCAAACAATTTATAGCTAATAAGAAAAAATGACTAAACAATCAATCCTCTATAAATTGAAACCAAAAAAAAAAAAAACTAAATTAACCATTATATAATTACTTAAAATAAAAAATACTCGGTAAAATATTATAAATATTTTCTTTAAAAAAACTAAATAAACTATAAAATCAGATTAATTAAAATACACGTGAGGCACTATTTTGATGAGGGCATTTAACATGATATCTTACATCTTATTTTATATTAATAATATATTGGATGAAACTGAAATAAAAATTTCTCTTAATTTTTGCTTATTTGTAGCAAAAGCAAGATAAATAATAAAAATTTAATTATGATGAGTAGTCTTCTCGTAAATATATATATATATATATATATAAAAGACGAATACATGTGATTGAGTTAACAAGTTATATCAAAATTCATTATTTACTACGAGAGTGTTCGTTGGAAATCATCTTTTTATATTCCTCTATCGTATCACCGTTGTAAAATATTGATATTAATTGATACGTAAAAAATTGAGTGGATGAAAATCTATTGATGCTTTTTTCAATTTAATAAACAATAGATAAGAATTTTTTTAAATTAAGAAGCAAAATGTGTAATTATTTTTAAATATAATTATCACTTTTTACAGTAAGTTAAAAAACATATGTCATTAGTTAAAAAATAAAAAATAAACCACCATTGGAAGGATTGAGATTTGCCTGGTAGTAAGAAATAGAGTTCCGCTTGGACTTTGCATATGTGCGGCGTTCCGATGTTCCAAAACAGAGTTCGAGTTGCACGAACAAATACGAGAACGATCGTGAGATTTGACCTAGTGGTAAGAACAATAAGAAGAAATACCATTAACCCAAGAAAAATAATTGGATGGTCAATGGTTGGACTTTCTTGTACGCAATCATTTGCTTCTTACAGAGACGGCGTTCACATCTAAGATATCAGTATGTCTTCTTGTTCCTTTTCCTTTAATCAATCGAACCCCTCTCTCCACTCTCTCTATCTATGTTGTAATAATCTGTTGTGTCTCATCGGTTCTAACGGTCTCTTGAACATCCATCCTGAACGACAACAATAACAACAGGGCAGCGGCCGAGTACAACGTCAAAGGAGTAATGGATGTTGATGTTGCTCGTTTGAAGTCAGAATTGGTTCGGTTTAGAGCTTCTGCCAATTCGTTTCTGTCGGTTTACGAGCCTCTCGCTCTGCTTCTCGCTCCTTTCCTCACTCTCCTCCTCGCGCGTGTCCTTCACTCATTTCTCCAGTGTCTTCGCGAAAATGGACTCAAGGCTACCGTTCTAGGGTTCCTAATCAGCTTCATCAAGTAAATTGAACTGGGTTTTCGTTAATTTTGTTATTCTAATTAGTCATTGAATTTTCGTTTCATTGAACCAGGTCTTTGGTGACAATCCTGTTTTTCTTTTTTCTGCTTTAATTTAAAAAATTTGGGAAAATAACAGGTCAGTGCCAGGTGTCAAGAGCTACATCCAAGCGGAGAAACAGAAGGTCAGATACTCTGGGACGTTTTTCTGTAGTTCCTTTTTATGTTTCCTGAAAAAGAAAAGTTCTTTTTTTAATTAAAAGAAAATATAATTGATTTCTACGAAGGTTTGTTTCTGTGTGCAGTTTATTCTCGTACCTCTGATCTGTGGGGTCATTTTTTCAGTTTTTGACGACTATGGCTGTGCGATTGAATCCAAGGGTACATTAAATGGGCAGTGCTGCAGGGGCAATTAAGAGGCCAGAAAAATATATGAATAATAAAGAAAAGTCGCATTAATGCATTGTTATGATTGAAAGTTTGTTGAAGGTTATAAATGGCCGGTAACCATTTGAGGGGCCAGTGTTTTGTGGGGCCTTTGAATTGTGAAATTATAAAGCTGTCAACCTTTTAACTGGGATTGTCATTTCTTTTAGGTTGGATTTGCGGTTGCATAGTTGTGTAGTTATGGTAGTTAAGCTAAAGATTCAAATGTTTCGTGAGAATATTGTACGAGACATCATCGTAATCATCAAAATAGTCTAATGAAGGATGCCTAATGGAAGCTCCAAAGACCTTTTTGACTAAACAGTGTGGCATCTTGGATACGCTTATTTGTGTACATTTGTAATAAATGTTTGCATGGATGTTGAATTATGAGAAAAAAAATGAAATTTATAAACTTCATAATTCTTGAGTGAAATAAGCATATTTTAGTTCCTCTGTTTTGTCCCTTTAGAACGTGGCATGTGTTAGCTACTCTAGCTTTTTGGTCTCCAAAGAATTGTAGTTGCTGACAAATATGTGCGTCAATGGTTTGTCAATGCATCCTTGTGTATTTCCTCTGTCTTTGGCATCTAGGGAAACGCCTGAATCAGTTTATCCTAAGGCAGCTACCTTTTTGTATAATCTTCTGGGTGTGTCTGGTTTGCTGCATGTGAAGGTTGTGGATAAGTTACAGTCTGGTAACAAAACCAAAAGAGAAGGTTGGATGGTAGAGCTACCAACTCAAGGATTAGGAGTGGGAGTTTTAGAAAAAATGAAGGAAGACAAAATAATGATGCAGTTTGGCAAGGAAAATGCTCTGGTGCGGTGTACGTATGCAATGATTTCCACTTGTTCCATCTTTATGCATCTAGTGCATTTACATTGAGAGAGTTCTGTTCTAATGGAGCTTGGTAAGATGCTGGCATTTTGTTTCTAAAACTCTTTTTTGTTCATTTTGCAGTTACATTGGAGGAACTGAGTCTGAAGGACATTTTTCTCTGCTAAATGAGGCATGTTCAATGTTAGTAAGATGTGGCAGATCTAGTGCTCTGTTCATCAACTTGTTGATTTTGTGAAACTTTCCTTCTTTATTGACAATCTTAAATGTTATTCTTAGGTCAGTATGTACTGTTTTTCTTCAAGTGTGTCACACAAATGGTGACCCTGCTAAATTTCTCAGAATTGTATGCTAATTGTTGACAACTATTGCTTAATGTAATAAAACATGAGTTTGCTAATTACTGGTGTTATTTCCTTGTGGACACAGGCATTGGTTTTATATTGACCTCTCAAATTATGAATGCTCTATTCATCAATTATAAATTTTGAATTTTCAGGTTTGCACATACTAACCCACTGCATCTAGATGTATTTAAGAGTGTTGCGCGATATGAGGCAGAAGTGGTTGCAATGACAGCTGCACTACTTGGTAGTAAGGATAAGGCTTCTGGAGGCGAAGTATGTGGAAACATGACATCAGGCGGAACTGAAAGTATATTGTTAGCAATCAAAACATCTCGTGACTATATGAAAACTAAGAAGGGAATTACAAGGCCTGAAATGTGGGTTCATTCATAATTTATCACCACCTTTTTTATCGTCATCTCTTTATTGTCTGCAATTTTAATTGAAATGATCTTCTTCTCAAGCGTAGGATCATACCTGAATCTGCACACTCAGCATATGACAAGGCAGCACAATATTTTAACATTAAGCTGTGGCGTGTACCAGTAAATAAGGAATTTCAAGCAGATGTAAAAGCTATAAGACAACACATGAACAGGAACACAATTTTGGTATGGTTTAATATGCTTACTCATAATTTCCATGTCCTTTCTCTTTGAAGGTAGCCCTCAGCCAGGCTGCTGCAATACCAGGAGAAAAGGCATTTATTTAGATGTGGTTGATGTATAATCGTGCTTTCATGTTACAAATGACCTTCATGTTGGATTGATGTTATTATCATGGTCCTGCAGATTGTGGGTTCTGCACCTGGTTTTCCTCACGGTATCATTGATCCGATTGAGGTACACAAATTCTACATGCTGAACACTAATTTTCTTCACTTTTTTTTATGGAATATTTAGATATTTATTCTGCAGGAGCTCGGAGCATTGGCCTTTAACCATGGAATATGTTTCCATGTTGACCTTTGTCTTGGTGGTTTTGTGTTGCCTTTTGCTTGCAAACTTGGGTATGTCCAAATTCTACTTTTCTGCTTGTCTGTCAGTTGGTGGCTGCTGGTTGTTGTGCAAAGTTTTGACTGCTCACAAATACTTTTGCACTTGTCACAAAATAATGATTTATGCAGATTTGAGTTTCCTACCATATTGAGTATCTGAGTTATGCCTAATCAATTTGTTGAAGTATTGTATAATGTAGCTATGTTCTATTGAATTCTGTATTGTGCTGGGTTATACTGGGATTTCTGGAGAAATTAATTTGTGGCTGAAGTACAGTCATATCATTTGAGCCATATATTTTTTGCATTTATTTTGAATCTTTACCTATCCATGTTATTGTTCTATGTTTGAGCTTGTGACAATGTGAAATTTATGTCTTTCAGATGAGCTATAAAATTTGAGTTTTTATATCTTTCAGTTAAGCTATGCCATATCAGATCAGTGAATTATTTCTTTTCAGCCCTCTTCTCTATGCATGAAGAAAATTTTCCTTTTCAGGTACCCAATTCCAGCTTTTGATTTCACTGTTAAAGGAGTCACCTCAATATCAGCAGATGTGCATAAGTATGGGCTGGCCCCAAAAGGAACAAGTATAGTTCTATACAGAAATCATGATATTAGAAAGGTATATTCTATGCTTTTCCTCAGCTTCTTGGATGATATTTTCATCCGTAATTGCAGGAACAAAGGAAAAGATTCTCGTTGGTTTCAAGTTTTGAGCCTATAGTATCCTGACTCATACTTTTTGATTATTATTTGATCTAGCAATACAACTTTGCTTTGATAAAACGGTTTTCAGCTCCATTGTTTGTTTTTGAGCTGCTCATGCACCTCAATAATAACATCCGCTCTCTCTAGTTCAGCTTCTTTACTAAGAAGTTGGATACTGGGTATTCCTTGATCCTAGGATGTTGATAATTGATGTGTGTATTCTTGGGTTAGGTGGTTTCATTTATATAATTATTTATTTTTACTTTTCAAATATGCTCTAATATTAGTTTCTTGTGATGGAATCTTGGTTGGCGTGATACTGCTCTTTCATCCTGTTTTCCAACAGCATCAATTTGTTGCTGGTAAGTTGAATTTTCTTAAACACAAAAATTTTTGAAGAAAATAGGTTTATGAAGTTGAAATGCAGAGATTTTGTGGACAAGCCTTGGGGCTTACCACAGTGGTTTATAGTTGCTTGTTCCTGAAGTGCTTGTTTCTCCACATCTGTTCCCTTCTTGTCCTTGCTGCAGTTACTGAGTGGTCAGGGGGCTTTATATATCGCCTACCATGGCTGGAAGCAGGCCTGGGAGTGTGATTGCTGGAGCTTGGGCTGCAATGATTTCTCTGGGCCAAAAAGGTGATGAAAAATTGTTTTCCTCATTACGTATTGAATATCAATGGCTTCTTCATCCTTGGTCTAACTACTGTTACATTAATTCATGCAGGTTACTTGGAGAAGACAAAAGCAATAATGGAAGTATCAAGGAAAATGCAGGATGGGTCTGTGTTCTTTCTAACATTTTCTGTCCTACTTTTTCGGATTTCCATTTAAGGGTATTGAACTACTGAAGAAAACTGGCCAATTTTTTATTTCAGAATTAAGGAGATACCTGAGTTATTTGTCATTGGAAAGCCAGACATGACAATTGTGGCATTTGGTTCCAATGCTTTAGACATATTTGAAGTCAATGACATTCTGTCTTCCAAAGGCTGGCATTTGAATGCCTTGCAGAGACCTAATAGGTAGGTATTGTTCACCGAAACATGAAATGCCCAAGGCACACACATGGTCATCCCTTTTTCTTTGTGTTCTCATCAAGAGGATCTTTACTGATCTGAGGCTTTGCAATCTGGTGCTTATTGGTCCTACTTGATATAGAATTTGGTGACAAATAGTCTGTTCTCCAACTTTATTCTGTTATAATGCCTAAGAATCTGCATTTGATGAGCATTGTTTTCTAGGCTGGTTGACTAATTTATTCTCAATTATTTGATTGTCATTGAATCAGCCTTCATATCTGTATTACCCTTCAACATGTGCCAGTTTTCAAGGACTTCCTCCAAGATTTGAGAGATTCTGTGCAAACTGTAAGTTATTGTCATCGAAAGCTAATGGGCTTCTATTAAGCACCTCTTGCTTTCAGTTCCAATTTACTTTTGGGATGCTATTGGGGTGAAGGGTGTTGGTTGACCCATTTTGCTTGATTTTTGAATTATCTACTCTCTCTCTCTCTCTTTCACTTTCAGGTGAAAAAGAATCCAGGTCCAATAACTGGAGGTCTAGCTCCAGTTTATGGTGCTGCAGGGAAAATGCCAGACAGAGGAACGGTCAAGGAGTTGCTCGTAGAATACATGGACGGTACATGCTAATAGCATTCCCCACTTTGGGTTCCTCTTGACTTCGTTTCATACCATTGATTGGGATTACAATTATCTGGCAAAAAGTTTTTGAGGATATAAACTTGCATATAATTAGATTCATTTCCCATATATCATCTTTATATTCAATCAAAATTTTTGAACAAGTGTACGTATAAATTTTACACTCTTTGCCAGTCATGGCATTGGATTCTTTCTAAGCAATTTTCAACCCTCAGAATTGCCCTGTTGGCGGATGTGTCAACTGAAGTGGAGAGATTTCAGTCAGTTAGGTGCCCTAATTAATAATTAGATTTTGAAAGCAATTATGTAGCTGGACAATGATTAGAAATTTGTTCTTTGTTTTTTAGATCAGTGGTTTAGAATATTAAGCTAGAGGAGCCCCTATAATCATTGGAAGTCAGCCGTAGGAGTGGGCCTCGTTTTGGATAAGAAAGTGGGTTCTGAAGATTTTAACCTGGAAAGCCTCGAACGTTTTGAACTCTTGGAAGTTTAACACCATTTTGCGTGATATTAGATGCTTCGACGAGATTTATCTTACCGCATGCAGGTTTGCAAAAGAGATCACAACCTCGTCAATCACTAAGCAGGTAGGTCTCTTTGGGGACTGCCTTGACTTCTGATCTAAGAACTAAAGAATGCCGTTGATTTTTTATGCGCATGAGTCATGAATTTGAAGCAAAACTTGTCAAAGGAATCCCCAGACCCTCGTGAATATGCCAACAGAATTTCATGGATAGACCCACAAAAGTAAAACAGAAAGTAAAAGGGGCCTAAAACGCAAACAACATCCTTTTCATCAAGAATCGTACAAGAGAAAAAAAAAAAAAAAAAAGGCAATGCGTGCTTTTACTGAGCAACACAGAACTCAAGTTTTAAGTGAAAAGACCTATAGTTAGCAAGTGTCGCGATGAACAAAGAAAACTTATTTTAGTCTGCTTTTTTGTCAGTTGCTTGGGACTTGTTTGCAGCCTCAGAACGTTTATCCTCTTCCATCTTGCAGTAAATTTCTTTACTTCCCTTGAAATAGCTCTCGAAGGCACTCGGAAGGAATCGGTGAATCAAGAAAACGAATAGATTGATAGAGAAATACACCAAGTTAGCCACTGCTAGGACCCTGCCAAACCAAAACCACGCAATGTCCTGCTCCGGCCAAATGAAAATTACTGAGCAAATCAGAACCCCACAACTTGATAAAATTAACTTCAAAATTTTGATTAATGAAGTACCTTAACATCCGCATTTGCCAGCAGCCACACATCACGCATCCAATCCGTGATAACAAATTTCCTCCTGACCGTGTAAAGCAACTGGACTAATGCCCTCGCGGGTGGCGAAAACAATGGCAACCCACTTATTATGTTCTCAGTGAGTATCTGAAATGAGAACAAGAACAATTGAGGTGTTGCCGACAAGACAGCATTTTCATCCCCTTAGGCAAACCCCCGAAGCACGTATGTCAGTGGCAAGAACAATCCGATTGTTGTTCCCAGAATGACATAGAACCTGAAGAATTTCCCTCCTCGAAAGATCTCCCTAGAGCCGGAACTGACCCTGCCATGTGAAGGGAAGACAAAGCGGGAGCGGACTAATATATAAGGCTGGGAACACTAGATCAAGAAGCGGGACAAGGCTGCTGGCTGAGAAAACCATATTGAAGGGTACTAGTTGGAGTTCTATCATGCCCAGCGATCCCATTATCCCTCCGGGACTCTACTAAGGTTTTGTTGTGGGAGTTGGTGGTTTCGTCAGGATCACTTCTGGGCGCCACGGCAAGTGTCACACCCCGACATTTTTTCTCTAAATTAAAAGTATATTTCTTTTCTTTACTTGTAAATCAGCCTGCTGAAGATGAAACTTATGGTTGTTCGATGCGGAATAAGGACAACCTGAAAAGAAGTAAAAGCAAAACTGTCTTAGAGAAAGCTAGCAAGGAAGAGACTTGACAATATTGGATTGTCAAGAACCATAGAGCACAATATGGTTTATGGGCAAGAATTACACAAATACTGCCATCCTGAGTGAGTCCTTTACAGTGTGATTGGTCTAAAGTGATTGAAAACATAGCCATTCAAAACGGAACAGATGAACAGAAATGCCTGCAGCAATTTAGACGCACCCCAACTTTCAACCAGTTGGTCTTTTTCCCGCTTGCAAATCACTTCAATGCTTGAAATCATTGACGAAATTCGGAAGTGAAAATAGACCTGACTTTAACATAACCGTATGAACAAATTTCCCCTTCTCAATTCAGTTAAAGGATTAAAAAAAAAAAAAAAAAGTGCATGAACAGCCATTTGTAGCTGCAGACGTAAATAGCCCAGAATATAACTACATCTACATCACAGATTCACACTTGACCAACAGAAATTTCCAAAATGTCAAAAAGATGTAAATGTGAGAATATATCACCAAGTTCCCGTAACCTTTAGCGAGTATATATATATATATCAGGATCCGCTATTTATTATTTATTTTTACGTAACTCTCTTTCTGACGATTAATTAAACAAAGAAAATTTGACTATATTTTTAATGTCATTTTCTTTTCTTTCTTAATCTATTATTTAGTATTTGAGCAATTTGCGAGACTTAAAGTTTGATGATGCGAGTTTGACGTGAATTTCCGATATTTTTCTCGAGCACTATTTGCTGTTGATTATTCGCTGATTGTACATTTATGTTTATTTCCTGTATAATTATAATTAATAATGAAAATTATATTCCTACAATCGACCGTTGGCGCTGCCAGCTCAACTAATATATATATATATATATATATATATAGATATGTGTGTGTGTGTGTGTGTGTGTGTGTGTGTGTATGTTTTTTTTTTTTTCCCTTAAAGTCAAGATAACTTGCATTATCCTGAGTCCGGTTCGTTAAATAGCTGTCCATCAGACGGTTGTTTGGAGACGTGACGTTGAGACATGAGTCTCACATGGATGAAATCTGATTGGTTATCTATTGCTGAAGCGTCATAATCTTTGTGGCTGATGTTTAGCCGTTATATACAAACAAGCTAACTACCGCGTCGGAATTTAATTCACCTACTCCAAAATCGGCCGACGCATCATCATACCTGCCGGCTAAGAGTTCCGCGTCGCGGACTCGCGGCTTTTCTTATCATCTCTCTCTCTCCCCCCCCCCCCCTCTCTCTCTCTCTCAACTCACTCGCGGTCAGAAAAGCTCGCCTCGGAAAATCCTCCAGATACTGCCACGTGTCGAAAGGATCTCCCGCGTTGTACATCTATCCTTTAATCCTGATCTCTCTCCCTCTCTCCCCCTGCTCTGTAACGTCTTCTTGAAGGAGAGAACGGAGAAGGCGAAAGAAGAGAATAAATAAATAAATAAATAGCTGGAATTATCTATTGTTGAAAAAAAGGTTTTTTAAAAAAAATATAAAATTGAATAAAATGGGGAAGGTTTTCGTTGAATCGGTGGCCGCTGGGGAGGAGGCATTTCAAGCCTCATCACCGGCCGTTCATTGGAGGGGCCCCGACGCAGCTTCTCTCGAAGCCGTTGGTCTCGTGGACCAGAGTTCCATCACCGTCACCAGGGGCGCCAACTGGGAGGATGTGATTGGTCTGGAGGACCAGCAACGGCGCCACCTTCAGCGGCTCCAGGCCAAGGGCGTGCTGTGGAAGCACCCGGCGGAGGGCGATGACAAGGACTTCGCCTCCCAAGGATCGGTGGTCTTCAGACTGTCGCACGGGGGCGAGGTGTCTCCGGACGGCAACTGCCTGTTCACGGCCTCCAAGAGGGCGATGATGGCGCCTGATATGGACGCGCGGGTGCTAAGGAGGCGGACGGTGAGGCGGTTCCTGGATGACCTCGAATCTGCAAGCGACGAAGAGAAAGAAGCGATAGATGGAGCGATTAGGCATATGTACTCGCCAGATCTGAAAACTGGGTGGGGAATACACGTGGTCCAGGAAGTAAAGCTCTTGGCCAAGAAGGAGGATCGATTCACTTTGGATTCGGCCATTGATGAGCTCGTCCAGCTCGGCATGCAAAGGTTACTCTTATTTTCTTGCACTTGCATTCACGGATCTGTGAGTTTGTTTTCTTTCTTTGCTTTTCTTTTTTTTTTTTTGGCTGCATTTTTAATTGAGAAACATTTCGGAATTTGTTTCACGCCAGTATTTGAATATAATATCTTTTCAATATTTTAAAGATAAATCGCATTCAGAAGGGATTTGGATCTCTTCTTCGTCTGTCGCTCTTTCCATCCATTTGTGTTTGTTTGCTGAGAAAAGCACGGGAAAATGGGAAAGATTCGTTCTTTAACTTGTTGGGATTTGTCACTGCTAGCAAGTTTTTCCCTTGGGGGGTTTTAAATTTTCCAATTTTTTAACATAGAAAAGAAAAAACAGGGCGAAACTTTACAATCCAAATGCATTTTTTTCACCCCTTTGGATGTTCATTTTAACTGCACATGTTAATGAAAGTTTGTGATCCCAGCTGTTATTTTGTGACTGCTTTGTGTCGTTTTTGAGGCAAATGCACAGCGTCATGCAGGACACCCAATAAAATTTGGCTACCCTTTGATCTGTTGTTGCCTTCTATTTAGTAGGCCTGTAGTTTTTTCAAATTATTCATGGGACTCTGAAGGTCTTACCTTTCTGGGTTTATATACATTTTGTGGACAAAAGGCGTCTTGAGAACAAGTTGGCAATCATGTATTGTTTATTGAGTTTGAGGTTTTGATTATTCTATTGCAAATTGGCATAATTTCGCAGATTGTTGAAGCTATTTGCTGCTTGTCTTTTTTTTTATTTTATTTACTTTTCTGATTTGAAGAGGAACGGCTGCGGAGTCTATTTACAAAGAGAGAAGTATTCCAGTGAATGATGGCCCGAGCTGGGCCAAGTACATGTTGATCTCTGGTTCACCTGATGATGAATATGATATCATCTCTTTGCAATATACTGAGGAGGGTTTGTTATCTGTAGATGAGAATAGAAGAGGAAATGCTGCAGCCTTTGGAGATGATATAGCCATTGAATGTCTTGCAACAGAGTTCAAGCGAGAGATATATGTGGTAAGGATATAATTGTTGTATTATGTATACAATATGAAAAGTTTTATTTTGTGTAAAACGTGAAACACTGCTCCTGTGGCCTGTTGATGAGTTACGAATGTGTAGTTACTGGGGTTGTCCGTTATAATATTGCATCATATTGTATGGTTATCAATATGCTTTAATGGTTTGCTTATGGTATGTTGGATATCATTAAGAGGGAATAGCTGCTCAAAGTTCATGCAAATACGTTTGCATGTCTAGTATTTTGGTCTACTAATTAGTATATATTTTAACCTCATTCTTGAGGTTAAAATACATTTGGGGTCATTGAACCATAAAGTTAAGAGGTTCAAGGTTTGACCTCTTCAATTGGTTTTAATTGAAATTGAATTAGTAAAATTAATATTTAATATTAAATATTTTTTAAAATTAATATTTATATAAATTATATAAAAATATTGATATTTAAAATATAATTATATTTTTATTTTATAGTATTTATAGATTTTTATTGGAGTATAAATAAATATACTATATACATGTTTTTAAAATTTTTATGATTGAAAATTTTGAAAAAGAAGGAAGACAAAAATAAAATGGGATAACTTTAATTTTTAAAAAAATTAAAATGTATAAAAAGAGTTTATATCACCACTTTTAGTTCAGTAGGAAATATTATCATTTATATTTTCTTTGGCTTGAATTAGAAGTGTGTTGCTTGTCTTCCTAATTTTTCACCCTTTTTTTTTAAAGCAACCAAATTAAAAAAAAAAAAATCATTACTGGTTTATTGGTTTAAGGTTCAACTAACTGAATCATTTGGTTTTCAAAACCAACCGATTTTGAGGGTGCTGTTTTTTGTGCAGTAAAATAAAAACTGAGATATTTAATAATAACTTTTGTGAATGATGATGCATTGTGAGTACCATTGAAGCAATTTATATTTTCTTCCCTGATTTATGGTTCAGTATATTATGTGAATGCCTGCAAATATTCTTTTTACTTCCACAAGCTTCTACAGTTCACCTTAGCTGTTTTGCTCTAACACCTACAGGTGCAAGCGCATGGATCTGATGCCATGGTTGATGAAAAAAATTGTGTTTTCTTCCTCCCACATCGTCCGAGGGGTGAAATTTGTGAACTTCCCTTCTTTCTGTTTATGAAAGGAACAGGTAATGGATTTTTTGTCACATTTTAACTTATGTTTTCTTGCACAATTTACTGTGAAGAGGAAAAGTTTAAGCTTCCCTTTGTGGGAATCTCAAAAATTTTGCAAACCATTGACTTGTTGGGAGCCCATCTGGGTCCTACAATTTCAGTATCTCCATTAATTTTTGTGTTTCCCCTCCCCCATTCAGGAACCATAACATTGCTCATGTACAAATTAGGATCCAGTTGCTCCCATCTCAGAGGCTTCGTTCTGTGACTTACAAAGTTATGCTTCTACTTGTTTTACACAGGCTGGTGTGGTGCTGGTGCCGATCATTATGAGCCCTTGATCGCCCATCCTGCTTCGCCCATCTCACATGAGAAGGTTGCTTTAGTTCTTTGAGGGCGGTATTAGTTTTATGGCTTAGAGGTTTAATATAAATAGTAATTACTTAATCCCCAAATATTTTGCAATGCATTGGCCCTAGTTTGATCCTTTCCCGGAATAGGGGAGGATTCTCTGCTTGAAACTCATTTTTTTTTTTTAATTTTCTGTTAAGGTCATTTAGATTTAGCATTCTATTCACTGTAGTCTGCAGGGTTTGGTGCCTGCATTTTAGCTACCTTGTAGTTTTTCCTTAGAAGTTTTACCGGCTTTTATTGTTGTTTTGAATCCTCTCAAGGGATGATATTGGTTAGGTACCATCTGAGTTTCTGAAGTACAGTTCTGTTGTATCTTAAAACTGGATTTAGTCCCTTCAATGAGAGATTTCAGAGGTGAAATGAAAATTCATTGGCCTGTCCAAGTGTATTTCACGACCATGTTGATAGTCTCAAAGACTCAAACCTATTATCTGTGCATCCAATATGTGAATATGTTACATAACTAATATTGGCTTCACGGAATCCAATCTTACATCGTAAAAGCTACCACAAAATGCTTTCGGTATTAGCATCTACATCGAAATTCGTTGTACCAAGCTGAAGAGAATGCCCACCTTTAAAAAAAAAAAATTTGTTGGGTCGATTGAATGAATACTTGATTAATGGAGGGCTGGGGTGAGGCTTGGCTGGTTATGTAATCACCGAATTGTCAAAACTGGGATGCTATATAATACTATATCCGAGCAATTAGTCATTACCGTCAATAAAAAGTATTTTAATCACCCTCTAAGTAAACAGTTAGCATCACTAATCCAACCTTTTTTAAAAAAAAAAAAAGAAAAAAAAAATGAGAAGTCGCTGTCCATAATTGTTTAATTGAAATTTCTTCTATTTCTTCACACTTTTTTTTGTCCTCTCTAAAGGGGGAAAAAGACGGATTTGTTAATTGTTTTTTGGCAAGACAGAAGCAGCATTTCGGAGGTCTCAAGGGCCTCAACTCGTCGATGTTTCCGAAGTTGTTTCTATCATCTCTGGGCGGCCATTAATTAGTTAATGTTCCTAAACAAATAGGTTAACAGTTTTCTTCAGTGAACATTTTTCAAAAAATAAATAAGTAGAGAGAAAGAGAGAGAGGAAGAAGAAGAAAGAAATGGCGAACCTTTCTTCAACGCATTGTCGTTCATATTCATATTCCAGTTGTCTGTTTTCCGCATCTTCGATCGATGGGCAGCATCAAAATCATCGCTCCAACTTGTTCTTTTCAATTCCAAAGCGGGCTCTCTTGGCTAAGGCGAATATTCAATCTCAAAGAAATTCCCTCCCTAATGCGATTCTCATGCAAGATGGTCAGCTGCTCTTTGCTTTTGTTTCCTGCCTTTCTCCTTTTTTGGTCGGAGCTTGATCTAATTTTCGATTTTTTTTTTGTAGGTTCTGTTCCCTTTTTGTTTGGTGCGACTGCAGTTTGTTTTTAGCAATTGAAATTTTTGTTTTTCATTAATCTTTAGAAACCAATAGAACTAGATGTCTTTGCAGCTCAGTTACTTGTTTTTTGGCCGTTTGAATGAGATGGGTGTTAGAAAGTTGTCAACTTTAGTCTTCCCACAAGGCAATGTTGAGATATTTCTGGGTGATGGATATTTTTTGAAGTTTCTTTTCTTTTTTGTTCTTATTTAAGTGGCAATTTTTTGCAGGAGCATTGACCAACCCGGTGACCCCATTAGAAAATGAAATTTCTTTTGAGAATTTGAAAGATGGCTTGTTGTCATCTTCCGTCATATCTACTGAAGAATTCAAAGAAGCTGCTGGGAGTGATATCAATGTAAATGAGTCCTCTGTCAGTATTACTGTTGTTGGAGCTTCTGGTGACCTTGCCAAGAAAAAGATATTTCCTGCACTTTTTGCCCTTTTTTATGAGGGTTGCCTTCCCAAGGTTGGATTTAACCCTGGATTTTTTCAGTTGGTTTAATTGGATGCTTTCTTTTTTTTTTCGTGTGTCTGTGTTACTTTTGCATGTTTAACTGTTAAATTATTTGCTTGCAGCACTTTACTGTGTTTGGTTATGCTCGGAGTAAGATGACAGATGCTGAACTTAGAAACATGGTTAGCAAGACCCTTACTTGCAGAATTGATAAGAGGTGATTCCATCTCTATGTTTTAGTTGTAAGTGAAGGCTATAGATGTTAAGTATGTGTATAATTTACTTTTAAAGGGAGGGAGCAGGTTGGCTGTGCTTATTACTTTAGGAATGTTTTGAGTATTCTGTAATGTGATAGGTATTGCTGATTGTTGATTTCCAGGGAGAACTGTGGGGAGAAGATGGAACGTTTTCTCAAGCGATGTTTCTACCATTCTGGCCAGTATGATTCTGAGGGCAATTTTGCAGAGCTAGATAAGAAGCTTAAAGAGCATGAGGTAATCACAGTTTTGCATGACACTGTGATGATGGGTCTGAAAATTCCTTTTGGGTTCAGATCAATTAATGATTCTTATCATTTTGGATAAACAATAAACAGTGTTCTTGCTTCTCAATGAACATATTCCACAACTTGAGAACTGAACTCCATTTCATTTTCATAATGGTATTCTGATATGCAGGGCAGGAGAGTTTCCAATCGCCTCTTTTATCTGTCTATCCCTCCAAATATATTTATTGATGCAGTAAGGTGTGCAAGCTCAGCAGCATCATCTGGTAATGGATGGACTAGGGTCATTGTTGAGAAACCCTTTGGGCGAGATTCAGAATCATCTGCTGCTTTAACAAAATCTCTTAAACAATACCTAAATGAAGATCAAATATTCAGGTGGAGTTTCACTATCTACAGGATCTTTAGCATGTAGAGGACCTGTGGATCATAATCTGATCAGATGAAATTCTTTTTTCAGAATAGACCATTATCTTGGAAAGGAGCTAGTAGAAAACCTATCAGTTCTCCGCTTCTCCAATCTTATTTTTGGACCCTTGTGGTCAAGACAATATATAAGGAATGTCCAGTTGATATTCTCTGAAGACTTTGGCACTGAAGGACGTGGAGGGTACTTTCTGTTCTCACATGGGCATATCACTTTTGATTAACCTTTATATAGCCTGTAATGAATTTTCTTAAATTGGTCACAATTAGGTACTTTGACAACTATGGGATAGTAAGAGATATAATGCAGAACCATCTGCTTCAGATACTAGCCCTCTTTGCCATGGAAACTCCCGTCAGTTTGGATGCAGAAGACATCAGAAATGAAAAGGTTTTTTTTTTTTTTAATTAACTGACACCGGCTTACTGGAACAGGCCGAATTGTGGGCAATTTATGATGTTCTTTGTTCACAAACTGAATGAATGTTGATCTTGCTGATTTGTAGGTCAAAGTTTTACGATCAATGAGGCCTATACGACTTGAAGATGTGGTTGTTGGGCAGTACAAGAGTCATTCAAAAGGAGGCGTTGCTTACCCAGCCTACACTGATGATAAGACTGTGCCAAAAGACAGCTTAACTCCAACATTTGCAGCAGCTGCCCTTTTCATAGACAATGCAAGATGGGATAAGGTGCCTTTCCTAATGAAAGCAGGCAAAGCATTACATAGTAAGAGGTTGGTAAAGTTATGTGTTATGCAACCTACACTCGGGAAGAAAAGGATTGGGCTATTTGACTCATGGAATTTTCCTGTTTTTCTTAGGGCTGAGATCAGGGTACAGTTCAGGCATGTGCCTGGCAACTTATATAATCGGAATTTTGGAACAGATCTTGATCGAGCTACGAATGAACTTGTTATTCGAGTGCAACCAGATGAAGCTATCTATTTGAAGATAAATAACAAGGTCCCTGGACTAGGAATGCGATTGGACCGTAGCAATCTAAATCTTCACTATGCAGCAAGGTAAAAGAAAAAATTATTGAATATTACGCATGAAAAAGACATCTGGATTATGCAGGCACATTTCATTCATTTTGCAATTAGTGGCCTCATTTCATTTTATTTGTTCCATAGCTGTAGTAGTTGGACGCTGTAGTCTGGTAATCCAATGGAAGAAATCTTATTTGCAGTTGGTCTTTGATATTGAAATATGTATTAAAGCACCAATTTT
The DNA here is from genome assembly GCA_037897445.1 of Ceriops zippeliana. Lineage (NCBI taxonomy): Eukaryota > Viridiplantae > Streptophyta > Magnoliopsida > Malpighiales > Rhizophoraceae > Ceriops > Ceriops zippeliana. The sequence continues at coordinate 327,639 of JBAPLH010000188.1, read as the reverse complement.
GATCTGTCTGGGAAGCCATCAACCGATTGCTCTACAATCAACTTATTGGTTGAAACTGAGCAAACAGCAGCATGCTAGAGTTTAGGGTGAGCTGTTTTCATTTTTTGACCCCAAAGAATGTTGTAATTTTAGTAGTACTTTACCTTCGAATTGTATATCAACCAGTAGAGTAATCTTCTTGTTTTGATTTTTCCCTCTTCATTAAATTCAAATACCAAACGTGTAAAGATGTTACTGAATCCTTGCCAAATTTGTGTTTTCTAGATATTCAAAGGAGATTCCAGATGCATATGAGAGACTTCTGCTAGATGCCATGGAAGGTGAAAGGAGACTGTTTATCAGGAGTGATGAACTGGAGGCTGCTTGGTCACTCTTCACTCCTGTTCTGAAGGAGATTGAGGAGAAAAAGATTATTCCCGAGTACTACCCATATGGTAGTCGGGGTCCCGTCGGGGCACACTATCTGGCAGCAAGATACAATGTCAGATGGGGCGACCTTGGAATAGAGCAGTAACTCTTTCTCTTCAGGAATGCTTTTCACACTGTAATCGAAGTTGTTGGCTGCTCGCCGCTGCTCCTTGATATCGATGGAACTAAATAGACGGATGTTATACTGTTTGAAGCTATATATATATATATATGAAATATAACAGGTAGCATGCAGCTATTGTGTGGGCAAAGCAGAACTGTCAAGGAGAAGAAGGTTTAGTTTCGTTTAGTTTGTGGCTCTACAAGTGTAAGCAATCGTCAGTTTTTATTTTTATAAATTTTATTTTTTTTTCAAAATTAAAAATATAGACTTCTATATAAAAAATTAAAATTTGTAACTATTAAAGTATTACTTTTCTGAGAACACAATTCAATGCTTATGATTTTTTGGGAGGAGTTTGGACCTAATCATAAGGTTAGGTAAGGTTAGGTTGTTATTAGGTTAAGAGCTAAATGTGGCGGCATAAAATTGTCAATCACATGACGGGAGTCTCCTTAAAGAAGTCTATTTTTGGGTATTTGATCAGAAGATGTGATGTCTGTGTGTGATGGGCCCAATTGATGCTGGGTTCCGAGCCTCAACATCTATAACCAAGGCAATCCAAAGCTGCCCACTCTCAGGTAGCAGGCAGGCAGGCAAGTAGCCGGTAGGTAGTTAAAGAGAAAATTGTTGACACATAAATAAATCCCACAAGTATGTTTATTATATAAACAAAATTTATGGTGCAATAGCTCTCTGAATGCTTATCTGAGCTAATCGTCTTTTAAAGCCCTTTCGTTTTGACGGTCGGCCCCAAAAAATGGGAAGATGGGCGAATTCTGCCTGTTACAAAGGTTTTTGTCTGCTTCCCTCTGAGCTTAGAGGATGATTACGTACGGCGGTCACGGCACAACAAAACAAAAGGCCACTCCACTTTGCCTTAACCAAAGCTTGAGGCGGATCGCAGTCATGCAGTTAAACATGTGAGTGTTTGAGTGTAAGCTGTCTCTGTCTTTTTGCGTCGGATTACACGTTTTTACCCGCGTCTTTTTTTGTTTTAAAATAAATAAATAAATAAAGTTAACGTACATCTCATCTTTCTTTAGAAATAAGAATCATCTAAAAGGAAGATAAGAAGTTCCAAAAAGAAAGTTTGAGTCAAGATGGTCACTTTGTATCTGAGAGAGAGGGAGAGAGAGAGAGAGAGAGAGAGAGGGGAGGTGCTTAAAGTGTACAAGTAACGTGCTTGGAAATCTATTGGTTTTGGGCGATGATATTTTGATATCCCAATAAAGAAAACATTGGCGATTATTGAAGGCTCGACTTGTACGCCAGAAAAATTTGGAAAAATAAAAGGATTATTTAGGTAATTCGGTGTCCGACGACATCCAATGAGTCAAAAATATTGGGTGGTCGTTCAAACTTGCTAGTCACCTATGGATTAGTCTTTTTTATGTTCATCATATTTAAAGAAGATCAAAGTCTTTTTGGAAAAAGAACAAAAGAGGATTATATATTTAATTGATTCAGAGTGTAATGACACCCAACCAATCAAGAAAGAAGAGCGAGGGAGGGAGGGAGGGAGGGGAGGGGAGGGTGTGGACGAAATCCAATCTTTGTGTTCACAGATTGACACCAAATTGTGAAGAGGATATTTCGGCAGTTACAAGTTTAAATATCTTTTTTTTTTAATTAAAAAAAAAAAGAAAAGAAAAGAAAAAGAAGAAGAAGCAAATAATAAGAGAGAGTGCCGAGATTCATGTTCCGCTTCTAAAAGACAATGCCTTGCGTATTATGTCATCGTTTGTTTCCACCTAGGTTTCTTTTGACTTAACAAAAAGACCCAAGCTTAAGTGGAACCACTCTTTAACAAATGACAGGAATTTTATACAGAAGCTGTGGAGAGATCGCCGAGATTATCGGGATGATTGTGGTAATTAGCTAAGTGAGCACAATCGTATAAAGATTTTTCGACAATTTTAATCGACTATTTTTTTTTACAAAAAAAAAAATCAATTAGTTATTTTATTTTTGTGATTCCCTATATATATATTTTTTATATAATTAAATTCAATTTAATTTTTTTATTAACTAACTGAAAGACAAGTAAGTGGTAGCTGGATTCCTGGACCCAAAAGCAACCATGATTGATTGAACTAATGTTCCTTTCGCAAATGGGAATGAAGTGGGGATTCACATAGCTAGCAATTTGTATGATTTATAATAATAATAATAATATTTAAAAAAGAAAAAGAAAAGCTTGAAAATCAAGGGAAACTTGGGTGATATGTCGTCAATGGCAAAATACGTTTAAAAGGAGTCCTCCATACGTCTCCATTCTTCCACGATGGGTAGCACATATGAAAAGGAAAGGCACAAAGGCATCATAACAATAATCATGCCTACCCATTCTTATGACCATTAAGTTGCCAGCTTTTCTTCTTTAAGAAAAGTCCATCTTCCAATCCAAAACCGAGTGGAAATATATCGCTCAGCCCCTCAAACTTCAAAGACACGTGGGCAGCTAAGTGAAGATGTATGGTACAATACAATACAACATGGGGTCTCATCGCCGACTCCGTCCAATTTTTTAGGCTGCAAATTTTGTTTTTATTATATATATATATATATGTTATAAATTTAAATTCTCATCAAAATATTTGACTGTGAGAGTGATTCACGACTTTAATTGAAAAAGACCATAGCATCTGCTTCTCGCAAGAACGACTGGTTACATTCGATGGAGATTATAGATTTTATTATTATTATTTTTTTTTTTTTGTTTTGGGGAAGACTTCCGTTTAAAGTGCAGTGCGTTGAGAGAATCCTTTCTAATAAAATTTATAAAATGTTATTCTTTATTTTTATACATAATAATAATAATAATAATAATAATAATAATAATAAGTGGGGATTTGACAATTTTAATGGCGTGCGCTGGGAAGCATTTCATAATATTTTCATTGGATCCACCGGCTGGCAGGCTATGCGTCGCCGCGTGCTCATACAAATTAACCTTTTTAAGGAACCAAAATTCTCACAAATTTCAAGTATTGAAGCCTTATCAATTACATCTTGAGTTATGCAATTAAAAACACTTACCTCCCAATCACTCACTCAATCTCGAACGTGCATGGGGCAACAGATCTGGTGGTTATCACCATCCAATTTCAGAATCAGGTTTCGAAGCTCCAAATTTATCCATAATTTTCAAAGTAAAAGTGGAATTTTTTTAAAACTAACGTCTGTTACACGTGCGGTGTGATGGTTCGTGGGGCGGCGGGGTGGGGGAGGAGAGTTTGATGTTTGATTGTTAGTTAGAATTAAGAAGGCTGTTGTGCTAATACTTGGTGGATGGATGACATTTATGTTTACTGCAACATTTCGCGTCCAACTGGTTTTTAATACATTTCGCACGGAAGAAGATCTCTCTCTCTCTCTCTCTCTCTCTCTCTCTCTCTCTGTTGCACCGACAGGAACACAAACACAAGCGCAACCACATCTAATGACGTCAGCTCATCGGAGAAGATGCAACTGTCCGCACAACTAACCCATTTTTCATGATTGGCTCAAAATATGAAACGATTAGAGGAGGAGGTCCAAGCAGTCGAACCGCAAGTAACTCGTAATTCAGCGGACCCACGTAATTATTATTTACTATCCTCCTCAATTACACGCTTAGCATTGAACTGACGCCTTTATCAACTCGGACCCATTAAAATTTGTATGCATCTTCAATTTTTTCTCCCCCCACCCACCACTACAGCTTTACGTGGGGTCATAGAAAATGAATCCACTAGCCAATCACTTGACTCAATTTTGGGCCCAGTGCTGGAGTGATTGCAATAATTCCTCAAACATGGCGTCTCCGGAGGGCGGACGATAGGTAACAAAGGGACGTTGAAAGTTGGCGAAGACTTATCATCGTCGGAGGCCCAACTTTAAGTGAAATTTAACTAAAATTGGCTTTTTGGTCCTGTCAATAGAATCTCCTACAATAATGTACATGTGCAGTGCTCCAGTCGTAACACAAGTTGAAATTCAGTTCTTCAATTTTCTCTTCATGCAAGAGAATTCACAATAAGTTGCTTATTATTCACTGACCCTTATGAAATTTAAACATTTCCAAATAAAGTCGTGAGCACCCTCTCCTTGCCTACTACACTAATTCTCAGGATTTGGGCAAGGAAATTGTTATTTATAAAAAGAATTATATGCTACAATCCTTCTTTTAAATGTAAAAAAAAAAAATAAAAAATTATTATTCTAATTCTATGCATATAAAATCAAAATTGACGAATAAATATAAATTTTAATTTAAAAAAAATATCTTAAACATCACTCTTATTGACGTTCTCTACAAAGTTCTACAATAGCATTCTATCAATTGCATAGTTTATGCAACTGTAAACTTCTATAATTTAATCAAGGACTGAACAAAGGTAACCATTTGGTTTTTTAGTGTGAAAAGCATTCAGATTTTTGCTTGATAAACCAGATGCCATAATTTTAGTCAAATTGAAAAAGCGAGCCGGCTAAGTTAAATTATTTAGCAGCGGTAAATCTAGGTTGAAGCTTCGTGATTCCAATTTTTTGAAACATGAAGCCAAAAATATGATAATCAATAAATTGAAAAGACAAGAAAGGATATGCCTTTGGGTGTCATCTTCTGCAATGAAAGAAGCCACTCTATCTTCCCCTGTTCCCATGGAACCCCCTAGGGCCCAAAGCCTTAACTAGATGTGTCCACCTTCTTGAATCCTACACAAAAAGCAAGAATGGCAGACAACACATCAACAACCGCCGCCACCACCACTAACAAGAGGCCTGAAGAGATCCGAGATTTTCAGATTACAATTGCAAACGAAGGTGATGGCAAGAAGCAATTAGCCCCCAAGAGAGGCTCAAACAAAGATAGGCACAAGAAAGTTGATGGTAGAGGCAGAAGGATAAGGATGCCAGCTCTGTGTGCGGCCAGGATTTTTCAGCTAACCAGAGAACTGGGTCATAAATCTGATGGAGAAACAATTCAGTGGCTGTTACAGCAAGCAGAACAATCTATAATTGCTGCAACTGGTACTGGGACTATTCCTGCTTCAGCTCTGCAAGCTGCAGGTTCCTCTGTTTCTCAGCAGGTTAACTCTGTTCAGTCTGGTTTGCATGCAAAGATGGAAGGGCCAGGGCCAAGTGTTGGGTCCAGAGAAAGAGCCAGCTGGACAATTACCTCTGGTGGTCTCGGCAGATCTAATTTTTCAGTCACATCATGGCCTTCTGTAGGTGGAATTGGGTCAGGTTTTGCTCCCAATTCTGGCCAGTCAACCTCAAATTTCGGAAATGAAAATGCAAGCGGTTTGCCAAAGTTTGGGATCCATGGGGTTGAATTCCCAAATATTAATATGGGTTTAATGAACTTTCACTCAATGTTTAGCGGGGCTAACCAGCAAGTTCCTGGCTTGGAGCTTGGGCTCTCACCGGAAGGGCATAGTGGGATGTTGAATTCTCCATCTTTCGTCCATTTTTACCAGCAGATGGGTCAGGGCCGCGATGTTGTAAATTCCTTGAATCAACAACAGCACCAGCACCCTCCTGATAAGGGTGATACTCAAGGATCAGCACATTAGGAAATTGAGATCAGGAGAGTAACGATGTTAGCAGTTTCGCTTAATTTGTCGTTTTGGTGGACAAGAAATGCGTGCAAAGGCTTGGAAATCTCCATACTTCTCCAATACTGGAATTGACCTCTAGCTACAACACTTAGTTCTGTTCTTCGCGGGCAGTTTCCTCCAGTCACCAAGTACAGGTGCTTTTGCTGCCTCCTTTTGTTTTCCTTCTTCCAGCTTTATTCATGGAAGCTCGAGTTTCAAAGTGGTAGTGACAATACAGCCTCAATTGTCAAATGCAGGATAATACGAGCTTGGGTTTGAAGACAGCGTGTGAGTTTGTTTAATTTAAAATTTTTGCGGGAGTGTTTTTGCCACAGTTGTTTGTACTTCTAGAAATGTTTCTCTAGTTTTTTTTTTTTTCCACTTTCCCTGAACCAATAGTCTGCCTTGGAAGATGATTTATTTGAAAATTATAGACCAAAGTAATGGAATTTTAATCAAGTTTTGGCTTTCGGGGAAAGCTTGTAGCTAGCTGGTCTCTATTGTGCTCTGAAATAAGAACAGAAGCAGTCCCCTAATTTAATTAATATTTTCAATTACCATGGCCATCCACCATCCTTTGAGTCAAATGGGATCCCTCTGCACTCTTTTCTCCTTGCCAAATTGGGATTTCTGTGTTTTATGGCTTCTAGAGACATTTGCCTTCAAATTTTGAATTAAATTGTGCTCTTTTTTCTTTTTTTTTTTTGTATCTATTGGACACATTAATGAATACGTAAGGTTCTCTGTACATGAGACGAGATTTTACTTCTTGTACCGCTCAAGAGACAGTATGGAGGCCTTTGACTGACTACCGACGTTGCAGTAGTGGGCAAGTATCTGCTCAAGTGACTCTAAAAGTTGACGGATAAAATTAATATTACCGAATCAAAACTCTGTAACATTTCATGGAGACGTTAAACTGTCGCAAGCGAACAGAAAAGTTGTTCTATGCGTGTGTAATTTTTCCTGTGAACAACGTTACTTAGACTAATGCACACGTACAATACATGGCAGCACCAAAGAAGTTACATTAGCAGCTCTACGATGGAAACGAGACCTACCTTTGTTACTACTGCTAAGGCCTACTTTATCAGAAAATGGATGATGTCCACCTTCTGTTCTACTTTTATAGCATCTCAATATGCTCCTCCATCTCCACGGCCGAGATTCAAGTCTGTGCTCCTCCTCCAGTTCAGTGTAATGATCTCGGTAGGTTGACTTGTCTCTCTCTGGGTCTGATTCCATTCTGCAGGACGAGTGACTCCAGGTTCTAACAACTCGCCCAGAAAACCAGCAGCATTAGGCTTAAAATGATTTAACTAATTATGGCTGCTGAGCTGAAATTTCCAATCGGATTGCTTTTTCTTGTCCCATTTCCCTTTCCTTAGCCATAGGATCTTCATTCGGATGTTTTTGTTCTTGCCACAGAATTTACTCGTCAATTATGGATGGGTTTCTTCAGCGAATTGAGCAGCGCACAACTTTAGCCTGAATCAAGGGCCTAATCCAAAGGGAGCTCATCACTGAAACCTGCAAACTTGGGCTGCACTACATCTCTTGAACTTTTAGCAACCTGGCCCAAAAACCTGATTCAGAAACAGGCAGAGTCGACCAAATCAATATTCTTCCATGTGTGTTGATTGTAACAGCAATTCCACATCAGTCACCAACCTTTTCCAAAACAGAACCTGCAAAGAGGTTGGTAATGATGCCATTGTTCCCATCTCAAAAGAGAAACGAATTAATTTGCGTTGCCCACCTTGTTGTGCATGTATATGCACATAGATACGCGTGAATTGTAAACCCTTGTCAGGTGTGGGCCGACCAACCCCTCAAAAGGAAAATTTTATTGTTGGCTCAGAATTTGCCATGTTTGTTGTGATGTACCAGCGCAATCCCACTCTCCTTTCTGGTTTTTGAGTGTCGATTCAACCATCTTTTGATAACTTACTACTTCAATCTAAACCATTGGTTAGTAAAACAAATATATATATATATGAATGTGTGGCTAATCCATATTTGACAAGCGTCACACCCTTGTGGTCTGGGAACAATCCAATCTGGCAAGGGATTCTTGAACCACCTAGAGATCAGTTTGCAGGAAGAGAACATCATACGCTGATTGTGATTTGTGATGTTATTTTAAAGCTTGTTGTGATTCTTCACCTTCACGCCCACCCACACGTAAGTTCCCAAAATTACCGACCTGCGGATTAACATTCTTTCCCCTACGTATAAATCTTCATGAAATTCAAATATTTTTATATTAATAATATTTTATATACCATGCAAAACGTGTATGATAAAATAATTTAAGATCGTAAATTTTTTTTCTATTATATAAAAAAATTATCAGTATAAAATATTTTATTTGTAATATAAATTTATTTTATGTAATGCAATTATTTTGTTAATTTATAACAATTGATGTGACAGTGAAAAAATAGGATATACAAATAATAATAATAATAATAATATAAATTTTTATACTTAGATTTTATTTTTTTATATTTTTATTTGAGTTATATATTTTTAAATTTACTTAAAATCAGTATTTTTGATAAAAACAATCAAAATTATTAAGAATCATATATTAAGTAATTAAAAATTATTAATAGTTGATTGATTTTCGTTCAAAAATTGACTAATTTAAAAGAATAGAATTTAAATAAAAAAATAAATTTTAATTATAAAAATTTAAAATTAACTCTTAGCGTATCGGGTGAAACAATGGATGACTTGTGCATCCAGTAGGCCCTCAACTACTACGTGGAAATAAATAAAGAAGGAATATAAAATAAAAGTGAGAAAAATAAAATTCTTAAAAATATTTCTTAAAAAATATTTTAACAATTAAAATTTTAAAATTTTATTTAGTTATAAATTGTAATTCAAAAAATAAAATAAAATTCCTACAACTATTTCTTAATATATATATATATATATATATATATAATTGGGCACTCCGAGTAGCCCGCCTCTCCCATCGGTGCGGGGCTTTCGAACAAAAGACCTCCAAATATGTGGTTTATTATTATTATTATTTAAAAAAAATTCCTTTATCCTCGTATTTTAAGTTTTTAACTATATAATCGCGTTATATTGGGAAATGTTTCTCTATGATGTTGCCCTTTTTTATTTTTAGGAATTGGGATCGATAGATCTAGCGCATAGGATGAAAGGAAATCTTTCTCAATCAAAAAAATAAAAAACAACAACAACAAAGAGAGAGAGAGAAAATTGAGGAGGTTCATTTATTGGACCGAATATTGTGACCATTTGATCACCAAAGAGAAAATTTTTAGGGATATTTTTCGGAAATATTGTATTGAATTTTTATTTTACCAAAATAACATGTTTTATGAGTAAGTAAATATATATATATATATATATATATATATATATATATATATATATATATATATATAAATAAAAAAAAATAATGTGTTATTATCAGAAACGGTCGATCACCAATTTTCGCATATGGAAAACGGCGAGCCCATGCTTAAAATAAATTCACGCACAAGAAAGAGGCCAATCACGTGGTGACTCACTTACCTGCTGGTGTTGCTGTTTTTGTGTTCGGATGGTGTGGACATTTGTCTCCTGGGTTCTTTGAGGGGTGCTCTGCAATATGATGCCCACCCCACCCCCACCTCCTCCCCCGCTTTTCTTTTCTTTTCTTTTGGGGAGAAAAAACACACCATAATACGCCCATATTGTACATCTAATAGAGGGCGTCATTTGTTTAATGATTAGAAAGTTTAATTCTTTGAATCATTCTTGGAGCCTGACGTCTTTTTAAGTAATCAAATTTAGTTTGGTTATGGTTAGTCAGAAGAACAAAATTATCGAAGAAATGATGAAGGTTCAAATCTCCGTTTCCTTATAAATCTCATAGAATATTAGCCTTTCAACTCAGTGAAGGCAATGAGTGCAATGTTAATGTTGGAATCCTCCTAAAAAAAAAAATTCTTCTTGACAATTAAGAAATAAAAGTTTTAGCCCTACATGTATGTGCCCATCATGTGCTATTGCAGCCGCAGGGGATATGGCAACTGGCAATTTGGCTATTAATTTTATTTTGTTGAACACATGATTCGGGGGATCTGGTGCCGTTTTCCAATCCTGAATTCCCATTCCATGGTCATGCTCGCAATTTTTACTACCCCATCGACGTTTTCACAATTAAACTAATTTTGACAAAACATGGGGTTTTAGTATATTTTATTTTATACTTTGATTGTTTATTAAAAATAAAAAAAAAAAACAAATAAATAATACTGGTTTGTACAACTGACTGCTTCCCCACACCATGAGTGTACATTGGGTTTTCCCACTGAAGTACTCCTTGATACGCAATGTCCACTGTGAACCTTACTAACTCTGGACACGGGGGGATCCTTTGCGCTTTCAAGCTCGATGGGTCGAACACAGAACTACAAAAAAAAAAATATTACGTTGCACCGTGATGTTGTGGTCGTCCAATGTAAAATCACAAATATATAATCAATGGTTACGACAGTACTGCCTGCCTTGCTTCTATCCAACCTTTGTCAGGAGAAACTTGCGTCCATGTATTAAAATACTTAAAATAAAAAAAAAAAAAAGGGATGAGATGTTTTATGGTTTCCTACATATCTATATGACTACCAATGTATACCAAAATTGAATGAGTGGGAGATAAATTGGTTTCCATATCTTTTTATTTATATATATAACAAAATTTGGCTTCCCATATCACGAAATTAAGGGGGGGACGCGTGGCGGCCTTGACGCAAATGCCATGCATTTAAACAAATATGACAATTTAGCTTTATGATGTGAGGTGTTCAACCACTGACTTCTTGGAAAAAAATTGTGTGGTTGCGTTAGTTAGTGGGTCGCCGTCCATGGCATATGTATATTCTATGCGATGGACTATAAGACTTAAAAGACATGCTAATACCTTTGAAGTAGGGTTCATTGGTGAGTATGAGTTTTACAGGATTCCGTGTATATATATATATATATAATGGTTATATAATGTAGGGTAGTGTGATTTTATATGTAATAAATATTAGAAATTAAACCAAATTTGTAAATATCAATTTAATAGACCTAAAATATCAAAATCTCATCGGTTATTATTGTGGTTTTGTATTCAAGAAACCTTTTAATATTCAAGAATACATCTATACCTAAGAAGACAGAATTGGCTTTATGTACGTTGGCATCAATATCCAACGCAAAAAAAAAATGGTTTTCTTCGATTTTTTTTTAACCCAACAAACCAATCTACTACCCAGAAAATGGGAAAATTTTAAGCCCCATAAAAAATGTAACAATAATCAAATAGTATTAGAGAAATGCTAATTTTCCCAAAAATTAATGACACGAAAGTGCTCAAAATGGATGGAAATCACCGATATTGTGGAGGCCATTTGCGTGACCTGGTCCTACCCGAGATCAAATGGCTGCAATTAAATTCTCACGTTTTCATGTCTTTCATTATTGGGGAATTCAGCGGTCTCCGAAGTATTGTATGAGCCTACAAGACATGCTAAAACTAGGCTAGGAGACAAAAAAACTGGAACGAAAACAAAAACATTGAGGCACGAAATACGCAAAGCCAGAAAGGGAAGACCAAAGGTTAAGGATGGGATGAGAGGGTGGGGTCCATTTCAGCATCCACAAGCCCAGATGACGGGGCCTCCCTTTGCGTTCGCCCCTCTTTCTTTTTAGTTGGATACTTTGATTACTGTTCTTTTTTTTTTCGGCTAAAATTTTAAAAGTCAAAAAAAAAAAAAAAACCCAATATTTGTTTTGATTCTGTATATTTTTCGCTTCGGCCAGCAAGGCCTTGTTAATGTTTGTGTTGTGTCCGCCCCAGGTCTCTTCGTCCAGCTCAAAAGCCACCGCTGGACACCAGCCGACTGGTGCAAGACACAAACACACCCCAACTGCAACACAAAAGCAACAACCAAAGTCAGAATCGTGCAAAGAAACTGCAAGAAAAATACCGGTGATAATGTGCTAAAGAAACGGAGCTCTTCTCATCTTTCTCTTTCTCTTCCCTCTACCAGAACTCGGCCTCGGCTTCAATTCTCTCTTTGTTTCCTTACAGAAATGGATTGCTGGTCGCCTTCTTTCACAATAAATGATGAGTTTAAAAAGCTCGTGACTCGAATGAACCCTCCCAGGTATTCATTTCTTGGTTGGTTCTTGCTTTTGATTGGCCTTTCAGCTTAAAGTTGTTATCTTTATTTATTTATTTATTTATTTTGGTGGCATAATTGATGTAGGGTTCTCCTGGTCTTTCTTGAAATTCAGTTCTTGAGCTGAAAAGGCTAAAACTTGATATGTTTTCTTTTTTATTTTTGATATGAAGGGTCACAGTTGATAATGCCTCCAGCAGTAAAGCCACTTTGATTAAGGTATTTGGTTATATCATTTGGATATTTGGGGCAATTTCTGCTAGAAATTGATGATTTCACCATGTAACTCTTCCCTATTCTGATACAATTTTTTGTTCTGCTTTTCAGGTTGACAGTGCAAACAAGCATGGTAGTTTGTTGGAAGTGGTTCAAGTTTTGACAGATTTGGATCTTATGATTAGACGAGCTTATATTTCTTCAGATGGGGAATGGTTCATGGATGGTTAGATTCTTGTCGTTTTCTCTGCTTTTTATTCTAATCTCTTGGGCCTTGGCTATTAAATTCTCTGCTGTTGTTGATATTCTTGTTCTCATTGGCTGTTTGCAGTATTTCATGTTACAGATCGGCAAGGGCAAAAGCTATCTGAAGATGATGTGGCTGAAAGAATTCAACATGTAAATCTGCAAATTCTTGCGTTCAATTATTGGTTTTCCAGAAGATATCTAGAAAGAATTTAATGACTTTTGAGGGCCAGTGTTTTAAAGCTTTCTAGTTCTACCTTCTGTCCCTATATTTTAAAACGAATCAAGGCTTGATGTTGTGCGCACTTTTCCTATTAAAATCCTGATATTCATTGTGAAGATAATTTAGTTTTCTAATGGAAAGAACACTCCATAAAATTGAGCACAATGTCTCTCTTTAATTGGATGGTACATCAGTATGTTATCAAACAGCGGTTGCCGTTTGCTCTTACCATGAGAGTTCGGTAACATTGTATTTTAGAGGCAAGTGAGCGTTATGCTGATGAGTTGCTTTTCATGTCACAGTCACTGGGACTTCGAGCATGTAGCTTCCAGTCCTTGAGACAGTCAGTAGGTGTCCAAGCTGCTGCAGAAAACACAACTATCGAATTGACTGGAAGAGACCGGCCAGGCTTGCTTTCAGAGGTTTTTGCTGTTCTTGCTGACCACAAGTGTAACGTGGTGGCTGCAGAAGTCTGGACCCACAATTCAAGAATGGCATCTGTTGTTTACATCACAGATGAGGCTACCGGTTTGCCAATCAATGATCCAGAGTGGCTTGCTAAGATCAAACAGCTTCTCCTGTATGTCCTGAAGGGGGATGGAGATAAACGAAGTGCCAATACAGCTGTTTCTGTGGAGACTACTCATAAGGAAAGGAGATTGCATCAGATGATGTATGCTGATCGTGATTATGATATTGATAATGAAGATTGTGGATCAACAAGTGAACGGCAAAAACCCCTCGTAATAGTGGAAAATTGTGCTGATAAGGGATACAGTGTTGTGAACTTGAGGTGTCGAGACCGGCCCAAGCTACTCTTTGATACAGTGTGCACATTGACGGATATGCAATATGTAGTGTATCATGCAACTGTCATAGCTGAAGAACCAGAGGCGTACCAGGTTGGCTCAGACTCTTTCATGATGCTTTTGCTCATTTGGGATTTGATGTGATTACGTTTTGTATTTATTGGGTTGAACTATGCTATTAAAAGTCGCGGTTACATTCCCAATATGTCTAATTAGCACTCTATTCATTTATCGGAGAAAACAAATGCTTTTAACAATTTCTAATGGGGCTTTACATATCCTTTTCTGGTGAGTAGGAATATTATATCAGGCATATGGATGGATCCCCTGTCAATTCTGAAGCTGAGAGACAGAGGTTGATTAATTGCTTGGAGGCTGCTATTAGAAGGAGAAGTTCAGAGGTAGAAACGAGGCCTGAGTATCATCTTGACACTTGTTTCTTAAGTGTTCCATCCCTTGGTTAATGTTTTGTGTTGTTGTTGTTTGTTGTTTTTTTTTTTTTTTTTTTGATGCAGGGCATAAAACTGCAACTTTGTAGTGAAGACAGGGCTGGCCTATTGTCGGACGTGACTCGCATTTTCAGGGAGAATGGTCTTTCGGTGACTCGAGCTGAGGTTACAACCAGGGGTTCCCATGCTGTGAATGTGTTTTATGTGACTGATGCGTCAGGACATCAAGCGAAAAGTGAAACAATTGAAGCTGTTAGAAAGCAAATTGGGCTGACTGTACTTTGTGTCAAGGATGAAGACTCTTCAAAGTCTCCACCTCAGGAACGTGGGAGATTCTCGTTTGGTAATCTCTTCCGAGCAAGTTCAGAGAAGTTCCTTTACAACTTGGGTTTAATAAAATCCTGTTCTTGAGCGGGTTTGTCAATCCAAATGTAGGTCTAGTCATCATCTGTAAATGTTGGTTCAGTTTGTCTTGGAGACAATAGAGTTTTTCTGAGAGCTTCAAGTCAATCCGCATAATAATAGGTCAGGCCTTGAATTCGAAATCAAATTTGAAATTGTGAAGTTTCTTGTAAATATATTTTCCCAGCTTGTCTGGTCCTACGGGATAGAACATTGAACATATAGACACACAAGTGTTGCGTAGATTTTTAAGTGTTTGAGTGCTATCTCTCCGTCTCTTCTTACTCGCGAGTCCATTTGTTGGAAGCTCATCGCCTCTCAATTATAAAAACTTCAATATCACGTTATTATTACTCAACTTAAAAATTATTTGAATGATGTCAAATGATAGATCACTCGTCAAACCCCGATAAGCAAGACATGCAAATAAGAAAGAGAGAACAGGGTAATCTTGTGTTAAAATAATTGAGTGTAAATAATTTCATGCTTGTGATTCAATGGTCCCGTGAGTCATAACAGAATTTTTATGGGTCTGTTCATGGGATTGAAGATTCTTCTGGGACAAAGGACGAAAGGACTGAGACGCAGATTCTTCTCCTACATCTATACGACGGATAGGGTGTGCGCAAAAATTCTTCACGGGAATGAATAATGATGGTTTTTAGGTGTACTTTCGCCCAGTATGAATATAATAAATTTGGATTATATTATGTGCGATGGGACTTAAAAGCGGCGGATTTTTAGTGGACCAACGCAGACATTTGACGTAGGCCGTCTAATTTGACATTTTGATGCAAATTTTGCTTAAAAATGGCTACTTAGCTGTCATGCATCATGATGATTCATGACGCTCTCTACCTCTAGTCGTCACTTTTGATGTGGTGTGTCACAGTCTGATCAGCATTACTGATCCTTTTGCGGCACAAGGGCATTGTCTTTTGCCTTAGTTTTATTAAAAATATATTATATTTAATAAAGAAATCATAATTACGAGTAAGAAGAAAAAAAAAATGGGGGGGGGGGGGTGGGTGGTGCTGCTGCCAGGGATTATTGCCACACTCAACTTAAATAATGGCGAGATTTGTGATGCACTGTTGATATTGCCTAATAGGTGGAAAGGTCGTTAAATTTTAATAAACAAAAACATTCTAGTGCAATTATTATAATCACACACACACACACACACACACACACATATATATATATAAAATAATGAAAAAGGATTAAAAAAAAGTAATATCAAATCATCAATTTAATGATTTAGCAAATACTACCGTATGACAAACCTTTTTTTTTTTTTTTTTTTTTAGTTTTTGTTTATGGGTTGGGTGCAATAAAGTGACCGACGGAATATCAACGGAAACGTGACGCAACTTCCCGTCAACGGGGGCCCCCCGGGGGGGGACGGGGTCGGCGTCGCTTTCTCCTTTTCCTACTTTTGCCGTGGTCGTGATGATTATCATTTTTTCTTTTCGGTGGCGTTTCCGACGGTTTCTAAACAAGTTGGATCCTCTAAAGTAAACAGTTCGTCCCAAAAAGGGATTCGCCCCCTGTGGGGTCAGGTGGGCAGAATCCCACCCCCACTCCCCCCCGGCCGGGGCGGGGATTCTCCTCCGAGCACGTGCGCATTTAGAATTTTTCAGACAATCTAATAATCCAAAAGTCATGTTTTGTGCGGCCCCCCGTACGTAATTTCATCGTAATTATTATTAGTTACAAAATACTGTTAAGGCACAAAGAGGACCCAAAGGTTCGGTTTTGATCGATTAAAAAGATGGATTCAATCAAATTGTCTCGGGAAAACATAACTAATTTTTACGTTACGTATAAATTCGATTACGTTAACCGAATAAAAATATGAATTCGGTTAAGTTGACTCGGATGTTCTACGTGGCTCTATGCCCTTTTTCTTTTTTCTTTTTTTTTTTGGTCGTGATTTTTATGCTTTATGGGCTACAACATCCATCGCTTACACGTAAACAATCAACGGCCCATTCCCAGGCCGAATTGGAAACAAACTGAAACGTCCATTCCATTCCATTAAGTCTAGGTCTAGTAGAATTAAAATGCAGACCACAACGAGGAAACGTTACAGGGATTGGATTGTAACTCATTGAGATGATGGGATCTCTTGGCGGGACCGACTACCCTGAAACCCTGAACACAGAGAAACGGACATCCGGAACTCGGTGTAAAAAAAAAAAAAAAAATCATCCCTCAAGACATCGGAAGCTCACCGCATTCGCTGATCACCACCTTCTTTTTGGGACGGTCTCCCCTATCCGTCTCTTGTGACTCAATCAACTTAACAACATCCATTCCTTCCAAAACCTGCCCAAACACAACGTGTCTCTGGTCTAGCCACGGGGTCTGCCATTTGCCACATATACCCCAAAAAAAAAAATAAAAAAACAAACACATCAGTTTTCAAACCACTCAAAAAATGAACATTCTGCTTCTGGCAGTAATGGAATGAATTAAAGCATTCAGAGGATACATCATCATTGCTCGTGTAGATGGTTAAATTTATACTAAAGTTTAAAATTATGTAAGAAACTAACAAAACTTACGAGCACAAAGGCTACATCAATTGTCATTGTTTGTGTGTCTGATGCATGCTCTTAAAAGTCTGGACGCATTTATTTTAGCAATCTTTCTTCACTGAGCCCAGGCAATTAATTAATCATGCCATAAAGATTGGTCTATTGGAAGGATTCCCTCGAATCTCACGTATTTCATTCAATAACTAAAGCAGGCATGTGTGACAAATGGTGGAAGTCCTGATCCCTAAGATGTCATCTTAACATAAAAATGACAAATATAGGTTTATTCTTGCCGTCCTAGGGAACTGCAGATAGTGACAAACAAAGTCATCCACCGACCACACGCCTTCAAATGCAGCAAGGATAACCAGGAAACTACCATTTGGACCCATATTCTTGAATTTCTGACCCATTCCCATAAAAGATTGGTGCACAGAAACATATGATTACAAGTCCGATTAGAATGAAATGTCTGCACATAAGAACCATTTACATCATAGAGGCCATTTCAGACATACATCTATAACTTCAGGGCTTGAAAAAACATTAACAGAATTAGCATGTATACATATGAACTCCTTCCTTCCAATCATTCAAGTAGGATTTTCTCACACTTCACATATAATCAAATTGTAAATCCTGTCAATCTAAATGACTATTATAAACAATTATATGTTGCATAGGTTTATTGTATATCTGTGTTAACATGTGTGTTGTGGTGCAGAACATAACATACACTATAGTGATCTACCTTGACAGTGCAGATAAAAAACTGGCTCCCATTGGTGTTGGGTCCCGCATTTGCCATACTAACAACTCCTGATCCAATATGGGACACTGAAATACATTTTTTATTCAGAGTAATCAAAGACACAGCAAAGACAAGGTTATTACAATGAGTAAGAATCTAGAAGAATAACTATGACCCACCAAAATGAAACGTAATTGTTCAAGCAATTGCAATATGTTTATTACAAGAGTGTCTGCAAAAGACTTCAGTGATTTCCATGTATTAAGTCAAACCTTGGAGCTTCCCAAAGTGGAACGACCAAGGTCCATCTCCTGATATCATCGCCCACTAGTTCCTATTAGTTTCCGTGGATACTAAGAGGCCAGATATAAAATTATACAACCTATCGACAGCATATAACTTGAAACTTTTAAACCTTCTTGGGCAACATGAGTGCACTTCCACACCATTGCTTGCCTTAAAATAGGGAACAACTAGGTGATTTTACAGAGCAAGGGGTTTTCAGCCTGCTACAACAACTATTTGAGAAGTAAAATCAACTTACAATTGAAGTTTTCATCTTTAAATGTACGACCATATATGCTCTTCCCTCCAGTTCCCTGCAATCATTTTTGAATTACAAAGATTATAAGTCAAGTTGGAGGCTTTTAAAATCAACGCTCCATGCTCATAGCTAGATTAAAGTTGAATAATGGCTACATGAAAAGTAAACAAGTTCATGATGCCTTGCATAAATTTCTCTAATTCAAACTCATATGCATGACATAAACAGTAACATATGGCAGGTTTTCTCTATTGCTTTTGCCAACTTAAATTCACCAATTTAGTTCATCCAAATGATGGGCATGGTAGAGCAAGGAAAGTGCTCACATTTCCTTTATCAAAGTCCCCTCCTTGAATCATAAAATCCTTGATGACCCGGTGGAAGGTGGAACCTTTATATCCAAAGCCCTTCTCCCCTAATTAAGATACAAAATTTTACGTAAATCAGAATAAGTCAAGAGCTTTATAAGCAACAGACAAAAGGAGCAACATGACAAGCCATTGACGGATGCAGACCAGAACCTGTGCATAAAGCTCGGAAGTTCTCCACTGTTTGGGGCACCTGATCACCATAGAGTCCAATGACAATTCTTCCGGCAACCTTCCCCACACCCACAGAATTCCCAATAGTTACATCAAAATACACTTTTTCAGTCACTCGTGATTGCAACTCTGCCACCTGAAATTAACCAAAAATTATAAGATCAAAAATTTTATCCATCAAAATATATGAACCACATTTATTCTGGACTTTATTCATCCATAAAATCACATTTGCATAAAATTTCTCGTCAAACCTCGTTCGGAAAGATAAAAAAAGGAAAAAATTTCAAGCACATTATTAAACGAATTTCTACTCTTCGAAATTTTAGAATCAAGTAAAAAAAAAAAACAGAGAGAGAAAGAGAGAGACCGAGCATTTCCGATCCTCCAGATGCACAAAATAAACTTCATTTAATGAAAAATCATAAATAATTGCATTAACAACCCACGATATTTATTAATCATTGACGGAAAACAATTAATGCCTCTTAATAATTATTATTTATTTTTAATTTTTCAAAAGCAAGAAATTGCAAACAAAAACAAGTAAAGGCAAGATACACTGCTCGTTCTCGTTGAAATTTCATGTAACGGCAACAAAGACGTGGTACAAGTACAAGTTATAAGAAACCCACCTCGGCACTAGCTCGAACGGAGCCAACAAGATGGGACGTCCTCCGAGAAGGAGAAGTAAACGGTGCGAGAGGCAGAGAGCCAAAGAAGACTAAACTCGAAGAAGAAGAAGAAGAAGAAGAGGCATTCAACGGAAGCCCATTGGTCCTAGGAAGCTTGAGAGCATTATTGCACGCGGGGCTTAGTGGTTTGACGCCCGATATGTATCGAGTACCTGGGACTGGACCCACGTTTAACTGCAAACAAAATGTTCTTGTTAGAGGTTTGTTTGTTCAGCGAGCAAATGCAAGAAAAGGAGGAGGAAAGAAGGAGAGAAAAGAGAGGGGTACTATTTACCGGAGTTGCAAACGAAGCCGCCATGGATGGAAGAAACGCTCTTCCTATGCTTTGTGTTGAATTAATACTCTGAAATTTGCAAGATTTTCACTTGTTTATTTTAAGTATGCAAGAGATAAATTTTAAAATAATAATAATAATAAAGGACGGGTAATTCGAGAAAGGAAGGGAGTGAAGTCCCACCGCCGCTACCCGACTCACCGTCCTCCACGAAATCCCATCCACCGATAAAGTCGGTTTCAAGAGGCTTAAGCCTCCACACTCAAATTCGGGTTCGGTATCTTATATTGATTGATGTCCACGGTATGATTCCGTCTACCATACGGCTTAAAACTTTTATCAGTGTACATGGAATCGAATGTAACAAAGACTACTAAGACCTATTCTCGCAAAACTGGCAACTAGAGTCTCTAATTCACATTAAAGTCGGTATTTCATGAACAATGGTTTCTGAATATACAAGTGAATTCTATTAAAAGATTAACATCTATACAAAAAGAATATTTACCAGGCCACAGCCTGTACTCCATACACCACTGAAATTTCGGCGTCTTTGTTTTTTTTTTTTTCTCTTTTAACCGGGGCAACATAGGATTGCTCCAGAAAGAAAGAGGGGCCACAAAAAGAAGAATACGCTGTGCAAGATGGTAACGATTTCTAGTATCTACCGTACAATTTGGTAAGAAATGGCAATCTACAAGAAGCAACTACCCAAAAAGACTCTACTGGTTAATCCTCCATGCGTTGGATCTCACCCATCATGATCCGATTGCTCGTGACTTTAAATCCAAGGAGCGCAGGATCAATTTGCCTCCCTTTCTTTCCCTTCTTTTTACCGCTTTTGCCTCCTTGCAAGCCCTCTGATGACTCTGAAACTCCCGTTGCATGGAGCTCCGGAGTTGGGATCTTCTTGGCATTATTACTTTTCAGCATATCTATAAATGACGGCTCTGATGCATCAGTATCACCACAAGATGATGCACGACGAAATCGCACATCTCTTTCCAGATGCAGCAATGTCGTTTGCTTGGTTTGCTAGGTTTCCCCCTGAAGATCATGCACAAGCAAATTGAAACTCTGCACCGCATGCAAGCACATAAACATGCACTTGGACAAAATAATTGCAAACACCATTATTAAGGTGAAGAACTGTGAGGATATGGGAAATTACCATCAGTGATGCTCAAAGAAATTTTCGCCCTTGCTGTTGTGTCAGAGACCAGCTCCGGTAGCCTTTCCTGAGATGATGAAACACGAGAAACAGGTGTGCGTCTCAGCAAAACATTCTCTTGTACTTTGGATGGTGGATAAACCCTGACAAAAGCAGCGGAGCAAGACAAATGAAATTCCAGTCCAATTAAATATTACAAAAGTTAGATGGCAGTAAAAGAGTTATCAAACGAGTAGCAGAGGCACCATATCAGGCACATTTCTTGTCATAACCATATCCAAGAAACGCACCAACCATTATTTGAACCATGAAGAACAAAAATGGAATAAGTAAATTAAGATATAATCAAGATCCAATGCATGAAGCCATTACTGTAGAGTGGTAGAGGTTTTAAATGTCAACATGATACATTAGTATCAGCTTCTAACATGAATAAATTTTGTCACGGAACACAGATGCTCACTCCTACCCAAAAAAAAATGGGGAACTAATGTGCAAATTTGGCCAAATAGAACTTGAATGACAATCCCAGATGTTCTTGCAATCAAAAGCAATAGAACTAATGATGAAAAACTTACTCATTTATGCCAGTATCATCGGCAAATGAATTTTGTGGTCCAATCTTGTCATCAAAAATTCCTACACTTCCACATGACAGATTATTCAGAATACTTTCACTAATTTAAAAACAAATAAATGAAATTTCATCCCACAAACAATCCACATGAACTCACCAGCAACATTAAGAGAAGAATGCTGGCTAAGAGTACTAACAGGTTTCTCTACACGATCTGCAGCAGCTAACCTTACCTGCTCAACCACAAGTTCTCGAGTATCTATACCCGAACCTTTTGCCATACCCACATTTTGGGCTCCACGTCTCCTTCTTTCCTCCTCTAGATACTCTTTGTTGAATAATGCCTTATCACTAATACCAGAATCAGTGAAAACTACCCGATTAGTCTCACTGACACCTGACATAATAGGTCCCTCACATGTCACTCTGGATTCAGATTGAAATGGCAAGTTTTTGTGGAGTTCCATATTGTTGGCCTGCTCATTAGCAATATGAATATCAGCTGGTTCAGAGGCATTAGATCCATATGAACCTACCGCAAATGAGTTGTTTAGGTCAGCTTCATGTCCTGGAACAACACCAAATGGGTGATCTGATGAGCTTGATCTCGAGTACAGGCCATGTGATAAGCTTTTGTCAAAAGAAAATTCACCATTAATGTTTAGTGAATCAACAGGCTGGTGGCCTGCTTTCTGATGGAGCAATTCCATTAATAATCGCCTTGACTTGTCATCATTCAAACCATCTGACATCCATGAAATTGGATCCTCGGCAGTTACTTTAATGTCCGATTCCCTTTTCTGCTGCTCAGCATTGATATGCAGTTGCTGAATTCCGGACTCCATCCAGTCCTTTGTTAGCTGTCCATTGCTTTCAAGCCATCGGCCTTCATTTCCATCCATATGTGAAACATGGAATTGGTTAGGAACCATAGGGTGATGAGAATTATAGGCTTGGATGCCAGAAGGAAAACCTCCAACTTGACCAGCAGACTGCAAGTGTGCACCAAACTCCTGCATACCATGGACACGAGTCATGGCATTTACTACATCCATATTCATCCCTGAAGCTCCAGCTGACAAAGACAGAGACCGCTCAAATGGTACTGAGCCAGGCTCATACATCACTTGCTGCGGTCGATCCTGAAAAGAGAGATTCCGTTCTAGCTGACTTGGTCGGTCCTCATGAGGCAGCCTCTGCTGTCGTTGATAAAAATCTAGCGGGCTAATCCCTGAAGAGTGAGCTCTGTGGCTACCAGAAAAGCTCCCCAGGAGATGATCATTTTCATTAATAGGCCAAACAGGATCAATACGTCTCTCATCTTCCAAATTTCTCCGCTGCCTCAACCCCATTGACAATTGCCTTGCCTGCAGCTGCTCTTGAAGTAGCTGCTGCTCTAATGCTTGCATTTGTCCATGCTGTCCATGTGATAACAGCTCAAATAAATCTCTTTGCTGCTCTTGCTGTGCTGCATGACCAAATTTTGCTTGAGTAAGCTGATCTACAGATGGAATAAGATGCCTAAGGGGATGCTGGGATCGTTGTTGCAGCTCCTGTAAAAGTTTCTGCTCCAATAAAGCCTGGTCAAGAACACTGTTGGCTCTAAGAGGATCAACATGAGTATGTAGTAGGCCAGGATCTGGTATCTGTCCATGAAGCAGGTGTTCAAGCAGTGCTTGTCGAGCTTGAGACTGTTGTCGCTCCTGCAAAAGCTTTTGCTGATGATGAAACTGCTGTTGCTGTAATTGATGCTGATGGAGCTGAAGCTGCCGTTGCTGTTGCAGCCTGAGAGACAAAATATGCTCCAGATCTGCTGCTGGAAGGTTAGCCAACTGTTGATGATGAACGAGACTTTGACCTGGTACATGTTCAAGAAGTGAATCATTTACACGTGGATGAGATGACAGCATATTATGCTGTTGGACCTGTTGAGGTTGAAATTGTTGCAACATGAGCTGCTCTGCTAGATCAAAATGATTGGGCTCCAGCTCAGTATGTGACGGATGGCGGGCAGAAATGGCATCTTGAAATGAGTTAGTCACAGGAAGAACGTCTTGTCTATAGGTGTCAGGCCATTTATCATTAACAGGCGATTGATTGGTCATCACGCCATGTGTGATTGCCCTTCCTAGAGTAGCAGGAGCATCCGACGACTCACTTTGTCTAGTATGAGAACCTTCAAGCTCTGACCAGAACAAACCAAAAGGGTGCAACTTGTTATCTTTTTGATGTAGCAAACCAGACTCCATCAATTCATTCGGATGAGGCTGATGACTATTCATATTTGATAAAGGATCATGAAGATTCCCTGATGATTTCACAGTAGTATAGCCAGCACTACTAGGCCGCCCTGGAAAGACAATTTCTGTGAAATCAAGATGAGGCATTAGGACATAAGACATATTGGTTTTATCAAAGCTAACAAATCAAAAGATGTAAGAAACAAAAAAAAAAAAAAACCTTCATCTTGTGCAACAAAATCATGGAAACTTTGACACTCAGAACTTGGCAGTTGCAGTGAAGCTCCAGTCTCAGACATTCTTGATTGAGCAAACTGAGATGCAAAGCTGTTAAGCTCTGACAACGGCTTGTGCAAGTCATTTACTGAAGATGAATCAATAATATCTGGAACAGAAGCAAGAGACAAACCCAGATCTGACTTTCCTCCTGAGGAACCAGATCTTCCCAGCTCATTGCTGGCATTTTCATCTCTCAGTTTCAGATGTGGAATGACCTCACCCAAATTTTGGAAAGGTGTTCCTTCAGGAGCATCTGCTATGCGAACAAGCAACTCTGTTCCAAAATAACCTTCTTCAAACCACAAAATGATGTCAGCCCCAAGAAATGGTCCCTGAGTATTCCCATGAGGATCTATATAATAGAAATATAAATCCTCAGGTGCAATAACCCTTTCTTGGTCCTTCTGCTCACTGTTAATAACCAAGTCAGAGAGACTGATTCCATGCATGTGCTCTGAAGAGGGAAGCCCAAGCAGAGAGCTTGACTCATCAGGAAGCTTGGCCTTGACATCCATAGATGTGTCAGAGTGGGTGTGATCAATAAAAGCAGGCTTCAACATTTCCCAATTTTTAACAATATTGGCCTGAGAAGTAATACCGATCTCTTTGGCATTGCAGAAATTATCCCTTTCTACAACACTGGCAGTGACTCCATAAGCAATACCTTTGTTTTCCCCTTCTTCATGATAAGAAAATTTTCCAAATTTAGAAAAGAAGAAAGAAAAAACAAAAAATATAAACATGTAAATAGGGCCAAGCAAAGACATCCAATTTACTGAGAAAACAACATACCTAAGGTTAAATAAATCAACCACTCACCATTTAGTTCATTGATATTTGCAACATCATTCCACAAAGAAGATATTCCATCAATTCTATCTACATGGTTGCTTGCAGCTTCTTGAAGGGTATCTGTGGCCTTCTCAGCATGAACCAAAGAAAGGATACCCTGCTTTTCCTCGCTGGACTCAGATTCTCCAGTATCTTCACATAGAAAAGGAACATCACAACATATTCCAACAAATACACAACACATGAACAGATGAAGACTCAAATCAAGCCCAAAGTACCTGGAATGTTTTCAATCGAATTTCCTTTTTTAAGTGCACTGTACACCACTCCACTGCTTGTGATCTTTCCCTTCCAAATATCGGTAAGAATGGCCTATTGACATCACAAATCCAACCAGAGCAAAGTATCATTAGATTGAATGAAGCAACTGAGATGACAATGTAAACATGAAAATTACACACAGAAAGCCAATTACTTACCTCCTCTTCAGCATCAGGTGCAACAAAAGCCATTGGTTCAATAACGCCCTCTTGAGTCATGGGTGAAGACTCATCCATTTGATCAGGAATCATAGAAAAAGATGGGTCAAGCTTGTGGGTGCGATAAATGTCCAGAAGCTTACCCCTTGGGTAGCAAAATGTGTCACTTGAAATGTTTGGCTTCCCGATTACAATCCCATTCTTGTGGGAGTGTGCAGTACTAACAAAGGCTGCAGAGGACCTCCTACCAATGGCATTTGCCCTTCCACGTCCAAAAGTGAACCCCAAATTTGGACCTTCAACACATCCTCTATCAAGACCAAATCCGGGTGCTGCGCGGTAGGAAGCAGACCCACCAGAATGAACCTCCATTCTATGTCGTGGCCTCCATTTATCGCGTGTATCTGAATCACGCTCAGAAGTGGCACGGATACTACCCATAGAAGATTGATTGTCATTTTGAACATCTTCCTTCTCTTTTTCTGCATCAGCCCTCTTATTGATTCGAAGTTCTTTGACTTTGTCTTCAGGACCCCACCTCAATGTCCATTTGCCACCTATAGAAGGTTGATTGTCATTTTGAACATCTTCCTTCTCTTTTTCTGCATCAGCCTTCTTATTGATTCGTAGTTCCTTGTCCTTGTCTTCAGGACCCCACCTAGATGTCCATTTGCTATCTCGACGTGCTTCATGCCCAGAATTCCTATTACTACCATCATGCCACCGATCAGAGGAAGCCAAAACCCGACTCTCTACTGTGTCTCTGATGGAAACACCATCAGCACGTCGGTCTGTTTTTCTGCGATCTCTTCTAGCACCAAGTAAACCAGTTTCCCTTTCCTCTTCACGCCAGCGGCGGCTACCTTCACCATCAAGAGCAGTTCTCCTCCAATCCTTCTTGTCCTCAGAGCCATCCAGACGCCATCCATCTTTTTGATTAGGGTCATTGGAGTTTCCAGGCAACACAGAAGTTGGAGCACGCATATCCTGCGAACACTTAGATGAATTTAAAAAACATAAAATGTTGACACTTGGTGGCATTTCATTTGCTCCCCAAGACCCTAGCTAAGTATCATAGATTGCCCCAAAACAACCTTGCACAACCGTGCAAAGTGTGGGGGAGTCCATGCATATAAGGTAGATTGCCTTTTAAGACAAAACAACAGGGTGCACTAGAATTTACAATTTTGCATCTACAGTAGGTCCAATGTTCTCTGGAGTGGAGACTAGATTAATAATGCAAGCATTCATACAAGCTTAATTAAAGATGATCTTAAACTTCTGAGACATGCTTGGAGACGAAAATAAGCTTAAGCAATGCTTATATATGGAGCATTTGCCTCTCCTTTTTCTCTGTATATTTTTACCTTATAAAGGGCTACAACAATATCTGCAACTCCAACTGTAGGAATCACAATCTATTTAAACCATACTAAAACTGTCATCAGATGAAAGGCTGCAGCTTTCCAGAATTTGAAGCACATGGCAAGTTCTAGGAAGGGAAGTGAAAAAGATTAAGGAATGAAAACTTGAATTTCACCAAGCAACCAGCAAAAGCAGTTAAGATATCTGAACCATAAGGGCCAAAGACAAGCTAATCCCCAAATATAAGTAGCATTAAAATGCAAAAATGGTAAAATCTATTTCCATGTAGCAATACTATGAAGAACCTTCATATGTGAAAATTCAGGAATAAACAATAGTACAACTTATTATCTGAAAGATGAGTGAAGAATATAAAAGAATCATCTAGTAGAGAGAGATTATACCATCTTGGCATCACTTGGTTTAGTATAAAGCCACTGGGGAGACAACGGTATGCTGCTTTCAGACAACAGTTGATCTGCAATAATTGTTAATGGTGTTACTAGTGTTTTGAAAACCAACTAAAAACCATAATATCATCTAACGAAATCACTCAGTAAACAAGTATACAAGGTCATTGCACCTTTTGAGTCATCATGCGAACCTGTAGGGGCCTTTTCCCCCTCGGTTACTCCTGAAGCATCCAGTGGGATAACTAGAATATAAAAGGAAACCAAAAAAAAAGAAGAAGAAGAAGCTTGTTAACATCATTCTAAAGAAAACTTGCTATCACTGGTTTGGAGATATATCCGCCAGTTAGCTTCAACATTCAGAATCAAACCGATAATGGAAGCCAAAGTGGGGCGCAACACGAGAAGATGGAAAAGACCAACTGGTTGTCTCTCTCTCTCTCTCTTTGGAACTTTTATGATTGAAAGTAATTTTGGGAAATGGAAGCTGATCACATATAGGTGGTAAATTATGAAAAGGAAAGTGAAAATAATTGCTAAAAAAATCAGCAATAAGCATAATCCAAGTAAATCTACAAGTAGAATACTAAAAATAAATTAAAAGGAATAAAAATATATGTGGGTAGAACCTCGATCCAAAGCACAAGCAGATACTTACCAGATTAATAAACTTGAAGCAATATACACATATTTTTTTTATTTAAAAAAAAGTTAGGAAAAGATATACAAAAAGGGACGTTTATAAAGCAAAAGGGATCAGATTAATAAATCGGAAACCGACATTAAGGAAGGGACGCATCGGACTAGGAAAAACGAAAAATTAGGAGAGAAAGGAGAGAAGAACCTTTAGGGAGGGAGCGCGAGTGATCGGAGGGCTTGGAGGAGAGGAGATCTTCGGGCAGATCGAGCTTGCCTTCAGCCATCGGAACGGCGACAGAAAAATGGCAGGAGAAGTTTGGGAGATCGAGAGAAAGAGAGAGAGAGTGAAGGTCGAAAGGAAGAACAATTACGAACACTCCGATTGAATCGAAAGCAGGAACAAAGAGAGAGGGGGGAAGTAGGAGATGGAGCCGCTGTTTATGCAGAGAGAGAGAGAGAGTAGGGTTTCAAGGCCTTCGATCGAAAGAGAGAGAGAGAGAGAGCAGGAGAGAGAAGGTAGGAGAGATGAGAGCAGTGAGAGGGAAAGGAAAGGAGGGTTCGGGTGGACACGAAAACACTGACGAAATCAGCTAATCAACTGAACATGCGTTCTTATTTACGATCGCCTCTCCCCCCCCCCCCCCTCCGCTCCCCTACCTTCTCCTTTGTTTGGTAGGTCTTCCGTTTTTTTTTTTTTCGCTAAATAAACTATTCTCCCTTAATTTTAAAAATAAATAAAATTTAACATAATAAAATTATTTTTTTATTTTTTATGCTTATTATGTTGTTCAACAAATATTACTGTATAATAGTGTTTTTTTTTTAACTTTTGCATCTTTTGTGGGTGTTCTATTAAATAAAAAAAATAAAAGGTTGGAGACTTTTCCCATTGGGTGGGATAAGGGATTGATTTATAAATTTGGGGATTTATGAATTAGGATTGGACTAAAAAGAAAGATAACTGAGGCAAATGTTGTCCCTAAAGCCGAGAGAGCTGCTTGGCATCATCTAACAAATCCGTTTTGGGCTTTTCCCCACGTCAACATTCCCATTTCCCAATACATCAGCACAAAGATCAGTACACCTATGATCTGCAACCCTTTCGGGGACTCTTTACAAATTTATATTTGAATTTCTATCTCAACTTGGTCATGCAAGTCAAATTTAGCCCATCCACACCAATATGTCACGGAGTTAAGCTAGGCTCCCATCAATTGGAGGGCTCAACAAAAGGTTGTTAAAAATTTGACTGAGACCATGGAGTTGCTCAAAAGTCCAGACCAGAAAGAATCGAGGCAATTGCGACATAAGCCACCGTATCTTTTGCAATCCATAGCCTTGTACGGCCCTCCAATTCCCAAAAAGGCCCCAAAGGCCCATCCCCTCATCGGAGTTCAATGCCCGGCCCGCCACCTTTGACCAAATACGACTCTCGTCCTTTTCGCCGCGACGTAGAATAGAATAGAAGTCCGCGGATGATTCGTTCAGAAAAAGATCTCCTCCGGCCTCCCCGAAACTTCTGGAACTTACCAGTTTCCATTCCCTATCCCACCCGAATACATTGCCTTGTATAAATGTCTCCGCCACTCCTCTTTTATCTTCAAGCAACAAAATCACCAACTACCAGAAAAACCACCCAAAAAAAAAAAAAATCTCGAAGAAAGGCGATTCCAATCCCGAATTGTGAGTCCGATTGACCATGGATGGTCCGTTTTATCGGAGCTACAGGAACTATCCTTCTTCTCACCGTCGTTACCACCACTCGCCTCCCATTGCCAGAGAAATGCCTTCCCCGACGATACCGGCTAGGAAAAAGGTGGTTTCGATCCCTTTGCAGTACGTCGAATCCGATCAGAACAAGTCGGACTCGGCGGTGAAGATCCAGAAGGCGCTCAGGGGCTTCCTGGTTAGGAAGAGCGTTAAGAAGCTTGCAGCGATCCGGAAGGAAGTTCATGAGATCGAAAGAGGATGTCGACGGACGAAACTGCCGAACTGATTCGGAATGATTCGAAGGAACGGTTGAAAGTTGACAAAACGCTGATGAATTTGCTGTTGAGGTTGGACGCAGTGCGGTGCGTGGATTCTGGAGCTAGGGCTTGCCGAAAGGCGGTGATTAAGGAGACGATGTCCTTGCAGGAAAAGGTGGATGCCATTGTAACAGCCGCCGAAGCCGCAGTTAAAGTCAAAGCTTCCGGCGAGAATTAGCCGGTGGGCGAAACTTTAGAAACAGAAGATGCACCTTCCAAGGTGAAAGGCATTGCTGCTGCTGATGCTTTTGACAATTGCGATTGTGCGGAGGGAGCAATTATCGGTGAGAGGCTAGAATTGCCAAGCCGAATCAGTTCCTGCTCCAAAAGAGGCTGAGCTGGTTCGAGGGGAGGCAAGTATTAAATTACAGGTGTTGGAAGAGGAGCATTCTCTGCGAAGGCGCTAGTCAGGGAAATATGGCTGATCATTCTCTGATGGCTTCTTTGGCGAGTGAAGGCGCATGTTTGTGTAACAATGACGATGTAAATGCGATGCTTGTGTAACAATTCTTGTTCAATTGAAGCATGTTTCCCTTCCTATATATAACTTGATGATATCCCAACGGTGCTTTCTAGTCTCGTTTGCCAATTCCTGTTGAAAAACTCGATTTGTTTATCGGATAAAACATGGTAACTTTTTAACCAAGCACTTGGACTATTTACCAAACACCCAACCAAAATTAAAACAGATGGCTGGCAATGTGTGACATTTCAACGATCAAGTCAAACGACGTGCTTCAAAGGAATGTCACCGCCGAGAAACAAGATCAGATGACAGTCATTCTGTTCGGTATGCTGATGCCAGCCCTCTTTAAAAGTTCACTAGAAGCTTCCTTTGCCAAAGAAATAATTTCTCCCTGTCCATCCAGCACCCAATAATGGAAGAGTTAGGCATAAGACTCCCTGATCCCAGTTGGAAAGCTATGGGAGGAGTGGGAAAGGGTGGAGGGGCTCTAAAAGATAACTAACAGTGAGTAGAATATCCATCTCCCATGACCGGTTTAATACAATGCACTTTTTGTTTTTTGGGTGCATAATTCAATGGGCTTGTTGGATCTTCACAAAGCTATCGGACAGGCATAATCCTAGGTTACGCAATTCCACAAACAAAAACATCAAAGATAACTTACTATCGTACCTCATCTACGTTCAAAATTCTCTTTTCCTTCATAATCCACTTTCCATTGCACATTACGGAGACAATATTCTCGGTTCGCATAGAGTACACAATGCTTGAAATGCTGCAAAATGGTAAAACATAATTGTGTACACAAATGAATACATTAAAAGTTATACCTACACTGTATTGGTCTCAACTAAAAAGAATTTAATTCCAATCAGATATACATAAAGTCATGTAAAGTAATAATCATAGCATAACCAAGTTTGATTTCTAGAAACCTTTTACTATACTTGGCAGAGTCCACATAAATAAAAGCAGCAAGTTCAGAGCAAATTAACTAGTACACTGCAGGTTAAAGCTACAAGCTAGTTTCGTACCGATCACAAATAGGAATCATAGCCCATGAGTCAACATTGATCACAACCATGTCAGCCTAACAAATAACAGAATCAAGAAATTATCAGTCACAATTAACCAACATTAAGGAGTTGAGTAGTGAATTGGGTATTCATGGTTTAAAAGAAAGATGCGACTCTAGTGGTATTTAAGCATGTGGAAGGAAAGGGGAGGACAGAGGGAATTGAGTGACAAAACTCGCCAGACAGAATACAGTGTTAGAGTGGTTATCTGCTTTAAGAATCAGACCTTTTTCTCAATTTCAAGTGATCCAATTTCCCCATCCCAAAGCACTGTTTTTGCAGCATTTATAGTTGCCATTCTAAGGACGGTTTCAGCTGGAAGAGCCGTGGGATCAGTTGTTCCAATTTTATGAGCTTCCCGTCCTTTGTTAATCAAAGAAGCAAGATACATCTCATCAACTGCAAACAGGTGAATTCTACATAAATTCCCACATTTACCTTACACAAGTCTTGTATCTTGACAAAAATAAAAAATAAAAAACTTACATAATGAGCACACTAGAAAGTTCATAAACAGACATGCTGAATCAGCAATATGTGACAGTAACAAGTTCATAACCATAAGTGCAAAAAGTTTGCATGTCCTAATGGCTATTCCAAGGTCATGCTTGAGAAATATCATGTTTCTTTGCATTGTATCTGGCAGCACGTCTAAGATTCAAACAAAAGGGAAACCAAGAGCAGACCATAAGCAGACGTACATACAAGCTGACCCAAAACATGGTACTGCTCAACATGCCAGATTGCTAAAACCAGAAACCAGAACATTAAAAGTAAGACTAACCCATGCTCATTCTGTTATTTGAGGGAGCCCCATCTGTTCCCAACGAGACACAAATGCCAGAATCAAGCATCTCCTTAATAGGGGCAAATCCAAGCATTCTCATCGCAGCAGCAGGGCAGTGAGATACTTTGACCCCGGCTCTTGAAAGCAAATCAATCTGAAAATCAAATGGCAGAAACAACAAGGACAATAGATATTCTCCAATATATATGCACATCACAATGGACAATACTAACTCAAGTCAAATATTTGCTACCGAAAAAGTTGGGCTACTGGTTGTAAATGTGTCCACACAACCACCAAAGATAAAGAGTTAAAAAACTGGAACATTAGCAGGTTCAAGCATGATTCACATCTTACTTTAATGAGTTTCTTGCAACTCCATCCAATTAACTTCCACTGATGGATAAAACTCAATCCTGATACAATGCTTGAATCATAAGTATAAATGCTATTCACCTCAGAGCCATTGACCCAAACTGCATGAGCTGCCAATAAGTTATCTTGTAGGAACCCTATCTTCTCTAAGAAAGTGACCGTCCCATGTTCAACTTTTCGAGTTTCCACAACAAGCTGATTCTCATAAGGTATCTCTGCAACATGCTAGAGATCAGAAAATCAGTTCAATCAATCTTTCAGAGTCAAGAATTAAACCTATTATTCAGATTTTCCATTCGTTCTTCATTTTTAAAGTTGACCAATTGGCACTAATATAAAATTTTCTTTCAAACTGTATTTCAAAGATTAGGCAACAATGCCTTCCCCTAACCAATTCACCTATACAAGCCACAGCTAAAGTTGAAGAAATAAGAGTTTCAATCCCACTCGTAATATATCTAAGGAATGTTACAAGCATAGGGACCACTGAATTGTAATCTAAGGGCAACACAGACACAGAGAAAAATGGGTCAGGAGGTTCACACCATATGCATTCCAGTTTCCAGCTCCCTGGCTATTTCTCTTGTCTTGAGTAGCAGGTCATCAGTTGCATTCATAATTTGCCTGATTCCAAACCATACTCTAATGCACCCATCTGCAGTATTGTTGTGCTCCTTATAAAGCTCCTTTTGAGTCTGCGACCTCAAAGAGATGAGGTCAACTCCAGTCATCAAAATCAAATGTTATACGAATTATGATCCCCAAGACAACATGATGACATCTATCAATTGAGGCCAGAAACAAAAGAAATGCAAGCATACATCTAAAAAAAAAAAACATATATATACATATATAGACATCCATATAAATATATTGTTTACAAAAATGACATGACCACAGCAGAGTTGCGTATTATAGGTGATTAAGAAAAATAAAAACATCACACAAAATCCAGCAGACAAAGAACATGTTTAGAGTTGCCAACAAGTTAATATAATGGCTTAAATTATTTGACACCTTACTATCTCTTCGGGAAGGATTGGGTTCATAAAATCAGCTGAAAACTTGAAAAGCCAAGTTCCAATGTGGATTTTCACAATGAATTTAGACAAACAAATTAGCTAGCCAAATAACTTCATGGACTTAATACTTTGGGTTCTTGAATATGAATATACAGGACATATGAAAATCTATGTGACCAACAAAAAACTACATCACCAACCTATAACTCTGCAAGGATATAACAGTGATCAACCTGAATACAATCATCGGTAGTACGAACGGCCCAAGATGGCGGTAAACCCTCACCAGTGTCCATGATTGACTGAGTTAAGCAAGCTCGTAAGCCAAGTTCCCTGACAGCTCGAGCCATTCCAGACACATGTTGCCCTCCGGCTTCAGCAAAGCAAGTAACCTAATTCAAGCAAAGACAAACATCAAAATCAAGTGGTCACTATGTCATCCATTTCCATTTCATGCCAATAGCAAGAGGATATAGCCACAACATGACACAATGAAAAGAAAGAGAGGGATGGTATGGTACCGACGCTTACACCAGAGTGAATGAGTTCAATCCCACAAAGTAAAGTGGAAAGGTAAGAATCACGTTCAGTCATGGCAGATTCATATGGCCAAATGCGATGGTGCAACCAAGTCATTAGATCAACGTCATCCGCTATCCCTCTTGCTAGCTGTTGCGAGGTGTGGACGTGCGTGTTGATGAATCCTACGTAAGCCATCAAATTCAAATCCATTACGTCAAATTCACTCGTATCTCTCTCTCTCTCTCTCTCTCCATTAAACACTCAATTCTTTATATGCACAATTTCCAGATGTGCTCTTAAAAAAAAAAAGATTTAAAGAATATCTACTTCTTGAAACGGGTTTTCTTACACTCGGAAGCCGTAAGGAATTCAAATGATCGATAGCCTAACAGTACGTAACCTGAAAAAGTAATGTAAAGGGAAGGAAGGAACAGAGAGGCACCGGGAAGCAAGAACTGGCCATGAAGATCGACAATTTCGTCTGCGAATGCGGAAAACCCAGCGAGGATATCGGGAGATTGCCCGATTGCCTTGATTCGATCTCGTTCGATAACTATGCCGCCATTTCTGAAAACTCTGCTATCGGAGTCCATGGTAACTATCACTGCGCTGTGGATTATCGTCACGGACGTTGAGCTGCTCCTCTTGGTCTCCATCGTCGCTCACTCGCCCCCCTCAGCCCCAAACGTCCAAACTCCCCACTCCAAAGCGTTTGACTTGGTGGTGGTAGGGGGTGGGGGGAGTCAGCTTGTACTTATATGCTTACCTAACTAAAACGCCCCGTTTTTGACAGAGAAGTCCAAATGGCATGGGCTGTTCGAGGCTCGGGGGCGAGTTATTTTTTTGCAGAGAACTCCAGATGGTCGGGCCCAATAGTGAAGGGCGAGCCCTATAAGTAGCTTGGGCTAGTCCTTGTCCACGCGAAACAACAAGACAGCCGGTAGAGTTGAAAAGGAAAATAGTTGACGAAAAATAAAGAAGGAAAGATTGAGTGTTTTTAATGAGAATGAATGAGAGTTGAAAGGGCAACAAAGTCAAGGAAGATCGTTCCATCCATGTCCATGTGGATTATATTAACTCCTATGATCGAAAAAAGTTGCCACTTATTCGTCGCATTACATTTCCATCAAGCAAAAGGGCCTTTTTCTAAATTTCAGCCCTTGGCGACTGCTGCTAGTGCAGTGGACCATTAGAGAAACTCGTAGGCACAGCACCGCTAGTGCGCTCTTTATTACGGTCAGCGACAATTGCTTATGGGCCTTTATCGCATACGACGCGATCGTTCTCCTCCTTCCATGCCAGAAAATCATTAGAAAACTCCATATGTCAATTTCCTGCCACTAGTGTGGCTTTGATGATAGTTGTTGTCCAAAACAAACAAACAAATAAATAAATAAAAGGAAAAGAGAGAGATTTGAGACATCTTTATGAACGAAATGAAGATTGCGGGCGGCCGGGCGGCGGCGGCGCCGGGAGGGGGGGGGGGAGAGGAGTGAGATTTATTTAGGCTTCAAGTTTAGTTATGTTTCATCTATGGTCAAATAAACTTTTTTTTATTTATCAAATCCGATTCATTAAGGAAATGTAAGCGGAAAGATCGACACAAATCCAATACAACAAATGAGGTTATCCGAAACCAAGGCTAGAATCAAACATAGAATTAACCTAATTAGTTGAATGAATCGATGAACAAAAGGCATATGATCTCGTGATGGCAATAACTGATAAGGAGACGATTTCTTACTTTCCCAGATTCAATGCAAAAACTTCTTTTTTGTCGCGAACGCATTCAAGCCCAAGAATACAAAAAGTATACAACATCTGGAAGAAGGTACGTGAGGGTGATGCCAATGACAGGATTTTCACTGTTTCAGATGGGAATGAAAATGCATTTCGACATTGTTATCGTGGAAACAAAGCGGTTGATGTCCAGTTGTCCAACTAACGGATGCTTCTGGCGGCTAGAACGGGGCTCTAAACAAATAACAAAAATTTGTGGAAGGATCCCAAGGTCAACTTTGATGATCGGCGTGAGTGATGATGACACTTTTACGCCAATGCCTATTTGGGCCAGTGCATATCATCATCATCGTCATCATCATCATTATCATCTTATTTTGAGTGTTTCGCTTGCTTGGTTTGGTTGTTCCGACCTAGCAAACCTGCTCTGTAGTCAATAGAGAAGAGGATTGAAACGAATTATTTTAGCGTCAGACAGGTTTAAACGAATTATTGTTAATATTTTATAATTATATATTAAATGATCACAAATGTACAAATATCAATTATGATAATATGGCATAATACTTTAATAAAGGGAATCAATAGTTAAAAGCTTTCATTTACGAAAAGAGTGGATGATTTTGGAGGGATTTGTCCATGCTGGCGATGGGATATTTGATCACGCGATTCTCTTAATCTTTTCCAGGAACCGACGATGGCGGCTCCAGCTTTCCCAATATTGGCGTGCCAGACATGTACTGTGGCAATGCTTTATCACTAATTATGAGTTTCTCGCTGATTGCTACTTTTCATCCTTACTGTTTTGTTTCACGATTGTCTGCTTTACGTGGACGAGCACTAACCAGTAAGCAAATGACGCTTGATTGGATGTAAGTTAATACAAATCCCCACCAATAACTTCATGAACCATCCTTGTGATCTAGTTTTCAAAAGTTTTCGAGCTATATTTGCTCCCCTGTTTAAGAGCACATTGGAGAAGGGCAAAGACAGTAAAAATATACGGACCATTGCAATCTATGACCCCACCCTCCCAGAAAAAAAAAAAAAAAAAAACTATTTTGGGTGTACTATATATAAAGTCTATAATAGCAACTTAGCTCAGCGATTTTTATTATTATTTTTTAAAATTCTGCTTTGATGATATAAAATAATTTTTCCGTATTGTATGTAGGGAAAGGGCTCATTCTCCCCTTATTTGGCCCAAATTATTTAGTTTATTGGACGATTTTGTTGATCGGATGCGGGCGATTATTGCTTTCTTACAAATGTATACTGTTTATATTAGTTTTGGCGTCAACATCTTCCCTTCAAAATTTGAGAATTTATAATTAATACAAGAGGTTGATAGATGGATTATACCATTTCAAAATCCAAAGACCCATGAAAACATGCAATTCCAGAAATGTACAATCAACATAGGACACCAAACCCTCTAGAAATACTAGAGTATGATTGTCTTACATAGACGGACAGCTCAGGAACATGATTTTATAGTATTAGGACAACTTATACACTTTCCAACCATCTGATACATAACGAGATGGGCTGAGGAGTTCAGAAATAAGCTAGGAGTTCAGACTAGCCGAAAACAAAAAACAAAAGACCCAAACAAAATAAGCTAAGAGTTTAGAAATGATTCATGGCAACCAGGCGGGATGGGCTCAGGAGGCGATAAGAGCCATAACTCCTCGTGGAAAAGCCACAACCCGGAATTTCATCTTTTTCATATTCAATCTCCAGGAGCACCTTCCAGAAGGTGTCAACGTTGCATGGAAGCTCCAGGGGGCCATCGGTGTTGAAACCATATTCTGACTCTGCTTCCTCTAGCAGAGTCTTGAAGAGTGGATGGTTAGCGTACTCTGTCTTGATCACAAATTTCTGTTTCTGGGGTCCAACGTAAACGGAGAAGCAACCTTCTGGAGCCAACTGTTTTTTTCTTGGGCTCTTTCCATTTTCAAGGTCAATTCGTGGCCACGATCTGCTCTTTGCGATTGATGAATAACGCAACATCCTGGGTGAAGTTCTACTGCTGCCATGGCCGAGGGATCTGCATCTCTCCCACGTCTTGATTATCAAATTGCCTTTCTTTTCTTTTCCTTTGCTCACATCCATCCAGTTGGTATGTGATAAATTTGTCTTGCACAGAATAATAGATAAATGCACAGAAAAAAGCAAAAGAAAGTACGGATAATGGATATTAAGGACAAGAATGTCGTAATTGAGTAGAAAACAGAGGGATTTGGGTGTTTTTTTTTTTTTTTTATCCCCTGTCATAAGCCAAATCAAACATAACCTGTACTCTTGGTCTCATTGTATTATTCATTATATTTATCTGGAACAACGAAAAGCAAAACTTGTGGCAGTGCAAATTTGCATGGACCCAAATGGAAAATTCAACAACAGAAGATGAAGATAGAGTGAATGAATAAATAGATAACAAAAGAATTATTCATGATAAGTAGCTAGTCCCCAGTGCGGTATCTGCAGAATCGGGGAGAAAAAGAAAGAAAACCGAGGGATGGATCAAAACTAAAAGGAGCAAGGAACCAGAAGCAAGCCTCTTGGGATATGCTCTAGCTTAGGGAAA
This sequence comes from Ceriops zippeliana, assembly GCA_037897445.1. Lineage (NCBI taxonomy): Eukaryota > Viridiplantae > Streptophyta > Magnoliopsida > Malpighiales > Rhizophoraceae > Ceriops > Ceriops zippeliana. The sequence continues at coordinate 289,077 of JBAPLH010000188.1, read as the reverse complement.
TATTCGGCGTGGATCATTGCAACATGTAGTCTTCTATTTAAAGCCCAAATGGGCCATAGTTTATTCTCGTAATAGTCCATTTGTCAACGCTAGAAAGGGCCATTTCTAATTTTTCTTTTCAAAGTAATCGGAGTCAGTGGTAGCACAGTGTAATGTTCTTACTTTAGAAAGTGCCTTTAGTGAATTTGCCGAGGCTGCGAGTTTGCACTGTTGTGGGTGGGTGGGTAGGCTATTCCGACCCCCCCCAAAAAAAATAAATAAATAAATAAATAAATAAAAGATTAGGAACACCACTTAGTCAAACAAACACTAGCAAATTAAATATATAAGCAAAAACCAATTGTTACTCGCTAATATTTGTTTGATGCAACATATACTTGTCAAATTTTCATAGAAAAAACCTAGTTTTCAACGTTATGATCATCTTATTAATATGAGAAAAAATCTCACATATTCCTAAGAAATTGCCTTCTGCTTCGTCCCAAGATTCAAAGAATTTAACTACTTAACAATGTAGCAAGAGATTTGCCAATAATAAATAACATGTATGTCTAGTAACATCAGAGATTCTTGAGAAATACACGCGCGCACGTATAAATATATTAATGTAGACGACGCGAACAGCATATGTGGTTTTAACTGTATCAAAACTCTCGGTCAACCTACATATTTTCTTATGGTTATTAGTAGCCACATTATTTAAATTTATTAGATGAGGAAGTTGACTGAGTAGGTTTTTGGTTTAATCGGCAATTCGATTGTCCAAACAGTAAGATCCTATCAACCGCCAATTTTAATGGTAATGGTCAATTATTAGTTGTCGTTGATTAACCTATTCCATAAATTTGATTTTTCATTCCAGGAGTATTAAATTTAAATAAATATTCTTTTAAGTCCAATTTCATTATAAATGAATTTAAAATTTAATGTCATATTTTTCATATAAATATTTATTTATTAAAAATAAATAATAATTAAAATTTTAAATTTGAGTTAATTTTATTTAAAAATAAAAAATAAAAAACAAGAGTACAGCAACCGTTAATCAAGCAAGCCACTTCGGGCGGAGAAAAAAAAAAACAAAAACAAAAAGAGGGTTATTAGTGGTCAGTCAAAGTTTAACCCAATGCGCCCGGTTATCACAGCGAAATCCATCCTCCCCAATTCCATTTGGTGCAAAGGGCTTTGCCTGATCTATGACCTTGAACTCGTTTTCTATTGGTGACCCAATAAACAGATAAGCAGTGTGGTTCCGGTTTCTAACGTCCTATTTCCAACTCCCAAAACACGGGCAGTAAGGCCCAGTGCTCTATCGGTCGTGCATCCCCCGTGGACTCCGCAGCAAAAGGTCCCTGTTCTTTACTTTTCTTTTTCTTTAATCCTTCTGAAGTAGAGGTACGAGAGTCACAACGTGGCGCCACTCTTCATTAAGAAACAATTCAATGGGGCATTGTTGGTCTTAGGATCTTTATTCCTTGTCATGTTAGGGAGTCACGTTGTTGGTGGCAAAGGCCCGGGGGGAGGCCATTCCCTACCCCCTTGGAATTAAACCCTCTAACAGATGAAGATAAAAAAAAAAAAAAAAAAAACACAATTTATATGTCTGATCCATCCCGAGCATTGCTGCTCGTATTTGTTGCAAAACACAATACAGTTATAACAGCAAAATTATATTAATCTTGCTTGCTTGTTTAAAGATTGTCCTAACTCTTAATACACAATACTTTTATAATATATATACATATATAGTTTGAGAAATAGTCAAATGTATATAATTTTATTATTATTTTGATTTTAAAAAATCATTTTAAATTTCTAATCTGAGACACAATGAATTATTGGACTAGCTCGCGTTTCAACACTTTTTTTTTTTTTTTCGTCGTTGAATTGGCGAGTCAACCTTGCTTACTTGTTTAAGTAGAAAACTAAGCACCTGTATTAATTACGGGGGGAAACATGTTAAATTTAAGCCATGTTAACCGAGAACTCTGAAAGACCAAACTTGCTGGACATCTGGGTAAGATTTACTGCGACACCGATTCAATCGGTCCAACATTTGATATTCTTGCATAAACGCAAGTTTGTACAAAAATCAGTTCCGTAAATTCAATACTTTTAACATATGGTCATATGTTTCTCATTATTACAAAATAAAAGTTTTATGTAGTTACAAAGTAGGACATTGTGGTGCTTCGTAATTTCTTATGGGTTTTGATTCTGGGGTATTCTTGGAGGAGACGGAGGGTTGTATGGTATCCAAGTTCTTGGATCTCCTAGATTAAACGTTGGTGGTGGTGGTGACGGTGGTGGTGGTGAAGGTAGCAGTGGAGGGAAGTTTGGTACCCAAGTTCTTGGATCTCCCGAGTTAAAGCTAGGTGGCGGCGGTGGCGAATGCACTAGTGGAGGGAAGTTTGGCACCCAAGTTCTTGGATCTCCCAAGTTAAAGCTAGGTGGCAGTGGTGGCGAACGCACTAGTGGAGGAAAGTTTGGTACCCAAGTTCTTGGATCTCCAATATTAAATGCTGGTGGAGGAGGTGGGTGGAACAGAGATGGTGCCGGTGGAAAAGTTGGGACTGGAGGGAAGAATGGCAGTGGGGGCAATGGCGGTAATGGAGGGAAGGGAAATGGAGGCCAAGGGAAACGGTACGGCGGAAAGTGAGGGAGAAGGAATTTTGAAGAATTGAAAGAACTTTGCAGCTCTTCTTTCTTGTTTCCACACAAGGTTGCGTTCCTTTTGAATGGCCTGTAATTCAGTGCACTCAAACTGTATATGCAGAGATTTTCCTGCTTTGATTTAACCGAAATCTCATTTGTTGATGTCTTCAGACCGGGAGTATCGCAGGCTGAAGATGAGCTCATTATTAAGCCGGCCTGGCACACTGTTGCGACGGCCAAACCGTCTACGCAATCGACTCCATCTAATTGTGGAATTTCTAGCTTGTATATCCCGTACTTGTCCGTTGTTCTGTTGACTGAGATTAGCATCCGCTCATTAGTTTTCGGTGAGCTTGCTTTGAAAGTGCATTCAATGTGTACATCCACACCTAATGGCAATTGAAACAATCACTCAAAATCAACGTATTATGCAGAATTATACAACAGCTAAGAATTTATGGACACCGTTTTAAGGTTCAATAATTACCTGGCAAGAAGTAGCTGTGCGCAGAAAAAGTGTTGGTTAAACAAGTATCGCAGTAAACGACGCCGATAACAGTGATCCGGGAGGTGGGGTTGGGTATTTTAGCAGCGAGAGCAATTGGGTGAACAAACAAAGCTGCAAGGAGGAGGAGAGGAAGAACCAAAATGAATGAAGCCATGGGAGGAAGCAAACACGAGAGAAGTAAGGAGAAGCTCCTAGTTTTATGAGACTACATAATGAAGAGCATAGGAATGTTGGTATCATTCCCTAGCTTGGTAGTTGTGATCTGTATGCATATAATGAGCCCGTGAGTAGTAGTTGTTAGGACCAACTGTAATCAGAATTCTGTAATGCTTTTTCATCTAATTGCAAAAACGAACAAAGACATGTGAAGAACTTTTGGCGGATTGTAAGTGAGTGGGGACTGATTTTGAAGACTACGATTTCCCAGATTGGAACAAAAAGGTCCGTAGGACTAAAAAGATAGTATTGCACATAAGGAACATCGAAAGTCTCCTCGTTTTCTGCACACAAAGGCTATCTTTCTTGCGTTCAGGTTCTGCACACAAGGAACTTTTATTTGAGAGTTCGCTTGTCTTGCCTGTATCTAACCAAGATAATTGCGGAAATACAGAACTAACTTATTTATCATCATGTTTTATTGATTTTCTTTTAAGATCAAAATAGTTAGTAGTCAGCTGTTAATCTTAAAAAAAAAAAAAAAAAAAAAAAAAAAGGAAACGCCTAACAAAAATTTTGTCAGGAACCACTTAAACTTAGGACCAGCTCACTCGATATTTCAATAGACAAACAAAATCGGATTATGGCTGGTCACCTAGCTAGATTGGGTTCGTACTCGTTTGTGACTTATACTTTTATTGAACGAATTGACAAAAACAAAATGGGAATGAAAAACGTGCAACAAAAGCTCTAGTAGAACCAGTTCGGACGAGCCGAGTTAGTAGCAGATGTATTGCATGTTTCTTTGTAGCGGTTGCGGGTTGAATTGAGAGTCGATTGGCCCTGTTCCTTTTGTGCACTTCAGGAATGACTAGACAATTAAATTTGGCTGCTGTTCTTCCATGACAAAGTATGTTTTATTGAGGTCTATTATTTGTCAGCGGGCCCTACGTGGATATACTAAAGATTTTGTGCCTTCCATGCTCTCTACTTTTGTTGGGAGCTTAGGATGGGGACGCCAACGAGTCTGCGAGACTAAAAAAAAAAGATGCGGGCTGTCTGAGCCTATCCCTGACGCGAGTGAAACAAAATTATCATGCTCGTTCATTGTATTCTTGGTTTTGGTTTTGTTGTAATCGTACATCAAACGAAGTGATATTTTGTGGATGCATATCTAATCTACATAAAAAAAAAAAAAAAACTCACGTCCACGAATCATTTCTGCAGAAGAAATACACAGTTTGAATAAAATCAAGAGCACCCAATTTACATTCATAACCCTTAGACATGAAATGTCTTCAAGCTCGATCATCCTTTGTGTCCTTTAACAACAAACACCCCGTGGCCATGAAATAGCAAGTCCAATAGGGCCCAAGGTGGATGTCTACTGCTGCCTGCCCTCCCCGAAAGAACAGGGTGTAAACCATACACAAGGCAGCTTGATTCATTGATGTGCCCGTCGTGTGATTTATGGCCACCTCTTCAGTCTTCACAATCGGCGAGGGAGGAAGTTGGGCCTCAGGTACAGAGATGATGGCCCATCAAAGTATTAACAACATTTTCCTAATGACTGGCCCATCCTTGACAAGTGTTGCAAATGTGGTCGGCCATTCGTGTGCTTGGTCGGAGTCAAAGTTTGACACATCATAATATCTACTGTCTAAATGACACACTTGCAGTGACCGGTCACGTGATCTTCTGATAATATAACAAGTGGAGTGTTAATTTTTATTTTTAACAAGGATCCTGTTCGGAAAATAACTCTAGCCTCGGGACCCTCAATTCTACCCTTTTGACGACTCCATTGAAACCAATTTTTGATTGCTAGGCTAAGCGAGTTATTTTCAATTTTATTTTTATCTTTTATTTATAAATAAGATATTATTGATTAACTTTGTCAATGCGGGGAGGGGAAGGGAACACAATTACGCGAAGAAAGGCATCAGAAGTCCATAGGTAGTAGTGTCTGAGGTATAGAGTAGCCTACACCAAAGCCAAGACAGGTCTTCTTTAATGGTGAATATGTCAACTCGCAGTCTCAAATAGTATATGGCCTCCCACCTTTCTTTGACTTAAATCTTCCTATTTATCTTACCAATTAATATCTCTTTATTAAATTTGCATATCGAAGCTAGTAATCTAACAAACTCAACTCCGACGACTAATCTTGTGTTGCGCTGGGATAGCAGAAACAAAAATTAGATATAGCTAGTCTGTTTTCTTTTCACTTCCTTTCGGAAACAAGTGAGAATTAAGTGCCATAATAATATCACAAAATTACAATTAATCGGCTGCAAATTCGAGCCTATGTCGGTTGCTTCAAGGTCTTGCTCTGATTTGTTTTCCTTTTTCTGGCATTAACCAATTGATTAGCTTTATAATCAAAGCCAAAGAGCTCCAGCCTCTTTGAGGAGAGGCACGAGAGTTCCATTAATATGGAACGCCATGACTCGGTCCATGGCCCCAATTAGCTTCCCACCTATGAAGACAACAGGAACCACGCCACTGGCAGAGTTGCCAAGCAGCCGCATCAATGCTCTCTCAATCTCCTTCCCTCTGGGGTCCTGGTCGAGCTCGTACACGGTTGGGTTGACTCCCATCCCGCAGAACAGTCTCTCCACGGCATGGCACATGCAGCAGCTGCTTATGCTGAATATCACGACCGCACTCTGGGAAGCCAGCCTCGCCACCCCCTCCAATGGGTCCCTCGTCGTCATGCTCCTCACCGTCTCACGGTATCCCCAGGACTCCGCCTGGTAGCAGTACATATTTGTCTTCCAAATTTGGAAGTAGCCGAAGCAGAATGTGCTGTCACTATTAGGATTTAGGAAAACGAGAGAAAGGGAATACTTAAAGAGTTTTTTTTTTTTTTTTTTGGGCTTGCTTGGTGTGATGGAAATGGAACTAAGGTTGGTGGGACTATATATAAAGGGAGTGTGCGCCATGGAAGGCTATTTTACTAATTAGCAATTAGACATCATTTCATTCGGGCCTGCGTAAATCGTTGGATAAAAAAGTCATGCAGTTAGGTCATCTGCTCCGACAATTCAACTGTGTTGGGACTTGCCGCTGTTTGTACAAAATCCTTATTTTAATTATAGTAGTACTTTTGAGGGGTTTGTTGTCTATTGTTGTCGCGGCGTGGGGGTGGAGGACCTTGAGATTTTTTTTTTTCTTCTTGCTTTAAAGGGATTGTTGTCTGTACTCAAAGGAAAGTATATGTGTTGTGTGTATGTACGCTTGCAGAAGAAGCGTATAAGCTTTATGGTTTGCTCCCAAAAAAATCAAGAAAAAAAAAAACAGAGAGAGAGAGAGAGAGAGAGAGGGTGGGGGAGAAAGAAAGAGTATAAGCTTTATAGGGCAAGGAAAAAATGTCAGGTGTACAAGGCGGATATTGGTTTATTTGTCCCCTCTACTGGGTTCTACCTTTCATCAGTAACTGCAGAGTACAAATTTTTTAAAACCTGGTTTCAGGGTTGTTTTTTTTTTTTTTGAAAAAAATTTATTTTTTTAGTTAATTATAACTTATGCAAATTCAGATTGAAAATCACTTGTTAGCGTTAATGGTAATTTTCCAGTAAGGCTCAACTACTTGTAATCATAACGACTATTATTAAACCTTAAACTAAAAATGCGCTATATTTCACCCTTTGTCTAATGCAAGAAATTTGCATAGAAGACATTCAAATTTAAGTTAAATGGGTTACAATACGTTGAATTAGCCCAAACTCTGAGAAAAAGGAGGCGAGGGGGGGGGGTGGTGAGGATGTGTGAAGGTGCCTGCGAAGGGCACACTGGGGGTCTCGCGGTCAAAGACAAAAATTAAATGTTTTCCTGTCCTTTTTGTCTTAGACAAAAGTGGTTCTGATTTGACCGGAAGTTCTTTACTTTTACCAACCACTCGCATAAAGGCCGAATCAAATTATATATATATATATATATATATATATATATATATATATATATATATATATATATAAAAAAATCCTTTTTCTGATAAGGTAAGAAAGAGTTATTAGTGTTCGCAGTAGCCATAAGCTACAAAACCCAGTGAAAGTGTGAGTAGTCATCGTCCAAGTAGGAAATAAAATTGTGCATATACATCTCCATTTAAAGTATAATATTCATGTATCATTTTCATTTACATATTATTATTTCTCTCTCTCTCTCTCTCTTCAATACAAAAATTTTTTAATGGTATACCGACAGACACTCAACATCCCAGCACATGATCCTTTCCTTTTGTAATATAACGACGCATGCTGCTTGACTTCCAATTATTAGACTTATTATACCAACCTCAGGAATCAAACATTAACATGATAATTAATAAGCTTTGCAGATACAAGGGGTGCGGACAACAATATGTAACATGTGGACTTAAGAATATCTTGATAATTGCCTGTATATTTTGTCATTTTTATTGCACATTTACCCTATCTTATAATTTAAAATAAATGATAAATAAGAATAAAAGAAGCGCAAAATCTGTGCGAAGTTTACGCATATTGCGTTCCTTTGGGGTGAGATTCCATATCACAGGATTCTGTCCACCCAATTCTAATGTTCTTGAAAAAGATAGGGAGAATCAAATCTCAGACTTCACTCAGTAATATAAGAACCGTCTTTCTGTTGTTTTTTGATGTCCTTTTTGGTTGGATGGAACACCCGCCCGTAAACCTTTATAATTGCCTTTTTTAACGATACTTTTGAAACAGGAAATAAAAAAGCGGGGAATAATCTGCAGCGAAAACAATTCCATCCCCACTATTTGCTGGTGTTGTACCTTTGCTAAAAAGAGACTAATTACAACTCCAATCAAAATGATGGCGCCCACAATTTGGCGGAAAACCTTGTGCAATCAGCGATGTACAAACCCCTGAATTTTCTCCCAATACTGGGGGTTGGAGACATCTGGGACAGACAAACCACCGTCTGATTGTTACCAAAAATAAATAAATAAATAATAAATAATAAATAATAAATATATATGTATGGCCCAAATTCGTGCACTGACGTCAACTCCTTTTGTAAAAGCTTACCTGCCTTTTTCCTACCCTAAACTCCCCCGTTTCATTTGGTTTCGGCCATTGTCATGACATCATCAAGGCCGATGCCTACGTGACATGTTTGCCAAAGTTGCATATTTCCCCGCGCTCAAACATGCATGTCAAGATAACATACTTATTAAAATTTCCTACATAAATTTTCAAACGCGATCCTCCAAACTAATAATATTACTTGCATTAAATGTGTCAAATAATACCTTAAAATATCAAATTTACTTAAGAGTTTAAGATAATAAGTCAAAAAAAAATAAAATCATACACATTATGAATTATATTAAATCTTTATATTTTAACAACGTCAAAATTTTATATTACTAAAAATAATTAAATAAAATGCAGTTAAGTAAACATGTAATAAAAATAAAAAATATGAATTAATCATATTTTTCCTTAACATAAATAAATAAAATTGAAAAAAATATATTTTAGTATTATCTCACGACTATTATATACTCAATCAGCTTAAACTAAATTGGGAAAAGAAAAGAAAAGGTAGTTGAATTTATTTGCCAGGCTGGGTGTAGATTAGCCTGCTTGAATCATCCAGAGGAGGGGCCTCTGAAGCCATTAATTGTACGAAGGCTGAAGACCTCCTGACATGTCATGCCCTTAAAAAAGCTTGCAAGCAACGCCCATGGATCCATCGCAAACAAAACATTCTTCAATGATTTTGACATTGTTATGCATTTGTGTAATCGTATGCACATTTATGTAAATATTGCCATCACGATCAAACGCAGTTATTGTATCATTATTTTAATAGTAGAATAGCCCCAACTTATTCTTTTTTGAAGCCAAGCATGGCTCCGGTAGGAGTTCGTCTTTTTCCGCTCTCAAACCACGTTGCGAGTAGTGGTATCAAAAACTAGTTTGACACAGATAATCCGATTGAAACCTAATTTATATTGACCGAGAAATCAATGATTACTGATCCACAGGACCCGAAATTAAAATAATTCGAAAGTGAATAGAAAAAACTTGAAACATAGTATTATAACCAAAATTCGCGAAACTCGAATAACACAAAGTCCCGAGACAACAGAACTTGGTCTGACTGGATCCGCATATGTGCTACCTCTAATTATGGGCCAGGCAAAGCAAATTTCAGTTTGAAATGGGCCAAGCCTAGGTTTCTATTCTGGCTTACCTATGGCCCACCGATGAAACAAGTGATGAGGGCCGCTTCTTCCGTTCTCCACATAAACCAATGCGTTAAACTCGAGTTTTGCTCTAAATTAATGGCGAATTGGAACAATTACATCAAGGCTTCCATCCTCATCAAGCCATCGACAAGTTTCAAAACTTGCTGGCGCCTCGATTAGTACGATACACAATTGCGTAGCCCCAATTGAAATGCACCGGAAATGTATGTTCACCTAAAGCAGAGTCAAAAGTTGCATTTGCTGATCTCTACACGTAGATCTGGAAAGGTACAAAGGTGAAATACAGAAAGAGGCGTGGCATGCAGTGACAGGCATAACGAGGCGGCGCTGCTGTGGGTAAGGTTACGCCGAGCAGAGCAGTAGCGCCCGCGAAAGATTAGGAGTTTGAATTTTGCACCAGTGTGTCCGACCAAGAGCTACTCTGACAACTTGCCTTTTTTAAATGCAAAATTAAGATACTGCGAAATGTAGGCCAAGACTATGATCGAGTGAACAGAGAAGGAAAAATGGCACAAAAAAGAGAAAAAAAAAAAATCCAACCGTGTGTTACATCTGATCGCAAGAACACACGAACAAGAAATATAGCAAGATTTAAGATTAATACAGAATTTCCTTTTGTCCCAAAATTCTTGCATTAGCATTAATCAACAACATCCAACAGGCTTAATAGCAATTGTGTTTTCAAAAAAGATGAAAAGAAAAAATCCCACGAAAACATTTAACACGAGAATGAATCAAGATTCCTAATTTCTTCAGAAGAAAAATCATTCTTCTCCGATTCCTCCTCCTCCTCAATCATTGCAGCATCAACACTAATTACAGTGTATGTTTCGGGCCGTTAGCTATTTACGTTTTCCTCTTTGCAGTGGACGCAGGTTCTCCTCCACAAAACAGTTCTTCAATCGAATTCTCAATATCTTCAGGCTGTAGCTTTATATACTTCTCAGTCTGTCTACCCGGAGTTAGATAATGCTGGAATCTCCCCAGAAACGAACGATAAGCCGGGATCACCAAAGCCGACACCGAGACCCGAAGCTCAGACTTAAGCTGCTCATCGCTTACCACCCAGGAGCTCTGCGTCTTGTGTATCTCATCAAGCATAGCATTGAACATTTTGAACCTTTCTTTCAACAGGGGCTTTGCCACTTTGCCATTCACCTGCAAACCCTCTTGTGTAAGACACTGCACCAATCTGCTCCAAGTCTCTCTGATGTAGTTCTTGTGGTACATTCTCATATCGGAGGACAACTTTCGGCACCAGGTGACACCCATCATGTCATAAATCTCATTAGACCCCTTAATCTTTTGCAAGATGTATCTACCATTGTTCATCAAGAATATGCTGCGCAGCGAAGGATCTCGGTAGAGCTTGGATTTCGTGTCAAGGTTCTCTACCAACAAGTCCATAATCTTCGTCAACTGAATCCCAAATCGCGAGGCATTTGTCGTTCCTTCCTTGGTCTCCATGTCCTGCCCTTGCGAGTCGCTGGATTCCTCCATTTTCTGATGCTGTTTGAAGACCTCATCTAATGTGTCTTTGTATTCGCAGGCATATTTTAGATAGTTCATTGTGTAGCTCGTCAATGGGTGAACTGCACCACTTGGGCCAGGAGTCTTGCCATTGTCTCTCCTTATTGAATTCTCAAGATCGCAGAAAAGGCTCACGGCCGCTTCCCCAAGCCGGCTTTTGGCTGCCCATGTTTCGAATTTTAGTTCCTCAACGTAATCACTTGAATAAGTATCGTCAATGGATGGTATTAGATCCCTAACAGTCTCGTACATGTCCAAAAATTTGAACAATTTCTCCGCTGATCGCTTTGTTAATGTAATTGCGTCCGCAAAATTGAGGAACCTTACCGTAACAGACACAGCAATATCGCCAGACAGTCTTTGAGATATTGAAGGGTACTCTGAAAACACAGAGCAGCAAAGGTTACGCTCGCTAGAGAAGAGCGATTTGGAGCAATGCTTCATGACGTTGATCCACTTGGCAATCTCCCCATCAAGAGAGTCCCATTGCATCTTGTGTACGTCCTCCACGCTGATGTTATCATAGCCTTTTTTGTCCAATTCGACCAGAAATGCACTTCTCCTCATCATGTTATAGCGGATGCAGCACTCGTTCTCATATCCTGATCTGATCATGGCCGTGGCTATTCTGTTCATGTTGTTGATTTCTTCTGTTGAATAGCCAGGAAACTCCTCTTCTTCCTTGGATTCAGGTTCCGAAAGGCATTGATCTGATTGCTGGTGATGATGTTGCTTTGATGCCTTGGGAGTCTTGAGATCTCCATTCCCACTTTTGTGGTTCCAACTCTCTAGAATTGAACAGAACTCACTGTCCAAGAAGGTCATGGCCTGATGCAAGACGCTGCTTGCTCGGTTGAGACAACCAGCGTCTGAGGAGAATTCCCGGAGTAAATTTATCACCTTCGTAATCCAATCTAACGATTGAAGAAAAGACGAATCTTCTTCCTGATTTTGGCCAAACTTCACCCTGGAACCGTGTTTGGCCATAATTTCCTCCATCATTTTGAACAATGATTCCACAGAACTGGGAACTTCAGGCGGCTCAGATGGTTTATCCGATTTATCATTCGCTGCGGACAAGGCCTGAAGGTATCGATCAACATCTTCCAGGATCTGGGTAAGGCTTAATTCTGGATCAAGAGGAGGATCTCCGACAGCTTCTTGATTCTGATCGCTTTCGTCCGGCTTCGGACTTTCTGATTTCACAGCCACAGCCTCGGGAACTGGCTGCTGAGGCGTTCTAGGACTTGAAATGTCGTGTTTTTCGATGTTGTCGTCGTTATCATTTCCTGCAAAACTATCGCTTTTCTCTGGGGAACCCTTTTCCATGATGGCTAAAGCGAATTGGGTTGGGCTGCTTCTCCTTTCCTTTTCGGTTTTCTTTTACGGGGCCTTGCCTTATTACCTGTTATTAGTGGACAACGATGAATGGTTACAGAGATGCAGAGAAAGGGATTAGAAGACGCAAAGAATCATTCTTTGTGATCATTACCCTTTTCTCTCTCTGTGAAGTTTGACCCTTTATTGCATTTGATACGTTTCTAAAATTTGTTTGGATGAGAATAGCTCGTGGAGGACGCTTGTGGTGAAAAATCATTTTATAGTTTTGTTAATATATATTTGTTTTCATGGCGAATTTTAAGGACGAAAATTGAGATATTAATTACAGAATGGATAGAGGCCAAGGCAACGAATGAACGTGATATGTAAGGAACCGGCCGGGTTTTCCCTTTTTTTTTTTAAAAAAAAAAAAAAAACTAATTCTATTTTTTTCGGGCCTAATTTTGTGGGGATTCGTCGTTAACGTTTGACCCAATTGTAAAGGACGTGCTCCCCCACAACAAATCCAAAGGTTTTCCGTGTGTTTTGCTTTGCTTGAAATGTGGGGGAAGTCTGGGAGAGTTGTGCCAAGAGGAATGCAGTGGGACAGAGGATTATGCAAATTTTAATTTAAAACAATTACTATCCACGTGCCTTGAAAGCATATACAATCAAGTTTTTATACGCTAATATTGAGCTTGCGTCAAAATTATAGGACCAAGATTACCACTTAACTAGGGACATAGTTTGGAGGAAACTATTAGGTTTATTATGCTTTGATTGGAATTAGAATGAGGCAGGAGATGCGTGTCTGTTTGTATCGCGTAATTATAGGCACTCGTCTACCGGAAAAGCTGACTTTAACAAACAATGAGTAAAATATTTTCATCATCACCAATTTCGTTATTTATTGTAGCAATCTTACAACACTTATCTCATATGTTTGTTGAAATATCACAACTGTCTTACGCCATTATTACGTTACTTCAAATCCGATTCAAATTTCTCCTATAATAGTCTCTTTTTTTCTTTTTTCTTTTTTCTTTTCTTTTCTTTTCTCTTTTTTTTTTTTTTTTTGTTGAGAAACTTATGTCAAAACAAAAACTGTCACATGATACTTCACTTTTTTTTTTTTTTTGGGGGGGGGTATTTTTTGGTTACTGAACATATTAATAGTTTATAAGGGAGTAGTGACATTTTACGAGACATACGAGCTCGTGATAAATTAAAACTTGGATAAATTTGTCTGGTCCGCAGAAGGTCATGCAAGTTGGTGGGATTGCAAACGTTCCATCAAGCCACAGCGTTCGGGCTATAGGCCCAATACCTGCAGTAGAAACAAATGTTGGGCTGGAATTATATAGATTCGTTTTGGAGCAATAATTTTGCCAGAACCACACAATCATCTCTCTCACCGTGTTTTTCCTCTTTGGGATCACAAGGTTTTCCTTTCCTTCATCTTTTCCACTTTTCCCTCGACAGAATATGATCAACTTAATAAAGCAGCAACTGTTGCCTACATTTGAATTAAGGAAATAGGGCCTGCACGGGTTGGTGTGCGCCAACCACGTTCATGTGTGATGGTGAAAAGCTAGGTGAGGGCCATCTACTTTCATTTGGATAGATCATTCCAGGATTACAGGACGGAATTCCCCAGAAATTTCATTTGTGTTCACAGTGCTCCGCAATGATAATCGGCTCATTATTATGATTCCCCCTTCCATTGGTCTTCCTCTGTTTCGTCTCTTACTTTTTGAAGGTCTAGAAGATGGAAGGCCAAATATAGTTGTTGCGTTGAACTATTTCTCATGAGAACTGAAAGTCCCAAAGTACACAAGAGAAATGTGCCCAAGAAAAAAAAAAATGTTGTCGAAGGGAAAGGGTTATTGAAAAAAAAAAAAAAAAAGAGCTTCGGTGTACATCACAGATTCAAAATGCATCAACTGTACATTGCACTGTGTAAACTAAGATTGGCTTAGTTATCAAAATGTGGACCTATAAACTAGCAAAAATTGAGTCTCTAGTCATTTATCCTCCGCGATTTCCTCGTTGCCTCACCTCGGAAATAGACCATCCTCCAAAAATTAAACTTTCTTTCGGCTCCAAAATTGTGTCCTACATTCGATCCCATATCTTGTCTCTGGGCCGTTCCATTTCAACCCGGAAAGGAATATGCCTTCTCTGGATACCCCAGCCAAGAAAAAAACAGGGGCAAGAAAAAGAAATGAAGGAATCCTCCAATAATTTGTTGCATGGCCAGCCCTTTAAATAGTTCACTTCATCATATGCCAACCTGAAGTTCTTTGTGGTTGAACAGATGTCGAAGATCCCCATTGTCTTTCCCTGGCATTATTTTTCAGAGTTCAAAGACTCGGGACACGGAGAATAAGAGATGGCTCTAAAAGCGGTTCGTGTGTCCGATGTGCCCAGTCTAGTCCCCGACAATGCCACATTTGCCCTGGGCTCTTCCCCCCAAATCCACCTCACTCAATGTTAGTGATTCTCTGATCAGTTACAGACAAAGTCACAATCTTCTGTTAGTCAATTGTTCTGGTGGGTGCCCATTTTTGGTTTATTTATTATTGGCTTTGATTAGGAAGGCGATCAAGAGAGGAAGAACCCCTTTAAATTCCCTAAATTTGTGGTGGGAGGACACAGAGGCAGCGGAATGAACATGTTGCAATCGTCGGACAGGAGAATGAAACTGAACAAGGAGAATTCGATTCGATCCTTCAATGACGCCACCAAGTTCCCTCTAGATTTCATCGAGTTTGATGTTCAGGTGAGCCTTCCCCTTCCAAATCTTTCAAAAAAATAAGGAGACCCTTTTATTTAAAAATACAATTGGAATCCCGAATCGTAAGCCATAATAAAAAGGAATGAAGACATTCAAGAAACCGAAGATGGTTTTGGATGGCTTTTTCTATGGCGTGCGTAAATGGGTCGGATCTGATTGGCGGATTTTCATGGTGAGCTGCATATAGGAATACTGTCTGGCACGCTTGAAGCCTTGCTGCTGCCTGGCAATAATCTATGACTGCCCGCCGCAAAACTGGTCCATCTTTGTATTCAATTCACTAGATTCATCACACAAGCGTTTGTTCATTACCTTGTTCGTTAATTATGCGTTTAGAGCAAAGACGGATCCTGCTTATTTTTGGGACTTAATTACTTCCAAACTAACAGATGTTTATTATTATTATACGCTTAACAAGCAACAAGGATATATCCAATAAGTTGAAAATCCCATTACTGTAACTTAGCATTAGTGGTATATTTAGGCCACAAGGCTTCAGAACCACTCGCATAATTGGGGTGGGTTTCTTTTAAGTGTAGTGCCAAATGACACAAGTTTCCCTGCTAATAATGCGAGATTATTTACTTACCTCCTCTTTAACCAGATAAAAAGAAGATTTACTTCTTTTTTTTTTTAACCCTTGAAGTGTAACGCTTAAAGCCCGGGGATAGTTCAGGAGTTGCGTTGGCGTGGCATGCTCACGCCACCAAGATCGATTCAATGCGATGTACACTAATTAGTTTTCAAATATATGGAATGTTTAGTCAGTAAGGTGCGCGTAAATGAGTCCACATGCGAGAATAGGTGCAAGCTCTTGTGGGGGCATAAGCTTAACCCCACAAAGGGCCCAACACAAAAGGGCCAAACAATCAGTGTCCCGATCCTGCTATGGTTTCCAGCTTGTAACTTGAAACTTCAGCACTTTCATCCCTCTTTTTAAAAGGCCATTTTTTAAATTTCATTTAGATTCTGACCATCCAATCCAGACTCAAAGCGAAGGGTACCGATTGATTTACTTCTGTGGTTTCTTAATTTTTTTTTTGTCCCCCCTTCCCTTTGGCTTTTTTACTATTGGTGAACGAAGGATCCTTTTTACAATGGAACTGTAAACAATACCAGGCACATATTTGTTGTGTAGGTGACCAGAGATGATTGCCCTGTCATCTTTCATGACAATTTCATCCTCACCGAAGAAAAGGTTAGTTGTCGCTTAATGTAACCATCCTTCAGTCTTCACTCTTTACACATTGCTCCGTTGTGGACTTAAAAGATTGGTCAAAATGCTTACGTTATTAACAGTGTTTGATTTCCAGGGTGCTATAATTGAGAAAAGGGTTACAGAACTCACTTTGGTTGAATTCCTTTCTTACGGACCCCAGAAGGATGGAAGCAATGTAAGTACTAATTACCATTTCAGCTTTCTCCCCCTCTTCTCTTCACTACTGCGTTCAAATGACATGTTTTTACGTAACATTTAACTTTTGTTTTTTTTTTTTCTTTTTAATTTATTATTATCAAACTACAGGTGGGGAAGCCATTATTTAGGAAAACAAAAGATGGAAGGATCCTTGAGTGGAAAGTTGAAGAAGATGATCCGCTTTGTACCCTGCAAGAGGCCTTCCAGGAAGTTCAGTTTCCTGTGGCCTTCAATATTGAATTGAAGTTTGACGATCAGATTGCGTACAAGGAGGCAGAACTAACACATGCTCTCCAAGTACTCCTGCAGGTGCTTCTGAACCCTTTTTCCAATCCTGTTTGTTATGTAACATAATTGATCTTGACAATCAATGGCTCATGGATGCTGCATTTCTTGAGCCAGGTCGTGTTTGAGCATGCTAAAGACAGGCCTGTCATGTTCTCCAGCTTTCAACCTGGTGCAGCTCAGTTGATGAGGAGATTGCAGAGAGCCTACCCGGTAAGTCCCCACTTCTGTTTTCGATTCACAAAGAAATTTCTATATCTATTCATTACAATTAGAATGTCTTTCCAAACAAACGTTATTCACTTCTAAAGCACTTCTTCAGTTTTGTTTACCTGTTATTAGATTCAGGAGATCATCGTGCATATATTCAATTTTTACTGAACCGAGATGACCAAGGACTTCCCCATTTTATTTTCTTCTCATTCAAATGTATTTTCTTGTTTGGACACAGTTTGAAGATCTTTGTTTGATAACAATACATCCAGGTATTCTTCATAACAAAGGGAGGATCTGAAAATTACGCGGACCTAAGAAGGAATTCTTTGGATGGGGCCATTAAGGTTTGCAAGGATGGTAGCCTGCAAGGCATTGTATGTGAAGCCAAAGCTATGTTCAGCAATCCAGGAGCAGTCGCAAGAATTAAGGACTCTCAGCTTTCCCTAATGAGCTATGGCCAATTAAAGTAAGCATTGGGTTTTTTTTTTTTTTTTTTTTTTGACCATTAAGAGAATCATTGGCCGTGAGTGAGCTATGAACTTACGGGAAGTCTAAAATTGCCTGTAAATTTGCAGCAATGTGCCAGAGGTGGTGTACATGCAATGGTTAATAGGTGTTGATGGAGTAATCGTTGATCTAGTTGTTGAGATTACAGAGGCAGTCACAAGTTTTGGTGAATCTGCCAAGGAAGCTGAAGCACTTAATTTGTCTGAACGAGAAAGGAAGCTGCAGGTGAAAACAAAATCTGTGCTTTCAGGAGATGGAACTTTCACTCGTACAGAAGCTTATCCAACCCTGAAAACCAAATCACACTCACGTTGAAGTAACATCTTTTTTGTACACAAGGTTCTCACAGCCAAGTAGGATTACCTATGTAAGCTAGTAGCCCTTTCCACGGCTATCTACTGTACAAACAAATATCACCCATCTCCGCTCCTTGCCCTTCACCAGCCTTTATTTCTTGTTTAATGGAACACACATGGCAGACTATATAATAAAATTAATTATTTTTATTTTTATAAATTTTATATTTTTATTATTAAACTTAGAACTTGCGATGTTAAATATGGGACTCCTGTTTGACAACTTTCAGTGATTTATCTATTATTATTATTATTATTATAGTTGGTAAAAATTTAAACTTAAGAATTCAGAAATTATACTGTTCAGTAAATTTGTAAGCCTTATATCCTGGACTGACATTTAACGGCCCAAATTTTACAACAAACTGGTTTCGTAGACCAATTCCAGGCCCAATGTCCCTAACAAATCTTGGCCGTAACAGGCATAAAAATTTCCGCAATGCCTTTATGTTGAAAATCAGTTTTCCGTTAATGATGAGGTCATCACCTACCACACGTGCATAATTGTATCGGACTAATTATAACAGCTAAATATAGAAAATTAATTATTACAAGACTTGCGTCTTTACCGATAAGTGTTAATATATTAGTATCGGACTAAGAGTTTGGAAGTTCAAGATTTAGTCAGAATCTTTTTGTTTTTTTTTTAATCAGTTTTACTCAAATTTTCTTTTTTAATGATGCGATAGATGATAATTGTCTTGAAAACGAGGTCTGTGAGCAGCCCATTGACGGGATTGGGCTTGCTCTTACTGTGGCCAATGAATTGGTCAGGCACAAAAGAACAAAAGACCTCTTGCTCCATATGGGATACAGTTTCCATATGCACCTTGGACAAGAAAAAGATTGCAGGTCCAAGCAACCCCCAAAAGCAGGAACAAAAAATTAAAAGCCGAAGAGAGAGAATTTTGCTTCTAAAGCTGGAAAAGGTACCCAATGGGGGTTTACGGACAGCTTCTTACGTTAGATGATGTATCAAGCAGCAAAGCGGCCCACTTTGCGTTCACATGCACAGAGACGCCCATCTTTGCCGTTATTAGACGAAGTTTCTTTGGAATGTGTTCTTTTTTGCTTTGAGATTTCCAGCTTTGAAAGCCACTTTTTCTCACTTGGTGGTTCAAAGTTCAAACAACACTGCGCAAGTGAGGTACGTTTCTACGTACGATTTATACGTGCAAGCATCAAAAGGAGGCTTTGATCCAAGTCCCAGCAATGCTTTGCTTGTTGCACTTGTTCCTATTGTAACAAGAACAAAACCCTATAAGCTTTCACTCTTATAAGTATCGTATAATTAATAATACTGCAGTGTAACACCCAAAGTTGAATCCGGCATTTTACTACTTCACTGTTCAGCGGTATAATACTATATACTAGTCTCATAAGAATCATCAAAATTCAAAGAGCATTTGGACTTTCCGGGTGTGATGAATTTGAGTTACTTGGGCCAATTGGCCACCATTTTGCATCTAACCTGCATTTATTCGGCCTTATACATACATACATACATACATACATATATAATCCCAACAGCCCCTTCCATTGCGTACTAGCTTGAAAAAGTTATCATTGTCACGAAATTATAATCAATGGAAGCTTCTCCAGGACTTAGGAAACTGCATGTGCCGCACAAACGTACAGACAAAAATCAACATATTTCCTTCCTTTTCTCCCTTGCGTTTTACATCTTGCCCCTACATTTAGATGGGAATTCCGACAAATAATAATCATATTTACCATTCCCAGAGCAAACAATTTAACGTTTGAATATCTATGTAGACTTTAGACAGATATTTAAATTTTCCACGGGTGAAATTTTTTCCAATCAGCCCCTAGTTATTGTCCAATACTTCTTTGAAAGAATTTGCGTTACCAAGTTGTCCAAACTCAAGGGAAACCTTACCCATCCGAAACTGCAATCTCTGTAGACAGCACTAATGGGACACTAAGGCTCGACGTTGACAAAACAATGGCATACACGATTTTGATATACTCGTTTTCAGTTTGGGCAACGCAAGTTGCTGGGTGGCACCCGACAGTTAGCTAGAATGGATGGAACCCTATATCTCTCCTCAACATTTACGGTCACGAGTCTGATTCGAGCTTACGTAGTAAAGTGGTATAGGTTAGTATAAACGGAGATGGCCCACTGAAATTGGATGTCTCTATTTCTTGCAATTTTGTGTGTGTGGCCCTAGTCTAACTTTTTAATTAAAGTCCATGATGTCCCAGAACCACTGTCTTACCTGAACGCGAAGAAAGGCACCTACCCTATGTATTCTCTAATCTTCTGTTGATGAGCTTACAAGATTCTTGAATAACTTGTCATCTTTAAATCTTGTGTGTGTGTTGCTTCAGGCGGATGTGGGTTGACAAAAGTAACAGAATAAGCTTTGCATTTAAGAAAATGAGGTCAGATCAAAATATACGGGTTGAAAAGGCAAATGACCTTGATGATCATTAAAACTGTTGTATATAATAATAAAATTAGGGTCAACTTTATAATCTATGGCGACTTTTGAATTTTTCCCAGCTCCTTTATTCTAGAAATTCTAGTTCATTGTGTGCCGCTTTACTTCTTAATGCTGTCACATTTCAATTAATGTTGTGCAACCAGTGTGTGTGTGTGTGACGGAGCGAGAGAGAGAGAGAGAGAGAGAGAGAGAGAGAGAGAGAGAGAGAGAGAGAGAGAGAGAGAGAGAGAGAGAGAGAGGGTGGGTTTGTTGGGCTCCAATTAAAAACACGGCATATGATGCCTGAAAGCACATGATATAGAAATGATTGGCATAAAGGAGCGGGCACTCCACTACTCCTGAACTTCAGCATCACTGTTTTATTATTTAAAAAAAAAAAACTTTTTATAGTTCCCTTTCCATTTAATTATAGAAAATGAGATCATTCACTAATTATAGTGTTGTTGGTTTTCGTTAGGTAGTTGTATGGTTTATTTATATGCCTTAGGACAACCCATGTTTAAGAATCGTCCACATTCTTAGAGCAAAGATAATTGTTTCAAATTAATGTTCAATTCAGTTGATAGGCCCGTACGAAACCTCTTTCGATTACACTGTTTAACCATAGAGCTTCCGAGCACATAAAGTATCCTCTCATCTCATGCTTTTCTCCAAACGCCCACTTCTCCAACTCAATCATGTTACAAGAAATCTTAACCCTTCGGACTCAAAATACACCTGCGCACGTTCTCTCCCTCCCTCCCTCCCTCCCTCCCTCTTCAATTATGTGAACATATAATGTCCATGTGTAGGCCAATTGCATTCCATGATATAGATTCAAATGCTTCTCAAGAGGGCAATCCCCTAAAAGATTAAGCCAACATTTAAGAAATAAATAAATAAATAAGTAGAAGGTCCAAGGGAGTCCCACAAAACAAAGACTATAGAGAGAGAGAGAGAGAGAAGGCGAAGAGAAAGGGCAGAGAGCAAAGCAATACCCCCAGAAACCAACCAAGGTAAAAGTGGACAATTATAGAGAAACGGAACATTAAGAGGCTTAAATTGTATAAAGGCATCTTATGTACTTTATAATAGATTAAAAAGGCACACTGATCGGCATTTTTTTTTTTTTACTCTAAAAGACAATAGTTGCAGCCTTTGACGTTTCTCTCTTACTCCTTAAAAACCAAACCCTCTTTAACATCCACACGCAATCTCCTTTGACTCTCAAACAAAATTCAGAAAAAGGAAGCAACAACGGAGAGAGAGAGAGAGAGAGAGAGAGAGCAAGGGGGCTGGGGGGCAAAAATTACATCACAGCCGCAATATGGCTGACGAAATCCAACTTTTTCCTCCCGTCACATAAGTGGCCTTAGGCCATTTGCTTATGGGAATATCTAATATCGTTTTCCCTAAGATAATTTATTTTATTTTATTTTTTCCAACTTCTTCCTTCTTGTCTTTCTCTCTCGAAAATTGAATTAACAAAAACGCTCGATTTTTTTTTTCAACTCTCAAATTATATTCGTTAAGCTTTATTCCCATACAATTTAGATTAGGAGAAAATAAAAAGGACATTAGTGGAGACAATGATATAAGGAAATGTGGAACTTAACAATTATAAACAAAATGAATGTTTAAAATAAAATTGATACATCCCACATTGATTATTTCAATGAACCAATAATTATATTTTCAGATTTCATAATAATAGTTAATCAACATGACCAACTTGTAAGAAATGAATCTCAGAATTGTCTTTTTTTTTTCTTTTTGAAAAGGAGAACACGATTACTAAAATTTAAATACTAAATCAAAAGATTTCAACAACAATATTTCAATTAATTGTGTAGCAAACGCGAGACAAATCCCATAAACTTTGTGTAAGAACATATTGTAATAAACTAGTATGTAATTCAAAATATCTTGGGAAGATTTAGTGGAACATCAATACTAAAGGGTCATGACTATGGGGGCACGGGGGCTCATAAACAAGCTAGCTATTTCATTGTTTCTTTGGAAAATCTGATAAAATATAGTGAATTTTTTTTTCTTATATTAAATTTCGATCCATGTACTGAATTTTGCTGCTTATGTACTCAATTTTATTCGAATTGTTTTGTTTTTTTTTTAAAAAAAAAAAACTATTTATGATTGCTCACCTGCTAAAACCCGGTGCCCACGAGCCTGGGGCTCACAGTCTTGGAGATTTGTGGAAAAGATGTTTCCCTTCTCTCTACGGAATTAGGCATTCGTCAATTTTCAAAATCTGAGGCTTCAGTTTAACTAAAATCCCCAACTGTCCCACGTTATGCCCCGCATTTTGAATTTCCATTGTCCCTGAAACACCCTTGCTACTGGGCCACCGTCACGTTAATGCCACTGACTTTTTGGCCAATATATATAATATGTATATCTTGAATTTTAAGTTGATACGTGTGGGGGATTATTGAAGTGCGTTTGTGACATGGGATCAATTATATTCTACTGCATCCAAAATACTTTTTATTAATCGATTTAAACGTGGGAGCAAGAGACTTGGGACACCCCCCGATGTGCTAATGTTGATATTTTGTACAATAACGTACCTGGAATTGGCCTTTTCGCGGTAGCATTGGACTTTAATTGGAAGTGACGGCTGAGCAACTTCTTAAGAAATTTCATCGTTACGGATTCTCCAGTTGTTTGCATACAATCCATGTCACTTTTTGCAGCGAAATATCCCCAAGATATATATGGCCCTTGTTCCTCTTAACTAACTTAGCTAAGAGAAATGCAGTTATATGATTCATTTGAGCAATAAAATTAATTTTTCTGTCCAAAAAAAGTAATAATAAAAAAAAAAAACAGATTTGAGTCACACATAACAACATTGTAGCGTATAAAATATGTATATTTTAAAAAGACAGCTAAATGCTATGGTGGCAATTTACTTACGTCTAATCTGTTATTGCCATCGAGATATCTTTGAATTGGTATTTAATAATTTGGCTACCCCAGGGAGAGAGAGAGAGAGAGAGAGAGAGAGGGAAAAAGGGGGGGAAAAGCAGTGAGGCAAAGACGTTAAAAACTGTTGGAACGAAGGGCATGTTTGTCTTTAGAGTTAAGATAGATTCTTCTGAGACGTTTTCTTCTTCTAAATTTTCGATCTGATCCGGGACAGTTGAGACATGGGAGATTGAGGAAATCTTGAGGTGGGGTAGCCTTTGAAGTTGGCACTTTTGTCCCTTACCCATGAATCCGACGTGGGTGCCCGTCGTTTTGGGGGCAAGTAGGTCCCCCTCGTCTTTATTCCTTCCCTTCCCCCCCGCAACCCCTTCCTTTTCACAGGGTCATAAAACCATGCCCACATCCTTGGTTTGATCACCGCTTGATAATTCCTCTTTTTTTTTTTTTTCCTTCTTCTTCTCCTCCTTCTTTTCTCCTCTTTTCAATTATAAGTACCACGGGATGAACAAAAAGTAAAAATTCTTATGATTCTACAAATAAATCTTTTTGACCTTGCGGCAGCATTGCTTGATAATTAATGCTCTGCTATGACTTCTTACATAGTGACTTTATGACAAATAAATTTTGCTAGCAAAACCAAGTTGGACCTCATCATGGGTTAGTTCAATTTCGGTTCTAAGACTGACTCCGTGGTCAGAGGAACCAGAACCAATAAGCCACTCGCGGTTTAGTTTCACTTCGAGTTTCTGGCTCGTTCTGGATTTGGTTCTTGTTTTCAGCATGCTCTTTTTTTTTTTTTTCTTTAAAAAAAAAAACATTTATGTAACATTTTTTTTTCATGAAAAACTGGTTAATTAGAATCCGTTAAATTATTAATGTTAAAACTATAAAATATTTATAATCAAAGATATGAAGGCAAAGGGTAATTTTACATAAATTAAGGACTTTAACTTAATTCTTACTTAATTAAATTGATTACACACCAAAAAAAAGAGAGAATAAGATTGCAAATATTGGTTAACATGTAAGGAATTAGGATTATAAACGGATGCTAAGAATATGAGTAAATAATTAATATTTGGTTATTATAATGCAATTAGATTGAATGTATAAGTCAATGAGGAGAAGAATTAGAGGAAAATGTTTATTAGATTATGAATTATATAATAAAAATAATTATTTTTACTCTCATAAATTTCACACAATTCTTTGAATTAAAATACAAAAATTTTTAGATAAAATATAACTTTTTAACTATTAAAATATCATTGATAGCATTGTATTTATGAGCTTAAAAACAAGAATGATATTCAAAGAGTTACATGGCCATTGCTCTCGAACCGGAGCCTGTCTAATAAAAAAGGGTCCTTCTCACTTCAGTACTATGAGCATCAATGGATTTATCACAATATTGCATGAAGATAATATTTCATACGTCTATGTGACCATTGTGGAAAAAGAAAAATTGGAATCCTTGAGATTTGCCCCGTCATATTCACTAGGAGAATAGAAATGGAGTGACGCAGTTGATAAGCTTTTGCAGAATTCCAACTTTTCCTGATTCTTTTTTTTTTTTTTTTCTTCCCCCACTAAGATGAAAATCCAATATAAAGCAGTACATTTTAAAGAAAAACAAAAAACAAAAGCAGGATACAAGTCTGTCAATTGAACGGTGAAAAATATTGAGAAAAAGGTCTTTATAATAGAGCTAATGGCCAAATGATCAAAATTCTCAAACAGTTATCTGGATGCATCCAACCTCCGGCACTTTCACCAATCTCTCGTATTTGCTACAAACAACTGCATAATACAACCACAATTACATAATACACCACATTTTCACAAAAATTAATTATTTAAAACACTCTGGTTGAACATAAACAACAAGTTGGTAGCACTTAATCTCAGTTGACATGAAAATTTTAAAATCAATATATATATAAATCCTCATTTTCTTTACACCGTCAATTTCTCTTTGATTATTATTATTTTTATTATTTTTTGGAATGCTAACAGCCAGATAACCGTCCGACTCTCAAGCAAAACAGGGTGACTTCACATGTGTAGCTCTACAGCGCACACTCTGCCGCAACAATACATATTTGCCATAATCATGAAGCTTTGCTTGAGAAACGAAGGCCAAAGCCTCTGTTCCCCTAAAAAGAGCAAAGAACTTTGGTTGAGTTGAACACAAGCATTGGGCAGTTCGTACGTTCACCCCAGGTTGGTGTTTGGAATTTATACACGAACCAAAAAAAAAAAAAAAAAACAATTATACAAATGAGAATTAAACATAAATTTATATCATTAAATGTTAATTATTAACTATAATTAATATATTTTTTATATAAAAATAAAATTAATTGTATTTAATTATTAAAAGTAGGTAACTTACACTCACGTTTAATTTTTGTAGTTAATTAAATAAGGTCCCATCGGTGAAATTGGCGAGCTCCAGCTACAGGGCTGGCATCAGCCGAGAGAGAGAGTTCCTCTTCATTCCATTTTTTACACCCAATGACATAAGGTGACTTCACCCTTACGAGGCAGCAACCTCAGAAGGAAGGAAGGAAGTTAGAAACTACAAACTAGAAGTAGAAATTATAATAGGAAGAACCAACCCACCTTTCCGTCTCGTTGATTGATGAGGCTGATGCGTTTGGTCCCAAATTTTCTCTTTCTTTAAAAGTCCAAAATACTCCAGGCATGTTGGCTTCCCGTTCCAAATTATCCCCCCGCCATCACCCCCATCCAAAATTTAATGCAAGTGTAAAACTTGATTTGCCAGTAATTAAACAAAAACTAGTTCATCGTCTTGCCCACAAAGATGTCAACATCAATATGGGTATCTTTGTCCTCCAAAAATTCTCAAACAGTGATCTTGGTGTCTTTAGCCTCCAAAAAGCTTGAGCTTTGGCTCTCCCGTTGGTTGGTACAGTCTCCTGCAGCTCGAAAGATGGAGGGTAAATTGGTAATTTGAAGCTCATGAAGTGGCCCCTCATGGGAGAAAAGCATAAAAATAAAATAAAAAACGTCCCAACTTTGTGAAGAAAATAAAAGGAAACTGCGGTTATATCCGTAGTGCAAACACCCAATAAAGAAAAAAAAAAAAAGGAGCAGTACAGAAGTACGCTGTTGTAAGAACCTGAGATGCTTTTTCAGTTACGTGTAATTTAAAACTCTCTTAACTTTTTAGCAGAGACCCAAAATTAACTGCTTTTAAAAGTCCTAAAACGTTTTTAACAAAGGGAAGAGAGAAGGAGAGGAGGAGGCGGAGGAGGAGGAGGACCGGAGGGGGCAGGAGTTTGAGTCTCTTTTACGCCAAATGGGTCTATAGAGACTATTCTCTTCCTTCCCACGACACCCCATTAGTATAAGAACCCACTTTACCTCTCGAGTCTCCCCACACCCCACTCTCTCTCTCTCTCTCTCTCTCTCTCTCTCTCTCTCACACACACACACACACACACCTATTTCTCTCTTCTTTGCATCTCTCTGATCTTAAATTTTAAAGCTTTACTTTTTCTGTGATCTTTGTGGGTTATAAAGTGCCTGTATGAGTTTTTGAAGCTTATGAGCCAACTTCCTCCAATAGTGGGTTTTAAGCACCTTCAGAACTGAGTTTTGGCACAATTGAGTTTTGATTGTGAGGGGTTGTCCTTTTTGTCCATAAGATGGAGAAGATCAATTTTGTTATGAATGGTGTGCTCAGATTGCCTCCTGGCTTCAGGTTCCACCCGACAGACGAGGAGCTTGTTGTTCAGTACTTGAAGAGGAAAGTGTTTGCTTGCCCTCTCCCTGCCTCCATAATCCCTGAAGTCGATGTTTGCAAGTCTGATCCCTGGGATTTGCCAGGTTGGTGATGTGATAATCATAAATGACAACGAAAGTCGAAACATTTTTCTCAATTATGGCTTTGTGAAAAATTAACGATCAGAACTTTTCTTGAGGTTAATTCTCAATTAAAATTTGAAACCAAGTTGCAATGCGATGCGGCCACTATGCTACTTAATGTAACAGCTCTCTGGGCTTTATCGACAAGTTTCTAATAGAATTTGGGAAACTATGTATAACTGACGTGTTTTTTGACACATGGGTTTGTGGGTTCAGGTGATGTGGGGCAAGAAAGGTATTTTTTCAGCACCAGGGAAGCCAAGTACCCGAATGGGAATCGATCCAACAGAGCTACAGGTTCTGGGTACTGGAAGGCAACCGGAATAGACAAGCAAATTGTGACTTCCAAAGGGAACCAAGTTGTGGGGATGAAGAAAACTCTGGTTTTTTATAGAGGAAAGCCCCCACATGGCTCTAGAACTGATTGGATCATGCATGAATACCGCCTTTCTAGTGCTGAAACACCCCGATCCTTCGATGCATTTCAGAAGGAGCACTCGACCCAGGTGAGTTTTCCCTTCTTGGCTCAGTTTATATCTGTTAAAAATTTGTCTTATAAAATGAAAGGCACAAATGTTTATTTGAGAAAGGGTTTAACTTGGGCCTTAATTTTATAGAATGACCGGTATAAATTGGTGGAGTTAGTCCTATCACACCTGCCTGTCAAGTTTTTTGATTTTCTATAAGATCTTATTCTGCAGAGTCCCCGTGTACCTATGGAAAGTTGGATTCTTTGCCGTATATTTTTGAAGAGGAGAGGCACCAAAAGTGGAGAAGACAACACCCTAATGGGCGAAGATAACAAAGTGCGCAAAGTCAGGGCTACGAGGCCGGTTTTCTATGAGTTCTTGACCAAAGACAGGACTGATTTGAATCTGGTTCCTTCCTCTTCATCATCAGGCTCAAGTGGGATCACGGAGGTGTCTTCCAATGAATCAGATGATCGTGAAGAGAGTAGCAGTTGCAACGACTTTTCTTATTTCAGAAGAAAACCGTAGCCACCCACAATCCTGTTCAGTGCCCTTCTTAGCTCCTGTTTTAGCTGTTGGTCTTCTGGTTTGACAAGTAGAATGCCCATCCAGGCAATCTGGTGCTTGCTCACTAGGTTTCAGGGTCTCTAGTCTGCGATTACGGCCAGATCAGGAAGAGATGTCCCCAAAAGAAATAGGAACCAGAACCGGCATTAACTCTTTAACTGTAATCTGAGAATGGTATCTTGTAATGAATCCAAAGTTAATGATATTATTCTGTCTCTCTTCGCATATTTCTTTCTTCAAAACACGTTGCAATTTTTAAGCCATTTCATGACCTCATGCAAAACTAGATGTCCGCTAAAAAGACAATTGATTTTCAGGGGAATAAATCCGAAAGGTGATAGTAAAGGGAAAAAAAGTAAGTTGGAAAAAGGGGGGAAAGGTTCAATATTAATATGAGTTTTATGGAAGTACTTTTTAAAGGAGCACCATACCAGAACGAGAATCAGAATCAGATATTTTTGCAAGATCACCTTCGCATGAGGTTCTCCTATCCCTTTATCATGGAAAAGTGAAAGTTTGCTCATCAGAACCTAATTCCTTGAAGATCTATATCAAAGTGGATTGGAATCCGCGAGGATACCAAGCCAAGTCTCAATATCGATATCTTGCTCCATACTCCATTTCATGTCATTGGGAAATGGGTAGAATCTTGTTCGAGGAAACATACTTTCCCCTGAAATTTTTTCTATGACATTAGCTGCCACTGTCTCGCAGTCTTATAAAGCTAAAAGCAACAAGGAGATGGTTGGTACTTTAGTGCAAGGAAACCAGGTTAACTAAAAATTTGAATTTACAAGACCAGTAGGTGAAAGTAGAGAGACACTGATTGAAACTAGATTGATTCTTGAGCAAGTGGAAGCAATTTGGGCATGAGCTGTTGTCCAAGTCTGAAAATTAATCCTCCCAGCTATGACCTTATTGGGAGCTTTTATAATTATTGTTTAGTTTCTTGTACCTTCTTGCAAGTTTTTCGGTTCACAGAAGAGATGCCGTCAGGAAATGCAAGTAACCGGATTGTATAAGTTCCTTTGACATTAAGAATAAATAAATAAATAAATCAATCAAAATGTACCAAGACAATGTTGGACAACATTTACCAGTTTTTAACTATGAGATTCTCCCGCTAATTTGCAACTACTATGCAGCTTTGACTTTGATTCTGAGAAAATCATCCGCTAATCCAATGTATCACACTTAAAAATATTCCTTAAAGCAAACGGGTTATGCCGTACACATGTCACTCATGCAAGGGCCAGGACCCAGTTACAGTTGACTCACCCCCATCTAAACAAACAAGCATTACAGGTTCCCCCAGTGACATTTATCATCCATAACTTGTCGATTACATTCATGCAAATTGTAAAATATAGCAAAACAAAACTTGTAAGTTTGGTTGCCTCCGTACACAAATTATAAAATGATACAATATAATATGCCAGACAGGTTAAACGAGTGGGTCATTGGATCTCCAATTGCCGACAAATGGATGCCGGAGAGGCAAAGGGCGGTTCACAGTAAACCCTGGCTAATGTATAATTGAGCTAGTGGCATGCCATAACAGGGAGGAAGAAACAAACTTAAACTAATAATTGAAAACCATGACACAGAATTAAAAAACTTAACACCTAGCCGACCAAAGTTTCTTTCGACAGTGGTTTAAAATCACTTTTGCTGTTGTAGTTCTTCACGTCACTTTGCTCAATATATTATATCACGCCAATGCATAAGATTGATACAAGATAATAAGACATCATTTTCATGACCCAAGAGGCTAGAGAGAGAGAGAGAGAGAGAGAGAGAGAGAGATTGGATTGAGAGGTGTGGATTGCTGACTCGAGATTCAAATGGTTGATCACGAAGGCAGCCCGTCATGATAGACCAAGAGAAACACAGATTTTTGTAGGCTCACCTGATTAATTTGAAGGTCAATCACATAAAAGAAAGAAAGAAAAAGAAAGCCTTGTCCGTCCAAGAAATGTTATGCAAAGTTGCATACAAGGGTCGCCATCCAAACGGTGGACAATTTTGACAATTTCAAACAAAATAAAAAACCTTGCAGACTGGGAATGCATTTATCTATTGTGTATGTTGACCGGTTCCTAAGCCAACCACTCTTTAATGCTGCTTTGAATGGACAATTTTAAGCTCAAGAGGGTTGCTTGGTATCTCGGCAACAAAGACATCGCCAAATATTTTAACCACATTCAAGTCTTATGGTCTCATCGAAAATGAATCTACCCGACGAAATATACGAGTCATGGGTCCCTTAA
This sequence comes from Ceriops zippeliana, assembly GCA_037897445.1. NCBI lineage: Eukaryota > Viridiplantae > Streptophyta > Magnoliopsida > Malpighiales > Rhizophoraceae > Ceriops > Ceriops zippeliana. The sequence continues at coordinate 258,498 of JBAPLH010000188.1, read as the reverse complement.
AATAAGTGAAGGGGCCTCAAACTCCTTTCAGCAACAACCAGGCAGACATAGCTGTCAACGTTAAATCATTCAATTTCCACACTTAAATAGGGATCCAATGCCTGAGAACCTCACAGCCTAGAAGCTTAACAGATATTCTTGTCTAACTGAACAAGGCGAATTTAAAATGCTGTGCAAGTTGGTAAATTCCTCCTAAACACGGCAACTGGCCATATAAACAGCTCAAACCCAACAATTGGAAATCAGTACTAATTGCTCTGCGGGAATGAATTCCCTGGATAGTTGAGAGAAATTAAATGGCCAATGAATTTTTATGCTTTTGCTCCTCAAGGAGGTTGTTCTTTGATAAGGATAAGTTTTCTAAGTTGCCAATAAATTTTCGTTTCGGTCTAATAATATCCTGACACACTTTTTCTAATTTACGTTCCTAATTTATAATTAAATTTCATTATAAAATACTATATATGCATATATTAATTATTCTATCCTTTATAAAATAACGTCTGCTTTATTACGCTCTTCTTGAGTTAAGTATTAAAGTACTAAATGAAAATTTTAACATACTTTTTCTTAATTCAAAATATTTGAATTTTACTATAAATACTATATGCACATATTAATTATTCTATCATGCACCCACATCTCTCTTTTTTACGTCCTTGTTGACTTAACCATCAAAATACTAATTCGTGTCCTGACCTTTGCACTTCGTGGCCTCCTTTTGCCTTACAGGTCATAAATCCAATATGGCCCTAGCATCCGCATCCAAACCCTCTTCAATCCAGCTTACATCTAAATCTTATCTGATCACTTTTATGGACTAATGGCCCCAAGATGCCGAACTCACTGACAGATAAAAGAGGATGGGAGCGCAACAACTTGCATCATCACATTGTAGTTCCTAGAAAATGCCCTATCCGAAAACGCTAAATGAAATACTCCTTTGATTTAGCCGAAAATACTTGCAGCAACATATTCCAACAACAGCTGCCACTCTTTTTAGCATGTCAGAATTCTTTAAAATCAGGAAAAAAAAAATAAAAATGTAAGAGATCTAGTATGAGAAACTATCAGAGAAGAAGAAGGCACGCGAGAATTGCGCGCAACCATGCAACCTCAAGTTGTGATCGGCAGAAGGACATCCTAAATTTTCTGAGATTTGAGAGACACAGGTAAAGGTGAAATAGAAAAGCTAAACAACATCAGTGTCGGTATCAGCCCTCTGGCCTACAAAAGCGGACCGGGAGGGAGATGTCAAACCTCCTTTTTGGCTGTTTCGATATTCATGGCTCAATCAGACCCCAGTTTTCTTCAATGCCGATCTGGACCACACCACTTACACAAGGCTCATTATTGATTCACCTTTTGCTAGCTTGAGAAGCCAAGATTCTCTAATTGTTAAGATTCAATCAAGTCTCCCTACAGGGCACCAAATCCTTAAATCAGATAACCATATGAGATTGGCTTATTATAATAACCTAATATTTCCAATAGAAACTTGGAATTATACGAGCTCCTTTCTCCATTAGAAATTGGGCAAAAAGAGCCTATGGAAAGACATACTAAAGAGCTGCATAACCATAACAAGAGCATTTCTACAATCTTATTGACGCAATAAAGTTTATCACGGATCTGAAAATGTTGACACAAGATTTTGAGTGCGTCTAATACAATGAATAGAAGGCTGGACACCATCAGACATCCAAAAATGGTACTAACAAGCTTTGCAAGCATATGAGGATGCAAATGTCAGTCAACCACTATATTGGAACAAAGAAGAAGCCAGGATCTCCAAATTCCTCCCTTTGGACAAGCGAATCATTATTACACATTTTCTCAGCAAACACAGCTACTCCCTTGAGCTGTCCTCACCAACTCTCTCAGCACTAACAACAGAAGATTTAGGAGGAGGTTGCTCGGCACAAGCCCTAAGGACAGCCTCATTCTGCAAGGACAAGACATTTTGTTAAAATTTAAAAACTGAAATTGATCCACAGTATGGAACTCAAACATTCTGTGCACAATTTAAAAGGCAACAGGTACATGAGTTTCTATGACCTGTAGGACACATATTAAAGAGACCAGCTGTGAAGGCACCCAATAATGCATGCTTACCATAAGAAAATGTATAAATTAAAACATGTAAATACATTTTCATACACATTACTCGATGCAAGTAAGTTTGATGCACAGGGCATATTGAATTATAGCAGGTAAGCAAATTCTATAGGCCACCATGCGTGAAGCCAACCTGGTCTACCAAAGGGCCAACAACAACGCATTCAACACTCACAGATTCATCAATGCTTTTCCACACAAAAGGAAAAAAAATGAATCTTGGAAATAGAAATTAGATGTCCTGCATTTGTTATCTTCCAGTTCTCAAGTTTAGTTACATTATCAGTTCTGAAGAGTCCAAATCACAAGGTTATCAACAAATCTCATGCTTATTCATTGTTGTCACCAGATTCACTCTTAAGTAGTTGGAAGCAAACCTTGACACAAGGAAGCCAAAAAGAACATAGGCAACAAGCAACCAAGACCAAGGGCGCAAAGTGGTGGCAAAGGTAGTCCCCCACCAGCTTAATGCAAATCACATGCATAAATTACAATTTGCGTGAAAACTTCACAAAAGATAAGAGAGGATCTTAATCCATCACCCCATGCCCTGATGGTTCTAATATGATCACAGAGCACAAAAGGAAAAAAAAAAAAAGCATTATTAGTTCATTAAGTGTAAAAACAGAATATGCAACAAATGTATATCTTCTTCATGTTCATTCCCACATCACCATTGTCTAATTCCCCCCTACATCTCCGTGCAGTTAATAAATCCCCTCGGATGCATAGATCCTGTTCTAAGAACAATGGAGCCACGCTTTATGTCCAAGTATTCTACATAATTTCCAATCTGCTAAGGTAACCAACCTCTCTGAACATTCCAATTGACTGTGCAGAACACCCAGGCAATGGCCGCAAACAATTCTTTTGTTTCTATTTGCCCACTCAGAAGCACGGATTAAAATGGCATGCATCCAAAACATCAATGAAAAGACCCAAAGTAATTGGAATAGGGGTGCGCATTACCTTTAACGCGAGTCCCGTCTCCCCTTACCTGATCACTCACTCCTCATCCTAGTCCAACATTGCAAACTAATATAATCGTGTGTAAAGAGGGTTCTCTAGTGCAATTTTAATACATGGGTATTAGAAACATCGAGCGTAATATCCAGGGGCACCCAGTTACACTCAAGAATTAACCTTCAACAGACTAAACAATTCTTTGTCGAAAGCCCAAAGACCAAAAGGAAAGCAATTTATTCACTTTTGAAATTAAAACCTAAATTATGTTTGAAAAAAAAATACAAAAAAAACCGAACATTAACAAATACTAGAAAAGAAACAAACCTGCCAAACGCGGAGGAGACGCTTCTTGGCATTAGCTTTACGAGTGGAAGTGAGCTTTATTCTCTTCCAAACGAGACCTCCGGAGTCGTGCTTCTTCACTATTTCCAGCACTCTCGTCCCCCAAAACGCACCCCCAGCACCTCCCCCCACACCCATTTTTTTATTTTTTTAATTTTTGGTTGTTGTCCCCTTCACTTCCGCCTTGGCCGTCCGCCGGGAACTATTTCCCCCGAAGCCCTAAATCTTCCGTATGTAATTGTGGGCCCTATCTGCGATGGGGTCTCCAGCTCCAGACCCAGTGTCGACATTTCATTAGGCTTTCTACCTAAAGAGGGCCGATGTTGGTTCTCCCTTGGGGCATTAATTTTGGTAACAAAAATAAAGATGCCAACATAGAATGGGGTCACTTTGGGCCTGACCCTGTGTCTCTTTTTGCTCATCTCCCCTGAATTCAATTCTTATACTTCACCAGACAATTTAAATATTAAAATTAATTGCATTTATATTGTAATTTTTATAATTTTAAAAATTAATAATTTAGATTATGTTATTTTCATTTTCTGAAAATTATCATTTTTCAACTTATAAGAAAATTTTATGTTCCACACTTTCAACCAAATAAGCTTTTGCTTAAAAGAATTTTTTTTTTTTGGGGGGGGAGGTGGGGGCGGGGGGGGGGGGGAGGAGGATGGTTGCGTTAAATTGTTATGAAGGAAACAAGAAATACAGCCGCTGAACTGAAATCGGCAATGATCAATGACGAAGACTGTCATATTATTGATTAATTTCCGTATTTGCGTCAAACTTAGCTTCCAAGCTGTCAAAAGAATATGTGTGTGTGTGTGTGTGTGTGGTTATTTAACTTTCTTTGAAACTTGAACCTCTACCTTTCTCTTATAAGTCCATTGATGTGGCGCCAAATAGAGCAATGCTCACCCCCACGATCGTACGCACATTTAAATTTTAATGCAGGGTTTGGAGTAAAGAGAGCATGAGATTTCATAAAGCGGGGAAGAAAGGGGAAGGTTTTAGACGCACGCAAGGGTGGGCACCATCAAAACTAGCAAACAAAGGGTTTGACGGTGCCACGCTGCGTGCGTCTAAAATGTTCTCTCTTGTGTTTTATGCATGTCTGATGGCGATGAGGTGCATTAATGCTAATGGGGGCATTAACAAAGAACACAAACGGTAAAAGAGCCATAACATACGCTTCTTATTTTGCTTGCCATTTAGCAATTCAACTCCCCACAAGGACCATCATGATCATCATATAGAGCTCCATCCATCCTTTCTTTAGTCATTTTGACACTTTCGTTTTCAGAAATTGGAGTAATCTGACTGCCACGGCTTTGTGTTTCGCTTTTATGGTTATTTTCTTGTGTACTCTGCATTTGCATGGGGAGTTTACATGGTGTTCTCTTTGATATTTTTCTTTGACTGGCTTTTTTAGGTTAACCACGATTATGTGCTGTTTCTTTTCGCGGTTTCGGCTGAAGAAGGCAGAGACTGCAATGCAAAATGTGCCCAGAGTAACCAAGAGGCCGCCGCTATAATTAATACAAGTTGGTATTTAAATGCAATTGGGTATGCTTTTGTTTTTCTTATTTTTATGCATTTAAAAATTGAATCAAAATAATTCACTATGAAAAATATTAAATTTTAAAAAAAATTCTAGTGCTTTTTGGACTCACTTAAAAAATGAATCAATTTTTTTTTTTTTTAAATTTTTTTCAACATAGATACAAGTCGAAAGTTGTTTGAAACTGATGACAACGTAACGAAGGTTGAAGATTGCTCGGTCCTTATTGTATGGTATCATCAGCTACAGCTACATTACCTGTAGCTGAAGTGAAAATACATTCCTTGGGCCCATAGATATGTAAGCTGAAGTGAAACGCTTGTTTCCTGGACATTCCTTCTCCCAGAAAATAAGCTAATGGTAACAGGCAGAGTCGAAACCACGCAACGTGGATGCAAGCCCACTTCAATTATTCCAAGCCAACCCAACCCAAATAACAACATGGATCATGACTCGAGTTTCTGAGAGCATATCAGGCATGAAAAAAAAAAAAAAAAAAAAGGAAAAAGAAAAATGGTTTCTGTTGCTTGTACGGTAAAATGTGCGAGATCAACTCAAGACCCGATCAGTGGCGTGGGTCCGGTCAGCTTATTCTAGTTCAAAAATCGAAATCAGAAGTTTCAAGCAAAACGCTTAGCAGCAGGGAATTTCTCTCCAGCGACGACAGCAGCGAAAAGAATAAATAAAATGGAGACTCATACTGTGGCCCGTAAAATCTGTTAACGAGACGAGAGCACGTTTGGCGGTGGTTGGGCACACCCGTCCTTGCCTGCCTGCCTGCCTACCTACCCACCCAGCCACCTGACAAATCTAAGTATCTCACCCGCAAATTTAATATGTCTCCTTTGTCCTCTCTGCCCTGCAAATATAAAATTCATTCCCTCATATCTTGTCTGGATATAAATTAGTTTTTAATTGAAAGAGCTGATAACAGTTATAAAATAAATAAATAAATAAATACACTACATTACCGTTAAATTAGTATACTGTGGGTGGTAGCAGCTTCAATTTCAAGTTTTTAATTAATTAATATATATATATTTTTAATATTGGTAATGGTTTGATGCCTATATAAACAACGCAATTTACATCTCAGGTGGCCTCTCTCCCCTCCGATTCTTGCAATCCGTCTCACTGTTCAGTTTCTTATTTCGGAAAACCTAGTAGTAGTACATTTATATAATTAAAATAATAATAATAATTAACTGTTATGGACGGTGGTACCACCAAGGAGCCCCCGCCCCCCCAAGGCATGCCCCACCCGCAGCAGTGCAGCATCCCATTTCCTAGCATCAGTTGACCGCCCGATTTCTCCCAACCGCTTGATGATGAGGAAAGTAATCACCAGCAAGCCTATCTTTAGCTACCCACACTGGAACATAGCTGGTAAGTCGCAGTTCCGCAGGGGTTGGATTACAATTTTACAAGAAATGAGAAAAAGAAAAATGCAAAAGAAATAAGGGAAATAATGCTCTCTACTACTAAACCCAAATCTGAAAAAGCACACTAATAGAGACAGCAGCAGCAGAAGAAGAAGAAGAAGAACAACAACAACAACAACAACAAAAGGGGGCAAGAAAAACAAAAGAAAGACGGGAAAGAGGAGCATTACAATACATTTGCGAGATTTGATCCACTCCTCCGATCTCACCAAGGTGCCTCTCTCTCTCTCTCTCTCTCTCTCTCTCTCTCTTATAGCTCGAAGTCTCGTCAAGATTTGATCGCAAGCTCTCGCTCGTTTGTCATTTCTTCGTTTTCTCTCTACTTTCAAGCCACTAATCCAAGCTTCGACGGTTTTTGTGCTCAGCTGTCAGCTGCTGATTTTTTTTTCTTTTATATGTAAAAATAAATTGGTGATTTGGTGCAGCCTTTTTCTTTTTGTTTTCCCGCAAACGAAGAAAATATGTTGGGAATTGTAAGGCAAAAAGTTAACGCTCGAAGCTCTCCTCTGCTGGTATTATTACTATGACTTTTTATTTTTATTTTTTTCTGTTTCTTTAGAGTTTTAATTTAGGTTGGATTTTCATCTACTCTTGTTTGCAAACCTCGGTTTCTGCAGGCCTTGGCGGGGCGGTCCCTGCAGGGGATTCGCCCAGCATGGTTGCCGTGGAGAGGTTACTCATCGGCCGCGAAAGAGGCAAGTGCTTATTCATCTCTCTCTTATTTTGCGCTGCGCTGCCTGCCCTTTTTAGACCCTATTAGTTAACTCTTTTTCTCCAATTCTTTTTCTTTCTTTCTAATTTTGTGTAAAAAAGAAAAGTCACTATAATTTTAATGGAATGAGAATAATTTTGCGCAGATGACAGTTAGGGAAGCGTTAAACTCTGCAATTGATGAAGAAATGTCTGCTGATCCTAAAGTGTTTTTGATGGGTGAAGAGGTGAGAATATAATCAGGAATATAATAATTATGGTTCTGTAGCTTCTCTTCCTAAAGTCATTTTCTGTTCTTATGTTTTTTATTTTTTTTTTTCTCTCTCTTTGTGCTTCTATTGGAGTGTGCAGGTTGGGGAATATCAGGGTGCATATAAGGTCGTAACCCTTTCTCTCTCCTGCTTTTGCTTTGACAAAAGGATGTTACCAGATGTGACTTAGTTTTCCTTATGCCTTACTTTGTTCATAGATATCCAAAGGGCTTTTGGAGAAGTATGGTCCTGATAGAGTTCTTGATACTCCAATTACAGAGGTTGGGTTTTGTTTCTCAACTTTCTCAGCCTTGTTTCTATGCTTTGATTTTATTTTCCAGTGAAAGTTGTTCGTGACCATGGTTTGTATTTGTTGCATGTTAAACAGGCTGGTTTTACTGGTATTGGAGTTGGCGCTGCTTACTATGGTCTGAAGCCTGTGGTTGAGTTTATGACATTTAATTTCTCTATGCAGGTTTGTAGAAATCATAAGGGATTTTGTTCTCTGACTATTTCTCAAAAGGGATTATATTGTTCAATGATGACAAATAAATTCTTTTAGATGTTGATATCTTGCTTGTGGGTGGAGGTTAACATGCGCACACTAGAACCACCTTTATATGGATTTGCAGTTTGTGGTGGTCATAGTCGTATAAAGTCTATTTCATTAGATCTGATGTTTCTTATTCTACTTAATTTTGGTGCAGGCAATAGACCATATCATTAATTCTGCTGCGAAGATGCATTACATGTCTGGTGGCAAGATATCTGTTCCCATAGTTTTTAGAGGACCTAATGGTGCTGCTGCTGGAGTTGCTGCCCAGCACTCTCAAGTATGATGCTTGTCTATCAACTGCTTGCCTCCTGTTTTTATAGAGCCTCTTCATATCATTCTGAATTATGTGTTCTTAGTTTTATCCTGGTATGTGCTGTATGACATAGTCTCACTGTTTTTTTTTTTTTTCTAAATTCTGAATGGGTTTCTTTCATATAACTCTTGCAAAGGGAAAAGGAGGATGCTGCATTTAACCCTGAAGTGTTTATAATCCTGCCAGATTCATTGCTAACTGTTATCTAATCATGTGATTGGATTCATTTGCAGTGTTATGCATCATGGTATGCCTTCTGCCCTGGGTTGAAAGTGTTGTCCCCTTACTCATCTGAAGATGCTCGTGGACTGTTAAAAGCTGCCATAAGGGACCCTGATCCTGTTGTTTTCCTTGAAAATGAGTTGTTGTAAGTGGTTTAGTTAGTGTTGTTTCTGTTGCATGGTTATACATGTGAAACATTCTGGGCGTAAATTAACACTATTTCTACTTAAGATACGGTGAATCATTTCCTATCTCGGCTGAAGCACTTGATTCCAGCTATTGTGTGCCAATAGGGAAAGCCAAGGTATCCTATATGTATTATGAAAGGTTATTCTCCTTGGTAACTCACTTTAATATTAAATTGTGTTTATTCCAGTGCTGTTGTACCTAATGATTATATTTTTGACAGGTTGAGAGACAAGGAAAGGACGTGACCGTTACAGCCTTTTCAAAGATGGTGGGCTATGCACTTAAGGTTTGTGTATCTCTCACTTCAAAAGTAAAGCGGTCTCTAACTTGCATCGAATTGTGTGAACAGTTTATGTATCTGGCTTGTAGCCAGAGTGACATTATTGAAATCTTTTGGACTTCTGCAAAGGGATCTGCTGCAAGCATTAGAATCCTTTCTAAAGATTTAATGTATGGATCCAATGGTCACTGAAAGGAGCATATCACTTTCACCTTGCATGATCTTTTTATTTTATTTTAGGCTTGGAATTTTGTTGTGCCTTTTTTGGTCACATATTTCCTTCCTTCCAATTGTACAGGCAGCTGACATGCTTGCAAAGGAAGGAATCAGTGCTGAGGTAAACTGGTAGTACAAAGAGTGAAATGCCCTTAAAAGATTGAATCTAGGGAAAGGCCTAATGCTCTTGTTAATTCAGGTGATAAATTTGCGCTCTATTAGGCCACTTGATAGACCCACAATCAACACTTCTGTTAGGAAAACTAGCAGATTGGTGACTGTTGAAGAAGGTTTTCCTCAGCATGGTGTTGGCGCTGAAATATGGTCTGTCTTTTTTCTTCAAAGTTTATTATACTTGCAGTTTGGTTATTCAGGCTTCATGGATACCAACATATTTTGCTTTTTCTTCAAACAGTGCATCTGTCATGGAGGAAAGTTTTGAGTATCTTGATGCACCAGTGGAGAGAATTGCTGGAGCTGATGTTCCCATGCCCTATGCACCCAATCTTGAAAGAATGGCAGTCCCACAGGTTCAGTTCTTTTGTCTCAATTCTTCTAGTTGTAGCTGGTGCATTAATGTGGAGGCCTCCTTGTGTGTTGCATATTGTCTGTTACACTATTTGGTAAAGCACACAGTGGTAGAAAATGGACAGATATTTTGATGCTGCAGTTTATGATATGTGCGCTAGTGTCTTTGACATTTTTCTCTTCTTTTCATTGCTTTTGAGGGCTGGTGCTTTATGTTTCAAGCTTGCCATGCTATGTACAATGGGCGTACCAAGAAATACTTGGTTATTTAGGTTTTGTGGTCTTGGCTTCTGCAGGTTGAAGATATTGTCCGTGCAGCTAAGAGAGCTTGCTACAGATCTGTGCCAATGGCTGCCACTGCTTAATCATTGGGATTCAGTCCAAGTAAGAAACAAGAGAAACATTTGAAACTAGGTTGGTTTGTTGTTGGCAATATCCATTTATCTCCCTTTTATCTATTTTCTTTGTGGAGAGACATCTGCATTGGTCACCTATTTTTAATATTTGATCTAAAGCATGTATATTAGTATATCAGTCATCTGATATACGATTTTTTTGGGGAATTGACGAGTTTACATATTTCCCCCTGTGATCTTCGCTGGGCAGGAAGATCTTGTTGAATAACATGGAAAGTGTTTTATCACAGAAATTTTGTGGCTTTTTTGGTCAGTTTTCCCTAAATGACGTGAACCTTTTTTATATATACGGGACTCTCCAATTTGGAAGGTCGTCTTCAAATATTATGTGGTTCAAATTATCTCCATTAACAGCACGATTGATCTTTCTTTCTTATGTTTTTAGAACAGTATTTTGCCATAAAGTGTTGAATGCATAATAAATATGTCATAGGATGCATTGGAAAAGCTGGCCCGATTTTCACTTCTTTTGTAGGGAACTCGTGTCAGTTGAAGGATAGGGCAGCCCTGATCGTTGCTTAGATGTAGAGAGAACCGATATAAGCTTGGGGGGGATTTATGTCCGTATACCTGACTGTGAGTTACTTTAACAAACTAGCATACCTTCGATTTTGGGTATTTTGTGGGAAAATATTACACGGTTCTTCGGTCGTAGATAAAGTCATCTTCGGATCAAATCAGATATTAAGATCGATCCCTGGGAGTCGTTCATGATAATACGAATCCAAAATGTTGTAATTGGTTATGTTTATTGATCCGTGGCAACTAAAAGTTCAATCGGAGGATTACAGACCAAATAAAAAGCCGTAACCTTGTTTCTATGTACGAAGATTGAAGGAGAGTGCCAGGTGTTCATAATAAATAAATAAATAAATGGAAAGAGCGAGAGTGAGAGAGTGTGAGAGAGTGAGTGATTACTGGAGTTGTCTGTTACCAGTGCGGCATCGCCGACGAAGAGATAAATTCAGGGACTTCCTCCATTCGGCCGGAGAAGCCTTGGCACGCCTTAAATTCAATTCGAACATAAAATCGTGAACTTGGTGAATGTTTTATTCGACGAAAAATATAAAAAATAATAAATATTTAGATATATATTTTATATGATCGTAGTAACAATTGAGCAAAATATAAGCAAATTGATATGTATATGGTAATCTTTTGAAATTTCTTTGTGATGGGTTAGATCGTTGCAATTGCAATTGTTGGTTACCCTTTGTAAAGAATTTATTATATAATTCTTTTCTACATCGCAACAAAAGAAAAATAAAAATAAAAAAGAATGGAGAGAGTGGCTAGGTGCGGGAGTCGTGATGTCAACAGAGACGGACAGAGAAGTGTGTATTATGGACTTTTTGAGCGTTGCAGATGGAAGAGGTCCATCCATTTTCGGTGGAAAGGTTAAATTTTGATAATTTGGATTTTGATTTATTCATGTCACTCTTAGGAAAGGATTGGAAACATTACAGAGAGGAAATGAGAGCTCTCTAAGAAAATTACTCGTCAGACATGGACCGAAGAGATCTTCGCTTCCTCGGCTCGGGCTTTCTCTGGTCTGCAGTTAACCGTCTCTCTTTTCCCTCCGCGCTTATTCATTCACACCAGTTTCTAGCTTTTGCTATTCCTTATAATGAGTTCCTGTGTCTAGATGTTGATTGACAGACATCAATTTTGTCAGTTTGACGTTAGCAGGAGATAATTTACTTATGAGCTTGGCAACTCGCCTTTTGAGCAATACAAGATTTCTTGTCATGGGACAAAGGTTCAGATCTGTACTTGGGTAATTTCTATATTTGTCCATATCCATTTCTGATCTCTTTTACGGTGAATAATCAGCATGAATGGATTGATTAATCAGTGAATAAAATTTGAATATCCTCCTAGGTTTTAATAGTAAAGTCCTTTGGTGAAGGCATTCAACTTTAAATTGATTTAGTCCCAACTTTAATTATTAGCTCTGCTTCTGTCGCTATCGACCGGCGGGCATGCCTCATGCCTTCCTTTGTCCTATCAGACCGGCGAGCATGCTTTCGCCTAGAACCGTTGGGATCTACATTCGGTGATCCAATTGGTAATAATACATGTCGGTACTGTCAAAATATTTCGGATTTGGCCACACAACCACATATACAACAAACTAGTTTAAGATTGGATTTCCTCTTTTAAATTGTCTTGAGTAGCTTCTTTGAGTGAAACGCTTTTACAACGGGAGTAGTAGTGTAAACTTGACTGCCAACCCTGCGGACTGCTGAACAAAGTAGACTTTCTGGTGCAAACTGTGCAACTACTACTAGGCTACAGGTATCGTCCGGACGGGTTCCTGTCTTTTTCCATTTGTTCTCATTTACAACCCCTTCGTTCATATCTCACAAACCCCATCAGTTCTGGTCCTTCCAGTCTCGGGTTATTCACAAAACTGCTTTCAAACAACCATGAACCAATAACAGGGACAACAGGGTTATTATGACAGAATAATAAAACAAACAAAATCAATATTTGACACGTTAAGAAATGACTTACCTCTCCTCAGTGAACTTGGAGAACGTGCCTGATGTGGGTATTGTGCCACATAAATCGTTGTTTGACACGTTACTGCATTTGAGGTCAACGTAATAAATGCAACGAACGGTGGAAAACAAAGGGCCTTATGGCGATAGAGGACAGGAGAGGACTTACATCATCTTGAGATTTGCCAATTTGGTAAGTTCTCTTGGTATTCTTCCAGTCAGACTGTTGTCGCTCAGTCTCCTGCTCGGACATTCCGTGACCCATCAGCCAAACCAGAGCCAAAGCAAACGCGTTACAATTAAAGTTTGCCATTAATGACCGATCGATCAGATGCTTACAGGATTTTGAGATTGGAGAGCTTGTAAAGAGAGGAGGGGATGGGCCCAGTGAGATTGTTGTGGTACAGATCTAAGCTCAAAAGGCTCTTCAGTCTTCCGAGCTCCTTTGGGATAGGACCCACCAGATCATTCGTGTACAGTTCCCTTTACAATCAAGAGAAACAAACCAATTCATGCTTGTTATAATAAATGTCCCTATCAATTTTATGACTAACATGTCGCGTTCATTTTTACCAAATCCACCGACACCCTACGATCATATAGGGAGGTGGGGGCGATGGGTTAAGTGGATTTTCTCTTTCATAAATAAATGATGTGATTTCAGATAATCAGAATTAATGGATTAAACAAATCCCTTCTTTTAGTAAGCAACTTAACAGCCATTTCAAAGCATGGTGATCTTGGTCACTGCTGCATTTGATATTTTCAGCACAAAAACAAAACGATGATGACATGTTGCTCAGACAAAAACCTTCGCCAGATAAGCAACTAATAAATTTCACTAGCAGAAAATATAATTAGCAGAAGTATTTATGCACTTAAAATGCTTACAGATACTGCAGATGCTCTAGCATTCCCAGCTCAGGAACTAATCTGCCCGACAATTTTGCATTTCCAAGGTCTCTGCGCAGATCAGTATTATATACTCACTAATGGAGGGTTAGATATGGACAAGAACAATGAATATCGTGTACTAAACGGTTATTAATATCAGACAAGAAAATACAACATACAAACATCGATCCCAAATGAAGAGAATTTAATACTGATGCTACTCTGATTTACCAGTAAAACTATATTCATGATATTACACAAGCCCCCTTCCTCAGCTTGACAATGTCTATGGTTTTGTTTCTTTTGCTTCTGTCATTTCCACTTAATTGGAAAACCACAATGATCACGTACTGTGTCTTCCAAAGAACACTCACTATGACAGGAAGAATTGTCTATATTGGCGCGGGCGCATAATGGATATGGGGAGAAAAGGAAAAAAGAAAGAAAGAAAGAAAGAAAAAATGTAAATATATATGTTCTTACAGTCGGGTAACCCGATTGTCACGATCACAGGTGACATGAAACCAAGTACATGGATCCACCAAGGTCGGATCCCAGCTCTCCAGAACATGTCCTGGGTCCTTCACTGCTTTCGTCAAGGCGTACAGAGCATCCCCTGTTGTTTAACACGAATGCAAAAAAAGGAAATACCCCGTCAAAAATCAATCAAGCAATCAAATATTGATCCAAATTTTTCTTCTTCTTCTTTTTCTTCCTTTTCTCTTGACAAAATATCATACTTTATTTCTGCGTAATGAATCAAGTAATTTAATTACCTTCCATGTTTGCTTTTGCTGGTGCTATAAAGATTGATGATAGAAGCACAAACAGGCAGATGAAACAGAGTGAAGGCTGCCATTAAGGTGATCTTTTCTTTTCCTTCCCAGAGTGTTGTTGAGTAGACGGTCAAGATGTTTATAGCACCTGTAGAGACTCGAAAAGAGAGAGAGTGTGTGTTTTCTTGGTGTGAAGCATAAAAGCGTTCGTGGGGGGAATTTATAGAGCCCAGCATGATAGTATGGAGGACACACAAGTGAGTCACAGACATTATTTGGTAATTAAAAAAAAAAAAACAACTACTTTCAAGATTGTAGCCTAAAAATTATTTTTCGACATATATGTATCGAATAGACTAGAAAGGGGGACAGGAATCAATTTTTTTTTCTTTTATTTTTCAAAAAAAAAATTGTGAGGGGAATTCGAAATCAAATCAAACTCAATACCAGAATTGACCCTGAATCAAAATCAGCGGTTCCATAATTGACCCATGCAATGGCTAAGGTCCCAATACGTTGTCCCAAGTTTAGATGTACCAACAAGCGCATCGGTTACTCGATCGATAAGGTCCCAGATAGCATACTCACTTCTGAAGCAAGATCGATGAGAGAATAGTCATATTCTTAATTACTCATAAATTCGCACGTGCACAGTGCATACACGAACGCACACGTCAAATTGTTTTTTTGCTTTCTTGTTTCGCAGACAAAGCTAGCAGAACACTGAGGCATGAAAGCCTCCTGCTCTATATCGTCTGCGCTAGTTATTTAGGTGTCCTTACCAAATTTCTCTACTGGATTGGACCCCGACGTCCCATTACTTGCACGGTCGACTCTCAATAATTGAACTTTTCATTCATCATGTTAAATATTTTTACGCGCATAAGATGTAACTTCAAAAAGTCAGATCCATGACCATGCTTGAAGAACCTGCCACCTATTATTATACTCCGCGTCCTGGTTCAGCCAGTACTGTTCATTATTCTACGAGTGATCGAATCGTCGTCTTGCGGTGATTTTTTTTTTTCTTTCTTTTTCCCCCCTTTGAAAAAGAGAGTTTAAGTTTAGACATCGTCACTGATGTAAGAAGTTTTACATGGTAGATCACAAATTGAAGTGGAGGAGAGGAGTGTGGCCAGTCCAGACCCTAGATGTGAAAATGACAATTGAGACTACTTTTGTTCTTTAAACTAACTAGAATCACTTTAAACAAACACACCCCCATATATATATATATACACACATACACATATTAAAATGGAGTTGTGGCTCGTCGACTCTTGTGATTATGAATCAAGTGGTTTAATTCGGTACACCCACCATGCCATTTTTAAATTTTTTTTGAAGCCACAATTGTTCCAAGGCATATTTTTAAAGAAGACGACAGGAGGAGATAAAAAAAAAATAAAAATGGTGGGTATCGGGTCCGATGAAACCACAGAAAACGCTTTTAATGTTTGACGAAGTCAAATAGGATAAACGAGAAAATGTTTTGAGACCAAAACATGTCGGCTTCAGATTTACGATAACGTTCCACCTTAGAGGATTAATATTTTAATTATACGCACGTTCGACATAGGAAACAGTGCTGTTACTGTGCATCTCTACAGTTCAAATGAAAACCTAGCTACCTAGATGCGACCAAGGTCTACGGAAAACCTCACAGACGTAGACAAATACCATCACTTGGGAATCTCCTCGTGACCAACCACGATGCAACACGTGGGTTGAGGATCAATAGGTTTTTTTTTATTATTATTATTTCTTTCCAAGTTAAACTCAGTCACAAATGATTAGACTAACTTATTAAAATTTTAATTCTAATAAACTAGAAAACATTAAAGAAAGTTAAACTCAAATTGGAAATATTCAACCTCAGCAATTACTGTAGCACCATTATTGATAAACAGCTTAAGAATTCCTCCGCACATTGCGATATGCTTTAGATGCGCACCCGAAGTGGCCCATTTAAAAGAAGCGCTACTGAATATGATTCGACTGATGAAAAGTCAACCTTATTGAGATACGTGACATCTCGAATTATCCTTCCCATAATTATTCTTTGAACTCTTATCTTCTGTTTTTATTTTTTATTTTTTTTTTAAATTTTCACACATTGTCTAAATGAAAGCTGACCAATAACGGAAAAGTAGGACAACTATGGGCAAGTTACGAATCAAGTTAATTAAATTAATGTTTATTAATGAACATCAAATTATTAAGAATTTAAATATCTATTTTTTTTTAGAGATTTCAAACCAAAATTTTAGAAAACGTATAAGATTTATAAAATAAAAAAAAATTATCGCTATATTGTAAATTTACCGCTAAATATGTGTGTATATATATATTATGGCATTATCGTGGTTGATTATTCCAAATATTATTCACTCCTCCTCGACTTCATGGCTTATTAATTTCAAATTCTTTTAGGAGGAAAATATGCCTCGTTTTAAATCTAATTTCGAAAAGGCCATTAATAAAAAAAAAATGTTGCAAATGCAAGAGTATAAACGAAAACAGCCTACAAAATGTGTAGGCATTGCTTTTTATTATCGTCGTGTCGAAAATTTCTATATATATATATATATCATGTGTCTTCCTTTCTTTAAAAAAATTATAATAATAAAAAAAAAAACTCTGTGTTGACGTGTTGGGACCCAGACGGTGCAGGCCTCGGGTCCAAACCATGCAATCGGGATATGATTTGAAAAGGCACAGAACCTTGGGGGTTGGAACAGGCCCACTACCATGAGACAGAAAAGTGGTTGTGATTATCGGCATGTGAGGCTCGTCTTTTGAAGCTTCACAGAATGCTTTAGGATGCCCCCCCCCCCCCCCCCCCGTTAATGGGTCAATTTTGACTTCTCATTAGCTGATGTGATGTGCCTCCGCAAAAAGCTCTTCTATCATTCTTTTTTTTGGCCTTTTAAGACTCTTGGATTTATTATCAATACATATCGACGAACAACCTTTCCTTCTTAAAAGGAGTGAAATGAATTAGCCAAGCACTCACGCAACATCTTTTCCCTTTTCTTTTAACCTTCATGATAGAATTGCAAAAAGTCGAAGCAAATGTAATGTTTAAAAAAGATCTTCCCCCCCCCCCCCCCCCCCTTCCCTCCTTACTTCCTCAAAGAGAATTATAGGCTTTCCATACGGACCATCAAGTTCATAATCACCGCCACACGAATTCCCTCCTCCCCCTCTCCTTTCGATGTCCCCCATTGTCCACATTTCATCTGCTACTGCAAGCTTGACTAAACAGTGAATGTTGTTTGACCGTTTACCCTCTCAAAAGTTTTTGCTTTAAATTTATTACATGCTGCCGATACGTTTCCAAGTGGCTCGGAGGAGCCCAATCCAACCAAGCTACTTTTATTAACAATCTTAGAGATTCCCCTGACAACATGTCAATATTCCTAGGGAGCAGGAGAAAATAGTCACCGTAACTAAAAGAATTAATTCACTGGGAGATTGGCCTCAAGTCAGCCTCGAACCGAGGACGAGGACAAGGTGTGTAAAAGCTGAATGCAACACGATATAAGTTTGGCGAGAATAGTTGAGTCAAAAAATAGAAGACCTCTTTAATTTAGGCTGAGGTAGTTTAGTTTTACTCTGGACGGTAATGCGTAACCAGTCCATTTCCAACCATCTTGAAATTCAATCTGCCTTTTAATATTATGTGGCCGTGTCAGCCAAAAGCGGCTTTGCCTTTGTCATTTGGCGGGGGGGAGGGGGGTCAAGTTAAAAAAGAAGCCAGCTCGGATGCAAATCGAAGTCATTGTGAAAAGGCTGGAAGGCCACTTGAGTTGATGAGAATGCAATTTCCTCGTACGACCATTCAAACAATCTCACTCCTAAAATAGATGTGACCTTTCAATTTGACACATTCTCCATTCTCCATCCATATTCATTAACAACAACAAAAATACAATTTTCCAACCGACAATTCCTTTCTCCGTCGCCTTATTCTATCCCAAAACAAAATTTTAGAGAGAGATCTGATTATTGCAAACTTTTTGGAGTTATTGATTATTAAATTAGCTTTGCAATAAGTAGGCGCGTCCTCCGCTTTCATCGTTGAATTGTGGGATGTACTGCAAAGTTTATTGTAGGCTTTAAAAAGCAAAGTTGGGAGAGGTTATTCTCAAATTTCATTCTAAAGTTAATTTTTTGATCTCTCGGCAGTACTTAATATAAAAAAAAAAAAAAATCGCCTTCATGCAAACTTGATTTCGAGTGTAAAGACTTATTGAGCCAAAAAAGTAGCTGGTACGATTACACCATGCCTATTGAAAAGCGAATTGAGTGCCATGCTATCTTGCTTGCTGAAGCGCTGTACGAGAAGGAAGAACTAGAGACCACCGAAAGCGAGAGCTGTGCAATTGATCTTTGATGATGTTTGTGGGGTCTCCTTATCCCGATCCATGGCTACATAAGCTTGGCTCATCTCCATCCCACTTCCGCGCCAAAAAACAAAAAAACAAAAAGACTCGTGCAATCTCAATGCCGACACCTTGCATTCCCATCATGTACTGATCCTACCCACCGTCACCTGCTTTAGTATAACGACACAAAAGAGCCACAGCATCAAATAAAAATGTGCTTAGGGAGGTGGATGGAGCAATCAGGAATGATCAGAGCACATGTCGCCAGGCGCGCGCGGGAAAAGAGAGAGAGAGATGAGATTAAATGCTAAGAAACAAGGAACACTGAAAGATGAGTTCTTCCGGAGCAATGTTGAGCGCTATTTACAGTCAATTTATAACAGGGGAGCTCCGTCTGAACCCAAAATTCAAACATAAGGTGCTTCACGGGTCTTCACCAAACGACCTTTTACTCGCTTCCTGGGATTGGCCCTCGCCCTTTCTTGATTCATACCGTATATGCTTATATCTGCCGAAAACAAACTTCGAACTGTTCATAATACACAACTTAACAGTCCAAAACGGATCTGTGAGCGCACGTGCTTCCGGGACAGGAGGTTGGGGGAATGCAGGAGCTGGTCGCACGTCTGCTGTGCAGGACAGAACCGCGGCCTGCTCGCTGCAGAAATCGCAGGGCACGCTCTCTGGCTGGCTGCTGACCATCTTCACTGAAGTGACTAACAATAGAAAGCCTACTGACACGATACAGCACAAGTGATGATATCTAGCAGGAAAAATTAAATTAAAAAAATGCTCCTTTTTTCTCTGTTTCATTTAAAAAAAAAAATTCAATTACTAGAGAAAAAATTAATTGATTTGATTTGATTCGATTTTTTTGTTTACTGCCGTTTGAATAGAGGCACGTGATTCACGAGAGCACGAGAAAAGGAGCGCAAACTTTTTAATTTTTTGGGGGTTGGTTGGTGCTGTGTGGGAAATAGTCGGTTGCCATGTTATTGCAACATTTGTTCAATCATCAAAATAGTTTGTGTTCGAAGGAGGAGTCCGTTCATCTAAAAATAACATTCCATGCACTCCTTAAAAAAATATCATATTTGATTGGTCCAAGCGATGGCCTGCTGCTCCCGCATGACATTTTACTAGCAAATTGAATGATATGCCCTTTCCCAGTTCATTTTTTTTCTTTCCTTTTCTTTGAAGTGCGCTGTCTTCTTCTTCTTCTTCTTCTTTCATTTATGTCAATTATTTTTTTTTTTCTTTTTGATAAGCATAGAACACACATGGGGTGTCCTCCTGGTTCAAGTGCACTGTGTCCTCAATGTGATAATGTCCCAATCGTTTTTCAATGGGTTGTGGGCCTAAAGATGATGGTCATGGTTCAGTTTAATGATCGTTGGGACCATCAAGAATTTAACCTTCCCCACCTCTTCCTCCCCCCCCCCCCCCCCCCCCCACACCCCAACCCCCTCCCCCGAAAAAATGCAAAGAAGAAACTTGCATGGACCATTCGATAAAATTCCCATAATGTCATCCGTGACGCCATTCTTCTTCTTCTTCTTCTTCTTCTTCTTCAATTTTCTTGGATACATTAAAAGGTGTCAGATGAACGCTCGTCTTTATTTCGTTTCTGATAATTGACGGCAGAACGACGTGTTGTAAAATTTTCAGATGGGGAGGACTTGCGCACCACAATTTTCTTTCCGGAACGAGGAAAATGGGTGCACCTACCTCTAAGTGCCCCAGAATCGTTAGCAGAACGGGACATCCATCGCGTCATTTCTGTACAACGATTATAGCCCGCCGGTGCGCATCCATGGACCAAAACTGCCTCAGGTTCTGGGCTATTTTGTGATGGAGTTGTTCCGGTTCCTGTTTCGAGTCATTAGATCCTGGCCCAATTTATCAAAGAGCCCCACAAATCGATAGCACCTTCGGGTTGTCATACGGACCCTGAAGGCTGTGCCTACTTTGCAAATTTTTGTTTGTTTGGGGTGCACACGACGTAACGAAATCAAAAAGACCACAAGGACTACGGCGGTCGGCCACCCAAGCTCTCTCAAAAGTGATCTTGGACACATTGGTGCGGTTCAAACTCCTCAAAAAAGGAGCAACCACTACAACAAATTTATATCCACCGATATATTATCATGCTCAAAAAATTTTCTTTCTTCTTCTTTCCCCCTCCCTCCCAAATAAAAACCAAGTCACCTGTGCCTGGACGAGGTGCCTTCGGCAAAATCTTCACGTGGCTCGCAGTTTAGACATAATCCTCCAAGGGGGCACGTCTCTAATCTCCTAGTTAATGGCAGCTTGTGCCCGAGTATCACCATCGCACTTCAACGTGATAACTTCATAAGTTCTTATAAAACTTCTAAGTTAAGAAATCATAAATAGTACTTTTGGATTCTAATTTACGTGACGAGTTTTACGGCATTTTAGACCCTACTGTGTATTGATTAGCTCAGAATAAAAAGGGGTTTCTATTAGCTTAAAACAATGTAGTTGATTAGAATTACGTAAAACAAAACAACCAAACTACACATTCACATGTGAAGACCCGTTTTAATGATATTCTTCCTTCGTCTCTATCAAATTACCAAGACGAAAAGAACAATTGATTGGTTAGCATATTGTGTGTGGACCCGTTTTAAGCTCTGATCGGATGCAAGGAAAGCTGAATGCCACCATGGATCATGAGGCCAGCCTCGTCCAAGTTGGACCACCTGTCTCAAGGCAAATGCAGTATTTTCTGTTTTCCCTCATGAAAGCTGTTTAACTATGAACAGACCACTGTCGTCTGTTAAAGGGTCATTAAAACCAACACAGACTATGCGATGCAAACGGTAAAAATCCACTACCAAACAAGAAGTATATGACAAGAGCTATTGCAATAACACTTTGGGATGTTCTCTGATGGTTGGAACAGCAAACAGTATACGAAAGCACCATCTGTTCCAGACTTCTCAACGAAAATATGTACCACAATCAACCATCACAACTCATTGCACGAACATGAGGTAAATGAAGCAGTCCGTAATGAGCAAATTATAAGGGATCCATATTGCATCCTTGAGGAGGATCTTAGCAAGGGACAATACGGTTAACCCATATTGTATCATGCAGGCAGTGCAAAACTCTCCTGCATCCATTGAGGAGGATCCACTACCAAACAAGGATCTGATTTCTCAAAGTCCGCAACCTAAAACCAAACAGCAGTGAATACAATGGCATATCAAAGCATCTGGATACAACAAGAAGGGCCAAAAAGAAAAGAAAAGTGATGACATTATCTCACCTTTTCTTTGCAGTTTGGGCAATAGTGATACTTGTGCCAGAGGCAGTCCATTGATGGGCAAAGGAAGCAAAAACCAAGCATGAAGGGCATCATGCAACCAACAACTGCTGCTAAACTGGGCTTTGACCTGTGTTGCACATAAAATGTCAAGATTTAATGAAGAGAATAGAAGGCCATGGAAGGAAAGAAAAAGAGGAGAACTACAAATAAGAAAACAGAGAGAATAGTTCCACTGAACGGGTCCAAGGCATCCCTAGTGGGCAGGCTACAATTCTAAATTATAGTGTTTAATAACTCCTATATACATTTTCCCCTGACCACTTCTACAACAATCTGTTTTCCAATAGTGGTAATTACATTTAACAAAAATGCTAAGACGACCTGAGTTTGCTGCCGTCATCTGGCTTCATTGTCTACCTTTGACGTTGGTAGTTACCGTATACATTGATAAAAACAACAATAAAACCTTAGTCTGAAATTTCATTGCCCTATATAAATCTTTTCTCAACATTATGTTCTATTATGAACTAAGTTTGATGAGATATCTAAATATTTTAAAACCTTCTTACCAAAAAAATTTCCAAGTAACATGGGTGGTCCTCTCTCCTTCCCCCTCAACATGCCCCTGGATTTAGTGGGCCCTCTTAATTGGATTATTAGAGATTTACGTTGGACAGGTCCAAACCAAACGCGACTCCCTCAATTTACCTCCAATCGGTTCTACACCTACCAACATTCTCATTCCCAATTCTTTCCCTTGTATAATGATCACGATGGTCATGTTATTTCTCGATAGACCAACACTTGCCACAATACAACAATACCATGCTACATATTGCATGACAGACATCCTTTCTTCCCCTCCCCTCCCCTCCCCCCCCTCCCCTCCCCTCCCAACTCGTTTCTCCTTTTCTAACAAGGCAATGTCACGACCCAGAATCTAAATTTTTCATGATGGCATATCAAGACCCCACGGTCAAACTGACATTCTAATTGATGCACGAACTCAAAATAAAATCTGAGTTGCTGCAAATAAACAAACCCAAAAAAAAAAAATAAAAAAATAAAAAGGGTAAGTAAAGCACTACAAATCCTGCATATCATCAGCCAAACCAAACAACTGGTCGATTGACCAAATTTACTCTAAAAGAAGAACAGGCAGAAGAAGAGTTGATAAAGGGCGGGAGACACGAGGATGGCTAGTAACTACGGAAAGAGAGAGGTCAAAATACCGTACGAAGGTGACTGCGGAAGCACCGCAAAAAACGCAATTAAAAGGAGCAGGAGTGTCCCTGAACATGGTCTGCTGAATCGGAATGCCCTTAGGATCGCCCACAATGGCGTTCGGCGGGATGGCTCCTCCTTGGTAAAGGTTCTGTCCGACGTGGTAAGGAATTCCGAGGGCAGGTTCGTCCTTATGCCCCATATTATTATTCCCCAGAAACCAACCTTCGCTGTGGATCCGATTCGATCCGATCCGATCTATCTCTCTTTCTCTCTCAGGCGGAGCGACGAATGACTTTGTTTGAATGGCGGCGAAGCGTGAGGGGCGATTTATTTATAAAAATAAATTTCTACTTCTTCTACTTCTTCTTCTTGTTCTTCTAGATGATTGACTGAAGCAACGAGCCCGCAATCGCAAGGTGCCTTCTTCGTCTTTTTGTCAGTGATAATGATCCATTCCCACGAATTCGTTCGATTTTTTCAACGCGACTCTTCTTCGCTCGCCTGCTCTCCTCGAAAGATGTTTTTTTGTTCATAAGATGTCGTTGAACATCCTTTTTAAAAAAAAAAAAAAAAAATCTTTTCTTTTATATTTTTAATTAGTTAAGACAATTAGATGGATAAAATAAAATAATTGTTAGTCGGCTGCAAATTCTATTCTCGTAACTAAAATTTTACTTTCATACATACGCTTTTTATTAATGTTATCATTACTAGCAATTTTTTTCTTAATTAATTCTATTATTTAAAAAAATAAAAAAATCAAAATAGATTATTTTGAAGTTAGAAATAGAGCAAACAAGTTAAGCAATAGATGTTCATAGTTATGGTGGTCCTAAGTGCAAATCATAATAATAATAATAGTAAGGGGCTACAAGGGGCGCAATTACAATTCCGGAACCTGCAAAAAGAATGCTACTTTGGAAACACGTTCTAACTTAGCAGAGGGAAAAAAAAAATAAATAGATAAATAAATAAAATTTTCAACGAGAAGAACAGAAAGAAGATAAAAGTAGAATGTCTGGGGGATCCAGAGGGTATGGGGAACTTGAAATAAAAGCGTACAAAACTCTCGACAGTGGAGGTGGGGCATTAACGGTGCGTTATACTGAATTCTAAAATCAAAGCTAATCAATTGATTGGGCTTCAAATTTGGTTCGGGTGGCGGTCTGGGCCTTCCTGGGAGGCTCATGGTCCCCGTCCTCTGTTCCAGCCAGGTTCTACTCCTCTGCGCACACGCGCACACACGCACAAAGGAAATTAAATAAATTAATTAAATTAAATAACAAAAGAAGAAGAAGAAGAAGAAGAAAGAAAGAAATGAAATCTATATTTGTATACTAACAAAGGTGGTCCGTATAAAAATTTAAAATTGCTTATGGTGCCAATTAATGAAATAGGCAGCCGGTAAAACCGACAGTGGCTCTCTTTAGATTAGTCTAGGTGCCGTGCAAGTGGTTGTGTCGGGTAGGTAGTTGTACCAATACCAATTAAAAGAACGAGGTTTTATTTATCAATTGTCAAATTAACGACACGCACTGGAACCCCCTCTGGTCCCGTCCCAGCGCGTCGCATTAACCAACTAAAAAAAGATCAGGAAGGAAAAAAGCACGGCGATGCCACTTTGCAAGAATGTGTATGTCGATGCCTCTTCCCCTTCCCCTTCCCCTTCCCCCTCCTTGTCTTGGCCAAAAAACTTGCAGGGAGTCAACGGGGAAACCCATCTACCGACGTGCCCCGAATCACATCAAAACAAATAATTAAAGCGCACTCTTTTCGTTGTTAAGGAACAACAACCCAATTTTGGGTGAAAATTAGCTTAATATTGAATTTAGTTTTAGTTGGGGAGGGAAGAAAAGTGGTTTCAAAATTATTTATCAATAAACTATTTACTTACTTTCAGTTGTTTTGTCGTCAATTACGGCGATTCATAAACCAATAAAATCACAAGGACTTGAGAGTAATGACATAACCGCTGAAGCTCTAAACATTACACACAAACTAAATTACCTTTGACAAAAAGGTAGAAAAAGACTTCGCAATTAAAAAGAAGATCTGAATCTGCAATGACCCCATGGCCGGTGACGCATTTCTCAAATGATGTACGAAATGGTCATACATCCCAAGAGCTCCAGCTTGTAAAGGCAGACCAGAAGGGAATATTGGTGCAGACGGCACAGAGAGAGAGAGAGAGAGAGAGAGAGAGAGAGAGAGAGAGAGAGAGAGAGAGAGAGATTGTGTCAGAGACTGACAGGAGTTCAGAATAGATTCCACGACAGGAATAATCCGATTGTATATGGGTCCTGCCTATTGTATTATTCACAAAACGAGAGCGCCCAGGCCCCGTCTCCGGCCAGCCATCTCGTGACCTTTTACATTTTATTTTTGAAATCTCAAAAAGAATATTGTGATGCATAAGCATTATTAATTTAATTCGATTGCAATATGCACTACTGTACTGCTAATTCTTATGCATCACATATATATATATATATATATGTCTCGTGGCCCAGGCGTCTCCCCTGAGACATTCGGCCTATCTCGTGTCCATTTATCCTTGTTCGTTTCCTTATCCTTTTGAAATCGTCTTTCAAAACTATTACGAAATAAAAAATCTCCACTCCCATCCAATTCCCATGTCACCTCCTTGAAATAAATTCATTACTCGTTTTGGAATACTTTCGTTGGATCTATTCAGATTCATTGTAGAAAATTATTGCTTAATTTCCACTTTTTTTTTTTTTTTGGGATTTTAAATATTGAGGAGTTATAAGCTGAACATTTGATGATTATTGAATAAATTGGCGCGTTGTACAGTCGTGCCAATTGTTGAATAAAGAAATACACAAAGTGTAAACCAAATAAATAAATAAGAAGAACTAGGCCGTTAAAATCATGCGTCTATCTAGGAATTCTTGATGTCTGGCTTGCATTGTGCCAATTATAGGCCATCTAACTGACATACCAATTTACTCGACTTGCCAAGATTCGTTAACATGGTTAACTTTTTCTTCCTTTGTGGGCACATTATCATTTTCATTGTCTCTAGTTATATGTTTGAACAAGGAAACTCGACAATATTCGTTTCGACTTTAATTCTCAGCATTTAAAAAAAAAATTATAATTAAGTCAATATTTATTAAAAATCTGACAGAGTTAAGGATTTTAAACCCTAACCTCCATAAGAGATTTGCTCTTGTAAATCAACTAAATTAAGCCTGGTTGATATTGGTTCCAACAATAGTTATATCAGAATAATAATCAAGGATCTATAATATTATTAAATAGGTCAACTTTCATATTTATTTAGATTTTAGACACAGGAATTTAATGTTCATTGATATGTATGGAAATTGATATTACTTGGATGACTAAATGAGTTAGGATTGCTTTGAGCAACGAGGGGTGATTGTTTTCTTTCCGTTTCAGTTTTGTATTATCATATATAGACATGCTTTGGGATATGACAAAACTGTAACAATTATCCAACCGGGTTGACTTACTAAACATTTTTTTTTCCCTTTGTCCAACTATTATTTATTTATTTATTTTGATTGTGTGCAAAACTGCTTTTTCCTTAAGCAGTTGTTAAACCTTCAGAATTGGGAAATTGAGCCTAAACCCCTCTCCCGGGAATTTAGCTTCTTTAAGGAAAAATGTTGAAGTGCCAAGGCCAAATGGTTGAGAACTTTAATAAAATCATATACCGAGCTAAAAGAGTGTCAATTGAACGAGGAACTATTAACAGGTTGAGAAGCAAAAGGGTTGAACACATAATTAACAGTTCGTGTCATTTGATTGTAGAAAAAGAAGAAAAGAAGAAGAAGAAGAAGAAGCATTTTTTAGACATCCTTTTAAAAATAGAATTATTATTTTTTTATTCATCGTGCCTAAAATCAAAGATTATAAACTTGCCAAAGCACACACACATGACACACACTTTTTTTCAATAATTAATTTGTTAAATGTTAGAGAAAAAGAGGGATGCAAACTAGAAAGATGTGATGTTAGGGGAGATGGGAGTCAGAACTCTCAATCTCTCTCAAAAATTAACGCTCTTGTGGCCAAACAGACTTAGCCTGGTTGGTTCACGTATGTCATACAATAGGAAAACAAGGTTGACATTTCATTTTCAGAGCTTTTCTAGTCATAGGATACTAGAAACCTTTGCCGTATTATGCAGTAGTTATTAGTTCCTGACCAAGGAACGTCCCGTGCTCCCCTCCCCCAACCCAAAAAAAAAAAAAAAAAAGATAAAGTTGCAAGTGCCACTAAGGTTTTTGTTGTTTCTTAATTTAATCAAAGCCCGCACAAGAGAAGAACTGTCAAAGAAAGTTCCGGCATTCTTGTCGGCAATCGCGTTTTTGCCGGAGCTTTGAAATTCTCCTTGAGTTTGAAGCTAACACGAACGTAAGAGAACAACATTTTCCAAGCCTTGTGATCACGCGACTCTCCGACTGCGCGTGCGATTTCCAGTCCAAAATACGGTAAATCGGTAAATGTATGTCATGAGAGACAACATGGATCCCTGGGGTTCTTCAGGCCCTGGGACCCACTGTTTGTACAATATTCCCACGCGTATTCACAATGCGTGGGACTTGAGGCATGCTATCAACAGAGTCTCTCATCTCATGGTCATTTATTTATTTATTTATTTATTCCCTTCAACAACTCAATTTCCTAATCCAATCTCTCTTCTTTTCTGTGTAACCTTCCTTATATTTATCTCATTATTTCCTTTATTGTAGGGTTAGATATCATTTCTTGATTGTTGGACTTGGAGGTTTTTTTCTTTTTTTTTTTTCTTCTTCTAATGATCTGTTAGAGAAGAAGAAGAAGAGGAGGAAGAAGAAGAAGAAGAGGAAGAAGAAATGACAGCACCGAACATGGCCACACTAACTGAATCTTTGGAGAGATTACTCCAAAACTGCTCTCTAAATCAACACCAGCACCAAGGAACAAGCGGCGTTTTAGGCGGCGAAGGAGGACTGGTAGAGAGGTCTTCGAGCTCAGATGACGCAGATGTGCCGACGGAGCAGAATCAGCTACCGAACAACTCTGACAGGACATTGGAGCTTAATTCTCATCTCTCTCTTCCTAACCATTGGGAACAATGCCTCGATTTAAAGGTGAGAGCTTTTAATGAGAATAACAGAGGGACATGAGGCACTTCCTTTTGGATTTTAAGCCCCTTTCCCTCTTTTGCAGTTGCAATAAATGCAGATCTCGTTGCCTAAATTTTTACTTGATTTTCATTTTTCCTTTTGTTTTTTAGTTTCTCGGATGGTATATAGGAGGCTCTTCTTATTCTCATTCATTTTCTCTGCCTTCGGTTATTTCACTGTCTTGCATTTAATGCTTCATGGTCTTTCTTCGTGTCTTGTCTCACATGCGCCTTCGGAGTACAGATTCTTCAGAAATGGACATCAATAGCTCCCTACCCCCCCCCCCCAACCCCCAGAAAAAAATCCTAAAAAAAAAAAGATCATTCTTTAATCCCCATGACTTTTGTACAGGCTTTTCATTTTCTTGTTGATTTTCCATATTCTAGGTAGATGGGTGGAGATCATTTTCATTTTTCAGAGTCGAGTTTACTGACCCACCAAATAAATTTTGTTGCTTCGAGTTGTAGCTTTTAGGGTTTGATTTTCTTTTGCATCCGGATCAGCCCATTATGTCTCATCATAAGAAATTTTTATTTTCATTTTTTTCTCTGGGATTTACATGAAAAAGGCTTTCTTTCATAATGGTCCTTGCTTGTCGTCCTCTTCGACATTCGCACTTCAATACATTGAAAAATGTCAATGGCTTTGATACTTGTATATTGGTGTTATTTTTTATGGGTGCATTTGCAGACAGGGGAGATTTACTACATAGACTGGAGGAATGGCATGAAAGCTAGAGAGGACCCGAGGATATCTCAAGAAAACAGTGGAGATTTCCATTCAGAAGACGATAGCTCATACGACGGCGAGGAGTCATCATCGGAATCTTCTCCTTCTTCTTCAAGAGAGCATCACAGAGTGGTTGAGAATGAAGATCATGTCTTGATTGTGGCCGGTTGCAAGAGCTGCCTTATGTACTTCATGGTCCCTAAACGGGTCGAAGATTGCCCCAAATGCAATGGCCAACTCCTCCACTTTGATAGATCCTCTAATGGCTTTCCATGAACCTGATTTGCATCTCTTTATATATATATATATATATATTTTTTTTCCCTTAATTTCTATGGTTTTTTTTTGTTTCTTTTTTTTTTTCCAAAAAAGAAAAAATAACTGTGCTCTGAAACATTGTCATCGTAGAGAGATAAGGAAATGTTGACAAACGTGGCTTACTATTGTTATTCCACCATATTTTTTTTCCATTCTCTCCCTCTTTGTTTTTGTATGACTTGGTTCGATAGAAAACTATATCACTTTGGCAACTCATTTATCATTTAAATGACAACTCAAAATCCCGACATGTGAATGAAATATCGGATTTGAATCTCGAAGTTCATTTTAGTTGCAAATGTTAATTTCGTTCTTATTTAAGTTTTTCGTTTTGCTGTTTCTTTCATTTTCTTGTATTGTTGCCGCGGTTTTGGCTATTTGGGGACGAAGAAGAAAGAATAGAATATGTAATGACGATGACAAGATGCAGCTTTTCAATCAGATTCTAATTCCTTTTTCTGTTATAATTTTCGTTAGGAACTCGACTCTGATGCTCTTTGGAGAAGAGCAATGCGCATGTAATTTTGATTGTTAATACTCGTTTACTAATTTCTTGCCGAGAAGTCCAGCATTTATCCTGGTTGCCCGTTGAAAACCAATGTTTGGTAAACAATGTTATGGTTCATCGTACATGCATAAAAAAAAAATTTCTTTTCTTTTCTTTTTTGATCGTTGTAACTTTATAAACAATTGAGATCAATCAAATGCTTTTTTTTCTTTTTATGTTGACTGCGTATTACTAAACTACAACTTGTATGAACCTATGCGTGTGTATGGCTGGCTCAAATTAAATGAACGTTGAAATGTTTTCATTCTTCGATGCGAGCCTGGGATCTGAGTTCGAAGATTCTAAACCTTGCGCCGGATAATGGCCCCATTTGAACCCAAAACAAAACAATGATAGATAGGAATCAAAGCAGGTCAAAGCCATAACTGAGCATTAATTTTCCCAAGCCTTATATGGTTAACCCCCTAGCGTTCGTTATATGTCGTGTTATTTCTTTATATATTGAGGAAATATATGTTATAATATCGATAAGATTATCCCTAATTTACAATACGTATGATCCATTTCCTGTCATACACAATCACATCTCGTGAAACTTCAATTAGCGATTGGGTATATAAAATTAGTATAAAGACGACAAATGCTGACGAGACACGTTTTTGTGATCCATGACTAGTTATTTCAAATAAAGCCAACAAGCTAATTAGGATGTGAAGGGCGTAGGGTTGTCATAAATAATAATTAATTATTTGATAATTGTCTATGCACTAAAAGTGTCTACCTTTTCAAAGGAAACTAATTTTTCTTCTTCTGAAACTTGTGTCTAATTTAGCGTCTTTTCTATAATATATCTCTGAGCCATTTTTCTTGGATTAGCTACGCTCTAGCCAGTAGCCAGCCACTAAGTTTAGTATGGAGACCCCCAGGCTCGTGAAGATTGGGCTTTGACGTGACACCATTAACTGAGGCAAATTTCTAAAACATTAAAGCGGTCCAGCTGCCATGTTTGCTTGACGTATGCAAAGTCTAATCGTGTTAAGGTAGGCTTTTGTCTTACAGTCAACCGCTGCTTCAATTAAAAACACTAATGAGATGCATCGCTCAAGATTGCATTATTGTAAGTTGACGAGTCCCTTAACCTTCGTATATATATATATATTGTATGTATACGTAAACGTACATATGTATTATTGATGTTGATGTAAATCTTTTTGACGAGGCACCTTCAACTGCTTAGTCACATTAATTACTTGTTACGTTGTCCGACGAAAATTAATCAAGTTGGCATGAACGAAGTGTCGTGCAAAATGAAGACCATAAACACAATTTTTAATACAATAATTAGTGGTACCGTGGGCTCCAAACTATTAAAAAAAATACAGTTACAGTCATAGTTTAGTAATTAAAATTTCAGACCTTCGTTTCGGAGGTCTTAGTTCTAATAATAAGAATATTAATTTTTATTATATATGTTATAATTTAATAAAATTTTAAATTAAAAAAATGGAAGAGATGTGTGAGAATTACAGCAGGGGGGTAAAGGACCAATTATATTAACTGCAGTGAAAAATATGTCAATTGTTATAATTCCAAAGTGAAAAATATGTTGACTTAACTTTAATCAAAGTTCTTTAATTAATACTTTGGTTTTATCCGGCAGTTCTGACGGTCGGGCAGTAGAAAGCTAGGGCTGAACGGAAAGGGAAAAAATAACCTTCAGTTTTCACCATCGGGACAGAACGTGGGGCCCCGAGTTACTACAGCTCGACACGTCCGATCTGGAGTTCTGTAGCTTTCCACATGATGGGTAGATAAGATACAGCGACCACACAGCGCATAACTAAGAAGCCCCTCTCTGTGATTATTTTTTTATTTTAGGTTTTCTCTCTCCCACCCTTTCTCTCTTCTATACGAGAAATTTTCTCTCCGTTTTTTTTTTTTTTTTTTTTTGTTCTCTTGATTTGAAAGAGAAGACAGTGTAATCAAGCTTCCTTAGTCAAACATTGCTGATTTTTCTTTTTTGTCAATTGTTAATGTAATCGTGTTGTATTTGTTATTACTATTATTATGCTCTGCAACTATGAAAGGAAACTGCGAAATAGTAAAGTTTGATCTTGCAGCTACAAATGTCGAATGAGTTAAGCCATCGCCAGGATTTGGGCAGAAAGTTAAAAAAAAAATGACCATATAGATAGCAGGGGTGTAGAAGCAGTGTTGCACACGAAGGGGTAAGGCACCCCCTGCAGCTGTTTCCTCTGAGGAAGTGAGGCCCTTCGTCCTAAAAGATTCGATTCACAGAGACAGACAGAGAGACAAATGCGTGTGTGTGAGAGAGAGAGAGAGATGCTTTTTATGAAGTTAGTACAAAGAAGATGGTCCAAGCTCGGGACTGCGGGTAGAAAGTACATGGACCTTTTCTTTTACACTTGCTCGACAGGAGGGAATCTAAAACAGTGAGGGGTGAGCTTTATCATCAGGTTCAGTTCACGCTGAACGAGAGATAGATAAACGAAGGTGGGGAAGAATGGACTAGAAAGCAAAGGCAACTGGGAGCATCTTATATAGTCTTTTTTTTTTTTGGGGGGGGGGGGGAATAAGCAGTGTAAGTTTCTAGTTTATTTTGTGGCAAAAGTTTATTAGAACGATTTATATATCAACTAGTTGATTTAACACAAGTTTATTGTGCATAAGTGTAAACGAAAGTTAAACAAAAAAAAAAAAGCCCCCCCCCCCCCGCCCAACAAAATAAAAAAACCTATTTTTTTTTTAGAATGGGCCAATAGAAAGACATTTACTTTACCTATCATATAAAATTTCACCCTAAACTGCAATGCAATTCCCTCCCTTTCTTACACTCTCCATCTACAATTGCTTTTTTTTTTTTGGTTTGTTTAACCGTCTTTATTAGGATTCGAACCCTAATTATTGCACTAAGAACCCACCAACCACATTAAACACACACACACACAACTTTTAAGAGGAACAATTCTCTGCCTTTTTTCTTTTTTTGAATAGCAATAAAAAGGCAGGGCTGGAGCTCACAGTCCAAGACTTTTGCGCCCAAGGTAACAATTCTTTGTTAAATTAATTAATATGAGTGGTCCATGTCATTTAAAGTATGATTCAAAATAAAAGGTCTAATATGATGGTCGGTTAGGCATAACGGTAATTTAGGTCATCGAGTTTAAAATCCCTCTACTCTCCCTATTAAGAATAAACGTTACAGGAAAGGAATATATGTATATATATCTTCCCCTATTAAGAATAACCGTTACAGGAAAAGGAGTATCTTCTCATTTAAGATAATTATTACAGAAAGAGAGGATCTTCCTATTTAAGGTAACGATTATAAGAAAGGAAGACGTGTATATATATATATATATATATATATATATATATATATATATATATGCTATTACAGACCTTTCCGTGTGCTGCTTAACCATCAGAGAAAAACGTAAAAACGTAAAGAAAAGAAAGGGGGAAGAGTAGGAGGAGAAAAGAGAGAAGCATTCAGGAACGAAACAGAAGAGGCTTCCCATCTCCACCGCGGGACATCAGCATAATGGACAACGGTATGTTGATTTCAATTACAGTTTTATTGCTAGTATTCGCATAAAGAAAGATCCTGCAATATATGAAATAAGAATTTCATAAAGAGAAATTCTAGAAAAGTCCAACAGTTGATATCAGAGCGGGTCTGCGAATATTGCAATTTGGTTTTCTTTATCTCTTTGTGTCGTATAGTATTTTATTTTATTAGATTGTATTTTATTTTTTCTTTGCGTGTAATCAATAATTACAACGCGGGACAAAATAAATATTTTGGTTGCCTGGTATGCGGGTCCCACCTGCAGTATGGTGGTGCTCCGGTAGTATTTTATTGTATTTTGTTTTTTCTTTGCGTGTAATCAATAATTACAACGCGGGACAAAACAAATATTTTGGTTGCCTGGTACGTGGGTCCCACCTGCAGTATGGTGGTGCTCGGGTAGTATTTTATTTTATTAGGTTGTATTTTGTTTTTCCTTTACGTGTAATCAATAATTACAACGCGGGATAAAATAAATATTTGGGTTGCCTGGTACGCGGGTCCCACTTGCAGTATGGTGGTGCTCGGGTAGTATTTTATTTTATTAGGCTGTATTTTGTTTTTCTTTTGCGTGTAATCAATAATTACAACGCAGGACAAAACAAATATTTTTTTGGTTGCCTGGTACGCGGGTCCCACCTGCAGTATGGTGGTGCTCGGGGGGTAGTATTTTTTTTATTAGGTTGTATTTTGTTTTTTCCTTTGCGTGTAATCAATAATTATAACGCGGGGGACAAAACAAATATTTTGGTTGCCTGGTACGCGAGTCCCACCTGCAGTATGGTGGTGCTCGGGTAGTATTTTATTTTTATTAGGCTGTATTTTATTTTTTTTTCCTTTGCATATAATCAATAATTACAACGCGGGACAAAAAAAATATTTTGGTTGCCTGGTACGCGCGGGGTCCCACCTGCAGTATGGTGGTGCTCGGTAGTATTTTATTTTATTAGGTTGTATTTTGTTTTTTTCCTTTGCGTGTAATCAATAATTACAACGCGGGACAAAACAAAAATAAATATTTTGGTTGCCTAGCACGCGGGTCCCACCTGCAGTATGGTGGTGCTCGGGTCCGAATGAATACCATAAAAAAAAAAAAAACCCACATAAAAAGATAATTTAATCTTCGTAATTGAAGATTATTAAATTCACGTTAATGAGTCAAATATTAAAAACTTGTTACTCACCAAAGTGGCCTGACTTTGAATGGATTTGAACAGCTGACTGTGAATTTTAATTGTTCATTTTGGATGCTAATAAAATGTTTTGAAATGAACAATTGTGGTTATTAATTATAAAGCTAGGAGATCATCCAAAGATGGATCATTGCTTATAATTAATGACACTAAAAGGGATTAATTAATATACTAAGTAAACGTGATTGTATATCCAAAGATAACATTCATGTTAATTTTAGTATGATTAATTGATCTATTAAAGTTTATTTAAATTAGCATCATTATTGATTAGAGTTATGTATTTGAGGATCACCCAAAGGTGAACTTAAATACATAATTAAAGTTTGTAATGTATCTGAATCCATTAGAATTTACTCAAAGCATTAACATATAAATTTGGATTATATTTGCAGCTTCCACCAATATATTCGCCTTAGGCAATTCGATGGTCAAATTCAATGGGCTGAACTATACTGAATGGTCTGAGCATATTCAGTTTCATTTGGGTGTATTGGGCCTGGACTTAGTAGTCATTTCGGATGAAAAGCCTGCAGTCATTACAGGGACTAGTACAGAATCTGATAAGTCTTTTTATGAGGCTTGGGTACGGTCCAATAGGCTAAGTTTGAATTTGATGCGAATGACGATAGATGAAAACGTCAAGCCATCGATGCCTAAGACGGAAAATGCGAGGGAATTTCTGATGAGAATTAAGGAATACTCTCAGTCAGATATAACTGATAAATCCATCGTAGGAACCCTAATGAGTGAGCTGACGACCAAAAAATTTGATTGGTCACAGCCCATTCATGATCATGTGACTAGTATGGCTAATCTAGCAGCAAGGTTGAAAACAATGGGCATGGATGTGAGTGTGAATCATTTCTGGTTCAATTCATCATAAACTCATTGCCTCCTGAATTTGGCCAGTTCCAAGTGAATTATAACACTATTAAAGAGAAATGGAACTTTCAAGAAATTAAGGCCATGTTAGTTCAGGAGGAAGGGAGATTAAAGAAGATGAAGGATCACTCCATTCATCTCATCGTTCATAAGGATGCTAGTGGTAGCAGGTCTAAAAACCACATAAGAAAGGTAAGAAAAGAAGGACAAAGCCTCTATGAAAGTCACTGGAGGTCAGATCCAGAAGGATCAGAAATGCTTCTTCTGCAAAAAGATGGGTCACTTCAAAAATGATTGCCCAAAAAGAAAGGCTTGGTTCGAAAAGAAAGGTACGTACTGTATATCAGTATGTTTTGAATCAAACATAATTGAAGTACCCAATAATACTTGGTGGTTAGATTCTGGAGCTACTATTCACGTGTCACATATTATGCAGGGATTCCTTTCAATCCAGCCCATAACAGGAACTGAGAAGTTCCTCTATATGCGAAACAGAATGAAGGCACGAATAGAAGGGATTGGGACGTACAGATTGATCTTGGACACCAAGTGTCATCTGGATCTAGAAAAGTGTCTCTATGTTCCTGAATGTGCTAGAAATTTAGTTTCTGTTGCAAAGTTGGATAAAGAAGGATTTAACCTCAAGATTGGAAATGGTGCATTTTCATTGTATAGACATTCGTACTATTATGGATCTGGTACTTTGATTGATGATTTGTACCGTTTGAATCTTGATGCTATGTATGCTGATTCCATATTTCTTGTTGAGCATGGTATATGTAACAAACGTAATATGCATGATGAAAGTTCTGCTTTCTTATGGCATCAAAGATTGGGTCATATATCCAAAGAAAGGATATTGAGGTTGATGAAAGGTGATGTCCTGCCTCAATTGGATTTTACTGATTGGGATGTATGTGTTGATTGTATAAAAGGGAAACAAACAAAACATACATCAAAGAACCCAACCATAAGAAGTAATGAGCCTTTAGAATTGATGCACACTGATGTTTGTGGCCCGTTTGATATCCCAACATGGGGTGGTGAGAAATATTTCATCACCTTTATAGATGACTACTCACGATATTGTTACTTGTATCTACTGCATGAAAAGTCTCAGTCAGTAAACATTCTAGAGGTGTTTATTAATGAAGTTGAAAGGCAGTTAGATAGAAAAGTAAAAGTGATTAAGTCAGATAGGGGTGGTGAATATTATGGAAAATTCAATGAAAGTGGACAATGTCCTAGTCCATTTGTAAATCTTCTTGAGAGTCGAGGCATATGTGCACAGTATACAATGTCTGGTACACCACAACAGAATGGTGTAGCGGAAAGGCGGAATCGCACACTTATGGATATGGTTAGGAGCATGTTGAATTACAGTACTGTACCCTTATCCTTGTGGATGCATGCATTAAGAACTGCTGCATATCTGCTAAATAGAGTTCCTAGTAAGGCTGTTCCTAAAACTCCTTACGAGTTATGGACAGGAAGGAAACCCAGTTTGAGACACCTTCATGTTTGGGGTTGTCCAGCAGAAGTAAGGATATACAATCCATATGAAGGAAAGCTTGATGCAAGAACCATTAGTGGTTACTTCATTGGCTATCCTGAAAAGTCCAAAGGGTATAGGTTTTACTGCCCTAACCATAGTACTAGAATAGTTGAGTCTGGTAATGCTCGGTTCCCTGAGGTCGATGAAAATGGTCATTGAAAATGGTCAGTTCAGTGGGAGTGGGGAATCACGAAAGGTGGATATTAAAGAATCACAAAATGAATGGTCCACAGTGAGTACTCCTACTCATGTCGGTATTCCCACACCCAGTGTTTTTACTCAAATTGTTATTCCTTATGTTGCATCACAGTCACGTGACATGCAAGGACAACAAATTGATACTCGAAACACGCAAAGTGAACACATAAGAGATGAACCAAGTGACAATATTCAATTTACAAATGAACAAGTGATACCACAAGAAATGACATTACGGAGGTCTACAAGACAGAAAAGGCCAGCAGTTTCAAATGATTATGTGGTTTACTCACTTGAACATGAATCGGAATTGAGCATTGATAAAGATCCAGTCTCATTTAAACAAGCCATGGAATGTAATGATTCTGAAAGGTGGTTCAATGCCATGAAAGAAGAGATGAAATCGATAGATGTAAACCAAGTCTGGGAGCTAATAGAGTTACCTGAAGGATCAAAACGAGTTGGCTGTAAGTGGGTCTTCAAGACCAAGCGAAACTCGAACGGTAACGTCGAAAGGTATAAGGCCAGACTTGTAGCCAAAGGTTTCACTCAAAGAGATGGTGTTGACTATAAGGAGACTTTCTCTCCAGTTTCTAAGAAAGACTCTTTAAGAATTATTATGGCATTGGTGGCTCATAATGATCTAGAGCTCCACCAAATGGATGTAAAGACCGCCTTTCTGAATGGTGACTTGGAAGAGGAAGTGTATATGGACCAACCTGAAGGTTTCATCACTACGGGGCAAGAAAATTTGGTGTGTAAATTAAAGAAATCGATATATGGACTGAAACAAGCCTCCCGACAATGGTATATTAAGTTCAATAATACCATTACGTCATACGATTTTGTAGAAAACACACCGTTGATCGGTGTATCTATATGAAGGTCAGTGGGAGCAAGTTCATTATATTAGTCCTATATGTCGATGACATTCTTTTGGCCGCTAATGACATAAGTTTGTTACATAATTTGAAGAAATTTCTCTCTGATACTTTTGAAATGAAAGATATGAATGAGGCATCCTATGTGATAGGAATAGAAATATTCCGTGATAGATCACAAGGATTGTTAGGATTGTCTTAGAAAGGCTATATCAATAAAGTATTAGAGAGATTTAGAATGGAAAATTACTCAACAGGAATAGTTCCAATTCAGAAAGGGGACAAGTTCAGTGAATTACAATGTCCAAAGAATGATTTGGAACGGAAAGTGATGGAATCAGTTCCCTATGCATCACTGGTTGGAAGCCTGATGTATGCGCAAACATGTACTCGGCCAGACATCAGTTTCGCAGTTGGAATGTTAGGCTGATATCAAAGTAATCCTGGAATAGATCATTGGAAAACCGGAAAGAAAGTACTTAGGTACTTACAAGGCACCAAAGATTACATGCTTACTTATAAAAGATCAAGTCATCTTGAAGTAGTAGGCTACTCGGATTCAGATTATGCTGGATGTGTAGACTCGAGGAAATCTACATTTGGTTACATGTTTCTCCTGGCTGGAGGAGCAGTTTCCTGGAAAAGCGGGAAGCAGTCTGTCATTGCTACTTCCACTATGGAGGCTGAATTTGTAGCATGCTTTGAGGCTACTGTTCATGCATTATGGTTGCGGAATTTTATCTTAAGGCTTGGTTTGGTCGACAATATAGAAAAGCCGTTAAGAATTTTTTTGTGACAATTCCGCAGCAGTCTTCTTCTCTAAGAATGATAGGTATTCTAATTTTGCGAAACATATGAATTTGAAATACCTATCTGTTAAAGAAGAAGTGCAAAACCAAAGAGTGTCCATTGAGCATATTGGCACTGAGTTGATGATAACGGACCCGTTAACTAAAGGTTTGCCACCGAAAACATTTACTGGACATGTTGATCGGATGGGCATTATGGACAGGTCTTCGTACACTTAAAAGCCAATATTTAGATGCTCATATCATTGTGACACTCGTGAATTCAATTAAAGTTATGGTTTGCTTATGCTCTGTTATCTCTATTTAGATGTATACAATTATGGTTTGTGAGATAATTAATGACATATATGAGAATGACAGTTTAAAGTTTCAATGTTCCTCAGTAAAGTTATTATGAATTATGATGATCATGTGATGCATGGAAGGAATCATGTCGCTATAAGATGTGTGACCGCCATGATCCAATCATTTTAATTCAATTAAGTGTTGTGATTTGATGATCTTTAAGAATTGTGCGCACTTAATTATTATTGTTTCATCGAGTCATGACATGGACCAAGTGGGAGATTGTTAAATTAATTAACATGAGTGGTCCATGTCATTTAAAGTATGACTCAAAATAAAAGGTCTAATATGATGGTCGGTTAGGCATAACGGTAATTTGGGTCATCGAGTTTAAAATCCCTCCACTCTCCC
This sequence comes from Ceriops zippeliana, assembly GCA_037897445.1. NCBI lineage: Eukaryota > Viridiplantae > Streptophyta > Magnoliopsida > Malpighiales > Rhizophoraceae > Ceriops > Ceriops zippeliana. Next base: position 218,774 of record JBAPLH010000188.1, on the reverse strand, counting down.
TATTAAGAATAAACGTTACAGGAAAGGAATATGTGTATATATATCTTCCCCTATTAAGAATAACCGTTACAGGAAAAAGAGTATCTTCTCATTTAAGATAATTATTACAGAAAGAGAGGATCTTCCTATTTAATGTAACGATTATAGGAGAGGAAGACGTGTATATATATATATATATATATGCTATTACAGACCGTGTGCTTAACCATCAGAGAGAGAAAATGTAAAGAAAAGAAAGGGAAAAGAGTAGGAGAAAAGAGAGAAGCATTCAGGAACGAAACAGAAGAGGCTTCCCATCTCCACCGCGGGACATCAGCATAATGGACAACGGTATGTTGATTTCAATTACAGTTTTATTACTAGTATTCGCATAAAGAAAGATCCTGCAATATATGAAATAAGAATTTTATAAAGAGAAATTTTAGAAAAGTCCAACATTCTTTTGTGGTAGGATTATGGGAACGGACGAACGGTTTAAGCGTTACGGAATCCACACACACACACACACACACATATATATTGTCTGTTTCACACATACCTGTCGTTCTTAGAAGCGACTTTCTTCAACTTTGCACCTTTTCTTTTTCTACAATTCACGCTTTGCATTCTATCTGCATTCTGCAATGCAAAACTGCCATCGTTCAACATTTGACCTTGTCCGTTGCATTGTATGGGCGGGAAGACAGAATACTCACCAATTTTTTCTTCTTTGTAAAAAGGTTCACTCTTTCCTCGTACTGTGTGAGTTGCCCGAGCAAGGTTTCTATGTTGAAAGTTTGAGCATGCCGAGGGCAATCATGTGTGTACCAGGGTCGTTAGAGCCTCCAATGGGACGACAAATAGGCCCGATTAGTCATCTTAACGGGGCCAGTTTTGGATCATTTGAACCTTAGGTCTGGTTTGATTACTACTTTACGTGCAGGTCCATGAATCCACTAAGGCGAGGCATAATCATTTGGTTAAAGTTCATCCAAACTCCGTGTCATTCGGGCGGCGTTGAACAAGGCCGATAAAATCAAAAGAGCAAACTTCTACTATCGGCCCATTCAAGTTCCGTAGGCGATGAATCTCAGTGCCTTCTGCCTCGTGCCATTTGGGTTTCTTGCCTTCGAACGGCTCACTTTTGTCTTCCGTTGACCCAACAAGGCCCAATTTGTATTGGGACCCTTCGACTAGCCAGTTTTTTTTTTTTTTTCTAGAAAGCTGCCGTTCTAGAAATACAAGAGACTCCTGTTTTGTCCTTTTAGTTTTATAGTTTTTTTTAATTAAATTGTTGAGCTAAATGCATTTAAGTTTACCGGGGGGGGGGGGAACTAACAGTAGTGGCAAATAGGGAATATTAGAATAGAATGGGGAACACGAAAATTCAATGTTAGGAAAGAGAGTTCCCATTTTTACGCAATTTTTACAATTACGTGTGTGCTGCGCCAAAGGCTTGAAAATATAATATTCAAATTGTTGAATGACGGTGGGTAAAAAGCAAAAAAGGAGCACGACGACAGTACGTCTATGACGACGCCAGGTCCATAGTGGTCAGATTTTGTTCATAAAATTTGTATTCCTTCCCATCTATTTTCCCAAGTTCCATGGGTCTTTTTTTACTTTTGTTTGGAAGCCAAATGGTCTAAGGTTGTCCCCCCCCTCTCTCTCTCTCTCTCTCTCTCTCTCTCTCTCTCTCTCTCTCTCTCCCTCACCCTCATAACGCACTCTATGAGACTAATTAACACACCATGCCGCCATCACAACCAGAGCTGTTCGGGGGGAAGGAGGGTCAGCCCTTTGTTTTAGGAGACTAGACCTCTTTTCCACTCTCTTTCTCTCTCCTTTTATTTTATTTTTATTTTTAGAATTTAAGATTGAAGATGTACAGTCGTCTTCCTACAAAGAAGGCACTGGGTCCGCAAATAATTTCCGTAATAGAAAAAAACAAAAGAAAAGGAAAGTCGCAATTATGTCACAAATTGAATAATGACTTTGAATATTCAAATACATTTGAAATAAAAGGAAAAAAATTAATTAGATCATGGTACATGATAAATGCAAGAAACAAACGTGAAACAAAATAAATAAATAAATAAATAAATAAATAAATATATATATATATATATATATATATATATATATATATATATATATATATAGATATATATTACTGTCAGAATAGATAAATATAATGATGGTTCAACGTTGAACCTTGGGGAACAAGCATAATTAAATGCAGAGGATGAGGATTCATTGGTTTAGTCATTCTCTTCCAAGAGGAGGGGTACTCGCGTTAGATTTCAAAACTCAAGGCCTTAACGTAAAAAAAACCCCTAAATCTCCAATCCATCTTTTGACTCCCCCTCCAAGAAAATAAAGATCTCACCGCCGCCAACAGCAATGGCGCCTCCTTCTCTGCTAGGCCCGACGGAGCTTCGCACGCCAAAGGCCGCTGGGCCACCGCAAAGGCCCCATTCCACGCCCTCTGTTACCGATCCTTTCGTGAACGCTATGGTGGCCAATTTTAACGAAGTTGTCTCTCTGCCGCCCACCACCCATGGGCATCACCGAGAACTTTTCCGCCACCTTTCTCTCCTCCGGAAACCCTTGCCTCGATTTCTTCTTCCACGTCGTCCCCCGCACTCCACCGGAATCCATAGAGGAGAGTCTCCAGCTAGCTTGGGCCCACAACCCCTTGACCACTCTCAAGCTGATCTATAATCTCAGAGGCGTTCGTGGTACTGGAAAGTCTGACAAAGAAGGTTTCTACACGTCAGCGCTTTGGCTGCACCGTCTCCACCCTAATACCCTGGCCTGTAACGTTCCGGCTTTAGCCGATTTCGGCTATTTCAAGGACCTGCCGGAGATTCTTTACCGCCTTTTAGAGGGTTCCGATGTGAGAAGCATCCAGAAAGCAGAGTGGATCCTAAGAAAAAAGGGTAGAGGAGGAAACAAGAGGAGGTTCCGTGGCAGAGGCGGCGGTTACAGGCTCAACCGCCGGCACCCAAGGTTACGTGCTCCCTTTCAGCGCAACGATGATAACAAGAGCAAGAGAAACACGCCAAGTCTGTCCAAGGAGACTAGAATATCGAACGCAATGAAGAGAAGCCCAAATTGAGAAAGAAAGCGCCAGCAAAGCCAGGAAAGAGAGAAGAGTTACGATGGCCAAGAAAGTTCTCGAAAGATACGGCCGGGAGCCGGATTTCCGGTTCTTGTACGAGCGTGTATCGGATTATTTTGCTGAATGCTTGAAGCAAGATATGAGGCACTTGAAATCAGGGGAGAAAACGAAGGTCAGTCTTGCTGCTAAGTGGTGTCCATCTTTGGACTCTTCTTTTGATCGATCGACGTTGCTGTGCGAGAGCATTGCGAGGAAAGTCTTCACCAGAAAAGAATACCCTGAATATGAAGGGGTCGAAGAGGCACATTATGCTTACAGAGTGCGTGATCGGTTGAGAAAGGAGGTCCAGGTGCCGCTTCGCAAGGTTCTTGAATTGCCGGAGGTGTATATGGGTGCCAATAGCTGGGGTTCCATTCCGTATAATAGAGTCGCGTCCGTGGCCATGAAGTTTTACAAGGAGAAATTTTTGAAGCATGATGCCGAGCGTTTTTCAAAATATTTGGAGGATGTAAAATCCGGGAAGGCCACGATTGCTGCAGGCGCATTGCTTCCTCACGAGATAATTCAGTCTTTAAATGACGATGACGGTGGCCAAGTGGCAGAGTTGCAGTGGAAGAGAATGGTTGATGATCTTCTCCAGAGAGAGAAGTTGAAGAACTGCTTGGCTATTTGTGATGTTTCTGGTAGCTTGGCTATTTGTGATGTTTCTGGTAGCATGATTGGCACGCCCATGGAGGTATGCGTGGCACTGGGCGTGTTGGTTTCAGAGCTAAGTGACGAGCCGTGGAAGGGAAAGGTGATTACTTTCAGTGCAACCCCGGAGCTTCAAATCGTTGATGGAGAAAGTCTATTGGAGAAGACCCGATTCGTGAGGCAGATGGCTTGGGGCATGAACACCAATTTCCAAAGGGTGTTTAATCTTATTCTGGATGTTGCTGTTAAGGGGAATTTGAAGGAGGAGCAGATGATCAAGAGGCTGTTTGTGTTTAGCGACATGGAATTTGACCAAGCATCCAGCAATCGTTGGGAAACCGATTATCAAGTCATTGTGAAAAAGTTTACTGAGAAGGGGTACGGGAATGTGATCCCAGAAATTGTGTTTTGGAATTTGAGGCACTCAAGAGCTACGCCTGTACCTGTGACGCAGAAGGGGATTGCGCTAGTAAGTGGGTTTTCCAAGAACTTGATGAAGTTATTTCTTAATGGTGAAGGCACTATAAACCCCGAAGATGTCATGGAAGCAGCTATCTCCTGCGAAGAGTATCAGAAACTAGTTGTGCTGGACTGATCCCTCATTTACCTAGTTTTTATTACGTGCCTCTCTCTCTTCTCTCTCTCTCTCTCTCTCTCTCTCTCTCTCTCTATATATATATATATATATATATATATATATATATATATATATATTTTTATTTATTTTCTTCTTTTTTTAAAATTTTCTTCTTGTTTGTCCGAATGGGAATTGTACATCCTGCGCGAACCTGTAAACTCTATTTTTGGATGCAAAGAAAATAAAAGTGTCTGCACCTTAAAGAAAAATGGATGCTTTCTGTTCAGTTAGGACACTTAGGCCTCACTGGTCATAGCAGAGAGCTCGAATGCAACACAGCCAAGTGAAGCGCACATTTTGTTTAAAGTTCCATGGGAAAAGGCTGGCAGATCTATTAGTTTGAACGTGTTAGCAATCATTAAAAGGCTAGGAAATCCATTTTATTACTGGACTGTGCAGGTATTTCTATAACAGCAAAAACTACCCAGCATGGCGCAATTGTTTGTAGCCTCTTAAGTCACATTGGGCCGGAAGATTAATCGAGACCAGGGTTGTGCTCGGCTCCTTGCTCTTTGACAAGGTGTTCTTCCCATTAACCATTGGCAAGCTTAATTAGACAGGAAATTTAGACACCATGAGGAGGTATGACATGTTGTGGACTTCTTTGATTGGTAGACATTTATGTATGTCCTGTGATATAATACAGGTGATTTGACTGGTAAACATTTATATAATATGACGATGCATATAAGAGAGCAACCGTCCATAGTATACTATGGACGCAGAAAAACACTCCGCGTGACGATGCCATCTGCTTCCATAAGGAGTAGAAAAGTCTCAATGTTTGATCACTTTGAAGACCATTTCAGATCCAATTACCATTCCAACGGAGGAAGGTGCAGGGATCGATTCTTAGACATGACTCCGGCCGAGTCAGTCTCCGGTTCCAGTTTTGCATAGTTTCAGGCTTTTTTAGAAGTGTTTTATATCATTATGATGCTTGTCAAACACGGAGACCAGATTTATGTGACGAAATGACACGACACGAGTTCCACGCACACTGTACTCGCGGTAAAACTGGCACATTAATGTCGTTACCATTTGGTTCAAATAATTGATAGTTAGCTAGTAAGCATATATATAGTTAGTTAGTTCAAGTTGCTCACTTTTAAGTTAAACAAACGTGTTCAGTTGGTGGCGCTTTTGCGTCATAATAATTAGCACCGAATGGCAACATCACCACCTGCCAAGCAGAGCAGCGTCAGTGCGGCGGGGGCGAAGGCACCGAATAAGATTTTTGCTTTCAATCCCTCTCTCTCTCTCTCTCTTTTTTTTTTTTTTTAAAGGATTGAACGCACCACGCCACATTTTTTTAGTTAATAAGTTGGAAAGCCCACGATGTAATGGAATGGATTCGTTTGTTGTGTTTTCTTTTTTTCTCTCTTTCTCTTTTTTTTTTTTAAATATAAAATAGAAAAACGCGTAAAATAATATAAAATTAAATATACATTCATTACATTTAATTATTAAGAATAAAAAAATATTTTAACTATAATAATAATAATTATAACACATTTATTTTCAATTTATGCATATTAATATTTTTTGTTTATACTGTTAAAATATAATAAATAATGTTAATATTAAATGTTATTTAATAAATTAAATAATTATTTAATGTAGCATCAGAATTTTATCAATAAAAATAAATATATTTTATTCGAATAACATTTTTAATTCAATATTAAGATTTTAACTCAACAAAATTTACATAAAAAAATATATTAAAATATAATAGAAAATTTATATTTTACGGTTCATTACTTTAAATTTGAATGGAAGAGCCGTTGAGAAGAGAGAAAAAGAATCGGATGGTGGGCGCTGCCGAGTGCTTTTGATTTAACACGTGGGCGCAGTGGGTGTTGGCAACATGTCTTGATTTAATTTCAATCACGTGTTTTTGAAGAGTTGTTTTTCTATTTTGTTTACCTGACTTGCGCCGAGTCCACGTTACCTGCTATTGCACGGCAGCTTGCTCCACGCGGCCCACGGCTCCCCCGACAACACCAACCCCCCCCCCCCCAACCCCACCCGTCCAATTTACCACCACAATTCCAACCCCCACAGCCCTTCCCCTTGATGGACCCAAAAAGACGAAGGAAGTCCCCAAAGTCTCCTTCCAGTCTCTGCAACCTAAACAAAAGTGTGCGTTTATCATCATCATTATTATTATTTTATTATTTTATTTTTTCCTGACACCCATATTCCTGACGAGAAGATGTTGTGCCCGTTCCACGTATGTTTTGCTTCTAGATTTTTCAATTGCGTCCGATGATTGCTCTGTTCCCCCATTCTTTAGACTCGTTTTTTTTTTTTTTGAACCCTTCTTATTTCTTTGTTTACCAATAATCAGACCGCCCGTCTTGCCAGAAACCTTTCATATCTATATCTATATATATATATATATATATTTTTTTTTTTTGTAGGTTAATTTTAACAATTAAACAAGAACTTTCAATTTATTCATCAAAACATATATATTTTCCTTCTCCCGGGAACTTATCCAAACATGAATAGGCCTGCTACGATAACTTTGGATACTGCATTTTGGACAGCTGCTTTCGGAATATGTGATCCTGATTTAATGTCGTGATTAATTTGGATATGATACAAACTGATATGAGTAAATTTCATTCTTTTTTTTTTTTTTTTTGAGAGAGAGAGAGAGAGAATGAGTAAATTTCATTCTGAAAGTTAACAGAATCAATCAAAGTTTGGGACCATTGTAGAAATAAAATTTTGAATACCAGACCACGTGTAGAAATGAGTTCTTAAGATTGCCAGTGAGGAATTTAATTTCAAAAAAGTATTCAAAGAGTTATCGAGGTTCTTTCACCCCACGAATTCTTTTGTTTTATTTCCATCTACATACACATGATCACGTGTTTGAGGAAGTCAACAAAATAATTAATAATTTTTTTATCCGTTGCATACATCATATATATATATATATATAGAATATATGTATATATCTGCGCAAATTGAGAAAAGAATATGAGAAATAAGTTCCAGTTCAATAGCATGTAAAATAATAATAATAATAATTTATTGTGTATTCTTTAAACCAGTAATTAAAAAGAAGAAGAAGAAGAAAAAAAGAAAGAAAGAAAGAAAGAAAGAACAGTTCGTTTATGTGGAATTCGAGTCACCATAGTTGCGCCACTTAAAACAATTGTGACTAATTCCGCATCAATGTTCTAACAACTGTATGGGGACATCTCCCCCTCAACTTACCCAATAATACACATTGGCCATTGTTGTAGGGAAATAAAGAATTACAGTAGTAGTAGAGAGAGCATGGAACACACCCCAACACAACAACAACAACAACAACAACAAGAGGGTTGTGTGTGGGGGGGGGGGGGTAAGAAAACTCAGTCAAAAGTCCTTATGTCTGCTTTCCTAAAAAAATGAGGTGAACAAAATTCAGACATCTGAAATTTCTGAATAGCTCTAACAAGGAAAAGTGAGATTTGTTTTGAGAATTTAATAGGTCAATGTGCGTACAATTTTTCTTTGGTCGAACTATAAAACCGCGTGCACACGTCAATTACGAGTCCCCCGCCCTGTTTTATTTTTTTGTTGTTTTTTTTTTATGCCTCCTCTTTTTCTAATTGCTTGCACGAATACCACGTGCCATTTTTCTCTGACCAGACAGAGAGGGAGGCTTTTTTTTTTTTGAACTTTTTCCTTCTTTCTTTCTTTCATTTCGAGCAGGTAACGGGATAAAAAATGAATGGAGACTAGGGGATGGCTTCCGAACCATGAAACTCGTGCCTTTTAATTTTAATTTATTTAAAGTTCCCCCCCCCCCACCCCCCCTCCACAGTGTCTTATTTTCTTCCATGAGCCTTCCAACTTCAGCTTCAGCCAGAGAGAAGCCGCGGAGACTTGTCATTATTATTACAAAATTAAATACCAAACCAGAACGGCAAAACACGCCACCCTATCCCATCCCATTCCTTCGTCCTTCGAATATCAAAAGGCTCACATAACATACATAACCCCGTCAGTTGTAATAAAACACGGATCGTTGCCACCCAAAAAAAAGAAGGGGAAGTTGTCAAGATGTCGTCGAGAGCAACGGTTGAGCTCGATTTCTTTGGCAGGGCGAAAGATTGTTCTTTCAAGCCCCGCCTTCCTCGGTGCCTTCCTCACCAGAGAAGCTTACGAGGTCGTTTTCTTCCTCTCTCTCTCTCTTTGTTTTTTGTTTTTTTTTTTTTTTTTTTTTTAGTCTTGTTTTTCGTTTTTATGTGTTATCGTTCGTGCGTGTTAATGTTGTATGGGTTGCCCGGCAGATATCCAGAGTGCTATCTCCAAAATCAACCCCGAGCTTCTCAAGTCGGTGATTGCCTCTGGTTCTGCCAACCAGAGTCTGGAAAATGCCAATCAGTTTGACTCCATGAAGGCGTTCTCCGTGCCCTCTCCTCCTCTTCCAAAGTACGCATGTCATGCCTGCCCGTCCTTTGATATTTTTTTATTTTTGTCCTAATTTTGACGACAAGATTATCGTTTTCTTTTTTCTTGTTTCCCTTGTTTTTGTTTTTGCTTCCCTTCTTAAGACCGACTCAGGAGAATTCTTGCGAAACGGCCCCTCTGACCATTTTCTACAACGGCACCGTCGCTGTTTTCGACGTCCCCAGAGACAAGGTAAGCGCTTTGGCCTTATGAGATAATAAACGGAAACAAAATAGTCAGGAGTTTTGAATTGATCCTCGATATTCATTCTGCTCAACCTAAAATTGAACAGGCGGAAAGCATCTTGAAACTTGCTGTTGACCAAACCGACCCGAAAGCTGCAGCTGCTGCTTCGACTGATCAACAGCAGCTGCTCGAGTCTCTTAATGGAGGTTCGTCCCTGTTGAAATTTTGCTTTTCAAATTATAATTTTGTATTTGTCGTTGATGACAAGAATAATGGGAATTATTATGCTCTTTAACATTTGGTTTCTTTCAGATCTGCCAATACTTCGTAGAAAGTCACTGCAAAGGTTCTTGGAGAAACGCAAAGAGAGGTAAAACCAATTCGTCTTCTTCTCTTCATTTTTTCCTTTTATAATTGATTTTCGTGCATGAAAGCTTGGAAAGAAAGAGCGTGTTCATAATTATCAAAAGTTCTGTTACATTTGCTTATCTTATCGTCTTGTTTGCTTGGTTTCGGATATTTATTAAAGTTCTAATGGGAAAATTGATTCTTTTCAATTGGGGGATTAATCTTACTAACGGACTCTTAAAAATTAGGAAAATATACTCTTTTTAACATTTTAACTTAGTTTTAAATTGTGGATGGATAAATACATGTTGTAAGTGAAGATAAATCCCCAGCTTAAACGCGAAAAAGAAAAATCAATGCTGCTTCCACTAAATGTTTTTTTTTTTTTCTAAATAAAAAATTTAATATAGGACTGCTCAAACTTTTGGTAAAAGTTTTTCTGGCTAATAGTTTTTATGAGTCCCAAGTAATTGTCCCTTCGTTAAGAATTAAAATGCAACAAAAGGGTTTCATAAAAATTTTAGCATTTATAAGTATTTTGTTTTGTTTTTTTTTTTTTCAAAAAGATGTTTCTCCTTTGGTAAAGCCTAAAGAGTTTTATCCGTGCGAAACAGCTGGGGGCTCAATGCTTCTGTCTTCTGTTAAAAATAATGAAATAAATGCTTACCGCGCGACCAATATCATACCTTAGTGGCAAAGAAATTAAACGTATTTCTTTTTTTTTTTTTTGGTGGCGTGGGTCATACGGTGCATGTAAGTTGTGACGGTGAATTCAATTCTTTTAAATGGTTCAAATCTCCGTGTTGGAGCGACAGAGAAGCACCCGATGTAACGGGCTGTTAGCGTAACACGTTGGTTCAAGTTCGTTGAAAAAGCTTGTAATCTGCCAAAGCATAAAAATAAACATCTTTAATTGATGAATTCATCATGCCGCACCGTCATTTTTCTAATCCATCGACGCTCAATTGCACAGTTTACATATCTGATTGGAGTTAGTGGCCATGTGTTTACCATTTAAACGGGAAAACGCAAGGAACTTTCCTTTTCTGGAGAAATAACACGCGGCTTCGATGTCTCTTGCAGATTGACTCTGGCTTCTCCTTATGCCTGCAAGCCTAACTTGCGTTTTTAGACCAAGCAAGAGGAGCATAGAGCACTTTATTTGAGGCCCCCACAATATAAAAAGGCACGGACTAATATATGGTTTGTGAATCGTCGTGTTATTGTTTCATTATTATTATTATTTGTCTTCTTTGTTACGTGGTGGATCGCTGCCCTGCTTTTGGGGGGCTTCCTACTTTTGACTCGCTTGGTCTAAACACAAGAAAGAAACTCGCCGGCTTTAGTGGAGGAAGATCGGGTGGCTATCGTTTTGGTTCAAGATGCACGTTTTAGTATAAGGCGATTTTCGGTTTTCTAGGCTTACTTCCTGGGAACTTAGTATATATCTATCTAATTTAAGGCTACGTGCCTATCTTCTTTATCTCTGTAAGATTGACATTATGGGCCCCCCAAACATTTTTTTTTTTTTCAAATCATGCTTCGTTATGTTTATTTTGCTATTTTCTTGGAGAAAGTTGTCATTCATAACTATTTTGTTTGACAAAAATATCGTTTTAAGAGTATGTGGCTTTTTCTTTTTTTTTTTGTGTATTATTTTGGTTTTCGGATATTAATTTTAATCAATCGAGGAATCATTGTTAAAAGTCCGAGGCACGCACAAATATCAATTCGGCCGATGCTCAAACAAATCACCTTTTTCTTTTGGAAATTGGTGGTCAGTTCAATGGGTTCACTGGGCCTGTGAGCCCAAATTATGAACTATTGTTTTTTGGAGTTGACCCAATTAAACACCACCGAAGAGAGAAGATGACCCAAAAAAAAAAAAAAAAAAAAACGAACAAAGAAAAGAGGCACGTCTACTACTCCTTGGCAAAAGTAGATGTACCAGGTTAAGATTTTGAACGCTGGAGTAGGGACTAGAAAACTTTGTAATTTCGTTAGGGAGCTCCAAAGTCCATTTTCAGCGTTACGTTCCAGGACCAAGGTGCGCCGAAGAGTAAAAGAAAATTCCGAGCAGGGGCATCTCCTTGGGGGGTCGGTTTTGTTGGCATTATATTTTTTTATTTTTATTTTTTGGTTCACAATCATATCAAAGTGCAAGAGGTAGAAGGCATGGCTCCAAATGACAATCCCAATTCAGTCCAAAAGTTTTATGCATAGGGCATACTGTAACTGTACTTGGCATGGCACAACTATGCAAAAAATTTCCTACGTAGCTGTCAATGATGGTCGACCCACTTACTACCGGCATATTACCCTACTCTGCCCTACTTAACGCCTGCCCAACAGCCAGGAAGCAAAAACGAGCCTAATGGCGAATGACAAAATTAAAAAAAATGGAACTCACATCTATTATCTGGATGAAGCTCAAAAAGCAGAGTTCAGACAGAAAAAATATTAGAACAGAAAAGGACGGGCTCCATCCAGACTCCCAGCCGTCGTAAATACCAAATAAATATTCTATTTTATATATGAAAAGCAAAGCAGAAGAGCTTCGAACCGTTGTCCGAGGTAGGAAGTTAAAAATTAATTTTTTTTTTCATAAAAAAAAGCAGCTGGAAAAAGCAGAAAGAGTAAATCTGAAAACTAAGATTCGAACGCAACAAAAAATAGAACGAAATAAAAGAAGAAACATGGGAAGCAAGATTGAGGAGGTGAGTGAGCATCAGTTTTAAAAAGCTCGAATTTTGGAGCCTCATGGTGTTAATCAGCAATCTCTGTAATTTAAAATGATATTTCTCTCATCATCTGCTCCTCTACTCCATCCTCAAGTCTTCCCATCCATCCATATCCAAAATTCACATCACATTTGACAAAAAAAAAAAAGAAAGCTGGAGATAATCATCACGGCAACACGAAAGCACAAATCAGAAAAAAATAGACAACCAATAACACAAAAGCATCCAACCAATTGAGGCGAGTCGGCTGTACTACTCTCTAGTCCACTATATGTCGAGGTCTGGCGCGTTTATATAGACTACCAACCCTAATCGCTCTTTTTTTCTTTTCTTTTTTTTTATTTCTTTTTCATTTTTTTCGCATATGTGACGTCGTTTTGCATCTTCAAATTAACGTTGTAAATTGGCTCTTCAACGCCCGTTCCTTTTTATTCTTCTTCTTCTTTTTTAAATAATAGGTTTTTAAACTCATAAAACGCCGCGTTTCTGTCTGTAACTTTGCTTTCTTCTTCTTCCTCCGTTCTTCTCTCTCTCTCTCTCTCTCTCTCTCTCTCTCTCTCTCTCTCTCTGTGCCTTAAATTTTACCTTCGGCTTCATTTTGGACCTTTTTTTTGGGGGGGGGGGTTCTTTTTCTGGTATTGTTCGCAGGAAGGGGCGCATGACCAGTCTGATCTTCCGGTGCAGAACGGTTAAATTTGCCCAACACTGTAAAAAAAACGGCTGGCAATGTTTCTCGCTGCGAGGTTTGAGTGCCCAGCAGTCACGCGTTTATCCTCTACGCGAGCGCGAGTTCGACCCTCATGCTTACGGCGCCATGCTTCAAAACTGTATCCAAAACGGTGACCACATTACGGGCCAGGCTCTTCACTGTCAAATTCTGAAGCTTGGTGATTGCTTGGACTTGTTCGCTCGCAACATTTTTCTGAACATGTTCGTGCGGTTGAGCTCCGGTTCTCTGTCTGATGCAAAGAAAGTGTTCGATGAAATGCCCGAAAGAAACACTATATCTTTCGTTACTCTAGCTCAGGGTTATGTGCAGGATTTGAAATTTACTGAGGCGACGGGGTTGTTTTTAAGGTTGCATAGGGATGGGTACGAGCTCAACCCATTTGTGTTTACTACATTTTTAAAGTTGCTTGTCGCTGCGGATTGGGCAGAGCTTGGTTTTACCATTCACGCTTGCATTTATAAGCTTGGTCATCAGTCTAATGCATTTGTTGGGACTGCTTTAATTGATGCTTACTCTGTTTGTGGTCGTGTTTACAGTGCAAGGCAAGTTTTTTACGCCATTGCATACAAGGACATGGTTTCTTGGACAGGGATGGTAGCTTGTTATGCTGAAAATGATTGTTTTAGGGATTCCTTGCAACTCTTCTCTCACATGAGAATGGTTGGGTTCAAACCTAACAAATTTACTTTTGCTAGTGTCCTAAAGGCTTGTATTGGATTGGAGGCCTTTCATCTGGGGAAAGGTGTGCATGGTTTTGCTTTGAAAACTTGTTTTGAGACGGAGATTTTTGTTGGTGTTGCTTTGCTCGACTTATATACTAAGTCTGGGGATGTTGCTGATGCTCTGCTGTTATTCGAGGAAATGCCCAAGAATAATGTGGTTTCTTGGAGTTTCATGATTGCAAGGCATGCTCAGAACAATCAGAGCAATGAGGCTCTAAAGCTATTTGGTCAGATGAGACAAGCTGCGGTTCATCCTAATCAGTTTACATTTGCTAGCGTGCTGCAAGGTTGTGCGAGTTTGGAGGGTTTAGATTTAGGGAAGCAAATCCATTGTCTTGTACTTAAGGTTGGCTTGGATGCCAATATTTATGTTTCAAATGCTTTGATGGATTTGTATGCAAAATGTGGAAGGATGGAGAATTCTGTAGAACTCTTTTTGGAAACTTCAAGTAGAAATGAGGTGTCTTGGAACACTCTGATTGTTGGTTATGTGCAGTCAGGTGACGGGGAGAAGGCATTGAGTTTGTTTAGAAACATGCTTGAATGCCAACTTCGGGTAACTGAAGTGACTTACTCTAGTGCTCTTCGTGCTTGTGCTAGTTTGGCTGCAATGGACTCAGGAACTCAGATTCACTCCTTGTTGTTGAAAACTCCCTATGACAAGAATATTGTGGTCTGCAATGCACTACTAGATATGTATGCTAAGTGCGGGAACATCAAAGATGCTCGGCTAGTATTTGATAGTTTGCAAGAACGTAATGAGGTTTCATGGAATGCTATGATCTCAGGATATTCAATGCATGGTCTAAGTGGCAATGCAATCAATATTTTTGAGATGATGCTTGATGCGGAATTTAAACCAAATAAGTTGACTTTTGTTGGGGTCCTATCTGCATGCTGCAATGCAGGACTCTTAGATAGGGGACAAGCCTATTTTAAATCCATGATACAGGACTATGGCATTGAACCTTGTGCTGAGCACTACACCTGTATGGTCTGGCTTTTAGGTAGATCAGGTCGTCTTGGTAAGGCTATTAAGTTGATTGAAGAAATTCCATTTGGGCCCAGTATTATGGCCTGGCGTGCCTTACTTGGGGCTTGTGTCATCCATAACAATATTGAGCTTGGTAGAATCTCTGCTGGGCATATTCTTGCCATAGAGCCCCAAGATGAGTCAGCCCATGTGCTATTATCAAACATATATGCCAATGCAAGGAGGTGGAAAAATGTGGCTTCTGTTAGGAAAGGCATGAAAGAGAAAGGAGTCAAGAAATTACCTGGTTTGAGTTGGATTGAAAACCAGGGCAATTTTCATTACTTCACAGTGGGGGATGCTTCCCATCCTGACAAGAAACTGATCGATGCAATGCTGGAGTGGTTAAATATGAAAGCTAGGAGGGCAGGTTATTCTCCTCATTTTGATGCTGTTTTGCATGAAGGGGAGAAAGATGAAAAGCAACGCCGTTTGTGGTTGCACAGTGAAAGGCTGGCTTTAGCTTTTGGTTTAGTTAAAACACCACCCAAAAGCTATATTCGCATCATTAAAAATCTCAGAATATGTGTGGACTGCCATGCTGCAATAAAACTAATATCAAAGATTGTGGAACGAGGTATCGTTATGAGAGATCTGAATCGGTTCCATCACTTTGAGGATGGAGTTTGTTCTTGTGGGGACTATTGGTGAGTGAGATGCTTTTTGAGATCTTGATTACTCTGAGGTTTCTGTCTCCATCAGAATGTTTATTGCCATGGTGGTGCATAAAATGGAGCAATCATAGCCTTGTTGCTTTTTAGGTAAGCTAAATCTGTTTAAGGATTTTATTTCAGTTGATGCAGCCCCGACAAGTGAAACTTGAGATAAATTCTTAACAATTCTTAATTTTGATGACTAAGATTCTTTGTATACCTTTTCATTTATGACTTTAATGTATCTCGTATACTGTAAAGTAGTGCTATCAATTTGTGATTTTAGGACAATTAAGTGGGAAAGATGGAGTCCTATTTAGGCTGTTCGCTGCTACAATACAGTTTGCCAATTGAATCTATTCCTTTGGGTTTTTGACTTTCATATTTTAGAAACATCTATTGTATGTCTTTTGAGTAACACGACCATGTAGATTCTACTGGACAGAGCATTATCAGTACTCTCTGAAGTGTTTCAGGTTCAGAACCTGTTATTTTGTTTCACCCTCCTGTCTCATTGGCATTTCTCTTCCTTGCAGAGTAACATTAATCTGTCCTTCGCCAGTATTGCTCAGGGCTAGGCTATTTTATATGCCAGCTTGGATAACATGGTTAGAACAAAATAGGGAAGGACCCTAAACTTTGGACAGTACAGTTGAGCTTGACATTCTGATTTGCAGCCATCTTTTCAGTTGACTCACGATTCATATTTAATCTAACTCAAATGCTGACTGACTCACATATAATCAACTCAATTTTTACTAAATCTTTTTCTGAACAATATCATGCCTGTTAGATGATCATATTCTTTAACCACGGCACCTTTCTATGAGCTTCATTCAATTGTTATTTTTCTCACTTTTAGTTGCTTTGCTGCATATAGTCATTTCTTTATTATTATTATTATTATTATGGGTTTTGAATTGTTTCCCAATTTATCTTTGACTTTGTAACGCATATTTCATGCAGAGAAGTGTAAGTGTTCACATCGTATTTTCCTGGAGTCTTGCAAAAGGACCTGACACGTGCCATCCAACATGCTTCACCATCAATTTCACATCTTCATCTGGCTAAATGGATCCCACATGAATAGCAGGTTCATGCAGTCAAGGAATGCAGTACGTGAGATGTGATTGTATGCCTCTACATTTTATTTGCTAACAATGAATCTCTGTAGAATTGTTCTTTTTAATTTTTTAGCAAAAGGCAACCATTTTTACTACATCTGAATTATATTTGAATAATATTTGTACCTTAAAACTGAGAAAATTACATAAAGATGCATATCCCTCAAAAAAGGACTTGATGCACATTTTATCTTTCATGTTGACCATGCTATTTCAGTTTTGGCTGTGCAAGTCATTTGCAATTATCTGTCAGTACTTAATGTTCTGCTGCAACTTGTTCAAACCATTGGGACTGATATACAGGTACTAATAATCTTTTTGTTGCTGTCCTCATAATATTTCTTAATTTTAGAAATTTAGCATTTCAGAGGCTGTTATAAACTCTCTCCAGACAAAGCTTTGGCAGTATGCCAGCTCCTTACTAATTTGGTATGGAAGTTGAAATATGTCAAAAAGTTTTTTCTACCCGTGACTACTAAGTCACAATGGAGTATCTTTTCCATTACACCAAGGCTTTCCCCTCCGAATTAAATCATTCCTAAACCTAAAAATTGTGCTTGTTGGATAGCAATGGTGATAATTTTTATAATCCTTTGAACTCCACTTGGGTTCATTGTATGTGGGTGATTGTTGCAATGGTAAATTTGAAGTGTGAAGCTCATATGTATTTTGAATTTTGAGATCCCCTTTCTCATCTTTCTGATCACATCATGGCCATTAGCAGAGAGAGGTTCCAATTATGTCTCAATTTGCTCCTTGGTGATGATGTTGACCTTTGTTGTGGCTTGGGTTTCAGGGTTGAAAGTTTCTAATCCTCTAGCCCCCAATATTGGAAATACTTTTGAAAGGAATGGACATCTTTAGCAACTACAAGGTGCTTTCCTGGCCTGGCCCAGTCAAACTGGAGCTGGACCGGAACAAACCAGTGCCTTCTCTTCTAATTTCACGGGTCAAACAGCAGCTTCTGCTCCTTTTACTTCTAATCGCTACAACTGGTAACACAGAAGAGACTTGTTTTCTTAAGGTTTCTCAAGGCTTACTTCTAATGCTGCTGTTGAAGTGTCGCCAAATGAGCAGGCTATCTGCCCATCATTTTCTTGGGGCTTCCCCTTCAGGGGGTTCTCATCTGGGAGAACATGGAACGAACGTGATAGAAATTTCTGTCCATGCAAATGTTGTCCATCCGTGTAATAGCAAGTCTCTGTACTGAAAGTCAAATTATTTATTGGTATATTGATATTTGGATAAATGTCCTTTGCTATACGCCACCTCATTTTATCTAAAGGCTTATGATGAACCAGGTCTTTTGTGTCCCAAAAACAAGTTCCATTTCCATAATTCAACTAGCTTTTCACATTATGCTTCATTGACCTCTAAGAAAGCAACAGTTGAACTTACAAAATAGGGGGATTTCATGTATTGGTGAGCTGCTTATTAGGAAATAGAATGGACAAACCACCTGCCCATTACTGTCACCATCACCTGCTCTTAGTCAATTATTCTGTTGGACTTTTATTACCATTTGACTTGATTGTAATCTTATCCTATTAACTATAATTTCTTAGTGGTTGTTTATCTTCATTGCTTAAAAAAGAATGTCTTAGTGCATGGGACTCTCATGTTATTGGATATGAGAAAGTGTCAAATGTATGTAGCCTTACTCTTATTTGACAAAGAGACTACATCCATGACTCAGTTACTATGACCTCTAGGTTACAGTTGATTAATCTTACCACTACATCAAGCTTCAATCAAGTTTTTAACCCTAGCATGACTTTGATAGCTTTCAGCTAAAATATTTTATGATAAGATCCTTTAGATTATAAGTGTGTATCTGAACGATAAAAGTAGGAATCTATCGTTGTTGGCAGAGTTAGTGAAAATGACTTCTCGTTGCTTCCAATGCGAGCAAAATCAAACAGGAAAGTGAGGTTTAACATACATGAGAATGAATGTTCTGTCCTGTCTTTTGTATAATTGAGTGGTCTTGCTTTTTTGGGTCACTTTAGAGCTCATTGAATTCATTTCCTTCAATGTCTCAGTTATGGTGCATGATCTACTTGTTTCAACAAGTATGATCAAGTGCATGCTCGTATGTTTGAAGCCTAGCATGATAATTGGTAGATAACCATTTTGGTGAAAAAAAAATAAATACAAGGTGATACTGGTTCTTTTTTTATTCCTTGTGAGAAATTTTTTTGCAACTCTTGTTAAAATGAAGCCAAGAAAAACTCAGTGACAGTTTCTGACATATTTGTTTTAATTTCAAGGTAGCAGATTCAAATTGCTAGAATGCCTCCACA
Organism: Ceriops zippeliana; assembly: GCA_037897445.1. Lineage (NCBI taxonomy): Eukaryota > Viridiplantae > Streptophyta > Magnoliopsida > Malpighiales > Rhizophoraceae > Ceriops > Ceriops zippeliana. The sequence goes on along the minus strand of JBAPLH010000188.1, from coordinate 200,043 downwards.
ACTTAAAACTATGGTTGCAGTTGACAAGGTTGGCTCAAGTAGGGGAGGAACTACTTCGCCACGACCATCTGGTTGTTACATTCGGATTCATCTGGATAATGCAGAACACGCTTTCTCGGGTAAGCAAGAAACAGGTTGCATTAGCGTGATTTCCTAGTAGGATATGGTTTGCTTCAGCTTATGATCTTGTGGGATGAAGATGGTTCGAGGTTGCTGCAAGAGTAGATCCATTCAACGGGACGATGTTCTAGGGTGTCTCAAGGGTTTGTGCAAAGTCTTTATGGTTTCCAGCTATAATTTGCAGGCGACAATTTTCTTCTTTCTCAGTTAGAAAGCCAATACATAATGGGTGTGTCCCCGTTGTTACATGAAAGGCGAATGCTTCATGCCGTTAGCCTCTCTGGCGAGGTTACAATCACTCACTTAACCATCAATAATTAAACAAATGAAGAATGTGAACACATGCTAGAAGGCATAACGACTTGATTACTGCTGGAAGTGCATGCTTTCTGGGTATGAGCCCATCATCTATTTGCCATCTAGATTTGGACGATCGTGAGCTAACAACAAACGCTGCAATACCATTCCTCGTACCAGTTAACAGTTTCCGCTTCCAAAAGCCTCGTTTTGGTCAATGTTCCAAGGGCGATTAAAATGGACTTATGAGTGTTATAGTACCTTTTCTTTCTTTTTTTTTTTTATATATAAAACTTATTTTCTACTTTCCCTCCCTTTTCCCCTCTCCCAAACACAACGTAAGAAATTAGGCGGACTATCAAATGATGACATAAAAATGCCCTATTAACATATTCAAATCCAAAATAAAAATTAATAAGTATGGTATAAAAAAGTAACTGAATCAAATAAACGACGTCACTGGCCTCTTCCCTGTTGTTTTTTATTATTATTTTTATTTTTATGATCTCGTGTACTGAATGCTGGACACCGTGCACATTTCATCGTTTGCTTGACCATAAGAGAGAGAGAGAGAGAGGAACGAGCCATCCATCAAATCAAAGAGGGCCTTTGATAGATGTGGATAAATAATATACGGTGAATGAGTGATGATGGGTGGCGATATTATGATTAGTATTGCAAGAAAACATGAAAAAGTTTTTTAACCAATGAGTGCGCTTACACATTGGCAGGATTCACATTTTGATGGATTTTTTTAATTATACATCAAACGTAGACGTGACTCAACCATGACAGGGAGACCACCCCCAATCAGTCCATCCCCTGTTGGCGTTCCCCAATCGTCACATAAAGCCAAGCTTTTATTCCCCCCCCCCCCCACCCCTAAAACATATACTCTCTCTCTCTCTCTCTCTCTCTCTCTCTCTCTCTCTCTCTGTGCATAAGATATGGTTTTTTTTATGTAACAACTGGTATATTTATAATTTTTTATGATAAAAAAATAGTCCGCCTCATGGGACCAACCTAATACCAAATTTAAAAAAGGGATGATAAAGCAGCAACTTTCAACGTTCATGCCTTCGGCTTCATATGGTTGGAGAAAAGAGACGTGCAATATCGTGTACGCAATACAATAGAGATTTTGTTTTCTTTTTTTCTCTCTGTTTTTTTTTTTTTGGGGGTTAATTTTTTCAATGTGCTAGGAGGAAGTTGGTTAAAATGCGGCTCATATAATCAAAAGGATAATTCTCATGTTATGAAAAATCATTTCTCTTCCAGTCAAATAAAATTTGAACTTTAATTATTCGAAAGCACAAATTTTTTATAGTATGGGAATATTCCATTGGATACATTTAACTACGCTTTCTATTTATATTCCACTCTAAGGATTGGCATGCAACGTGCTGACCAATAACTAATTAATAAATAACTTAATTTGTTGTATGGCCATATGACACAAGCAATTAATAAGTGAAACCAGGCATTACCAATTACTCCCTTTCCCCCACCCCCCCCCAAAAAAAAAAAAAAAAAGGCAATTAGGGCCGTTTTCTATAGTGTGGTGGGGCCCACAAATCAAGTCCGGCCTTTGCACGCGTAGTCAAGGAAGTATTAAAAAGAAAGCCGAAAAGAGTATATATATATATATTATTTTATGTAAAAAAATGAGCGCGGAATTTCATGGATCCCAGCACGACGGAGAGGCGTATGATATGACGTCGTAGGCCATCATTAACCCTAGAACCCTCAATGTTCTCTATCTACGCGCATGATGAACTGCCGAGGAAGGTTTTATTTATTGGAGAAAGAAAAATTGGATGGACGTTCTATGCCTCCTCATACCACATTACGTGATGCGGCGGAAAATAAAATTATAAAATTATTTGTAACATCGATTTTGGGGTTTGTATTTGCTAGTGTAGCTACTTTACCTCGGTTAATAAACAATCATTGTAAAGTAGTGTCGTTTGCTTTTGTCGTCCTAATCTGGGGGAAATCAGAGCCCGCGTGTTTTCTAGGCCAAAATATTTTACGAGCAACCGCAACCGGACCCCCTCTCCCCCCCCCCCCCCCAGTCCCAACACACAAAAGAGGTTTCGCCGTAGAATATTTGATTATCTGTTTAAAACTCACAATTGCTTCTGATCGATTGTTTACTGGAACTGTACAGGGGGGTGCTTAGTTGGTTGGAATTAACCCTACTAAAGTAGTTGTATAACGAGTGGAGACGTCATTATTTTGTGTTCTACTTGTAATTAAGAGGAATCGTTGGCAATGCATTATACCATCATATGCATGGAGATGGATGGAGGAATGATTATTATGTTGTAAGTAATATTATACTTTGTTTGGGCACGAACTTTCCACGGTGCATATAAAAGCAACATTGGGGTGGGGGCTGGGGGGAGGAAAACAGAAGCTATGATTATTGGCTAGCTTTATCTAGGCTTGGTTGATTAAATGGTTCCGCCCTTTTCATCGCGATGATGATTTACATGCATATGAGCCTTACGACGGTGCTGCTTTTGTCCCTCGTGACATTTTCGTTGTATTAATTGCTGTTTATGTAGGGATCAAAGTTAATGCTAGATTTTTTTTTTTTCGTTCAATATTACTAACACGTAGCTGGGGGTCTAATTAGGTCCGATTTTTGTTGTTTTCCCTTTTGATAGATGAGCGCGGTACAAAGTTAAATAGGACAGTAACATTTTCTTTGTAAGATTTTCTAAACCTTGCAGCTTAAATTTTATCAAAAGGACAAAAGAAAAAAAAAAAGCGTTTGACCTCATTACACACACACACACACACACCAAATAAAAATAAAATAAAATAAAAAATGAGTGTCCTTTGTATGTGTATTATTGGGGATTTTTCATTAACTAAAGAATAGAACTCTCGGCTTCTTTCATGAGTCCTGAATGCTGCATTCGGAGGGTACTCGAGGGGCCTGACTCAGGCCCATTGGAGATTGTGCGTGCGATCCAGTGGGAGACCCACCCCCCGGGGGGGGGGGGTGGGGAAGAGAGTGAGAGAGAAGGGAGTGGAAAAGGTGATACACAAGTCAATTTGGTTGTAATTGTAAGTACCCCTTTGGTGGTAAAACTCATAATCAAAGGTAGACGTAGATAATGATAGTATGGAAGAAAGTGGCAGGTTGAGTAAAGAAATCAATCGCCGAACCAGCCGGCCAAGACAAGAAAAAAGAATAAAGTAATTAATAGTGCACAGATACACATGAATGACATATCGTATCGTGTTCCTCACACACACACAGAGACATATATATATGTGTGTGTGTGTGTGTGTGTGTGTGTGTGTGTGTAGAAGAACGTGGGGGATCGGAAATGATGAGGTTGTAGTAATGATGACGAGTGGGAAGCAATGAAGAACTGATTGATGAATAAGAATTAAAAAATGAATTAAAAAAAAACAACGGAAATGGGATGGCAAAAAAGAAAATTAAGTAAACTAAAGGACAAATAATGGGAATGAAATTTTTAGGGCTTGGTGGCATGCAAAGGCTTGAGTTGCCATTGTTCCCATTTGCTTTTTAAAATTCATCGTGTGATTAAGATTGTCGTGGAACTAGGAATTTCCTATGCATGTGCGCTTTATAATTGATTTCAAACAAAGCGTGCCTCTGCTCCTACACAGACCCCAGTTTGAACCAAATTAATATATATCTATGTCGCATCTGTTAAATTCTAATTGCTGTTTCTCTCTCTCTCTCTCTCTCTTCTGTAACCACTTAAAATGATGTGCTGCGTTCATCTCTCAGAAGAGACCGCCCCAAAAAGAGCATTCGAGTAAATTTAGAATGGGAGAATATTCTGAACTGTAGACGTGGGAGAAAGAGCATTGCTTTGCAATATTCAAAGGGGGGACATGCAACACAAAGTGCTAATCGATCTCAAAAAAGAAAGGAGAAGAGAGGGGTGGGGGACTTATAGAAAGTTGGCCCCCTTTTCACTTTGGAATGATCACCCCACAAAACAGTCCACTACATGTAGAGGCCATTGCCAAAATTATCCACCCAGCCTAACAAAAGGGCACCTCTCTTTCCACGTAATTATCATCCACCATCAATAGACACCCAACCCTACATTTCCCTCCATGACCCGTCACTGTCACAAGATTGCAAAAGAAAGCATGTTGTGTGCTTTTTGTCTGCGACATGGGTTTGCCATTGATTTGCAGAGAGATTGAGAGTTGCGCCTTTGTTACACCACGATCTAGCCCATTTAAACTTGGAAACGGTGATCTAGAACATGTTGGGCATACCAATTCAGAGTGTTCCGTCCACATGTTTATGTGAAAGAATTTGATTAAAATGACTTATCAGTTACTCTTTTTTTCTTAGCTCATCGGAATTAAGTCTACATTATTTTGAGGAAAATTTGAGAGTCTGAATCTCAAGCCCCCTTAAAAAACTTTACTCTTGTACCTAACAATGCCTAGTGTTTTTAAATTGAAAAATTCTTCTCCAAACAACATCAACAACAACAACAACAACAAAAAAGAGAGAGGTTGTAATTTTATATGAAAAAAAAATTCAAAGAAATGCCAATGTTTTCTGGAGTAAAATCATTAGAGGATTACTGTTTACATGCTTAATGTCTCCAAATTAAAAGGCGGAAATATTGACAATAGATTAGAAAAGAAGGCAACTGCGAGAAACACTCCGCAGCCAATTGAAATCAATTAATATTCACAATTTTTTAATCTGCTTTGCTATATTTATAAGCCAAGTTCCAACAAGGGAACAATCTTTGCTTAGAGAGGAAGGGTTCGACCTAATTTCTCAAAGGTTGTTATTTTAATTCCCCTGTTTTGTATTGAAACTAATAATACTAATAACTTTGCCTTGGCTTCTTTTGACATGATGGAGCAGGCTGAGGAATCAAGTTTACAATTCACACTCACACACAGAGCCTTTTTACAAGGGAACACGGCTCAAGTGTATGAAGAAGCGTGAACAATTGCATCAGAAAAGGCTGTTCATTTCCCACTTTTGAAGCCGCATTGAAGGATTGACATAAATCAAACGCATGGAAATGGCTTAAAGCGCCAAAGAGCACCAAATCAGAGCTCAGTCTCCGTACTTTGTCAGATTAACCTCTTTTGTAGTTAGGTTAACCTAGCCGCCGTTAACTTCTTGCAAGCTGCTTAATTTGATTTCTTTCGCTTGCTTGGATTCGAGAAGCTACCAGCTGCTGCTGCAGCTGCTCGGTATACGTTGAGCCGTGTTTGCATAGAGCAGCAAAAACCACTCGAGTTGATCCTTGTTGAGTGGCTCATTTGTATCTGTGAAAAGATGATTATTATTATTATTTTTTAGCTCAATTTTGAAATCCATTAATAAACGTCACTGAGTGACTTTTGAGTGTAATTAAGGTCTTTTTGGATATGAGTACGGATGGCTCTCATTAACCCGAAGTGTAGTGTACCCAAAAGCAGGAGAAAACAATAATAGATCATGGAGTAGAGTAGCGGAAGGGGCGTTGGAGGTGGGGTAAGTAAGGAACTTAAATTCGAAGCGCCACTCCCCCTCCCCCCGCCCCCCAAATAAAAAAAGGCAATGCTCTGTGACTGTATCTGTGCGTGCGAAGGGGTGCTCAATCACCTGACAAAAACTCCCGCCATACGCCATGCACAGCCTCCCTTTTTTTCTTTTCCTCTCCCTCCCCCCCCCCTCTCTCTCTCTCTCTCTGTCACACACACACACACACAACAAATTTAAACCCTCACTTCAATTTATCCCATCTCTCACATTCGCATCACATTTGACTCACATATAGCTACTCATTATTCCACGTGCAAGTGCAAACGCCCCCACCCACTCTCTTCCCCCCCCCCCCCCCGAGAGAGAGAGAGAGAGAGAGAGAGAGATTAAAAGGCCACCATTAGCTATAAAGCCTCGTACTCCATCAATTTAATTTATTTTCAGAAAAAAATTAGTGACTAAAAGATTTAACCAAAAAAAAAAAAAATCTAAACTTAAGTTTTAATGATTTTTTTTGTGTTTCAAAATGTTAATTTTTAATTAAAACAATAACTACACAATAAATTAATAAAATATGTAAATAAAATAAAAAATAGAATTAATTTATTTTGAAAATTTTATAATTAAGAGTAAAATATTTTTTAATCTTTTATACATTTTAATTTTATAGTTAAAAATATATAAAATTTGAACGAAATATTAAAATTATATATATATTATTTACTGAAATCCATCTTCTATATATTCTTTGCTTGGATTTTTCGATCACAACATTAAACTCATTTATTTATTATTTTAAAAAAGAAAGAAAAAAAAAAAGAAAAGGAGAGGAGCTAGCTAGTGATGATATGGAATTGATGACGCAATGATGATGAGATTAAAGCAAAGCTCCTTCTATTATGATCAATTTATCCATCCCTTTTTGATTCGATAAAGTGGAGAGGAGAAGGCCAACCCCACTTCCTCAAATGCGAACATGCTGGATTGCTCTCCGCTTGGTACGGTACTAATTGAATTTGCCATATATGAAACCGTCTGCAACCCCAACTCTCTCTGTGCAAGTCTAAACAGCACTCATGAAAGGATGCCATGCATGATTATGATTATTACGTATACAACAATACAATCTCTCGTTCTCTTTCCATCATTCCAAGTTCGAAACCATCAATTCCTAAGCAATGGCAACTTGAACATTGCATAAAAGACTCAAATATCCGGCACGCCTAACCCCCAGCCTTCATCAAATAAATGGGATTTAGTAGCCTTATTTGATCACTAAGTCGATAGAAATACAGTGCTACGCTTTAAAGTTGGCAGTGACGTTGATATTACTGGAGATTGCTACCTTTACACAATATCACGAATGTCACTGACCCTTCCTCTCATGCTTTTGTTCCTACGTTAAGCCATTCCATGCCCATGCACTGTCACTAATTGCTTAGGTTGGTGACAAAGGGTTGAGACATGGAAATATGTTAGAAAACATTTTCTTATATTTGATAGTCATAGAAAAATGTCAAATTTCCTCTCTCTTCCTGCCACTCGACGACTCTTCTCTCACCCAACTCTCTCGCTCACGTGTCCTCTCTGCGCTTCTGCTTGACCACCAAAAAATGGCTTCTTTTTTCTGAGAAATAAATGTCAATTTCTGAAATGTTAAGGTTTTTCCTATTGAAAGCAACATGTAAATATTTTTTTTTTTTGCTTTTAGAAATAAAAAATTTGAAATCGATCGAAAGCCTTATAAGAGAGCGGCCTTATTAGTGTGTCACAAGAAGCAAAAGGCTGCATCATACCATTTTTAGTCTAGGTGGATTGAAGGAAAGGATTATTCATGAGTGAAGTCTTCCAGATCTCATCCTAAGTTAAAAGTTGGTGACTATTAGTAGATTATATCGAGTGAGTGATTATCGCATCAAAAGTATATATATATATATATTTTAGATGAGTAGATAAAAATTAATAGCCTATCTTACGAACAGTATATCTTAAACTCAATTTAGTAACACCATTTTTTTTTTTCAATTAACATTACGTAGTGAATTTTATTCATAAGTAGCTTGTGCAAACAAGCCTGCTTCAAATTCATGTATTTTGCAACCTCATTTCAACTCCTCAAATATCAAGCACTGCCAATTTAGTAACACCTATTCATATTTTATTTTCATAGTTAATGTAAGTATGCGAACAAGATTGAGTTCTAGATATTTGAAACTACCGTCTGAAATGAATGTGGGGCCTCGGTAGGGAAATACGCCCCCACAATAGCTTTTCAATGTGTAATCTGTTCCGGAGAATTTCTGATTGAACCATCTTTGAAAAGTCCCTTTGTTTCTTTCAAAGGAAAAGAAGTTCTTTGGGGGAGAGAAACTGAGAAAGAGACCATGTTTGATGGGCTGGAAAGAGAATTAGCAGCTTTTCAGGAAGAGAGGCTGTCAAGGGCCGGCACCATTTGTTCTACTTTAAACTATAACTTCCATTTAAAAGCTTATAAATCTTTTTTTAACTGCTTTACCTCACATAGATGAGGCAACGAGGCAATAAGGCATGGGCTTCTCTGAGAGAGAGGGGGAAAGAGAATTTGACAAACGAAGGCGACCCGTACAGTTGTTGCAGGGAGGGTGGGAGGCACATGTGCTTTATGCAAGGAATGTCCTAACAATGCCCACGTCGCTGGTTGCCTCGGGTTGTGGGGAAACACCATTGTGCATGCCAAAGTCCTCGATTCAACTTGTTCATAATAATTACCCCTCAATTGATGGCAAACTCATTCAGATATGATCTGTGTGCTCCTTGCTTTTTATTATCTTATGTTTTCGTTCGCACTGGTAAGCTAAAGATGTGATGCCCGCTTAATTTACACCTCGTATTCCCTTTCAACAGACAATTAATTCGGTTTACAGCCAATCAGTTTTGAAAGAGAGACACCATTTTTGTCTTTTCCTTTTTCCTCAGTCAAAATGCCAAATGAAGAGCTTAAAGCGCCTCCCCACCCACCCACCCAAAAAAAAAACAAAAACAAACAAACGAGAACTTGATTCACACAACGCTTACTTAATTTAAAGGCCAATTAAATTATTAACTTAAGTCTAAATGTACAACTCAGCGACACTTTTGCGCTTTGAATAATGTCCAGTAAGTGTGAGAGACAAAAAAAACTTTGTTCACAAACCACTAAATTGATTGATTATGGTTCGGTGGAAGAGATACAACGGTTCATGCTATAAATACGGCTGAATTTTATGTTTTGTTGATTTTGCCAAGGCCTAATGGTCAGTACTTTGAATTTTTTTAAGCTGAAGTATTCAAAACATGAGAGCGCCACATCGATCGGTCGGTTGAATTTCTGGTCGTGGGCTGGCTGTCCCTAAGACACTCCCCCCCCCGAATCCCAACGTTTAATTAGTCCAGCATTGGGGGCTTAAAAAAGGTACCTTCCTTTTTTTTTTTTTTTTTTTTTTTTTAGAATATCCAAAAAGAATATTGAGCCATTTTCGTCCTTTTGAAGCTTTCCTAAAGTTGTTAGCTGGACGACCCTTTATATTTCCAATTTTTTCTCCATTAGTAAACAAAGCGGAACGTACATTTTATCCCTAATAAAGTCCAAAAAGAAAACAGAAGAATTCGCATGTGTATATATATATATATATAAAATAAAAAATTAGTGACGATTATGACTATAAATAAATGACTGACTGACCAACACCTCTCTCCTGGTAAAAGGTCTGTATACCATTTCATTCTCACAAGTTTCCAAACAAAGTGACTGTAAGGAAAGTAGGATTTGGAAAGCGTTTATTCTCCTTGTTGTAGCGCGATATGTTTAATTGGGATATCGGGTAATATCCACTAAAAGCCCTTATTATTATCATCGTCTGGTTAATGGGTGTTTCTTTCTCTTTCGATTCCACAATTTTAGCACACCCTTATGGCCACAACGTCTTTACCTTCCTCTTATAAGTATAGCTTTCAGTTGAGAAACGTTTGGGCCCATGGCTGTCTTTGAATTCGACAACGACAAGGACAACCGGGTCCATCGTCGTCGTCGTCGTCTTAGTAGGTGTGCGCGGCGGTGTGCCTTTCAGGGCCTTCGGATATGACCATGGTTCCTGCACAAAGCCTCTCTAGAGTAAAGCAACATCAACAGCAGCGGCGGCTGCGGCGGCGGCAGCGGGTTCAGTGGCACAGGGGTTATGGTAGTTGTGCGGAGAGCTTTTGTCTTATGAATCGATTAGAAGGTTATGATCACTTCTACAGTGGCTTATTAGAATATTCTGGTCTGGACGTTGCTAATTGTAACAACATGGCCGAAGATGAATCAAGAACTAACAGTCTTAATAATGAAGCTGGGTCGAGCTCGAAAGACGGTCAGGACGAGAAAGGTGAAGGGTGGCTTCAATTGGGCATAGGTGGCCTCACAAGCACAAGCCATGACAGTCACGGCGCCAGAAATAAGAATGATCTCCATGATCATCTAGCGGAACCAACAAGTACAGCAAGAAGAGGGGGGTTAATAGAGCTTGATCTATTACCGTCACCAGGTGGCAGCAGTTCCAATCAAGTTGGGAGGCCACTATTGAGCTCTCCTGTGTTTCATCCTCCCCATGAATTTAGAGCTCATCCAAGGCAAGTTATGAATATCCCTGGTGCCTCTAGTTTTAGTACATCGTTGTTCTTTCAACACCATCCGGGACTTGGAAGCGCCTCAACGTGTCCTCCTTCTCATCAACAAGATGTTAACTGGCCGTTGAGGCCTACTATTATTACTACGCCACCGTACAATATGGCAACGGCTCCTCTTCCTTCTCCTCCTCCTCCTCCTCCTTTTTCCTCTTCTTCTTCCGCTTTGATGCCACTGGGGGCCTATTTTTCGCGTCCCTTGCATCAAGTCCATAGTGGAATAGATATCGCTGGACCAAGCTCGGACTTTAGAGTCATCGATCCTCCGAGGAGACCCCATTCGGGCGTTTGGTTTATGTTACAAGCATCTCAAAACCAGTAACCTTTTGGATCTCATCTTTTTAAGCCTTTTTATTTCTCCTTCTTTGCTTTGGTATTTAAGGCAAATTTTCTGATTTGTAATGAATTGCTTTGCTCTATCCATCATGCAGATCAAAAGAACTATTCTTGCCTCAAGTATCCAAAAGCTACCTGAGAATCAAGTAACTAAAGCTTAGCTTCTTCTCTTAGGCATCAGTCCTTTACTTTCCCTTCCTTTTTTCGGTCCTGTCCCTTCGGTTTAGTGCTTTCAAGACATTGAACTTGAAGAAGCCACATCTTCTAGACTAATAATGATTTGCTTTCGCTTTGATATTTGCAATCTCCAGGGATGAGAGAATGACAGTCCGACTGATAATGAAGTATCTGGTTAACAAGCTGAAACTGGATAGCGAATCAGAGGTATTTATAATTATACATTTACTGCATTTCCTTTTCTATTCGTACTCATAATAATGACTAGTAGTTGAACTTGGTGGTACTTTGTTCTGCTGCTTCATTTTTGTGTTTTTATTTCGCTTGTCTCATAATTTCAATCAGGATATTGGCAGAAACATAACCTATTCCAGCCGAAAAAAAAAAAAAAAAGGAGGTGGGGATATTGGCAGAAATGTGGCGAGAGAGATGGAATGGAAGTGCCCAAAATAGGAAACCAACCAACATTTCAAACTAGAAATTGTGGCTGAACGAATATTTCTGGGGGAAGAAAGAGAGAGAGAGAGAGAGAGAGAGAGAGCTGGTGTTAGAGGGATGACAGAAACAGCCGAACTAAATGCATTTGTCAATTAGTATAGTGGCTTGTCCGATAAAATGGTATTTAGATGAGAGGTATATTTCAGGCGGCTGTTAGAAGTTAATTAGTTTTAATATCATGACGAGAGTTCAATAACTCAAATATCATTGATAAACAATGAAATAAAAAATCTCAATTTTATTAGTTTGGAAACCATCACGTAATATATAATAATATCTAATAAATATACAAATAATGGACACATCAAATTTTTATATAATTATAAACATTTATATTCATCTAAATTTTAAAATTATATTAATTAAACTTATTTGGGCTGATTTCTAATTAAATACTAACTGCTAATTTGAATTGACTTTAAAAACAGATAGGTCTTTTCTTTCTAGTATCATTAGCCTTTAATTAGTTCATTATAATCATCTAGGCTTCTAACAAAGTCGGTCTTCGAGCTAAATGTTTGTCTAATCCAAGCAATGGGTCCTTTAAGCTTGGTTATAAGCTCCGTGGTTTGTTAGCTATGGATGCTTTATTTTGTCTCAAAGTGTTGTTTCTTAATATCCAGAAGCCATCGAAAGCTACCCACCCCCCATCTTCTCTTCTTGACCCCCCAAAAACAAATGGAGAAAATAACTTCTCAATATGATCCAGCACACCGCACATCCTTGCCTTGCATGAAAAGTGGCGAAAAATAACCGAACGAAATACCTAGATGACCCAAAAGCCAAAAAAAAAAAAAAAAAAAACAAATAATAATAATAAAGAAAGAAAGAGGAAGGAACTAAGAACAAAAAGATAGGCTCTGTGGAAGTTCATAATGGACAACGAGGAAATAGGAAAGTCATACTCCACATCTATTCTCGATTTTGCCATCTCAACAATAATCTTAAGTTTTAGCTAAACAGGATTAATTAACCCTTTTGTTGCGTATCGAAGGTGTGTGTGGGACCAGAAAAAAATAAAATAAAGAAAGGGCAATTAATCATACATTGGAAGTTAGGAGTTGTTTAATTTGCTGGACATATATGGTTGAGGATGGATCTTCTAGCAAAGAGCATGGAAAATTTAATCTTCGTTCTCAATCTCTAGAGATTAATTATATGGTTGATCCTGGCCGGAGATATAAATTGGAGTTCTCTTTGACGAGGTGTCACATAACTTGACAAGGGACTGTTAGGTTTGGGCTGTGAAAATTAATCGTTCAATTGTAGGGGACCTTTCCTTCAAACGAAAATGCTAATTCCCATGCATTTTCTATTTGGTAGACATGCATGTTCTAGTGTGCTATTGTTCAACGCAGAAAATACAATGTAGAGCTGTCCAACTTTTTAATCAACGACGCCATATAAAGGGCAACGAAAACGCTTGTTGCACAGCATGGAGTGTCGTCAAAGCATGTGTCAATGCTAATCCTCGGTAATTTGTCTTTACCATTAGCTACTAGGCGAAATGTTTTGTCTTTTCTTTTGATTGTTTAGTGAGTTAAATCCTGGGCTTATCTATAGGCGCCCGAGCTTAATTATCCATGTATTATGTTTTTTCTTTGGACATGAAGTCACAAAACAAAACTTAAGTATGGTGTCTATAGTGATCAGTGATCACAGACAGCTAATCTGTCATAGGTAGCCTGTCCTAATTTGCACTCCATCCGAGTGAGCCTTGATTTTGGTTCCCATGCTATGCTTGTAAGCTAATTATCCTTTCCGGCTTGTCTAATTCATCATTCTCCATTGATAAATGGCACATACATACTTGTGAGTGTGTGTGATTTGAAAAACGAAGAATAATTAAGGATGGACTCGTGATTTGGTGGATGAGTTGTTTTAAACCACTTAAGTAAGAAATAAAAAAAAAAAAAACACACGCATATATTTGAATATATCTGTTTACAAACATTGTGAGCTTCATGGACCGACCAATGAGATCTAGAAGAAAAGAATTAAAAAGCTAACCAATAAAATTTTGTTTTAGTTATAATTTAAATAATTAACAAGTCAAAATTTTGAACCCTCTACTTGTTTTTATAATAATTAGAGAATGATGGTGGTAGTTTAAGAAGATAAAAACTCAAATTAACTTACAAACTTGAGATAAACTATTTGATAGAATTTTTTTTTCAATTAGTTTGAATTTGTATTGGTGTCTCTAATAAAAAAAAAATATATCCCCTTGTGAGCAATTATAACAATCACCCCCTTTAATATAAAGTCTAAAAGATTACAAAGGATATATAAAAGAATTTAAATAAAATAGGTTAGTTTTTTTTTTTTCCCTTGTTGGGTGCAGATTTGGTTATCCACTGAGAAATGGAAAAGACATACTTATGGGTTTTTTTCTTTCATTTTTCTGAACAGTTTTCATGTTATTCGGAACACAGACAAGTCGCCATGCTTGCTTGATATAGAGCTGCCTAGTATTCATCTTTTATGGCTAGCCGTGCTTAATTATACGCTCCTAGGGGTAGGGTATCAAACAAACAGACAGTGACGGATAAAGACAATAATAAGCAAGACTCAAAGTGGCAAACATCAATGAGGACAACGCAACATATAAGTCAACCGCATTTGCATAGAATGAATACTACAATACAATCCCCGTGGCATTCTTACTTTGTCCTTCTACAATACAATCAATGGCATGTCAATATGGAAACTCATTAAAATAATCGAACACAATTCTGGAAGCATATATATATATATATATAACTTATACACAAATTGGTTATCGTTTTTTCCTTAGATGTGTGCAATAGTTCATACATATGCTATATACTAACTCGAATGTGCGCATGGCATGCACAACGATGAATTCCATTTTTTTTTTTTAAATGATTTGTCCTTACACATAAGTTTACATTGTGGTCAACCCCTAGGCTATGCTTTGGCTGCACATATTACTTTTCTGTTGTTTTCTTGCACTCGATGCCATGCCCATGGATGAAGGAGGACTCGGTTAAGACAGTCTCCTAATGTATGTTTATCAACCAGGCCAAAATATTATAGACTCTATATGTCATATCCAACAGCACACGCCCATACCCAGAACTATATATCTCTTTGTCTACGTCTTCATTTTTATTTTTAGCAGAGAAGATGTTTTGTCTGTCCGTATTCTTCGCATAATCATAAATCAGTCATCTACGATGCCATGGCATAAAAAATTTCAATTACATAAGATGTGTGGCACCCTCAACATTCTTCTTGCTTTTCCTTACAATGAATGAACTCATGTGCAATAGGGTTTATATTTTATATTTTATGTCGGTCCACTTAGGCATGCCATTGATTTGCCAATTTATTCGTAAATTGGTTGCACTACCCGAAGTGCACTAGAGATTTAATTAAGTCCACGGCCACTCTCTCACACACGGCATGTAAATAACGAGTCGCTAGTGATTTTTAGCGCAAATTTAGGCATCTTTTTAGTTCCAGGACCAGGTGTCCTCGAGCAATGATGTAGGCTATCACTATATATCTAGGTGCAACTTGTATTCATGCACTAACTCTTGCATTTTGCAGTCATTAGTTGGTCACATCTCACGAAAATTAAACATAAAAATTCTTGTACAGGAGCACATGTAATAACTTGTCAAACAAAATTGGAAAAAAAAAAAAAACAGTTGCGTAATATTCTATGCATTGCCGTATATTCAATTCAACGAATGGAAGCAAAAAGATGCCTTGGTGGCGTGGGAAGGTTAATTTCCTTTCCTTTTACTAAAAGATTTTTGAGATATCACTGACTTTCATAACACATGAAAGGATTGGTATTAGTTATTAGACATTTTCTAATTGTAGATTTTAAGTTTGACAAATGATAATAGGAGGACACGAGATTTCATCCCATGATATATTTTTGAACAATAATATACAAAAAGAAAAAAAAAATTGCTTTTTAACTTTTTGGCCTGCCTATCGAGTTGACCCAAATTAAACGTGCACCCCACAAAAGAGAGAGAGAGAGAGAGAGAGAGAGAGAGAAAACCACATCGTAGGGTCTCCAAAATCACACGTGGAAGAGAAAACATCAGCCTCCCCAATCTGCATGCGTTAGTCTCTCCCTTTCGTCATGCTTTCGCTTCTTTAAGCTCAGCATTTTCCCACAGCTAATCTTAGGTTTCCTTTCTACTCCCAAGGATTGTGTTCAAAAAGCTTCCCCTGTTCCCCATCATCATCAGAAAGTCTTTCAGTGCTGCACTTAGATAGAATTTTAAAGGCTCCCATCATCATGTCTCTCTTTCACAACAAAACCACTTACAGAGGCAGAGAAAAAAAAAAAGAGAAAATAATAATATTATTGTTATTATATAATGAAATAGCCAAAACTATATAGACTTTTTTCCCCGTCCCAGGATAGGAAAATAATGCACGAGGTCAGAGATGATGAATCCACGATAGCATCATTCCAAGTTGTCGAAAGAGAAAAAAAAAAAAACATAAAAAAGGGAGGCAGATTAATTGCACGCACACACAAAACGCCAGTGGAAGAACACTTCCAGTGCTTAGACAGAGCTTGGTGAATATATAGATATAAAATACGCATGCAAAATAAAATAATAAATTAGATTCTAAAGCCGTGCAAGCTTTCTGATATCAACCACGACGACCCCCCCCCCCCCGTAATAACAAAACAAAAAGAATTCCCTGGCTTTTATCCCTGCAAAACTATAAGATAATATCATTTAACAATATATAGCGGCTGTTAGGCCTCTTGGAGGAATATTTGACCTTCGTAGTTTGGGATTTCTTTCAAGGAAGAGAAAGCAACGTGAGGTAGACGTGCATGACAACGTGAGGATCGTATCTTTCTTTCTTACTATCTAATTAGTAATAAAAATTTAGAATTAAGATGTTCTCATGGTTAAGCTTTTCTTCTTTTTTTTTTAAAAAAAATTTCTAGGAGGAGAAAAAAATTAAGTAAGTACATATTTTTCTCTATTATTTTGTTTGGCTGTGCTTTTTGGATCCATTACAAATTTTGCCTAGGCTTATAAAAAATGAATTAAAAAAAAAATTAGTCGATAAAAGTCCACTGGCTCATGATTTTCGCTTATGACCAAAGCCTGAGTGGGCCCCGTATGATTAAACCCTGGCAATTTTTGAGATCGTGCGGTGGGCGTGGGGGCGGGAGCGCGGGCACCCCCCTAACGCTCGATTCCAGTTTCTGAACGTTGACCGGAATGTTTATCGCATGTGTATATATACATATTTTACGGCGTCAAGGAAGAGTTCGTTGAGTGAAGTGAAAAAATAAAAAAATAAAAAGGACGGGAGAGAGTAGTATTATGGGTAAAGCAGACGACGTTACAAGTATTTATTTATTTAAGTTTTATTGCGTGACAAAGAAGATGCAAGCCGGAAAGCATTGGGGAAGGCAGACGTAAGCTAGTGACAAAGCATGACTTCAATTCATTATCATATATATATATATATATATATATATATATATATATATATTTTTTTTTTTTTTTTTTTTTTCTTCTTCTCGAATTTCAAATTCTCAAAATATTCACACGATTGGTTTACACTGCATCAAAGGTCCCTACTAGAATCTTTCGTTGCTCGCAAGTGGGATTTGTTGTGATGATGAAA
Source organism: Ceriops zippeliana (assembly GCA_037897445.1). NCBI lineage: Eukaryota > Viridiplantae > Streptophyta > Magnoliopsida > Malpighiales > Rhizophoraceae > Ceriops > Ceriops zippeliana. Next base: position 182,783 of record JBAPLH010000188.1, on the reverse strand, counting down.
AAAGCAAAGTGGAATTCCCCTAGGTACACTGTACACTCATTGAATCGCTCTAATGAAGTCGTGCCAAGGATATGGACTTGTCTAATGAGTTGAGCTCTTTAATTGGGCAACTCTAGTGTAAATGGTCATAGCTAAGTTGATGATGACATATCTTAGGGAGATAAGTCCTACATATTGAGTACAAGTGAAATTAACAACGGTTCGCTTTAACAAAGCGATCCCATAAATGGCTCCAAATTAATCTTTGCATGAAATAGAAAGTCAATTGAGTGATGAACTTGACGACGTTTTTATTTTATGCACCAAAGCCACGACGGCGACTAGCTATCATTATGAGATATCCATAGTTTGGAGCGTTTTCTTTTTTTTTTTTTTTTTTTTTTTTGGGCATTCATGCGCATGTATGGGATGTAATTTTTGAGACTTGTAGGCCTTGCTTCTCTCTTCATCGTTCAATTGATGGGTGTTTTGCTACGTCTTTGTCTATATGCATTGTGTAATTTGGGAAAATGGCTTAACATTTTTTGAGTGCACGTGCACGTGCATGCGCATGTGCACGACTGTGATTTGATGTGGAAAATTTAAAAAGCAGGTAGAAATAACGTGTAGAGGACAACAGCTTCTGCCTTTCTTGACGTTGCAGCATGTGAGGGACAACATATGGAGCCCAAGAGATTCAGTTACTTTGCTTCCAGCAGAATCATCAACTGCTACCGATCATGTCATGGTGCTGCACTACGGTCGGAGGAGTGCTTGAGATTTGGAAAGTGAAATATTCTTAATTATAATCTTATTTTACATTTATCACTCCTAATTAAGTTATTAAACCTTTTGTTCTTTTAATTTTCACCTTTCCTTTTTCTTTTTTTTTCTCTCTCTCTCTCTCTGTTTTTGTTTTTGTTTTTTTTTTCTTGGCAGAATTCCTTTATTTTCCTCGATTTTAATTATTTTCCCAATTTGGAGAAAATAGATTGGAGTGACGCCAAATGGTTGTTGATTATCTTGGTGACATATATGATGACATAACCCAAGCAGTATTTTCCAAAGCTGTTGGACTGACTAATCCTTTGTTCCTTATTTCCTAAGTTGCATCCATTTTTCTTGAGTGCTCTTCATATATTTTAACGTATACATCTAGATGAATATGTATCCCTAGAAGATTTGATGGGATTGATTATTTTTCTGTTTTCTTTCTGCTCCAATAGAGAACCCTTTTTTTTTTTTTTGTTGAGGGGGGGGGGGTGGTTGGTTGGTTTGGTGGTGTAAGAAAATTGGTCTACGCTTTCTGTAAAAGTACCTTCTCATGACTAAAATCCAAATGACAGATCATTTGGAACTTTATTCAAGTAAGCCAGACCACAGCGAAATTACATCAAATGTAAGAAAAAAAAAAAAAAACAATGTGGTCTTAAGAATGTGCCTGTTTTTCTTTTCCTTTGTTGCCCATAAAGCTAATATCTGAACTACGACGACGTCTTTCGGGCCGAAGTGGGCCGAGAAGGAGCATGGCCCGATGGGGTGGGCAAAGTGATGGAGAGAAATGTGACCAGTAGTACATCAGCGGGCCATCACAGACCCGTTGAAACGCGACAACGCCCAAGAAGAGGATAGGGGTATGTCCTCCCAGGCCGTGTCCAAGCCCAAGCCCAAGCCCGAGGGAATTATGTAGATTAGAAAAAACATAAAAAAACTCTTCAACAGTTGAAATCTGGGGTAAGGTCCAGTTCTTCCTTGCACGTCGGAGGTTGTCTTACGACTTGGACCATTGTCGTATTTGCTTCTTGACACTCTCTCTCTGGGGACGGCGACTGCTCCAGTCATCGTCATCGTCGTCATCATCATTATTACTGTTATGACTATTGTTATTAACGGGAGATGCGCAGCAAAATATGAATTCACCCAGAGATTTTTTTCGTTTATTTAAATTTGTTATAAGTTAATTAAATAATAAATAAAATAATTTAAACAAATGTAATTTAATTATTGATTAAAAATTAATTCGATTGGAAGATTGAGCACATAAAAAATTATCTAAAAATAAAATTTATAGTGCTCTAAACTCAATTTTCACCGAACCAAGCACCTTTTATCAATTATCAATTATCCGATACCGATTTAACACTCTGCTATAATTTTTACATTTTTTTAAAAATTTTTCTCCACCTTTATTTTTTTTTTTTTTTTCTCTCCTTCGGCCGCGGCCTCTCTCAATTTTCTCTTCTTTTGGCTGTCCGTCGACGTAACAGTTATTATTATCATTATTATTATTATGTAGTATTTTCTCGTCCATGTCCTTGCGTGTGCGTCGTTGTGGGGAGGGGGAGGCAAGTAAAGTTCAATTAATTCGAACTTCAAAAGTGTGTGCCGCCACCATCAGATTATTAGTGTGATTCATTGGATGTTGCGATGACCGTTGTGTGGAGAAGCCAACTTCGTTTTCACCCTCCTCTCCTCCTCCCCTTCAATCTTCCACGGCTCTCTCATCAAAAGTTCATTATTTTGCTTGGTATAAATTTGATGAAAATGCGAAATTTTCTTCTAATCGTTGCAATGTTAAGATTTTTACTTTTTTTTTTTTTTTGGCTTTTTCCTAATATGCTATGACGGGCGAACGCAGATTCGACATTGCAGCTCGGTTGCTGCGATTGCATCGCCGAGTGAACAAGTCGTCCGGGCATAGCAATGGAAGAAATTGGATTCTAAGGAACTTGGGATCAGTAATTCGATGATTACCGAGCCCATGCGACTGGTTCTTAATGTCCTCAAGAGGAAAGGTTCTTAATATTATCGCCTTTTTTTAAGTTTTAATTTCATCAAGTCTCGAGTCGAAATTGGTCATTATCAAGCGCATGGTTTCTCTTGCGCGAAATTCAGACTGAAGCAACGCGTCAATCAACCTCTTTGTTTTCTTCCTTTTCTTCTTTTTAATTACTGAAGTACACGCACGCTTTTAGGTGGAAAAGAAAGTTTATATATGCTTCATGTTGTTCTCTGCAGTCGTGTGATTGTGATTGTGGCTTTTTTTTTTTTTTTTTTTTTTAAAAACCTGAAGAATTACCCACTGTCGTTACTCTGTAGGGTATGAGGTGTATCTTGTTGGAAGTTGTGTGCGAGATCTTTATCCTAAAGATTTTGACGTTATAACCTCAGCTGAACTAAATGAGGTCTGTTCTGAGCATAATTCCTTTCTTGATTTTGTTTTATTTATGTTGTGCTAAGCTCCATAGAAGCTAGACGTCTCTATCTCCGAATCGCACTGCTTCGTATTTATTAATGGCCTGTCAGAGCATCATGGCATGTTCGTGCCAATGCCATGGCTGATATATAAGTGTGGGCAACATTGTGAAAGGTTTACTGATTTTGGAATTTGCCCGTTCTTCTGTTAACATGGTTGTGCATCACCTGTATGGCTTCAAGCTTTTTCCATTTTCTTTTTTTATTTAACCCTAATCATATCCGACGCTTCTCCAAACTCTTCCCCATCGTGTGGGGGGAGTCTTGTGCACTAGGACGCACTTTATTTAACCTTAATCAGATTCATGCTGGCCATAAACTCATACATAAGACTTCAACCATCAGAAACTGCATTGACTGTTTCTTTCTCTGCTACAGCATCGCCTTAGTTATCAGTTCCCATTGGTTTGCAGTTGCACTCATTAAGTATTCCAGTGGGGCACTAATTATTCACGTTAAATGCCTCCAAAATTTTCAGGTATACGAAATGCATTTGGCCAATGTCATATTGTTGGAAAAAGGTTTCCCATATGCCGGGTGCACATTAATGAGACTGTTGTAGAGGTTGGTTTGCTAACTAATTCTCTCTCTTATTAAATCCCCAGGCCTGGGGCCTTTAGTTTCGGCTGTTGGGCTAAAGAATGGGTTGAAAGTGAGATCACGGTTTAGATTCTGCCTGTAAGTGACTGGGGTGGGTGCTTAATGAAAATACTGAAAAAATGGATTGTGGAGGTTAACCGCAGCAGCGGTATTTATTTTTAAGTCTCTTTTTTCTGTAAGTTTCATGGATTTATCCTCAAATAGGTTTCAAGTTTTAGCACTTCTGCAAGAAAGGCTAAGAGACGGTTCAACCACAACTTCAGAAAACCTCCAGATTGTAGCGAGTGTGACTACATATGGTGGAGAAATTGCTTGCAGAGGGATTTTACAATCAATGGGTACTTTGTCACCCTTGCTCACTGGAATTTGTATATCATAAACTTTGATATGAGTTAGCTTTTAGTTGTTTAGCTGCTATTTTCAAAGGAAATAATGTAACTCCTACTACTAGAAATTTGAGTTATACATTTTGTAACTTCTGCTCCTTAAATGGCAGGTTGATGTTTGATCCATATGAAAAGATAGTTTATGACTATGTTGGGGGGGGGGGGGTGAAAGATATTAAAAAGACTAAGGTGAGCATGTATCCGATGGTGGCTTTATTTCAGTAGTTGAGTACTTTAAAATTGCTGAGGACATTCATTTCATTTGTTGCTATGTGTAGGTCCGTACTGTAATACCTGCAAATCTTTCTTTTTTCGAGGACTGCGGTTAGTAACTATATGCTTATTCAGTGGTCAGTTTATGAATTTCAACATCTATTATGGCTACATTTTATAAAACTAATTGTATTACATCCTTGCACTGTTATCGATTTGGAGCATCCTTGTACTAATTGTACTGCATTTTGGTGTGTTAAAATCCACAGCTCGCCTTTTGCGTGCCATTAGAATTGCTGCCCCCTTGGGATTTCACTTTACTAGAGAAATAGCTTTTTATTTAAAAGAGTTCTGGAGATACTTAAATTTCTGGCTCTGTGCTTACACTAGACAAGGTAATTAAATTTCTGCTCCTTGGGCGTGTACTTTTGTTGTATGTCCACTGCATCCTTTCCATCTGTGTGCTTGCAGGGAAAGATTCTCTTGGAACTGAACTACATGTTTGCTTATGGGTCAGCAGAGGCTTCTTTGAGATTACTTTGGAGATTTGGACTTCTGGAGATACTTCTGCCTATCCAAGTAATGGAAGTCTTCCCTCATTTTAATAATTTCTGGACATTTTCTTTTGTGGGATGGTTACAGCTTCCAAACATTGGTCTTTATGCTACAAGATAATATGTAATTAACTTCATCTTGCAGGCATGTTATTTTGTTTCCCAAGCTTTTCAAAGAGGAGAAGAGAGATCGAATATGCTTCTGGTTTGTGAAGATGCAACTATTAACCACATATGCCCATTGACATGCACAAATCATATTTATTTCAATTGCATCCTCTACTTCAAATGATTTTAGCAACATCTCTTCCTCATTGGCAGTTTCTCGTGACTGATGTCTTTATTAGAGTCTCTGATCTTAATTCTATAATGTCTCCACCGACCCTTTTTTCTCTTCTGTTTGATTTTTGTAGTCTTTGTTTTCCAATCTTGACAAAATTGTAGCCCCTGATCGGCCATGCCATACTAGTTTATGGTAGGAACTCCATTCCAGTTTTAGACAAATAATTTCCCTGCATTTTCATGGCAAAAATACATCCGTTGGCTTGATTATTTGAAAACAATGCCAACATATAATTGGAATGAATGCTGCAGGATAAGCATCTTTGCTTTCCATAAAGCCCTGGTTGATAAGCCTCAGGATCCATCAGTGATTGCCGCATTTAGCCTTTCTGTCCACAGTAATGGATCTTTGTTAGAATCTGTGGAGATTGCAAGGAAGATCTCCATTCCACATGAAGAAAGGTTCCATGAATTATTGGAAACACAAATCTAGAATCAAGTGATGCATTGATGGATCAGGTCGTCAACTTTGCAGCAAGTGTCAAAGCTGCGTTATTCAAGATGACTGATGTGGATGTTTTTTCTCAAGCAATGATCAAATATCCACAGGCACTGCACTCAAATCTGGTGAGACTGTTTTCCATTATTGAATTTCAACATATTACGCACAAGCATTTGTGTGCGCACACCCTCCCACAAACAAACCTGTTCAGTGTTTGGAAATGGTTGGGTTTTGATGCGGTTTGCTTGTTGCTACTTACTAGGCTCTCAAGGCAGGCGTAGACCAACTAAATTTGTGCTTTAGCTTCTTTTATGAATTTCAGTGTTTTTGGATAAATGCAAATAACTAAAGGATTAAGTATGTCTCAAACTGTCTATAAATGCACATTAGCCATCGTTTCTTCATTGAAAGAGCACGTCCATGCGTCTTTTTGGATCCTTAGGTTTTTATCCCAGTGGCAATGTCATCAAGAGAATGCAAGATCTTTGAATGTGTTCAAAGGGGCAAGGAGACAGGAATTGTACCTGAACGCAGGAGACGGATCAATTTCGAGTCCTTGAAATCAGGGTGCTTGCAGGATGCGACATACTTTTGCGAGGATCGTTTTTGACAGAGTGTACCCTACAAATCAAAGCCTCGGGATAATTTTCGTTTGTGAAAATTCTTCGTGACCGTGGTGCCTCGGGGCCTCTTCGAAAATTCAATGACTATTTTATCTATATATTTTGATGTAAATGAAATATTGGTAAGAAAGCTTTAGGAAACTAGAGGTTAGTTTCGATAATTTCTATTAAAAGTCTAGGCTTATTGATATTTACACTAGCACCTGATTGCATTCCTCTCCAATTTTATGTCAACTGTTAAGACTTATTTCTTCATTTATGTACATTTTTATCTTGAAACAAAATAATTAAAGGCCCATTTCATGCAAGGCTGTGATGCTGATAAGCACTAATATTCTCTCCTCTAGCTACTGTCCTACCTACCTTCTCAAACCCATTTAGAATCATCCATCTCAAGCCCGGCAGTGCGAGTGGTGGGCTCGTCAGCTGAGCTTCTCTTCTGGCGTATGCGGAGTGGAGGCCTTTCGTGATCTCGCAGCTGTAAGTTCCTATGTCACGATAACCATCTGTTATGACACCCACAACAATGGCTTCTTGGGGGCTTATGATCAAGAAACTCCTGATGCTGTTGCTAGTGAGCTTTGAGAGCGGTGTTTGAGTACAACCGGAGCTTCAACATTCATTTTCAGACTGCTGAACTCCAAAGCTAGTATAGGCTTTGACAACAACACAGACGTGCTTAGGCTCAATCTATCATCTAATCGGCCAGTAGTAGTTGAATCCACATCTTTGCAACTCTCCTGGCTCAATGATTCTGATTCTGCTGCCTCGCATGCTGACGCTGGTGACGGGCCTGCTACTTTTGCTGGCTGCACTGCTCGCACTCTACAATATTCATTTACGACCTCTCAGTTTTTTGGCATTGATTGAATGAATCACTCTTTTGGAACATGAAAGACCATTTATGAGTACGCTAAAAAAAAAAAAAGGCACCTGCACTCAATATCGCATGAATACTTCAAAAGGCTGGGAATATATTCTGTACCCCCACTGCAGTATCACAAAAATAAGGAATTTATGTTGTCTTGCAAGCCTCGATTCTTAAAGCATCAACTATGTGTAGATTTACCTAAAACTTGGCAGTGACATTTTGATTGTTGGCCCCACCCATTTGTTGGATTTCGACGCTGGAACTGCCAGGCACCAAGCTTGTAAGCACAAGTAAAAATAAATAGGACACGCAGACAGAACAAATGGCTACCTTGACAAAAATAAAATCTTTAGTTACACGGATAACTCACTCACTAGCAGTTGTAAGGCCAATATTGCAAATATCGGCTATAGAAGAACCTTTAATTTCAGTCACTCGAACATTGGTGCCGCCATTTGGACTAGAGAGTGTAGTGCCCAAACCAATAGTGCTGAGAAAGCTGCTAAATCTGTTATATTGTTGCTTCGGAGTGGCCTTGATTCTCTGTTTGAAACAGAAAATATCACAAGAAATGAAGGACTTGGCATTTCTATCAATATAATGTAAATTGCTCCCCCTTTTTTTTTTAGGTGCATGCTTGCAGTGCTTTGTTGCACTTGAAGGTATTAATAACTCACTTACACAACTTTACAAAGCATATTATCGGATTGGTTTAATCATGTGTTAGCTATGGATTAGGCCTTCAAAGCTGGTGAATGAAGTGAAAATATGCGAGAGGGAACCACTACTTATATGTGTTAATTGAAATGTCATTTGCAGCAACGTCGAATAAAATAGACAAGGATCACCTTTGAAAACTTGGCAACCTGGCTTGGAAGCCCAACATTCTGCAAGAGAAAGTGCAGGAATATCAAAACATAAGTGCCTTTCAGATGCCTCTGGTCCGGCGGCAGAAAAGCACCATATTCATACATGACAATTCAATTAGCTGCATAAGCTCGTAGTTATAGGTGGGTGTGCAAGTCTTCAGGTTAGCAAACAATGTTGTGAACTTTTACTTATCATTTTTCTGCTTCGTACAAGAACTAAACCCTAAAGCAATTTTCAATATGGGCTTATTATATATTTTCGTTGTTTGTTTGGCATTAAAAGGGAAATAAGATACATTATTGAACTTTTCACGGGGATAGGCCAGCGGCCTTCCGCCTGAATCAATGCCTATTGCTATTAGGCGATTGTTCCTCATAGACAACTTGCCTATTCGGTGAGTTCCCTAGTTTATCCAATAACCCTTTCAGGGTCCTCATACAGGGTCCAACAGCCCGTTTGGTATGCGTTAAACCAGGAACCATAGCACATGGAAACCGTATACGAGGTAAAAATTATTAATTTACCTCACGTCACGTCTATTAGTACAAAAAAAAAAAAGTCAGCAAAAACAATTTCAGTGCCTATAGTATAGTTATTTGGGAGGCTCTAATGTTGAGCTAGCATTCAAAGGTTCAGGCTATGTTTGGGTAATATCTATTCATTCATGAAATTTAATCGCATCAGGCTGTTTGGTCTAACCTATTTTCATGCAATCGTTCTTGATTTCTGTTAAACAGGAAATGTTTGAAGTTGCTCCACAAACAATTTCCTCTTCCTTGAAACTTCAGAAGAATGATGAGCCAATTAAGTCTTTTAAAAGTTTTAATGCGTAACAATCCAAAAGTCAGTGAAATTCAGAATTATTACAATGAATTTGGTTGCCGCATACCTTTAGTCCATGATCACAGGCATCATCATTGCTTACAAGCACCCTAGCTGCCCATCTGTTGACCAAAAAGATTGAAGGCTTATGAATATTTAAAGTTGAGTTGATTGCTTCAATGGATAAATATATATAATTCTACTATCCTAGTATGGGAAGAAGGAGTGCCTGGTAGAAAATCAGGTGCTACAGCTTAGCTTGGAAAATATGTCTCTGTTTTCTTCTTGTTTTTTTTTAATTTCAATGGTGCCTCAGACAACGGCAACTTGATCAGCTGCCAAGCCCACTTAGTCCCAAAAAAGGGAAAAAGGTGCAAAATCAATAATGACCCTTACATTCTGAAAATCGATCTTTTAAGACATCATTTGACACCCACCAGAAGAAACAGGCAAGTTTCAAAGTTGACTGACTCAATCAGCTTCTAAAGTTGAACAATGATGGCAGATAAAAAAACCCCAGATCAAGATTCATCTGCTTTCAGAGACTGATACTTTTTCCAGGCAAAAAGATGACATCTTTCACTCATAATATTCATAAGTCAGTTTTCCACAATTCCTTATTATAAGCTAGAAGGGAAGTATCAGGAAACATACGCGCAAGATGTTGGGGGATTCCACACGATTCCTGCAATCACCACAAGCTTCAAAAAGGAAAAAGTATTGTTAGTCATTTCGCGATCAGACCATATACCGTTGCGGATCACAGAATAAATCTTAACAGACCAATTGAGCAGCTTTGTTAATGAGACTATAAGTGAATTGAAATTAAGAACAGATGACCTCATCAAAAGGCCCAGCTGGACTGTCTTCATAGCTAGCCAGAAAAAAACCGCCCAGAGTGTACCTGCAGTAAGGAAACGTGGATCCACCAGTGAAAAAAAGAAAAAAAAAAAGGAAAAGAAACATAATATTGAAATAATCAACCAACTGCGTATTTGCTCAGAAGAAAATAACGGTCACAATAAAAGCATTTATATACCCAAAAGCTTCAACTAATCTGAAATCTCTGGGAACCAATGCTCGAGCAGTTTCTGCTTTCACAAGATGAAGCTGGTACAAGGCACTGTAATTGCAAACCTTAACACTCTCCAATTGTGTAAGGCAACGAAGCACGACCATATTGATACCAGCTACTAAGTAACTACAACTATAATAATTAGCCAAGTAATAAAAAACATGCCTGCCTTTGAATATCCAAGGAGGCTCGCCATAACGAGAGGACTTCTTCGTTTCCCCAACTTCCATGAATTCAATAAGCTTTTAGTAGACAATTTCTGGGGACACCAGCAGGGATTTGAACTCCACCACGCTCTTACACCTAATGCAATGCAATGGCTAACATTTCTTTTCCGCTATTGACAGATCTACACTAAACTGCATTGCCCCTAAGATATATCATTAGCATTCATTTTGTCGAAAACTGAAACTAGAACCACACATATACAAAACACATGGACACCTGGCATAAAAAGAGACTGATGACAATTTATCCATTAAAACAAGCAAAAAGAAAGAAAACCCACCTTGGGTTATGAGCACAGAAGCCAGGAAAATCATTACTTGGACGCCTCAAAGTGGTGGTTGCCAATAAAAAAGTCAGGGTTATTTGCTTGTAATTTTTGGGTGTGAAAGAGAGGGGGCTCTTGGTAATATGTGTGTGCAGCAGATATGGTGAGCTAATCAAGTAGCAGCAGCAGAGCAGAACTGAAGAAGTGGATAGGGTTGCATCTTATCTAACTTATCAGCAACTACATGTCCATTCATTTATGATGTGAGGCTTCTTATTTATTTGGCGCCAACGGAATTTGGTCAAATACCATAACCACAGTTCCTCCGGTTTCACTGAACCCCTTGTTTTGTTTCATTTCTCGTTTTTATCTGATTCATCGCTTTGCCTCTAGTGCAGAGTGACGCAAACACTATGGCTTCATTTCTGTTATTGTTTAACTATTTTACATCTTTTTAGTTCATCCAGACACCAGATCTACTAAATTAATCCAACTGAGCATTATTATATTTGAGCCACCTTTACAAAATATACTTTAGTTTGGTTTGCCACTTTGGGGTTGATATTATATTAAGCACTTTACAGGTAACTTGGAGGCCTCAGCAGTACTGAATGAGGAGGTGAGGAGAGAAAAAAGAAAAAAAAGGGGGGGGGGGGAATTGCATGCCATATTTGTTTGATGAACGGGTAGAAGGAAATTGAAGAATTCAAATAAACAAACCAAAAAAAAATTCCAACTATTAAGTTAAAAATTGAAATCTATGATCCCCGATGGGCCTTCAAATACATCACTGCCTGCCCATATCGGTGGTCTTCAGTCACCTGTGAGTGAGTCAAAAAGGGAAACAACTCGTGAGTCTTCGCGTACCGAAACATGGATCCTCGGTTTCGCAGAGAAGTAAATCCAAAACATTAAATCTTTACAACCGCAGGTTTTGGTTTTTTTAAAAAGGCGGGGATCCCTCAATAGCAGCAATCATCTTTATCGTCAACGCCAAGTGTACCAATCAGCCATGGATGGCCCGCGTAGATCGTCATGCCATGATTGGGCTAGTAAGTCCTGATTCACGGGTTTACCTTGCCTGCCAAGTAGTCACGCGTGCGTCCATTTTTAACAGTTGACAGACAGCCCCACCCCCAACGACCAATTTAAAACTATTTCATCAATTTATGATAAATCCCAAAATCTCCTCCCATGATTCACGTGGTTCTCCAGTGTGCCGTTGTCGGTAACCCCGTTGAGTTTGCAAGATGCCAACCCTTTTCCTATCAACCTTTGCCTTTGTATTCAACACAATCGATACCAATTTGACCATGCAGAGGCCTAGAAGAAGAATTATAGCTGACTCAACTTTGACAAGTATCACCAATAGTCATTGCAAGAGCATTCCCCCAACTTGAAGTGATGGAATCTGAAAGAATCCCTAACGGCAATTTCACGTCTTGTCAACAGGGAGACCCGTTTAGCAAAATCGTGGCAGTCCTTGCACGCCCTGAGGTTTTTGAAGACCATGATTGGAGCCGTCCTTGGCGTGGATATGAGCCCAAATGCTATCGCCAGTCTCTCGCTATGGACAAGAAGCTGTTCCTTCCTCTCTGGCAAACTGCCTGACAAATGATCTTCAGTCAACAGCTCGTTTTCCTTCTCCACAACAGCATGTTTGAATTCTTCCAACTTTGAATAGATTTCATCTGCTTGAGGATGGTGTTTATCACCGACTATAAACCGATGTACTCTACCCTTCACAGTTATCCAGCTGCAGCTAAGCTCCTTCTTCAAATTTCGTTCAGCCATCATCCTTCTAACATCAGCAGCTTCTGTCCATTTCCCCAATGTAGCATACAGGTTAAACAAAAGAATATAGCCTCCAGTATCATCTGGGTCAAGCTGAAAGAGGTTTTGAGCTGCAATTTTTCCAATCTCGAGGTTCCTGTAGGTCCAACATCCACCCAACAGACATTTCCAACTCATTGCATCTGCCGCAACTGGCATACTCCTTACTAGTTCCAGTGCTTCCTGCAGATAACCAGCACGAGAGTATACGTCTATCATACAATCATAATGATCAATAGTTGGAGCCACACCATACTTGCTACTCATAGACTCCAAACACTGCTTGCCCTCCGTGACCAAACCTGCATGGCTACAAGCAGTTAAAACTGCAATAAATGTGATGCCATTTGGTCTCTGACCAGAATCTGTCATTCTCCTAAAAAGCTTTAGAGCTTCAGTAGCATTGCCCTGGTAAGCATAGCCAGCAATTATAGCCGTCCAAGCCACAACATCAGGGTCATCTATTGACTCAAAAGCTCGGCTAGCAAAATCCAATCTTCCACATCTTGAATACATGGTAATCATAGCACTCTCTCCATGTTGGGGAGCAACCATGCTTCTTTTAATTGCATCTGCATGAGCTTGGGCACCTGTATTAAAGTCTGCCAGCGCAGAGCAAGCTTGGAAAATGCTTGTATACGCGAATGAATTTAATCCCATGGGCTTACTTCTCAATGATTGAAAAAGTTTAAGAGGTTCATCAAATTTACAATTTTGGCAATAGCCAGCTATCAAAGCACTCCACGTAACGTCACTGGGTTCACTAATCCTCTCAAATGCTCCGGAAGCAGAATGAAAATTCTTACAATTTACATAGAAGTCCACGAGGGGAGTTCCCACTGAAACTTCAAATTCCAACCCCAGTTTAACAACACAACCATGAATTTGCTTTCCGAAATTCAGGTCCTCTAAAGCAGCGCAGGCCTTGAGAACAATCGAGAAGACATACTCATCCAATTCAACACATTCACTCACCATCTTTGCAAACAAAAGCAAGACATCGCTCTGTTTCTCAGCTTGCGTGAAACCCACCATCAATCCAGTCCAAGTCACAGCATCTTTCTCCGTCATTTGATCAAAAACGAGCTCAGCACCCTCTAACCAACCACATTTCGCGTACATGTTAGATACAGCCGAGTTAACGGCAACACTGCCCCCCAGCCCACTCCTTATCGCAAGAGAATGCAGCTGCTTCCCAATCAATAAAAAAGAAGGATTCATCAAAGACCGTAAAAGTGCGGTGAAGATGAACGAATTCGGTTTCGTTGGCAACCCAAGCATATTTGAAAACAAGCAAAAAGCTTTATCAGGAGGGTCCATTTGGGCATAAGCGGAAATGATTGTACCCCAAGAAATTACACTCCTTTCGGACATTTCATCAAACAACGTGCGTGCCTCTGCTAAGCTCCCGCACTCGCAGTACATCCGGAGAACGGAATTCTCCAGGAAAACAGGTGGGTTCTTAACAGTTTTCCTCAGTTGCGCATGAATGAATCTTCCATCGGACAGAGATTTAAAATTTCCACATGTTTCGAGCAGGCTTTGGTACGAGTCAGGATTGACTGTAATGCCAGCACCGTCCATTTGTCTGAGAAATTCCCGAGCTTCGTTGAGTTTCCCTTGTTTGGATAAAGAAACCAAGTGCAAATTCTCAACTTGGCCATCCGTAACGAGGGGCGAGGGTGGGGGTGTCTTGTCGAGGGAAGAAGGGGTGCACCTAAGAGACACCCAAGTCGGCATCTGGTTGGTAAAGCTAGAGCTGGAGGGGTTGATGGCAGCTGGAATCATCTTATCATTAGCTGCCACTCGCTGTACTTGGGAAAGAGTGGATGCTCCCAGTGCAACAAAGGAATGCTGATAGTGCACAATCATTTTCTTCTCTGTGACTTGGGAAGCTTTACTTTTTAAGAGAGAGTGCTGCTAAATGAAAATGCGTCTTTGCTTCTCTTGGGTTTGATGCGTTAAGGCCTAAACTTCTCAGTTTCGGCGCATACGACAAAAAAAAATAAAGAAAGAAAGAAAGAAAGAAACCAAGTCTTCAAAATAAAATAAAATAAAAATTTAATGGCTTGTCGCTTCTAAAACGGGATGCGGAGAGTCACAAAATTTTTGTGTAACAGTTTGTTGCCAAGTCTAATCATCACATCACCATTTTGGCAATGGATATTCCTGAGGTGTGCCGTTTCTTATTATTATTATTATTATTATTATTATTTTATTTCTTTAGTCTGCCTCGATGACATCTAATTTTAAGATGTGAAGCGTGGACGGTGTAAAAGGCCGCTAGAAGTTTTTGCTTTCCGATATGAACCGCGGAGAATCACCAAGGTTGCTTGCTTAATTTTTAACCATAGAAGATGGATTTCACACACAAAAGAAGTACAATTTGTTGAAACAATGATTGGGAGTTTCTTTCTTTTCTGTTGACAGAATATCTGTGCACTGCCTTTTTTTGGAGTTTTTGGGACCCCAGCTGACGAATGCCTTAATTTCTTGTTAATGTCATTGGTGATAGCAGAGGATCCTCTTCTAAGAAGTAATTGTAGCAATATGGGGAATGGCGACCCAGAGTGGATGAGGATTGCAAAGTGCACCATTAGCTCTTTAGTTTCTTGTTTTGAGCAGATCGCTGAAGATGAATATGATAAACATTAGCTCCTGTGTTGTAAACACAGGAAAAGTAACTTTTGATGTAAATATTCCTGTCATTTGATTCTCATTAATCGAACAACTCATCCTCAACATTTGGAAACGGTTTTTTTCTTTTTTTTTTTTTGTCATTCCTTATTCTTAATAAGTTTGAGCGCTTCTAGGACAAACTTCCGATCATCCCATCTTTACCCATTTCTTTTTTGTTTTTTTCCTTTGTCACTAAGCTTTCTCCTGCATACAGAGCATCGAATCTCCTGGAGTTTCACAAATTACCGGACATTTTATTTCTGAATATGCTAGAGTTTTCAGAATCTAAAGTTCTTATGGCTGGTGGCCTGGAATAGTGATTGTAGAAACTTCCAATCTGGTGCAACTGCAACCAGGGTGTGCTTTGATCAAATTTATCTCTTTTCCCGGTTTAATCGCAATCTATGGCTAAAATTCCTCACAACTTAGAGCAAAATCGATGATGTAGTAATCCTCCAATGCCAAATTCATGTACTCCCTCTGCAGGTTACCGGTAAACTCAATATACTCCCAACTGCAGGTCTCATTAGACGGGAAACAAGGGATTATTATTCAAGAACAGCACGAGACACAACTCCTACTAATCCTTGTTTACAGATGATTAATCGTAAAGTCACGGTGATACATGTTTTGTTATTATACTATTCCCTAGGGAGCGGCTGCTCTGTTTGATACTCTGGCTCACAGAATTCCCCGCCAAGGTCATCACAAGCCTCTTCCAGGAATACCCTGTAACAAGTTTTTATGTCAGGCAAACTGAAATATCCCGACAAGACTGTTAATTGTCCACTCATCATCGCAAATTTAAGAGATTTGACAGATGGGATACTAAGATCTTACGTCTTGGGACTATTGTACTCCAGATATTCTCGATCGACTTGCTCTAAAGCGGTGGCACCACTTGAGCTTCTGGCCTCTGGTTTGAGCTTCACTTCCGGATACATTTCAGCATCACAAGCTTCGCCTCCTACAGTCTCACAAGCCTCAGCTGGAAAAACACTACGGATAGAGGCTAAGTGCAATTGTTGTTTAATCACTACTACCAGTTACTGGGTGGGGAAATAATTAAAGGACAGTCTTACGAAGTCATGGAGCTGTAATCAACTGTCGAAGGGTCTTTTGCTACAGCTGCACTTGCTTTGATATTGGAGCATCTGGGAACTTGTAATCTCGGCATTGACTCGTTTGCAAAAGCGAGCTTTTTGTGGGTGTTACTATGGACAGAGGCGGTGGCGGTGCAAGGTAAAAGGATGCCATTGTAGCGGACTCTGCGTTTTAGCAACCGGCTTGAGAGGCTTGAGGGTAATCCAATGTCGTCCCATGTGTGTGTATATATGCATACATTTTTTGATACAGTCGAAAAGATAAGGTCTACAAGATCTTTTTCTTGAATGGATAAGGCTTTAAATCATTTTCACAGGAAATTGTGGCGCAAATGCTTTCAGAGATTTTGGATTAATCTAGTAACATTTGTTTAGTGGGTATTGTCTAGTTTTCCTCTCTTGATCATCCAAGTCGGCGTCCTTTTAGTCCACTGCATAAAACAGGGCCAAGGCCCTGATGGCCCATACCAACGATCCCAGCCGTTCTTTCCTTTCTTAATTGATAATATGGAAAATGTCTTCAGAAGATAATCGGTGATTAAAAATTTAGAATCTCATCGTGAAAATCTCGGGCAAAATCCAGAATTGTGCTAATTATATTTTATTTTTTTGCCCTAAAGTGTTGTTTGCTTTGTTTTGGCCTCATTTTCCGCAAAGATCTGGTGGAATTATATTGTATCAATAAGAACTAGGAGCAAATTGGATCTCTTTGAATGATGAAAATATTGGACTCGTAACAGTCGTGGGCGCGTTATTGACATTTGACTCCATGTTAGACTGCTTTCTCCCCATGCTTCTTTTACTTTTTAACTCTTCTGGAGCATGCCACCTTCGGCTCCAGATGCATGACCCATCAGTCACAGGCTTCGGCCAGGCTTTTCATGCTCCCCGAGGCCATTGCCCCCACCTCACCAGCAACAGGTTTTTTAGCATAATTAGCCCGCGCACTTCAGCCTATTTGCCCGAGTGGATAGCTTCAACTTTTTGGCAATGGCTACATTTGATTTACATTTTTGTTTTTCCTGATAGGAAAATAAAGTGATCAGAAAAATTGAAAGAAAACAATGAATGTTTATGCGCAGGGCCTTTTAAACACGGGACATCCGTCATTTATCTCGGCTTCAGCCCTGCAGACAATCCAAAGATGCAAAACCACAGCAAAAATCTCGACACCCTCTCAAAGGTAGGTCAGAGCTTTTTGTTGACCAATGGCAGAAACTTCCTGTATAGCAGTTTTTCTGGATTAATGTTATTCTACTCTTGCCATCGACTCAGAAAATGGGGATCACATGAATAAAATGGGCATTGTTGAATCTACATGCCAGAGGGCAAGACTCGAAAGACCTTATAGAATTATAAATGGCTACCCTGAACATCACTTGAGAAGTAGCCACTTACTTAGGGGGTAAACTTGTAGCACTTGACATGCAAACATGTCCTGCAATCAATGGAAGAATACCATTCCACCACCACAATTCTAATTTAAAAGCATCTAGGCTTTATAGGGCCATGTCGTGCTATTAATCTCACTATCACTTTAAACCATGAGGATAAAAAGAGAACTTGATCATTCTTTTTAATGTAAAAAGGAACTTCAATTTCTAAGAGGTTGTCCAAATAAAGAGACATAACAAAACCCATTGGTAGAGAACACAATCACGTTCCATGCACTCGTCCAATGAAACGGTTTTCACAATTTCAAGTTAGTCATTTTCTTGGCTCACCAGTCCGTAATATACTGACTTAAGAAAAACATACAAATGGCAGACGTGGTGGCCAGACAAAAAATACGACTTCCAGGAACATCATGCCATGATCTCTTCATATATTGAGACTGTTAGGACTGCTAGAAAAAAACCTCTGCAGGAAAATATACGATTTTCAGAATCAGCAGATTAAAGTTGTAGCAACTTACTTACATTTCTCTCAAAAACTGTTCAATTGGGATAGCATGGGGACAAGCTCATCACTTGAAGGCCTATCTGCAGGCAAATCTGAGAGGCAAACAACGGCAATTCTCACTGCCATGAGCATTTCATCTTCCTCAACTTCTTCACCCAGAATACTCTTGTCCAGTGCTTCCCTTCCCTCCCCTGCTTGCTGCAAATGTCGAAGCCACCGATCCAAACTACCCCCACTCGCTGCTTCTCCAAAAAAAGGTTCTGTAGGGTCTCTCCCGGTTAACAAAACACCCAGTATCATGCCAAAGCTGAAGATGTCACTTTTATCCGTGTATCTGCTGAAATTGGTAAAAGTTCTTTTTATTATAACATTATATAAGGTTTCGTTCAAAATAAAGCATACCTTAAAAAAAAAAAACGCAAAATATGTATTTTGCAAACAAATCAAAACTATTACTCAACTAAAAAGCCAATTCTAGACATTGATCAATCAATTCCTTCAAAGAAATAGTAATAAAGGAAAAAAGTCATTGAGCATGGCAGAGAGAGACTCGGGATTTTTACAACTAATTGTCTTTCCATTTCCAAATACTCATTATACCATTAACCAGAAGAAATTCCATTCTTATAAGGTAAGCTTGTAGTTTTACAGCCCAATTCAGGTGCCATAGAGCAGGTTGAAACGTAAACATTATAGCAAAAACACGAATCAAGCTCAATACCGATGTCATGAAATTCTTAATTTGACAGTGAGGATTGCAATAAATAAGATGTATCAAGGTGAAACCACTTTGTACTTGAAAGGAAAAAAGAGGAAATTACGCGTACCTGCAATCCTGAAAACACTCAGGAGCACCATAGCCAGCCATTGCTCTATCCAAATTAGGTATGAGCTTAGTTAACCCACAATCTGCCAGCCTTGGTTCAAACTCAGCATCCAGCATCACATTACTAGGCTTTAAGTTGCGATGCAAAATCTGAGGTTGGCATTCAAAATGAAGATAGCGAAGCCCCTTGATAACCCCAACAGCAATCCGCAGACGAAATTCCCATCCAAGCTGCAACTGGTTCCCACTTGCTCTATTCATTACATCTTCCAGGCTTCCTTTCGGCACATAATCATAAACTAGCGACAGTCTATCAGATTCCCAAACATATGCCCTCAAACTCATGAGATTCCGATGTCTCAAGCTCGCAAGCACTTCCAGCTCCTGCTGTATCCGTCTCTTGACAGACTTGCTCTGCGGTTCGGGTGAACCGGTCTCAAATGGCTCGAGCCTCTTGACTGCAATAGTGAGCCCATTGTCGAGAGCGGTCCTGTAGTATTTGCCATTGGTGCTCGACCCCAGCAACTGGTTTTCGTTCGCCAGAGCAGACTCAAAGGTCTTGGGGTCGATTTTCGGGGAAAATATGACGGGGCCTTTGAGGGTTGGAGTTCGATTCATGTACAGACCAAAGCCACGGATTAAACGGACTGCAAGCGCGAAAAAAAAGGCTCCCGTTAAACCTGTTAAAACTCCTAAAGTAATGCTTAGAAAGATTCTTTTGAATCCATTCGAGAAATGGGGCGGCGGTTTAGAAGTAGAAGGCGAGGCAGGCTCGGTGGAGAGGTGCCTTGTGACCTTACTAGTCTGTTGGCATTGTATTGTTGTTGTATGAAGAAAGGAGCAAAGGGAGAAGAAAAGCAGCAGAGTTGCAGCTTTCATCCCGATGATTTGTGGTCTGTATCTTTTCTCCATCGGAGCGCGTGAAAAACACCCACCAAAAATCATGTAAAACGTGAACGCTCAGAAACCCATCAAAGCAAAGGATGCCAAAATGAATTCCCTTTTATTTTTTTTTTTTTGTTTCACAAAGTTTTTGTGGAGGTGAGGGGGGCCAAAAATTTCATAGGCGGAGGGAGCTGGAACATTTGGTACAAAAAAAAAAAAAAAAAAAAAAAAAAGAGTGGTGGGACGAGACAGAAATCGAATTTCTAACTCAGAAAGCTTCACGGGCCGAGAAAACCCGCTGAAGAAATCATATGTACAATCGCCGAATCCTACCACCGGTATCTCTTCTTCACGCTGGAACTGGCATTCTCGACGTTGACACTGACACAGACAACGAAAGCGCATCTACTAAATTTTTTTACAGTGCGAACTCCAACAATCTGCACAGGGTAATTCCATGTACCAACCAACATGATCAGTCACATCAATCTACAAGAATCAACCTTTTTACTCTCCATCTCTCTCTCTCTCTCTCTCTCTCTCTCACACACACACACGCACTGTGCAGTTCACGCTAGTCAGAAAAGGAATGGGTCGTTTTCTACACCAATTGAATTTTACTATTTAAGGAGAACCCAACAAAAAGTTTAAGCTTCCGTAATTTAATAATTTCTTAATACACGCACTCTTTTTTTAAATCATTCCGTTTTATTTATTTTTAATTATATTCTTTAGATAAATTTTGTCAAATCAAAGGGAATTATCATGTCTTTTTTCTTTTAAGTATTGTCACTCAATTATTCTATTATTTAATTTTTTTACAATATTCTCCTTCTAATTGTTGAAAAAATGTCACTGAAAAGAAAGAAAGACGCAGGAGAGAATCAGCTTGTAGACAACAACCGCAAGCACTTCCGGTTCCCTTCTTTAATGTGTCTGTTACTAAAATAAACTAAAAAATAAATTATTACAAATTTTTGTGAAAAGTTAAAGATTTAAAATTTTAATTTTAAAAATAGAAATAAGATTCATAAAAAGAAAATTTTTATTTTATTATATGAATTATGGTCAAACCTCTCGATTAAAAAATTTAAATTAAATATATATAAAAAAAACAAAAGATAGTTAGGATAGTAGGCTAAGGATGTGAAATTTCCTTGTATTCTCTTTTATCTGAATTCAGCGGTATCTTCTTTCCCAACCGAGTCCCTCTGCTTATTTTTCCATTTAGTGTGTTTAGCAACGAATATCAAAATTAAGACGAGTTCACAGAAATATTATTATTATTTTTTAAAAAATAATTTATTAAAATATATAACATCTAATAGCCTGTGTCTCCCTCCTCTTATCACTGCGCTTACGCTTACGTATAACTGTATTGTCTACTTTCTCAGTGTCGGTCTGGCCTGGGTGGTGGTCGTGGCGGACAGAATTGGGTTCCCGCCCTTTCATAGAGGAGACCCCACAACATTGGAGAGTGAGAGTGGGGTCCATTGCCACGCCAACAGCAACATTTTCTATTCACGAGACCAAAAAGTGACACTAGAAGCTTCATCCTCTCCGTTATCTTGACCGTTTGATGTGGAGCCCCCCGAATATCTGCATGGGACTCCATTTTTTCTTTCTTCGATTATCATTCAAGCAAAATTTGTCTAATGGATAACCATCTCATTACCCGAAAAAAAAAAAAAAAGGTTAAAATATTTTTACATTAAATACAAAATATATTATATTACATAAATAATATTTTAAAAAATGCATGATAAAACAGTGCAAATTAGTAAAAATAGCTTATATATTATATAAAAAAATTTTAATATGAAAAAGAATATTTTAAATATCATATAAAATCCTTTTATATTTATTTGTGTTCTTAAAATGAAACATCCCATATAGTCGTTCGTTCTCTAATTTTCGTTATCTTCTCGCAAATGCACCGCCTTATCGTGGCCGTGGGGGGCTGTGGTTCCGTCATTCCCCACTTCTTTATAAAACACCTTTATTGAACTACTAAACGATGAAGACTCCATGAGAATAAAAACAAGGGAAAAATTCAAATTTATACAGCTTTATATGTCTCTCAAGAGTTTTAATATTTTTTTCAACCATGGTCTAAGCATATGTTTTCAAGAGCATACCAAACTAATGAACGGCATTGAATTTTACATAAGTTTGACCAATCAAAATTCATCACATGTCAATATTTCATGAAAACAATTAAAAATAACTTTCATTTGTAAAAATTAGATCGTATGTATAAATATATATATATATATATATATACAAATATATAATTTTAGAATTATAAATTTAACAAACAACAAATATCATCTAATTAGTAACTTGATTAGTAATTTAATACAATTTTCTTTACATTAACTCAAACTTAAATTTTTAAATATTTTTTTAATGAAAAAATATTTATATTAATAATACAATATTAAATTTTAAACCCATGACTATTGAAATTAAACATAAAAAAAAAATCCACCTTAACTTAAGAATATGTGGATAATAAACCTTTCTTATATAAAAAGTTATATGAAAACCTTGACAATTAATTCTTGACTTTGATTCCTAAATGCAATATAATCAACATATATGTAATGTATGTTTTTTTATCTATTAAGAAAAAAGAAAACATTATATGTGGATTTCAGAACCAAAACCCAATTCACCCTCCCAAGGAGACACCACTCGGACACTACACAATCTTGCAATTTGCAGGATCACATATTCACTCTTTTCCAACTAACTATTACCAGCAAACCACTGTTCAAAAAAACAAATTTAAACCCAACATATATAAACAGTCCTTGCCGTGAAATTTGTTTATCGGGCACAAGCTTTTTGGCAGCAATGATTTTATCTGATCGTCTTCCATGTAGGCATCCCCATCAAGATGTTGCATCCAATTTAGAGCACAGGCATTGAAACATCTAGGGTATATGATTGCTCCCCAATAACAATCAGTCAGAGACAAGGCACCAGATTTAACTAAAGATTGCCGCGTAGATGACCAGATAATATGTAGGACTTTCCCAACATGAGCAGGAAGGACAGCACGACCTTTAAAAATTACCAACAAAGAAGCAGGACTGTGGTATCTAGCATGCAACCCTAGAATCTTTGAATTTATTGTCTTTGTTTGTATGGACTAAAATGGCAAGAGAAGAAGACCCATGGAAAGGTGGGTTGAAAAGGGTTGTGGAGATCATCTTGAGTGGGTAACTGACTCACCAATGCTTTCATCCCAGGCAACCATCTATAGAGCTGGAGGGAAGCTCACCGATTTTGTACAGACCTCTTATTGCTTCCAGCTACAATTTATCAGCTATTTTCCCGAGAGCATCTGCAAACTTATTGAGGACAGTAAGCAAACCATCTGCATGGTTCTTGCGCTGCTCATGGTCCAACTGAAAATTGCTGTTTTGAGCTTCAAGTTGAGCCGTCAGCATCTTAGCATTCCTCTCCAAGACATTAATCAACTGATTCGGTGGATTGACCGCTTCCTCGTCACCAGATGTCGCAATCCACTTCCGCTTCCGATCCTTGTGTGTAGGAAAACCCGTCCGTGGATTGGGAGCTGGTTGTTTCTCATTTGTTGTTCCTGCAGTGCGTGCAAGGATGTTGAAAACATAATCGCATTAAAGATAACCCAAAATAAAAATTTCAGCGGAACATAAGTTCAACAATTGTTTTTCCGTTACATTTCCTTTTATCTTCTGCCGTGACTATTGTGATCGTCGATGTATGCATGGACAGTGTGGCTCTCGGGTTGCAAGTGGAGTCCAACACCCCTTTTGTCATCGTCAAGCGCTACTCGAGTTTCAAGTTTCAAGCAGAACATACTCCATGTGGCGCTAACTTCGTGTAAGGAGGCCCATGAGATTTTGGACACAACTGGGTTCATGAGATTGGTAAGACAATTTCCTTTTAGGTTATGAGGGGTATATTGGTCTTTTCCGTTACTCACGTTGCTTTCACTCAGAGGCGTTAGTCAAGACACATTTTTTCTTTCGTAAAAAAATAAAAAAGAAAAAGAGAGAGAGTCTACGTGTCAGGTGCAAAGACTGAAGAATATGGACTCACGAGCCAAAAACCCAAAAAAAAAAAAAAAAAAAAGCCCCCAATAACCCGGCTCTTAAATCTTTTATCCCACAACTGTCTATGCATTTCTCATTGAGCCACAAGAGCATGGCAGAAGCCTGAAATGGAAAGTAGCATAAGCACGTCTTTTGAAAGTTTGGTTTGAATTGAGGCCAACAAAGCTTAAATTTTGCCCCCAAAATTGGGAATTTGTCGCTTGTCAACAATGTGCAATACACCCCTGCTCAGAAAATAAAAAAGAGTGCAATACCAACACCAACGTATTAAGCCGTAACAAAACACTAAAACAGCATTAGTGACCCTTGAACTTGAGACGATCACAGGGGGAAATAATATCAATCATTTCATCACTCATCTCCATTTCTCTACCATGAAAATTAATATGAAATCTACCATTCGACCACCCAAAAAAAAAAGAACCATTCCATAAACATAAACGCTTATTTTCATGAATCCAAGGGTCAGTTCTCAGTAGTGGACCACAATAACGCCAGAACGCCCGGTATAAGAATTAGACGCCCAAATTTAATTACCTGAAATTGGTATGGGACCACCTGCTCCTGCTGCTGCCGCCGTCACCTTTATCGGCTGGACGTCCTTGGCCGACGGCTTCTCATGTTCAGGGCTACCACCGCCCTCCTCCTGCTCAAAGTCCGGGAACAAGCCATCCTCAGCAGCTGCTATTCTCCCGCTATCCAACACCGTCTTCCCATCTTCTGCAGCCGGGGCGGGAGCCAAAGAGAGAGCCGGCACAGTAGCCAACGACACGTCCCCTGGCCCATCCAAGATATCATAAACCTCCCTATCGAAAAACCCGGGCAATTTTCTTTCCCTCCTCAAATCATTCCTCATGACCCAAAACGACTCCGTTCCCTCTACCATCTGAGACTCCCACTCTTTTATCTTCTTATAGTCGCCGGCTAAATTGCTCCACCTCTTGCGGCACTGCACCGGCCCCCGGTTCACCCCGTGCCTCTTGCAGTACGACGAGACGGTCGCCCACTTGGGTTCGACCTGACCACTCGAACCCAAGCCCATGCCGGCGGCGCGGCCTCTCCGGACTCCGTTCTCTGCCACTCGTTTCCCCTGTATGAGGACCAGAATCTCTTGCCTCGTCCAGCGTGGGAGCCTCGGGGTTTTGCTGCCTTCATCGCCCCCGTCGACGGTCGTCGGGGGGTTGTCGATGCTGTTAGTGGCTCGGCCGTCAACAGGGTTCGGGGTTAAGCTTAATTGCTGCTGCTGCTGCTCATGGTCTAAAGCCATATAATTAAGGTAAAGCGTAGAGAGGGGTGGCTTGGGTGGGGTGGGTGGGAGCACGTGACTTCAACGGGTGGGGAAGTAACGGGGTTTTTAAGGGACAGTCCGTTACGTCGTTCATCTTTCCCCTTGAGAGGTGACTGAGAGGGACAAAGCGAGGGGCATTGTGGTTCGTACCGGCCGCCGAGAATAAGAATAGAATAGAAAGCACTAATCAGAGAGAGAACGAGAGAGAGAGAGGGGGGGGGTTTTCTCTCTCTCTCGACTGGCGGGCACCCTGTTTCCAGGTGTAGATGTTGACCGCCCTTAAAATCCTTTAATAAATCCCATATTTAAGAGCGTAATTAATTGGATGTTTGTTGGGGGTTCACATAATATGCTTAGTATCCGATTTAACGTGGGGTTAATGTGATATCTTTCTTAGCTAAGCCAAAGATTCTGTTCTATAAATTTTTTTTAATGATTTGGGTATTAATTAATTAATTAATAGTATTTTCAAAGGGTTACTACCACCCTCTAGGCCTCTTACTTGCGATATGCTTGCTAATTATCTATTTCTTTTTAACACGTTTCTTTGACCACATTTTACCTTGCCTTAGGCAGGCACAGCCCTACTCTTTTTCCTTGTAATGTATAGCCTTTTTCCTCTCGTGCCCAGGAGAGGGGCCGATGGCCGAAGGTGTTATGAAAAGAAAGTTGAGTGCCGGCCTTGCCAACTGTTTTTTTTTTTTTAAAAAATAATTTAAAACGTGTCGATGTCTGCGGTCCTCACTCCACTAATTTTTTGTCGTATCTCTCTGGCTATCTTTTCTTCTACACTAACATTCGCTTCTCCTCACGTAATCATTTGGCCTTAATTTTGAACGGAGAAATGCGTATCGCGGTAGCATAAATATATATAAGCACAAGAGTAGTAACCCGCTCACCCCCCCACGAGGGAGAGGGTGGGGCCCTTACGAGTGGAATGCCCCGACCTGACCTGAACTCCTACGTACGTGTATGCCTTTTTCTTTCCCTTCTTTTCTAATTGTTTTCACATTAATTATGCTATAAGCCCTTTGTTATAGCCCCTCGAATGCGAAGCTGAAGACTATGTTGTATATTTTTCACCCTTAGGCGCAGCCTTAGACACGTGTTGAGCCCCTTATTAGAGCCCTCGAAAGCGAAGCCGATCATTATGTTTTTCACTCTAAGGCGCAATCTTAAAAAGAAAGGGTCCCTGCCTAATGCCTCGTGAGTGGGTTTCTTGAGAGGTCATATTCTCCCTGTGATATAGAATGAGGGGGGACCATTGGCGATGATCCCTTGGACTTGGCCTTCCGATTTCTTGATCTCGTATCATATAAATGCAGTGAGAGAGGTCAGCCAAAGACCGTCGACCAACCCTCCTCTCCTTTTAGTTTGGATGCCTCAAGATAACATTTTCCCACGTCCCGGCATTAATTGTGGTTAAATAAAAATAGAGCAGTTGAACAAGTTGAGGTACTCTTTCTTTCTTTCTTTCTTCTTTCCGAGTTCTTTCTTTCTTCTTTCCGAGTGGTTCGTTCAAATCCACCAAGTAAACTCGATGCATGCATGGTAATTCCCGCGCATCAACGATAGAACGTAATATGTCTTGTATTCTAAATTATTTTTTTGTATTTTTTATATTTATATATATATATATATATATATATATATATATATATATAAGCATAATAAAATTAGGAAAAAAGAGAAAGATTTTGATAGGTAAATTATACTTTTTGTATTCTATAACACATTTTCTCTACTAATAAGAGTCTTTCCTCTGTCTTTTCTGTGGACGTAGATTACATAGATCGAACCACGTAAAATTTTGGTATTATTTTCTTCATTGATTTATCGTTTGATACAATAGTCAAGATTACCTAAACAGTAAAATTACGACGAAAAGAAAAGGCATTCCTTTCAGCAAAGGCGGGATGGATTGCAGCATGGGAGATTGACACGAAATAGGAATGGATAACTAGTGATTGCAAATTAATCCTGCATATTTTGATCAACTCATGGCACCATAACCGCTTCGCTGTGAGAATAGAGATGTCTCTTACCTCATAAATGAGCCTGTCTTGCTTTCAGAGGAAAACAAAACTTTTAAACAATCGCTCAATTAATCTCTTTAATTAAGGTGTTTGCCAGTAGAAGCAATTTAAGGGGTCAGTGGTGTCTGGGGTGCCCATGCGTCAAACTTCCATGCTAATGTTTTGCGCAATACAATCGATAGAACCGTGAAGAGAGATTGACACTGATGTGTTGCCCTGCCGAGAGATTGAGGAGGATCGATTCACACCACTACAACGTCAAGTACTGTTGTTTACTATTAATTATTAATAATTATAGTAAATTAATAATCAGTATTTTAATAATAATAAATTGCCACGATATTTATTTAATGTATATCAGATAATTGAGAATTACGTGGACAAACGAAAAAAAGATAAGAAGTTGCGATAAATTTTTTCATAATTTTAATTAAATTTTATAAAATGACATTTTCGTAATTTTAATACAATTGTATGTACTATATATATTTTATGATTTTTTAGTGAGAGGAAGAACGTATTATATTTTATTCTAATTGAGAGAATCTTTTTCTAAGGCGATTTGTGTCTTTTGTTTTTTGAAATTTAATCGTTGCTATTGATTTCCTGTTGTTGATTACGTTTCCTCGCTCAGAGCATGACAATTTCCTGCAAAGATGTCAATCAATCAAGGGGTGGATGACGGTCATGTTTTTTACGATGTTCAGAATGCAGGAGTCCAAGGAGCCAATCAATGGGTTTTTAGGACAAAGTTCAATGCTTTAAATCAAAGAATCTAACACTTAGAACAACGTTTTGAAAATTCGATTGAGCGCTTTGACTCAATGAATATTAACGGTAATAAGCTTAAGGTAAGAGATGTGTATGTTAATCCAATTAACAGACCTAGAGTTGTTAATAGGATTGCGCAGATCTCGGACAATAAATCTGTAGAGGGGAATGGTGAAGTAGAGCCAGCTTATGTGATTAGTCAAATAATGTTAGTACTAAAACAGGAGACAAATACCCAACGACATCAGTTGTTTCGTACCAGGTGCACGATTAGGGGAAAGGTATTTGACGTGATTATAGATAATGGGAGTAGTGAAAACATCATCGGGAGAAAAGTTGTTAAACAGTTACAGCTGCCTGTCGAAAAACATTCATACTCATACACTATTGGGTGGATTAAGGCGACCGAGAAGATTGAGGTGAAGGAGAGGTGCAAGGTGTCATTTTCTATAAAGAGGTATCAAGATGAAATCTGTTGTGATATTGTTGACATGAATGCATGTCATCTGCTATTCGGAAGACCTTGGTAGTTCGATGTAAACGCCCAACATGCAGGTAAAGAAAATATTTATAAGTTAGAAAAGGAAGGTGTGAAGTATACTCTGTTACCTTTGAAATTAGAGGGTCGCTCTAGAGTTCGCAAGATAGAGGAACCCTCTTTCTTAACTATTACCTAGTCAGAGAAGGAGATGAATGAGGATTTGAAAGAGTCAAAGATGACTCAAGCGCTTATTGTAAAGGATAAGGTAGTTGGGGATGAAGATGTGAGTGAAGAGGTCCCTGAAGTGGTTAAGTGAGTGTTGAAAGAGTATAAAAATATGGTTTCTGATGACTTACCTAAGGGACTACCACCCCTGAGGGATATTCAGCATCAAATAGACCTGGTATCTGGAGTAAATCTTCCAAATTTACCAGACTATAGGATGAATCATAAGGAAACTGAGGTCCTACAAGAAAAGGTCCAAGAGTTGTTAGACAATGGGTTTATTCGAAACAACATGAGTTCTTGTACTGTACCTGTTTTATTAACACCTAAAAACATGACAGAGCAATGTCAAGCTATCATTGAATAGGTAAAAAGGAAAATTGAGAGGGCGAATACGAAATACAAGACGGCAGCTAATAGACACAAGAAGGAGAAACTGTTTGAGATTGGTGATTAGGTTATGGTATATTTGAGAAAGGAACGCTTTCTTGTGGTTAATTATAGCAAATTACAGCCAAAGAAGTATAATCCTTATGAAGTTGTATGCAAAATCAATGACAATACTTATATTGTCAAACTTCATAATGATATGATCTTCAAGACATTCAATGTAGCTGATTTATCTTTTTTCCATCTAAATGATACGTTTTTATATCATAAAGAGAACTCAGGGTCGAGTTCTTCTTTAGTGGGAAAGAATAATGTAGACCAGATAATCGAGGAGTACGTGGACAAGCGAGAAAAAGGATAAGAAGTTGCGATGAATTTTTTCGTAATTTTAATTAAATTTTATAAAATAATATTTTTATAATTTTAATATAATTGCATGTACTATATATATTTTAAAATTTTTTAGTGAGAGGTAGACTTTACCTTAATTGAAAGAAGCAGTTTGTACCTTAAAATTGTTCAAACTACCGTCTTCTAATATTCAAGTGCTACAAAATGTAACTGAATTTCAGACAAAATCACAAAAAATCTGAAGTTTTCGGTTTTAGCCCAAAATTATTATCTTTTTATCATTTGGGTCAACAGCACTGTAGCCATGTCCATGAACTAAAGGGAAAACAAAACATGGGGGACAGTCTTAGTAGAGCGGCTTACTGGGTTGGAAGGAAACCTACCGATAGAGACTCACATGTTCCTGTTTAATCATTGCTTGATATTTTATTCAATTCCGCAGGAGGGTTATGTTCCTTGTATTATTACTACACTAAAGACATAAAAACACGACAAAAGCAAATTTTAGAACCTATTGCAAGACTGGCCAACCTAACAACCCAAAAAGGTTTCATTTCCATCTTTCGTCACAAATAATGCTATGTGGAATCCATTATTAGCATTATCATAAAAATGGACATGTTAAGCATTATAAAATAATAAAATAATAAAAATAAAAAAAACATTCAACGAAGGTCACAAAAAAAGTGGGAACGATATTAATGCTACCGAATAAACGCAAATACAGCCCCACGCTATGTGTCCAAATTAGTTTCTATGAAATAAAAAGTACTTATTTTTCATTAAATAAATAATTAAATAGCAGGGTCACGAGAGATGCCACCGTGCCCCCCCCCCGCCCGTGAGGCCGGCGGTTGGGTTGGGTAGGGTAAGGGTAGAGCAAAGGAGATCGATCAATCTGATGTCAAAGTCGTCTCTTCCCATCCCCCCGCCACCCCTACCTTTTTTTTTTTTTTTTTACCGAAATAATAGTGTCGGAGGGGCGAGGGAGATTAAAAGTGTTAACCAATCGATACGTTGATTACAATAAAATTATTTTAAATTCGTATTAAATTTATTACATATTTTATTTAATACGTCATTAAAATATATTTAAAATATTTTTTTATCAAAATAAAATTACATATGCTTAACTTTATATAAATTCTATATATATATATATATTAAAAAAAAAACTTGAGACTCAGTTGAATAAAGAATTAATTCGACTCGAACCGAGTCAACAGACTAAGTTAAGCAAATCAAATGTTAAGGAGTCAAAAATTAAATTCGATTCGTTTACACACCCGAAGGAGCCCTCCGACCCTGAGAAGAGAAGGGCAGAAGTGAGGCCAGACACACCACTGACTTGTAACGTTAACGCCGTTAGGCAGTTTAACGGTGTATCCACTGACCTCTCTCGGCTTCGCGATCTCGTGTTTGTACCTTGTTACTTTGGGAGCAGGGGGAGGAAAGTAGGAAATCTTTTGCAACCACCCGTTGCCACTGGCGCTTTCAGCTGTCTCTATTTCCAGTCGTTCTCTCTCAACTTAATTTCTCTTCAGTTTTCCTCAGCCGAGCTCGCCAGAGATTCGGTTTCCATACATG
The DNA here is from genome assembly GCA_037897445.1 of Ceriops zippeliana. Classification (NCBI taxonomy): domain Eukaryota; kingdom Viridiplantae; phylum Streptophyta; class Magnoliopsida; order Malpighiales; family Rhizophoraceae; genus Ceriops; species Ceriops zippeliana. The sequence continues at coordinate 151,795 of JBAPLH010000188.1, read as the reverse complement.
CACTGCACGACGGAATCTGGAGAGATGAAGAAGGGGAAGAATTACGTCAAACCATATACAAAAAGAAAAAAAAAAAAGAATCGGAGAAATGAGGGGGATGAAGTTAACGTGCAATGCAGGGGAAAAGAGGATAAAGGCAAGGTTACTTTGGTGGATCTTGCACGGCACAGATGCCGAGGTGATGATGGTCATGACGATGCCTTCTTCGTTCAATTTGACCTTGCCTTACTTATGGCGTAATTTATTCGAATTTCTCCCTCCCTCTCTCTCTCTCTCTCTCTCTCTCTCTCTCTCTGTCTTCTTCCATCCATCCATCCATCCATCCATCGTCTGTTTAACTTTAAAATCCTCCTTCCCTCGGCCATGCACGCCTCACCTCTACTCTCTCTCTCTCTCTCTCTCTCTCTCTCTGTGAGAATTGCAGTCCTATTTTCATTTAGTTTATTAATTAATTAGATATAGATATATATATATTTGGTTTCTTTTTTCGGGTGGGGTGGAGAGGGGAGGGGTGTCAATTCAATTTATTTAATATCATCTCTTCAACGCCGCTTGTTGTCCATTTGTGCCTCTGAACGGCTCCCGCTTTTACTTCACATGTTCAAACTTCGAAGATACCGCTATTTCCCCTATTTTAGTTTACCTTAGTTATTGTTATTATTATTATTATTATTATTATTGTTATTTGGTTGGGCTAAATTTTGTCCGAAGTCGTAAGAGAAGATTTTCATTTCGGGTGGGTAAAGCGTGCCATGTAATGTATTGTTCCTGAATTTGAAAGTTTTATTTTGATTTTCGGAGAGTGATTTTCAGTTTCAGTTGTTGGGATGTTCTCAAGAGTTTTTGGCTGGCATTTAATGAGATAATACATACATACATACATACATACATGGCATTCTCTTCTTCATAATTCAGTCGGTGCTTGAATTTAATTAATTAGATAGCGCCTCCATTGCTTTTCAATCTTTATCTTAAATGCTTTTTTTATCTTCTTTCTTCTTCTTACATTTTCATTTATAGAAATTAACATATTAATTTGCTTATTTTCCATATGGGATCGTCAGTTGAAAATAACCTGCAGGCATTTCTACCTACATTGGTGATAAAGTTTGACCTCCTGTTAGTGGGTGGGGTGTGCCTCAGTTGGTGCTGCGTTGTTTGAATTCAGTTTTCCATATATTTCTCTTGCAGAGGTTGAACTTGTGCTATCATATAGAGAGGTGTGCATGCAGCGAGACGTTCCCCATAGTTGAACGTCTTCTAGCCTTTTGTGATTCATGGAGCGTGTTAGAATTCTAAGCTTCAAAGAGGATGCCTTGTAAAATTATGAACCTACTACGGGGGTTTCCCTCATCATCATCATCCTTCTTCTTCTTGGAGGATGTACCCTTACCAACTCAGGTACTGCTTTTGCTTCCCTGCAGCTCCCTCTTCATTGTTTTAGTTACAATTTTGTCTTTTCTAGTTCCATAGTTTTATCAGCTTTTTTATGGGACAAATGCTTGAAAATTTCTTGATGGGGAATTCGTAACTCTAATTTTTATCACCTTGTTTCTTGCTGTTTTGCATGTCTAGCAGAGGGATGTTGAGCTTTGGAATCCAGATACCATGCCTGATCAACATGGTCAGTATGTTTGATGTACTGCTACATGGAATTTTGTCCATTATAATAATTGAAAAGTCAGTCTACTTTCCTTCCTCTTTAAGCCGAATCTCTTAAGAGCAGCTGGCTTTGGAATCGACCTGAAAGAAGGCTTTTTCCTAAAGTAATTCAAAGAAGAGGTTCCTTCTTGCATCTTAGCTAATTCAACTAGTTCCTGAGTATGACTCTTGTTCCGTATGCCCTTAAGCTTCAAGCTGTAAAGAAGACCGAAAGCTTTTAGTCAACAAGTACGGATTTGTTGTTTTCTCCATTAAAGACATGCCATTGTATGGTTTTGTTTTTTGTTTCTTTTTTTTTTTCACCATGTACCACCTGATCAACAAAACAAGACATGAAATACTTTATTGTCGTCTTGCTGATATAATCATACCACTATTGAAGAGGACAGGACCAGTGAATATGATGCCTCATCCCTATAGAGTTCATCATCCCTATCATTATCCGCATAATTACTCCAGTAAAATCAGACAAATTTCAATAAATTCAGGTTAAATGGCATCTTTCTAAGATACAACTGTTTAAGATCTAAAAATTCTATTCACTATAAGTCAAATGGCATCTTGATTTGTTCCTAGGATCCTACAATCTTCATAAGCAATCTAAACAAGGAAGGCTCCCTTCTAGGTGCGTTGCATGCCCATTTGTTGATTTTGCTGTGCAGCTTAGAAAGTTAAATCTCTCGCAGTTCTCTAATGGAGTTCTTTTTATCATTTAGTCTGATTAGTGGTCGTCTTGAGTTAGCTTGCCCTACAAATTGCTTAAAATGCACTTATCATCAGCCTGATCAGTCAGCAATTTATTAATCTCTATGGATCCTAAATTTGGACTGGAGCAATATTGTCTACATGATGACGTAAACTGGTGTTGATATGGTTTAAATGATGATGTGTGCCAGTATTAATGAGGCAGCAATGCCAGTTTTTACAAGTACGATTGATTTTCTATCATTTGGCTATGATTTCTTAACAGAACTTTTATTATGATACTCAGTTCTTAACTCCAAGCTTTTAGTATTCTTAACAATAGTGCATTTCAAATACAATGGGAATATCATTATTATTTTTCTCTTAATGCCATCAGTCAAACAAGACATTTTGTGACAAGAAACAGCCTAGAGAAGAAAAAAGGATGAGGCAAAATACACAAATTGCATTCACTAAAAAAGTTTTACCCTTGAAATTCTTTTCAGTGGAAGCACCATGTAGCCCTGTGCTTATTCTTGATATAATTGTCAAGGATGGTGCTTAATTGAAAGTTAACAATAATACACAGACAGTTTGTCACATTCAATGTCATTTCTGAATTAAGTAAAAACTAGCAATTTAAGTGTCATTGATACAGTCCAAACAGATTTTGAGTCAATGTGATTCTCGTATAAATGTAGTTGCTTTGCAATAGAAAGTGATTTTGTTGGGGTAAAATGAGTAAAAATTGATGGACTTTCTTGAACAGGTATTGGGAATGAAATTTATTCATCAACTCTAGAGAAGAATGTAGCTGTGGGATTCCAGTTAGAGAAGTTGCCAGACCATCCTCATTCAGTTTTGTTGCATGAGCTTAAAATGAGTTGTAGCCTAAATATGCATGCAATGGGAGTAGAGAGAGCAGTGGATCAGTCGACTTTGACAGCACCCATAAACCATGTTCCAGCAACAAAATCTACCTCAAAGCAACAGATATCATCTTTTTTGGCAGAAAATGGCCCAGCAAACATGATGGCAACTCAGTATGAGAGCAACCTCTTCTCCAGCTCTTTATCAGAATTAATTAATAGGAAGTGTATCCTTCTTCCCTCAGATCCCCTTATGTTTGCACTTGTTTGTTTGCATTTATGTGTGGGACAGGAGCAATCAAGCATAAGCATGCGTATATATGCTCAATTATATTCTCCAATGTTAATTGTTCCACACACAGGCCTCAACAGTATCTGGATTTGGTTTACTCGTCATAGTTTCCTTTAAGTCTACCACACTATCACTAGGTGACCTATTATATGCATTATGTACTTGCTGCGGTGAAAATATCTTCAAACAGTGTTCTATATGGCCGTTCTGTCAATAGTCTCGCTGCCAACTTTGAGGAAGAGGCACCTTTTGAATATCTTGCAGAAAATGAGGCCCAAACCATTGGAAACCTTCTTCCTAGTGATGATGGCTTGTTCACTGGTGTGAGTGATGGGGTATATGATGTCAACCAAACCAGTGGAGGAGATTATGTTGAAGAACTAGATTTTTTTAGCAGCATTGGGGGAATGGATTTGGGAGATGATGGTTATATAGCACAGAATGATTCTCATTTCCCTGCAGGAGTTTCTAACAGCCAGCTGGGCGTACATGGTGCTCTAACAACTGGACCCTATGGTGAACACCCTTCTAGAAAACTGTTTGTTAGAAACATAAATGATGATGTTGAAGATTCCGAGTTAAGGGACCTTTTTAAGGTGTGAATTTCTCCAGTGGTGTTTTGGATTGGTTTAAGTCATGCATATTTTTTTGTTCATTTTTCTTTCATTATCACTTTACCCACCGTTGATGTCCTATTTATTGATGATGCAGCGATATGGAGATGTCTGCAGGCTTTATACAGCTTGCAAGCATCGTGATTTTGTCATAATCTACTATTTTGATATTAGGGCAGCCAGCTATGCAATGAGAGACCTCCAGAACAGACTGCTGTGGCACCAGAAACTTGACATCCACTATTCAATCCCAAAGGTGAGCTTCTGTAGTCCTTGTGATGTATGATTTTGTTTGTCATTGTTTTAAGTATTATCAAAATGGCAATTGGAATTTTAAGATTATTGTTCTTTTTCTTATGGCAATCTCATTACTGGGCTTTCTACTAATTTCCATGCATTCTGTGTTGCCTTGAATCATCTCATTAGATTAGTTGTGAGTAAATTTTCCAGGACAATCCCTCAAAAGACAATTTTGATCTGGACACTCTCGTCTTTGACCTTGATCCTACTGTGTCAAATGATGAACTTCTTCAGACTTTTGGAGTGTATGGGGAGATCAAGGAGGTGAGCTTGTTTATTAGAATAAGCTGCAGTAAACAATTTTCAGGATGAGGGTAACATAACCTTGTGTTCTTTTGTACAGGTACGTGAAAAGGGAAGTCATCACAAATTGATTGAATTCTTTGATATTAGAGCTGCAAAGGCTGCCTTTCAGGCATTGAACAGAGGTGATATTGGTGGGAAGCAGGTTAAACTTGAGCCAAGCCAGCCAGGTAGTTCAAGAAAGTGGTAAGATTTTTATGGCAGACATTCTTTTTGCACATTTTTCCTCCTCACTTGCTGTAGGTTGCAACCATGATCTGAGTCTGGTGTGTGACAGCATGCATAATCTTGGTTGAAGTAAGTTTTAAGAACCACAGTTTTGCATAATGCATGGTCACACAATTGCTTCTTTGGCCTGGCAAAGTCAAAATTGAAGACTATCTTAACTCCATAACCACCCAACCTTGAGGGCTTCACTGCTGTATTTGTCAAGATTTACTAGGAGCAGTGTGAGCTGCATTAAAAATGAGCTAGTCTCTTTGCCAGATGCTGGGGTTTTCATATTTTTTTGCTTGCAGCTTTTTGCAACAAACTTCTTCTGAGTTGGAACAAGATAAGTGTGGCCTGTATTTGCAGCAGAGTAGCGCTCCCGATAACTCCTTCACCGGATTCTCTGGTATGGTCATTACTAATGAAATATCCTGCTTATTAGCAGTTAATGTTTGTGTTTTCCCACGAACAATTAGAGCCAGTAGCCTGGATAATAGAACCATTTTGGGAGTATCCCCAATAATACAGGCCCCATTTTGGAATCTTTATTCCATCATGTAATCTCTTCCTGTGTTGCTAACTGTTTGCCATCTCTTCGTGAATTCAGCTGGCAAACAAATTGGCATTGCTGAGCCTGGCAACCCATTGATCCCACAGGATCTGTTAAAACCAGATGCCCAAGGCACACCAAACATTTTTCCTTGCACACTTCCTGAGTATCACAATGGTTTAAATTATGGTATTCATCAATACACTGCTGGAACCATGGTTGCAAGCATCAATTTCAGTCCAACTGAAAGAATCAATAATGGACAGTTGCCCAGTGTCTGTGCAAAGAGGCACCCAATTGAATTCAATGATGGATGTAAGTGCAACAGATCACTTGACATGATTTCCTGCATATTTTTCTTTTTCTTTCCTCCCCTTAGATAGTGAAGCCATGTGATGCCTCCAACAATATTAACACCCTGAAGACCTAATACAATGTTAGAGTTATGAAAAATAATTGTGGTAATAGTCACTTCTTGAAAACTAAGCTATTCAAACCACATTAGCTTCCCCATCCATGGTGTTGCTGAATTAGCCATTGGAATGGAGTGGATAGGCTCAGTTGCACTTATGAAATCCTTGCCTCCCAATGTCTGTATAAAACGTAGCTGTTAGTGAAGCACCTTCATGTGATTTCATCTTTTCTTGTTTAATAGAGAGAGGAGTGACATAACTAGTGGTCCCATTTCACTTTGGTCTTCAAGATAATGTGAGTTATGCCTAGTGTTTATTTAGTTTCTTTAAATTAAGATGACACACGAGGTTCAGTTTAATGGAAGCTTGGCATTCAAAGTGATTCTCAACAGAAGCAATTAGGCCTCATGACTTCATTTCTTAGTATCTTTACTTATTTAGCCGGTTGCTGCTCCTTTGTCAGCTTTTGGTTCTGCTGGTAATGGAAGTTGTTCCCTGCCTGGATGTCACTATACATGGAGCAACTCCTGTCACTCCCTGCCTTCAGGAACAATGTGGCCAAACTCACCACCATTTGTCAATGGTGTTTCTGAGGCTCATCCTACACCACAGTTGCATGGACTGCCTACAGCACCACCTGCAATGCTGAACACAGTTTTTCCCATTAATAATCACTGTGTAATATCAGCATCAACTGTTACTCATTTCTGGGACAGGTGGTGTGCATATGCAGGGGAATCTCCTGAATCTTCTGGTTTCAATCCAGGCTCCCTTGAGAGCATGGGAATTTCCAATAACTCACACAACTCTGTTGGATTTGTCTCTCAGAACATCTTTCCTCGTGGTGGAGACTATATAGACTTGCGTTGTCCCCCTGAGGTTTTGGGAGTTCAACCACATCACCAGAGGCCAATGATATTTCCTGGTTTTAGCCAAATGATTCCCATGTCCAGTTCATTTAATTCTCCTATTGAACAACCTAGAAGTCGTAGAAATGAAGGCACTGTTAATCAAGCAGACAAGAAACAGTATGAACTTGATATTGATCGCATAGCACAGGGAGGAGAGGGTCGAACAACACTTATGATAAAGAACATTCCTAACAAGTATGTGGTTCTCAACTCTCGATACAGTGACTGTAATTCAAATAGTAGTTTGGTACTTTATTCATTAGCCTAAAATCATTCTTGTGAAGTACCAACCCTTAAAATACAGAAATATTTAGTTAGGCTTGCTTAATGTGTAAAAATAAATTAATATGTGATTGAAAGATTAAGATGTGGGCTGAACCCATCTGTGGTTGGTGATGTGGTGGTTATGGCAGGTATACTTCAAAAATGCTTTTGGCTGCCATTGATGAATGCCACAAAGGAACTTATGATTTTATTTATCTGCCAATTGATTTTAAGGCAAGTACTTTCTATTTCTGGTTGAGATTTGAGAGTTATTGTGGTTAAGGGTTTGGAAGAACAAAGCCTTTCATGTCTGTTTCATAATCAATACTTGACGTTAATATGTTTTGCAGAACAAGTGCAATGTGGGTTATGCATTCATCAACATGACTGATCCCAGCCACATTGTACCATTCTATCAGGTATGTTTTGTGTAAAGATTGATATCATCGAAGACAAAGATGATGTTGACAAAAAGTCAAAGTATTATTTTTATAAGCTATGAAGATCCTAAAGTTATAGGCAAAAAGACTAAAGCTGATATGAAAATAAAATTATGCTAGGCGTTCAATGGAAAGAAATGGGAGAAATTCAATAGCGAAAAGGTGGCATCACTTGCATATGCTCGCATACAAGGAAAAGCTGCTCTGATTGCACATTTCCAGAATTCAAGCTTGATGAATGAGGACAAACAATGCCGACCTATTCTTTTCGATACTGATGGCCCCAATGCAAGTGACGAGGTATCAAACCATTGCATCCAATTCACATTCTAGTCATCTGCTTTCTTTTTGCACCGAACACAAACTGGAATGTTGAAAGTTTGCTGAACTTGCTCAATTTTCTAATTTACCAAAAACAATAAAAAATAAGAAACAGTAAAACTCTTTATGTATGTGCAGGTACCCTTCCCAACGGGTGTTAATGTTCGAAGAAGACCCGCAAAACATTGGACAATGACCCATGCAGAATATCCCGCAAGGAAGTCCGCCAAATTTGGCCATTAGGGATGATTCTTCATATGTGGGGAACTCTTAAGCCTCTGGGATTGAGTCTGACAAAACAAGCCCCATATTATCCTCCTTTTTTTTTTTTTTTTTTTTGGGGGTGGGGAACTAACCCCTTGGAGTCGAGTAACCTGAAATAGTGACCTCCCAAAATTCTCGATGAATTATCTTTGGGATGGTTGATTCAAGAGGAACATCTTTTTTCTGAGAAGCCGTCTTAGAAATTTAGAGAAAATTTGAAATTCCCTTTTCCATTTTCTTTCTATTGCCTTTACAATTCTGAAACAAGAAGGGAAAGCTTCAAAATTTTGGATGCTGGGGAGTATCCTCGCAATTGTTGGAAGCGTTATTATTAATAATTCGATATTTGGAACTGGTTTATTTTCGGTTATATTTGATGTTGATGTTGATGATTAGGCATGGAACCCATTAAGCTATTGTGAAAATACTTGAGCGAGGGAGCACTTTTTGGAGAAAAGGTAAATGAAAAGTTAGCATATGATTTTAACCCGTACAATCTGCAGTGGTAACGCTCGTATGTGGATGCGGCCCAAATTGGAAACATCTCCGATGGTGCCAACTGCCGAGCATTGCATTAGGAGAGATGAGTTTTTTCGAAAGCAACATGAATGCGGCGTTTGTTCATGAAACCATTTCGGGCAGTTTGTGTGTACCTTTTCTGTTACGGAGTTTCCAAATGAGGCCTAAAACTACGAACTTTTTTGTATGAAAAATACAAAAGGAGAGGGAAAAAAAAAAAAACAGAACAGAAAATCTCCTTGATTTTAAATAAATGTAAATAACCGAAAAAAAAAAACTCTGTTTCCCTTTTCTTCCATGGGACACAAGCTTGCTCATTTCTCGTTTCAACTTTCAACGTGCCTTCAATTCCCCTCATCTCTTCGTGCCCTCTTTCGCACTGTACACCTCTCCCTTCTGTTCCTCAAAATCCTAGTTATGCACTGCCATTGATAAATGGACATGAAATGAACTTGCCCTTTTGACTAAGCCTATTAAACCCCATCAGTCATAATCTTTTCTTTGATTTAAAAAATTCACTTCATGAAGTGAAAAGCCAATAAATAAAAATGCTACCTTTTAAAGTCAACAAGCATTGTATCCACCCCAAAAAATTTACGACTTTATAGTATGTCCCAGCAACTAAACACGTGCAGAGATGGCCAGACGAACCAAGAGAGATGGTGAGAGAACACCCGATAGGAAGTAGGACGTAGGCGTGCGGGTCCAACAGAAAACACATTTTACCACCAAACCATGCAGACACAATCTTACAATCTTACGTCTACGCAAATACTTCCAAGTTGGTTACAGCTTCCTGAGACGCGCCATGGTGGAGTGCATTATCACCTGCTACTAAATCGGGAACAAGATCTCTCAGGATATGTTACCATTCAAGCTTTCAATCCCTTAACAAAACGATAGCAACTCAATGTTTGCCAGAAACCTAACCCTGCGGCTGATGCAGAGATAGGCAAGCATTATTAACTACAAGCAAAAAACAGGAAAAGAAAACAAATTTCCCAGAATTGAGAGCCCTTTCTTTCCACAATCCAAGCATTACAATTTCACTGAGTATGATTAAAGAGCATGTGAGGACATGCTCAATCCTGAACCGAATCCAATTACCCACCACGTTTTTGGGCAATGTAAAAATTTATGTCCCCATTCACAGAGTTCAGAACCATTTTAACATTTTGCTTAAGCAAAAGCACAACGTGGCTGTGGATGGACTTGAGCCTTTGCCTTACAACACAGGGATTCCCGCTACAACTTGGATTTAGCTCGACAGCCCTATCATTTGCCATGGCAATCTTCACATTCTGCAATCAACATGAACAAAACTTTGATAAGTGAAATCTCCCTTGAAAACTACAAAGGGCATGATCCAAGAAGAAATAAAACATCAAACGAACCTAGGATGCTACTAATGCTACTCTGGAAGATCCAATATGTTCAATGCTCCAAAGTTCTACACATGCATACACAGATGCAACAAATGGAAAACAGGACAAGCTTACCAAGTTTAGCATCACTTTGGGTAGAGTATATCATAGTGACCAGGCCGATAAAGCAGGGTAATAAATGGATTGATGGTCTTGGAACCACCGTCAGAAGTGTTTGGGAAATTGCCAGCAGCAGGAATGAAATCATGATGATTCACACTGATACCACCACTTGTTTCACATGAACTGCGATCCAGGTACATAACACGAATTGGCACACCTAGTGCATCAGATAGGGCAATAATATGCACATGGTCGCTCTCTTCACCCATTGGCTCCACAGATGACTTGCAAAACTATTGAAATAGACTATTGTGTGTGAGAGAGAGAGAGAGAGAGAGAGAGAGAGAGATTCCAGTGTATTGAACAAACCTGTTGTACTGTTGTATTTGTCAATCCCAATATGAAGGGTTCAAAAAACTCAGCACGTTTCTGGATTTCACCAGAGGTGACAAATCTGAAGAACATTACAACTAACCAACCAAATTTGTCAGGAGATGTTTGCCAAGGGAAAAACTCATAAACTTTCCATAAATTCACTCACCATAATTTGAAACTGACTCATCTCGACTTCTATTTATCAGCTCATCATGACTGTAAAAAAGAGGGAAAAAAGGACAAGAAGGCACTTTCACTGAGTTCACAGAGTGACCTGATTATATTGATGCATAAAATTTAATAGCACAAAATTGTAGTAAATCAAGTTCATGGTTGGAAATGAAAGAGCATAGGATAAAGAAGAATGCAAGAAACTTTAAGTTAATATAAGCAGGCATTCAAAAATTGTTGACAGAGGTACCAAAACAAAGGAAAATGATGGCACCTTATGGGAGATTCAGTCCCTCCAAGAACACCATCCAGCTGCTCAAGAAATAGCTGCACATTTTTCACCATCAAACTGAAATCTAAATCATGGGTTTTAAAAATAAGTGAAGAACTATTGCAAGCTTCTAAGGAGAAAGCTTGGTCAAACTCAAATAGGTATCATCACATCAATATGGAAGACAAAAGGTTAAAAATTGAGTGAACTTTAGTCTTTCATCATTTAAGATCGAGATCAAATCCTTGCATAAACTTAACTTGATTCAACTTTGTCAGATTGTGGAATAAAAAAAAATTCTGTTCCATTCTTTTTCACCATTGCTAGTAATAATAAATAAGTACTAAAAAAAGGAACCACTTAAAATAGCACTTATCATCAATGTCCTGTTTGCTAAGAAATCCAACTTGCATGAAGAGGAACCTAATCCATACAAGCATGAAATTTAAAATAACAATAAACAAGAAATACAATGCACTGACAGAAGGGGAAAAAAATACTAGTCCAGTTGACAGCAGCTAGATCTAGAGGGATATTAGAAGCATTACGTCCATGCGTAACTTCCATTCCAAGATTAACAATGGCTAATAATATCCACCATGGTATTAGATACACAACTTCCATCATACTACCAGAAATTTAAACATCCTTGATGTTATGGTATGAGAAGCACCGGGCTGTCTATAATTGGATACAGGGTTATTGCAATTAATTAAATCATTTCTACATTAGCATCAGCTAAGGATTGGTACACTTCATGCATAATGCTTCTATACAAAGTAAGCAGATGACCTTACATAAAACAACATATGGAGAGTGAATAAAAAGGACTATAAAATGGGAAGCATGCGAAAAGTACCAAATATGATATCAATCATAAATGCATCTGACAGGATTACCGCGAAGAAGTCCTCAAATGTAAAGTCTACATAGCCCAAACTCTGAAGCATTTTCCTGCATTCCTCAACATTTATCTTGACACGATCAACCTCTGCTCGGTCCTGTGTTCCCAAAATATGCTCCTATTGCCAAAACCAGAAGGTGACATGAAGGCAAATAAGCATATAAAAAAGCCCTTGAACAAGAAGCGTTAAGACAAAACACTAACAGTGAAAATTTAAGCTTATTGCTTGATTGGTAGATTTAATAACACCTACAAGATATGCGAACATGAAGCTTCGGAAAAAGCAATTCCCATCCCCACGTGTTCGCCTGATGGCAACATATTGATTGCCGAGCAGCTGCACAAAGAACAATCAAATGCAATGTATGTGAATAAATGAGAAATATGAATAAGCAAACCACGAGATTGCAGAACAGAGACAGGCAACAGCTGAACCTTTATTTTCTCGAGCAAAATAGGGCTGCCTGATTTATATTCAGCTGCCAACGCAGATAGAGGCTCCTGCACGGTCAAAATACGACATTTAAAAAGAAAATAAGAAATTTTTTTTTGGGGGGGGGGGGAAGAAAACGAACAAAGGAACGTAGAGCTCTTTCTTTAGCTCTTCTGTTTGCCATTTCGAAAATTGAATCTCTTTTAACTGTCTCTTTCACAAAACAGAGTGCGAAAAAAAAAAAAACAAATCCAACGAACGAAAGCGCAATCCTTAAGCAGAAAAAGAAGAAAATTATTTTGTCGACTAATTCATTTTGAAAATTAGAGCGAAAGAAGAAAAGCAAAGCTTTTTTGAAAAAAAAAAAAAGAAAAGAAGAAAGAAAGAAAGGAGAGAGAAGAAAAAGACAAGTCAAAAGGAGAGGGCGGAAGGGAGCAAGAGGAAGAAATAATAATAACAACAACAACAATAATAATAAATGATGAAGAGGAGGGGAGGGGGCCAAGGAACAGCGAGCCTTGCCTTGTCGCCGACGAAGGGAACTTGGTGGGATTGGGCCCCGGGTGGAAATGCGGTAATGTTATGATCAACATCATCGTCATGGTCAGCAAAATAACTCGCCCAATCGACAACTTCAGATGGTTGCGGCGGAGGCGGCGGTAGGGCGGTGGAGGCGGCTTCCAGCTTCTCCGTCGTCGTCTTATGGTCGGGAAATGGCTCCTCCTGCTGATTCTGCATCTCCTCCTCCTGCTCCTCGTCCTCCTCATCCTCCCTCGCCATGTCACCAGCAGATTAAACTCAACTCGGAGAGACGGAGATAGAATTGTTCTTCTGAAGCTGCTTCGCTTCGTGAGCGAGAGGAAGGAACTAGCTAGACCTAGACCTAATTAACCGTCTCAGTTTCAGCGTTAGGCTCAAGAGGGCCAAAGACTAATGACGTGATCCATTTTTTAGGTTATTTAACTTCGCCTTTTTCCTCAGATAATAACCTTTTATTCCTACTTTTATATTATATGGTTAATTTCTATTTTTTTAATTAAAAGATTAATATTTTGTTTCCAGCGCATTAATTATCTTCTCTCGCTCTCCTACTCTTTTCTCTTGTATTAAATAAAAATAATTGCTTAAAAATAATAATCTAATAAAAAAATTGTAAACGTTTGGCCAACAGCGCACATGTTTTTCGCAGTTAGAGGTACGCGTCCCTTAACCTTCTTAAAAAAAAAAGAAAAAATAATAATAATGTCCTTTTATTCTATTCTATTAAAGCATTACTCCCAATCCCACCATGATGAACATTTTGATTTCGGTAGAAGGAGAAGTGGTCATGGCCTGCAGAAAACAAATGAAACTATTGAGGCCTAGAAACACTTTTTTTTTTTTTTTGGGGGGGGAAGGGCGGGGGAGGGTGGGTGGAGAGGGGTCAATTGCGCCCTTACAATGTCCTCCTGCAGCAGCAGCCGGCAGCGGCAGCGGAGGAAGCCCAGCAGCTGTCGTGGGTGGCTGCGGGCGGCAGTCCTCAACATCAACATTTTTTAATTTAACTTGGGGGAAGTTTGGACCCATTGGTTCCCATCACCTAAACTTCAAAGCCGTCTGGTACAAGACTAGATATGGGCCCAACCGACGGAGCCTACATTACCATTAGTCCCTTCCTTTATTCCAAACCCTTTTTTTTTTTTTTTTCTTCATATATATACCATGCCATATATATACCGTACTGGTTTCAACTTTAAGCGACACATTTCATCGTGTGGTCTCATGGACATCAAATGCGCTGCACTTTGGGCCAGGGAATTGAGCCTGTACGCTCGAAGACTCGAACAGCAATCACCTTGTCCACCAACAAGGCCTCTGAGACTGAGATGCGTGCTCATGCGATCATGTGACCATGGATATGACATGCACATCACTTTTTTTTTCTCAAAACTTGGGACCACTGGAGGTTTAGCCCCAAGTGGCTCAAGTGGCTCCGCGCATTCAAGTAGTGCGTGTAACTCAACTTTATCTCACGGGTGCATACTACCCAACCAATTTCACATCGAGGAAAGGGGAATCTTTAAGCCATGTGTACGTGACATTTAGCTCCACACGCCACCCCCAACATTCTGCACCCGTTCTTTTCCACGATGATAATAATAATAATAATAATAAGAATAATAATAATTATGGGGTGAAGGGGTTAGATATTAAAAGGCTTTGAATTTCATTTACCTTGCTACTTGTTCCCCTCCCCACGACCTCTCTCTCTCTCTCTCTCTAGTTTATCTCTGGAGGGTGACTAGATTGATCGCGTTTGAGCACATAATTGTTATCATGACTAATTAATAGCGTGGGGATGACTTTGACTTGTTAAATGAATTTCATGGACAATGTCGTTTTAATCGGCTTAACTCATCGTATTTGCTCGCCTGCCTTGCTTGTCCTGCTGGTCAAATTCGCGGCCTGTAAAGTCAGCGACAACTCCCAGCGTGGCCGGTTTGAAGGTCTGACCCACCGCCAATGTGATGTGACGTGAGGACTTCTTTTTCATTTTTTCTTCCTTCTTCTTTTTGGTGGGGGTCCTTATTGAGAGAGGAGGAGGCCACCCAACTCTAGCTACTCCCAGCGTAGAGAGCAAATTAAGGTCCGATATCGATGAAGACGACGAGACATGTGCACGAGAACAAAGCGTAGACGAGATCATTCAGATCTAATAATAAATGATCGGTCGCATCTTCCACGTTTTGTACTGACATCCATGTATGCTGGCTAAAGAGACCAAACATGCGTTGTATCTATCTCCCAATAACATATTTCAATTAAATGTGTGTTCTTCGAGTGAGTTTATGCGAGATACGACAAGTACACATAACGTATTAATCAAACTTCAATTACAATTTAACCTGTTGTGTTCCGGTCCATGTTAGTGATTCACATGACAATTAAACTGTTGAACCAAGCCACGGAAGCAGGTGTTTGATGGGCTTTCTTAGAAATTCATATTTATTTTGAACTGATTTATGTTTTGAGAGTGTGATTGAATCATGATCAATCCAGTCACCTGCGAATTATTGGGACTGGGCCGTGAGAAGTATTACGTGTCAAATGAGCAGAGCAAATGGGGGCACATACCTTAAAAAACATATAATTGGCTATCCAAAAAGAAAAGCTACAAAAGGACATATATTCATATATATATATATATATATATATATATATATATACACTCACGTATATACGCAAATTCTTCTCAACTGACGTATCTTAGTAAAAAAAAAAAAAAAACAGAAAAAAGAGACAGATAATGGCCAATAAAAACTAGATAAACACCAAAATAATTGGTCTATTTCTTAGCTTTTTTTAATCTTTTTTTGGTGCTATAAGTTAGGTGGCAGGCTCTGTGCTTTGTGTACATGTGATGTGGGCAATCAGTTCTTGCCCAATCTTTATCTCATTTTAATTCTGGGCCTACCCTTACTGTACTTTGAATACCATTATCTTCAAGTTCAGGTCCGCGGATGACGCTCCAGGTGATGTAAAAAGAAGCCCTTACTTGCATTAAAAAAAAAAAAAAAAAAAAAAAGGAGAGAGAGAGAGAGAGAGAGAGATCCCTTAGTTACCAGAGTTGATCGCGGTGGCAGAATTAGTTGTTCAATATAACACTCAAACTCAAATTCTGAGTAAGGTTTAAAATTGCTGACTTTCTTTTTCATTTTTTCTTTTAGCATTGATAACGATCTTCGAGGATGAATACGCATATGGCGTATTTGTTTGGACTTTTAAACCCCCCCCCCCCCCAAAAAAAAGAAAAGAAAAGAAAGAAAAAAGAAGAAGAAAGTTTTGCATAATATACAATACATTTCTGTATTAAGAAAAAAGAAAAAAAGATGGTCAAGAATGGAACCAAATATGTAGTCATAAACATGCACTGTAAATTAAAGTGATTGATCGATAGGGTATCATTTGCCCCGAGACCTGAAAATTAAAATATTATGGGTTACCGTGAAATTGTCTATACTAACAATCATATCATGTAACTGAAATTTAGAATGAAACTTCTTAGGTACGTAAGTTTTAGTAGAACAATAATATTATATAAGTAAAAGTTGCACACACACACACACACATATAAAATACAAATAATACAAAATAAATTTTGTATATTCAACAAATTTAAATATTACATAATATACGAATTTCATGTATTATGATATTCTTTTATTTTAGTGTTATTATTATTTTTGTTTTGTTGAACTAAAATTAAGTATAATTCATTGAAATTAAATTCTTAGTTACAGTAACCATAGTTCAAATATTAGTACCGATGGATTAAAAAAATAAATTTTTTTTTTAAAAAAGAAAAGAGAAAGAGAGAGAGAGAGAGAGAGAATATTCTCTATGTTTTTCCAAATTTAATTAGTAGCACTTCCCCCAATTGGCTATATTTCTTGCGGATATCCAAATGACTCCCATTAGTTGCTTTAATACGCCGCTTCATGAATTAAAGATTGTCTCGGGCATATAACCCAAACCCTCATTAAATAACATCCTCAGTAAACCGATGTTCCCTCTTCTGGAGCTCTCCAAATCCGGACAAACAAAGCCGAAGCTGCTTCGTTGCAGTGGCCAGTTCCCTTCGATCCGAAGCAAATCCACAGAAAATAGCAAATCGTTTGATGCGCTAGCGGTACAGCTGGTATATATATAGTACTGCCACGCTCAATTCGATTAATTGCAGACGGTTCTTTGTCTATTTCAAAGGTGGATCGAAGACATGGAAAGAGACCCCTCCCACCGGAAGCATCGGAGGAGGAAAGCAAAGAACATGAGGCCTTCCCACCTTACTCATCTTCTTGGGAAGAAAGAGACATGTCTGCCATGGTTTCGGCTCTCTCTCAGGTCATTGCCACATCCGACGACAGGCCATCGTCTACGGTGCAGTCATCCTCTAGCCCATTGGGTGTCCAGCAATCGGTGGTCAAAGAAGAACTTGAGCATCAGTCCCAACCTACTCAAGATCCAGGTAATTATTAGTCTGTCGCTGGCTACCCTTAATTATATTGTGCATCTTATCTTCACACAAAGCTTTAATTTTTCTGAGAAACATGTACAGTTAGACTTGACTCACATGTGATAGTTTGTGCTTCAGTTGCTTTGCTTGTGCTGTGCTGAAATGCAAGTAATTAATTAAGGCATCCCATTTGCTTGATTGTGTCAAAATCTCAAGAGTCTCGGTTATTTTGTCTTGTTTCATCTTCGAAGTCGTCGCGATCTATAGATAGATCTTCTTTGTTCTTTTCCACTAGCTATTCTTGGCCATCTCTTTTGTACATGTTTAAACTCGGGGGAGGAAGATTTTTCCCCGTCTAACCTCTCTCTCTCTCTCTCTCTCTCTCTCTCTCTCTCTTTTTTTATCTTTTTGTTATGTGTATGCTCAATCTGTTGGGTTTTGTTTCTTCTTTGAGATATACACATACAACCGAGATCAATGCACACATTCTTAGGGTTTTTGCAAAGTTCATTGTATAGGATATTTACTTTCCGTAAAGAACTATCTCTCTCTCTCTCTCTCTTTTCTCTCTCTCTCTCTCTCTCTCCACCTCCCCCCCATAAATTTTTTTTTAAAAAAAAAACCTTTCCCTCTTTGTCTAAAAGAAATCGATATTTTCCATGTGCTATTGGAGAGGGTCAAATTCTACTAGCTTCCAGCGCCAGAGTTATTCGCATTCACATTCTTAGGTCCTAGGAGTCGTGAATCACTAGCATTCCTTCTTAGAGGCCTATAACTTTAGCACGTTCATCGATTGACCCCAGGCCTTATCCTTCCATTACTTCTTCGTTACTTCAATTTAGCCACATCTTATTAAGAAAGCGACTGCTCATTTGTTGGTATCTGGTGCCATTATGTGCATCATGTATATTGCTATTGTTCTGCCACAAACTATGTTTAAGTTGGTCGAGCAAGCAAAATGTTTGAGAGGAAGTTGGAGTTCAAATCTTACGCTTATGTAAAAATTCTACAAAATGGGATATCAAAATTCGATGAACTAATAAATTTTATTATGTTACAATAAAATGGAACACCTCAAAAAACAAAATTTTATTGGCCAACCTGGGCCAAATTTTCGTTCAGTTGAGATTTCAATATCTAATCCTATGAATTTTATCGTAAAGCAGCTTAAGCATTTAATCACTTTGGATTGCCTGCTAGAAGATAAGAGAAAAGGCCAAAAAAACCACATACCTTAGCAAAATAAAATTTTATCTTTATTCAACAAAATCAGGCAACACTCATGTTTGACTTGTTTAATATTATTACATTGTTTTCTTTTACTTGCATTTCTTAAGCAGTACAATTGCTTACGAAATAAAGTATTGCCATTGAAATTTGCACATCTTCATTGCCTGATTAAGTGGAAAAATATAATTCTCACTAATAGAGCTGTATCATATTTGTGCATAAAATAATGCAAAGGATAACCAGTTTTGAGTGCGTTAACTTTATACATAGGTGTATATGTGTGTGTATAATACCCATTTATTTAAAAATAACATTGTAAGAGATACTAGAAGTTCAACTAAGAAATTTTTATTAAACGTTGTCGCAGATATTGTAACTGATGTCATATCACTTTTCGAAACGAAAAGACATTGATACATAAATTCAAGTAGAAGTAGAAGGCCTATAATTATTAATCCTCATCACACACTGTATATAATGTATTTAAAAAAAAAAAAGTTCTTGCAGCAATAAAACTCATTCACTTGTCAAAATAAAAGTTAGTGAAAAAAATTCAGATTTACAGAGAACATTTTTATATATGTTGGCATTGAATTTCAATTCCTCGCCATGACGCTTATTGTATGTTTCTTTAATTGTGAAGAAACCACCAGGAGAAGACATTACAGAGGCGTAAGACAAAGGCCATGGGGTAAATGGGCAGCGGAAATACGTGACCCCAAGAAGGCAGCCAGGGTGTGGCTAGGTACCTTTGACACTGCTGAGGATGCGGCCATTGCATATGACAAAGCAGCTCTCAAGTTCAAAGGAACCAAGGCTAAGCTTAATTTTCCTGAACGGGTTCAAGGGAAAACCGAGTCCGGCTACTTGATGGGCTCTGCTTCCGGAGGTTCAAGCTTCTCGTCCCAACAAGGTTCAGGGCCTGTGGCGGCTCCTTCTCCTCCTCAACCAAGCTCATTACCAGAATATGGCTACCCTCACCTCTATCAATACGCACAAATTCTTTCTAGTAATGAAGCTAATCTCCCGTACTACACTTCCAGTCTCTTTAATAATTATAAGCAACCTCCTTTCCCCGCACAATTTTCTTCACCCTATGCGCCGCCCCCTACTTTTCTGTCACCGGAGCAGCAGCATCAACAAGATCCTATGAGATTCTCATCGGGGTTCCCATTCGGTAGCTCTTTCAGTTCCGATTATGAAGAACACGAGAAGGACTCTAGCCCTGGGGACCCCAGAGAGTAAAGTCTTTGTTATATATATATATATATATGAGAGATGGATATGGAATTTACGGCAGTCACGATCGATACGTATCATTTGGAGGTCCTAGCTAAGCTAGGGCACATGGAGCGTAGAGCTTCCAATTAATTTTTATTGTTTTTGGAGGGTCTTTCCGAAGCTCTTTTAGTTCAGCAAATTGATTTTTTTTTCCTTTAATGCATGAATATGAGGAAGATGATACGGATCGTAGTCACCCCAATTTCATCCTCTTGATCGAATGGCCTGTTGTACCGTTTGGAAAGTGTAATGCAAGGTAATTTTGTTCCTTTTTTCTTTCGGCTTGGTGTTCTTTATAAGTGTGTCTCGACTTTTAGGAAGTCATTTTTTCAGGTGACTCCCAGCTTATATTCTGTATTATTTTGCATACATCAATAAAATATACTTTACTTATAAAAAAATTTTTGTTCCTTTTTTTTTCCGTGTTTGACTTGTATATACGTATAGTATCATTTGCATGTGGTGGATGTTTAACCTATCGAATCGCTTTGGAAATTTGTACCAATTAATCATGTTTTATGCGGACAACCTGAATCAAAAAAGTTGAGTAGCGGTGGGGTTGGCTTTTTGTTTATAATTATTTATTTTGATATTAAAGCATGCGCTAATTTTCTATTGCATCGTTCAAAAAATTGTAGTCAATTCTAGCGCTTCAATCCAAATGCCCCGCTTTTTTCGCACTACTTTTATTTCTTTTAGAGTTAAAGCTTGGAAATGGGGGAAAAAGCAATTAGCTGATTGTCAAACTTCTGAACCTAATGAAGTTGTTGGGTCTCAATCAATTATATTCTCGCGCGCAGGCGTAGATCAGGACCTTGACTAAGCACCACGTCGGAGCCTTGGAGGTCGTCTCCTTGAACAAAAATTGTAGCTGGTGGGGCCAGAGACTGTCAGAAACTTGACCTGGGGTTGGATATTTGCATAAACATTATATAAGATCATTTGTAGAACTCTATCCACGTAGACTGAAATTCAATGTATATCTTTAAGCCACTACTGTGATTAATTGAAGGGACGATACGATACCCGCCGGATAGTTTGATTGCGTCCTTCGAGTCCATGCTTGCCGCTCCTTCATGTCAAAGGGCATCCCAAGTTTCAAAAGTGGCGTCACCTCTAATGATTGAGCATATTGGATTTTCGATGCAAAGGGCTTTACACATCCAGCATCATCAAATTTGAATCAATAATGTAGATATAGGTACCATTGATATAGCACATGCTCGAACGCCTAGATCGGGACTTTCTGAAGAGAGGTGGGCATGCAGGCACAAAGTCTTGAATTCTGACGATACATTAGCGACCAACGATAGTTAACTTTATACACTGGCTGTGACCATTCATGAGCGTTTGCAAAATCTTGCTTGACAGTAATCATTTGTAGAAGTATTTTCAATTCTAAATCTATTATACTGTTTTGAATTATACTAATACAATGAGTGAAGTTAATTGTGATTAAACAATGACAACAATAATAAATTATTAAAAAAAAGGACAGACAATCATAATACTTTCTTGATTCAAAATTTGATTGAAACAATCGGGTCTTATAGTAATTGCGACCAAATGATATTCTTATTTTATTTTATTATTATTGTTTTTGACGTGCAGGAATTAAAGATTATATTCTAAATTTGAAATAAAAAATTTAAATAATTCTACTACTAAATTTTATGATTAATAGTTGAAATGTTATTATTAATTCAAAAAAGTTACATAAATACATAAATTAGACATAAAGACTAGACATGGGTCCACATGATAGAATTTTAATTATGATTAACATATTTTTAAATAAATAATAGATTAACTATAATTAATAGTTAAGATTAAATAATATAGATTTATAGTCAATCTTCATGTCTATATAATGGTTTATACAGACACACAAGACATTTGTATAATTGTTTTTATTGTTATATTTATTATTTAAAAAAATATTTATAAAAATACAAATTAATTATATAAAAAAAAAAAGGAGTTGTAAGGAAGCTATCCACAAGTCTGGATCGAACTCCACTTGGTTTAGGTACCGAAACTCTTCGTCCTAAGTTCGGACACGACGTGCATGGAACAACTTGGTTTTACGCGTTTCGCGACAGGAGTGCCAAACATTGAAGCGGACCCCATTGAGACCAGATAAAAACAAAGGGACAAAGGGTTTTAATTAGGGAAGTAAGCCACCCTGCCTTCAGAGGTAGAGATCGTAAGGTCTAGCCCTCAATCTTTTTTTTTTTTTTTATAATAAATATTAATTTGTCTCCATCCCTCCCTCCTGCACATATGAATACAATAAAGAGTTACCGTGCGCGCATGGTCTGAATAATGAGCTAAACAACTTTATTTTTAACTTTTTCTCGAATCACCGCAAAGACAAAGGCATAACAACTTTATACGTTTTTGTTCTCTTCACTCACTTTATCTTACATAATATATATATATATATATATATATATATATATATATATATATAATAATTGCATCTATCTAAGCCTTTATTTTCGGATTTGATATGCATGTCCTGTCCAGTGATAAGATAGATTGATTGATAGATAATTCCATAAAATTTTGGCACGCAGTGGGGAGGGCTGGCGCCCGAAGCTGAAAGACGCGATATGGTGGACGGCATGGTGGGTGGTAAAATATTTTTATCGTATTCATAGGATGGTCGTCGATATTATTTATAAGAAATTATTTCGGAGAGAAAGAACCCCGGGGGGGTCTTTTGGACTGTTGCTGGCGTCGCGCCCCACACTCCCCGCAGTAAGCGCTAGCTAGCCTAACCTAGACCTACTAACTATTAAATTCCTTTTTTTATATAAAAAAATAATTAAAAAAAAAAAAGAGAGAGACAGATACAGAGGAAAGCGGGATTGTGAGAGTACACGAAAAGCGGACAGATAAATGAAATAAAATTTAAATTATTAAACGTAAATATAAAAATTAATAATTTACATAATTAATTATAATTAATATTACAGATCTCGTATTGTTTTATTGTGCTAATTTATTTCATGCCTCTCTCTCTCTCCCTCTCTCTCTCTCTCTCTCTCTCTCTATATATATATATATATATATATATATATATTCATTTATTTTAAAGAAAAAGTCCAGCTGAACTGCGGTGTCAAAATTTGCGGCTCTTTCCCGGGTTCCTTGCCGTCATCATATCTCCCAAGTAACGAGAATGATAGGTGCTTAGATTTGTTTGTACTTTGAGCTGTGAAAATTTAAACTAATAATAATTGAAAAGTAAACAATAAATAAATAAATAAATGAAACGAAGGAGCGATATCCCAGAATTACCCGAGAGCCCACACAAAGGCTGTGCAAGTAAATGGTAAGTCTGCGTGTTTGGGTCCGAATGAATTGGTTTGGCGCGGTCTCTGCTGGTCAAAATCTGACCGAACGGGGGAAAGCACGCTCCAAGGTCCAAACAACCCAAACTCCCTTGATTTGATTTGGATTTCGACGACGGAAACCTATTTATATTGGATTCGGGTTGGGGGCCGACGTGTATGCCTATAGTTGTACTACTAAGTATTGCATACAAAAGAAGAATGAAACTGAAAGAATAATTTACGCGAAGTAATGAGCCGAGCTCCCCTCCAACCCAACCCAACCCAACCCCCCCCCCCCAAAAAAAAAAAAAAAAAAAAAAAACAAAAAGTGGTGCAAATCAGCCGAGCCGATGAAAGTGCGCAGCGCACAGAAAGAAAGAAAGAGGAGGTTGGGGGCATTGGGCTTTTAATGGAATGGGGTGGGATCATTAGTTACGCCCCTCCCTCCCAAGTAGAATGAGTTGACGGGTAAGTCCTTGGGAATGGCGTGGTTATGGTTTGGGCATCGGACCTCTGGGCCAGCAGCATCCCCACATAATATTTTTATGCCCAAATGGCCATTCCGGCAAATATGAGTGGGGAGTTCATGCTCCCCTCCCCTCTCCTCTCCTCCCACGAGCGGAACTCTCTCCTCCCCCCACCCCGGCCTGGCCCCCCGTGGCATACTACATATAGCAATATGATGATGATCTCTCTCCAAATGTTTAGAAGAAATCCATTTTTCATCATCTTCAAACTATTTGAGGTTGAGATGCAGAGACGTATACGGGTGGGTGATGGAGGAAATAATAAGAATTAAGAATTTATGGTGACTTTAAGAGTTTGTGCATTTCTAACTCCAAATCAACGCCAAAGCCAAAATTTGATAGGGGGGGTTAAGTTCTGAGCACCCCACCCGATCCATTCCATGTCGGGGATAAGGATAAGTAAAAAGGATAATGTATGGATATTACAATATTATAATAATAATAAATATGCACCGTCCAATAGCAACCTTTTAGGATGCAGATAAATGAGGTTACTGTTATTATTACAAGGGAAGGAAATTTTCTCTTCATAACTAAATAAATAAATAAATTGTACACTGGGTGGGGAGTTTCTTAGAGTTGGAGATGATGGAGTCGGTCGTTGTTTCATCACTGTCGTCGTTGTTAATAGTTACTCTTCCGCTGCCAACCTCACGAAGGCCAACAGCAAGGGCAGAGCTCAGCAGCAGCAGCAGCAGCAGCAGCTGTTGGTCAATTAACCTCGGCTCCAAATTATCATCATTCCCCAATAATAATAATGATAATAATAATAATAAAATGATTAGTAATAAGGGTGCATTCAGAAATACAAGTAGAAACAGGAACAGAAGAAGCATAATAATAAAGTGCGAGGCAGTCCGGGAAGGCTCGCCGACTGTGGTTTACAAGGGCCTTTATGGTCCCTGGACCGTTGAAGATTCCGACATTCGCGAGGTACTTTTACTATTTACCCTTTACCTAACTCGCTCATTCTGTCAATTTGTTGAAGGTGATTACTCCTATGATATAATTGTTTTTGCCTTTTTCTGCTTGGAATTGGATGTCCTTCAATATCTTCAATCAATTTTGGCTCTCTCTCTCTGTGTTCTTTTTAAATTTTTTTTTTTTGTTGGTTTAAACTCCAAATGGAGTTGGAAATATTGGGTTTAGAGTTTGTGCTTTTTTTATTTGCTAAACTGTATCTTGTCTTGATGTGGGAAATTATACCTTGTTCTTCTGAGTCTTTTCCCTGTCTTAAAAGTTTAAATCAATCAGTGATTCAGTCGGAAGTGATATTTCATATTCGTCGGTTTATAATGGATGGGGGTTGATTGTTATTCTCTGAGGACATAATATGCGCTTCGTATATTACCCTTTTGAGGTATTTCTAGTTGTAGAAATGGGGGGAAGAGGGAGGGACTGTGGCCCAAATTCCTCTCTTCCACTCTTGCAGATTGTTCCCATTGTTACTGACTGGTCTGTGTAGGAATGGGAAGGTGGCAAACCTAAAGCAACGAGCCTAATGCCAGTTGATCCCTCAAAAATCAAATGTTGAACGAGCAGCATCTACAGTCACTGCAAATTCTAACAAAATTCCGAGTTTCTGGACAAGATACAGTCTTTGCTTCTTCTGCAGAGCAGTCAACTTCAAAAACTCAAAAGTTACTATATGGATACATCTACTTATCAGAAACGGAAAAAGAAAAAAATAAAAAACAAAATAGGGATAATTCCTCATCAAGTGACCTGATTATTTTTGTTTGAATTATTGCTTCTAAGTCAGCGAATTTAGACATCATAATATGCACAATAAAACTCTTATTCAAGAATTAACAATGATCATTGTGGCAGGTGATTTTGTACAGATCAGGGTTGGTTACTAGTGCCGCGTCATTTGTGATTGCTGCATCTGGTGCCTTTTTACCAAATGACTCTTTGTTGAGTGACATAATTAAGCAAAATCTTGATGTATTGTACACTCTTGGAGCATGTGGCTTGGGGTTGTCATTGGTCTTGATTCACATCTATATAACTGAGATTAAGCGCAGTCTTCAAGCTTTATGGGTCCTTGGTGTCCTTGGATCTCTGGTAGCATACACCACCCTTGCTCAACCATCTGGCGAGAACTTGGTACAATATGTTGTTAATAATCCAACAGCTGTTTGGTTTATTGGTCCTCTCTTTGCCGCACTGACTGGATTAGTCTTCAAAGAAGGTAATAGAAATAGTTAATAGTTTATGCTTCCCTACTTTTATGCTTTATAACCTATGAATTTGATATGGTAGTCTTCAGGACATTTTCTTTTCTTTTTTTTTTGTCTTACCATGCTAGCATGATCTAGATATCTGAACAATAAAAATCTCACAAAGAAGAAGCTGATTTTGAAATAGATTTTGAGTTAACAAATAAATGGGTTTTGTTCTATCTTTTGGTTTTTTTCCTACCACTTCCTTGCCTACATGTGGTATAAAGATCTACCATGTGAATATGATGTTTGTCTTCCTCTCCTCTTCCCTACTTCATTATAGTTGCTTACACTTGATTCCAAGCTGCTGCATTGTGAGTGCCAAAAGTCATGCTTATCAGCTCATTTCAATGTCCTACGTCTAGTTGGTAGGGGTGGAATGGCTTGAAGAAATGGTAGGTCCATTGTAAGGGGGACATATCTTCTTTTAATTGTAAGGGGACAACCTGGAATTAATAAAACTTTTTGTCTGGTTTTGTCTCTCGTAGATCTGTGGCATGAAAGGCATCCATTTGTGTTTTCCATGGGTTAGTGTTGCTCAGCATGCATACTGTCAATAGCCAATCAATAATATCAAACTCTTTAGTCATTCAGTTTCTGAAATGAGATCCATCTTAGTTAATAACTTATGAGCACATTGGATATTGTCTTTGCAATAATACTCATGAGCTTTTGTATACTTTACATGTGGGTTGACATTTGCAATCTGGCCACAACCTTCTACTATGAAAATGCTGCCTTTCACATGACGACAAGTCACATTATTTGTACATTGCTGTTATGATTACGGGTGTCTTAATCACCTAAACAAATGTGTAATTTTTTAGGGTATGCTTGCAACTGATTTCTATATCTTTATAAATAGGTCTCTGCTATGGGAAGTTGGAAGCTGGCGCTCTTACGTTTCTTATACCTGCAGTCCTTCTTGGACATCTGGTACGCTTCTTGTGCTGACAAACAACGCCTGCATTTTGTTTCTTGTTTTTTATTTATTTATTTCAAATTTCAATTGATCATATACCTGTGCATTCCTTGGGGAGAAAAGATAGCGAATAGCTATGGCTTTTCTCCAACGGGACAAGGGAGTTGTCACTAGTCAGCAACTGCTGTAGGAGACTGGCATTGCATATTACAGTCTAGGCCTTGGGTGTTTGATGTGTCATTTCAACAGTGGGCCTTTATTTGTGTTTGGAATTCTTTTTCATCTGGACATTGATGTCCGTTGCTTCAAATACACAGACTGGTCTAATGGATGATGGAGCGAAATTCGGCCTCTTGGCTTTGTGGATGGCCCTTTTTGTGATCTTCGCCGGAAGAAAGTTTACTCAGCCCGTAAAGGTACTTCTTTTTGGGATAAAGTATAGATCTTTATGTTATTCCAGTTAGTTTAATTCCATAGCGATGCTATTTGCCTTGACCCGTTGAACAAATTGATCCTCGTGTATCTTTTATTTTTAACTTGTTAACTATTCACGGCAAATTTCTTATAATTCCTTCGCCTTTAAGGACGACATTGGTGACAAGTCTATCTTCATGTTCAATTCTCTTCCAGAAGAGGAAAAGGAAGCCTTGGTCGAGAAACTTGAGCAGCAGAAATTCAGTCAGGGGCCATGACTGGAAGCCAAACTTGACAAACTTAATTAGAATAGGGGAATGCAGTTTGGTTCTTCTGCAGCTCGAAAAAATGTTTTGGCTAGCTTTAACCATCGGCTTGTACGGATCTTCCATAACTGCAAGCACCATACTGGAGGATGATCACTTTTATCATTGCTTGCTTCTTCGTAATTTGTCCTGCAGCATTGCCATTTCATTTTATCACCTATAGTCAATCCCAAAGTGGACCCCAGCAAGCAGTAAAGTACCATTAATGTTTTCTTAAGTAAGAAAACCATAGATATCCAATGAAACGGTACCGGCAAATTCATCTGTTAGCCTTTGTTTACTAGAGTGAAATATTCCCCCTAAAGGCCTCTGAGGTGAGGTGAGCTTTGCAGAAATTAGAATTGCTCTGCATTCTCGCTTTCTCACCCGAAAAAACGAAAAAAGACGAAAAACAAAAATACAAAAAAAATGTAACCACTTCTTTATGCTTTTCGATACCGCCTCCCAACCACCACCACCAAAAGACCACCCGATGTACTTCTTTTGCTATCCTGCCAAAACACTGCAGCAAACAAGTGCCTGAAGGCCCCAATAAATGAAAAAAAAAAAAAGAAGCAACTATGCAAATAAATAACCAAAGAATAGGCTTCTCCTCTAAGCAACTGTAGTTTTGGATATCTTGCCTCGAGTCCTTCCCCTATCAGTCACCATCAGCTTGTTCCCTGCATCATTAGCCTTCTTGCACTTATGACTCAGCCTTGGTTTTCCATCAGCAGTTAATTCCTTGATGTCAGTCATTTCAGTGTCTTCAGCACCACCTTCATTCTTACCACTCACAACATCAGGCCCCTCAGCTGGGGACCTGCCATTATCACCATCAACAGTTGACTTTTGGTTTCCCCCATTGGTTCCATTCTGATGGTATATCTGCTGCTGTGGTTTTGCTTCTGCTTGATCCTTACCAGAGACTTCTTCCATAACTTCACTATTGTTGCAATCATCTGTACCATCAGCAGGGTCTGTTTCCTCATGTGTGCCGCTGCTATCCTCAGTCGAATCATCTGAAATTTTCATTGCTGCAGTTTCCTGCAGTATTGACTCAATGATATCCATCAATTGTCTATTGACCTGCCACGAAAGGAGATTATATAGAAAGCTTTTGCAAATTCTATTGCGCATTGCAGTAAGAACATTGTTTACAAGCCATCACAACAATAATAAAGATTGTAACACCACCGAGTACATGGTACAACAGGAATGCTCTTTTATGATCAAAATGCATTTATTTGATAAACATGCAGTACCTGCAGATTCTGAAGAAAGTCAGCTATGTCATTTGCACAAGAAGGGCATTTCATAACATTCTTGTGTGCTCGTAATGTTCGCCTGCCATTACCCCTCTCTCTCACAAAGCTTTGACCAGCAAATGCACCCTCTAAGCACTCTTTGCAGAAGTAGTGCCCACAAGGAGTAGTAAGAGGGTTACTCATCACATTCAGACAGACTGAACAGCCAAATTCTGCATGGTTAATAACAAAGTTAAAATATCTTCACAAGCCCATCAGAATTCATCACAATCAAGCTTAAACAATTCCCATGAAAAATGATTGGATTCAGATATGACCAGACCTTTTAGAAGCCTTTTTTTCATTGACAATTTTCTTCTTTTCCTCTTTGTAACTTTTATACCACCTGCTCCTACTCTGCTAGGTGGTGGGGGTTTCTTCCACATCCAACGACCTTTCTCTTCTTGAGAAACAGAAAGCAACAGTTTATGACATTATATAGAGTAGATGATTGCCAAGCTGCACCATTATACCTACAAGGAAAATCTCAAACAAACAAAAACCATGGCTTTTTGATTAATGGGTTTAATCTTTATATGATCAATTGCAGTATCTCACTGCAGGATAAATAACAGCCATTTTAGGCCCAGTTAGATGAGCAGAAATGCTACAAGTGTTGTTGCGCGCGTGCGCGCGCGTGTTTGTGAGAGAGAGAGATATCAATGATTATACAGAATGGCAATTCATTAGCTTACATCATAGTCCCAGGATGGCAATTTTTTTCTTTCAGTCATATCAGTTGCATTCTTTAACTCCTGGATGGCTGGTAAAGGTCTTGGAAGATCACCACGATTGTCGCTGCATTTTGATTCCCAAAATGTCAAGCATTTTTTCTTGTTTCCAATATGTCTTGCAAAATAAAAGGTTGCATGTGTGTGCCTCTGCGTGCGTGTGTTTGTGTGTGATAGAAAGAGAAAGCAAACCTCGTCCATGGAGCAGCTTCGTTGTCACATCTGACAAAAAGATATCTGCAAACCTTAAATCCCTATATGAAGAAAAAAATCAGTTAGATGATTAATTTCATGTATTTAATCAGCCACAAGAGTTTTTATCTGCCTTCCATTCTTACGCCAGCATTTCTCTATTCTATAAACACCGTCATAAGGTAAACCTCTTTCTAGTGCATAAGCAGAACGCTTTTCCTGGAGAGACTCATGACCAAATGAGGAAATAATTACAAGCTGACATTTAATTACCCAAAATATAGAAACCATAAAACAATAAAACTGGGAAGGAATCCATGCGACCACTGCAAAACAAAGAACATATAACATTAGAATTTAACTGGAAGGACCTCTGGGTTTGGGACTGATAAGAAGTAACCACCGTATACTATGATTACAGAGCACCATCAATGTGTGTGTGTGTGTGCGTGCGCGCGTGCATGCGCATGGAGAAAAGAGATTCTCCACAAACGGTAGACCCCTTCCCAGGGTAAAGAATCTTCAATTCAACATCATTTCCAGGACCGGAAAATGTTTCACTATCCAAGCATATACCGCATAAGGTATACGATGTTGCACAACAAACTGCTCTGGAATATATCATTCATGAAAGCAAATCTTGACATACAGAAAGCTCCAACTTCCAATAGAAAAAGGAAGAAACTCCAACTTCATGAACAGTTAGGTATCAAGTAAACTGCACACTAAGAACCATCAATAACTCAAGCAACTCACCTCAATACTCTC
The DNA here is from genome assembly GCA_037897445.1 of Ceriops zippeliana. Lineage (NCBI taxonomy): Eukaryota > Viridiplantae > Streptophyta > Magnoliopsida > Malpighiales > Rhizophoraceae > Ceriops > Ceriops zippeliana. Next base: position 121,302 of record JBAPLH010000188.1, on the reverse strand, counting down.
ACTGGGTATCCATTTCTATAGCTTAATTGCAATGCCTCATTGAATTCACAAACTTCTGATCAAAGGAATGATCCTTGTTTGTGCGCTTATTTCCACTAAGGTCCCTTCCCCACTGCACACACCATAAAAAGGAATGTACGTGAACACAAATTGACCACTTCCCACTCAAAACACACACTTCCAAATACATTATAAAATCCAGACTGAATAAAGAATAGTTAATGAGAGGGAAGTGTACATAGAAATGTACCTCCCGGTATGAAGGAACCATTCACCATGATCTTCGTCATCTTCATAACCTCCAGAGAGGATCACTGATTGGGCACCATACTTAGACTGACCAGAAATTCCAGCAACAGGAGGAAGATGGACACCCCACTGTCTGCAATCCAGTCTATCCTCCCAGGACTCTCCCACTAACACACCCAAATTTCTCACTGGATCATTCTCTGCAAAAATTGGCCCAAAGTGATCAGGAGGGACTGTGACAAAGACCACTCCACTAGCAGCATTAGCCTTTCCACCTTTCTTGGCTCTCTCTCTGGTGAAAGCTTTGTCTGGCCTGTTTTGGTTGTGCACATATTGATACACCCTGGAAGGCACTGCTGCAGAAGCTGAATTTGACATCTTTGCCATGCGGACAGCGAAAACCAGCATGGAGTTGATTCGAGGTTGACGTGCAATCTTGAAGGGGATACGACAGCGACAATTGACACATGTGCGCTTGCCTTGTCCAATCCATTTCTGAAAGCACTTCAGGCGGAAATTGTGACCACATGGCGTCTGAAACAAAAAAAGAAATTGCCTATCAATTTAATAGCTGAATAGGTAACCGGGCAATGCTTTAGCCCTTAAGGTGCTATGATTAACGGGTGGTGGCATGGGAAAGACTAAAAAGGAAATCCTATCATACCTAGATTTTGATTTGGACATACCTCACCAGATGATGCTGGCAACAATAGTAAAACAGTTGAATACCATAAATGCAAAATTTGATTGAGATGGGGAATTTAACGTGTCCCAAGCCCACATGTTACATTATGTACATCTAATGCATCGAGTGTAATAAAACTATAAGAATTATTGTTACTGAAAACAAGAAGATGGACATGATATATATATATGCATTATTTGTATTGTCATGGAAGGTTAGAGAAGAAAAGCACGAGATGGTGGAAGCCGCAGATGGAGAGCCCTGAAAGGCTTGAAGAGATGTGGAATCTAAATAGGTTTATATTATCCGGAGTCAAGACTTGAATACAGGAGAGGAAAAGGCTAACGACCATCTATAATTGCCTTCGCCTTTAAACAGAAACTGTAAACGAAATTGCAGAAAACTTAAAAAAAGCAAAGAAAAAAAGAGAGAGATAGAGAAATTATTGTGGAATGATATGGGCAATTTCTAACCTGCTTGCGTTAGGCAATATGCAAAGATTCCGTGAGCTTCGGCTTTAGTCAAACAACGTAGCCGAAATGACATGGTTTTGACACTTTTTACAGTAATCAACCAAAGAAAACCGATAGAGAAATTTCAGATAACAAGAAGAAAGCAGAACAATTATTAAGACCTTAACACCTCGACGTTAGAAATACGGCAGTGGCACCAATAAACAATCCAACGAACAAACAAACAAACAGCCAAAACAACGATCAGTGTCATGCAACAAACTTGACAGTATGTATAATATCAGCAACAGTTGAGGAGAGAAGCGTACCGTAACAGGCCGCTCAGGAAGCTGCATGCAAACCGAGCAGTTCAATTTTTCATTAAGAACCTCGAGGAGATAACTATCACCTTTGGTCCTCTTCTTGTCCATCCGACTGTCGTTATCCTCGCCACCGGACGAAGACAGCGCGCCTCCACTCAGGAGCTGCTGCCGTCTCATGGCTTTCTTCTCGTCAGTGACTGTGTCGTCGGATTCCGCAGAGGCCTGAGGAACTGCGGAGAAGACTGGATTGTTCATGGAGGAGCAGTCAGGGCACACCCAGTGAATGGCGTCGGCCAAGGCGGCGGGAGAGGAGAGGCAAGGAGCGTGCCATGGAGTGGCACATGCCTTGCACGTGAGCGTCTCCTTGGTAGGCAGCTTCTTCTTGCAGATCATGCACGTGCCGTCTCCGTCCCACGGAAGCTCGACGCCGGGAGCCATCTCTTCTTCTTCTTCTTCCTTGTTTTTTTTTTTAAAAAATAAAATTCTCTTTACCCAAAAAAAAAAAAATAAAAAATCAATTTTGCTATCTGAAATTTCGAAGAAGGTGTTAGTGTTTGAGCATGCCGGAGGGCTTAATACGGTTGATTTTCAGAATGGAGACGAATGAGAGCGGGCGGGATTTTAATTGGAATTTTTGGTATTTAGAAAAGGGTTATCAGGGACCGTTTTCTGGTAAAACTCTGTACATGCAAGTCACCACTATAAATCACCTCGAGGTCACCTTTATCTCAACAATATTACCAAATAGAACTAGCAAAGCGATTTCGTTTTTGGGTAAAACGATTATAAGGGGGGCATTTTTTTGGGGGGGGGGGGGGTGTAAAAACATTAGACGAGCAAGCTACCGCTAGAAGCACCAGGTCCGTGGTCGCTATGTATATATCTCGTAACATCACCAAATTGAGTTAAAAGGCGCGATTCCGCTCTGCTTTCCCAATGCTTCGTGCCTAATCTACTTTCATATTTGACATGATACCCATTACAATTGCATTATTCCTTTGAATTTCACACGTCTCACACCTCACTATTATTACTAAATAGAATTAGCCAAGCGATTTCACCTGCTACACACCCCAGTATTCAATGTACTTTCGTATTTGTCACAAGACTTAAAATTGTATTAGGGGGCAGTATTCCTTTGAATTTTATATGTCTCATAACATGACTGAATTGAGCCAACAAGTGAACCCGCTTTATATACTTAATACTCCACACGCTTTCGTATTGTCATAACAATTGCACTACTGCATTGTTCCTTTCGATCTCGTGTGTCTCGCAACATTAGCAAAAAGAGCTTATAAGCAATTTCGCTTTCTATACCTATACCTATATTCATACCTAATGCTCAGTGTATTACATTATTTGTCATAATAATTACACTATTGCGATATTTCTTCCTTCGAATTTCATGTGCAATAAGTTACATCCAAATCTTTTTTACCTGTTAGTAGTTGAGAAGAAGATAATTTGCAAGTAGTTTGATACCATAAAAAGACAAACGGCGTAGCCCTAGTTTGAAAAACTTAGGTTATCCGGTGTCAATTGCTTAAAACAAAAGAAGACAGAAAATGCGCGTCGATTGTTTTGTTAAATTTTTCTTCTTCTTCTTCTTCTTCTTCTGCTCTGCTGGGGTCCTAGAAGGAGTTTGATATTTAAAAGCCCAAAAAATTGCTCAGTTGAATGGGTCTTAACGAGATGCGATAACTGATATGACCTAAAGAATTAGGCAGGTCGATGAGGGAGCCCATACCAGGTTGCTTTAATACCAACAGTGTGGTGCTATTATGTAAAGCGAGAGAAAAGTTGGCCTTTATGTTTTTCTCGCATAAATTTTTAGGCGGAGAGAAAAGTTGGAGAATGAAAGCGAAAGACATGAAAATTTTAATCTTTTTTGCTTTCTTTTTCTTTTTCTTTTTCTTTTAATGCTTGGGAGAGAGAGTGTGTGTGTGCGTGTGTGATGTGACAAATGCAAATTATAAATTTTTTAATTAAAAAAGAGTAAAATTTTTTATTAAAAAAAAAAAAGAGAAAAGAAAGAAAGAAGAAAAGACATTTTCAAATTTTTATTTTTTCACCCAGTTGTCCTCTCTCCCCGACCTCCTTTTCCCTTCCATCCAAAGCAGAGGTCTTAGGCGACAACGCTTGATGGTTGTAATAACAAGGGCTTCAAATGAGTTGGGGTCTGACCTTTAAACTGTATCAATAGATGCGTACCGTACCTAAGCTAAGCCCGTGGGTCAAAAAAAAACCTTTCCACGAGAGCCCAAAGCCTAAACTAAACAAAACAAAACGAAGACTGGACCCATTAAGAAGGGTCAAACACACTCTTTGGGACTCGGACTAGACCTATTCCCGTTGCTGACAAACTTGAGAGTTGGGGTAGGGAGAGGGATAGGTGTTAGCATGCATACCAAACACGCCGAAATTTGACAACCCTAACGACTATTTTGGGGTTGGGGGAAGGATGGGGAGGGCAGCAATTCAGTCTATTCTAGTAGTAACAAAACGAAACGCGAGGCGAAAGAGAGGGTGGGGGCATATCCGCCTGCCTGGTCCGGCAGTCGCATGCGAGTTTTCTCCACGTTGATTTCCCTATTAAGATCTAGTTCCATTGGTCGCAACTACCACTTGCTCCCTCTCCTACTTCGGCGCAAGGCCCAGTTTTCATCGCTCCGCCATCAATTTAAGCTTCACTCTTCGGCGATGGACGCAGCAGCAGAGGAATCGCTCCGCAGAGCTCTGGCCGAGAAGCAATCCGCTGTGGAAACCCAAGGGAATGCCGTCCGTGCACTCAAAGCCGCCAAGGCTTCTAAGACTGCGATAGATGCCGCAATTGAGACTTTAAACGGCTTGAAGCTCGACAAGTCTTCCATCGAGAAGCAGCTTCAGGCTGCCGTCACCGGTAACGCCCCTGATGGCTCCATCAACAAAGAGGTCTTCCGTCAATCTGTTGTGAACACGCTGGAGCGTCGCTTGTTTTACATTCCCTCCTTCAAGATTTATGGAGGCGTCGCTGGCCTGTACGACTATGGTCCTCCCGGTTGTGCTGTTAAGTCCAACGTTCTTGCTTTCTGGCGTCAGGTACCATTCTTAGCCTCGGATTTCTCTGTTTCTCCGTTTGGATTTGGGACAAACTCTTAGCAATGAAATTTGCTTCTTCATTTTGAAAATGTTAGAATGCTGTCACTACTCCATAACTTAACAACAAAAACTGACAAGTGAATGTTGATGCAACTTTGCTATTTTCTTCTTTCATTTCAAACTTATCGAGAAACTGTAGAATTGATGCTGTTCTACAAGTGTATTGGAATTATGCTCTGTTTCAAAAAAAAAAGAAAAAAAAAAAAAAAAAAAAAAAAGAAAGGCCAGAAAGTAGCTGTGAGAAGTCGGAGGTAATGGTCTGTGTGAGTCCATGCCAATACTCGGCATGCCAGTTCCATATTGGTTGTCAATTTGGTCAAATATGCAATGCAACTAGTCAATTCTTTATTTGTTTTTCAGCATTTTGTCCTTGAAGAAAATATGTTGGAGGTTGACTGTCCTTGTGTCACCCCTGAGGTTGTCCTCAAAGCATCTGGTCATGTAGAAAAGTTTACAGACCTTATGGTTAAGGACGAGAAAACTGGGACTTGTTATCGAGCTGACCACCTGCTCAAGGACTTTTGTAATGAGAAGCTACAGAAAGATCTTAGCATAACTGCAGAGAAGGCTGCAGAACTGAAGCATGTGCTTGCAGTCTTGGATGATCTCTCTGCTGAAGAACTAGGTGCTAAAATCAAGGAGTATGGTATCATGTCTCCTGACGCTAAAAATCCTCTATCTGATCCCTACCCATTCAACTTGATGTTTCAAACATCAATTGGCCCTTCTGGTTTGAGCCCTGGGTAAGAAATTCCCTTAAATTGTCTTGCAAGTGGTGACAGTGTGCCTATCCTACTTAATTTGCTTAGCTTCCTATGCAGCGTGGTATTTTTTCTTCTCTACTTATTGACATATTCACATAATGGCATTAAACCTGATGCAGGTTTATGCGTCCTGAAACAGCACAAGGTATATTTGTAAATTTTAAGGACTTGTACTATTTCAATGGGAACAAACTCCCTTTTGCCGCTGCTCAGATTGGTCAGGCCTTCAGAAATGAGGTTTTAACTCCTAGTCTCCTACCTTCTTTATATATCTTCCGTAGAGGTGCAGTTGTTTTTTTTTTTTTTTGGTTAAAATATTGCAATGAATCTCTGGAATTATTTTTTTATTGAAGTGAGAATTATCATTTTCGTGTACCTTTTCATTTTGAGTGTTCATCTTGCTAATATTGGTAGTTGTTTCAATGGTTTTGCATTTGCTTTTGGATAATGGGTGCAGCTGTGGATTTTTTTTTTTTTGGGAGGGGGGATAGAGGGAGTTTGATACTGATTGTCGGGTCCTCCTTTGCCAGATTTCACCCCGCCAAGGCCTTTTGAGAGTCCGTGAATTCACATTGGCGGAGATTGAGCATTTTGTTGACCCTGAAGACAAATCTCACCCAAAATACCCTGAAGTTTCAGATCTGGAATTCCTCATGTTCCCTAGGGGAGAACAAATTTCTGGCCAATCTGCTAAGAGAATTTGCCTTGGCGAAGCGGTTTCAAAGGTTAATGTTGACATCAATGTTTTCCTTTATGTTTTTCTTCTGCTTCTTTTTTTTTCTTTCTTTTATTTTTATCCTGATGAAATTGTGATCTGCTGCAGGGAATTGTCAACAATGAAACTCTTGGTTATTTCATTGGAAGAGTGTATCTTTTCCTAACTCGTCTTGGTATAGACAAAGAACGGTTACGATTCCGGCAGCATCTTGCAAATGAAATGGCTCACTATGCTGCAGACTGCTGGGATGCTGAGATTGAGTGTTCCTATGGTTGGATTGAATGTGTTGGTATTGCAGATAGATCTGCATATGACTTGCGTGCTCACTCGGTGAGAACCTGTTGTACCGCATATGTTCCATTCACCAGCTAGTGTATCAAAGACTATGATTCAATGAATACATATCTTTGAATTTGTGACTACTTTATGGAGACTGAGAATTGTGAGGATAAATGCTTTTATTTGTAATGATGTGAAAATCTGACTTGCTAACTCTCAATAGTGATTGGGATTTTATGTTACATTACTCATGGAGAATTGCTTGATGTTGTTAACAGGAGAAAAGTGGAGTCCCTCTTGTGGCTCATGAAAAATTTTCAAAACCTAGGGAGGTAGAGGTATGGTGCTCTGCTAATGACACCAATTGTCATTGCCATTTTACCATATACATGTTTCAGCATTCATTTCACTGTAGGGGTTGCCAGATGCATGCACATATATTCAGCCAAGGGTTGACTTATAGCCAGGGCATATTCATCTAATGTCAGATACTTTTCTACATAATGATAAGGCATTAGATTTCAACTCTTTTGGATAATAACTTGATGTACTATTGCAGAAACTGGTTATAGTCCCTGTGAAGAAGGAACTGGGACTTGCATTCAAGGGTAACCAAAAAATGGTAGTTGAAGCATTGGAGGTAAAATTGGGGCCCTGTGGCTCTTCACTGCTGTGAAACACTTCTTGACAGTCTGATTTACAATTTATATTTATTATTAATATTTTGTGCCATAGGCAATGAATGAAGAAGAAGCCTTGGAAATGAAGGCCTCTCTAGAGGCCAAAGGAGAAGTAGAATTTTATGTCTGCACTCTTGGTAAAAATGTGTGCATTAAGAGGAGTATGGTCACCATCTCAAAGGAGAAGAAGAAGGAACACCAGAGAGTTTTCACGCCATCAGTAATTGAACCGTCTTTTGGCATTGGAAGGATCATATTTTGCCTCTTTGAGCACTCTTTCTACATGAGGCCAAGTAAAGCTGGGGATGAACAGTTGAATGTTTTTCGCTTTCCTCCTCTTGTTGCACCTATTAAGTGCTCAGTTTTCCCACTTGTTCAGAATCAACAGTATGAGGAGGTTAGCAAAATAATTTCCAAGTCATTGACGGTTGCTGGAATCTCGCATAAGATTGACATTACTGGTAAGTAGCAGATATAGATCATTTTTACCCTGGCAGTTTGTGGCATAATATTGGGCATTATGTGCATCTATTGTCATTTTTGTGAGAACTTGTGGGAATTATAGACTATAAAATGGTTCTCTTCGGTGCTCTTTGATGTAGAAGCTAATTTAATGCATGAAGAGAATAAAAAAGTCGATTGACATGAATTGTTTTTTGCAGCTACTGAAGTGGGTTTTGCGCTTCTTGCTCAGATGAAATTGTTTGACTGTTTCTTTGTGCTAATTATGTCAACAGGTACTTCAATTGGAAAACGATATGCTAGAACAGATGAACTGGGTGTACCCTTTGCAATAACTGTTGATTCAACATCCTCCGTGACAATCCGCGAGAGGGATAGCAAGAATCAAATCCGTGTTGATGTTAGGGAAGCAGCATCAGTTGTCAAGTCAGTAACTGATGGGCAGAGGTCATGGCCTGACGCGTGGTCGAGCTTCCTCCATCACTCCTCTGGATCCACGGAAGATTAATTTTTGAAAAATAATTAAACAATTCGCTTTACGTACAGACACTGTAATGTCGAACTTTGATCTTTCCTACACAAATCTATAATGTTTGCCGAGCAGACTGGTAACTTCAAAGAAGAGTTAACGTTTGTTTGCACTACACATTTACTTGGCTGTCAGGTTTTAGGTCTTAATTACAGAAATCGTAGCAGAACCTGCTAGGTCCTGTTTTTGTTTAAAGAAATGGGATGTTGAAAGTGTGCACTAGCTTCTTGGAAGTAGTCATTATTGTTTGAATGATGTGAGCATTGCAGAACTGAAGGCGATGAGCTTGTAAGCAAATCAAAACGCTCCTCCTAACGTCTCTGCAATTCTGATGCTCGCATAAAAGTGGGCGAAAAATTGAATGAAAGGTACGGATTATGCGTTCAATGTGGATTGTAGCCCACAAGCGTTTTCCACAAAGTTACAAATTAAGAGTCCCTATGCATTGCGGACTTGAAAATTGTCAATGCTGTGGAAGCAAAGGGAGCTCGTTTTAATGGGTCGAATGTTGGTGCAGCAATTTAGGCTTGGGTTTGGGTGGGGAAGGCCGTGGGGACGGGACTTTATGAGTGTGTGGCATTGGGCAAAATATTGGAAGAGGAAATGCACAAACTCTTAAAGTCACCATAAATTCTTAATTCTTATTATTTCCTCTATCACCCACCTGTGTACGTCTCCGCATCTCAACCTCAATTAGTTTGAAGATGATGAAAAATGAATTTCTTCTAAAGATTTGTAGAGAGATCATCATGATATTGCTATATGTTGTATGCCACGGGGCCAGGCCGGGGGGGAGGAGAGAGTTCGGCTCGTGGGAGGAGAGGAGAGGGGAGGGGAGCATGAACTCCCCACCTATATTTGCCCGAATGGCCATTTGGGCATACAAATATTATGTGGGGGTGCTGCTGGCCCAGAGGTCCGATGCCCAAACCATAACCACGCCATTCCAAAGACTTACCCGTCAACTCATTCTACTTGGGAGGGAGGGGCTTAACTAATGATCCCACCCCATTCCATTAAAAGCCCAATGCCCCCAACCTCTTCTTTCGTTCTTTCTGTGCGCTGCGCACTTTCATCGGCTCGGCTGATTTGCACCACTTTTTTTTGTTTGGGGGGGGGGGGGGGTGGGTTGGAGGGGAGCTCGGCTCATTACTTCGCGTAGATTATTCTTTCAGTTTCGTTCTTCTTTTGTATGCAATACTTAGTGGTACAACTATAGGCATACACGTTGGCCCCCAACCCGAATCCAATATAAGTAGGTTTCCGTCGTCGAAATCCAAATCAAATCAAGGGGGATTTGGGTTGTTTGGACCTCCGCCTCCTTCTCCTCCTCCTCCTCCTCCTCCTCCTCCACTTCTTCTTCTCCCTCTTCTCTCTCTCTCTCTCTCTCTCGATATGTATATGTAGAGAAGTTTTCAACTTCTCCTCTCATCCTTCATTCAATTGCTTAATTTTGCATCTTTTCTCTTTGCCCCGTACTCTACTATTCTTCTTCTTCTATTATTATTATTACTATTATTATTAGAATTTGGATTTGATCTATCAGAAAACAATGGGCGGTGGTGCCAACGAGGATCGTTACAAGCCAGAAGCGGGATTCGAACTAGATTCGAGGGAATCGCTCGTTGATCTCTCCATCACTGCTGCTTCCACCGAGCTTTGGCTCATGCAGTGGCCTTATCACGAGGTTCTGTCCGTCTGTCTGGATGCCTTAGTTAAGGAGTCTTGTTTCTCACAGTTATTATATCCGTTTGTAAAATATGCAGCTTCCTGATTTTCATGGGAAAGAGATACCGCTCAGTCTTCATAATGATGATGGATGTTTGGGCACTTTTGAGGGCTCTTCTTCAGGTAACCCGTTACGTACTCACATCACTCATGTACTCATCTTCGCATTGCTGCTGCCCTCCCTCTGATACATGCATACATGGTCACCAGTAATAGCCCCTTTCACTTTCTTGAGGGATCTGTGATCGATCTTTCATTGTTGTGGCAGGAAAAGCATATAGTGTGGTTTCCTGCACTTCTGCACGGCCAGAGGCAACCGTTTTCCTGTCCTCGTCTTCAGAAACAAAAATTGGTGCGATTTATTAAACCTCCTGCCTTTCATTTCTTGTTATTTTGGTGCTGAACATTCATCCATAAAAGAATGAAATTTGCTTTTATGCTGCCTTATATATGGGGAATAAAAGAAGTAATGAAAAGATGCTGAGGTTGTCTGTGCAAGTGTTTATACGTGTATTTCGGTACATGTCCAACAGTTGAATCTATATTTTTGTGCTATTCAACAGGCATTTAAGTCCAGACTTTTAAGCCGATTTAAATTGACTCAATTTGATATCCCTTCTTAATTGTTTAAACTTTAGGCGGCAGCATCTATGTCCTTGTATATGTATCTGTTTACAGCTCTAGGATCATTGGCTTGCTTTTGTCATGTTGTTGAGGGATTTTACTCAACTTTTTGTATTGCAATATATATATATATATTCAACAAAAAGTGTTTTCACATTAGCTTCGCATTCTTTCCTGCGTTGGCAGTTGGAAAGATAACAAGACGAGTTTCCCTCGTCCATTACCCTGAGCCTGAAGAACTTGAGAAACTAGAGGCTGAAAAGAAATCAAAACGTCTGTATCAGATGTCTGCAGGATCTTCACTTATAAGCTCATCCTATCATTCTGTGACCCCAACCCAAAGTTCCAAGCTAAGAAACTCACATTCATCAAGGGGACACAGCGCTTTGACGCATAGTAGCAGGCATAATGATAGTTCTTTGTTCAAAGTTGATGGGCAATCTAATCCTCGAAAAAGAAGACGTGATCACAAACCTAACTCTTCTGAAGATCAGTCTACCCTAGACTCGGGAAAAGTTTACAGTGGTCATACATTTTCAGGGACATCAGAGCATACACTAAGCTGAAGGTTGAAGATAAAGGCGAGGAGTAAGGTTGATTTCCTCACTTCAATTTCCTTGGGTTCTGTGTTTTTTTTTTGGTCTTTTTATGGATGCCATTTTGGTAAGAATAGTGAACAAATTGTAACATAGTCTTCAGTTGGTCATCTTTTCCGATGTGATGTCAGGAGTAAAACTTTAATATTCCGTGTGGGTTGTGTATTTTGCCAATTGCATGGAGCTTGGATTGATATAAGAAGAACGGAAGAGTGATATTGGTCGTTGGATTGACAAAGAGGATCATCATAATTTAACCAGAGAGTAGAGAGAATGAGCATGTGTTTTGATCTTTTTTATCTGTTTTATTGGGCCAGTACGCGCCTCTGATTGCTGTTAGTGAAAATGTTCTTGCCTTCCCCTAACCTTCCTTGAGGATATGATGGCATGGCATTGAGGGCCACACTCCCTCTTCTCTCGCGGCTGTAATGATTTACATTATAATTATCTCCATCTGCTCCTGGGCTTCAATTTATAAGCACGCACTTTTAAAACTCTTTGTTTTGTTTGACCGTCGTTTGGTATCCAACCAAACTTAACGGCGCGCCCACTCAGTTGTCAATATCTTTGATGCAGCCAAAGAAAGACAATCTGTCATTTCATGGTCTTTGACCCAAGATTTGAATTACGGGAATCTCGACTAGTGAGAACTAATTCACTCCACTCTGGTCTACTTAAAGAGCAAATAGTATTTTACGCTGGAGTCTGCGGACTAGGTGCTAGGATCAGCTTTCTAGCCTCTTACGGCTAGATGGATGGATGGATGATGCCCCGCCCGCATTGCCTTGACATTGCCCTTTATTATATGGAATATGTATGTATAGATGAGAAGCCCAACTAGTGGTGGTCCGTCTCATCCTCCTCCTCGTAGTTGTAAACAACTCATCCCATGCCTCACTCACGGATCGTCTTTTATGGTCTTCAATTTCTCCACTTTGGCACATGCTATCTGCCGCTGTGCAGTTGAGAAGGCTGAAACTCAAAAAACACTTGAAGCCACGGCGACAAAACCACCTATGGGAGACCGACGCCCACTGTTTTGCAAAAACCGAGGAGGCAGCCTTGGCTTGAAGTGCCAGCCAACTTTTAAACTGAAACACATGAAATGTTCTTTAATTACGTCGTTTAACTTCGGTTACTTAAACAGACAAGCAGACAGACAGACAGACCTCGCTCACTCCCCCCCCTCCATACTGTGCTTATCCTTTTGCCTGCCTCCCTCCCTCCAACTCAAACTCAATACATACGTACGTGTGAAGTGTGCATGTGATTCCAGGGTGAGATTGCTGGCTGCACGGACGCCTCGCGCAGGTGCGCCAGTTTCCAATGCCCTTCTTCTTCTTACTACTTTCCCTCTTTCTCTTATTTTGTTAGTGGCGGATCAGGCCATGGTTGGTTGGTAATATATATTTGATGTTTAATGACATCCCCATTTTGTCATTGAGTTGAGAACAAAATAATAATAACAATTACGATTAAATAAAAAGAAGAAGAGCATTCAGATATGCAGCTTAATTTCTCTTTAGGTGTAGGTTTTTTATCTTTCTTTTTCAGAGGGGTAATGAGTATGATGATTATGATGTGGCCTCTTTTTCATCCGATAACATGACGTACAGTTGTGCATTCTCTTTTTTTTTTGTTTGGAGGGGGGATTTTCAGTTAAATTTGTTTCGAATAAGAAATTCTATCCACGTGCATCGGGAGGATTTCTCTGTGGAGTAGTCCAGGCATGGACGATACGGACAACAAGAAGATGATTTGGATGGGTGTTCTGATCGTCGCCACTCTGCTTTTGGCCAAGCTCCTCTCCCTGCTTCTAATGCCTAGATCTCAAAAGCAACTGCCTCCTGTTATCAGTTCCCCCTGGCCGCTCATCGGAGGGCTACTCCGTTTCCTCAAGGGACCCATCGTGATGCTTCGCCAGGAGTATCCAAAGCTTGGCAGCGTCTTCACTCTCAACCTCTTCAACAAGAAGATCACCTTCCTGATCGGCCCTGAGGTGTCCGCCCATTTCTTCAAGGCTCCAGAGTCCGAGCTCAGCCAGCAGGAGGTCTATCGCTTCAATGTCCCCACCTTTGGCGCTGGCGTTATCTTTGATGTGGATTACTCTATCAGGCAGGAGCAGTTTCGCTTCTTCACTGAGTCCCTTAGAGTTAACCGCCTCAAAGGCTACGTGGATCAAATGGTTGTTGAAGCTGAGGTATATGAGTGGCAACATTAGATTTATAGGTTTTGCTTTAGCTCTTTAGCTTGCATGGGCTTCTGTTATCAAGCTCTTGTGGATCATATACTGATTGTGTCTCATATAATCTCAACCCCATCTGACTGCTCCCCAGGCCTCCATCTTCCCTTTTCCAGATTGCAATCGATACCCTTTTCCATTTATCGACAGCTTTCAATTAAAATTTCACGAGCATGCATGAGTTTGCTGGTATCTGAGTCATTGGTTGGTTCCTCAACTCTGTTTAAATTTCATGGATGGATATTTTGCTCATCAATGGTTTGACTCATGGAGCTGTGACATTGCACATGTTTAAAGCTGTTTCTATTATCATGTTTTCGATTATAGCTTGGCTTTGACATTCCTTGGATTTGACATTCATTTGAATTTGGATTGAAACTCTTTTGTATGTATTTCCAAAAAGTCAAGTGTACAAGATATCAAAATTTCTGGTAATGATATCTGTGCTTTCATAATGGAAATGCATAGGATTACTTCTCAAAATGGGGAGATAATGGCGTGGTGGACCTAAAGTACGAGCTTGAGCATCTGATTATCTTGACAGCCAGTAGATGTCTCCTGGGTCGAGAAGTTCGGGATAAGCTTTTTGCTGATGTTTCGGCTCTGTTCCATGACCTGGACAATGGAATGCTTCCTATCAGTGTTTTGTTCCCGTACTTGCCCATTCCAGCTCACCGACGCCGTGACCAGGCTCGCAAGAAGCTCGCAGAAATATTTACAGGCATCATATCCTCTCGCAAACAGGCTGAGAAGTCAGAGAATGACATGTTGCAGTGCTTCATCGAGTCGAAGTACAAAGATGGTCGGCCAACAACTGATTCTGAGATTACAGGCTTGCTTATTGCTGCTCTTTTTGCTGGCCAACACACCAGTTCCATCACATCCACATGGACAGGCGCCTATCTCCTCCGTTACAATGAGTACCTTTCAGCCGTGTTGGAGGAGCAGAAAAACCTCATAAAAAAGCATGGGAACAAGGTGGACCATGATATTTTGTCTCAGATGGATGTCCTGTATCGTTGTATCAAGGAGGCTCTTAGATTACATCCCCCACTTATTATGCTGCTACGCAGCTCACACTGATTTTACGGTGACAACACGTGAGGGCAAAGAATACGACGTTCCAAAGGGCCACACTGTTGCAACATCTCCAGCATTTGCAAACAGGCTTCCTCACATCTATAAGGAGCCAGACAGGTATGATCCCAACAGATTTGCTACTGGGAGAGAAGAAGACAAGATTGCAGGGGCTTTTTCATATATATCTTTTGGTGGTGGCAGGCATGGATGCCTTGGTGAACCTTTTGCATACTTGCAGATAAAGGCTATATGGACCCATTTGTTGAGGAATTTTGAACTGGAGTTGGTATCGCCTTTCCCTGAGATTGACTGGAATGCAATGGTTGTGGGCGTGAGAGGAAATGTGATGGTCCGTTACAAGCGGAGGGAGCTTCCAGTTGATTAACTGGAGTGACTCTCCGGATGTTCTCGAAGATTTGATCGAGTTAATGCTCTCTCTCCCTCTCTCTCTCTCTCTCTTTCTCTGTGGAGATGATTGTGCTCCCAAAGCTGCTTAAATTGTTTGTTTTTCCTTTAGGTGCTTAATATCCCAGAACTTTTCAAAGACTACTTCCAAACTTCTTTATTAGTGAAAAGTTGCGAAAATTCTCTATTACCATGAACTAATCTCCCAGTCCTTAGGCGTTGCAACACAAATCGGTAACCAAATTTCCAATGCTGAACTGAATAATGATGATGATAGCTCTGTCGTCATCACACGACCTTGACAGGTAATCAGCCTTTGAGTCAGTCACGGGAATAACCTAATAATGTGTACTGTCAAATTTGTGGTTCACGTGGATGGATGTCCCAAAGATGAACTCCTTAATATTCAATTTTTCGAAGAATAAAATAGTCTTTCATGTAGAGTAAACCCGCCAAATATCGTTGAGCAGTCTTTAACCGCCAACTGTTTTTAGCCGTGCATGTTTAACCTTTAATGTTTAGGACGGGAAGAAGAATTGACTTCCTCAAAAAATGGACAATTGACATTAATTTTGGTTAGGCCACCGAGCCCTCCTCCATCAACCCCATTGATGATGATGTCGACGACGACGACGACGACGATGATTTATGTATTTACGGGGCTATTATTTGTGTACGATTTTGTCCAACCAATAAAAAGGCAAATGAATGACGTTTCTAAACCTACCAAATAAGAAAATATCGTTAATCCCCCCCCCTCCTCCCCCCCCCCACCCCCCCCCCCCCCCCCCGGGCCCAAAAGAAGAAAAAAAAAAAAACAGCCACAAAAAAGCATACCTCATTGAAGGCATCGTGGAATTGTCTTCGTCCGTTCGTTTTCGGTTATCCATGTCATTGTAATTCACAATTTCTCAAACGTCCCAACCGCGGATACCTCTTGTCAACATGCTCCGTTAATTAGTGGTCAGTTCATCCAACGTTAAGTTCAACTCAACTGCCGTTCTTTCCTTGCATCTTTGAGTTTCACGAGTCAATGAATGGTAATGGAAGTCATTTTTTCTCGTTTTTATTTATGGAGGACAGCCAGGCCAGCCAGAGAAAAAAGAAAGGAGATCACTCCACTGGGTCTGATTGTCATATAGAACCGGAAATGGAGTCCGACGACGACTGCGGAGAAGCCAATGGGGGCAGAGTATCTGCAAATGGGAAAGAGCACATTACTAGTGGAAGTAGTATTGCAGAAGAAAGCGTCAATGATGAGATTGAGCAAAGCAAAGTTCGTATCATGAGAGCCCGTGTTGAAACTCAGGACCCTTACGCCAAGGTTTCCCTTCCCTTTTCATTTTCTTTTCTATTCTTTCCTTTCTTCTTCTTCTTCTTCTTCTTCTCTAAATAATCTAGACCCATCCTTCTCAGTTTGATCTTTAATTCTCCATGGCTGAAAATCTTGAACTGAAGTAAACGGATCCAACTGCTCACGTGCACTTCTCTTTACACACTTACTAGTACAGAGAAACGGATAGACGTGTGTGTGTTGGGGGGGGGGGGTTCCATAGTTTGTTTAATAATACTATCCAAATTGTGGTTTTATCCATTTTCCAAATCTGTTCCTTTAACTTGGTAACCGCAGGTGGAGTTGCTTTGGCAGCAGACTTGGTTTTCTGTTTCTGTGATGCACCCGTGGGAAGGGGGCGCATTATTAAATTTCTTACATTACCACTAAATCTGTACTTCATTTGTTAAGTGATAAAAATATGATAGAATTCTGATCTTAGAAACCGACTTTGATGAGGAAATCGTGCCCCCTTTCGAACTTTCTACTGCCATCAAATTTTATCTTACAGATTTTTCTTTTTTTTTTAGGGGGGGCGCTTAAAATCTGGTTTTTTGCTACACTTTACATTAAGGTCGGCCACTTTGGTCAATTGCATGTTCCTGTATGGTTAATTGCGATTTTCAGGAGGCGGACGATTTGATGTTAAGGAGATTTCTGCGCGCTCGTGAACTCGACATTGAGAACGCTTCGAACCTATTCCTCAAGTACCTAAGCTGGAGACGATCATTTACACCCAATGGCTTCGTATCTCCGTCAGAGATTCCAAATGAACTTGCCCAAAACAAATTGTTTATGCAAGGAGTTGATAAGCAGAATCGGCCAGTAGTGGTTGTTTTCGGTGCCCGACACACGCCTTACAAACACAATCTAGATGAATTCAAGCGTATGTCATAACCTTTAAAACTACTTATCACTCTTTTGAATGATTTGGCAACTAAATTTGAGTGGAACTGTTTCAACGTTTTGAGCTTCTCCCCGTAACATCTTGCCATTTGAGCTTCGAATTTTAAAAGCAACCTGATATGGGATATTGAAGCATCGTTCATCTAAATTTGGTTTTGGCTTGTCATTCCTGCATGCAGGTTTTGTGGCTTTCACTCTTGACAGAATATGTGCTAGGTAACTCTTCATTCTTCTTCGGCATTCTTTGTTATGGCATCTAATATATTTTTGAACCAAAGAACATTGACCCTGGTTACTGAAGGCGACTGTGCGTCTTTAACGCAAACATCTCTGAATTTGCTTTCCACTTTCCTGATGCATTTGAAGGAACAACGATGAGACTATGTTACATCTTTTTGTTGTTTCAGATTGCCACCTGGGCAGGAAAAATTTGTGTCCATTGCTGATCTCGACGGATGGGGATACTCTAACAGTGACATTCGTGGATATCTAGCAGCACTATCAATATTACAGGTAATACAAACATATTGCCACCCTTACAATGCTTGTAGTGGTAACCTGGACCTTCTGGTGGCAGGATTGCTACCCCGAGAGGCTAGGCAAGTTGTTTATTGTCCATGTGCCGTACATATTCATGACAGCATGGAAGGTTGTTTATCCATTCGTTGACAGCAAAACCAAAAAGAAGGTATGAAATGTCTCTCCTGCTAAAGTTGCTTGTTCCACCGCATCAGAAAACGTACTTGTTGAATTAGGTAGCTTGGACCGGTAAATTATTAGTTGAACAACTTTTGCTCTTAAAAAATTGTTCTCCTTAATCCATCCTCGTTTACACATTTCATATTTGGCAAATTGCTGCAGATAATATTTGTGGAGAACAAAAAGCTGAGGTCCACTCTGCTGAACGATATCCATGAGAGCCAACTCCCAGATGTATATGGAGGCAATTTATCTCTAGTCCCTATCCAGGATACCTAATTTATTAACTTCGCATCAATAGTGTGTGTTAGGTCTTTATCATTCCCCCAACAATTAGTAGGCTTCGAGAGCTATGGTATCTGATATCATTCACTAGCTCTTTGAAGGGCAGTGGGGTTTTTGTATACCATAAACCATATTAAGTCTATGCGGATGCAAGCAAACTTTGTTAGTATAGCCTCTATGAGATTGAATCGAAAACATGCAATAAAATGTCATTGACTTGGTATTGAGAAATAAAAGGCTATAAACAACCGTTAATTTCAAGCAACCATCAAAGAGAGCAAAATTCGGTGCCCAAAATTTATTGCACGCAAGTAATTTACGACAAAATTCTACATAAAATAAGAAAAAGTGATGTTTAAACCTTATAAATGTGCTGCACACTTAACAACAGTAATGTGGGTTCAGAAGAGCCCATAAATGCCGTAGGCGGATGCTAATCTAAGTCAAATTTACATCCGAATCGTTCCTAAGAATTTTTGGAATGCACTTCCGTACAAGATTCCTAATCATAATGGTATTAGAGAGCCTTGCCTGATAAAACAAGCAAAAGTACCCATTAATGCGAAAATGCTCAACAGTTAGCCAGGACGATCCGGCCAATAATAGCAGTAAATACATTGCCACAGTGAGACATCATTATGTCTACAAATCAACAGCAAATGCGAATGAATATGCAAAATTCTGTCTGCGTTTCCTGCACATAGAGGCCGATGGGGAATATGCCATCCCATAGAGACCCCGTGCTGCACAGAGGACTCTCACCCAAGAACTACTTTGTTCTCGTCCAAGAAGTTGTAGGTAGGAACCTCTGAAAGGTGCTGGTCCCTTGCGGATCCTGCCAGAGATGTCATGGTGTGAGCCATGGCTTGGGCAAAACCAGCCGCCAAAGTCACCAGCATTAGGCAATGGAATGCACCCCAAATGGGTGCAGACCCCAACAACAACAAGCCGTTCAGGATTCTTAATCCTGGCTGATTCCTCCTGTGGGTCACGAAGGGAAGCAACCTCAACACTGTTAGCAAGCTTAATATTATCTTCAGTTCGTCTCCTGATAAAAACTGGCTACCCCCTCCACTTGACTGTGATTGTGGTCCCAGGTTCAATGCTGGAGAAGTCAACCTTAAGGGAGGCCAGAGCTAGAACATCTTTACTTGCGGACATGCTGAGAACAAACTTGAGGATCAGAAGACGGATTAAGGAGGCATATACAAACCTGCCACCTGACAATACAAAATAGGCAAAGGCGCGTTTGCTGGGGTTGCCTGGTGGGAAACGTTCATGATTATATTCATCATAGATAACTTTTGAGGTAGGATTTTTCATTGCTGCTACAGTATCTGAAAGGTCAGAGATCACGCTCACATCATTTCCTTCACTAAGGACTCCAGAAGAAAATCCTGAAAGAGTTGATCGACCATTGGCAAACTTGTTATAAACTGACAACTAATAAGGAAAGAATTGACTAACTAGTTAAAAAGGAAATCGAGTGTCCTTTGATTTGCCTCAGGACAAAGTAGAAACTTTCTTGGAAGCAAACGTGCAGAAGAGGACATTTAAAAATTTAAACACAAATGAAACATGCACGTAACATTCACCAGGCCACAGCTTGGGGTCATAATTATATAATTTAAATGAACAATCCTAAATGCTATTCTTAATGACTATATTAAGAAAGGGTATAATAACGTAATGTTCACTATTAACAACTCTTAGTAAATAGGAGAAAGTGGAAGCAAATTATCGATGGCCACTTGTAGTGTGAGGAAGGACCGTGAAGGAAAATGCAAGTAGGTTTTCTTGCACCTCACACACTGCACATTGCCCACGTTCACTCCATCTCAAATCTAAAGTTTGGCCCGTTAGGCCTTTGATGGGGTTTATTACTTATTATTTGTTACCGATGACTTCTTGATCCATAACATAGTCCAGAGAGAGAGAGAGAGAGAGAACTTTGTACAAGAGAGATTGACAACCTCAGAATTTTTAACAGCACAAGTCACAAATGAAATTGCGGAGACGAATGAAAGAACGACCCAATTTCTACTTGCGGGCCAGAGTTACAAATGTAAATGTGGGCTAGCAAGAGCATTTCTCCTATCCCATATAAACTAAATGACCATGGACGCGGAACCCCTCCTCCACTTTAGTTTGGGTGATTAGCCGAATCATACCATGGGACACGGCCTGAGCCCGAGGGGGTAGCTTTGTGTCCAAGCCCACTTCAATGGTCTAATATTCTCTCGGCCCAAGATTGAACTCGCAGATAAAAGGAGGATTTTGAAATCAATCATGAGTCAATGACTGATGAAGAAGGGTTGCGTATTTATCCCTGTTTCGATAGATAGGGGGGATGATCAAAAGACTTGAATTCAATTCAATTCGATCTTATTCCATTGCATCGAGGATCGTTAAACAAAGCTAGTACATTAAAGTACACTGAGCGCACCGTGAAACCTCTTAAAACGCCATCCACGATCCAACGGAGTTGCTGCGGATGCATCTGCAGCAGGGCCCTCATTTCCACCATTTTTGTTGTGAAAGCAGTAGGAAGGGGCTTGCCATTTTTCATCCTCAAGCGCAGCTCCCACTTCAAATGTCATCACATGAGCCTCTCTCCCTGCAACATCTCCCCCCCAATTTCAACAAAGCATTTGTGAAAATGGGAATTGGAAGGGGATATAGAAGAAGACATTAGAGGCTCTCTCTCTTTTTGGAAAAAAAATTAATTTAATTTTTCAAGAAAAGAAAAGAATAGAAAAGAACTCGATTCTCTTCTCACCAGTGTAAAAGACCCAATGAACGGGCCTCTTGGTGACAACATCCTCGTAGTACCAAATGAAGTCGACCTTCTCCCACACATTGCAGAGGAAGCCATCGACGTGTCGCTGACCCAGATACTTGGCTCCCTCCAGCCAATCGGGGCGAAGGATCCCAACCTCCAGCTGTGCCGAGGAGCACTCTTGGTCGGAGTCCAGCGTGTAGAAGAAGGAAGTGCCATTGTTCCATTCCAGATCGTACAGAAGCTTACCCAGCTGATGCTGTACGATGTTGAAGTTTCTACCGTTCGGCCAGTCGTACCACAAATCGATCTTTTGCAGGATGCCGCTATAGTTCATGAACAGGATGGCGTGGAATTGGCGGGGCCATGGTGCCGGAGTTGGATCTTCTGACCCCTTGGATGATCCAATCCCAATCAAGGACGAGATCGTCAACGACAAGGTTAGGAAGAGCACGCTTGCGATGGGTCTGCCCCCAACTACCCCAAGGGCCATTTCGCTTGCTACTTTCCTATAAATCAAAACTAGTCCGAGTGAGTGTTTCTTATATATACAACACAATTCATAAAACTATCGCGGATTTGACGAGATTTTTATTAATTTGAACAATGCCTGATTTTTATGACTGAACCATGAGCCCCTGGCCAGTTTGGTCCTAATCTTCATCCACTCGTCAGCCTCTGTCTGCGCAAGTTTTTCGGTTTAAGGTATTGTTTGAGTTGTGTTGTTGTCATTGCCAAGAAACGTGAACTGCAAATTTTGGCTGTCCACAAAATAGCCTATTTGGAGCCCGACTGTCATTACATGTAAAAGAATTTCATCGTCGCAGAGAGTTGTCTGCACAATGGCAACATTGAACGAGAAAAACGTCGAATCTTCCAGTACCCAGCGCGAAACACCTCAATCCCTTCCATTTGCATATTCCCTCTAAAAACATGAAACATGAAATAAGGTCATATCATATGCCTTCGGCGTCCAACAACATAGTCCTAATACAGTGCAGCTAGAACTCGTAGCCCTTTATTGTACCTCTACGTTTAGACTAACCCCTTGAAAGCTTACCTATCAGTTTTCATTCAGAGAGCAATGGATGATTCAAATAAAAAAAAACAAAAAAGAATGAGAATCATGTCGATTTTCGCAATGACACTTCAGTAGTTAGCAGTACCATTTTGCTTCATAAAGGTAAAATTTCTCAACTCCAGATTTGGTGCAACGAGCGATATGAAAAAAGGTGCGGGCATGGCTTGGCACAAGCAAAGGGACAAGAAACGAGGTCCCGTCAAGCCTGACATTTCACTCCTCACTTGAAAATTGCCAAAATATATCGTACAGTCCGAATTTGTCTAAATATACCTCATTCCAGAGATATATTGCTGTCTAGAAATTATACTCTGTGCTATGGCATAAATAATACCTAAGATCCCCAATATCTTAATCTTCAATATCTCTGAAATTATGATGGACGGCAGATTTAGAGGAAGTGTGATCAGTGGTGTCGAATCTGTCACTTTTGTGTAACTCCACACAAACCGATTAAAGAGGATATGACTGGGGAATGTAAGGATGAGAAGGGCTAAATTTTTGACCGCAAATAACCAGTCAGGACCACCGACTTCAAGGCCCCAGCCACCGTTTCCATGCCAGACATCTTCCCATATGCCGTATAGGGACGTCAAGACTAAGTAGGCTGATATAGCCAATGTAACAGGAAAATACCTTTGTTTGTCCCCAAAGCCAGCAACAAAGTCAGAGTCCTGGTTGAGAAGCAATAAAATCGGAGCAAGGAAAAATATTGCCTGGTTTGAACCCCCTGTCAAATTCACGTTCAAGATCAGGCATATGGCGAAGCACATTATTGTAGCAACATTACCAACTGCAGGCATCCATGCTCCCTCAGCAGCCATCCTCTTGATTGTGAATGTTGGCACGGTAGAGGCACGGCGCTGTTGCATGAACCTCATTCGTGGAGCAAAACTAGCAGAACTGCTTTGAATAGATTGACTCTGTCTAATTCCACCCCTTTCAAAAGCCTTTTCCCTCATAAGCGAGGCAAGCTCAAACTTGATCTCCAGTGCTATGAGCATAAAGATAGCTGCATATAAACCAAGAAGAGATGTCCTTGCACCCTCAACAGCCAATATGGTTGTGAGCTTTCTGTCTTCCTCTTCCATGTCAACAACTCCATCTCCAAGGATGCTTTTAATTCTCACTTGTCCCTCCAACAGATATGTAACTGGGAAGAGTGCTACAAGTAGAGCGAATACCCATGGCAGTAGCTTGGTGCTTGAAGCAGATGGAAAATGTGTGAAGACCACAAACACAGAGGTGCACACCATAGTTACTACAATAAGAGCATGCAGGATAGCAGCTTGAAGGAAATACTCTGCTGAAATGTACACGCCAAGGGCAACCCCCATGGTGATGGAGTAAAATGTTCTCAGTTCTACTATGTATTTAATTGGTATAATGGATGTCATGGCAGCTAGAGTGAGGAGGATTGCCACAATTAGCAGCCAAGATGGCCAGGTAGGCTTTGATGACATGAAGCCATAAATGGAGATGTCATCAGAAGATTGACGAGCTGCTTTGATTATGTCAGACCTATAAGTCCATGCTAATGGGATTGGTGGCTGCATTAAAATGAACAATAAACCAGTTGCCACAACTAGGACTAAGCACCTCTTGGCAGCCTGCACAAGCAGATTCTTATCAGTTTACCTAAAAATATATGGGGACTAGTCATCATGCTTAAAGTTGAAAAATGAGCATCTAATAGCATAGACATGCCTTTTTCATAACACTGAACCTAAAAAAGCTTTAGAGCAGTTAGCTGTCTATTGCTTACATCAATTACCTTAACACTCAGATGACATAATAGCAAGACAAGGAGGAAAAGCCTTTTTCTAGACTCCATTTTTTTATAAATCAATGGCTATGTGTAATTGTTACTCTTTAAATTCATGCAGTAATCAGTTCACATTGATTTCCACCTCCAAGACTGGATACAATTTTCAAAATGGAAGATGAAACTATAAAGAAGGACAATGAGCATGTTTCTCTGCTGTCTATGCCCAGTTCTATGGATTGCCTGACTAATGCCAATCAGTTATCAAGTACAACACAAGTAAAATCCATGAGAGGTGAGTAAAATAATACAACAGATAAAGTATTTTGGTTCATTTGTAGACAGTATATTTTTCAAAACAGATTTATAAGACATATATAGGGTTCCATGGAGAGAAAGACAATAACCATAGTTCTCTGCTGTCTAAGCCCAGTTCTACAGATGGCTTAACTAATGCCAATCAGTTATCAAGTACAGCACAAGTAGAACCTAGACGTGAGTAAAATAAATACAACAGATAGAATACCTTGTTTAATTTGTACACTAGTATATTTTCAAATGGATGATATATATATAGCTGGGTGGAGAAAGAACTTACCAGTGCATTGGAGAAGTGCAAGGCAACAATTGGTACACAAGCCAATCCTGTCATAACAATACAGAAACCCAACAACAAACCATCAGTTGGAGGCCTCCCATTCCACCATTGGAGGGCTTCAAAAATTGTTTCCCGACAAAACCAGACTGATAAGCAAACCACACCAGCATGTGCATAACCCTGCCATGGTTTCATTTTGGAGCCTGTTCGAGACTTATCCCTGCAGAATCCAACAAGAATTATATAAATAGGAGGTTACAGGATCAAGATGCTAACAAAGCAGCAAAAGACTAAGAGGGTAAAAAATGATTCAATACGCACTTGTAAAGAAGCAATGGGGGTGTAATGGCCAGTAAAAGTAGAGCTGAAACCCACATAACAGACTTTGAAGAAATAAGCAGCATGCCTAACTTTGAAGAATACAGACAGGTCAAGATCCAAACAGCCTTTGATCGTATTTGATGATCCACAGATAGTCTTCTCACCAAAGCCAATCCCACAAAAGTCGTCAGGATAACCATATAGCTTGGATACATCACATCATCTTCCAATACATAGTAGTATATACCCGAGTAATTAAAAAATCGGTTCTCAATATGACACAACAGCAATGCATGGCCTATCAAGCCAACCTCAGCTAGAAAATGAAGTTTTGGTGGTAAAAGTGCTAGACCAGGAACAGCCATGGCTAGGATCACGTTTGCAACAATGAGTTTACAAAAGGATTTCAGAGACATGCCTGCCAACCAAATATTCAGATCCCAGAAGTTTTGCATCACAAACCAGGTAAACATCAAGCTCCCAAGCACAGCAAAGGCAAAGTATGATGGCAGATTCTTTTTTGTGAAAAACCGAGCCAAATAGAAACCAGCAACCGATGGCAGTGCAATGAACTGTCAAATAAAGAGCAAATAAAAGTAACATTCATTTAACCTTAAAGATGTACAGTTTTCCAGTGGAAATTAGTAAGAGATCAACAGGGAAGAACAAAAAAAATGGAATAAACCAGACATACAAAGCGGAAGATCCATAAATGAATAAATAAAGGCACTATGCTTCACACACACTTCCACCCTGGCCCCAATCAAAAAACGAAATGATGTCCTGAAACCATATCATCGAAAAACACACTGCACATTACACAAAACATGTTGAAGACATCCAAAGTTGCACAAAAATATTTTGTTACCACAGAAAAGGTTAAAAGAACCTCAAGCATAAGGAGCAAAATTTTCTGCGTCCTCTTTACAAACTTAATATTCAAGTCAAAATTTTAAACCAGGCTCATACCTTCCTTTCATATGTTTAATGGTAGGAAGACCAGCATAAGAACCGGATGCCATGGAAAATCCAAAATTGCTTTCTACGACTGCAACAACTAGTTGATAACCTAATTTTATGGAAGTTTATGGTTTATGCAATAATCTTATTCACTGATCCAGGACAAAAAGGGGCCCCCCATCGATATCATTAAGTTGCTCAGTTTGACTCTCAACTTAGACATTTCACTTTTCAAAACCAAGATACATCATATCCAATGTGCACATCTGATAGCTTTACAAAGGGATAATACTAATCATAAAATGTAAACCAAGCAATGCGTCCAGCATCTAGTGACTGAGATCGAGATGCATGGTTATTGGTAGTAGTTCATGATTGGAAATATACTGCACATGGATTTTAAGCCCAGAGAAAAAAGTGCCTACCATTAAAGGAAACCCCACAGCAATTGCTCCAGCGGCACTGACAATTACAGCCAAAGCAGTGAAAGCCGTAGAGCTGAACGCATCAGAAACAACGCCGAGTGCATAAGCACCGGTTCCAGCAGCCCCTCCAAGCATGGCTACCGTCACAAGAACATAGTTCAAGGGCGGAGGAACCTGAATGTAGCGGCCAAAGGAATGGAAAACAACTCTAACCTCGAGACAAAACACGACAACAATTAAAGCAACAGCACCATTGACCACACGAATACTATGCATCTGGTGAGCATCTTTAGTAACCCACCAAAGCGCACCCCTCAATGAGGCATAGAGTTGGAACAAGAAAGGAATAAAGAACAGAAGAAGCAAATCGCACACAGAAGCAGAAGATGAAAATACGATTGAATAGTGAGAAGCGACGTGAAATATCAGAGGAAAGAAGAGCAAATTCAGAGAATGAATGCAACACTCGAGGGGACTGAGAATGAAGCTATCATCTGGGACCTGTCCGCCGTGATACTTGACCTCCTGCCTGGCTTTGAAAGAAGAAACTCGAGGAATTGCAAAGAGCCAGTAGAAAATGCAATTAAAAGCCATGAGATAGTAAGAGGCATTGATCATACCGACAGCAGAGATGGTGGCCCAGGCGAAGAGGGAGGAGGCCGTCAAAGGGACGCAGGCGAACAAGAGGCGCTCGAGAGCGAGGACGATGGAAGGATTTTGGAGCTGGATCCACTTGAACTGAAGGGAGGCCCAGACGCCGATTAGAAAATTAGCCTGGGCGCAGAGAAAGGAGGCGAGAAGGCCGAGAGGGACAGAGTTGAAAGAGTGGAGGAGAGAGGAGGAGAAGAAGAAGGAGATCTGAGCGGCGATCAGAGAGAACCAGACACCGAAGAAGGCGCCGGACTTGAAGTTGAGGGAATCGAGGATGTAGGAGAACATGAGACCGAGGGTTAAGGAGGCGAGAACGGGGGCGCCGCCCAAATCCAGGAGGAAGGCGGCGCAGGGGACGAGAGCGATGGCGATTCTAGTGTTGTGCGCGAAAGAAGAAGGAGAGAAGCGAGATCTTGAAGGAGGAGGAGGAGGAGGAGGAGAAGTTGACGAAGAGGGAGAGTATGAAGAAGAAGAAGCGGCATACTGGAAGTGAGAGGCGAGGTTTGGATTGTGCTCGGGAGAATTGTAGGAGGAGAAGGTGGGAGAGCTGACGGATGATTGTATGTAGGGACGGAAGGGCCGCGTTTGGAGCTCCGGCGGTATCATTCTCTAGCCGTCGCCGGAAAACCAAGTAGGGTGAGAGTAAGAGTGAAACAACTGAACACCTGTTATGGAGGAGTGGAGACGGGGACGGAGGAGTCAGACAAGATCTAATTTCCAATTTCTCTAAAGGTATAGAAGGAAGCTCACTTACTATATTAATACAATCCTAATCTAAATCTAATCAGTTTATTATCGATGGAAGGATGGCAAGCTTTTTCGGTGGTTTGGGAGGTGGCGGCGGGGGCCCTATTTAAGATTTGTTAAGAATGAGAGTGGTGAAGATGACGTGTTATGGTGAATGGGGAACAGTTGTATTTATCATTTTGGACTTTCAGATCACCGCCGCGGTTGGTGTCGGGGTGAAAATGGAGAAGGAGACGATTTTATTTAAAAAAAAAAAATTCTTTTTGGTCTTGTTTAGTAATTGGGAGTATGCGGGGTAAGTGATACGGACAATTAATTATACGAGTGGACCTGTTTTGGTGCTCTCCACTTCAAGAAGAAGGGGACGGTCGGGGGTGGACCAGCGGAAGGTAGGATTATTTCCTAGGCCGGGCCAACTGAAACCCAAGTTCCTCCCCCAGCCCATATTGAACTCCATTTCATGGCCCAACACCAGTTATTAGTACAGTCTTCTGATTCCTAGAAGGCGGAGGGGGTTGATTTTGGACCAAGTCTGTTGTAATTCGGTTTGGAGGACCAATTTTAAAATCCTTATAATAAAGCCCAGGCCACGTTACCTATGTCCCCCACGATGCACCGTCCAAACTTCACGGCATTCCGGGCCCCCTGACATCCAAAGTGGGGCGGGCTGAGCTGATGCTCTAGTTTAAAAAAATGCAACTGAAAGTTTGTGGTTGGCTTTGTTGCCCTAGGAGTAGGCGGTTTGCGACGAAGAATTGATCCAACGGCCGAAATCAAATAGCATTTAATATCTAACGGTACACAGGCATCGTTTGATCTCCTTATATTCATCGTTTTCTCTTCTTCCCTCAGCCCACAGCCACGAAAACAAACAATACGGTACGACTCAGCGTCTCTCAGACTCTGTTCCGGCGCCGTTGCTTATCTCTGGAACTTGGACAGCTACGGTAATTCACATCAAAGGATCACAATGGTGAGTTCTAATTTTGAATCTTCTCATTCCAGCGAGAATACTTTGGTTGACGTTGTGTTGCCATTCAGAATTTGAAAATTGCTGATATGTCTCTCTCTCTCTCTCTCTCTCTCTCTCCCATTTTTTTTTAATTATAACATGTATATAATTGATTCAATAATGAAGGTTCTCCAAAATGATATCGATTTGCTGAATCCCCCCGCTGAGCTGGAGAAGAGGAAGCACAAGCTCAAGCGTCTCGTCCAGTCTCCTAACTCCTTTTTTATGGTAATCTTTCATCCTTTTCCTCTTTACTTCCCGTTTATTTTGCTGCTGTCTCCCTATTTTTCCTTTTTTATTTGTTTGCGAATTACTTTTTTTTTGTTAACCATCTAGCGTAGCTGATGATTGACATTTTTTTTTCATGATTTTGATTTTTCTGCACCACGTTATTTGAATGATGCAGGATGTCAAGTGCCAGGGATGCTTTAACATGTAAGTTTCATATTGGTTGTTTTCTATCTTTGCTGTTTAATTATCTATAATTTGCATCAATATTAACATTGTTGTTGGCCTTTTCGTCAAACCCTACTTAAGCTACTATTACTTCTCCCATTGCTAGTTAGTTATGTACCGTGTATTCCGTTTGGTTTTTTTTTTGGGGGGGGGGGGAGAGAGGGGGGATAAATCAGAATGGATCTTGCGTTTTCTGATGCTTTCAACCAAAAATTAACGAAAAAGAAATACGTGAAATTGTGCAGAACCACCGTATTCAGTCACTCCCAAACTGTTGTGGTGTGTGGGAACTGCCAGACGGTGTTGTGCCAGCCAACTGGTGGTCGTGCAAGGCTCACAGAAGGTTGTTCCTTTAGGCGAAAGGGTGATTGAGTATGACTTATTTCGCTTTCTGCCTGCCGTTACTGTTAAATGATATGCCGGCAGACTTCTTCTCAACTTTATGGCTTGAAGGGTTTTGAGGTATGTACGGTAATTGATGGTTTCCAATATTCAACGAAGAACTGCAGATGCTGTCACCCAATTTTTGTTTTTTTTTTTTCCTACTCCCTTGTTTTTGCTGTGTAATTGTCAGAACAAAGATTTTGGAGATTGGTGTTGCCGTCTGTTTTCTGATTTTGCTACATTAACGTTGAGGAAGCTTTATTTTGAATCAATATGGATTGGCACCTAAATGCTTCAACCATTTTTTGTTTTTTTTTGCTTCTTGCCTTGGTTACAACCAACATTTGGTGGTTATCAAACGCTCAAGATTCGTTTTCACTCGGTATATAAGGATTTCTACTTGTTGAAAACCATAGCTTCAACTCTATTCGCTTTGTTGCTTCCGATGGATTCTTACCATCCTTTTGTGTCGCAAACTGTTCCCACATGGTGTGTTACCCCGTTTTTATAGATTTAATTGTAACTTTGAGTATTTGGTAATCGTATGATGATGTCAAATCATGTATATGCGAATTCAAATAGGGCTCTGTGATCGGGTCCCACGCGTATGCAAGCCTTCAATGATTCTAGCCTCTCGAGCGAGGGGAAAATAAGCTCGAATCGGATCAAAACCTAATCTAGGAAGCTTAGTGTAGGCCGGGTTCATGGGCTGAGGATGACCTTGGTTATAGTTGAATGGAGGTTGTTGGGCTGTCAGTCTATTATCAGTTGGCAGATGACTTGTGCCATTAGCCCTGTATCGAAGGAATGTAGAAGGAAGTTACCACCTCCCTAATTTCAAAACCTTTGGGCAATGGCAGCGTGTCATCGATTATGAAGTCGTTAGTGACGTGGTTAGTGACATGGGAGTCGTTAGTGACAATGACATGGTTGATTGATTTTTTCTCGTCATGGATTGGACGGCAAGGTTGCGGCGAGATGTTTGTTAGAAGTAGGCATAGTTTGTTCTATTGTATTTTTTTTAATATCTCTGAATACGAAGCAAAAATGAATTCGATTTTTTTGTTGTTATATTCTAATTGAATGTGTACAATAAATGAAATTTGTAAATTTCACCATAGAACCATTTCGACAACAATTTGGAAGGCATGTATATAGAAGTTAAGCTGCGTTTATAACGAGTGAATGAAATTTGACATGCAGATTGTTAGAAAATTAAACGCGAAAGTTCGTAGAACAAGGATTGGTAATTTGGTATTGGATCTACCCCCCGTGTATGGTGGTAAGAAAATACTCGTGTTGATTCGCAAAACAAGAACTATTTGTCAGAACTTTATTTCATGCACATCGAAATGACACCTCAAGTACAAAAATAAATAAATAAATAAATAAAAACAAAAATCTGCGGAACTTTTTTTTGCCTTGGAATCCTAATTACCACCCCAATGCCTAAAAACCAATGTCTAGAGGGAGAAATGCACGAGTTATACATGAAGGTGAAAGAAAATCTGAAGGCAAGAAAAAGAAAAGGACGATGATGAAAATAAGAAACTTAGAAATATATTGAGGGGCAAATCTGAGACTCCGCATGCAGCCTGAAATGCACAGAGCTAAAGACTTTCCTGGGTTCACTTTTAATTATGTAGCAATTAATAATGAGCAGAAGGAGATTGAGGACCAGAAATAATGGTGTGAAGTCAAATCCATTTAGAGGGCAAAGGTATGCATTGGATATAGTAGTGTGTGCTAGTTCATAATTCCCCGACATGTGCCCAATTGGATAAAATGATCCATCTTGTGTTAGTGTTCGATTCAAAAGATTGATTGGAATCAATTTAGTGCTACCGTATTGTGATTGTGGCTAAGATGGAAACGCGAGGCGGCCGGGCGGCCAGGCAGCCAGCCGGCCATGTCAGTTGCCACGTCATATTGGACTAAAGAATGGCTCTGCCTCCAGCCGAATCCACGCTGAAGAGGCGCGCAGTTTCCCGCACTATTTCGCTGAAGGAGCAAAGGAGGCGGGGGGAGAGAGAGAGAGAGAGAGAGAGCACAACGTTCCCATTTTGTACAAGTTGGGGGGGAATCTTTCCATTAATCTGTACTTGCGTTGAGTAGCCATTATTGACCCAGTATTCCCTCCTAGCTAATTAATAAAACAAGTTTAACCTTCTCCAATTTCCCCTTTATATATATATATATAAATGTAAAGCTACTCCTCTAGACCAGATGATGAGATGCCGTGCCCGGTTGCGGGATAGCGCGTCCTTTGTTCGTTAATTTTCCATTCTGTTCACTCCCCTCTCCTCCTCCTCCTCTCCCATCATTCTCTTATATATTTATCCGCCTCAACAGAGACGGTTAAAGACGAACCCCACCCAAAGATTTCCAAACCCCTCCCGTTGGACTTACACATTACTTTGTTCATTGTGAAGTCCAAACCCCACGCTTCTCCTCTTAGTTATACGTCTGTTTCCGATAATTAAGCAGTGCAATTTCCTTGCCATTATTATCAGGATACTCTTATCTATATCATCATCTATAGTCATCATGTCATCCTTAATGTTGGCGCGAACAGGAAGACACAAACAACGTTACCGTGATCAAATTAGGCTTGTGGCTGGGCAAGTATTTATATCTATATATGCTCAGATATTTCATTTCCAGTACTCCTATTTCTTCCCCCCACCCTTAAATTTTTTTTTTTTGTCCATCGTTTTATTTCTTTCACATTTGATGTTGAAATTTCATCTTGCAAATTCGCATTATTCATCTTGTTCTTTGATGCCTTTTATTTTGAACGAGACAATACATCTACATAGTAGTTAGTGGGGAAAGGAAGAGCTACAAGTCTATTAATCATTTCTAAACAATTCATCTAGGTAAACACCACAAATTATTGTAGGCAAATACTAGCCTTAAAGGCAGTTGGGAGATTGGATACTTCAATCTCTCTCATATCCCTTAAGCTCTAAGGAGCAAGGGGGCTAGCCCAAGTGGTCAAGTCTTCGTCTTTTTAGTGCTGCTGGATTTTGGTTTTGCTTCGGGTAGGCATCCTGCAGATAGACTACATGTTCTACTGGGTCTACAATCCGGCCGTCTGATCTGACCTTGTCACACACACACACACACACATATATATTCCCATTTATTTGATCGTTTGAGAGGTTACCGAGGGGAAATTAATTTAGATAGAAGACCTATTAATTAATAATCTTTTTGTGTCAATTACCTATCACGTACACAATAAATTGAGTGATGCTAAACATTATGAAAAATTCTTTTTCGATTTATTATAATATAATTATTGTTGAGATAGATAATTTTTCATCAATAAATCTATTTGATAAGATACTAAAAAAGTTATTCACCTTGTATAATATTTTGTGATAAATTCTAACAAATTTATCAATGAAAGCTAATGGGCAGAATGTGTATAAAAAAGAAAGAAAGAAAAAATTTACTCAAAATTATTTATTTCTTTATAATAAAAATAGTTTAGAATAGAATTATATATTAGCACCCCTAGTCAATTAGCCTTGTTTCAAAAAAAAAAAAAATTGAGAGAGGCGCCTTGGCCAAGTTAATCACTCTCTTGTTGCGCCAGGTGCATCTTTGAGCTGCAGAAGATTGGAAAAGGTTCCACATGATTATACATCCGATTGGTGATATCGTTTTCACACTATTTTTACAATGTCAGGGATAGCGTGGGGCATGTACTGAATTACAAGAATGTTAATTGGTTTGGTCTTATCATCTGTCACTGGCGTGACTCCTAATGAGGGCTTGTCCAACTACTTAAAGAAGGAGCACTTATAAGATTTGACAACGTTGTTCTGCTAATTAAAGCTCCATTTTGTCTCCAGCGAAATACATACATATAGATGTGTGTGTGTGTGTGTGTGTGTTTGCTTAGAATCCTTGGGAAGTTTGGAATAACATAGCCTCTTGCATATTTTTATTTTTGGTTCCGTTGGTACAGCCTTTTGCATATTAATTTCATCAGTCAATCTTAGCTATGCGACCTGAAAAACAACTATAAATAGGTGTATCCCTTACAAGCACGACGAGAAGAATGCCGAGGGTCGAAACTGCAGTGTCGAGAAAAGCGTTCTCGTCCTCATGGTTTCACGCCAAATAGAGATGATCTCGTTTTTCCAAAGGTGGATTATAGACGTGCTTTTTATTTTGTTGATAAGCGAGGTTGGTGTATTTTTGAATTGAACATTTACATATATAGGCAGGAGAAGTTAAAACTGTTTGGCCACTTTTTTAACTTTTAATTGATAGGGTGGATGGGAGGATGATGAGACGCTTGATCAAGCTGCTTGCCGTGAGGCCTTGGAGGAAGCTGGTGTCAAAGGACTACTTAATGTAAGAAAAATTTTTACTTTGCTTTATACACACACACACACACACATATCTTAACACACCAACGATTTGTTTTTTGATTAAAAAACACCGTCATAAAAGGGAGTGTTTTGCTCTCCAATTGTCCAACTAATCACACAATTTGTAGATGTTGAAGGGGATGAGTTGATTTGAATCTCCATCTCCCCACACGAGGCCCCATCATTAAGGGACTCTAAGCGGCACTAGCCGGAATCTCTACTAGGACTCATACTCTCAGGTCTGAACAAGATTGAAGTAGTCGTCGTACTTGAACAATATACGTCAATGCATGTTGCAGTTTCTTCCGAAACGAGTTTCCTACAAGTCATTAGCAATTACTTGAGATGCTTGGCTAAGTCATTAGCAACTGGCACCTTCAAACTGCAAAGTTTTTAAAATATTTATCGAACAAATTTTGTTAATAATAATTGCACTTAGTTAGAGATAGATTTATTAACCAAGGAAGTATGGTGAGGAAATGTACACACTCAAAGACACGCACACAAGAAAGAGAGAGAGAGAATTAAAGAGTATGAGCTGTACGCATGAAAACAAGTAACAAATTAATTTTTATAGGAGAGTCCATAAACTGTGTCCATTTCTTGTATACCCTAATCCTGTCCAGGTGAACTTGTATTTCATGTAAGGAGTAGTTTTTGGAGAAATTAAACGACCTGTTGGTTTGGTTTTTGATTACACCTGAATTTGCAGGAAAATAAACTGGGAGTTTGGGAGTTTCGAAGTAAGAGCAGCCAGCTGGAGAACAAGTGGATCGATATAAGTTAATCTATATAATGTTCTCTACCATCTACCTCCCAATTGTAGTCCCGCTCCTGGTGTCTTGTCGAACTTAATTTACTTGCCGCTTATATAAGTGATTTGGCCTCCAAAAACATTTCACTAAGTATAGATATGACTGGTGTATGATCGATACACACACACACACCAGAAAGAAAAAGAAAAAGGCTACTTCATTATTTTTTATCTATCCACTGAATTTCCGGTTTGTTCTGACATAGCTCTGTAGGTTCGTTTTCCCATTCTTTCACATGCGATATGGAAAACGTTAAAAAAAGAACAAATGAATTAAATGAAACAACAGGAAGTAATAGAAATATGAAGCACCCAGCAGGACTTTTATGAATTTCTTGGGGTTAAATCCGCGATGCTGAAACGGTCGTTGACCAATCTTCATGCTGCTGCCTGCTGGCTTTAAGAAATAGAGAGGGTGTAAACAAACTCGTTCTATTAAAAAAGGCGTGAAAGTAGATGACAAATACAAAGAGCAAACGCATAGATGCCAAGGGGTGATGGTTATCCGGGTGGATGCTATGGGGAGGCAGGTGGGCAGAATGCAAGTACCGACAAACAAATTTTTTGGGGCCCAGAAGAAGGCGACCTCGTCTCTTTATACGGATCTCTCCCTTGGCTTCCTCTCCACCGTTTTTTCCCGTTTGCCTCTGACTCTTTTGTTCCTGTCGGTTTACTTCATTTCCTAATTCCTCAACTACTAATTCTTTATTGATCTATCTCTAATTTACTCATTAGAGTCAGGACAAATGTACGGCAAATGCCTTTTCCTTTAATAGATTCACGTAATCAATCAAATACTAATGCCCACCCGTAAATATAATAGCCTGGTAACTCATTAAGGTGGGTATGCTACCTTCTTCGTTCGTTGACTAAACTTTTGATTTTGAGCCTGCGACGGAATCCCACGTCGGAAGAGGTGGCCTTTTGTCTTTACATACTGTATTCCTAACAAGTATTTTTTTTTTTTTTTGAGATCCAGGTATCAGAGTTGATCCGACCTAAACACGATGTTCGCCAAGAAGTATAACAGGGATCCGATTTATAACGTAGATATCGATTAGATTCAATAGATAATGAAAATATGATGAAATTACACGTAAAAAAGATTGAGAAGGATCTTGAACGTTGCCAAGAAGGCAATGGCCGTGACATAGAGTTATCTAGTAAAAATCTTTTAATTGTTCACACGGATGATTTATTTTACACCAGATTAGACGAGTGAATGTAACATGGGCACGCGAGACGTTGGTATCACGCCGAAGCCCCATGGCAGTGAGTCGCCAATAGCATTTTTAGTGGTTCGAAAATTTGGCAGTACTCGTGATCCTGATGAAGGTGTGCACGCATGCTATTGCTTGCTTTTATTTGTAAGAAAGACTATTTTAAGCAGTTGTAGCGGAATTGAGATGAGCTAAGCGATAACTGCTTCATCTTAACACACAAGACAAACAGTCACACCTTCTAATATCTATTTTATTCCTTACATGTATACAAATTTAATTACTTATTAATTTGTGGCTCATAACAATGATAATATTATGGTTCGACGATGTTGCGATCAAAGAATTCTAATTCAACTTTTAATAAGTAATAAAAATAATAATTAAAAAATGGAACAGTGAGCGGTCTTTGATCATTGGTGTGGAGGCTGGCAATGGTTATTTCTTCTTCTTTTTGTCCGCTACCAAAACGTCACCCTCCCAGCTGCAGCGCTGCCTGTATGCTCTTTCGCTTATTATTATTTATAACAGCTTCCGCCGCCCTCCCTACCCCCCAAAAAAATCGGAGCAGTCCAGCTAGAAAGAAAATGTCAAACCTTGTTCATCAGGAATTTGAAAATGATGAACATTTTCCGAGCACCGTTCTTTCAGAGCCCCCAGATGGCAGTCTCATTCCTCCTGATAGTGGTGTCGAAGGTTCAACTCCTGCCACCTCTTCTGCTGGCTCAAATAAAAGAAAGAGAAACCTTCCCGGCAATCCAGGCAAGCTAGCACAATTTAAGCATTCCATTATCTTCATGAATAAAAATTAAAAACACATTAAAGCTAATAAAAATAAAAGGTCCAAATTATCGGTTTTAGACAGAACCTAGATTTGACCCCGTGTTAACTAATAATGGCAGATTTACGAGATGAGTATTTTATTACAATGGCTTCTTCATCTTCATCAACGATAAAGTCTGAAATTGAGAAATTCGATGGAAACACTAATTTTACATTGTGGCAAGTTAGAATAACAACAACTGAGAGTGATGAGAGTGACAGTAATCAGAAGAACTATCCAGTAGGAGAAGCTCATGTGACAGCAAATGAGAGTAATGATCTGCTTTGTGTCACTCAAGGTCAAGGCAGATTTCAGGATACTTGGATTATGGACACTGGAGTCTCACAACATATGACTTCTAACAGGGAATGATTTATCACTTACAAGCCAATTAATGGTGGTATTCTGTTAGGTAATGATCACGTGTGTAAGGTTGTTGGGATTGGTACAGTGCAGATCAAGATGCATGACGGTGTCATTAGGACCTTGATGTCAAACACATTCCAAATTTGATGAAGAATCTTATTTCTTTGGGTACTCTTGAGAAGAATGGCTGCAAGATTGGGTGTGAAGATGAAGTTCTGAAGGTTTTTAGAGGTGTTCTTGTATTAATGAAGGCTGTCAGAATTGACACATTGTATTTCTTACATAGTTTGACAGTCACAGACTCAACTGCAATTTCTACTTCAGTTTTAGATTCAGACGTGACAAAGTTGTGGCACATGCGGCTGAGACATATAAGTGAAAGAGGTATGGCTGCTTTGAGTAAAAGAGATGGAGTTTGTGTGGTCAAAATACTAGAAATTAGAATTTTGTGAGCATTGTGTTTTTGGAAAGCAGAAGAGGTGGAGTTTCAATACAGCCATCCATAAAACAAAGGGAACATTAGACTACATCCATTCAGATCTTTGGGGTCCTTTTCAGGTTATCTCTAAAGGTATGGGTGATGTTTATATGCTCACTTTCATTGATGATTTTTCTCGAAAAGTTTGGGTCTATTTCTTGAAACATAAAAGTTAAGTGTTTGGAACTTTCAAGTAGTGGAAAACTTTACTTGAAAAACAAACTGGGAAGTAGATAAGAGGCTGAGAACAGATAATGACCTTGAATTTTGTAATAACGAATTCAATGAGTTTTACAAAATTGAAGGCATTGTTCGATATCGCACAGTTGTAAAAACTCCATAGCAGAATGGAGTTGCAGAACGCATGAACAAGATTTTGGTAGAGAAAGCTAGATACCTGTTATCCAATGCAGGTTTGGGCAAGGAGTTTGGGTAGAAGCTATTAATACAGCTTGTTGGTTGGTGAATCGATCTCCTTGTACTTCCATTGAGTGTAAGACACCTGAAAATGTGTGGTTAGGCAAACCTGCAGATTATTCTGATTTGAAGATATTTGGTTGTCCTGTTTATATTCATGCTAATGAGGGAAAGCTTGAACCAAGAGCTAAGAAATGTATTTTTGTTAGCTATACTTCTGGAGTGAAAGGTTATAGGTTGGGATGTCCAGACCCTAAGTCTCCAAAATTCCTCATAAGCAGAGATGTGACATTTAATGAATCCGCTATGCTGCATCCAAAAAAGGAAGTCTTAAAGCCAAATGATGAAGATAGTGGGAGTTTCACACAGCAGGTGGAGTTTAAAAGTGATATTCCTTTTAAGTCAGGTCAACAGATTCAGGTTGATACTTCAGAAATAAATAAGGATACTCTGGATACTCAACAGGTGCAACTATACAATATTGTCAAAGACAGACCCAGAAGGACTATCAAGCCACCAGCCATGTTTTTAAACTCAAATTTTACTTATTGTTTGGTAGTAGCGGAAGAGGTAGAGTACAATGAACGTAGAAACTATTCAAAGGCTGTCACTTGTGCCAAATCTTCTCAGTGAAGCATTGCTATGACCGAGGAAATTGAGTCCCTACATAAAAATCAGACTTGGGACTTAGTGAAACTTCTCAAAGATAAGAAGACTGTTGGCTACAAATGGATCTTTAAGAAGAAGAAGGAAGTCCCAGGAGTTGAGGATGCAAGGTACAAGGCACGTCTAATTACAAAGGGTTATAGCCAGAAAGAAGGGATTGACTTCAATGAGGTGTTTTCTCCAATTGTGAAGCACATTTCCATTCGTGTGCTTCTAGCTATGGTTGCTATGTATGATATGGAACTGGAGCAGCTTGATGTCAAGACTGCTTTTCTACATGGCGATCTTAAGAAAGTCATTTATATGGATCAACCCAAGTGTTCAAAAGTGAAGGCAAGGAGGATCAAGTTTGCAGGTTGAAGAAATCTTAATATGGTTTAAAGTAGTCTCCTAGACAATGGTATAAAAGGTTGGACAATTTTATGGTAGGTCATGGTTACTTAAGGAGTGAGTATGACAGTTGTGTCTACCATAGGAAGTTTCGTGATGGATCATTTATCTATCTGCTATTATATGTCGATGATATTCTTGTTGCCTCTACAGGTATATCTGAGATCAACAGTTTGAAGAAACTACTTGGTAGAGATTTCGAAATGAAAGATTTGTGAGTTACGATAGGAAAGTAGGAAAGTTGCGCCTTTTACAGAAAAAGTACATCAAGAATATTCTTGATCATTTTGGGATGATGAGTTACAAACCGGTAAGTACTCCTTTGGCATCGCACTTCAGACTTTCAGCCTCTTTGTCACCCAATAGCTTAGAGGAGGAGGAATATATGTCACATGTTCCATACTCTAGTGCAGTGGGCAGTATTATATATATTATGGTTTGTACTCGTCCAGATATTTCATAGGCAATCAATATGATCAGTAGATATATGGCTAATTCTGGGAAAGCACATTGGCAAACAGTTAAATGGATACTTCGGTATCTTAGAGGTACTACAGATGTTGGACTAATATTCAGCAAAGACAGTAGGTTGATTACTAGTTTTGTGGATTTTGACTATGCAAGTGACCTTAACAGAAGAGATCAACAACTGGTTATATTTTCACCCTTTCAAATAATGTCATTTATTGGAAGGTAACATTGCAATCAACAGTTGCTCTTTTTACAACTGAAGTTGAGTACATGGCAATAGCAAAAGCAAACAAGGAAGCTATTTGATTGAAAGGTTTGGTCACTGATTTGCGTTTATCACAGGAAACTACCACCGTATTTTGTTACAGTCAGAGTGCTATACACTTGATCAAAAATCAAGTGTATCATAAAAGGACCAAACACATTGATGTCAGATATCATTTCTTGTGAGATGTTATATCTCAATATTTGATTTCAGTGAAAAAGGTTTCTACTGCTGACAATCCAACTGACATATTGATGAAACCAGTTGTAACTAGTAAGTTCAAGCATTGCTTGGACATAATTGGTGTTCGTTTTGATTTACTGGCCCTAAGCGGTCATTTGGAGGAGAGACAGAAAGATTTTATTTTGTTGTGTGTTTAGAGAATACAATGCAAGGTGGAGATTTATTGGAATATGTCTTGTATTTCAGTTAAAAATTATCCTTTTGTTCTTGTCTTATATCTCTTTATATATACGCATAATAAGATTATGAGAATTAGAGAGATTTCAGAAACAAGTCACACTCTTTGTATTCTGTAACACACTCTCTCTAGTAATAAGAGTATTTTCTTTATTTTTCTCGTAGACGTAAGTTACATAGACCGAACCAAATAAAATTCTGGTATTATTTTTTTCTTCGATTTATGATAACAATTTGATTCTCAGTGGTAATCTGAAACGAAATGCGTGCAGAATTAAATTTACACGGTTAATTAAACTAGTTGTGCTTTATACGGCTTGACGTTTACTTTTAACTTTAAATGACTACACCTCCCCATTTCTTCTCCGAAAGAATGG
Organism: Ceriops zippeliana; assembly: GCA_037897445.1. Taxonomy (NCBI): domain Eukaryota; kingdom Viridiplantae; phylum Streptophyta; class Magnoliopsida; order Malpighiales; family Rhizophoraceae; genus Ceriops; species Ceriops zippeliana. The sequence continues at coordinate 80,848 of JBAPLH010000188.1, read as the reverse complement.
GGAGGGAGGTTGTTTAATTTTCAGGAATCAAGATTTGCATGCAGCATTTCCTCCCTTGTCATTGTGAGAAAAAGAAATCAATGACATTTTTGTGACTGACACATGCCACATATACGTTTGAATTGTTGAATTGAAAATTGAGAAAATTGGGAGGATGAAGTTTAATCCCCTTACACAAAATCACATCTCCCTTCGCATGGTAACAATATGAGACTCAGAGTTCCAGACGCCAATTTGTTAGTTGCTTTAAAGACAACAAACAAGATTGGAATTACACAATTCGGTTTTTTGGCTGATAAGGACCAACTATAAACAGCAGCAAAAGAAATTCACAACTTTGTAGCAAGCGATGAGAATTGGTGGCAACTTTAAGCTTGTTCCAAATGGTCTATCATTTATATTTTGTACAAGATGTCTATGGTCAAAGTCTTGGATGGATGATGGATATCTAGCAAATGGATTGATAATGGATAATGGATATCCAACAGATGATATTTTATCTCTTGTACTTATAGCAACGAACTTTCCTGCATGACTACGAACATTTATCTCTAAATTGTTCACATAATTCTTTACTGCGATGCTGTGACAAGCACTAGGAGCAAAGATTAGATGCACTTCTAGTCCAATACCAGATAGCGAGTATATAATGGATTATACTTGCACCCCCTGTAGGAGATACAGAGTGGAGGGCATCTCACTTGTGCTAAGGGGATCAAATAGTTTAGAACATTCAAATATATGTACACGTAGGAGATCCAACTATATTCTCGAAGTAATAATAATCATGCCGATGATCTAGTTTAGAAATGAAAATCAAAAAGCTCAAGCTAGGGTGTACCTTCTCAATGCATTGCCCCACCCAGGGCCAAAGACGATCAAAATCCTTCATCGCAATTGTTGCATCTTGAGCAACGAGAGCATCTTCGCTGGCGATGTAACATGCATGTTTGGCAGTATTTGAGGTTGACTTCAATCCCATTACTATAACATTTTTGTCAGAGGCAGAGTTGGAGCAGCACCACGTGTTCTTGGCCAATCCGCTGGGAGAACTCGGCCATCATCTAATTCCGGGATCTCTTGCTTTTGGCCCACGGCGGGACAGGCATCTCCTCCATACCCCATTAACATCTTCCTCAACTCGTTTTAATATCATATCCATAAGTTGTAGATTGTGGGATGAAGAGATTATCAAATAATCAAAGCATGAAATTAGAGCCTAATAAGACATTTTAGCTCCGATTGTTAATCTGATCGTCAATGGTCCTGTTCGAAGATGTTTTGCTTGGGTCTTCAAAATGGATCAACTCAACAAATGAGTACAATCGATGGCAAATGAAACAATGAGGAGATTGATTGAAGAGACTACTTTGTTAATATTGTTTGTGGTTCCAATCCAGCAAAATGTTAAAGGAAGATGGTTAATTGTAGTATATACAATTATAAATAAATGTGATTTATAATTAGTCTATTGTCCAAATTTAAGGGTTTGACAAGAAATTTATTAAATAAAATATTAAAAAAACTTATTTCAAGTCTTAAGTTCGATACATTATCAATGTAATTATAATAATATAATTAATTATTTTTATTTCAAAGTCTCAAAATACTTAATTTTATAATTAAATTAAGAGAATCAATTTTAAAATACTAAATAAGCTTAAAATAATGTTTTATAATAGAAATACTAGTCTACTTATATGAATATAAAATGTTTATATTGTTTTAATAAATTAAATATTTAATTTCAAAATATTTATAAAAAAATATGAAAATAAAAACACTTAATGTATTAAATAATTAAAAAGAGGAGTATAATAATACACAATTATTTGTATGAATTACTTTTATAATTTTTTAATAAAAATAATTAATTTAAAATTTATCTATCATATTATTTAGATTTGTTGTATTATACTTTTTACTATATAAAAAATTAATTAGTAATACACTTTTATTTTAAAATTATAGAAGATGCATTATATTTTAAATATTTTAAAATTATATATATATAATTTATTAATTATTAGAAAAGACTTCTAAATAATATATAAATTTTTAAAATTTAAATTAATACAAATTACAGTTAAATACATTTTATTCTAATATTTTATCTTATTAAAAATTTTACTATGATTTATTTACATCATTGTAAAATAAATTTTATTTTAAAAAATAATATTAAATATACATCTCCAAACAATTCTTTCAATTTTCATTGTAATTCTATTTACTCTCCAAAATTTCCTGCAGGCTCCAACCTCCTCTATTTCCTTTTCTGTTGTCGCCTTATTTTATCCCCCGCCTAATACATATTGCAGGTTGGCCAGGGAATTTAATCTACATGGCTAATACGTCCCATGTTCACATTCTTCAGTTTTCATTATTCACACAAACAGAGAGAGAGAGAAAGAGAACATTAGAAAATTTAAAAAATAAATATGATGTGGTTGTAAAAACGGCGAGAGAAATGTGAAAGGATAACGATAGAAGCAAACTCGAAAGAAAGAAAGCAAAAAGAGGACAGAAAGACTTTTGGAGGGAAGAGGTTAGGTTCGTCTTCGTTGGTAGAGACCGGCGGAGGAGCTTGGCCAGCATCTGACCCCTGGCACCTCAGCTTCATTGGATCTGGGGTGGCCATTTTAGTCTACGGAGAGCGAAAAATCACCTCCCCAATTATTACAGTAATTATTTATTTAGGACCAGAGACTGTAACCGACTGGTCGGTTGTCCGACATTTCTCACTTGTCTCTCCCTCTCCTTTCCGAAATATTAAACTCCGCCTTTTCTTTCTCAATCTTCAAGCCGTTTGAAAGAGTTTTCCTGCCCTGTCATTTGCATCTGCAATTCTCTTCTGCATCGTGTAATCTTGTTCATTTACGTTACGCTCAAGACGATAATACAATTATATTGGTAAATTATACTCGATGATAATTTCTTTTCTTTTCTTTTCAACAGTTCCAGAGTTTTGAAGTGTATTTTGCTGATTTGGCGGTTGTTTTTTTTTTAATGGTTTACTGAAAGCTTCTCTTCGATTCTCCTGATTGTGAAATGCTTAGTTAGGTATATAAACGGTATCTAAAGTCATTTTCACCGTAACCAAGAAAGATACACTGCCGAGTCTTCACGTCTAACTTCTCTCTTTCATCTTTAGGGAAATGAACAAAAACTTTATAGCCAAAGACTCGTAAATGGTCATAAGAGACTTCTTTACCAAACTAAACTTTGTCCGAAACATCACCTTGTAGTGGAACACTAGGAGACAAATTAATTACATGTGTCACTGTATTCAAAGTTTCACCCCAAAAGGATCTAAGCAGCTTTGCATCTGAGAGAAGACATCTAACTCTCTCAATCAACGTTTTGTTCATCCTTTCTACTAAACCATTTAACTGTGGTGTCTTGGGAGGTGTCCTCTGATGTCTGATCTCATACTTTCTGCAGTATTTATCAAATGGACCACTGTACTCACCACCATTGTCAGTGTGGACACATTTCAGCTTCTTACCAGTCTGTCTCTCAACAAAGGCATGAAATTGTTTAAATGCATCAAAGACTTGATCCTTAGTCTTCAACGCATAAATCCAAAACTTCCTTAAGTGATCATCAATAAAAGTCACAAAGTAAAGAGTACCACCAAGTGAGCGTACTTTTAAAGGACCACATACAACAGAATGCACCAATTCAAGCAATTTTGATTTCCTTGAAGGCAAGTGACTCTTAAATGTGACTCTGTTTTGTTTTTCAGCCAAACAATGAGGACATTTCTTCAAAGCTATACTCTTTATACCTGAAAGCTGGTTTTTCTTTGTCAAATAATTCATCCCCTTTTCACTCATATGGCCAAGTCGTTTATGCCATAAATTAATCAAATTCTCATTCTCCACAGCATTCACAGCATCTCTAACAATAGAAGCTTGCATAAAATATAAACTGGAGCATTTCTTACCTCGTGTCACAATTAAGGAACCTTTGGTGAATTTCCACTGGCCATCAATGAAGGTACTGCAAAAACTTTCATCATCTAACTTTTCTGTTGAAATCAAATTCAAACGAATATCAGGAACATGTCTAACATCCCTTAATTTGCTTATTTCCTGTCTTTAAGGAATTGCAGTTGCAGTTTTAAATGATTGGCGATCATCTTGAAGGTTGGAGTATGTCGTCTATCCGTTGCTTTTCCCTGAGGGACAACGGACGACTTAAAAAGCTCGAATCTTTTGGGACAGAACAGACTTGTACATCTTTTACTTTTTTTTCACGTTTAGGTCTTTTTTTTATTTATTTAAGGAGAAAGGTTTATAAATTCGTTTGTAGGTTCGGACAGATCTGATCTAGCCAGGTAAATTGACGTACACTCATAGCAAATTGCAATGCTATAGCCACCGCATCGCATATTCTTTTCTCTTCTAACACTTTATGTAGAGTATTGTGTGTGTGTGGGTGTGGGTGTGGGCGTAAAAGACTTCTTTCTCATTATCATGTATGAGGGGCATGTTCTTCTGACATTATTCTCGAGGCTTATATTTGTTTATAAATGACAAAGTATGGTGAGAACCTTCCATGAAGGTCTCTTCCGGGTGCAAAGATATTAAGACTATTGTTGCTGCATCAGAAAAAAAAATCTCAAAACTTTCTTTAGTGGAATGCACAATGTTGCTTTTTGCCGCCGACCACGCCAGCGATACAAGTATGAATAGACTGCAGCACCGCGAAGCTTTCATCGGTTCCACTCTCCGCCCACTCCCAAAAGTACACAAAGCGAAGAGGCGAAAAACAAAAGCAACTGCTTTTGTTTTTGCGTTGCTTTAGTTTCTTTCTTAGATCTCCATGACCCCCTCCTATAAGTAAACCACCCCGTTCAATGGCTTTTCTATTCGGCCATGGAAATTTGATTTTGAGTGTCGCTTCACGAATCATTAGTCACCACTACTATTCTCCGCCTTGTATATTGTTCTACATCTTTTCTGCATCCTTTCATTGCAATTTAGAATGCAAAACAAGCTCTCTTCTTTCTATTTAATCTTATTTAGGCAAAATTTGAAGATAGATACCAAAATGAAGAACAAGGCTTCCGTTACCTTGAAGCAGGTAATGTCGTTGTTGAGGCATATTGCAAAAGTCAAATCCTTGACTAGTATCAAGAGCAAAGCAAGCACAATCAAAGCTCGCCTTATCATGGTCTCTTTGGTGAAGAACAAGAAGGCTTTGCTGGGTCCAATCTTCAACAAGATTCATAGTATACTTGGTCAGAACCAGCAGCACCAGCAACACGACGATGAGGAATTAGATTGGGATCAAAGCAAGACCATTGTTCTCTATGATATTGCCAAGGTCAGTGAGCCACGGTCGAGTTCTACCATGCTGATGGCTGACAAGATTATTGATGATGATCAGGGTGAGGCCAGCACTGATAACAGTGATGGAGGTGGTGGTGACCACGATGACAATTACAAGGATCCAGACCTTAGGCATTCGCTGATTGACGAAGAGGATGACTTTGATGATCCTGGGGGTTCCATCATTGATATGGTGAAGAATTCCAAAGAGCTACAGGATGGAGAAGATTTTAGGTTGGAGGATGAGATTGATCATGTTGCAGCCTTGTTCATTATGAGATTTCACAAGCGCCTGCGTTTGCAAAAGCTGGAGTCGTTCAAGAGGTGTCAAGAGATGCCTGCGAGAAGCGTGTGATTAATTAGTGCGTATTCAAATGAAAATCAAAATACTTCTTCCTCCCAGGAAACCAGTTAAGCCGATTGTTCAGGTGTTTTCTGTTTCCATTCGTAGTCTCTTCAATCTGATCTTTCTACTTACAAAGAATAACGTGGAGCATGATTATAAATAACATTGAATGTTTAACTTTGAACAATCCTGATTTTTCCCCGCCGGTTAGATGTGCTTTGTGCGATCCCGTCAGCCAGTTTATTTTCTGCATAGCCACGATGACACAACTCACAATTGACATGGAGTTTTGGTTTTCTGATCTGAGTAAAACCGTAAATGGACATGGAGTTGGGTGGCTTGTCAACGAAATTTGCAGGGCGTCATAAAGCCAATAGCTTAGACCATAATAAGTCTTCACCAAAATACCTGTAAATGTGTCTGAAACTTATTTATATATGACCGTGATCCTCGCCAACGAAAGTGAATTAAAGAACAATCATTGCCAGAAATTTCTGGGTTAATGAAATGTTTTTTCTTAAGCCCATGTCTCTACCTCGATTGCATTGTAAGTCCAGCTTCATTATTAACTGTCTAACATGTAATTCCTTTGCTTTTCAATTTCATCACATAATAGTAGTTTTTTTTTAAAAAAACTACTATTATGAAACTCCAATACGTGCAAAACTGGAATTACCAAATATCTCTACATGAACAATTTCCATGCCTAAAATGATGGAAACCGCTTGGGTCCTTTATTATGATTTGCCTTTCTTCTATCTTGGAGATACGCTTTGCAAGATCATGACAGCTGCGACACATGTCAATGATTTTGGTTATTCGAATTGTTGCCCCTGCCAGTGTACTGATGAGCCATGAACGTGCCAACGCTTCTCTGTGCCCAATTTGAGTGCATTCACGTCTTGGTCCACATCATTAAGGATATAAGCTGAAGCACTCCTAGGTGCCTCAGTTTCCATTTTCTTCATCAAACACCGCAGCTTCCAATATATGCTCTCCGGCATTGGGTGCGATACATCTCCTCTTCCAAATGCATGGACTTTATTGCGAGATTCTATCCAACTAAAAGCTTTCTCATGCTCCAAGCCGTCCACGTTTCCAATAATAACTCTCCACTTACTGTCTATGTCCCCTTAGGCATTATCATGTTGGTTTTTTGAAGTTCTGAGTTGGTTTGGTGGTTAATGGAGCTCTGATACCGTTGTTGGTATTTTAAAGGAAATAAACTGAGCTATGATACTAAATGTTGGTTTGTTTGATTTTGAAAAAAAAAAAAAAGGTTAAGATTTGATTTTGGAAATTTGAATAGCTTGAATGCCACTTACATAATTATCAGTAATTATATTTATAAAAAATTGAGTTAAATTTTGAATTTTAAAAATGAACTGGTTTCATGATCGTTTTTATATTTGATATCAGGTCATGAAAAAATAGATAAAAAATATATATAATTATTGGTAATTATATGTGTAAAGTTAAAAATTTAAGAGCTCAATTTTGTGAGTTTGTAATTGAAAATAGTAATAATATTAACACAATAAGAAGAAAATAATTTTAAAAAACTTATTGGTTTTGTTAGAGTAAAGAGTAGAGATATAAAACAACTTCTTCTCTTTTTTCTCATTAATATTAATCTTTATTAGATAAAAAAATTTAAATATAAAAATTAAAATTTAGTATATTTGTCAAACTTTTAACACATATAATTTAAAATTCAAGTAAAATTTTAAAATTTTTAAACTAAAATTACTAAAATTTAACAAAATATCATTGCTTACTTGAATTTGATAAAGTAAGCTAGAATTTGACAAAAGTAATGTAGCAGCACCAACTTTGTCAACACTCATCCTTGATGATGTTGGATTAAGTGAAGGTTTGTATTGCAAACATGAACTTGATTTGATTATGGTAAAGTCTTCTTCTCTTACATCATAAGAACTCAAATCTTAGGAAGGAAAAACTTAAACATTTACCTGAAACTTTTACTTTATTGTCAAATTGCAGTACCATAGTTCTTTATTACTTATTTGTGTTAAGGTTATGCATACTTTAGACATTTATTCTCTTCTTCTAGTTTATAAAACTAGTTTTTAAGTGATTTTTGACTCACATTAAGTCTTCAAATGATTTTACCTCCTTTAAAGTCTTCAACTTTTTTGATTTTGAAATTATTTTTCAAGTATTTGTTTTTTTTTTCTTCCTAAAGTCATAAAGGTATATAAGGATGAATTCATTATTTTTTTTCTCCTAAAATCATAATAGAAAGTTTTGGATTGTTCCAAATAAGATGCAATATTATTGAAAAATAAAAGTTTTCTTATTAATTTGATGAGAAACACTATTGGTTTTACACTTCTCACTCAAACGTCATTTTCTTATGTTTCTCAAATTTCATATCACTTAAATAGGAGATTTAAATAGTTTAAATATCACTAATAATTTTAAGAAGTAAAATTAAATCGGTTTAAATTTCAATTTTATGATGCAAGTTAGTTTGTTATAAAACAAGTAAAAAATATAATTATTAGCAATTATTTGTGTAAAAATTTGTGTTAAACTTTGAATTTAAAAAATAAACTAATTTTATAATTAATTTTATATCTTGTGACCATCTATGGAAAAATAAATAAGAAGAATATATAATTATAAATAATTATGCACATAAAGTTAAGAGTTTAATAACAGAATTTGATTTTGTAAATTTGCAGTACAAAATAATAATAATAATAATAACATAAGAAGAGGAAAATAATTTGAAAAAATTTGGTGGTTTTGTTATATAAAAAAATTTAAATATAAAAATTTAAATTTGATACACTTATCAAAATTTTAATATTTGTAACTTGAATTTTTAATTAATTTTTTTTAAAAAAATTAAACTAAAATTGCTAAAACTTAATAAAACATCGTTTACCTCCTAAATCTTGACAGATCGTACTGAAACTTAACAAAAACAATGCAGCAACACTAACTCTGCCAAGATATCAATATACCAGTTGGATAGTAACACGTAGTTTTCACCATTAAGATGTTCCAAATCACATGGTTCCTGAATCATTTTTTTGGCTATTTTTGCTTCTTGGTGGCTTTAGCGTGAAAATTGACTCTGATTCGTCAGTTTACACTACTGTCCAAAGATTTTTATAGTGTGAACCTGATATAACCGTCGCAACTTACCGTTCACATTACCGTCCAAAGACTTTTGTAATGTAAACCTAATATAACCATTATGGCCGCAACTTATCATTCACACTATCGTTCAAAAATTTTGCAGGTCATTTATTTTTTATAAATACCTACAAGTTATGTAATAAAAAAAATGAGAAAAAAGGTAGTGTAGTTTAATCCAGTATAAGAAAATTTGTAGAAGTTAAAATTTTTAAATATAAAGATCCCTTCCTCTTGTAGATGTAGATAAATTGCTGAACCACATTAAATTTTTGTATTTTTTGTGTATGTATATTCCTTAGATTCTAACATTCGGCACCTATCTAGCAGTGCTCTCAGTACCTCTCCATGCCTTCGAATATTATGCTGCTCAATGAAAGCTCTTGCCTGGTCAAAAAGTGCAGCACGAACGAAAAGACCAACCATTAAAGCACAGTCAGTGACATTATGCTCCTTAATACAGCTTAAATAATACTTTTCCTTCCTCCACCACGCATGCAGTCATACAACAATGGAGGACAGCTGCATACGCAAATCGATCTATGTCTGTGCTGATTTGTTGCTTCTGCATCTTGCGAAAATATTGAACCCCGAGCTCAGCTTGTCCATGTAAGAAGCTACAGCCTAATGTCATCACAGTCCATGAGATAGCATCCTTGTTCTTCATCCTTGCAAAAACTTTGGAAGCATAGTCCAGGAATCCCGATTTGACATACATGTCCATAAGAGCATTTATTCTGGACCACGAGATGGAGATCAATCTCATTTCTAAGCAAGTACCCATGAATCTCTTTCCCATGATTATGGGCTGATGTTCTTGCACAAGCCGGGAGAACACTAAAAATGGAGATAGCATCTAGTTTTATGCCATGGACATTCATCTGGCGAAACAATTTGAGAGCCTCGTTAAATCCCCCCTTCTTCACATACCCGCGTATGATTTCTGTAAACGAAATAACATCTCTAACTGGCATTTGATCAAAATTTGCCCCGGCATCGGAAATGGTGTTGTAATCAATATACATTTTCAGGAGAGCATATCAGACTCCAGGCGGCATCACATTTGAAGAGACCACCACCACCGTGTGCGTGCGCGAGCGCCCGTGTTGTCGAAAGTGCGTCCATTCAAGTTGTTTTTTTTTTTTTTTTCTCACCAATGAATATATATATATTAGTGACTTGCTGCCGGCCTTAGGAGTTAGGAGTAGCGGGGGGAGGGAGGGGTTCTCCGTTGATTTCACTACAAATCACACACTCGAGTCCCACAAAGTAAACGAACGAGGACACTGGCTCATGACGAGCAATTCACAAATTTTTCATAATTAAAAATTTCTCTTGTTTGGCTAAAAAGCAAAGAAGAAGATCCCGTTTGACTCTATTGTAGAAGAACTCGATATACCGAAGACCCACTAGGGTGGATAACTTTTAACAAAATGTTTTCGCCCATTAATTACTTTATTCTTATAATACCATTTTATTTACATTTTAGATGAATATTTTTAACTTTATCTATATCAACAAAAAAATAATAATAGTAAGTTTGTTCAACCAAATAAAAAAATAATAATAATTTAAATTCTGGACAATCTAGACAAGAAAATTTTCATTTTAAATGCCATAAATTTAAAATCAATGATTTGTAAAACCAAATGAATTGTCGTTTCAGCGATGCTTTTGGTTTCAGTCCAAATGTGGGCCTGGGCCTGAGATTGGACCTGATGACCCAAAAAGCCCAAAGGCAGTTCCCCAAATTGTCTGTCGAAGTATAAAGTATCAAGGGATGCGTTGCCAATGCGATCCCTCTCTCTCTCCGTTCCTCTCTCTCTCTCTCTCAAAAAAAAAAAAAATCTTTTGACACGATTTAAGTTAGCTTGTTTGACACACCACCACACCACCTTCTTTCCTATTACTTACGTACATAAATCTGTTTGAAATATGTAGCACGCGCACGGCAACGTGGAATACGGACACAGGCCGACGGCGCGCACGAGCACGGCTCTAACAAACCAACAAATTAGTGGTCTAAAAGTCTTGCTTTAATTGTCAAACAAAGACCGGCGGCAGCGTAGAATGTTCTCTCTGTCTTCTTTTTTAATTATAAAATATTATTTATATCGAGTTTTATTCCACTGGATCGCGCTAGCTAATTCTCCTTAGGCGGTTCTCAGCTAATCAGCTTAATTGGTAAGATTACCTTAATTTTGAAAAAAAAAAAAAAAAAGGAGTGAAGGCTTGGCTGAAAAGTAAAAAGGCCGTAAATATAAAGGTTAAAAGAGATGGCCCCAGCAGAGCATCTCAACGAAGCGAGGCAAGGAAACTAGGAGAGAAAGGGACTTTTTGGTCTTTCAATTAATTAATTAATTGATTAATTTCTATGTAGTTGAGAGGTCCTTAAAGATCATCCCGCACGTGTGATAGATAAACTCAAATCTGACCAGTTGACGGTGACGGCGGCGTGCTCCGATAGCTTGTAGGCGACAAAACCAAAAATAAAGTCATATTACTCTATACTCGTTTTTCGTCAGAAATCTGAGAGCTGACTTCGTTTGACTGCTATTTCGTACTCGTGCCCCAATTAACAACTCCAGACTCTAAACCAGCGGGCAGACAATGCACGGCGTCAACAGCGCAACCACGCCAAGCACTAAAACTAAATTGTCCATTTTCCTTGTATTCATTTGCTGCGCACTTCCAATTATGCACTCATGACGTCCCCCACGTCCAACGTGGCCTTGCCTCGTCGACGTGTGGACAGCATTAGACTTGCACATATAAGAATCAAATCTTACTTTACATATATATATTTATTGATCTGCGTCAAAAATCGATCCTGTTTTCATTACTTGCACGTTCCATTGGCCACCTGAATTACTTGCTTGTTAGCCTTATTCCGGTCCGATCTAGCGAGCCCGATCGGGACACATATACAATTTCTAGACTAGGTAACTCATAATGAAACACATCACGATGACATTGAGGAACTGGCACCTTCTTATTTTGTGACTCTGATTTTGTGGGTAGGGCATTCGAATAAAATACAGAATTTCCCTCTCCAATTACGCAAGCAATCAAAAGAGTCGCTTCTCCATTAATTTCGACTTACCCATCTTAAATTTTTAATTTAACCGTCCCATTAGATTGACGACTCGGCCTTGCCGTCTCTTTAATTCATAAGTAATTATATGAGAAATTTCATTTTTACAAATTTAGTACATCTGCAGGGGTCACTCTGATAACCCTGAAATTAATTTTCCAAAAAAAAACGGAGATAGAGAAACGGAAATTGAAATACAGACCAGACCAGAGCCGGGCACCGGATCAACGAACTAAAAATGATGACAATCATTTTCGTGATTTGATTCGGATCTTGATTTTTTTGGTCTTGGACTTGGATTTTGAATTGGAGGGTAAATGTTTAGGGGACACAGTGTATTGAAGAGAACGGTGGTGTTGGGAAGCTGATGATGCTGGCTTAGGACTACTAGTCTTATTGTGTTTGCGGATGGTTAGTCCTTTAGACGACGAAGACAAAGACGAAGCCGAGGACGATGAACGTTCATCTGACGATTTCTTAACAATAATGTTCCTGGTGTTCATCATGCCAAATGATGATGAGAGAGTTAGCTTCCTCTTCTTTTCCGTGGACTCTCGAATTGTATCAAGCTTCGGTTTCCATATAAGGCGCGACCCAACAAGCTGCTCGTAATCCTTGTGCAACTGAGCATTGGTGCACACTCTACCCTTTCTGCTATGATCATCTTCCTCCGTCCCCTGTTCCATCAGTTGCGATATAAACTCGTCGGACACGCGAATCCTCAAGCCCCCAGATTGGGTTTTCTGTATGTGGAATGGCTGGCGGCAGCTCGTCATCTTCTTTAGGAGCTCCTTTCTCATAACTATGGAATCCGATGCTGCTGCTGATCTAAAGAAGGATGACGATGACGATGACGACGACGATGAAAATGGTTGTTCAGGGAGTCGGGGCAGCTGGTAAGCCTGGAAGTTTGCAAAAGAAGCTATGGTGACGAATGATAGTACAGACTGAAAGCAGTGCTTGGGAAGAAGAAAGTAAATGTGGCCTAGTTGAAGCTGGTCGTCCTCTGAGAGTGCTGGGATCTTCTGGCCTATGTAGAGCGAGTCAGAGCGGCAGACCAGGTGCTTCGGAAACTCCATCATCAGATCCGACACGTTGATGGGTCTCTCGTAAATCTTCACCAGCCCATCCGATTTCACCAGTTTGATTGGGGCCGTCGGTGGCTCCGGCGGCAGTTTCACACAGGGGTTGCCCAGCAACTGAAAGCACCATTGGATCACTTGCAGATTCAGCGTCTTTACACCCATTTATATGAACTAATAATTAAGCTAGTCTAGCAGATGGATGCATAAGATTTCCTAAAACTGGAAAGGCTGGAAACAGGAGGACCGGAAAAAACGGGCGATGTATCTTGACGAGAATCGAACTAATAAGCAATGAGCTAGGAATAAACTTTTTTTATTCTTTCGATATCACTCTAATATATGAGCTGGCAGCGGCAGATTCCTCTGACCTCCAACTTCTAGATCTGTGAGATAAGGAGTATTGCGGTGAGAGGGGGCGGACAATTTGATACTGAAATTAGTTTGGTAGTCAAGCCAAACTTGATAAATGAACTAATTTGCAGCTTCAATCCCGGCATGCGGCGTGATGCCGTGATGGGAGCTATTACTTACATATATACATACACGTATGCACACACTCAGTCAGTTAGGTGTGGGAATGAATATCATGGAAGACCGATGAATAATGGCAGTCAAAGAATGGAGGGGAGGAGGGGGGGGCCCTTGCTCGCCGCCTGGTACTTAGGGAGAGGCGTGACGTGAGGCCCGGGGTAAAGCTTGTTGTTCGAAGGAATGAAATCTAAATTGTTTGCTTTTTTTTTTTTTGGTTGGTATTTATTTGTAAATATAAACACATATAATTTTATATTATATTAATATATTTAAGCATTTTTCTTATTTTACTTAATTTTTTACTTATATTTATAATTAAATTAATCGAACTTATATTTTAATTAAATCAAATTTAAAATCTCTAAACTTTAAATCTAAGTCTAAACGGAGTAGAATATACTAATATTGGAATAAGACGGGAAAAGACGGAAAAAAAGAAAAAAAGAAGAAGAAGAATTGGATACCACGCACACGTAGTGGTAGTGCTCAACCTGCAACTTGTTTTTGTCTTCCACTTTAAACTTTGACACACTCTGACAAGTTTGACTGGAACTTTCCCGGTCTACAGATCCATTTCCCCTTTCCCCTCACCCAAATGAACAACGTTTACGCCACACCGCCCCCTTCCTTTTCCCCATACCTACCGCGAATCTATTTTCTTCGTCTTTTTTTTTTTTTTTTTTACCAAGGAGTTCATCTTTCACGTGTGCAATAACAAACAAACTTGGGAGAGATCAAGCGTTCGAAGCCTCGACTTCACTCGTGGTTACTTCACTCGTGGTTAAGTCCTCATATCTAGATCCGACTAGATAATAATATAAAGGTGGATCCTCGGGCCATAAAATTTAAGGAGTTCTAAATTTTTACACTTCATGTTTAAACCTTTTATATAGTTAGTTCCTGCCTGGAGAAGTAGGCTTCTGCACTTTATTTGTAAGATCATAAATTTGTGCCAACGTCGCTCTTTGATTCATTCATGTGTTACGGAATTTTTGTCACTAATGGTTCGCTAGTTAGGAACGGGGATATTAATTTCGTTATTGTCAAAAAGAGGGAGTTTACACTTTAAGTCAAAAGGGCAAAATATCGTGCTTTGGTGCGTCCACAGGAGAGCACGTTTGTTGGGTCATATTACTCGTGGGCAAAAAAGGGCAGGATCGCGTGCCAAATAATACACGGTAATAGGGTGCATCTGTATCTGAATAGCTACTAGCTAGATGCTGATTAATTGTTGAGGGGTCATTATTCTTTTTCTTTTTTTTTTATTTACATAATCAAATAACCCACTTTTGGAGATCGAACAACAATATAAACGCGGAGAGATACAGAGCGAGATGTTTTTCTTTGTCCTTTTTTTGTTAAAAAAAAAAAGGGAATTAATCATCACATTCACATGATTTGATGGGTTCAGAACTGTAACAGGGGGAATGGAGGAGAATGAAGGAATTACCCTTAACATAACATTATTAATTAATTATTAACTGCGTTGTGCTTGTGCGTCCAATCTTTGACCTTCGACCCGGGAACGAAGCACGTGTTTAGACCTTAGCCTACGAACTTAAAAGGTAGCACAATGGCTGGCGAGGTGTCAAAGAAATGAAGATTGTCAAAATCAAATGCGGCGCCGGCGATTCGGGGACTGGAGCAGCCCTCAAAAAGTAATTAATTAAAAAATAAAAAATAAAAAGGCCTAACAACCCGAGAAAGGGAAATGGAAATTTTCACGGCAAAGAAGACAACCCCAAACTCCCAAGTGTAGGAAGGGTCAGCTAGATAGACCATCCGTTCGTCTAATGTGTTTACGTTTATTTTATTTTATTTTTACTTTTACTTGAAGAAGATAAGAATTCAGCCCTCTCCTAGGCGCCCTTCTCGCGCCTTTTGCGTTGTGTGATTCTCTATGGCTCTCTGCTTCGTTATCAAATGTGCTATTCCTACCTAGTATTATCGTCTTCCTCCTCCGTCTATCGTCGACACTTGATATAGCTGCAGATCTCACCTCTCCTTAATTAATTGGTCTTAATAAATATTATCAATGGCCTCTCCCTCCCTCTACTTTTGCTTCACCGTTATAGAGCTACATTTCCAATTCCGATGTTTGAGTGTGTGTGGTGCATATAGACACGTGTAGAGAGAGAGGGGGGTGCAAGCGTTTTTTTTTAAGTTATTTGGCTAAAGAAAAAAGTTAAAAGTTTTATTTGAGAGAGGAGTAAAGGTATACAAACTACCTCTCTCATTTATTTAAATCTGTAAAAAGTTAATTAAACAATAAATAAGATAATTTAAACAATACACTGAACCGATTTTTTACGTAAAAAATTTTTTCAAAGTAAAAAAAAAAAATCACACAACACACCAATTCAGAAATCAACTTTATTATAATTAATAAGTGAATATAAGAAAACAGAGTTAAACAAATTTAATTACATTAAATAAATTTAATTAAATTAAACAAATTGAATAAACTCAATTTGAATTAAAATGAGAAGTCAAATGAATTAATCAATACAAAAGATATTTTTTATCAATAATAACTCAATAATTAGATTTCAAAGTAGTAATTCAATCGTTCAAAATGAAGTCCCAGATGTCTCCTATCAATTGTATAAATTTCAACTCAATTGAACAAACATTTAATAATATATCAGCAGAATAAGTTTACACCTGCTCATGCCCTTCTCTCGGCTGGTGTCATGTATACTAATGATGAGCGCTAGCATCCGGACCCGATGACATTCCCTCGACCTTAATTGTTCTTCTTTTAGCTTCGCTGCTTCTCTAAGTATCTTTATATAATATATGGCTAAGCATTGTCACTATCAAACACCACTTAAGTTACGTCTGCCATCAAGCTAACTTTTTTCCTTTCCTTTTTTTTTTCTCCGGTCTTTTTTACTTACTGCTGTACCGCCGCCCCAAATAGTACATAAATAAAAAATATGAAATGAAAAGAAAGGGGGAGGAAGGGGGGATCAATAAAAATTTAGAAAAATATCAAATTACTAACAATGATCAGTCTAGTTAATAAGAAGAGAAGAAGATTGATCCAAAACTACCCTTACCATAAAGACAAATAAAATGATATAAAGAACATCATGCAACTAATCACTCCCTCTCTCTTGTTAGGTCCTTTATATTTCTTCTTTTGCGCACTCCCTCTGTCTCTCTCCCTCACTCTCTCTCTCTCTCTCTCTCTCTCTCTCTCTCTCTCTCTCTCTCTCTCTCACACACACACACACACACACACACACGAAAAATGGCAGTGTACTTATTTTATTTAGACAAATTCTATCTCTGATTTCTACTATTTCTAAAAGTAAAATAGTCCATCCACTAGAAATAAAACCAACAAAAAGTTGATTTATATTTTTGGTACTGTAGAAACTAAAGTTTAATATTTTTAAGAGAAAAACTATTTACCTTAAATTTAATCGATGAGTAACAAATATAAATTAATTAATCAATCTTTTTTAAAAAAATTTCTTAAACTGACTAATCAAAATTACTGAAAAAAATCTTTGTTTTTACTTATACTTTAATCTACACTCACATGGACGTGCTCTATTTATAATGTATGGCCACTAGGATTTGGGGAACAGTGCTTCTAAGAACGTCTCAGTATCATTTCTCTCTCTCTCTCTCTCTCTCTCTCTCATCATTAGTTTCTAAACACTTCGTACTGTTCTTGATCATGTTTGCAGAGGTTTGATTTTCGTTATTTTCGATGATTGATGTTCATTAATTTTATTACAAAAACAAGTGCAATGAATTAAAAAAGAGAGGAAACAAAGATGATTGTCAACAGTTCGAACATTTATATCGCGGTTGCAACTTACCAAAAGAGCATGAAGAGTATAGAACCCTTCGAGGCACGTGTTTGGGACTCACAATACTATTAAAAAATATTCCATTTTATCTCTCTACCCACAGATTCTACTAACAATACTATTCCAAAATGTTCAGTTTTATCTGTCTGCCTATAGATTCTATAAATACATGCAAGGATCAAAACTCGCAAATTCTTCAACTGAGAGAAGGCATGGGTAGACTCGTTCAAGCTATTAGGAAATTACATAGATATATAAGTATAAAATAGAATGCTCATTCAAATTTGTTTTTTTTTTCTTTATGAACATGACAAATTTATCATCTAAGCCCTCCCCCCCCCCCACACACACATATATATATATATATATATAATTTTAATTAAGTCTCACTTAATTTTTTTATTTTCTCTTGAGTTAACTTGACTCATTTTTTCAATAAGTCAAATTATTTTTTTTTAAAACAACAATATATATTATTTACCACATTGTATTTTCACCTTCGAACCATTAAAAAAAGCACTAAGGGGAGCAGGTACAAAGGTCATGCTTAAAACCTTATATAAGACCCAACCCTATATACATGATTGGCATTTTCCATTAGCATGCATTAATTAATAATGATAACCATAACAAAAAAGAAAAGAAAAAGAAAAAAAAACTTTCCATAGCGCATACAAAGAATGACGACATTCAAAGATTTGGGAATAAAGATCACGTAAATCTTGTTTTACAAGAACGGCTCCTAGTTCCTATATTTTCAAAGTTCTTTTTTCTTTTTGTTTTTTTCCCAATAAGTTGTTCTTAAGGTGCTTATATGTGGATGAAACTTGATTTGAATCTTAATCAATCCTTTTTGTTCTTATTTGGGAATAGACGTCAGGTAAAGCTTGTTGTACGAGAACAGAAAATTTTCTATTAACGTATAATGAATAATTTGTTGATTAAAAAAAAATTATAACCTCCATTTTTGTAGTAAAATTTCTGTTGCCAATCCAATCTTCCTCAAGCCTGCCTTCATTTTTCCTTATCGTTCGGCATTCTGCACCTTCTAATTGGGCATTGCATTGAACCCTGGAAGCCTTGGGCCCTCTAGAAATACCAGGTCCTAACAATCTACTCGTGGACCCCCGCACACCCCCCAGTGGAGACACACTGCCTCCACCAACGCGGCTAGGCCGCTTCCTCCTCAGTGACCACAATTATTTGGAAACAAGAATGATGTCTGCAAAGTGGAAATCAACCACAAATGCATTTCAAGACCAGCAATGCAAGGGCCCTGAATCGAAGCCTTCTTCTCGTCATAATGAACTAAAGCATTAGCAGTAAAATTAGTTTAGTGACCATCAAATTTAAAACTTGAGGCGAAATTTGGGATTCAAACCACAGCACTTACTGATAATTAAATTGCTCTCCTCTATTATAACTTGAAAAAAAGGGAAAAAAAAATTAATAGTAGCCTAGTAGGATAGATATAAAGACGTGAAAAATGTGATTCTCTCTCAGAATCAGCACTATTTAATTGGGCTTAGAGAAATACTGGCCCCTATGGTGGAAGACTGATGGCTCAACTAACACCTAGAAACAACGTATTGTTAAATATTTGTTTGGCCCATGGTGGAACAGGCATCTCCTCCAACCCATTTTAATATCATATCCATAACTTGTCGACTGTGAGATGCTGAGATTATCAAATAATCAAAGCATGAAATTTGGGCCTATTAAGAGATATTAGCTTCGATTGTTAGTCTGATTGTCAATGGTCCTGTTCGAAGATGTTTTGCGTGGGTCTTCAAAATGCATCAACTCAACAAATGAGTGCAAACCAAACTATGACAAATTAAACAACGAGGGGATTGATTAAAAAGACTATATTGTTAAATATTGTTTACGTTTCCAATCCACCAAGATGTTAGAGAGGCCGTTTGTGAATAATAATAATAATATATATATATATATCCTTCAGATTTGTCATAGTATTAATGAAGACGAGGATAACATAAACCAATCAAATGGGCCCGATTAGCAACCAAATTATTTGCTATTAGTTTGTGATCAGTCTTTGCATCCGATGTCTACAATACGTGTCATCCATTCGTAACATTCATTCATAATGAATAAGTCCCTGATGCCAAATATGGAATGCATTATACAAGACAGCTAAGGAGCATTCAATTTTTGAGTTTGGCATACCTCTAATCAAAACCAGATCCACGCACTAAGCAAAATGCACACCAGACCTGCGAATCAGAGTTGATAACCGGAGTCTCAATTGACAGCTATCCGTCCATGTGAACATGTACAATAAACATTAAACATTACATGTGATGAACCAAATACTCCCCACGGCGATAGCGATGTAACGACTGATGATTTGACTGAACTTGCACACCATGCATGTAAATACCATGCTTTTATTAGTAGTGAATTAATCCATATCGAAACTCTGTTAATTGGTTGGTGCCTGCTGCATATGCATGATTTGGCTGATTGGTGGCCCTTCGGCCTTGGTTTTCGTTTTTGCCTTATTGGTTAAATCCCAACAATAGTGACAAACGAACTGTTTTGGTTTGTTTTTCTATACAAAAAGATCATACTTCCAAGTATGCGTCGGCTAATACGCGTTTTACTCTGCTCTAGGAGGTGTGGAACGAACGACGCGCGCGCTCGCACGCACACACAAATGCGGAGACGTGGAGTCCATGAGAATTGGATAAGTAGCAGCTTTTTTTTTTTTTTTAATGCCGTATTTTGTTTCAAAGCTACCAATTGACAATTGATTCATCTAAAAAAAAAAAAAGGGAAATTGATTATATTTTCAGAACAAGTATATGTTAATTAAAAATTCTTAATATTATATGTGTAGTTTGGAGAATTAATGAAGATGAAAACCAATGGCTTTTAAGATAGTTTTAAATCTTTTAAATCTATCATATTAATTCACACACACACATGCTAAATTTTAGAAAATGCTTTGACTAATATATATATATATAGCTGATTTTTAAAGAAATGCTCAAATTGACTAGTATTTATCCTTCTATTTAAATGTTAATAATTTTTTCTTTATAATTAATTATAGGGTTGAAATTGTCTTACTTACAATTTGGACACTTAGTTGTGAAAATTATTACTCACTCTTACACACACTTACACACGTGCCTACATACATATTATTGCTTAAAATATTAAAACGTTACCGTCGATTTTTCTGGAATTTAGATATTGTCATGAACTGAATTTCCCGTACCATTATGCTGGATGGAAACCTGTGGAAAGCGCAGAATAAATAACAAGTTAATGGCAGAGTGGATTGTTGTTGGCATTTTAACTAACGAGCCAACGACAGAAGTTAGCGAAGATGACAGCTTAGAAAGTGCTTGGACTGCAATAGTGCACAACCTAATTAAGAAACGAAGGGTTGAAGTGTTTAATTGATCCAAGTAACGAATGGTATGTTAAGTTGAAGTTAAGTTGTGAGAGAGACTCCTTTAGCACAGTACAATATCATGTTACCATTTTATCACTCTATTTGGAAGTCATGAATTAATCTTTTTTATAAGAATAAAAGTTAATTTGTATACACTTAAACTTTTTTTTTTTTTAACAAATCTTAAACTATGAAAGTGTCCTATACTAAAAATAATATATGATTTTGAGGACCCAGAAAAATAAGAAAAAAAAAACTTAAAGTATCCTTAAAATTCCTCGAAATTCTTTTATTCCTTCTAAAATTCACTATAGAAAGCTAGGAAACCCTTTTTGAAGTTTTTGAAAAGTGTTTCCAAGGATTTTTTGATTTCTGAAACAAATATTCCTAGCTGATAGTTTATCAAAGAAAGATAATATTCAATTTTCAACAAATATTTCAGAAAAAAATTTAACCTTAATATGGAAAGAGTACGATTCATAAGGACATACTGCTCAGTTTAGCAATATTAGCTAATCACGATTGGCATTTGTCAGCCACAAGCCCTCTTCCCCCTTTTTTAACAAAATGAAAATACTTGTTGACCTTAAAAGTGTAAAATCGTGAGAATATATATATATATATATATATATATATATAATTTTCAGATTAAATATACCAAACTTTATAAAAGAATATTAAATGAAAAACTTTAAAATTTAGATATCATCCATTTTTAGGTCTTACTTAATAATTTGAAATTTTTAATTGAATAATTTTTGAGTTCTAAGTCACTTTATTATTATTATTATTATTATTATTATTATTATTATTTTGTATTTGATTGTAAACTACAACTAAAAGTGAGATGAAGCGGATCTATGTTTTATTTATTTATGCTATTAATTCAATGAATTAATGCAGAAAAAATATGTTAAATTTTAATATATTTTTTTATTTTCAAGTCTCATCCAACAACTCAATTTTAGTTGGATGACAGGTCATGCGCCTTTCAATTTGAGGCAGCATAGGCGTGCTCTTAGCAAAAGAATTAAGCAGATCGATCCTATATGTTCAGCATGTGTGAATTCTATTCTTACAAAGCTGAATGGCAATAGTATTATATTAAATCGAGTCATGTGCCGGTGACGGTGCCGGATCATTTGGGGGGTTGACAGCTGACGCTATTCGTCACTTCATCCGAGACCGTTCCCACATGCTCTTGTCAATTGGACCCCTCTTTTCTCGCCCCTTTCTTTTCAGCCTTTGTCCGTCTACTCTGTCCCACAGTGACCATGGGACAAAACCCCGCCAATCCTCCACCATCTACGCCTCTATATTATTACCTTTCCCCACCCCACTCCCCCCCCCCCCCCCAAAAACCTCTTTTTTCTGTGGTGGGGTCTCCAAGCATATACATCTATTAACTTTCCATGTTTTCGTTTTAAAAATAATTGCAAGCAACCACGTTTTCGTGCTTCCAACAGGGAGAATCTAATTAACAAAGGCAGGCATGCAGACGTGACATTAACATTTAATTGGAAATGGCATGCCTCCCAATAAGACAGGATCTGAGAGTTCGGAATTTGGGTATCTCGGCGGTCACGTACATATAATAATTTTATTTTAAGTTCATCATTAAGAGTTGCGTGATCTTATACATGACATTACTTTTTTAAAATTTATAATATTACTAAAACACTCTTGCTCGCTCGCGCACACACACATAGAAGATGACACTGGAACACAATTTTCAGCCGCGTGGAGGTGTTGGTGACATCAATTATATTATTTTTTAAAATTCGCATTTTTTTTTGACAAAAATTACATGATATTCATGAGAACTAACAAAAATAAATTATATATATATAAACAAAATGCATCGTAGAGTAGGTAAAAAGTATAATAAGAACAAAAAATTATGATATTACACTTTTTATCTATTTTTGTGCACATTTATTCTATTTCTTGCTTATTTCGTTGGTACTTATATATTATGCATAATTTTTATTATAAAAATATAAAATTTCAAAATTAATATTATTAGTTTGATAGGAGTGACGGGGTTATCGTTCCAATAATAAGACTCTGTATATAATTATTATTTTAAACAAAAAAGTTAGCCGAGTCCCCTTAACTTTGAAAGCGTTGATAGATATTGTCGAAATTTCACGGTGGATCCTCCTTTTGCTTTGGTGTTCTATCCTCTCAATTTTATAATTATTGAATGTTGTGATTAGAAATCCTGCAACTCTTTCAAGTCCCCGCCAGCTGCTGACAATGCACATGCTCTCTGCGTATATATGCATAAATAAATAATATTCAATTTTATTATTATTGTCGACTAGAAATTAAAATACTAACTTGCTAATTACTACTTTAATTACAATTAAAAAAAAAGAGTTTTACTACAGGATAAGGACACCGATAAAATACAATAATTAAAATTGTTAAAATTAAATTAAATTGTGAAACTCATATACTAAAGAAGTATATATTAATTTAATTATATAATAATTTTTTAATAGATAATACCTACGAAAAAAAATAAAAAACCCTACCACGTCTCCATTTAAAAAAAAAAAAAGGTCGTACCACGGCTTCTGCTTTATTCTAGCTAATGTGATCAAACCGTTGGCAGCTCTTCATTAAGCGTGCCGCGTGGAAGCTAAACTATCGGTAAAAATACTCGAGGTTTTTTTCTCGGATAAAATGACAAAAGTGGAAAAGATAGCAGTTCTCGAAGAGAGTCCAGACGAGTGGGTTCTGCTGATAGCATGCGGCAGCCAGCTGGTGCAGAGAAACGCAGAGGTGGAAATTACCAACTGGTCAATTCCAGGTTGGGCGATGATGAGAAGATGCATACATTCCTGACAATTTTTTCGCCCCTATTGACATCCAGGATCGAACGACGCGGGACAGCACACTGATGATGTAATTGCTCTTGTAACTAAAGCCTACTGCACAGTTCGATGCCCCGAAAATTACACCCGCATCGACAATATGGGCCTAATTTCAAATACGTTGACCCCTTGTTATTATGCATATGCCTGCTAGCTAGCTCCCAAATTCCAACCCCCCATGTTGCTTGCTGGTCGCCAGTTCAAATCAGATTTTCAACGGCAGAGATCGACCTGCCAAAAACAATAATCACACTTCTTCTCCGCTACGGACCTACCGTCACCGCTACGGCAGAGATCGATTCTATATGTATGTCATTTTTATTGTATATACATGTGCATATGGTTATATATAACTAAACATATACATGTACACAAAGATCACCATCACCACTACCGAATGTGATAAGAGCGAATCAAGAATTCTATTCCCGCCCTTCTTCCAATCACAATTACTGATTACATTGTCATTAAGCGTCTGGGCAATACAATAAACGTATCGGCTGGCCCCAAACCCAAACACGTACAATTATTTTGATTGTCAGTTGATTTTCAAGTTCAAAATCAACCACTACATAAAGGGCTTCGTCTCTCCCCCGTTTTCCTCGTCCCCGGCCGCATACCCTCTTTCGTTCTGGCCACTACTGCTTCTTCTAGTCTTCTGTCTGCAGGGCAGGGCTCTCTAGGTAGATGAAGAAAGCACACAGCTCCGTCTTTTTTTGATGACTCTTTATTTCTCCTATTAAACTAAATAATTACTTGTTGCTTTGCGCACTCTTATGTATATATTCAGACAAAACTATGGCTTATCATCGATGGACAATTTTGCTGGGTATAATCCTGATTATTACGGTAAGTGGGACAATGGGAGCAGCCCCCAGGAAGCCGCTTGATGTGCCATTCTACAGGAACTATGTGCCAACGTGGGCTTTTGATCACATTAAGTACTTCAACGGAGGCTCTGAGATTCAGCTTCACTTGGACAAATACACAGGTATATTTAACAAGTGTGTATATGTGTACTATGTGAATATATGTATACACTATTTGTAAATTAAGCAATGAACTCAAATCTTTGAAGTTCAATGAATTGCGAGGCGTTTCATGCTGGTGACTTCTTAATTGATTAGAGCGACAATTGTGGCGTTGGTGGGCTTGAAATTAATTACATTATAGGTACTGGTTTCCAATCAAAGGGGTCATACTTGTTCGGCCACTTCAGTATGCAACTAAAGCTAGTTCCTGGGGATTCAGCTGGAACGGTTACTGCTTTTTATGTGAGTAACCAACTCTCAATCACGTTAGCGCTCTTTTTCATTAATCTAATTTCCATCCTTCAACAATGAAATATGTTATTAAGAAGTGACATCTTCATTTGCATCTCGAATTCCTTTGTTATACCATATAGTGACTGGTTAATGTATTTGGTTTGATTCCGATGGTTGGGATGGATTGGCGATTGGCAGCTATCTTCACAAAACTCAGAGCACGACGAGATCGACTTCGAGTTCTTAGGGAACAGGAGTGGGCAGCCTTACATTTTGCAGTCGAACGTGTTCACGGGAGGGAAGGGGAACAGAGAGCAAAGAATCTACCTTTGGTTTGACCCAACCACCGCATACCACTCCTATTCTGTCCTCTGGAATCTCAACCAGACTGTGTGAGTTACTAACTACTACTGTACTACAACTCTTCCTTGATTAATTTACGTACCACATATTACTATCAACTAGCTAGCTAGCTACTAAAAACTTGTTATTTAGTTATTATCAATCTTACAATTAGCTTAATCAAATTATGAGCAGCATCCTTTCCCAGCGATAATTCCTTTCCCCCATTCAAGTGCAATAATTTATATCCTTCTTTTGCATAACGTGCTCAAGTGTTCACTCTGTTTATATTTGTTAGTATGTATCGCAATGTCAGAGTTGTTTTGTCCTTTTGCATAAATGAATGAATATTCCATTACAATTAATTGACCGAACATCTTCGGGTTTTTCAACTTCCATTCTATTTTCCCACCAAGAACCCTTCCAAACCAAAGTAAGTGCGCATTTGGCGACGAGGACAAGCATCCTACCACCCGATGTCCTTTTGTGTTGCAAATCGGGAGAGTAGTTCACTTTTCTTACTGATAATATTAATTACCTGGACCCGACTTCACTTTTGAGCTGGTAAACGAGTTTCTCTCTCTTTCCTCTTGTTATATCTAAAATAGGAATAAAAATGTGTTTGTATGCATGTATGTATCTATATATATATTTAGATTTGAGAGAGGCGTTAATTAATATTACCATTATTATATTCTTGTATATATACTCAGCGTGCCAAATCTTGAAAACATAAAACTTTAATAAAATTCTCGATATATGTAAACTAAACTAAACAGCAATAAATGAGGATGTGTGCAAGCAATGAGGTAAAATATGGGGTTCAAAATTTCAAGTGTAAAATGCTCTTATATACAGAGTTATTAATAAGTTTATGTATTGTTTAAAAATACATGGTGCTTAATAAAATGTATTAAGTAACATTGGGTTAAATAAGTATATTTAATACATTAGTTACACTTACAGGTGCTTATTTGCGTGATTTATCACCATGTAATTTTGGGGCTTGTAGGTTCTTCGTGGACGACGTGCCAATCAGAGTGTTCAAAAACTGCAAAGACTTGGGAGTGAGATACCCGTTCGACCAACCGATGAAGATATACTCGAGCCTGTGGAACGCGGATGATTGGGCCACCAGGGGCGGACTGGAGAAAACTGACTGGTCCAAGGCACCCTTCATAGCCTCCTACAAGGGATTCCACGTAGACGGCTGTGAATCGTCGGTGGAAGCCCAGTTCTGCGCCACCCAGGGGAAGAGGTGGTGGGACCAGAAGGAGTTCCAGGATCTGGACGGCTATCAGTACAGAAGGCTCAGCTGGGTACGCCAGAAATTCACCATCTACAACTACTGCACCGATAGGGTCAGATACCCCACGCTTCCGCCGGAATGCCTCAGGGACAGAGACGTCTGATTATTATTCTGAAATCTGTTGGCATTGGCAAATATTAATTCTACTCTAGTGTGGAAGATGGCAATGCTAATCATGTTGATTGATCCAAGCCATATTTATCCCCATATGATGTTGTCCTTGTATATTAATAATGACGATGGTGATGATGATGATAAGAGCTATTGGTTGATTTAGATTATGACTATGGTTTGACGGAGGGGAAAGGCAACCACCGACCGCCTCTTCCTCTAATTATTATTCCTTGTTTCTCTCCTAAAATTGAGGTACTACACAATTGAATTGACAGCGGGATCAGTGGCACTGCTGCCATTACCACTTGCTTCCAGACGTAATTGTTCTGCGCCTACTACTGTCGTTGTTCATTAGTGCTAACAGTTATCCTTTACATATTTACTCTTAACTTTTTCTGCGGAAGAAGTTAGGGGATGGGCCTTTGACAACCAGAGCCCTCTATTTTAGAAGGATCCTGCCCTCTATGTGTCAAAGGGCTCCGTCAATGTATCGAGACCTTTCTGCTCCGCCTTTTCAGGGTGAGACTTCTGTCACGAAAGATTCATCAGAACTGCGTGCAATGTTTTACTCCTCATTGGACCCTTTTGATGTGATTAACACCGTAGCCACTATTTTACTGCACTAATATTATTCTCATCCCATCCGGATCTTCTTCTTGTGATTATTTATACTGAAAACACACCGTACTATATGAGCCTCTAATCCCAACAGGCAGGTTCCCCTTTTTTTTTGGGGGGGGGGTACGTCAGAAAGTAACTAGCTAGTTCCGAATAAGTTGATCAGAAATTATATTGGAAACCCAATAAACATTGTATTTGTTTTTTTCAAATTCCTTGTAAATGTCTCCGTCTTAAAAGATATCATCTTAGATTAAAAAATCATCTGATGTATTGGTGCATTGGTGCCTACTGCCTAGTTTCTTGTATGCCTTAAAATTTTGCTTTTGCATTCTAAGGTCAATTTCTTTTCTTTAATTTCCACAAACAAGTTAGAATGACACCGTTAGTCAATTAGATGCTAATATGTCCTAGTTCTAAATTTCTAATAGGAGATGCCCTCATTAAAATGGCGCCAAGCACTAGGGGATATACTTTTGCAGCTTTTCATGACGTTACATTTTGTTCTTCGCTTCACCATCAATGCAAGCATATATTTTTTAGAGCAACGTGTGGGGTGTTACTTTACCACTCTATCGACCAAGGAGAGATGGGCGGCTTTCTTTTGCTTCCCTGTATTTTGTTGGGCTTTCAAGGTACTTATTATAATTTTTTTTTTCTTTTTTTTTCTTTTTTGTGCGACTATCAAGAAAAAGGAAAAGGATAGGAAAGGACACCATATGCCCCCTCTTGACAAACGAAAAGCGTCAAGCTACAGATTTTTCTGCACAAGAAAGGAATGTCCCATTCCTTTGCAGGCTTCCAGATTTTTGTACCAGAGGTGGAAGCTTTGAAGTTGTCTTCATGTGGGGGATTATAGGCTAATTTTTTCAGCTTTGAGTCTGTAGGAAATGAATGCCACATATACACATTGATGAAATGACTGAATAAACTATGAGGACACCCAAGAGAACAATTCCATGTGCTGCACAAACTCTCGTCTCTGAAGCAATGGAGGCAGAATTTATCTGACGAAACTTGGATGCTTGGCACATTGTTGCCTTCTGGAGCAATATATATAATGCTAACATACTAAGATCTCTTGAAAGAAAACAAGTAGACGTCTGACATTTCTTTTGTCATTTTTTAAGAGTGCATGCTGAGTAATTCACAGCAATGACAATGAATTGGGTTATTGAAGTTAACGAAAAGCTTCAAAGCATGGCAGATACGTCAACAGGGATGGAGCACTGGAGTAAAAGTTCGATCTACAAGATACCTGCCTATGTCACAGACCTCAACAAGAAAGCCTACAGGACTCAGGCAGTTTCGCTCGGACATTACCGTCATGGAGAAGATCATCTGAAGGCAATGGAGGTGCACAAGCAACAAGCGCTTCTCCATTTTCTCAGGAGATCAAATAAACCCTTGGAATCTTTGGTTGAATATCTAGCTGACGTAGTGCAGGTTGTAAAAGATTCCTATGATCCACTTGATGTATCATTACAGGGGGATACGAGCAGATTTTGCAACTGAGGATTCTTGATGGCTGTTTCATGCTTGACTTCTTACGCTTTCCTACTCACCCATTGGATGACTATGCTCACAACGATCCCATTTTTAGCAATCGTGGGAAGCTTATTTTAAATTTGAATTGAAAACATCATTATGCACTAAATTAGATTTAAAAACTTGTTAGAGAAACTTCTAAATTGACTAATTACCATAACTACTACAACCGTGAATAACTACTGCTTAAGCTTCGCGGGAAAAGTACTTGGATGGAAATTAAGGTTAATTTGCAGCAGCATGTCAAGGGCACCACGGTAGTCAAAAGGGATATGGCACTCTTGCACTCGACAGGCATCATTCAGAATGCCATTGGGAGTGACAAAGCTGTCGCTAAATTGTTCAACTCTCTCTAAAAGGACATAACACTTGGATCCAAAAAGCAGCCTGGATATGATGCATAAAAATGTCAATGCCAGCTGCAAGAAGGCTTGGAACGAGTGGCGTCCCAATGTCTTCCACACTTACTTCAGAAGTCCATGGGCTATTCTGTCCCTTACTGCTGCAATCTTCCTCTTTGCCTTAACTATTGTTCAGTCTGTATACACTGTATATGCTTATTACCATCCAAATGACTCCCACACCATCTGCTCCTATGAACATTTCTCCAGTTCTTTCTCCTCCCACTCTTCATCCTAAGGTTTCCCCAAGACCATCTTCATGGCATCATTGATAATTGATTCCCATTGCTATGCTGTTATCTACTTCACGATGTTTAATCATAAAATCCCAAATGCAATTAACATTGTCCGATCAATTTCTACTGTTTGTCATACAATCCAAGAATGGATCTTCCACTTGGTTCTATCGCATACAATGATCTTGTTTTATACATTTTGGGTTTATCAACTTTGAATGTTCAGGGTTCGAGTCTTGATTGTAGCCAATTAAACAAAAGAAAATTAATCGGTTTCGTTGTATGGATTCTCGATTTCTATGTTGCATTTCTCTCAAACTTTCCTTGCTCTTTTAGTTGATGACCTCTACAGAAACTTCGGTTTAAGATTGGCTAGATAGTCTTGTTGTCATCCGTCAAGACAAACAGCCCTTTTCCCCGCAATGACCATGTGTTACGGATTTCATAATAATCTCCTTGGCAACTTCTCCCGACTTTCAAGTGCTCTGAATATCTCAAAACTGAATGCTTCCCTAGCTCGGGCAATGACAAAAACAGTAACAGGCATCTAGATTGCTTCCCTAATAAAAAAAAAACTAGTTCCAGGCATTCTTCTCATTTGCCTCAACCAAATCAAAGCTGGGCCATGTATTGCAGGGATTTGGCAAGAGAATAGTTGCAGTAATAGACAGTAAAACATCAACAAATGTATCCTCCTTATTACTCCGTTCATCTTCCGATTCCAATTAACCTAAGCTGTCAGATGACGAAAACTTTGTCAGATTGAAGAAGCATTGGAATAATCAATTTCTAACTCCAGAAGGGAATACTACAACAATTTATGAATTTACATGATAGACAGGGAAAGGGGTAAACAACTTCAATTTGTAATAATCAAATGCCAACTAGCAACTAGATTCGAACGAATAGAATGCCAGCCGCACCAGTAGCGACACACTAGTACCTGAATGAGTAAAGAACTTGGTTGACATGAGTTCCTATGCTGCAAACGGATGTCAGGTAGACATCAACTCCAGAGCATCCATCCCATTCACATCTCATGAAAGGTAGAAGCAAATTACTTACCAAAGAAGCGCAAAGCCACGTCTATAAGGCACATAGTTGGGATCATCTAGCGAAAAATCCTAGCCTTGCGATCCTGCCTTTAGTAACATGGCAGCATGAGATTCGGGAAGAATGTCCAAACATGCACTCTGGGTCATGGAAGTTTATCACCTTAAAGTGAGGAGCAATGTGGCCTTAGTGCAAGCCAACCAAACAAGTAGCAATTGCCATTAATGAACCACAAAGACACAGACAAGACTTATGAAGAAACATGAAACTGAAATACACGAGGAACTAAAATTTCTGTATTCTTCAGATGACATCAAACTTTATTTGCATCTCCCTGTATTTACTTG
Organism: Ceriops zippeliana; assembly: GCA_037897445.1. Classification (NCBI taxonomy): domain Eukaryota; kingdom Viridiplantae; phylum Streptophyta; class Magnoliopsida; order Malpighiales; family Rhizophoraceae; genus Ceriops; species Ceriops zippeliana. The sequence continues at coordinate 49,916 of JBAPLH010000188.1, read as the reverse complement.
GCTTTCCTGACAATTGGCTCTCATGTTTTGGTGAAATAGCCGAATGTTGTTTTCTAATGCATTTGTGCAGGGGATGGCCTGGCGAAGAAACACGTTGAAATTGTAAACGAACCTCAGGAGACCTTCAGGATCAAAAGGAGCTTGACACTGAGCAGCATGGGGGCAATCTAGGGAATTCACTCTGCATATATGTTAGAAAGGGGAAAAAGAAAATAGCGAAGGGTGTGATGTCAAGGAAGAGAATTATAGAAGGGGATAAACCAAGCTGACGCCAACTAAAGACATTACTTTTGTTAGTGCATGGATTGGATTTTTGTATACGTGTTGCATTCCCACTATCTTACGATCAATCAATTCTGCTGCATTACAAAAATAGACGAATTTTTGGTTCTACCGTGACGTTAAATTACATTTAATTTCAGCCAAATTTTTATATGTATGAGCGTTTTGCTGTGCCGTAGCCCGTACCTGCAGCTGTGCCGCTTACGCATCCTGAATGCCAATCTCTCCTGCTACCATGCAATAGTCTCTTTCGCTACATTCAAATCTATATGTCCTTGACTCATCTACACTCAACTTCTTATACAATAATTGGTTTAAGGTATTACTAATTTATTGGAATCTTTAAACTAAACTAATAGACTTTAAGGGACTGAGAACTGGTATCACCCCTTACTTCGCATTTCACCTTCAGCGAAAATAAATCATACCAAGCTAACGTGCAATTAGCGTAGATGAAAAAATCTAGGCAGAAACCATCAATTATTTTAAGTAGAAGTCCTGAACGCAGAAAGTAAAATATGCAGTGGCACCAACAGGAACCTGATACTCCCAATCAGGAACGTGCAAGCCATAAAACCAGGAAAGGTATGTTTTGTTGGCGGCTGGAGCGAAGGAAGCGATAGCTTTTCGCTGACATTAATAACTTACAAATTTGAAAGGATAATTTACATAATTTATTGATTATTTTTATTTTTACTATTGAATCTTAATTTATTATAATCAAATTACTCAATTTTGATTTTTTAATTTAATCACTTTGACATTTAATTAAATAAACCTTTATATTCTGTTTTAAATGAATTCATTTTTGAAAAAAATTAGTTGATATGTTAAAAGGAAAAGGTGTTTGACTAGACAAAATGTGCTTCAAAAAATTTAAATTATGTATAAAAATATACTAAAATGAAATAAAATAAAATATTAAGAGATAAGACTAAAAAAATTTTAAAGACTACAGGGAAAAAAATTATGAAGTTCTAGGGTTCAAAAAAATTATGTAGTGGCTGTGAACCTCGGCATTGACCTACAGGGACATAAGCCTACGATTGTCTTTTTACTAGTTAAAAGAATTTAATTAAAAAAAAACAAAAAGAGAGAATTAGGACTTATAACCCAAAAAAAAAAAAAGAGGATTAGGGTTTTGGGGTGAGAATGAGACAGATCTAATCTATCTATATAAGCACGCAATGCTTAGGAAAGTCGCTGTCCCAATCTTTCCTCTCTATGCTCTCTTGCTTTGGCTTCCACAGCCCCAGTTCAGCGTTGTGATGCGACAGAAGCACTCTTTTCTCAGCGATGCTCCTGTTTCTGTTATTTTGGGTTTCTCGCGTGAGTTTGTGTGTCTGGAAAAAGAATCGCAATCGCGTTACTGCTGTGCTGCAATTGCAATCATCTTTCGTTTTTTGTTGGATAATTGATTTTTTCGGGTTTGCTTTTTGTTTTTTTTTTTTGCTTTCGTTTTTTTGCATGTCTGGAACCAAACATCAAAAGCAAAAAGCCTTAGGCTAATATTCTTTTCATATCTTCACATTTTCAAGCTTAATCCTTTGCTTCACAAAATGATTGAGCTCCTAAATGGAATCATTCCAAGTAGATTGCATAATTAATCATTCAAATTTTTGTCTGGAGGCCTCCCAATGATTGATCTCAACGTTTTAAGTTTCAGCCTTGTCTGAATGCACATGAAGAAGAGAATTTCGTCGTTCTGAGGGAGGTTTTTTGTCATTTTATTCGTGGTTTTTTTTTTTAAAGCCGATGCATTCTCCTTATGCATCCCGTGTTTCTTCCTATTACCGGGTCACCATTGTGGGTTGTGGTCCGCCGAGAGATGCAAAAAGGTGCTTATCCACATTCCAAAATGAAATATGTAAGAGGAGAATGCAATTGAATATAATGATGCATACTTTTGATTTAAAAAAAGGTTGATGAATTTTTGTTTTAAAAGGAAAATGTCCTAGATGTCTGGAAAGCTCGAAGGGACTTGTGCGAAGGTTATCACAGGATCATTGTCCTGCTATCTGTCAATGGAGGAAGCAGATCGGAGGAATGAAGTAAGAGGCTTTCTCTCGAGTTACAACTCACCTACCGGAACATTTCTAATGGAAACAAAGAATCAGTTGCCTGAGAAGAACCTTTCGTCGTGGTTGAGCTGGTGGAATATGTTAAATGTCTATGATTACAAAAATAGTGCATCATTTTCAGGAACTGCGATGATGAAATAAAAGAATAATGAAGAAGCTGAGTGAAGAACAAGCGCCGCAAACTGCTCATGAATTTTCCTTGTAGCCTCGTATTTGAATAGATGCGGAACCCAACTTGGTTTAACAGTTTGGAAGATGGAAATTATTATTACGGGGCTATGGTCCAAATATAATCAGGCTATCTACTGGGAATTAAGGTTAGAATGGCATGTTGAAGCCATACTAAATAAATCTGCACAAGTTGAGCTCTTCTAGATTTTTTGTTCCAATGCATTAAAACAAGTGATTGAGTGTAGTCACTAGTGTGTATAGAAATGAATTCTTGTTCTCTCCTCTCCGTTGAGTACTTCATTATTAAACTTGTCATCTCCTAATGCTTTGAAAATGGGAATTGCCATTGAATTTCAACATGTTTGGTCTTTGTGCTTTTCTTCCATCATGAGTTTTTAGTTTTGGTAGTGTATTGTGGACTAGCAAGGTTATGCTCTGATACCACCTGTCATGAGTTGGGTTTGGATCGTCTAACCCGCGTAGCACTTAGTCAATCTTGTGAGAGAAGATGAACTAAATAAGTCTTTGAGAGTTTGAGTGAATTAGCGGAAGATGTGTGAGGGGCAAGTGGGCGAATAGGAAGAGCTTGAGAGAATGAGAGAGAGAGAGCACAAGAGAGTTTTGCAAGTGAACTTGTATTGAAAAAGAATTCGTGTTGTACAAATGAGAAGAGTGATCTATTTATACAACTCGAAAGAAAGTTCTAGAATGGAATATTCTTGGTATATACAAGGAGTATTCTAGATATGGTCCATTCCAAAATTCTCTAAGTAATTATGTTATATTCTGCATGCTTCTAGGACCTTCCGTAAATAGCAAATGGGTTGGGCAGCTCGTAGAGGTTTAGTCTTGACCTGAATTTGCACCTTAAGGATACATGAACGGGTCGGATCAATGTATCCTTGTGACATCCTCCCTCACTTAATTCTACGATGTCCTCGTCACATTTTCAACCTCAAATTGCCAAATGTGATCGGCAAATTGCCAAAGCTGGTCCTCCTGTTCCCAACTAGCCTTGTGGTTTGGCAAATCTCTCCATTTCACTAAGTACTCGGTGTAGTTGGGAACTTCTCTTCTCTAGATCACTCGGTTAGCAAGGATGTGTTCCACCTCCTTGTTGAATTCAGTGACTATAGTCATTGGTGCACACATGGACTCGTTTCGGCTTGGATCCTCTTCGTCTCCATAGAAAGACTTTAGAAGACTTACATGGAAAACATTGTGGATCTTCAGTTTTGAAGGGAGTTGGACTTGATAGGCGACCTTTCCCACATGCTTGATGATAGGAAATGACCCTTCATACTTTTGTACCAAGTCCTTGTGTACTTTGCGTAGGGACTTGAATTGATTGACAGTAGTTTCACCATCATTATGTCTCCCGCTGCATAATCCTTTGGGCATCGCTTGGAGTCAGCCCATCTTTTCATCTTCTTGGTCGCTTTGTCAAGGCAAGCTCTTGTTATGTTCGCTTGCTCATGTCATTCCTTTGCAAACTTAAAGGCAGACGAGTTGTTGCTAGTGTAGGGAGAGACAATAGCACTTGGTGTTAGCGGTTGTTGTCCTATGACAATCTCAAACGGGCTTTTGTTTGTGGCTTCGTTCCTCTGAAGGTTGTATGAGAATTGGGCAGCGTCAAGTAGCTTCCCTCAATCTCGTTGGTCAGCACTGATATAGTGCCTCAAGTATTGTTCAAGCAAGGCATTGAATTGCTAGGTTTGCCCATCGCTTTGAGGATGGAAGCTTATTGAGAAGTTCAAGTCGGTTCCCAGCAACTTGAATAGCTCTCATCAAAATTTGCTCGTAAAACGATGATCTTTGTTACTAATTATGTTCTTTGGTACAATTCATAGTTTTACTATGTTCTTGAAGAACAAACAAGTAGTTTTGTCCAACTTGCACTCAGCGGGGGCTGAAATGAAGGTACCATACTTGCTGAACCAATTAACTACTACCATGATACTTTCACACCCTTTGGACTTTGGTAGAGTTACAATAAAGTCCATTTAGACACTTTCCTAAGGTTTCTCCGGAGTGGGTAGTGGCTCTAAGTAGGCTGGCTGGTGGTTGCTGTTCTATCTTATCTTGTTGGCAAACTAAGTAAGTTTGCACATAGGCCTTGACGTCTGTTTGCATATACGGCCAAAAATAATGTTGTTGGACAAAGTAAGGGTTTGTGCCATACCTGGGTGACCAGCTCATAGGGAATCATGGCATTTCTTGAGGATCTCCTTCTGTAAGTTTCCTCATTTCGACACGAAGACTTGATTCCCAACTGTTATTAGGATTCCATCGTCTACCCAAAATTGACGAGTCTTCCCCTCGCTAGCCAATTTCAGTAGATTGTTGGCCAGTTTGTCTTGTCTGGTACCTTCTTTCATTCGTTCAAGGAGGTTACTTGTAGGGGCACTAGTAGCAAGGGTTGCTAGTTCCGCCTTCCGGCTCAGCGCATCAATAACAATGTTGGTTTGTTCCGACTTATACTGCAATGTGTAGTCGAATTTAGTTAGGAAGTCTTGTCAACGAGCTTGTTTGGGACTGAGTTTCTTCTGAATCTTGAAGTAGCTCGTAGCAACATTGTCGGTCATGATCATGAACTTACTTCTAAGGAGAATGTCTCCAAGTGCGCAAGCAATGGATGACAGTAGTCATCTCTTTATCTTAGATGGTATACCGTCTCTCTGTGTTGTTTAGCTTGCGACTCTCATAGGCAATGAGATGCCTATCTTGCATCAAGATTCCTCTAATGGCAATGCATCCGTGTGGACTTCGAAAGGCTTTTTGTAGTCCGGTAGCACCATAACAGGTTCCTCGGAGATTGCTTACTTCAATCTCTTGAAAGAAGCTTGGCATTCCTTTGTCCAATGCCAAGTGTGGTTTTTCTTCAACAAGTCGATTAGGGGTGTAGCTATGGCAGAGTACCTCTTGATGAACCAACGATAGTAATTGATAAGTCCCAAGAAGGATCGTAGTTCTAGGACCTTGGTTAGGGTGTGACGGGTATATCAAAGCAATAGGTAGGTCTTTAGATGACCCGACTCCCACATCGAATAGGAAGAAGGAGATCTTAGACCTTATAAATGTGAGTGCTATATACCCTAACAAGTTGCCTTTTGGGAAGAGAGTAATGGTATTGTGACAAGTGGTATCAGAGCCAACCCAAACCCCGATCCGATGTCTGCCGCCAAGTGCTTCATGGGAAAGAAGTATGCAGGGAAAACACTAATTCTCAACGTGGATGTTGATGGATTTGGTGGGGGAGAATATGACAGGTATATCAAAGCAATGGGTAGGTTTTTAGATATGGCCCGACTCCCACATCGGATAAGAAGAAAGGGATCTTGAACCTTATAAACGTGGGCGCTGCACACCCCAACAAGTTGCCTTTTGGGAAGAGGGTAATGGTCCTGTGACAGAGGGCTCCCATTTTTGTATAGTTCACACCTTTACTAAATTCATCAAAAGTCTACCATCGATGATCTCGGCCTTGCAATTCAAACGGGGTCTCAAGTTGGATCTTGGCTATGTCGTTACTAGAAGGGAACTAAGCGAGGAGGAAGACGTAATAACACTAACTCCCACATTACCGCAACCAATTCAAACTGTCCTTACTAAGTTCAAGGACGTCATACCTTCCGAATTGCCAAAAAAGCTTCCATCAAGGCGAGATATGGATCACCGCATTGAGCTACAATTGGCAAGGTCTTTGAGATACAATGTTATGCTTTTTGTGATTTTTGTTCATTTTTTGTGTGATTGTGTGTGTCGGGTTGCGAGGGGGATGAGCTGAAAACATTTTGTTGCATACAAGTCAAATGGAGCTTCTATTTGTTCTTTGGATCTTTTCATCATAAGTGTACATAGCACCACCTTTTGCCACGACATCCATGAGCTTGCCTTTTCTGATATTTTCCCCTAAAAAACTACATACTTCTGTTATCTCCTGTCAAGCTACTTGATATTTTTAATTTGGCTGACATTGGAACTAATGGATAAGTTAAAAATGTCATCAGATGCTCAGCTGATGCAAATTGCAATAGATGACTTGAACATCTCGTCATTATCTTTGGAAGATTGCCATCGGGCACTCCAGGAGCCTCTAATACTTGTTGAACCAATTGATAATGCAAATGGTAGGTGTGAACTGACTGATCATGTTTCTCACATTGCTGTTACTGTTTGAAGTTGAGTTCATTTGTTTTTCCTGGATAGATCCAATAAGCTTGGAAATATTTCTATAATTTAATTTATAAGAATATCTATAATCTTGAAGGTTTAATAACTGACTTGTGGAAAATAGGATGAATATTTTGGTCTTTCTTTCTTTCAAGATCTCTTGCAACCTTTTATAACTTAGGACTGCTGCTGGCCTTTTCTTGGATGGCACGAGCCTCCCCCTCTCCAAATGTGGATCTTAGGACTGGGCATGGCAAATAATCCCCACCCATTACCAAAATTGGTTCTATCCACTTTTGCAGCCAACCAAGTTCTCCTCTTGTTGCAAATGACCAGATCTGAGAGGATCTAAACATTGTGTCATTATGTCATCTATGCCTCAGCATGGTTACATGGTTTCCTTTGATAGACATTGTTTCTGTTTCTATTTTTGTTCGTCATTACATTTTATTTATGCTCTGTGTAGACACATATTCTTGGCTCAACATCTTTGTCTTGCAGAAAGCCTTTCCTGTAATTTTTTAGTACTTGACCCTGATCTTTGGCACCTATCTCATTGTCCACTTCCTGTTTTCTGTTGGTATTTGCCTCTACTTCTGCTATATCCTTTGATATTATTTAGCACGCAGTTTTGTCTTGTGGATTTTCAGTGCTGGAAACTGAGTTTTGGCAGAAAAGACCAGAATCTCGATGCTCCAATCTTCATGATGTATTCTTGACTGCCCAAACATGCACTGCTTTCCATCTGATAATGTGGCCCTGAACTTGAGGCTAACATTTTATTGATAGAATATTTGCTGCATGCTAGTGATGCATGGGGAAACACACAATCTCTTGAGTTTGAGGGTAACTATTCAACTTGAGGAAGTGTATTTGGTTTGAAGGATTCTTGGCATTTTTAGATGATCTTCTCTCTATTAGTTCTTCAATAGGCAGGATGCAGTAGGAGTGTGATGCATGTGATATGGCATCACGCTGAGTATTCTCAGTTATTGTGAATTAGGAAATTTCAGGATGCTTAATTTTTTCACCAATTGTACTGTTGTGTTGGGAAATTGACCTTATGGTATTCTCTGAGAAATAGTGTCGTTTTGTTTTTTTGCTTTTTTTTTTTGTCTGTTTCATCTTGAATTTATATCATTTAGTTATAATGAATTAAAATATCTAGTAAACAGAGTCTTAAATCTCTCTAGGCATGCTGACCATTTCTAAGATATGGGAGAAATATTTTCCCCTTTTTCTTTAAACACAAAGAACTGTTTGGACAAGTAGCAAAATGGTAAAAGAATTTTGTAAAATTTGGGGTTTGCTTCATTTGTAGGTTATTTTGTGTTTGATAACTAAACTTTAATTTTTGAATCTTTTGCATACAACCCTTTCTCACCAACTAAGAGATTTGGTCACCTTTTAACATGAACAGATTAATGAAATTTGTCTGCGCAGAATCTGATGGAAATCACAATCTGCCAGCTGTTTGGATTTATTTTCAAGTTTTACCAGCTGTAGGGCCTTAAAACAGAAAGTTTAGTTGTAGGATCAAATTCAGAATGTCTTATGGTTGAAGGGTTATTTGCACCTTGTGAAGAGGGGTTACATAAATTGCTTTGTAGAGGAGTCTTAATGTGATTTCAAAATCTGTTTTCTGTTCTTTATGCTGCCTGACGCTACTACAGTTTTGAATTTCAGATTTGAGCAAACTTGGTGGTCTTAGTGCATTAATATGAGAACTTAATCACTCTGATCCAGATGTGAGGAGAATTTATGCATGGGTTCTTGGAAAAGGGAGCCAAAATCATGGAATTCTTCAGAAACAGGTGTCCTATATCATGGAATAATACACTTTTTGCTATGTTTCACCATTTTTAAACTTCCTCCTTCATTGTCTATGTTATTATTTTTATTTTTTCTGAGTATGTTAATTTCATCATTGCAACTCACAATATGTTGATGTTTCCTCTAGTGGATTAACTGTTACTGCTCCTAATAATGCATGTATGACTCACAGCATTCAAAACTGGCAGATCTTGGAAAGTAGTGTGCTTGCAATCCTTGTCAATATGGTAAACTCTACAGCGGTGGAAGAAGCCATAAAAGCATTATATGCTTTCTGCCCTGATCTGGGACAATCTAACTGGCCAGGAATTGTTTTTACAGGAAGCTGGCGATGCGATGCTTCAAGTAATGCAAATGAGGAAACACCTTTAATAGGCCAATGAGTCTTTAATTTTATGGCTTCTTTGGCTGAATTAATATATGAATTAGTGTTTTGCTTACTTCCTTTTTAGGACATACTTGGCAACTCAAGCAATGACATCATACTGCTTGCTTATCTGTCTGGATGTCAATTAGAGAATGAAGAAGGAAACATGTCTTTCTTCAGCAATCATTCTTTCATGAAGTCTGTTGTTGGCCTAACAGAATAAACTGACTTTGATCTCCAGGAGAAGGTAAACCTTTGGCATAGATTTAGTTGTCAATATTGGTGAGTTAGTCTGTGTGTGCTTAAATCACTGAAGGATGGGGCGCTAGTGGCAAGGGCCACTGTTGTTTTGGTATGGGGAAGGGGGTAAAGCTTGGAGTTTCTGTTGGTTTTGGTTGACAGGCTAAGACTCATGCCCATTATTCCCCGTCTTCTCTCTAAGTCTACCGAGGGGGGCTGTTTCAGGCTGTAGAGCAGACTTAAGGCCCTCCTTGCCAGTTGTCCAGACGGGTTAGGGATTTTACTCATCTGGTTTCCCCAAAAATCTGCATGTGTATAATAACCTCTGCAGTTGCAAACTTGTGAATATGACATCGGAATAGCTGAGAGTAGGCATTACTTTGTTTAATATTCTCTGTGGTTAATTACAGGCCCTTGTTGCAATTGAGAACCTCTTGCAACTGAGAACAACTGAGGCTTTGGTTTTTAAGGACTTCTGTGATTTGAATGGTGCCTTGGAGGCAATGAGGTTACAGCTGCAAGGTTTACTGGTTGAGGAAGACCACAGAGATCATGCAACGGACATGAAAACCTTCGTGGGGAAGTGGAGCTAATTTTCCACAGAAAGCTTGCAGAGATGGAAAATAAGGCATTCTTTGGATATTGTTTATAACTTAGTAGATATCTTCCTTGACTGTACGAGACTAACAAGAATTCTGTGACAGGCAATATTTCCGTGCGTTGGGGAAATGGCGTGTATTGCATGTGTTGTTTTTAATAATCATGGAACATTTTATTGATTTTTTTTTTTTAAAGGTTTCTTGGAAATACAAGGTAGTTTGCCGGCCATGGATTTTAGGCGTAATAGCCTTTCGTTTTTAGGGGATGGAGAATGACTCTAGTCATCTGGAACCAGTTTACATTTATTATAATTAGAAAGGGGACCAATTACTGGATGGAGAGAAAATTGCTGGATGGAGAGACAGCTAATCATTGTTGTGCTAGATATCTCAGCGGAGTTGGTTGGGAATTTCGATGTTCAGTACAGGAATTTTCCTTATATAGTTTGACAAGAAACTGATATCTGAGCTGCTCGATTTGCCGCCTGCAGGAACGCACATTGACAAACATTTTTAAACAAGCATGTTATGGCATAAAGCAAAAGTAAGATTCTATTATTATTATTATTATTATTGTTATTATTTTCTTCTATAATAAATACAATTATATTAACCTTTTTTATTTTCTAAAATTAATTAAGTAGGTTTAATTTGGAAATACGGTTTCAATAATTTTTTATTTTCATGATTCAGTGATGTGAGAAAATGATTTTCTCTTTTTATTAAACGTTTAGAAGCCATCTAAAAGTGGGTGACGTAACATTGAAATATATTATACTACCAATTTGTGGAGATGAAGGGAGAAATGTTTGTATTCACATTTGCGGACGGACAGTGGAGTTGCCGTTCGATTTAGTTTGTGCGGGTATTGGTAGAAACTCGAAAGGTTGTGAAGTTCGATTAGACGCTGTACGTACCAGGCCCAAGGGGAAAAATTTTAGCAGCGGAACAGGTTTACATGGACGTAAAATCTTATGGGTACAAAATTACTTTTATATTATACATACATGTATGTATGTATGTATTATTTAATTATACTACACGTTGCATGAAATTTTTTTTCTATAATATAAAATACTCTATGTAAAATAAAAATATTTTACTAACGTTTACGTTCCCGAGATTGGAGAATTTTCAAAACGAAAAAAGGCAGCGATTTTATCTTATCCGCCTCCATGAGGCAGCCATTTCTTATCATTCATTCATAAATAAAAAATAAATAATTGATGTGAAGTTGAAAGAGTAAGAAAATGGGGCATTCATTTCATAGGACAAGAGGAGCAGTAGGGAACTGCTGGTGGTTGGTTGGGTCTGGTCAGTAGTTTCACATCTATTAGTCAGCGAGTCAGTCATACTCAATGCATTCCCCCCTCCTCCCCCCCCCCCCCCCCCCCCTTCCTTTCTACAATGCCCGTCATCATCTCATTCTTCATCTGCGAGTCGAAGGAATCCCCCCCCTTAGCTCTTTTAGACACAGTAGCATAGCAAGGGGAAGAGAACCCGACACGAGTAGTGGATCCTCATCTTTTCTCTCCATTCCAAACTTAACACAACACACAATGGCCGCACAAAGCAACAACGCCGTCCTTCTGCTGACGAAATCTGCGTCGCCGTCGCCACCGCTCTTTTGGTCTTCCTCTTCTTCAACTCCAATTTCCTGGAACAAGAAGATGTCGAACCATGATAGTATTAGTATTTGTCGTAGCAGCAAGAAGAGCAGAGGAGATGTTGTTTGGTTCGGTGGCAGGGAGAGGGGAGACGGGGGATTTGGGCGATCCAAAGTCCGCCTCACTTTTTCTTCACTTGGCAATAGCAATACCAGTAGCGGCGGCAGCACTGATGAGAATAAGAAGAAGAAGGGGGCTGCGGGAGTGCCGAATTCCAATTATGTGGTTCCTCTTGACAAATCCTCCTCGTCGTCGTTCACGCGTCCCCTCGCCGAGATCCTTCGTGATCTAAACAAGAGGATTCCTGACAACATCATCAAAGCATCCCCTTCCCATTCCCAACAGTCTCCTCTCAATTCCTCCTTCTCCTCTACCACTCCCCTTATTCCCTGGTTTGTATATTTCTCCATTCAGTTATCCATTTACAAATAGAAATAAAAGTTAACTATCCTTCATTCAATTCGATTCAATTCTTCTATGCATTATTATGTAATCTGTTTCAAAAAAAAGAAAAGGAAAAAAGACGATACCTGTTTTCAATTTTATTTATTCTTCTTTTTCTTATTATTTTTTGTTATAAATTCCTTCTCTGTTGTTGTTATTCCAGGTACCATGCTAACCGTATGCTGAGCTTCTATGCTCCTGGTTTGTCGTTTCTTTCTTATTCCTTCCATTTTCTTTTTTTTTCCTGCTTCTCTTGTCAAATTTTCATTACCTACATGGGATTGTGTTTGGTTCAATCACTTTGACTAACGTACTTGGTTATTTTCAGAGCTCCTCAATAACATCATGCATCCTGGAATCTAACAATAAGCAACAAATTTTTTCTAATATCCTGGGGAAAACAAGTTTGCTATAGCTACTTGCCTTTTAACCCATTGTTCTATTAGTTAATCGCCTTACTCTCCTCAACCAATCTCGTCCCTTAGGACTTTTTGATATAACACCTGTTTCTTTTTCTGATTTCTTCTTTCTTTTTCATTATCTCTAACAGTCCTCAGAATACAGTATCTACCATAATTTTTGTCTGCGTTGCTCTTTTGGCATTTTCTCTGTAATTTTGCACTTAAATCACTAGCCTTTCATGCCCTTTTCTGGCACATTAAATGCCCTAATACCATGCAAGTAAGTTTGGCACTTACCTTTATTGACTCCCCAAAACCTTTGGGGCCTCCACAGTGCCCACTATGGCATCATTGTAGGATTGCTGCAACACTTCAACATTTGACCTTTATTAGTAATTACTTCATAAAGCCACTGTGAATTCTTATATTTTAAATTTATTTGGCTTTGAGCTGATTACTTGACTACTGTTAGCTGTTAACTGCTTTTGCTATTGCTCTCAACTTTGCAATTCATTACCTTTTCTGTGGTACAAGTCACACTTCTTTAAGCAAGAAAGGCTGTAAATATCCTTTTTGTCAGGTTGGTGTGGAGAAATTCGTGATGTTATCTTTTCAGAGAATGGAAGTGTGACTGTGGTGTACCGAGTCACCATACGAGGATCAGATGGAGAGGTGTGCTTGTTATGTATAATGTGATTTTATATCTGGCAGTGCTCCTCATTCTACACGCTGTCAGCATTAAATAAAGATGTTTAATATGCTAAGTAGTCTTATACGGCTAAATTTTCTCTTAATCTTGTTCATTTGAGTTGGGGTTGTTACATGGACTTTATGACATAAAATTGCTAAATCATCATCATTACTTATAGTTGAAGGACATAAATATGGGCCCAAGTCTGTTTCAACTTTTTTGGTATTTTTTGTCTTAATGCCTTCCCATATAGCCTTCTTCATCTTCTTAGCAAGTAGGTGCGGGAGGGACATAAGAGAGATAAGAGTACAGAAATTCTAGTAGTGCTGATATTCTCTCTTGAGGTTCAATTGACAGATGGAACATTATAATTTTGTGAACATTCTTTTCAATTTGAACTTTCTTTGCATGGGAACTGTTTGTGTTTTCTTGTGTACTTAAATGGTGTGCATCTGATCAAGTGTTAGTATGACAAGTGGTATGAGCAAGCGGACATAGGGGAATTGGTATAGGAAAAATGTCACTGTTGCCTGGTTCCTGGCTTTGCATCTGTGGATGATTCTTTACAATTGAGAGATACATATGTTTCATTGTGGTTCTATTTTGCAACTTACTGTAAACTCATGTTAATATAGGCGCACCGTGAGTCATCTGGGACGGTACTGTCGAGTGATGTCCACATTATAGATCCAGTGGCTGCGGCAGAGGAAATTGCTTTTTGCAGAGCATGTGCCCGTTTTGGACTAGGCTTGTACATGTATCATGAAGAATAGATGCTATAAATGGCAGCGAGATAGACCATTGAATATTTATCTAGTTGCTGTTTGTTTCTTTACGTTGGAAATGTATTCCAGTACTCTTAGCATCGGAAAATTTTAGTATAGAACAGTTTAATTGTGCGTTGGAAGGAAAAGTATTGAGGTGGTTTAGAAACGTTAATGCTTCGGAACTTGTGATGTGTCCCATCGTTTGACAGAAGCAGAGTGAGCGGTTAGTTGACCGCAGCTTTTGATAATTCTAAATGCAGTCTGCTAGGCCTTATGTATGGACTTAAACGTTCTTTCGTCCATCTAAACGGTGCCACAGAAATCTCCCTTCATTTTGGACAAATGAGGCTGCGCACGTCATTGATCTCGCCATGTAAGCAGTTGCGAGAAATGGAGAGACTTTCTAGGCCAGCCAAGGAATCAGCATTCATTTCTCAGGCTTGCATGCAATAAACGTTAAGCATGTGTATTAGCTGGGATGGAGCAAAGGTAGCGAAATGGTTTTTGGAGGAGGCTCTGTCAAAGGATTGAGGAGAGTTACTGGTAGGGCCACCATTATCTTCCTCACCATATTCACCATATTACCCTCAGTTCTTACTTTGATTATTTCAAAGAAAGAAATTTTACTAACAATATTAAATTTTTTTAATTATGTTTATTTTTTTTTTATTTTCAGTTCATCATATATATTAATTTTATTAATTAAATTTAATTTTTATTAAATATTAATAGAGACATACATACATACAAAATTTATTGATGTGATATAAATTTTAATTTTAAAAAATTTAAAAATTAATAAAGTAAAAAATATTTTATGAATATTATTAAAGAGAAAAAAATTAAAATATGTAAAAATATATTTTTTTTATTTTTTCAAAAAATGCAAGAGAAAGATGGATTTATCATGTGATATGTGAGTAACGTTAATGTTATTACACTTAATAAAAAATAATTAATATTAATATAATTTAACTAACATAATTAACATATTAGGTAGACTTTTTTTAACAAAATGACTAATTATAATTTTTTTTTAATATGATATGTAAAATTTATTTATTTATTATTATTTTATTAAATCATAATTAATTCGTGAGTATAAATGAGTAATTTTAAAATTAAAAATTTTCATCATATTAAACCAAAAACATATATTTTTATCCTTTTTTTTCACTATTTTCATCTTATTAAAGTAAAGTGATAATTATTTCCTTCCTATTTATTTTCTTCGTATTTTCTTTTCCTCGAGTTTCTTTCCAACGAGACTTTTTCTCCAAAAAGAATCTAAAAGTGTTTCGTCGAAAAATCAATTAATAAAAGTTTGGACCTTTCATAAATTTAGCATAATTTTCAAATACTTACAAAATATGTTTGCTAATTTTTTTTTGTATCACAGATCTACCACAAAAGTGAGTCAGACATTATGAAAAATGACACGGATAAAAAGACAAATGTGCTGACAGGTATATCAAATCAGATTTGGGTGAAATGGGCCATCCAATAACAAACGCAAGCCCGAAAATCAATTTAATTATTACGTTCTCAAAGTTTGTTTCTTTGATGAGCAATAGACCTTTCTAAAGATCATGGAATACCCATTTAAAAAAAATAAAAAAACCACCCTCAATTTTTAAACACCTAATTAATTGGGACAACAACCACGATTAATCATTGAAATCATGGAAGGGCCACTCCAGCCCCGATTAATCATTGAAATCATAAAAGGACAACTCCACCTCCACCACCGAACTTCTTCCAAAAATCCTCGTAAAAAATTGCAATGAAGATGCTTTCATCACCTTTCTTTTGCAAAATTCTCAGCAATCAAACCAAAAGTACCGTTGACGCCAAAGCAGTTGAATTTTGATAATCGTTTTCGGGCAAGGCCCGACGATGTTTTGGGAGTGAAGAGAACAAACAGGCTGTGAATATCCTGAACCTGGACTCTAACCAAGCTGCGCAGCCTTTGTCGTCGTATAAGGAGAGAACACCACAGAGACCAAGGATACAGAGATGAACATTTAAAAAATAGTAGAACCTTACAGCCACCTGTAAATACGTAAGTAGGCTATGCACGATGAACCTTTTCATATGACGTAGCATGGATCCGCAGAACAAGAAAACAGACATATTGGACACATTGTTTTTAGTCAGATAACAAAACAAATTAAATGGAGCCTTCAATAGTAGAGGCATGATATGTGCGCCGCCTCAGCTGAGACTGAGGGGTAGGCTGCTGCAAAAAGATCTGCGTCGGATCATTAGGGTCAACGTACCTGCAAGACAAGGAACCAATTTAATTAATAAGCCATATTTGATGATCAATTTGATCCCCTAAATAAACTCAGACTGTCAGCCGTGACACTCACGCATGTCTCATCATGTCATCAACCGGAGTTGGTGCTGCTTGCAAAGGATCCACATGGGGCCCAGCTGAGAAATTAAATTGCTGGTTCTGTTGCCTCACAGAAGAGATCAAGTTGAAGAAAAGTGGCACAAATGTTCCGCAGCCCCCCTCCTTGAACAGAATCTTGAGCGAGTGAGTAGAGTAGAGAGCCCTGCTCTCATTTTCTGGGACTACCTAAAGGGGCATTCTGAGACCATCAGTATTCAGGATATACCAACATAATGATAATATTGGTATCAAAAGCCTTTCACTATTATACTTACAGGTTCCACAAGACCAGATATATGATTGCAAAAGAATATTGGTTGGTTAAACTTTTCGCCATGGATGTAAAGCTGCATAACAAATCAATTTTAAGAAGTAGATGAATGTCATAGCATGGACATTGTCTAGCCAAAACAAGATCTAAATGACAGTGAAACAAAATCCTGTCGCCAATTTGACTAGATAAGAGGGAATAAACAGGGGAACTTAGAAATGACGAGCATACAGTTTCACCACACATCTGATGGCATAGTATTTGAGAAGACTTTAACAACTCTTACATAATTCTAGACAAATAAAGCTTCACAGCCTTGAATGGCAATTCACAAAATTGAAAAAGAAAAGAAAACCTTGCTAAGAGCATATGAGGTTGGGGTACAGGTATGCCAACAGAATGCATAAGAACTTACCAGGGGCAAGTCAAATGCCCTGAAGTGTCCTACAGGCTTATTTGTGACAAAAACAATGCGTATGTTTGACAAATAGATTGTTCCCTTGGCTTTGACATGACCTCCATAATTTCTGCAAATGCAAGTAAAAAGTTGCTTCATCATTAAAGGCCATTATAATTTCCTAATTGTAGATAGGCATTATGCATGAACCCCTTGAAAAGTCTATACAAGACAGTGAATTGCTTTTGAAATTCAACAGGCCAGAGATAGTCATTAGGCACATTAAGCATAGTCCCACAGAAGCACTCCCCTTAGGTAGCATCATAAAATGTAGTTTATGATGAAGCAACTGCCTTGTATTTTCATTCAACCTTGGTGGTTCCCAGAGAGAACCCCTCCACAATGAGATCATCTTGAATAGGCAGGGAGACACACACACACAAAAAAAAAAAAAGGATGCAATCAAGAGAATGTGAGGCCAACAATCCATGAGCAGCTTTTTCCCAATGTGAATCCACACCATCAGGCAATGCTCACAATAAATGGATAAAAAGTTTCATATGTGAGGTGGGGTGCAAAGAAAATTAATTTCTGAAACAAGGAAATTCAACCATAGATGCCATAATCCAGGAGGCTTTCTTTATTGCACTCTCAATCTTCGTTTCCCTGCCAGTTTGTATGTACTACTTTTCATTATACAGACTCCCATCATAACACTTTGAAAATGGACAATGGAATCAATATGCCCCCTGATTTTGAAGTGGGCTACATGCCGCAAGCAGCATCTTAATTTATATACCATATTGGGATCAAAGATTAATGAGAAGTCGAGGTACTTGCAAAATGGGTATCTACCACTCAAGACACATTCCATTATCGTCCTTTCATAATATTTTCAATGTCTTCCATGCTTTGGATTATCAAAATTGGAATTTTAAGCATGCACCAGGAATATTGATAAATCCGAAAGAGGCGGGCAGTTGTTTAATAAGTAGCTATCGACCATCACTTATCAGCAGATTCATTCTATATCTCTATTTATTTAAGAGCACCACCAATTGAAATCCACAAAACAAAAGACCTAAAAAGAAGTCTTATAGATACCTACGAATTTGGTCCGAATGGAAATTTAATGGTTGGACGAAACAAAGAAAACACCTAAAAAAGCACAAAAAAAAAACCTAGAAACAGCGAAATTGGGTAAGAAACAGGAAAGGGGGAGAGAGAACAAACGCCAGAACGATTGCAAAATAAGAGAGATGAAGACAGGCCACAAGAAAGAAAGAAATAAAAATAGAGAGAAAGAGGGGGTCGTTCATTCTTCTTACCCAGGGATTTTATCGACCTCGAACTCGACGCCCTCTCTGGCTAAAACGAATATTTCGTGCACAAACGGAACGGGCATCCCATTGTCAAACAATTGAGGATTAAGAGCCATCTCTCTCTCTCTCTCTCTCTCTCTCTCTCTCTCTCTCTGCGCAATAATAATGATAATTCTTCTTTTCGTTTGTTTTGTGAGCTGAATACCCTACCATACAAAGGTAAAGCTGAATACCCTATCTTGTTTTGCCTATTTTTTGGGGTCGCACTCGCACCGAATTAAAACCAAATCCAGTCAACCGCATACGACTCCTCGACTACAATCAACCCACCGCAAACTTGACCCCCCTCACTCTTCTCACACTTCTCTCCCTAAATCTCTAGGACGGTTAGGGGGGAGGACCAGTCTAGAGTTTTCTCCTGTTTCTGGAGAGAGGACACACCAAACGGCCCATATGGACCAAGAACGAAACTTTCCTTCCCAACTCATGAGCCCGATGGAAAAAAGACGCCCGTTTATACTTTATAACCCAAGTTGCTTTCGGTCAGTTAACATACCTACGACCGCAAGCACAAGGATTTAACACGAGGCTTCCCTGATACATACGAAATATTGTTTACATAGCCTCAAGTTCTTATGCGTCTATTGGCATAATCGTCTTCCTGATCACCATTAATTATGTATTTTATTAATTATTTAAATTTATTATTATTATTATTATTATACTTCTAAGACCTTGGTTGTACATGTATTGCCGTTAAATGCAAAGACCGTCATAATACACATTTCATAATGCAAAGACCAGCACCATCTCGTGTCCAACAACATAAAAAGAAACTTTCCATCAAGTGGCATTCGAGAATACTAACAACGCTTTTACTTGCATGTTGTTGGGCCGAAACCATCGAGCAAGCACCCATTTTTGGTGCAATGTGAATATCCGACAAAATCTTGCGGCATTCGAGAATACTAACAACGCTTTTATTTGCATGTTGTTGCCCGGCCATCGAGCAGCACCTATTTTTGTTGCCAGTGTCTCAAAATCATAAACTTCAATCATAGATAAATCCGACCATTCCTATCTTTGCAACGTGAATATCCCACAATTCCTCGGTGTCCTCTCTTTCTTGCTGACTTTCCAGAACCATATCCGAACAATACGTGGTGGACAACGATCGTTGGCATCTACTTTGTGTGAAAGGCGTGTGAATTATTACTTTACCTACAAAAGGAGGTTGTGAATCGTTCCCACGAGATGTAAAAACGCTATCTTTTCATGTTACTGGCATTCATCGCTTCCTCTTATCCGTGCCAACAGTCAGGTGCTCCAATCTCCGGAGCTGATCACCGTGGGCATCCCTTGTGACAGCACGACAAGAATTTGATCACACGTTAGACTCATTTCCAGCATGGATTTTGTGGGCAGTAGAGATGCAACTACTATTCATAAACAGCCAACTTGATCACCGTGAGCCGATCTGTTACCAAAAAGACATATAATTGTCAGATGTGTAAAAATTGAGTTTAATAACAAAATTTAGTTTTCTAAATTCATAGAGGTAGATTTTGGTTGTAGAATCAAGAAGGGAGATGGGCTAAGTTTGGTTTGGTGCTGGAAAGATTTGGAGCAATGAAGATTGCTGAGAAAAAGGGAAAACACTAAGAACCAGTAATAATGGATAGATCAAGTTAAAAAAAAAAAATTGAAGAAAGTAATATAAGGGCAAGCTCAGCACCGTACTTTTTTCCCTTTTTCATTACATATATATAAATATTGAGGTACATTTTTAAATTTGAAATAAAGTACTTAAAACTTACATAAGCAATACATAAAAAAATTTAAACTTAGTTAAACTAATGGATAGTCATTTCCTTATGTTCAATTTGAAATTATATCTATTTTAATCATCAATAGTTGTTTCTTTAACTTGATGCAACTGGTTTTCTACATTTATGTGTTTCCAATGTGATGAGCAATATTGCAGCACCATTGTCTTTAGCTTTAATTCTCCTTCTTGGTGCTAAAGTATTGCACACCCAAGAGTCTTTTTAGAGATTTAAATCTTTGGTTGGTTAGGGCTTTAATAAATATAGCTATCAGTTGTTCATGTGAGGTGCAATGAGTGAGGATGACTTCTTGGTTTTCTTAAGCCTCCTTGACATCATGCAATTTGATTTTAAAGTGTTTAGTTCTTTTATAAAGGACTGGATTCCTTGAAATTACTATTACAACCTAGTTATCACAAAAAACTGGTGTAACTTCTGTTGGTTTCTAGTTTAGATTAGTGAGTAATTTTTTAATCCAAATAGCTTGATTTATAGTAGATGTAATTACAACATACTTTACTTTTGCTGTTGACTGAGCTACCATGCTTTGTTTTTTTGGAATTCCAACTAAAAGCTCCTTTTGCAATGAAAAACACATACCTTGAAATGCTTCTTATGTCTTTAGGAGAACTTACCCAGTCACTGTGTGTATTTCAAACAATTTTTCCCTTTATAGATCTTTTATACATAAGCCCCAAACCAATGATTTCCTTAATGTACCTTAAGACTCTTTTGATAGCTTTATAATGCAACTCACTTGGTAATTGTATAAATTTGGATAAGAGGTTGGCAACATGCATAACATTTGGTTTTGTAACTAACATATATAATAGGTTTCCAATAAGGCTTTTATACTTAGTGGCATTTGTTTTCCTCATTTTGTCTTCCTTCTACAATTTACCACTAGTTGCTAATGAAGTTGTAATGCATTTGCAATTGACCGTGTTGAATCTTTTGAGAGTTTTTTTTGGTATACTTGATTTGGCTTATAAAAATTCCTTGGTCAGATTGATGGAATTCCAACTCAAGGAAAAAAGATATAAGGCCAAGGTCAATTATTTTAAAAACTTGCTTAATCTCATCTTTGAACTTTTACATAAGAGCTTGACTACTGTTGGAAATGAGTGGATCATCAATATATAGAAACACACACAAAATTTAGATTCCTTATGTCTTAACATATAATGTAATCATAATAGTTTTCAAAGTTACCTTTTAGACACTTTGCCTAATAAATAATGCAGATATTTTTATTTAGGTCTTCGTTAGATTATGGATTGACAAATACTTTAACTGCGTTCATAACTCAATTCAAAACACAGAACGTAAAGCAAATTGAGGATACACGAGATTTATGTAGTTCCGTCAATGTGACGTATATCTACGGTGGTAGGAACTCTCCCTCTACCGATACTATCTACTATATTTGTAAACACATGTTACAATGGATGTCTTTAATTCTTTACATAAAGTAAATTGAGGACACACGAAATTTACGTGATTTTGTCAACATGACGTATATTTACGGTGGTAGGGATTCTCCCTCTACTGAGACTATATACTATACTTGTAAATACAGGTTACAATGGATATCTTTAACTATTGCAATTACTAAGTAAGTACAATACAAAGAGTGTCATTTACTATGTCTACCATTCTTCTAACTTTTCTTATCTCTGTTGAATTAAAAGGTTTCTATATTGCCGCATTGAAATTCCTCGCAACACTCTTTAACTTATAGCCCACACACTTTTAGTGATCTTGTTTAGTTAGTGTAGCTTCCCACCCCAATCCCATTTCCCATTTTTCCTTTTATTTAACTGGCTACATGACATCTAGAGCTGCCTTATTTAATTTGTTGATCTTATTATCAGGACATCTGATAAAATTGGAATGTTACAAAGAAGATTAGCATCACCCTGCCCAAGGATGACATGCATAAATTTTTACCCTTAAAAAATATTGATTAATTCCAAATTGGAGACCAAAATGACATCCACATAACTAGTAAGACCTGGCAATGATAACACGGATTACAGAATTCAGAGGCAGCTCAATTTTGAATCTAGCAAACTTTCATGACAATTGAGGAAGGCTAACCAATAACTATTTTATATATATATAATCCATTAAGAATTTTTTATAACTTTTGCAAACCGTGTGTAGCACAATTTTAATTATTGTATATTAATAATGTATCTATCATATGCTCTCCGATGTAGATATGATTAAGAAGATAAAATAAATTAAATTATAATGTAAATGTGGATCATTACTCAAATAGTTGGTTCATTCATTAATCTTAAATTACAAGATCGGTATCACATTTTGAATGTATAAGTTTTTCTGAATCAATTAATACGTGAATTACAAAATTTTGTCACGTCCGAGGATCATATGTGGTTAAAAAGGTACCAAAGATCAACACGCACAAACAGAAATAATAAAATGCTAAAAAACAGCCATGTAATATGCATCATGCAAAAGGAGCCTCGTATCGTCATATTTAGGCACAACGCAACTCCTTCCATTATACACTTGTTAATTACACGGTGTAATATATATAATAATAATCATAGTTGGTACTTGGCCATGTCACAATATCTCCTTATCAAGATAGTTTTTTTTGTGGTGCCTTGTAATTAGCTTACTTCATCATAATTACTAATTAAAAGAGACAAACAACGCATTCATATTAATGGCAAGGGAGCAGGGGCCGCTCTCGGCTGAAATAATTGTAAATAATAATATCAATAGCAGTGGGGAAGCAGAGCACTCAAGTGGCACAAATGCCAGCTCTTTGAGTTTCTCCGTCAGAGTTCGGCGTAAGCTGCCCGATTCTCTAAATTCAGTGAACTTGAAATGCGTGAAGCTTGGCTATTCGTACTTGCTTGGCCACGGACATGGCCATGGCCATGCCTTTAATTTCCTAATAACTGTGTCGCTCCCTGTTCTCGTAATGCCCATCTTATTTGGATGCTGTGGTACTACTGGCGTTGAGATAAAAAGAAGACTGTTATTGATTGCATTCATGTGGCATAGACGCCCCCAGCACCTCTTTCCCAAGCCCGCAAGCGGTCCTCCTAGTGCTCCCGCTCCTAGTCATGATAATAATCCTATTTTCGTTGTAACAATACTAGCAACCTTCGGATTGACGATGAATGCATACATTTTTCTTCATTTTACACCACGCCCAACTTATTTGCTAGATTTTGCCTGCTTTCGCCCTCCAGACCACCTCAAGGTAATTATATCTATATTCGCAAATTAATTACTAATGATAGCTGCTGATTTATTATCTTATAATTACATGCGTGAAACATAAAAAAAAAAAGGGTTTTTCGTGTATTGGTGATGTATATATACAGATATCGAAGGAGGAATTTATTGGCTTGGCAAGGAATTCCGGGAAATACAATGATACCACCATCAAATTTCAGCAACGGGCACTCAAGAGTTCGGGCATTGGAGATGAGACGTAAATGCCCAGAGCAGTTTTCGCCCTGGCTATCAAGTATCGCTCAAGGACGGTCAAGAAGAAGCAGCGATGTTGATGTTCGGAGCAACGGACGATCTTCTCGCTGCCACGACATTGAGGCCCAAGGACATTGGAATCCTAAACACTACCCCCTCGCTCTCTTCGATGGTCATTAACCGGTACAAGCTAAGACACGATATCATCAGCTTCAATCTTGGTGGGATGGGTTGTGCTGCCGAGATCATAGCTATTGACCTCGCCAAAGACCTCTTGGATGTATACCCCCTGGTGGTAAGCACGGAAGTTATGAGCTACACATGGTATAGCGGCAAAGACATAGACATGCTCCTTCCTAACTGCTTCTTCAGAATGGGTGCTGCTGCTATTCTTCTATCCAATCACCGCATGGACCGGTGGTGGTCTAAATATGAACTAAAACAGGTAATTATACCATATAAATGCGCGTGTGTATTGGGTGCTACTCACTTTGTATATTCCTTATAATTGATTATCAGTATTAAATTTCGAAGATATATCATCATCTATCTTTACTATATATGTTGTTAATATTTTGCATGTCATGCATACTTGTATGTATATGTAGTTGGTTCGAACGCACAAAGGCATGGATGACCGTAGCTTCAGAAGCATACATCTTAGGGAAGATGGGGAAGGAAGGCGAGGCCTGTCAGTTAGCAAGGATGTAATTGAGGTGAGTGGCCATGCGCTGAAGTCCAACATAACCACAATGGGCCCTTTAGTCCTCCCAGTTTGTGAACAAGTTCATTTATTCACTAATATGCTCTTCAAGAGAAAAACACGCAAACCTTACGTACTGATTACAAGCTTGCGATTTAGCATGTGTGCATATGGGCAAACACCAAAAAGGTGCTGGACGAAATACACAGTAATTTAGAGTGGACAGAGGAGTACATGAAAGCCTCGAGAAAGACTCTGAAGCAGTGATGTATGGCATGATCTTGCTTACTTGGAGGCAAATGCAAGAATCAAGAAGGGTGACCGGGTTTGGCAGACCGCATTTGGTCCTGGGTTCAAGTGCAATAATGTTTGGAAATCTATGGCGAACATTGGAAGGTATAAACGGAGCCCTGGATTCACTTGTTTAGCTAGTTTAGTGTTTATTGTAGTTGCATATCAAGAAAAAAACTACACACAGAAAATTTGAAAATATTAAAAAGATTGTCTACCTTATAAGATTATTAGTTGCAGTATCTTTTTTTTTTAGCACAAGTAAACTCCATAACTAACCAGTTAGAAAGTTTATAAATATTGATAGATTATTTATGTCAATAATTTGCAACAACACTAAAGCCGGCCGTGTCCGAGATTGGGTGGCTTTCAAAAAACAAATAAAAAGGAAATTACGGGACATGGTATTTTGATGAATTAAAAAATTATCTTAAATTAATAATTTCTCTTTACGATGTTCCACCCATCTAAAGATTTATTTTTTTTCAAAATTGTTCCCACACTTCTCTATGTAGCAATTTTTTTCTTTTATTTTTTTTAAATTATTTTTCATGGTACATTTTTAGTTGAAAATGCTCACATTCTCACTTTTTTTGTTTAGTCCTTCACGTGAGATAATAATTTTTATTATAATAATTTTTTTAAAATTAAAATTAACAATTTAAAATATATATTTTTAAAAATATTAACACAAGTATACCAATTAATATTCTAAATTTTATGTAATACCTAGTTGAAAGTAATGTGACATGTTTAATTAAAAAATTAAAAATAAAAATTATTTTTTAATTAATAATATTAATGTGAAAAAATAATTTTAAAATAAAAAATTCTTAAATCGACAAATATGATAATGTAAAGAAAAATTTAAAAAATATATTTTAAAAGAATTTTTTAACTTTTTAAGTCATTAAAAAAAGTAGAAAGCTTTTAGTAAAAAATTTCTTTTAATTCCTGACGAAAGACTCCACATCTATGACTAGATTTGACTTATATGACTGTATTAATGTAACAATAATATTTTTAAAGTTATATTCATATTGTTTTATTTTTAGAAGCATATTAGTTTAGTTAATTATTAAATTTTTTCAGTCTATATTTATTATTTTTACCACGGAGACGGAGCAATCACTTTTAATTACAAATTACTTAATTAATTTAAGGCCAGTGAAAAATATTGGGCCAGCCCTGGTGTAAATGTGGGGTGAGATATTTGGGCACGAGTTGGGCAGACTACGGACCCAATAAGGAAACGCAATGGTCATTCCTTTAATTAGCCTTGGTAATTAATAGCATTAGCAGGCGGAGCCAGTGATTAGAGCGGGCTTACAAATTACAAAGCGCCGTGCCCGCTGTGGGTGGATTGGTGTTGGTCTCTGTGTCTGTGACCCAAGCGGAGACTTGACAAGAGTGAGGAAGCAAACATAAAATTTTTTTTGACGCTCGAGGCAACCCAAATTAGAAGAGAGAAGAAGAAGAAGAAAACCACGACGTTTCTCGTTGTCTTGGGCCAGAAATTAGCAAAACAAGATCAAAGGAAATAAAAAAAGAGAAAAAAGATGGTTGATCTTCTTGGACTTCGATCCACTTCCGTCACTGTTATCGCTACCAATGGGATTGTAGTCTTCATCTTTTCTGTTCTGCTGGTAAGTTTACCGCTGCATGCCTTTTTTCTCTCTTTCTTCTTTTTCCTTTTTTTTTTTTTGGGTTCCTCCAAATGTAATTGCTCTCATTTTATTTTACCTTCATCGAATTTATTCAGATTTTATTTGGAATCTGAATTTATTGTCCACTGAATTAGGGGTTTTCTTTCATTCTTCTTCTTCATTTTTTTTTCTTTTAAATTCCTTTCTCTCTTTGTTTATTCCTTTTTACCATTCTGATTCCATATATTTCTCTCTTTTTCCCTTCCTACTGTCGGCCCACCGGTAAAACAAAGAACACATAAAACGGAAAAGATAATTCCTTATCAGTCTTGACACCAACCAAAGAATGTGCAATCACATATGTATTATTTTCGAATAAGCCGTTGGGTGATTGTTGCCAAGGGGAGGGGACGGGTCGTAGGTGGAAGAAGATGCGCACAACTACTCTCACTCGGATACTTAGCACTCCCTCAGGAACACATTACTCATCTTGAACTTGAATATTGACTTGTGATATTATGTTATAAGTTATGCTCCTTAGTTTACCTTCTGAAAATAAGAACGACTTATGTATTTATGTGCGTTATTATTATGTCTGTTTTCTTGATGACTCAATGGATCTGTCATCCAAATGTCTGCCTTATGAACTTTCTAATGATTCATGATATATGTCTGTTTGTTTTAACTTCACCAAACCTGTCAGCAATTTATTCTCACTGATGTTGAATTCCACTTTGACATGCTGGATTTTCTTTTTGGAAAAAAAAAAAAAAAGAGCCTCAACTCCGCATTTGTTCCTCATCCTTACCCGTTCTCCGTTTCCTATCATCTTCTAAATTTGACAAGGGCTTCTAATAAATAATTGGTGAAGAAAACATATAAACACTCAGAACTTAAACGTGATAGACAACATTTCTGCTCTTTTCTTGATCCTTTGATTAACAATGCCACATCTCTTTTTGAGCACTGTTTTCAACAAATGATGTTACAGATAAATGAACATATTAATTATGCTTTTATAGCTGCTGCTTATCATTGGCTTCTCTTCACTAATTGTATGGGCCAATTTGTGCTAGTTGGCAGCCACCAGCTCCAATGGATCACCTCGTAAAACTGCAAGTTCATCAGTATTTTCTTTGTTTAATCTCAAAGAGAAGAGTAGGTTTTGGAGCGAGGCTGTTATATGCAGTGGTATGGCTGTGTTAAGATTGCAACCACCTTTTTTAATTTAAGCTCAAAACAGTTAATCATGGACTGAATTTGTTTTGCTGTATCAAATTTCAATGATCTGGAATCTTCTGTTGTGGGGAAAATGGGTGCCCTTAATTACACCAAGGCGGGTAATTGCTTGCTTCTTGGCACATCTTCCAATTTCATTCTATTTTTTCATTTTGCCTTTGAAGTATAAGAAAAAAAAAAGAAAAAGAAATATGATATTAATGATTCCTCTGGCAAGGTATTATTTGATTTGTAGGATTATATGATTTGTTCTTATATGGCCACATTGTTTTGGCATATCAACGCAGTCAGCTCTCTGTTGGCAATTAAATGTGAAACTTTGTTTTAAGTTTCTTGTAGAGATAGTAACTGTCATAGCTTCCTCTCAGGCTCCAATATTCTCATGTCAAAAATTTCTATTTATTTAACAATGGTAAGCGCTTATGGTTCTTTTTAATTGGACATTATGTTTAGATTTGTCAGTCATCCTTATTTATATTTTTTTTTCTTTTAATTCTAGATTTACAAATTCTGTCTCTGTGCACAAATATTTTTCAAGTCTCCTAGTGATTTGGAACAATGATTGATCTTTGTGTAGATGGGCATGGTTATATTTAATATTGGTTAGATTTCAGTCAATGGATGTTAATAATAATGTTTGTTAAGCGAAGGAGAAGGATTTAATTTCTCAATAACATCATTGTTTGGGTACTTATTTTAGTTATAATTCAAAGTCTCTTGTTACAAGTTGGGTTATTGCTAACTGCATAAGTTCGCTTATGTAATTCTTTGAAAACTTGTGGCCATTCAATGAGAAGGGGAAAAAAAAGACCATTAACCACCTTCATGAACACTTCAGGCAATGTTGCAAATTATCTAATGCTCCAAGAAGTGGATTCTATGTACCTTCCAGTCCCTGTAAATTTCATTTTCATAGGATTTGAAGGAAAAGGGAGCCAAGGTAAATGGCTTGCACAGTCTATCATCTTTGATTGTACTGGCTTATCTTAGTTGTTTTGTTAATTTTTGATGGCTATGTTAGAGTTCTGACGGATTCACTGATAGCTTCTGCTTTTTTGTTATATTTAGAATTTAAGCTTCATCCAGAAGAACTGGAGCGCTGGTTTACAAAGATTGATCATATATTTGAACACACACAAGTTCTGCCAATTGGAGAAGTTCTCACCTCATTTTATAAAATTACTGTAGATAAAGAGCAGCATCACCATCTTCCTATCATCAGTCCTATAAACTACAAGTAATTTCTCCTTTTATTAAGTTGTCTTTTAGTTTCTCGCATAATATGATTGTTCATAAAAATTTGACAGCATGGAATAATCTCTATCTTCTGATTTTCATTGGCTGTGCAGTTTTTCTGTTCATGCTGTTCAAATGGGTGAAAAGGTCACGTCAATCTTTGAACGTGCCATCAATGTTTTGGCTCGTAAGGATGACATGTTTGGTGATAGGTGAATTATGTCCTCTCTCTCTTTCTCACACACACAAACTCACTCTTGCATGCATGCATACATGCACACGACGGTCCCTTTGCACAAGCACACATATCCAAGTTCTGAAATAAATTTTCTTTTTGGTGATGTTTACAAGTTAAATGTGATTTTTCCAACAACTAGTGCCTTGTCAATAGACATTTGACTATTATACAAAAGTTACATATGCTTCATGGTCACTGGGAGCTGTTATAAAATTGCAGTGAAATAAAAAGAAGTTGGACTGAAATGATTGCCAACTTTTTTGCAACAATGCTGCTAGCAAATGGTTTTCTTATTTTTCAGGCAGGAAATGGTCATTATGTTGAGTTCAAAATAACTATTTTGATTCCTGATTGGATTTTATGATTGGGGTTCTGATCGGGGGCTATCAAGTTTGTGGTTGTGCCACAAGATTATACTTCCTTCAAGCCCTTGCCACATGTGGTTTGACTTTCCTTGAGACTGGGAAAGGATCTCCCATGAGACTATGTTGTTCCTTGGATATTCATTCACAACAGGCTTTAAGCTCTTAATGGCAATCAGCTTCAGAACATTCATATATTGTTTGGTAATACCTTGGCTTTCCCACAGGGATGATTCCTTTTGGCAAGTGGATCTTGACATGATGGATGTTCTTTTCTCCAGCCTTGTTGAATATCTTCAACTTGAGAATGCATACAATATTTTCATTCTGAATCCTAAGAATAATGTAAAGGGAGCCAAGTATGGGTACAGGTGTGTATTTTTCTCGTGATACTTGTGTGCTTGCTGTATGTGCATATACTCTATCTATGTTGTACTTGATTATCAGAATGTTAAGAAGTAAGAGTACAAGCAGATTATGGAACAGCCAATGAATGTGGGCCATAACAAACAGGAAGCCAAGATCCCAGCATTTTTTTCTTGGATAATGTGATGCTGTTTTCATAAGAAATTGATGCCTTCTGAATTGCATCTTACTTTAGTTTATGAGATAGTTAATGTCATATTGGTTAAAATTAGGAATTTTGTAGACTCGAACTTTTTTGTTGGTTCTGTTCACACCTTTTCTTATATGAAGCTTATGCAAGACTATTTTTGCTTTTGCAATCTTCTATCTGTTTTCATTTTGTTTTGGAATGGCAGGAGAGGCTTGTCAGAGCCAGAAATAAATTTTCTGAAAGAGGTATTTTTCTGTATCCGTTTGCTTTAAGGTATGTCTCATGTAATTGTTGTTCACAAGTGATGTAGCTTGTTGGGTTCAATTATGATTTTGCCATTATTTAGGTGACAATATTACTCTTACTGAATTTTATTTTTGGTGCTTTTTTTAAGAACCAGCTGGGAAAGTCTTTTATTTGTTGTTTCATTTCTTGATCTCTTCAACTTGTTCAGAATAAGAATCTGCAAGCAAAAATCCTTCAGTCAGGAAGCATTCCAGAAAGTGTCCTTGGTATGGAAATTCTCTAAGTTTGCCATTTTGTATTGTTTTGAAGTAATTGTAAAATTTGCTCCTTTTTTTTTTTGAACTGATTTGCGGTACCTGATAAGATCAGAAGACCCTTATATGAAAAGCATCCCATGGCAAAGTTTGCCTGGACAATTACAGAAGATACAGATACAGTTAGTATGCTTAACTTGAAATCTTAAATTGTATTTCTTACTGTAATTTGTCTACATATAAATTCTTACCTTTTATTGTGTTAATTTTCTGAATCCAGGGGATATTAGCTTTGAATGACAGTTACAGAATGTTGACACTCCTGTTGAAAATTAAGTTTCATGTCACATTGAAGATTTACTGCCTGAAGAGGCATTAACTTGGATCTATCTCTTGGTCTCACATGGTAGATGTGCTGGCATGTTGCTTTCAGCATACATCAAATGTTCATCAATGAACAGACTATGTAGCTGATGTTTTATATTCATGTACATATTCTGTACACTTATTAGGTAATAAACAAATCACTGATATTTGACAATTGGAATGTTTATTGTCCTTGAAACTGTTTAATGGTTCTACTGAACATTCTCTGTGAAGGACCTATTATCTGGCAAATCTTATTTACTAATGGCAGTATAGTACTGGCCTTATCTTCAAATTTGTAAGGTGAATGTCATGGATGATTGCATGGCAATATGTAAATCTTTTCTTCTAGTTGTCCTGTGG
This sequence comes from Ceriops zippeliana, assembly GCA_037897445.1. Lineage (NCBI taxonomy): Eukaryota > Viridiplantae > Streptophyta > Magnoliopsida > Malpighiales > Rhizophoraceae > Ceriops > Ceriops zippeliana. The sequence goes on along the minus strand of JBAPLH010000188.1, from coordinate 19,012 downwards.
TTGTCCATAGATGAGATGCATGTAAATTGCTAAATTTAGCAACAAAACACTTTCTTATTGGTAACAAAAAATGTGAATGATCTCAGGCAGAATGGTACAATGGTTGTATGGATGCACTAAATAACATCGAGAAGTTATACCAAGGAAAGTGTACAACTGATGTCATATAGAACAAAGTTCTACAGGTATTGCTTTCTGTTGAACATACCCTCAGTGCTATTCTTTGGCATAGATTATATAATTCATGAATGTAGATCAGATTGCATGGACCTTGTTTCTGTCTCTGTCAGCTATTAAATGGGAAGAATGGAAATATGAAGCTTCTTCTTGAAAAAGAGTTAAAATCTGGGGACTTCATTGATTTCCATGAAGAATGTCTTACAGATAATTGGATTGGAAAGGACAGGTATCAATATGGTTCACACTGGTTAATGTGTATGTACATAGAATAAGGCTTAGGTGATTACATAATCTGTATCAGGTGGGCATTCATTGATTTAACTGCTGGCCCTTTCTCCTGGGGTCCTGCTGTTGGTGGAGAAGGTGTGCGCACAGAATTTAGTCTGCCTAATGTGGAAAAAACCATTGGTGCTGTTGCAGGTATCCAAGATAGTTTCTCTTTCATCAAGCCCTTTGATGTTTGGATATCCTTGTTTGTTCCATTTGACTCAATTATGATACAGTGTTTCTTGAGACGGTCTAAATAGTGCTATTTGGATTCAGAATTTCTCTAGTTTTTGTGCTAATTGGTATCATGCATGTTTCCATGTTTGGTTTGAATGTTGTGGTTTAGGATCCTTTACTTTTTTCATTTGCCATATGAGATGAATCTGTCTTGCCTTTCTAAAGGTAACAGCCTGGACTTGGCTCTGGATCTTAAAGTTTCCAATATCTGCTTCATCCCAATTGTTCTTTCATTCTGGCATAAAAAATATCTTTTATGTTGATTTTCTAGTCACCTAAGTTCCAACCTTTTGGAGTTTATTTTTAGTGGATTGCTAACTATCCTGTCTGATAGATTTTCCAGCTTTTACACTCCTGAAATACTCACCTTTTTTTTGGTTGCATCCAGAAATTTCAGAGAATGAAGCTGAAGATCGCCTCCAAGAAGTCATTCAAGAAAAATTTGCAGTATTTGGTGATGTATGGATCAATTGGTGAAACAAGAAGTGATTGATTGTTTTCCTCTTTTGCTTCATTTTACTTTTAAACAAGTGCGAAACATTTCTTTGGAAAAATTGTGACATTATTCTGTAAAGCATTAAGTTGATAGTTGCTTGTTGGCACATAATCTTTCATGAGGGCTTTGGTATACAAGTATTTGATGCTTGCGGCTAGTTGCCTTTCTGGCAAACCTAATGTTGAGGAATATTGATCATAGTTCGACTGCTTCAATGTAGCAGGCACCCTTTAGGAGATTTTAGTGTGAGTTAGCAGTAGTGTTGAGTGTGGTTGAGTCTACTTTGATAAAATTATTGGTAGCCAGATGGATTATATCAGCTATGCTTTCTGATATTTCTGTAGTCTCCTACTTTGATTAATGTACATTTCAATATCACAGAAAGATCATCAGGCCATTGATATTTTACTTGCGGAGATTGATATCTACAAACTTTTTGCCTTTAAACACTGCAAGGGGAGGAAAGTAAAGCTGGCTCTTTGTGAAGGTAGCATCTTGTGTTCTTGTTTTTGTGGATTTTAAGGGCCCTTCTTAAGTTCACTTACAACCAGAAGTTTATTCTCTTGTAATCTGCAAGCATTTTAGATCTAATTTCACTCACTCAGCTATCTATTAGTCTGTGTTTTAACTAGTAGAGTTTTTTGTTATTTTATGGACAACTTATGATGTGGCACATTTGTTTTCACAAGTAATAATGTGAATCTGGGCTTGCAAGTCACCTTGCCAAAAAAAAAAAAAAAAAAAAAGAAGAAATACCATGAATCTGGGTTTGACAATTTACCATAAACTTCAATGTGATGATTTTAGAGCTTGAAAAGAGAATGCGGGATCTGAAAAATGAGCTCCAGTCTCTTGAAGGTGAAGAATATGATGAAAGGCATAAGAGGAAGGCCATAGAGGCATTAAAAAGAATGGAGAAATGGAATCTTTTCAGTGATACTCATGAGGTATGTGTCAATGAGAGTTAAGTATAAAAATTCAGTTGGTCTGAGCAATTAATAGAAAGCAAGATGTTCATTTCTTGCCACTAGGGTGAAAAAAAAATGCCATTTACCTAGAAATCCTGAGAATTGGGACCGCTTGAAGCATTATGACTGCTTCAAAATTTCCTGGCCCTTCTGGTTGATTTGAACAAAGTTGAATTATTTTGTGAAGCTAACAAATTCAGTCTTCTAGTGAAGACATTATGTAGGTTTAAAAAATCTCATTACCATGTCCATCATCATGATGTCTGTTTCAATAATTACTATCACCATTGTTAAGTCAAAAGGGGTTGTGATGTTGCAGTTTTTTTTTAACAATGTTTGCTAGACGGCAAATAGTTGGTGAGAATCACCTGTGGGTTTTATTGGTGGCCAAAATAATTTTGTGGGTTTGCTTAAATGTATGACTTTATTGTGGAAATTCCCTCACTTGTACCTTTTTTGTGGCAGTTAAATTGCAGTTAAGTGAGCTCATGCTTCAATGAAAAAGTTGAATCTTTTTGCATGTCATTGTTTTCTAGCAGGATTTTCAAAACTACACAATTGCACGGGATACTTTTCTTGCACATTTAGGTGCAACACTTTGGGGGTCCTTGACACACATAGTATCACCTTCAATTGCTGATGGGGCATTCCACTATTACGAGAAGATATCTTTCCAGTTATTTTTTAGTACACAGGAGGTGTGTCATACTCTGCTTCTATTAAGCTTTTCTGGCAACACAAGCCTACTTAACCATTTGTTTACTAATGCAGAAAATGAGGAACATTAAACAACTACCTGTGGACCTCAATGCTCTAAGGGATGGGCTTTCTTCTTTGCTGTTACCTTCACAAAAGGCTATGTTCAGCCAGAAACTGTATGGTTTTTGAATTTTTATTGCTGCTTCTCAGAAGTCAATGTCCTTGTCTTTGTGCATTTCATTTGGATAATTTAACATTTCTGTTATTCCTTGTGGGGAAAATATTTTGTATGATTTGCTTCATGTTTGATTTTGTTTTGTAAACATTAGACACTGGTCCTTTGATATTTATTTATATGGTTAGGTTCTAGGATTTTCTTTTGCATTATCTCATGTATCTGGTGAGTTTCCTGCAGGATGCCACTGTCAGAGGACCCTGCTTTAGCTATGGGCTTTTCAGTGGCACGAGCAGCAGCTGTCCCACTGTTACTTGTTAATGGGACCTATTGAAAAACAGTACGATCATACCTGATTCTGTTATACTTCAAGATCAGTTGCGGAGGCTGAATGACCATGGCTCTCTCAAAGGTCATCTATCTCCTTGCATTGCTCTCCTCATCTTTAATTTCTTGCTATCAAGGCAATTCCTATTTATTCAACAAGGACAATAGTGCTAACACTTTTTTCTTTGTCAGGACAATTGTATTGTAAGATATATTATTTCTGGTTCAAGTGATCCTGTGATATTTATTTTATTGCTCTTTTAAATATTCTTTATTTTGTGGAACTTGGGCAGTCTTTGTCTTTGTAGCAAAATCATATTAGAAGCAGATAGACATGTCATGTTGGACATGTGTGCTGTGGTTTTTCCTAATGATTGATATTACAGGTGGGAACCCAAGAACTGTAGCCTGTGAAACAAATGGGTTACTTGTGTTGGCTTGCATTTTTGACTTAAGAAAAAGCATCACTTAATGTGCAGAAAACCACTATGATATGTGCCAAGAAAAGGGGAAATCTTTCTTATAGCACCTCGATAAAAGGAAAAATCCATCAGAACTCAATAATAAGGTCTTCATATGATCGATCAAATCCATGAACAAGGAGATCCTATCTCTTACTAAGTCCATGATTAAACTAATGAGGTCATAAATTGATGGCATTTCTTCAAACCTTTCCAGGCTCTTGTTGAGTGTGGCAGGCATTTCCATTGGTTTTTACTGTACCCTAATGGTATTCACTTGCATACAGTACAAGTTTTAATTGCATGCTAAAAGGATGTAGGATTAAGGATGTAGGATTTCTATGGACAGATATTGTATTAAGCTATGCTTTGCCAATTAGAGTAATGTTGGATGCTGATATAAGTGGATGAAAACATCATACTAATTTGTATATCATCTTGTTTGGGTGATTGATTTTAAAAAGGAAGGTTTCTAAAAGATTATCAATTATAAATTGTCAGCAAAACTTAGATGTTATCAGTGGAACAGGGTTGGTTCCTTAGAGAACTGTTAAATATAGTGGATAATGTAATGGAGGATATCCAGTTTGGAGGTTGCTATAGAGAGTAGTGGCTTGAGACTCTTTGATTTTATGATTGTGATTGGATTTGTGGACCATGGTGGGATGTGCAGGCTAGGACCTCTACTTATGAGAAGTGTCTTCTGCCATTAACAAACATAGATTAGTAGGATGATAGGTCAGTTGAGTTGGAAGTCATTTAGTCACCTCAGTTGAGTTTTGTATCCTCCTCCTCCTCCTCCTCCTCGTGCTTCTTTTTATTATTATTATTGACTAGTAAAGTGGCATCGCATTTTCATCTCAGGATTTCTTAGCAATATCTAGAAAGCTTTGTTATTGACCTGTTAAAATAACATTCGGATTTTTTTTTTCATCTTTTATACCATGAGCAATGCAGGATCACATGCCCATAGTAGATCTACACTGGAAGTTCCTATCTTCTGGTTCCTTCACGGCGAACCCTTTGTTAGTTGACAAGCATTATCAAGCGAAAGCACTTTCTGATATGGTCATTGTCATGCAGTCAGAGCAATCATCTTGGGAAAGCAATCTGCAGTGTAATGGGCAATCTCTTTTGTGGGACTTGAGGTTAACATAATGCTCATCTCATTTTTAGTTTTAGTTGTTTGTCACTAAGCCATTTCATGAAATCTCCAAAGGATGTGTAATTAGCATTTTTGATGGTGCACCTTCCTGTCTTGAGACTGTTTAGAATTCACTATCTCTTTTGGTTGGCTAACATTGAACATTTTCTTTTGCTGTCTCTCCTTTTCTTAGGATTCACTTTAAAGCTTCTCAGTGATCTTATGTCTTCATTTGTTTAATTTGATTTTGTTTTTGTTGCTTTCCCTTGGAAATTTGTGTGTACTTGCACTGAGTTGAATGATACCTGTGGTCATTTATCCTTTTCTATATCGATGAATTTCAGTTTACAGAATAAATGGAAGGAATTCTGGAAGTAATTGCCTAAGAAAATGAACAACAGTACAGAAAAGGAGTCTGAACCTGAACATGCTGGCAGCTCTAATTTTATTTTCTGTTGCTGAATTTGGAAATTTAAGTAATTTATTGTTTTGCTCCTCATTTTCACCTTTGCAGGAGGCCTATAAAAGCTGCAGTAGCTGCTGTGTCCGAGCATTTGGCTGGTTTACTTCCCCTTCATCTTGTTTACAGCCATGCCCATGAAACTGCGATTGAGGTATTAGGCATTCGAACCTGAAGTTCTTGGTGCAGTTCTGCATGATGTCATGAAGTCAGTCTGAGAACAATGGTGCAAAACTAAATATGTTAAGAAAACTTTTTTAGTAATTCATCTTAATGTGATTGATAAAATTCTATGAGAAGGTGACATCTAGTCTTACTCTCCAGTCTCAAGGCAGTTTTTGAATTTGTTTGTTGCTTTGAGTCTTATTGTAAGCCGTGTAGCAATGTCCTATAATTTAGGAGCTTGTGATTATTTAGTTTAAATTAAATGCCAAGATTATATTCTTGTAAAGTAATGTGTGCACAACCATGCATATGGATATGTGTAGACACATGCTACACACTTAGTTTATGTGTCCTAGTGGGTGTTGGTGGGTGTTGCTTACTCTAATTATTAACACATTCTCATAATTTCCATTGTTTAGTTACCTTTCCCATTTCCTGTTGCAATGCCAAAAAAATTTGAGGGGATGCAGAGGAGGATTTCTTAAGAGTCAGATGGAGAAAAGCTAAACAAATTTTAAGGTGGAACTTTGGTACTCCATGATTGAAAGTGGCTTTGGATTGGAGGTGTTGTATTTTTCTACAAACTCTGATTAGGAAGTGGCTTTGGTGATCTTAAGTAGAGCTATGGAGGAGCTATTGGGCCAAACTATGGGCTTGGTCATAATGAATTGATTGTGCACTTTAATAGATTGCTTATCATTTTAGAGTCTATTTTTCAGGAAGTTCATTTAGAAAACCTAGATGTGTTTCTCCCTTCGATTTGCTTGGGGGTGTGAATTTTCTTACCTTGTGGCTGAGCATCCAAATTTCTGTCTGATGGTGGACAGTCCAATTGTGTGTATGTTTTTTTTTTTCCCAACAGGTCAAGGGTGAGAGTTGATCCTGAACTTTTCGCTCAATTCTCAATTCTCAACTTGATCCATTAAGATAAAGCTTTAGTCATGAAAAAGTAGAAGCATTATTTGAGACCAAAAGCAAAGGACTAATATACATGATTTGCGGTTAGGGTATTTTGGGATTGTTTATGTATCTCAGCTCAATACAGCCGACCATATGGAAGAGGATAAGGTGTTTGAGGAGCTATGTAGAAATTAACAGTTTCCTAGGTCTCTTTTTTGCTTTACGGGAGGTGGCTTTGGGCTATAATTTTAGTAGGCCATTTGAAATTTGGAGGAAAATGATGGGGAATACTAGTCTTTCATGCAAGACTTAATACTTGGTAAGTCAACTTTGGCATCTTTTGTGATTGGTTGGCCTCATGCTGAAATTTTTGAGGAAGAAGTCATGTGGAGCAAGGTTGAGGGCTATTTTGCCCCTGCCTCCTGGTTGTTTTGGGTGATAATTTGGTAAGTAGGCAGATTTTGGGATCAGAGAAAATCCTTTAAAGTCTCTTGTTAGCAAAATGGAAATGTATTAACATGTTTTGATGTCATGGTATTGTTCTGCAATTATTATTGACCTGGTTCTGCTGTAGGGCTTTAATGCTAGCATGTGTGTCTGTCTCTTGTGCGTGCGTGTGCGCATGTGCAGTAAATGTGCAGTGCCTACAAGCATGTGCATAGGCATCAATGTTGTGCACATTGTGATGCATTGATTTTAGTTTGATTTTCTAACTGATAGAATGCATTAGTGGGCTCTGCATCTTAGGGCATATTAATTAAAATTTCATGAGTTGCGTGCTTGCAACAGGACTGGATATGGTCAGTGGGATGCAATCCTTTTTCTATCACTTCACAAGGCTGGCAATTATCACAGTTTCAGTCTGATACAATTGCTCGGAGCTACATCATCACAACACTAGAGTCCACTCAATTGGTTAATTCAGCTGTACGCCGTTTGGTGGTGGAGCGTACATGTATCCAACCATATTTTTTTGTTGCAAATGGTCAATTAGACATTTTGTACTTAAATTCTTTCAAATGCTGTGAGAATGAGTTTTAAACCATTAAGGAACTTTTGCTAAATCTTGTTTACTGCAGGCAGACCACCTTCATAGTTGGTACTTATACACAACTGCATGTTGTTAATTTGGCATCCATAGTCACATCCATACTTACTGCTGTTAATTTAATGATATAAGAAGAAAAGGTTCATGTGACACATTTCTTCTTGATGTTCTCATAGAATAAGTTTCTAGCTGCATAAATAGAAATAGGATTTGGGAATCTTTTCAAATTTTGACTCCAATATTCTCTCAGGTGATGATTTTACTTAAATTAAATGTGGATGTCCTGTTGTGAGATAAAAAAAAGTTTAGTACCTGTATCTATTGTTATTGTTGGAAAAGACCTTCAGACTTTTCCACTCCGAGGACCTATGGAGAAGAGTGAGTATATCCATGTATCCATGTATCTTTTTGAACTTTGTCAATTCCAATTTTTTAATTGGTACAGGTAATGTTTTTCTAATCATTGTGGTTAATATTTTAATGCTTTTCAGATTTCAAATATGACTGGAGAATTGCGTTATGTTGATGCCATAAGACTTCTTGACCCCTTAGAGCATGCATCCAAGGGGTTAGTTACTTTGTTGTCAGTGTTTATCATTTGTCAATGCACGCTGAGATCATGTGCTTGCATGAATGAGGCCTAAGAGTCGGACTTCTCGAGTTGCAAATCTTGAGAATTGCTATTTTATGGTTCACATGGGTTTGGAGCTAATTATTGCATATCATCTTAGGGTTAACTTGATGGAAAAATCTTTTTGTTAAGTTGTTTTGTGATTTAATGCAGAATATGGAAAAAAATAATTGTAAGGAAGACGTTTGAATATTTGGAATATTGAAAAGGTGCGTATAGATGTTAGCCAACATTCTTTTGGGTCCAAATTGGTAAGATTACCTAAAATGGATCTATGATCATACTTACTCTTTCCCTCTCTCTCTCACAGCTACCTATTGGAATTATAAGTCGCATGTTTTACATGAATTTAGGGGTCCCTCAGGTTTATGTAGAATTCATGAATTTTGTAAAGCTATCAACCAAATTTTGACTTGAGAACAATCTTGCTATATATTCATGTAAAACATATATAAATTCATGAATTATATTAATGTAAAACATATTCATCTAGGTTGACATAATAATATTTTATTATGAATTAAGTTTGGTGTGAGATCTAATTGTTCTAATCCTTCTCAACCTAGATGTTCAAGTCAACTTACTTTTTTCTCTACCTATCCTTTTGTCATCGTCTCTTGGTCATCCTGCTTGATTGGAATATTTGTAGGTTTACATTGGACATGTTCAAACTTATTTCCAATTAGTGTTGCACTTTACAATGAATATTCTTATTTCTTATTTGGTCATTCCTAATTTATTCTGATCTCCATCCAACACTCATTAACGTGCAACATGATAGGCCTAATTGTTGTTTGCTAGAAATTACCATAAACTTAATAGAATTTTATGGTTGCACAAAACTTGCTTGCACA